>OV788327.1:19208435-20537364 GCA_928718305.1 Tetramorium bicarinatum | reverse complement strand
CGCGCCGGACTTAGCCGCGAAAGCCGAAATCGTCGTGCTACACGACGTTCAACGACTTCCGCGGCCACCCCGGTTCCTGCCCGGCCCCGCAGGCGCGCCGGAGGTAGCCGCGAAAGTCGAAATCGTCGTGCTACACGACGTTCAACGACTTCCGCGGCCACCCCGGTTCCTGCCCAACCCCGCAGGCGCGCCAGAGTTAGCCGCGAAAGTCGAAATCGTCGTGCTACACGACGTTCAACGACTTCCGCAGCCACCCCGGTTCCTGCCCGGCCCCGCAGGCGCTCCGGACTTAGCCGCGAAAGCCGAAATCGTCGTGCTACACGACGTTCAACGACTTCCGCGGCCACCCCGGCTCCTGCTCGACCCCGCAGGCGCGCCGGACTTAGCCGCGAAAGTCGAAATCGTCGTGCTACACGACGTTCAACGACTTCCGCGGCCACCCCGGCTCCTGCTCGGCCCCGCAGGCGCGCCGGACTTAGCCGCGAAAGCCGAAATCGTCGTGCTACACGACGTTCAACGACTTCCGCGGCCACCCCGGTTCCTGCCCGGCCCCGCAGGTACGCGCCGGAGTTAGCCGCGAAAGTCGAAATCGTCGTGCTACACGACGTTCAACGACTTCCGCGGCCACCACGGCTCCTGCCCGCCCCCGCAGGCGCGCCGGAGTTAGCCGCGAAAGTCGAAATCGTCGTGCTACACGACGTTCAACGACTTCCGCGGCCACCACGGCTCCTGCCCGACCCCGCAGGCGCGCCGGAGTTAGCCGCGAAAGTCGAAATCGTCGTGCTACACGACGTTCAACGACTTCCGCGGCCACCCCGACTCCTGCTGACCCCGCAGGCGCTCCGGAGTTAGCCGCGAAAGTCGAAATCGTCGTGCTACACGACGTTCAACGGCTTCCGCGGCCACCCCGGTTCCTGCCCGGCCCCGCAGGCGCTCCGGAGTTAGCCGCGAAAGTCGAAATCGTCGTGCTACACGACGTTCAACGACTTCCGCGGCCACCCCGGCTCCTGCTCGACCCCGCAGGCGCGCCGGACTTAGCCGCGAAAGCCGAAATCGTCGTGCTACACGACGTTCAACGACTTCCGCGGCCACCCCGGTTCCTGCCCGGCCCCGCAGGCGCGCCGGACTTAGCCGCGAAAGCCGAAATCGTCGTGCTACACGACGTTCAACGACTTCCGCGGCCACCCCGGTTCCTGCCCGGCCCCGCAGGCGCGCCGGAGTTAGCCGCGAAAGTCGAAATCGTCGTGCTGCACGACGTTCAACGACTTCCGCGGCCACCCCGGTTCCTGCCCGGCCCCGCAGGCGCGCCGGACTTAGCCGCGAAAGTCGAAATCGTCGTGCTACACGATGTTCAACGACTTCCGCGGCCACCCCGGTTCCTGCCCGGCCCCGCAGGCGCGCCGGAGTTAGCCGCGAAAGTCGAAATCGTCGTGCTACACGACGTTCAACGACTTCCGCGGCCACCCCGGTTCCTGCCCGGCCCCGCAGGCGCGCCGGAGTTAGCCGCGAAAGCCGAAATCGTCGTGCTACACGACGTTCAACGACTTCCGCGGCCACCCCGGTTCCTGCCCGGCCCCGCAGGCGCGCCGGAGTTAGCCGCGAAAGTCGAAATCGTCGTGCTACACGACGTTCAACGACTTCCGCGGCCACCCCGGCTCCTGCCCGGCCCCGCAGGCGCGCCGGAGTTAGCCGCGAAAGTCGAAATCGTCGTGCTACACGACGTTCAACGACTTCCGCGGCCACCCCGGTTCCTGCCCGGCCCCGCAGGCGCGCCGGAGTTAGCCGCGAAAGTCGAAATCGTCGTGCTACACGACGTTCAACGACTTCCGCGGCCACCCCGGTTCTTGCCCGGCCCCGCAGGCGCGTCGGAGTTAGCCGCGAAAGTCGAAATCGTCGTGCTACACGACGTTCAACGACTTCCGCGGCCACCCCGGCTTTCCCTGCTCGACCCACCAGGCGCGCCGGACTTAGCCGCGAAAGCCGGAAATCGTCGTGCTACACGACGTTCAACGACTTTCCGCGGCCACCCCGGTTCCTGCCCGGCCCCGCAGGCGCGCTCCGGAGTTAGCCGCGAAAGCCGAAATCGTCGTGCTACACGACGTTCAACTTCCGCAGCCACCCGGCTCCTGCTCGACCCCGCAGGCGCGCCGGACTTAGCCGCGTAAATCGTCGTGCTACTGACGTTCAACGGCTCCGCGGCCGCAGTTCCTGCCGGCCGCAGGCGCCGGACTTAGCCGCAAAGCCGAAATCGTCGTGCTACGCGACGTTCAACGACTTCCGCAGCTACCCCGGTTCCTGCCCGGCCCCGCAGGCGCTCCGGAGTTAGCCGCGAAAGCCGAAATCGTCGTGCTACACGACGTTCAACGACTTCCGCGGCCACCCCGGTTCCTGTCCGGCCCCGCAGGCGCGCCGGACTTAGCCGCGAAAGTCGAAATCGTCGTGCTACACGACGTTCAACGACTTCCGCGGCCACCCCGGCTCCTGCTCGACCCCGCAGGCGCGCCGGACTTAGCCGCGAAAGCCGAAATCGTCGTGCTACACGACGTTCAACGACTTCCGCGGCCACCCCGGCTCCTGCCCGACCCCGCAGGCGCGCCAGAGTTAGCCGCGAAAGTCGAAATCGTCGTGCTACACGACGTTCAACGACTTCCGCGGCCACCCCGGTTCCTGCCCGGCCTCGCGGGCGCGCCGGAGTTAGCCGCGAAAGTCGAAATCGTCGTGCTACACGACGTTCAACGACTTCCGCGGCCACCCCGGTTCCTACCCGGCCCCGCAGGCGCGCCGGACTTAGCCGCGAAAGTCCGAAATCGTCGTGCTACACGGCGTTCAACGACTTCCGCAGCCACCAGTTCCTGCCCGGCCCCGCAGGTAGCTCCGGAGTTAGCCGCGAAAGCCGAAATCGTCGTGCGCTACGACGTTCAACGGCTTTCCGCGGCCACCGGTTCCTGCCCGGCCCGCAGGCGCGCCGGACAACCGCGAAAGCCGAAATCGTCGTGCTACACGACGTTCAACGACTTTTCCGCGGCCACCCCGGTTCCTGCCCGGCCCCGCAGGCCGCGCCGGTTTTAGCGCGAAAAGCCGAAATCGTCGTGCTACACGACGTTCAACGGCACTTCCGCGGCCGCGGTTCACCCGGCCTGGGCGCCGGAGTTAGCCGCGAAAGCCGAAATCGTCGTGCTTTACGACGTTCAACGACTCGCCCAGCCACCCCGACTCCTGCTCGACCGCAGGCGCGGGACTTAGCCGCGAAAAGCCGAAATCGTCGTGCTACACGACGTTCAACGACTTCCGCGGCCACCCCGGTTCCTGCCCGGCCCCGCAGGCGCTCCGGAGTTAGCCGCGAAAGCCGAAATCGTCGTGCTACACGACGTTCAACGACTTCCGCGGCCACCCCGGCTCCTGCTCGACCCCGCAGGCGCGCCGGACTTAGCCGCGAAAGTCGAAATCGTCGTGCTACACGACGTTCAACGACTTCCGCGGCCACCACGGCTCCTGCCCGACCCCGCAGGCGCGCCGGAGTTAGCCGCGAAAGTCGAAATCGTCGTGCTACACGACGTTCAACGGCTTCCGCGGCCACCACGGCTCCTGCTCGACCCCGCAGGCGCGCCGGAGTTAGCCGCGAAAGTCGAAATCGTCGTGCTACACGACGTTCAACGACTTCCGCGGCCACCACGGCTCCTGCTCGACCCCGCAGGCGCGCCGGCGCTAGCCGCGAAAGTCGAAATCGTCGTGCTACACGACGTTCAACGACTTCCGCGGCCACCCCGGCTCCTGCTCGACCCCGCAGGCGCGCCCGAGTTAGCCGCGACAGTCGAAATCGTCGTGCTACACGACGTTCAACGACTTCCGCGGCCACCCCGGCTCCTGCTCGACCCCGCAGGCGCGCCCGAGTTAGCCGCGAAAGCCGAAATCGTCGTGCTACACGACGTTCAACGACTTCCGCGGCCACCCCGGCTCCTGCTCGACCCCGCAGGCGCGCCCGAGTTAGCCGCGAAAGTCGAAATCGTCGTGCTACACGACGTTCAACGCCTTCCGCGGCCACCCCGGCTCCTGCTCGACCCCGCAGGCGCGCCCGAGTTAGCCGCGAAAGTCGAAATCGTCGTGCTACACGACGTTCAACGACTTCCGCGGCCACCCCGGTTCCTGCCCGGCCTCGCGGGCGCGCCGGAGTTAGCCGCGAAAGTCGAAATCGTCGTGCTACACGACGTTCAACGACTTCCGCAGCCACCCCGGTTCACGCCCTACCCCGCAGGCGCGCCGAGTTAGCCGCGAAAGTCGAATCGTCGTGCTACGACGTTCAACGACTTCCGCGGCCACCACGGCTCCTGCTCGACCCCGCAGGCGCGCCGGAGTTAGCCGCGAAAGTCGAAATCGTCGTGCTACACGACGTTCAACGACTTCCGCGGCCACCCAGGCTCCTGCTCGACCCCGCAGGCGCGCCCGAGTTAGCCGCGAAAGTCGAAATCGTCGTGCTACACGACGTTCAACGACTTCCGCGGCCACCCCGGCTCCTGCTCGACCCCGCAGGCGCGCCCGAGTTAGCCGCGAAAGTCGAAATCGTCGTGCTACACGACGTTCAACGACTTCCGCGGCCACCCAGGCTCCTGCTCGACCCCGCAGGCGCGCCCGAGTTAGCCGCGAAAGTCGAAATCGTCGTGCTACACGACGTTCAACGACTTCCGCGGCCACCCCGGTTCCTGCCCGGCCTCGCGGGCGCGCCGGAGTTAGCCGCGAAAGTCGAAATCGTCGTGCTACACGACGTTCAACGACTTCCGCGGCCACCCCGGCTCCTGCTCGACCCCGCAGGCGCGCCCGAGTTAGCCGCGAAAGTCGAAATCGTCGTGCTATACGACGTTCAACGACTTCCGCGGCCACCCCGGCTCCTGCTCGACCCCGCAGGCGCGCCCGAGTTAGCCGCGAAAGTCGAAATCGTCGTGCTACACGACGTTCAACGACTTCCGCGGCCACCCCGGTTCCTGCCCGACCCCGCAGGCGCGCCGGAGTTAGCCGCGAAAGTCGAAATCGTCGTGCTACACGACGTTCAACGACTTCCGCGGCCACCCCGGCTCTTGCCCGACCCCGCAGGCGCGCCGGAGTTAGCCGCGAAAGTCGAAATCGTCGTGCTACGCGACGTTCAACGACTTCCGCGGCCACCACGGCTCCTGCTCGACCCCGCAGGCGCGCCGGAGTTAGCCGCGAAAGTCGAAATCGTCGTGCTACACGACGTTCAACGACTTCCGCGGCCACCCCGGTTCCTGCCCGGTCCCGCAGGCGCGCCGGAGTTAGCCGCGAAAGTCGAAATCGTCGTGCTACACGACGTTCAACGACTTCCGCGGCCACCCCGGCTCCTGCTCGGCCCCGCAGGCGCGCCGGACTTAGCCGCGAAAGCCGAAATCGTCGTGCTACACGACGTTCAACGACTTCCGCGGCCACCCCGGTTCCTGCCCGGCCCCGCAGGCGCGCCGGACTTAGCCGCGCAAGCCGAAATCGTCGTGCTACACGACGTTCAACGACTTCCGCGGCCACCCCGGCTCCTGCTCGACCCCGCAGGCGCGCCTTGAGTTAGCCGCGAAAGTCGAAATCGTCGTGCTACACGACGTTCAACGACTTCCGCGGCCGCCCGCTCCCTGCTCGACCGCAGGCGCGCCGAGTTAGCCGCGAAAGTCGAAATCGTCGTGCTGACGTTCAACGTACTTCCGCAGCCACCCCATCCCTGCTCGGCCCGCAGAGCGCCCGAGTTAGCCGCGAAAGTCGAAATCGTCGTGCTACGGCGTTCAACGACTTCCGCAGCCACCCCGGTTCCTGCCCTACCCCGCAGGCGCACTCCAGTTAGCCGCGAAAGTCAGAAAATCGTCGTGCTACACGACGTTCAGCGGCACCGCGGCCACCCAGGCTCCTGCTCGACCCCGCAGGCGCGCCCGAGTTAGCCGCGAAAGTCGAAATCGTCGTGCTACACGACGTTCAACGACTTCCGCAGCCACCCCGGTTCCTGCCCTACCCCGCAGGCGCGCCCGAGTTAGCCGCGAAAGTCGAAATCGTCGTGCTACACGACGTTCAACGACTTCCGCGGCCACCCCGGCTCCTGCTCGACCCCGCAGGCGCGCCCGAGTTAGCCGCGAAAGGCGAAATCGTCGTGCTACACGACGTTCAACGACTTCCGCGGCCACCCCGGCTCCTGCTCGACCCCGCAGGCGCGCCCGAGTTAGCCGCGAAAGTCGAAATCGTCGTGCTACACGACGTTCAACGACTTCCGCAGCCACCCCGGCTCCTGCCCGACCCCGCAGGCGCGCCCGAGTTAGCCGCGAAAGTCGAAATCGTCGTGCTACACGACGTTCAACGACTTCCGCGGCCACCCCGGTTCCTGCCCGGCCCCGCAGGCGCGCCGGAGTTAACCGCGAAAGTCGAAATCGTCGTGCTACACGACGTTCAACGACTTCCGCGGCCACCCCGGTTCCTGCCCGGCCCCGCAGGCGCGCCGGAGTTAGCCGCGAAAGTCGAAATCGTCGTGCTACACGACGTTCAACGACTTCCGCAACCGCAGTTCCTGCCTACCCCGCAGGCGCGCCCGAGTTAGCCGCGAAAGTCGAAATCGTCGTGCTACACGACGTTCAACGGCTTTCCGCGGCCACCAGCTCCTGCTCGACCCCGCAGGCGCGCCCGAGTTAGCCGCGAAGTCGAAATCGTCGTGCTACACGACGTTCAACGACTTCCGCGACCACCGGCTCCTGCTCGACCCCGCAGGCGCGCCCGGGTTAGCCGCGAAAGTCGAAATCGTCGCGCGACGTTCCAGCGACTTCCGCGGCCACCCCGCTCCTGCTCGACCCCGCAGGCGCGCCCAGGGATTAGCCGCGAAAGTCGAAATCGTCGTGCTACACGACGTTCCGGCGACTTCCGCGGCCACTAACTCCTGCTCGACCCGCAGGCGCGCCCGAGTTAGCCGCGAAAGTCGAAATCGTCGTGCTACACGACGTTCAACGACTTCCGCGGCCACCCCGGCTCCTGCTCGACCCCGCAGGCGCGCCCGAGTTAGCCGCGAAAGTCGAAATCGTCGTGCTATACGACGTTCAACGACTTCCGCGGCCACCCCGGCTCCTGCTCGACCCCGCAGGCGCGCCCGAGTTAGCCGCGAAAGTCGAAATCGTCGTGCTACACGACGTTCAACGACTTCCGCGGCCACCCCGGCTCCTGCTCGACCCCGCAGGCGCGCCCGGGTTAGCCGCGAAAGTCGAAATCGTCGTGCTACACGACGTTCAACGACTTCCGCGGCCACCCAGGCTCCTGCTCGACCCCGCAGGCGCGCCCGAGTTAGCCGCGAAAGTCGAAATCGTCGTGCTACACGACGTTCAACGACTTCCGCAGCCACCCCGGTTCCTGCCCTACCCCGCAGGCGCGCCCGAGTTAGCCGCGAAAGTCGAAATCGTCGTGCTACACGACGTTCAACGACTTCCGCGGCCACCCCGGCTCCTGCTCGACCCCGCAGGCGCGCCCGAGTTAGCCGCGAAAGTCGAAATCGTCGTGCTACACGACGTTCAACGACTTCCGCGGCCACCCCGGCTCCTGCTCGACCCCGCAGGCGCGCCCGAGTTAGCCGCGAAAGTCGAAATCGTCGTGCTACACGACGTTCAACGACTTCCGCGGCCACCCCGGCTCCTGCTCGACCCCGCAGGCGCGCCCGAGTTAGCCGCGAAAGTCGAAATCGTCGTGCTATACGACGTTCAACGACTTCCGCGGCCACCCCGGCTCCTGCTCGACCCCGCAGGCGCGCCCGAGTTAGCCGCGAAAGTCGAAATCGTCGTGCTACACGACGTTCAACGACTTCCGCGGCCACCCCGGCTCCTGCTCGACCCCGCAGGCGCGCCCGGGTTAGCCGCGAAAGTCGAAATCGTCGTGCTACACGACGTTCAACGACTTCCGCGGCCACCCAGGCTCCTGCTCGACCCCGCAGGCGCGCGCGCCGGTTAGCCGCGAAGTCGAAATCGTCGTGCTACGACGTTCAACATTCCGCGGCCACCACAACTCCCTGCTCGACCCCGCAGGCGCGCCGGAGTTAGCCGCGAAAGTCAGAAATCGTCGTGCTACACGACGTTCAACGACCTTCCCGCGGCACACAACTCCTGCTCGACCCCGCAGGCGCGCCAGGTTAGCCGCGAAGTCAGGAAATCGTCGTGCTACACGACGTTCAACGCCTTCCGCGGCCACTCCGGCTCCTGCCCAGCCCCGCAGGCGCGCCGGAGTTAGCTGCGAAAGTCGAAATCGTCGTGCTACACGACGTTCAACGACTTCCGCGGCCACCCCGGCTCCTGCTCGACCCCGCAGGCGCGCCCGGGTTAGCCGCGAAAGTCGAAATCGTCGTGCTACACGACGTTCAACGACTTCCGCGGCCACCCAGGCTCCTGCTCGACCCCGCAGGCGCGCCCGAGTTAGCCGCGAAAGTCGAAATCGTCGTGCTACGACGTTCAACGACTTCCGCGGCCACGCTCTGCTCGACCCGCAGCGCGCCGGAGTTAGCCGCGAAAGTCGAAATCGTCGTGCTACACGACGTTCAACGACTTTCCGCGGCCACCGGCACCCTGCTCGACCCCGCAGGCGCGCGGAGTTAGCCGCGAAAGTCGAATCGTCGTGCTGCGACGTTCCAGCGACTTCCGCGGCCACCACGACTCCTGCTCGACCCCGCAGGCGCGCCGGAGTTAGCCGCGAAAGTCGAAATCGTCGTGCTACACGACGTTCAACGACTTCCGCGGCCACCCCGGCTCCTGCTCGACCCCGCAGGCGCGCCGGAGTTAGCCGCGAAAGTCGAAATCGTCGTGCTACACGACGTTCAACGACTTCCGCGGCCACCCCGGCTCCTGCTCGACCCCGGTTGTACCAATTCCCTCTCGAAAGAGACGAGAAGGTACGGCGTGCTCTTGGCACCCAAAGCTCCTAGGAGCGACGGGTGAGCCCCCTCACCACGACAAGGTGGCACGCAACGAGGGGGGCTACACGACGTTCAACGACTTCCGCGGCCATCTGTTACCACCCTTGCTTGATAGGTGCGCGTTGGGTTCCTGCACAGTACTGTCGTACTTGACGACGCGTCAGATCTCACATACGTACCACTGAAATAGAGGACGAACAAATTTATTTATTACAAAATTATTACAGAAAGTTAGAGCAAAATGTGTGTTGTTGAAAAATTCATGTTTGTATTCATACATATATATTGTAATTCTTTAAATATATCGAGATGTATTTAAACATGTATATAGATATTATGAATATGTACTAATTAAAGGGAGAGATAGAGAGAGAAAGAGAGTTGTTTGCAATCACCCCGGGGTAGCGACGCGAGATGAAGCAGTAATCTGAAAATTTTGATAGTACGCCATAATGTGTAATAAGTATGGTCAAATAATTTATAATAATTTATTAAATTTATTAAATTATCATAATCGTGCGTTATTTCCCGCACGATTAGATCTAACGTTATAATTAGATATTAGGATTAATAACCGTGTTATTGTGACTAATATCTGTAAGTCGTAATAAACTTAAACATATCGATATAAATATCTCAAAGATTTAAAAAAGGCGCGAAGGTTACAACATCTTGAATACGATCAGATCAGCGATTATTATACTTATTTCTCTTGATAATATATCAAAAAACGGACTTATCACACGATTTTTAAGAGGTATTTGTAAGGAAAACCCGTCAAGACCAAAGTATGTTACGACGGGAGATATCTCTCCAGTTCTTAGGTACTCTGAAAAGCTCCATCTTCTAAGTTTTATTCAATTAAAAGCCAAAGATGTAGCAGAAAAAAACAGCAACATTATTAGCATTAATGTCTGCGCATCGATTACAAACTTTAGCATTGATGTAATAATATATGCGAGTCTTTATAAACTTATATTGAGTATCGACATAAATACATTTAGAAAAATTTTTAATTTTTTCTTAAAATAATTTTTAACATAATATGTAAATATGTAATTATATATTTCTGCAAAATTAAATATTTGTACTGAAATCGACATTTTTTACAAATATATAAAAAGTTTTATAATTTTTTGATAAAATATTTACAATCTCGCGTCATTTATATGTATATCATAAAACCAATTTCTCTTAATCAAAAATAGATATGTAAATAGATATATAGGCTACAAACAATTAAGTCAAAATCATTGCTTTGTTGAAATAAATTTTAATACTTAATAATCATTATTGAGTTTCCTAAAAAATGATTTTTTTTCAAAAAGAAAATTTTTCATATTTTCTTAATTCATGCTGATATTTATACATATTAAAATTTTCTAAATATCTCTAGATATAATTTCTTTGCAATGATTTATATGATATTTAATCTTGGAAAAATATGGGAAAGGATGAAGGAGAGGAATAGATAAATAAATAAAACACATCCTAACTAATGTATCATTTTTCTCTAACTACAGTTATTTATTTTTTTTTTATAATACCTAATACAGTATTCTTATTCTTATCTCTTTTTTAAATAAATATAATTTCATAAAAAAATAAATCTAAGGAAAAATTTTATATTTAAAAAATCTTTATTTTATATATACACACACATATATATATGTATATATATATATAATAGAATTATTTTACTTGTTTCTCAATGTTTCTAAAATACACTTTATAGAAGAATATGTAATTAATATAAGAAAAATTAATTTATATAATGCAATTTCGAATATTTAATTTACGCAAATTAAAAAAATTTCGCGAAATAAAACTCAGATTTTCATATTTTGTTAAATATTAATTTTATATATTTTATATAAAGTTTGTAACATTGATACACAATTATTTAGACGTGATATGATTTGACAAATAATTAGAATAATGGTAAATCAAACATTTGATAAACAATGAGCTCGATATTACGAGTTGTGTACGAAGTATGCGAGCATTTGCTCAAGCACAATCGCATAATACGTACTACATCGACAATATAGATAATACCAAGATTAAATATCTACCATAATTAATTCTAGCCCATCCATTTTAAGACAACGGATCTATAAAGTGCAATAATGCAATATTGTCATTTAAATATAATATTTTTCTGTTATTATTTATTGTCGTCATCCGATTGTGTAAAACCAAAATATATTTACTCTATACTTAATTAATCATAGATCCGTTCCCCCAATAAAAAAAATTTGACTCACCGATCCGATGCGCAACGGGTAGAGTTATTTCAGCCACGTAGCTATGACGATAGAATATCTGTAACATACAAATATAAAATTCAAATTAAATAAAGTTCAAAATGACTAACATTTCGCAAGATAATTCTTACGTGCGTCTAATTTATGTTTCAATAAAAAAATATAATTACACAATTATCTATTTTCCGAAGATTTCATAATGATACCTTTTATAATTTCAAAAAGTTTTCTTAGCGAAATAAAAGAATCAGAATAAATAAGAGAAAACTATTAATTTTATACAAATAAAAAATGATGCTTACCCCAAGGTTGCTCCGTCGGGGCCCGCGGTCTATCCTAGACCTCCTCCTCCTCCTCTCAGGACATCTGGGACTTGTCATCGGGCAATGACGCTGCAACACACAAATATATAATTCACATTAAAGAGGCGTTCAAAATGATCAACGTTTAAAGAAATAATTCTTATGCGCATTTATAATAATGTTCACTATAATAATTGCTACATGAACGGATCGCGATACCGCTCAATCCATTCATCGTCGCGACACTTTTTCACTCCGCGTCCGATTCGAAAATAGCATTGCGAACTTCACTCCGACTCCGAATGATTACTCATTACACAAGATATTACTTTATAAGAATTACGAGACACTCTATCTTATCGCACATCAGTCCAATCAGTATTCGTCGCACCAATCAATAACTTACCTATTTCGTAAAATATTGCGTTTCGATAAACGAAGCTCTGCTCTCGCTGCTGGCTCAACGGTCGGTCAACACTCGGGACAACGGTTACGCGGGAATGCGCGGAAATGCGCGGGAATGCGCGGGAACTGGCGGGAACTGCTAAGTAAGCGGCGCGCGAGGACGCCGAGTATTGCCGAGCGCCGCCGGGTCGCCGCTAAGCGCCGAGCGCGTTACGTCGAATATTTCATTCAATATATCAAAATTTTAAGAGCGACTATGTTTCAGCTTTTCATCGCTTGAATGAATTACCTGTACTTGAACGTGTCAGTCCGATAACGATAATGTACAAGTCACAATTAAATCGCCGTGATAGATTTTAAAATGTATAATTAAAAGAATCGCGTCGCCGATTCGCCGGCGTCGTTTCGTCGCCACGACAATAAAATATACGAGGCCGCTAACTTTGCGCGAGGATCGATTAGAAAATGTGCGCAACATTCAAACTCGTAAATCTCGCTTATATAAAACTGCATTATTGTTATTTTGCAGTGTTGCGCGGGTTTCGAATACTACGCGCTCGCGCATTTTTCGCGCTTTGTCCAACGAATGTCTGTTCTCTAAGTAATTAATTAAATAGTAGATGATTACTTTCTCGCGCGCGTATTACATTGTGAACGACTGAATATCAACAACTTAAAATCAAAGGTGGAGATTTCGCTAAACACGATACGCACAAGCTTCGTGACGATCGTCGCTGCCGTTCGTTCGCGCCAGGTTCTTTACCCAACTATTACCGCCTGATAGAAATTTACGTGCAACGCCACGCTTCTCCGGCTGCGCGGATCTCGCGAATATTATAAGATATAGGTGGTGAAATACCTGTATCTTATGGCGGACGATGATTATGCTTGCTAATTAAATGCGTCGCCGCATTCAGCTCGAGATCGATCCATCTTACGTCGCGGTCGCGTTTAGTTGCGCTAATGGCGACGGAAGCTCGGAAAGTAGCGGCAACTTTAGGTACGACGCGAGTCAAATCAATGTCTGATAGAGATCAATAACGATTACTCAAATCGCTGAAAATCTAAATTTTGAAGTCGACTCACTGCTGCTCGTATAATATATTTCAAAGACACAAATCCCGAAATACATATATTAATTATAATAAATAATTTTAATATTACCCAGTGAGAAATGGTTGGTCAAATCGATGTCGACGCGATATCGCGTCAATATCTTAAATTTTGCATCGAAAAGTCATCACGTCGATGTCGCGTCGATCATCATTTTTCACTGGGTATAAATTTGTAAAACTTATATTAATTTAATTTTAATAAATAATCTGTATCTTACGATCGATATATTTTTTATCGACATGGTCAAAAAATGCAGGATTTAGCACACCATGCACGGAAGCGATTTATCGCGTCAGTGAACGTGGCCACGTAGTTCTACATCCATGTTCATGTGCACGTTTTCGGACTTCTGCAGAGGGCGTATCGCCTTCGCGGATCAGCTAAAATCGGGCCGTGTCGTCTCTCAGGCTTCTCTCTGACGCCAGTTCCCCCTGTGGTGGAAGTTTCGACTCTCTAGCACCATGCTGCTCTTGGGGTGGGGGAACACCATGGTGGCGTTTGGCGTGGTGCTAGAGAGAGTCGAAATTTGTACCATCGCGCGTTGGTCTTTCCGGTTCTCGTGTCAGAGCAAGTATTGAATCTCGACAGAGTGCTAGCTACATTAGAAAGAAGTGTCAGAGCAAGATGCCGAAGAAGAATAGATGGGGAGGTTTCCTCCGCGACAACCGAGATGAGAAGGTCTACTTTGGTAAGTATCTATTGTTTTCTATTGCATCTCGTATGATTTGGGCGGGCAGATATCCGTCGCGTACGCGGGAGAAATTATCCGCTTCGCGTCTCCTACGCCGATAATCTCTCTCTTTCTCTCGCGTTGGCCATTGCCAACATCATTCGTTTACTCTATCTTATTTTTTACTTATGTCGAGACCGTTGGCGTTGTGTAGGAGAAAATTAAATGAACACCATCGCCATGCAGAATCCGCGACTGCGTAATATTTCACACTGACTTTGCATGCGTCTTTACAGCACGGATTAATCAAGTCGATGGAGCTAATTCACAGAGAAATAATTAATCATTCACAGAAAAAAAGTCGTGTTAACCTTTACAGGATCGACATATTTTTTGTTTTTAATGCTAGAACTTTTTTATTAATGGGCCTGTTCTTTTTAGCTGAACTGGCTGCAGTAGTTCAGAGATTATCCTTTTCCCTCTTGGAAATTATTCACTTTTCCGTCTTGGAAGGAGAAAGATAACCTCTGAACTAGTGCAGCCAGTTCAACTAAAAAGAACCTACTGTTATTGGGTTGAATAGTGAAAATAGTGACTCCCCCCCCCTTACGCGTCACTATAGTGGCTTCCGGTCTCACACTGTAGGTCGACGAAATTGGAATCGAACAATAAAATACTTCTTTATTTTACAAATTTCTGCTGTGGATCTTTAGGGATTAGCTGTTTCAAAATCGTCCTAGTTTAAGGATAATGATACTATTTTATTTATGCATGTATCCCTAAGATTTCTTAAGACCCCAAATTTCCAAATACTGTCTTTACAAATACATACATTTGTCAATATGTATTATTTGCTGATATCTATTTTAAAGACAAATAATAAGGTTGCGTAAGCAGCTCTAATAGAGTTTTTAAGGTTTTGCATATGAATACAATTTGATCTTCGCATTTTCTAACAGTGAGAATTGTTCTTTGCATGTTTTTTATTATTATACAATTTTCTAATTAAAAATAATTATGATAGTATAAAATAAATTTTTGGAAATATCTTTTGTATTCACTATCGGTTTTGTTTGATATAATTATATCAAAATCATGAAGACTCTCCTTTCTTGACCAATAAAAATATTTTTATTATCTTTTATTCTCTTTTTTTTAATCATGACATGAGGGTTATAAAATATGTTTCATGTTCATTACATTTTAGTATTAAATTTTACAATTGAATAAATTAAATTATACTGCAGAAAATACTGTTTAAAAATGCGACACTTAATTATATTTCGTCATTAACAGATAATTTTTTTTAATAACAATAGTTGCAAATGTAATCTTGAAAGATCAGAAAGAATAACTACTGATGTTATTTTGCATAGCATATATTTAGCATCAGTATTTAAATTAAAATGTTATTTAAGAACGAAACTATGTACATGACATATTTAATATAATGCATAGGTTAAAGAAAATTATTGCAATAATAAAAAATAATATTTAAATTTTATATATATGAGCATATTATGTAATTACTTTACTGTACAATAGATATTACCAATTTATTACATAATAATGGAATCACTGCAAATTTAATTATTCATTGATGAAATTTAACATTTTTTTCTTTAATATCTTTACAATCGAATATTGATGTATTTGATATTTGTTTTTGACGAGAGAAATTTATTTTTTGTCGTTAATGCTACTGCATTGATGGTAATTCATTAATTATAATGAACTCATTTATCTTGAAAACAACTGATTTTTTTCGATTTATTGATCTATACGTAGATTATTCTATACATGGAAAATTATGAATTTTTATTGACGGAATCAAAATGACATCATTTCATTAGAAAAAAAGGTTTGGAACCTGTTTTGTTTTGTAATTGAGGTATCTGAAAATTTATTTTTCTGTAAAACAGAATTTTTTAAACTAAAACTTTTTCCTTTTCCAAAATGCGGTAAACTCTAAATATACTAAAATGGATGTATTCATTCATTCCACCCTACACATAATATTCAACGATATAAATCGATAGTACTCAAAGTAACTATTGCATGAAAAATAATCATTACTTTATATTATTTTTACTGCTTTATCATTATTTCATTTTTAGGTCATGATGATCGAGTAGGCGGAAGGAATGTAGGGAAAGACGGTGGACCTCACATGGGTCCAATCAAGCATCGTGTATCGTTTAAAACTCTTAGACCAAGGAAATTTGGTCCGAAGGATTTAGCATTAGCAACTTTAGACGAAGATATTCCAATGGCAGGTAGTTCTAATAACAATACCAGGCAGGTCATAATAACTCAGGTAGATAGAGATCGTGGTGACAGAGCTTGGCACACAATCTCTCGTGGGAGGAATAGTCCGATGCCGAATAGGAATTTCAAGGGAGGTTATAGAGGACATCCGCTTCCGTTAGTAGAATCCAATTGGTATAGAATAGCTGTAAGTATATTTCTGTAATTTTATTATAATCAATGACGCATATATAGATTAAGGCTAAATTATTATATATTTTACAGATTCCATATGGTCAGAAGTATGATAAGGATTATGTTATCAATACTCTATTGAATTATATGGCGCCTGAAGTATTTGTTCCAATACAGTACAAGCTTTTGGGAAATGAAGCTAGTTTTTATGTAGATGATCATAGAACGGCAAATGCATTATTGAATTGTGATCGTAAGATTACAATGAGTGATGGATTCAAACTTCAAGTGAAAACAAAACCAGGATTTCCAGTTTGCGACATTGATGATAAGTTGAAAGAACGATTGAAGCAAGCAATGGTGAAGAGATATGTCCAAGAGACAAATTCTTTGGATTTGTCCAAATTTCATCTTGACCCAGAATTGTATTCTGATTACTTTTGTGCATTGTTCCATCCGATTATGTTGATGACTGTGTTGGATATTGTTGCGGAGCATATACCGCATTTGGATGCACTGAATTTGGAGGGCAACAAGCTGCAGAATATTGGAAGACTCATTGTGCTCAGCAAGAAGTTCTCCAAGTTGAAGATTCTTTATATCGGCGATAACAAGGTGAGTAACCGAATGAAAAAAATAAGTACAACTTGCTCATCAATATAATGTTCGGTTTTAATGATTTCTGAATTAATTGCATATTATAGATTAAGGACATTCACCAACTTGATGCTATCAAGGACTTGAAGTTAGATGAATTGAAGTTAATGGGAAATCCTGTGTGTAAGAAATACAAGTCTCGACAAAATGATTATGTTAGGTAATGTTTCAACGTATTCTTTTTCCCATAGAAACAGAGAATATTAAGAATAATTTGCTAATCTGTTTGTAGTATTCCAGCAGTGATCATTATATGTACTTTGATAATTTAAACATCTTTAAGAGGATATTTGCTTAAAAATGGTTAATTTTTAGAATTTTCTTTCTCAAAGCTTAATTCTTCATGACATCAAATAAAATGTTTTTATTATATTATTAAATTACAAGTTTCTATCAAACAGAATATTTTTGCACGATTAATTTTCAAATATTTCAGTTAATCCATTTGCATGCTTTTCTTGTATTATTTAATAACGAAACTTATATTTTTGTTATTTATTATTGGACCATGTGGACTTTTCTTTTTCAATTATAGTGATATTCGGAGAAGATTCCCAAAGCTTCTACGTTTGGTGAGTATCGTTGTTATGTATTATTACGTACGTACATATTTAAAATTGAACTGCTTTCATATAACACAAGTTTGAATTACACTGCTCGACAGGATGGCATAGAATTACCACGTCCAATTGTATTCGATGTAGCCGATGACGTTGTTAAAGTACCTCCATCGCAAAGAATGTTCGTCCCCGATCTGAAGATGCAGGAAATCGCGAGTCAGTTCTTACAACAGTATTTTACAATATTCGATAGTGAAAACCGTCAACTTCTACTTGATGCGTACAACGAACGTGCAAACTTTAGTTTGACGATAACCACTTCTCAGAATAATAAGTTAAATGGATATCTCATGGAAAATCGTAATTTGTTCAGAATAAATGACGCACCTAGAAGACAGAGATTATTGAAACAAGGAAGATTGCCTGTAGTTTCTTTCATATCAGAAATGCCACGAACTAGGCATTTGTTGAATACTTTTACCATGGATATTACTCTTGCTACACAAGCTATGATGTGTATCACGATAACAGGCTATTTCCAAGAACTTGATAACAAAGATGAGCCTATTCGCTATTTCAATCGAACATTTATCATTGTTCCGGAAGGTGAAGGATATTGTATTCGGAATGAGCAGTTGCATCTTAGTCAGCCACCTGAGGCGCAATTGAAGCAACTGCATCACCAATTGAATCAGCTAAGCAGTCAACAAACCCAATCACCCCCGGCGTTAGAAATCAACGTTGAAGTAGCGAAACCTATGACAACGGAACTTAGTAATGACATAAAGCAGCAGATGACGATAACATTAAGCCAGCAGACAAATATGAATCTGGAATGGAGCTTAAAGTGCTTACAAGAAACACAGTGGAACTACGATAATGCACTTTCTGCCTTTCAAGAATGCTACAAACGTGGACAGGTACCATCAGAAGCGTTTACTTCGTAAACACTTATTTAGTAAGAACTTTCCATTGTGATAATAACTTCTTAGAAAAGTCCGAGACAGTAAACTTCTTGTAAAACATTAATCTTCATTCCATTTCATTCCATTTATATATTATTCTTTCATTTGTGTCGTATATATTTATTTGTATCTTGTATCAAAACTTGAACAAAAAGTTGAATATTTCTACTTGCTATTTTGTTTCTTTGACAAAAAAGAAGACAATTATTAGTTTTTGCAAGGAAAAAAATTAATACACAGAATTTTTTAGGAAGATATTTGAGATATATGTATAATTCGTTTTGTTTAAATTCAAGCTTTCAAAATTGCACATAGTATGTACATTCGCATGAAAATAGTTAAAAATCATAATTTCAATTTCATAATTTTCACCTATAAGAAAGACCATAGCTATTTTTTATATTATGATTTTTAACAAATTTCATACATATGTATAAATTATTTGACAGCACTAGTGAAAATTATTTTAAAATTCTTTTTTAAAAGAATTGTTTGTAAATCATATTTTTTTTTGAAAATTTTGTTTATAAATAAGCTTGTAAAATTAGAAATATTCTGTAATTTAAAAATAAATCTTTGGGCAATATGTGTGATGAAATCACTAATCATCATGAATGATAAAACATTATGTGATTACTGAATAATCTCAAGATTTATTTATTTTTTCTAAAGCAATTATTTGTTGTTATTAGTGATCATTTGGTACTTTTCACTGGTGCTGTTATATTGACAAATGTATAATGCATAAATATAGATTATATGTGTATTTAATAATAGTAAAACAAAGCGAATTCCTAATACATTAATCAATATAATATCGTAATAGTTTAACAAATAATATTTAGTTACAAATGTTCGGTTCTCAGGTTTTGATACATTATATAAAAAATGTTTTTCTTAAATTGAAGAGCATTTAAAAACGCAAAAAAAATTTAAACTTTAAAACGAAAAAATTTAGTTATATTCGTTAGGAGAATAGAAAATATTATTAATTTCGCGTTAAAATTCATAAGCGCACATTCATAATTAAATTTTCAGTATAATGTTGACATAGTACAATATTAATGACAAAATATTTTTTGATATGTGAAGAATTACATATTTGGTAAAATAACAAATCATAAAAACAAATTTTATGATGTTATTTTTCAATTACTCATAAGCGTTTATAATATATATCACAATTAGTTGATCAATTCATTTGAGTCATAAAAAATATAGATAAAAGAATTTATATTCTATTAGCATCTTTACATTGCCGATTTATGTATGCCAATTCATATATATTCAATGATGTTAGATATAGAAAAATTTAAATTTTTTGATAAATTTACAGGCGATATATATATATATATATATATATATATATATATATATATACATACATACATACATACATACATGTATATTTAAAAGATATCGATACTTTTTATTAAAAATGAATTTAAAAAGGGAATTGTAAGGAATTTTGTAGAAAAGATTTTTATAGTATAAGCAAGTTGAATTCTCTATATTACATATATAAATATATATTTGTGTATGCGTGTATATGTATACATATATAGAATTCAATTTCATATTTATGAAAAATTAAAAAGTATCTTTATCTTTAAGATCTCTATATAAAAAAGATTTCAGTTTGTACATAACAAAGAAAGGCATTTATAATATCCAGTTATAATATCTTCTTAACTATATCTAACATCATTATACAGACTAACAACATTAACTTGAAAAATTTTACGTCTAAATAATTAAGTAAAAGGAGAATATAGTTCTATATAAAAAAATTCGATTTTTCGAAATATAGAATTATGTTTTTGCTCTATTAAGAGGGTATTTGTTCAAAAAGAACTAAAAATAGGCAATTTTTGGGGCTGTTTTTCATAAATGAGAAAACATAATACTTGTGAAATGTAAGGTGCAATGTGCGGCCATTCCGAAATATTTAGCCTTTAGATAGTTGTTATAATTGAGCCCATTCTAAGTAAAGCCCTTACATTTTAGTAAATTAATTATTTTTATATGACATACAGTAGATATGATAAGAACATAATAACCAAATACATATTTAATAACAAGTTTTTAGATTTTTTTCGTTTATGGGAAAGAAATTTCAAATTGCCTATTTTATTTTTCAGGGCAAATATTCTCTTAACTAGATTTCATCACACACACAGATAAATATTAGTATATAGATTGAAAAGTCTCGAATATATAATAATTCAATTAATAGAATATTTTAATATATAGGTATATATCAAACCATATTTAAAAAAAACAACTAGCGCAATTTTGTAAAAAGTATAAGCAGTTTCTCAAAATTATCATTTAACATATATATCAATCATAATTGAAAGCTTTTTTTTTTTAAATTGTAAATAGTGTCATAAAACATAGGTTTATGCGTAAATCCGTAAGTCGCTAGTCATATATTTAGGTGAAATGACGCTCGCTTACATTGTGTGAGTACAAATTATTCAACTGAAGATTATTCGTGACGGATTCAAGTTTTTTTTCTCGCGATAATCGTTAACGTTGCGTATATGCGAAACGCAACTTTTTTTTTTTTTAGGATGTGATTTGCATTCCATAAAACACACATACATTATATGCATCCATAGAACAATGAACAGCTAGAAACCTTGTGTACTAGGATGATGTTCTGAAAATTTCAACTCCAGAACAATATCCTTGTATTCCTAACTGGGATTCTTAACTCGAGCTGCAGGGACACGCTGTGTCAGAAAATGAACGAGTTCCAAATATCATCTTTGGTATTTATGGCATTAAGGTGGGAAGACACGGCATAGTTGTTTGAAGAACATAGAATGTTCTTCGTTCTTAGAACGAGGTGAATGCACCAGTTGATTAAGCACATTGCAGCCTACATCCCACGATATATGCGTGTAGCTTATATCGTCACAGTGAGGATAATGTATCTGCATTTCTCTTGAACTGAGAGACACTTTTATGTGCTTAAAAGGCAGAACTGATCTTTGGTGTGCGGATGTGTTGTAAAACATATATTTGAACGATATCACGCATCTATTAATAACTCTATTAATAACTCATGTGATAGCATGGGAGATTATAATATCGCAAGCGTCTAAATAGTAAAAGGAAGTGAAGAGAAATAATTTATACTCACATACTCGTATGCGACAGTTTTAATTTAAGAAAAAGAAAAACTAGAATATATATGTAGACACATATGTAGAGAGAAAAAGAGTGTGCATGTATTTTGACTGAATAATGACACATGCGAAGAGACTATTACACATCAAAGAGACTATTACATACATTTATAAACAGAATATGTAAATCACTGTGATGTAATCAAATAGAAAATAGAAATATTCTTTTTTACGATTGTTCTTAGATATGTACGAAGAAAATAATAGGTACTTTTGATTAAAACGTGTATAAATGAAAAGATCTGATATAAATGTTATATAGTTAAATATCTTTACTTCGCACAAGAAAGAAAATGAGTAAATATCATCAAATGTATTAGTACGTAATTAATGGATGATAATGGTGTTAAATCTTACACAAAATGTTTTATACATACTGTAAATATCTTTATTAATGTCATTGATGTATTAAGAATTGCTCCGTACGCGCAAGCAATGCTCGACTGTACAATATGAATAAAAAATATGATATTTTAAAAATCGTTTATTTATGTGAACTTAATTATCCAAGCGACCTAATTTATATGAAGAAATGTACACATGTCGATGGTCCAAATGAATCGTCACGGACCACGTGTAGCTGAACGCGACCGCTGCGCATGCGCAGGCGCACGAGCTGATCTGGTTCCGGTCGTGCCGACGGGAGTCCAGTTTTAGACGCTGCTGCGTGTGTTCCTCGTGGCTGTGTGCGGTCGACTAACCTTCGTCGGCGCACGTTGACGCTAAAATCCGCTTCGTTTGGAGTTCACGAGGGGAAAATGTCAATGAAGTTCTCCTACGACCCAGCGCGTCCTCCGCTGGGTGAGAAAATCGATCCATCGCGAGCCCAGTGCGATTCGAATGTGATGTCGCTTCCTCTTATTAGTCTCTAGAATGCTAAAGCGTACTCCCGAGACCTTCTCTTTCTCTTTCTGGAGCAGAGGAAGCACGTGATGATTGCTGAGGCGCACGTTCAAGTTTCTCCTCTTATTTTTAAATAAATTTTCAAGTTTTTTTTTTAGATTTATATTTGTGTACCTTGTACACACATCCTTGTCGCATTTGTTGATGCTTCTCACGTTTGTTATCTTATGTCACACTTGATGTCTATTTCTACCAGTGCAGGTTAACTTGCACTACCTGTTTTTAGTCCTAAGAATTAGAAAAAGGTGAAAAGTAAGTTGAACCGAGATTAAAGTTAACCTGCACTGGTGGAAGCGGACATGAGAGTCGTGTATCCTGTTATCCCAGATGTTTTGTCACAGGCAATAAATAAAGACACTATCGACGGTCATATTATACAAGGTACATTCCACTTATCGCTCGCAACGTTCACAGAATTATTTCATCCTTATTGTTTAGCAAATACTAAACAAAGATAAAATGACTCTACAAAACTGTTGTGAGCGATAAGTGGAATGCACTCACAGTTAGCGGATCACGTCGTCGGTATATTGAGTGTGACGTGACGAGTACACGAGTTTATTGAGGAACAAATGAAACTCGTTCAATAATTTCATTATGCATGCCAGCTTGTATTTTGCTGCATTATGCAAGATCTTTTTTTTTTTTACATTTTTATATATCACTTAGGAAATGTCGGAAATAAATAAACTTTGCTGTAAAACTAGTTGAATTGAGAATTGCGTCATAATTAGGATGACTGATAATCCAGTGCTGCGATTCTGTAACTCTTAACGACAATTCGTTATTGTTATAATGTCGTTGCGCAGCTTTTTTTATTATGTGTAATACCTGTGCAATGACACCGACAACTGTCGTTAACAGGTACAGAATATGGCCCCTGATTTTTTACTCTGATTAAATCTATTCCGAGAGAGCCGCGTAAGGTTCTTTCGAGATAATAATGTAATAATACAAAGTTTATTTGATCTAAAATAATGTAATGAGTTAAAATTTAATTTGGAATAAAGCAATATAATATAATAATTATTGTTTTAAAGTATAGATTTAATGCTGTTGTTTGGACATTTTTCTATTAGATAGATTAGTTATCGTTGCAAATGTTTAAGTTTCATTTGAGTATTATCTAATATCAATAAAAATGTATTAAAATGTGTTTTTATTACATTGTGTCATTTATTTCAATGTTAAATTTTGTACAGATGTGCTGATAGTGGTTGAGGTAATTCAATTTGAGAAGGAGAAGGAGAAGAAGAAAAGTATAGTATCAATATGCGACAATGCATGGAGGCAGAAATCAAATATTCGCTTCCTTACTGAAGATGACATACTATTGGAAGATCATATTGAAGTCACGCGGTACTTAGCAAGGACTACAATTCCTTCACTTTATGGTATATAATCTAAAATATTTTTGTGTAATTACTCAGATATAGAAAAATTTCTCAATTTAATATTAAATGTAGTAATGTAGTAATAAATTCTTTTCTTCCAATAGAAAATTAAATATATAAAGTCTAAGATATATTCTGTTGAATTATATGATTTATCTTATATTATTACTAGGTGATGGCTGTCCTGTTACAACAACAGAAATCGACCATTGGATATCCTGTGCCTCGGTGTTGGAAAATAAAGAAAGCGACTCAAAGCCATTATTGAATTATCTGGATAGTGTATTAGTAGTACGGACATGGCTATGTGGCAAACAATTATCCTTGGCTGATATTCATATGTTTTCCGTTTTATATACTCAAAACTATACAGATACACAATTTTATGAAGAAAAGTATTATAACCTCACTAGATGGTACAGGCATTTATTATCGCATTTTGCTGTCGTCAATGCAATATCTATAATTGCAAAGAATGGAACTTCTCCATTTCCGAAGGATATAAAATCGAAGGATACAAAACCGAAGGATGTAAAACCGAAGGATATAAAACAGAAGGATGCAGTAAACCTGCAGAAAAAATCTGATGCCAAACAGACAAACGAGATCAAACAAAAGCAAACAAAAACGAGAAAACAGGAGGGCAAGTTTGTTATATTACCTGGAGCGGAAATGGGCAAAGTAAAATCATGCAGTAAATGAGAAAGAGATTAGTTTGATTTTTAAACTCTTATAACTTCTAAAATTTGTTGTCTATCTTCTGCAGGTAGTGGTGAGATTCCCTCCGGAAGCGAGCGGCTACCTCCACATAGGCCATGCGAAAGCAGCTCTCTTAAATCAGTATTATGCCGAGACATTTAAGGGACAATTTATCATGCGATTTGATGACACTAATCCAGCGAAGGAGACCGTAGAATTTGAGGAAGCTATATTGGAAGATGTAAAATTACTGCAAATTAAGCCTGATCGTTTTACACATACCTCGGATTATTTTGATATATTATTAGATTATTGTACTACACTAATTAAGAATGGCAAAGCATATGTGGATGGTACCCCGGCGGATCTTATGAAAGAGCAACGCGAAAAAAGATTGAAATCCACATATCGAGATAACTGTAAGTAATTATTTTGAGAAGAAACATATTAATTTTCTATCTCGATTATAACAATAATATCCCATTTTACAGCCGTTGATGATAATTTGGCATTGTGGGAAGAAATGAAACTTGGTACCGAGAATGGTCAAAAGTATTGTGTCAGAGCGAAAATCGATTATGAGTCAACAAACGGATGCATGCGCGATCCAACAATTTATCGTTGCAAACCAGAACATCATCCACGTACTGGAGACAAATACAAGTAATTATATTAATATTTTAGCAACACATTATTTAAATGGTATTAACCTAAAATAGCTTGAAAGGTTATTTTATAGTTTAAAAAATTTTAATATTAGATTATTTTGTTCACAAACTAATTATTTTATATATTATTGATAGTATAATATATAAATTTGGTTAACAATACTGTTCATTATTAATACGAGTTATAGTATACATACAATTAAAAAATTACAATTTAATTATAGAATTATTGTTTTTATCTTCTAGGGTGTATCCTACATATGATTTTGCCTGTCCAATTGTTGATTCTATTGAGAATGTTACTCATACTCTGCGCACAACGGAGTATCATGATAGAGATGTTCAATTTTATTGGATAATTGAGGCTTTGGGACTGCGTCGCCCGAATATTTGGGAATATTCACGGTTAAATATGACTCATACGGTTCTGTCTAAACGAAAGTTAGCGTGGTTTGTAAACAAAGGTCTCGTCGATGGATGGGACGATCCACGCTTTCCAACAGTAAGAGGCATTCTGAGACGAGGAATGACAGTCGAGGGTCTGAAACAATTCATCATCGCACAAGGTAGTTCTAAATCTGTGGTCTTCATGGAGTGGGATAAAATATGGGCTTTTAACAAGAAAGTCATCGATCCAGTCGCGGTTAGGTAATGAAAATATAAAAGTTTAATAATTCAATAATATGCCAAGATTTTTAAAAATATTTATAATTTCAGGTATACTGCATTGGAGGTTAACGGAATGATACCGGTTAATGTAGTAGATGCTAAGGAAGACTGGTTGAGTGTGCAAAATCATCCTAAAGATCCATCTAAAGGTACCAGGCGAATACGAGTGGGCCCTAAAATACTGATAGAAGAGGCTGATGTTAAAACGTTACGTGAAGGAGACATTGTAACTTTTATAAATTGGGGTAATTTAAGGATATTAAAAATAAATAAACAGGATTTGAAGATAATAAATGTGGAAGCCCAATTAAATCTGGAGGATAAAAATTACAAAAACACTTCGAAAATCACATGGCTGGTTGAACCTGGGACTGATCCAAATGTGGAAAAGTCAAATCCAATAAACTGCTATGCTGTTTACTTTGATAACATTATAAACGTGCCGCTTGTGGACAAAGATAAAGATTTTAAAAACTTTGTTAACCAGAAGACAAGAGTAAATAATATTACTTACAAACAAGTAAACTGGCCATCACCATGATGTATATTTACTAACTGCATATAAAAATTCTTATTTTAGCAAGAAGTCAAAATGCTGGGTGAAGTGGCGCTAAAAGACGTGAAAAAGGGAGAGATAATTCAATTGCAGAGAAAAGGATTCTTTATTTGTGATGTTCCGTATGCGACTGTTAGTCCTTATTCATTACGGGAACAACCTATTATATTGTTCCATATACCTGATGGACGTATATCAACAAGTAACATGATGACATCTGCATGTGATCAGGTAAAATCATTGTACCTTATCTTCCAACATTAATATCTTATTATTTATATTTTATATTTATAAATCATAATTTGTATATATAAATGACGAATTGTACAATCATTATTATTTTACTACTAAAAAGTATTTATAATTTTAAAAAAATCAATGAATGAAGAAGAAAATTTTTAGCAATGCAACAGCCTGGACGCATTACCGGTACGAGAAAGAATGGAAGAAATTGGTAAAGAGAGAAAGCAAGATAAACCATTTGACACTAAAGTTACTAGTATTGAAAACAAAACAGAGTCAGAGAATAAAGAAATTAAGAAAAACCTACCTAAAGAAATGGAGAAAAAGCTATCCAAAGAAATACAGGACCAGGGCAACAAAGTACGAAATCTAAAAAGCTCGAAAGCGGATACGAGTATTATTAATCAAGAAGTGATGATTCTCTTAAAATTGAAAAGTGACTATAAAAATGCGACTGGTCAGTTATGGGTATCTGAGGATGCGAGAAAGGAAAAGAAAAAAGCTTGTGAAACGGGTAATTCGAAGAAAGAAGGTGCGAAAAGCGCGGACGTATCTGCGAAAAATAAAGACGCAGATGCAAGCAAAACTGGGACGAGATTAGGGCTGGAGGTGAAGAAGGAGGAAAATTTCTTCGATTGGTACTCGCAAGTTATCACAAAGAGCGGAATGATTGAATATTATGATGTATCCGGATGCTATATTCTTCGCCCATGGAGTTTCTCAATTTGGAAAATAATAAAAGAGTATATCGACAAAGAGATAACGGCACTCGGTGTTCAGGAATGCTACTTTCCGATTTTCGTTACTCGTAGCGTATTAGAAAAGGAGAAGACGCACATAGCGGACTTTGCGCCGGAAGTCGCGTGGGTGACGAAATACGGCGAAAACGATCTGGCGGAGCCCATAGCTATACGGCCTACTTCAGAGACTATTATGTATCCGGCTTATGCTAAATGGCTGAGATCGGACACCGAGTTACCAATTAGACTCAATCAATGGAACAACGTTGTGGTAAATACTATTATCAGTTCTTTTTTTTTTCTTTACCAATACTTTAATTCCGCTCCGTTTTCATTGACTTACTTTTATTTGCAGAGATGGGAATTTAAAGATCCCAAACCTTTCCTACGCACTAGAGAATTTCTATGGCAAGAAGGTCATACTGCGTTTGCTACAAAGGCGGAAGCGGAGGAGGAAGTACTGACCATTTTGGATATGTATGCTAAAGTCTACGAGGAATTGTTAGCGGTGCCTGTTATCAAAGGTCGCAAGACTGAAAAGGAGAAGTTCGCGGGTGGCGATTATACTACTACTGTCGAGGCGTTTATTTCAACTAACGGTCGCGCGATACAGGGCGCGACGAGTCACCATTTGGGACAAAACTTTTCGAAAATGTTTAATATCCAGGTAGAAGGTATCAATGAAGATGAGAAGACGTATGTCTATCAAAATTCATGGGGTTTAACTACACGAACAATTGGAGTCATGATAATGGTTACTATTAATTATTATTATATATAAATGATACACTACATTATATATAAATGATATATAAATGATTGCATAAGCTATATACTTTGTAATGAATATATATTTATTTAGGTACATGGAGATGACCGAGGTTTAGTGTTACCCCCAAATGTAGCACCTATTCAGATCGTTGTGATTCCCTGCGGCATAGTCGCAGGCATGCCTGAAAAAAGGAGAAAAGAACTTCTAACTGAATGCAATTTGATCGTCGATCAATTGAATAAAGAGTGTCAATTTAGAGTGAAGGGTGATTTTAGAACTAATCGAACACCTGGATGGAAGTTCAATCACTGGGAGCTGAAAGGCGTGCCAATAAGAATCGAATTCGGTCCAAGAGATATGAAGAAAAATGAAGTAACACTTGTACGCAGGGATAACTTAGAGCGAATAGTTGTCGGAAAGGATGACATGATTACATCAGTAGTTTCAGTATTGAAAGATGTGCAGTACAATTTGTTATCGAAGTAAATATTGCTAAAAAATTTTTTAACAAAACGATAACAATTACGATAACGTATACGATTGATGACACATAATTTTATCTGTTACAGAGCAAAGGACAACTTAAAGAAGCATATTAAACAGATAGATAGTTGGTCCGACTTCAATGTCAATCTCAATGAAAAGAATTTAATATTAGCACCTTTCTGTGGAGAATCAACGTGTGAGAATAATATTAAGAGAGACACTGCGGGGTAAAATTTCTTTCTATATTATAAAAAAATTTTATATGCTCTTATATGTTGCTTATCATTAAATCAAAATTAAAAAAAACTTGTTTAGAGAAAAAGTTTTGATCAAAATGCTGCCAACTATATGAGAACAAGGATGATTAAAATGTGCTTAATGATGAGAAAAAAAACAGTAGTTTGCTTTATAATTTTACAACTGCACTTTGTCTCTAAATTATTCGAATCATTATGTCATATGTCACTCATTAATAATATTTGTATGCTGCAAATTTTCTTCAAAGTTTTCTGTATATTAATAATTTGAAATTTTTTTATGTGAATTAAATTTGTTAAAAAGATCTAAATTTCTTTAATCTTAAATACGTGTAAGAATGACATGTATGCATATTAAACAGCAATTTTTTCTTTTTTAAATATTTATTTCAAATGTTTAGTTGCAGTGAGACTGACGCAAATATGGGTGCAACTATGGGTGCCAAGAGTTTGTGTATACCATTTGATCAGCCAGAATTAAAGAAACCACTCAACGAGATGAATTGTATTCACAATGATTGTAAGAACAAGCCGAAGTTTTATACACTCTTCGGACGTAGCTATTAATACATCCGTCAAAGTAAGTCCATACATAACGTTTAATAAATTTTATTAAAATTTTTCTACGCGAATAATATAAAATTTGTCATTTAAACTTATAATTGCAGACATAAATTTATAATCTGTTATTTTTTCTTTATTTTTAATAAAATATTTTCTTTAATACATGTGTAAATTATTGTTTAATAACATGTGTTCAATAATACAACATATATTTAATAATAATGTAAATCTGTTATATTTATTCTTTTTCAATATTTGTTGTTCACTCCAGCGTTGCCCCTTATCCATTTTAATTTACTTTTTGTTGATTCCTCATTCTTTTTTCCTCTTTATCTACGAATATAAAATCATATAATGAGATTGAAAGATTGAAAAATATGATTAAGAATAATTGTATAAACATCTTCAAGACTTAAAAACATTGTTTAAGAAAGCGATGGAGCAATGAGGTAGAACACAAGCGAAATTAAAATGACACTAATTAAATATTTCTGTACGATAGCCCACGAGAGAACGGAAAACAGAGTAGTCGGCAAGCATCGCAATTAGCTTACGACCGCGAGAAGCGATCCGAGATCCGCACGCACGATCGATCTCGCGCGTTGATTGTTTCTCACTTTTTCAAGTATAATGGCTGCGCTCGAATGAGACGCGGATCCTTACCTTCCTCCCGTCATAAGCCAGGCATAAGCTGGTTCCGGGCTTGGCCAAAATTCTAGTGCTCGTAGCCGTCTCAAATGAATTCGAACGGATCCGTATTGTCGCCGGAAGCGTCGACGTAGCAGCGAGACACCATTCTGTCGTGGTACGCGGTGATGCTTCGTGTGAATCGCTGAAATCGCATCAACGAAACTTGCCACTGCCGGCCGAGGAATAGGGGGAAGGGAGCAAGATAGAGCAAATTTCCTGGTGAATCTTGTAAACGTCTCTCGCGCACGTGTCGGGACGAGAGAACGGTCGAGGACTCAACTGGCTGCCCGTCCTCGGGAACGGGAGGGTCAGTGATGAGGGGTCGATGAAGGATCATTGGCATGGCCACGCGACTCAGCCCTCGAAATTCGGAGGTGAACGCTCTTGAGCAGCGGGGCTATCTCATAGGCAAGAAGATCGGACAGGTTGTTCCCTCTTCTCTTTCGTTCGTACTTGATATTTTGATATCTCCCATTTTTAACTGTTTCCCACCGCTTCATCCTCTCTCGCAATAGCACTTCTTTCAATTTGTACAACCGGTGATTCGATCGCCAATCAGCCTCTTGATTGTTTCCTAATTCATATTTTTTTACAGGCTTCACGAGGATTAAATTAAAAGAGCCTTTGTGCCATTGCGGGTGCATTGCACGAACAAAATTACGAGGCGGGAAACCTTCATTCTTTAAACCAGATCTCTATCTCTTTTTCATTCTCTTCACTTTTTGAAGATTCATCTTGATGTTTGTCTTTTGGTCGACTGTACCCAGACGCTACGATTAAAAATTCTGCGTTCTGTAATACGCGGAATTATCGTTTCCAGGGTTCTTACGCAACTGTCCATCTGGCAGAGTATCTCGATGGAGCGAGCTCCAAGAAGATGCGTCTGGCCTGTAAGATCTTCGATAAGGAGAAAGCGCCAAACGACTTCTTGGACAAGTTCTTTCCCCGCGAGCTTGAAATTCTAACAAAGATAGAAAATCCACATATTATTCAAGTAAGAATAACCAGGAAAACAATTTTCTTCCCATTTTTTTCTGATTGATAAAGGCGGACCGATTCCGATGAAAACTTTTTAAATTTATTTCTTTCTTCCTCTTTCTTTTAAAACTGGCCGAGACTGGTTATTGAAAGTAGCTTCAAGTTCTCTACATGAAAGGGAATTATATTGAAACTTTATTATTAAATAATAAATTTATGGCGATAAGGGATCAATGATTTTAATATGATTATGACTAGTAATTGTAATCCACAATTTGGTCACACTTCGCTCAATCTTGCTGCGTCAGCAATCTTAATCGCGCCGACCGGTCAAGCGCAGGTGCACAGCATCCTGCAGCGCGGTCCGCGCGTCTTCATTTTCATGCGCTACGCCGACAATGGCGATCTCTTGGACTTCGTGAAGAACAACGGCATAGTGCCGGAACAGCAGTCGCGATTGTGGTTTCGTCAGATGGCGTCCGGCTTGCACTACCTGCACAGCAAGAACATCGCCCACCGGGACCTCAAGTGCGAGAACATCCTGCTCTCGCGCAAATTCAACGTGAAACTGGCGGACTTCGGCTTCGCCAGGTTCTGCATGGACCACGAAGGCAGGCGGGTCCTCAGCCAGACGTACTGCGGCTCAGCGGCCTATGCCGCGCCGGAGGTCGTCGCCGGCACTCCGTACAATCCGAAATTGGCGGACGTGTGGTCGCTCGGCATCATCCTCTTCATCATGCTGAACGGGACGATGCCGTTCGACGATGAGAATCTACGGAAACTCCTCAAGAACCAGATATCGCGCAACTGGGTATTCAGGTCCCGTGTCCGCGACACTTTGTCCACGCTGGCCAAGAGCATCGTCCGGCAGATCCTCGAGCCGGACATCACTCTTAGACTCACGCTCGAGAGGGTGCTGTGCCACGAGTGGGTGAGAGCGAGGAAGGATCGAATGGGCTCCCTCACCGGAAGGCTCGTCCACTCAGCGCCGCCGAGTCATACTCCGGTTACGACAAATAACATTAATTCATAGTATATTGTATTCAAGGTCTCTGGTTTCTCATTGTGCCATTGTGGATTATGACGACAGAAGGACGACAAGGAAATATATCAATTTTCTCCATGCATTATATAAAAACTTTTTTTCACAAGTCATCAATCACATTATACAATAGCATAACAGGAGAGGTCTCGTTTTTTTATTCGTCCTTCGATAAGTGAATGTATAATTCAATTTACAAGTCTAGCAAAAGTCCACTTGACAATTTTTCTCAGTTATCTATTAATCTACGAAAGAATTTTCAACATATTAAAATAATTAAAAAGTATTATAATTTGAGTTATAATGTGCAAAAAAATTGATTTGTTTTGATGCGTAAAGACGTTATTCTATTGTAATGCAATATATCTGCAATGAGAAATCAGGAATCTTGATCGACACGATAAAAGATATTTGCAATAGATTTTGTAGCAATTTTATAAAAAATGCTACAAAAATTAATTTACTTTTGAGTGCGCAATTAGCCATATAATTTATAATAATTTTTGGAAATAATTGCAACATTTTGCAAAAAGATTATTTCGAAGTAACGATTTGTCGCCTGTGTAATTAGATGTATGAAGGCGGTAATCTGGGCGGTTCAGGAAACGTACCTGTCGTATCGAGGGCCCTGCCTGCATTCAAAAATCAGAATTCAGAAAATCAGAAACAACCATCTTCGAAGATAGTGAATAGCTCGGGGAAAGATCCGCAATTGACTATCACTGTGGGATAAGAAGACTTGCAGAGAATAAATCGACAAATCGACAAGCCATACAATGGAAAATACAAAAGATGCAGGCTAAAAATGTTAAACAATTCTTTTCGAAAACATTTACACTTGTCTTTACTAGTATTTTTTTTTTAATTTTCTATTGGATTACATGATCGATACGAATTTACACGGATGTTGATAACATATTGTTGCTTAATAAAGTCCATAATATTGCAGTTCGATGTAAAATCACCTGTCGAAGTGTGAAGGAGAGGGAAATTTAATCGATTAACGTTAAATGTTATTCAATAATCAATTTTCAATTTTTTTCTACAAATTGTCTAAATATCTAAATATTGCCGATTTCACAGCACAATAGACAATTAAAAAATTTGTCGAATGTATTAATAAGTTTATTGTACAGTTACTGCCTATTAATATACAAAACTATAATTTTTTTTTGTTACATACACATATAACAGGGTATCTCTTGTGAATGTAATATATAACGGTATAAGTAATATATTTCTTCTTCTACATCTAATTTACATTAAAATAACAAATAATTTACACGATTTCTTGCGTTGTGAAGTCGAGCTCGGTTAGTATAGCACCTTGTGACACTGAAGAGGACACTGACACGCAATATGAGAGGGAGGATTACAAAAATGAAATTTTTCATGCGACAAAGAAGATATAGAGAAAATAATTTTCAGATTAACTCTTTCGGGACGGTCATAGTATATAAACCACTCGAAATCACGGGCAGTTTCACGCTATCTGTCCTTAAAAAATTAAAAACACAATTTTTTTCTTTGTTGTAGATATCATCTAAAATACTGCGATATGTTTCGTAGGTTTTTTGCTTTTGCGGGCATATTTGTTCCTAAATTCGATATTATTTATTCAATTATAGATTTTTATAAGTAGAGAAAAAGTTTCTATAAGATTATATAAAAGTATAATCTCCATCTTTGTAAAATAGTTTTGCAAACGTCTATTTGTAAAATTGTTGTAAATATAAAAAGAACGAATCATTTTTTTCATAGAAAAAAAGGTCATAAATATGACGATTGTCAATATTATTAGTACCTTGATAATAAGGTAAATATATATGTAAACATTTTTCTGAAGTAGCCTCCTGTCAAATAAAAATAACGGTAATTATTAAAACTCTTCCGCTCGCGTATAGAAGAGACAATATTCTATTTACAGCATACAATGTTAAAACGTGATAAATACGACCAGATTTAAGTATTTTTACAAGTGTCAATCAGCATGCAAAAACGGTCCTTGAACAGGCACGCAACGAGTGCAATGTAGATAATGCGCCATTGCATTTCATCATCGCTTCTCAGAATATATATTAGAACCCATTTCGGTTTTATACTCGTACTGGATTAATCTACGAAATTAGATTAAACCCATCCACCGGTTAATTTGTGGAACATCTCCTCGTTCAATGTTTGATTCGCTTCCTTCGAACGCATCGACAAGAAGATATAGCCCCCTATGAATTCGTGAACAACTTTACAGTCCGCTGACTGACACTCAAAAATAATATTCTCTTCCTCGAATTGTACCATCATGTGCTTTACTTCCCAGTTAACATTCCATGCCTATAAAAGAGATAAAATCATACATTTTTATTTTATGTCTAGAGATATAAGATAAACGCTTTATTATTAAGTGTTTTTAGCAAAAATTTCGTCACTTTTCAATGTTCAATTATATTTTATCTTTGCCAATGAATATATCTATTTTCTCACTCTAAGAATTCAATTTTCGAAAAATCTATGATTTTATTTTTCTTTACAATAAAAAAAATAGGATATTTTTATAAAGGAAAAATTAATTCAAAATTACTCAAAATATCCGCAAGAAACCGCGTCAGCGAATAAAAGTTTACGACAGGGTACAAATAATACAAAACATATGCAAATAAATACGTACCTTCATAGTATTATACCTCCAAGTCTTTAAATGATCGCCACTATGAAGGTCCATCCGCATTAGCCTGTTATTAGCGATACCTAGCAACTCATCCTTGCTTTTACCGGTAAATCGCACAATGAAAAGCGAGATCCCATATTCCGGTAGGGACTGCCAGGCCTTGATATAATTCAACTTCGCCTCGACGAGTGGCAAATCTTTAACGTTCGCGTGTGCTTCTAAGATCCTCTGAACCAACTATATGGAGGGGAAAAAATGTCAATACGACTAGTCGACTTGATCGTTCATCACTTATTCAAATATGAATTACTTGTTCGTACCTTTCCTTTGAACTTCTTCGCGAATCTAGGCGCGACATAGTCTTCCGGTACAATGTCCAAAGCGTTCGGATTGATGGCTGGTGCGGGCGCGGGCCTCTGCAGTTGCAGGAAAGCTATGATACTGTTGACCTCGCTCTCGTAGGACGCGTCGGCGAGGGTACGGCCCTTGGCTGCTAATCTGCACGCGGCCATCCACTTTGCATATTGTTGTTCCTAAAATAATAAAGAATGAGATTGAAGTCAAGCGAGTATCTGGAAAGCAACTCAGTTCTAACATTTAGTTTTCACTTCGTGAAGTTTGAGTACCACTCGTGAGAATTTTGTTCGTATTCGACGCAACATGCTATTAACGATATGTTGGCGCGTGGCCAAACGGCAACATGTGACAAATGTTGATATACGCTTAGGAATTAATTTAATAACGTTGCCGTTTGGTGACGACACGCCACATTAACGCGAGATAATCCGCTTACGTTGTCGCATCTTATCCACATCTCGGTCATGCCTTCGGCGCTGGGCACTTCCAATCTGATCCCGTAGCGACCTTGCGACAGATGTACATCCGGCGTGACCTCGCAGCCGCGCAAATTGATCACGTAGACCGGCGACTCCGAGCCGCCCGCCTCTTCCCTGCTCTTGTAAAGCCTGAGCTGGAGATCACGGCACGTGAACCAGTAACGCTTGAAGGCCTTCAGCGTGAAACGCTTCGGTTTGAAGAAACGCAGCTCGTCGCAGAGCTCGGGCACCTGCGTAATGTCGCTGGGCCCGTTGCTGATGTTGCTGCCCTCGAGGGTCACCTGCAGATCCGTCAAGGCCGCGTCGATGTCATCCTCGACCGGTGAAGTCGCTCCGTTGCTATCGTACGTAGGCTGCGGCACGCTCGCCTGAAGATTCACTTGTACCTGCAACAGAGAAGCGTACGTAACAATCGGCTGTAGATTTCTTATTTTCTTTTTACTTCTTTTCTTTCTTTCTCTCTCTTTCTCGGTTGATGCTTGTCGCGAGGACAGGGAAAGTAGGTGTGCAAGAGGTACAAAACACATTTTGTGGGTCGAGGCGAGATGATCGCGTCTTTTCTTGGTCGTGTTGTCGCGTGACGGCACTGCGGCTATGGTGGAACACCGGCTGGCGAAGCAATCGGTTCAAGGACGCGGCTATTTGCATGTATTATGCGTCGCGTGGGGTTCCTCCCTCGGCATAAATATATATCGAGAACGAACCGGTACGGCGAGTCGTAAAGAATGGAGGGAATATCGAAAACCGAGACACGAATATATTCTAATGTCTCTATCCGCCTGCGCGACACATTTGCATCTGTTATATATTTATAAGCAAATCTCCATATCTCGGGCTGTCTATGCCATTTAATACTTTATATTAGACAGCGTTTTAGAAATTTCGATAGTTTCTGCCATCGTCAGTAACAGAGCCACGACAGTCAACAGCGTTTTAACGATTATTTCTGTCGAGAACGTGATCGTTCGAGTACCTGAAGCGCCGCGAACATCAGCATCTCCTCCTCAGTGCAGTCGATCTCCTCCGCGAGCAATTGCCACTTGGCCTGCTCGTAAATCATGTTGATGCGTACCGCGTCGGTCTTCGGATTCAGGTCGTAGAAGGAGTAGAATTTGAACTTGAGTCTGAGCGTGTCGAATTCGCGGATACCCTGCTCCATGATCGACAGAGAGGAATCCAGCCAGGCGACGTTCATTCTCGCTCTCTCGATCAAGCTCTTCGGCCTGATCAGCTTCACTCGCATCTCCGGTGAGATCGACGTCGGGCTCTGCGCCAAGGACTCCGTCAGGCCGCCGTTCAACGCCTCGAGGCTCATAGTGCTGTTATTCGCGTTGAACGAGCCGGTGCTGCCGAAGCCGGAAGAGTTGTTGTTCCTCTTCCACGTGCCGGTGTGCTGGAATTTGCAAGGATAAATTTATAAAATGCGCAGTTCGCAACATCATAAATATGTAATTAGAAAAAAAATTACATTATTCAGAATCTGTTATATGTTAATTTGTTGTTTAACATGTATCAATGATCGTATATTCCATAAAATTCATTCCATTTTAACTGTTTCATTTCCAAAATATTTTACAGCTACAAAAAATATTTTTCTATACATTTGCGCATGCATGATAATAAAACATTCATTAAAAACATTTTGAAAATTTTTAAGAATTATTTTACGTATTTACTCATAAATTTGATTTTTAATCTTTGATCAGAAAATTCTGAAATATATCAAGAAAGTTGCATAAACTCTAATTATATTTATGATAACTCGTATTATCGAACAGCAACAAATGAAAAATGACAATACCCTATTTGAAATTTTTAAATACATATCAAGAGATATGTGCTATTTATAAGTTTAAAGTTTTTACAATCATGTATCATAAGGCTAAAAGAAATTACAATATATATTTAATGAAAGAAATATATTAATATAAATAATATAAAATATAAAAATATATTAATATAAGAAAGAAATATATTAATATAAATAAATATAAAATATAAAAACATGTAGATAGCAGTAATATTTTACTTTATAATTTCAAATATACAATGGCTACAATGGGAACGAAAAAGTAAAGGAAGATCTTGCTTGTACGATGAGCTTACCGAGACGGGAGAACTTATTGGCGTGCTGTGATTTCTGTTGTTGGGTGCAACCGGCGCGCACATGAATGGGCTCGATTGATCTAGACTTCCCGTGGATCCCCTGGGACTCTGGCTGGCTGGGATGAAGGTATTCGTGTCGGCCGGCACGTTCCAGTGACCATTCTTCTGATTCTCGATTTTCTTCTTGACCGGTAGATCCTTTAGATTGTACTTCAGGTGATTCGGCTCGAGCGGCTTGCAAAGCGAGAGCTCCTCCGGGTGTCTAATGCCTGCGGCGAGGATCATGAAAATTTGCATATTAATTAATCTCGCGTTAGTCAAGTTTATTTTGATGGAGGAGAGAGATGGAGAGAGCTGAAGGCGTAAAAACAATCGTAATATTCATTCCCTATATTCTTACGAGGGAAATGGAGTAATTGACGGATAAAGATCGCGCGCAACACATTGGAGTCTATTTATGAATATGATACACTGCTCTTTCATCGTTGATGCCCATTTATGTCTATTTTTACCAACGCAGATTAACTTTAATCTCAGTTTAACTTACTTTTTATCCTTTTCTAATTCTTGGAACTAGAAAGAGATAAAAAGTAAGTTAAACCGAGATTAAAGTTAATCTAAATTGGTAGAAATGGATATATTAGTGAGTTAGAATCATCGACGGAAATGAAAACTACAATGTAATGTTTTGGATATAAAAGTTATATTATTGAGTGGAAAATTATAACATTAACGTTACATTATTGTTACTTTGTGTTTACTGGGAAGCGAGCTTGAGACGAGATGAATCGAGGAAACGGCAGCGGCCGCGACGTTACAACGCAATATTTCCCGAATGCGGAATCACTTTTTAGGTCATTAGTAGGCCGATAAGCTCGTATCTCCGACCCGGTATTTCCTCCTACCCGGGAGTCAGCTTTATCCTCACGACGGAATTATCGCGTTAACCCACTTCCTTGATTAAAAAGCAAGCGGTGGCGAAATCGACAGCCGCGACGGTTTATGCGTGACCTTCGCGTGACAGAGGCGATCTTATCGTTTCTATTTCGATGCCTCGTGCAATATTAATTATGTTGACGCGCTTATCCACTTCGGTGCTGCGATGCGCTCGCCATGACGGTGAATCCTCGCCCCGTTTGATAATAAATACATAAAACTCGCTGCGAATGTGAAATAAATTCTTGTCGCGCTGAAAACGCGATGTGACAAACGATTTCGTAATTTGAGAAGATTTCTTTGCTTAATCGATTCCTCAAAAAAAAAAAAAAAAACGCAGCGGCGTAAAGTCAGATAATCATAGACCAGGCTGCTGTTGCAAGACGGACGTTACGTAATATCGTGTCGAAATGTATACACGAAGTGCCTTTCATGTTTTCCTCGAAGCGGATTCTCTCCTCGATGCGTGCAAGAGAGTCGCGAAATTCTTCTGGTCGAGTACATCTTTCATCTGCAACGTTAATCGATAGACATCTGCGACATTCTTTCTCCCGGTGCCTCGTAATCGTCGTTAACGAAGGCACGCCGGCGACGATTGACTCGCGCCACCCCTCGTTCTCCATCGCGTTCCTTAAACGGTGTCAATGGGTTCGCGACTCACCGAGTTCCTTGCACAAATTGATGACCGCGTTGAACGTCTTGACGGAAAAGTCGACGCGGCAATCGAGGCACCGCATGTCCGGCAATTGCACCCTCAGGGTCTTGTGCATCGGCGTGAAATGCAGCAGCGCGTCCGCCGCCACGCCGTACTGGTCCAGGGTGCTGCGGGTTCTGGTCAGCCAGTGATTCCGTTCTGGCCACCAAAGCGCGTGGTCCGACCAGTCCATAGCGATGTCTGTAACAGTGAGAAAACGAGGAAATTAAAACATAAATCGCTCTTCCAAACGGTTCAGAAAGTTTCATTCTTCAAGAAATAATACTTGATTTTTCTCAGATTGATGCTGAGATTGCTACCGTAAAATAGGATGAATAAGATCAGACTTGAAAAAATATATCTCTTTTCTTTCTCGGAGGAAGAAGATAATGATAATTGTGTACTATATAATTTATAAATAGGTATTCATTTTTGAGCCAAAGAAGAATGACAAAAAGTTCGAAGCCGTTCGAAAATTATAACATTTCAAAATTCAAAACTGATCCTATTCACCTCATTTTACGGTACATTATATGTGATGCGTGTTTTGAATAACAAAAATACACCGTTTTATCGTGAATTATTTATATTACTAGAGAAATTATATTAGATTCGCGATTGATATATACTTTATGGAGAAATAACGGTTTGACACGACAAGAATAAAAATTTAAGTAAAACATCGCACTCGGCGAAACAAATAGCAATTAAAAAAGCGACGAAATATCTGAGGAAAAACAACATCTCAATTATGCATTACAAAAGCTGCGTTTCGATATTCACTGCCAGTACTAAAAATTTATAGTGTTTATGACATAAACTATAAATTTTCAGTACTGGCAGTGAATATCGAAACGCAGCCAAAGTTGCGGTAAGAAAAATAAATGAAGTGAACAAGTGAAGGAAGCATAGTAATGTTAACGTTGGTAATAAAATAAGATAAAGTACAAAAATATGTACATTAGTATAAAATAGTTTCATTAATCAAAAATATATTGAAAAGAAAAAACAAAAAATATTTATTTAAATCAAAATAACATTATAGCTTATTATATGAAGTATATCTAACTGTACATATATTATTACAGTTATTTTGCTATTTATTTAATACACGTAACTAACGAAATAATTTATCCAACATTACATTCGCGTCGCTGTGTATTTTAATAATTCTTAGAATTAATTCCTTACGATTTCATAAAATTTCAGAATTATCACATTACAGGCAGACTTATTTTGCTTTCTCGCAAGTGCATAAAACTTGAATGTATATCTGTCGGTTTAGGACATCTGAAGCAAAGAACACGATGATGTTTATGTACATCCATTTTGAGTAAATATACTTAAGGGCTCGGTAGCGGGCAAGATGCGAACGCGAAGACGAGAAGGATAAATCCGGTCGAGTGAATCCAAGAGGGTTTCGTCCATCGAAACCGCAGGGGCTGTTCGCGCAGCGGGAACAAGACATCCGTCGACAGAACTACGGGCGTTTATATACGCTTCGCCGAAAAGTCAATTTTCACAGCTGTTCGCGCCGTTTCCTATGCGCTCCGTTTAACGATTCTGGGGTACCGAAAGTCGATGCGGGTCCCCAAGGGGGAGTGGGCGGGAAGTATCGCTTAAAATCACCATTAAAGCCGTAGACATGTGGGACTGCGATCGCGCGAGGGGCTGGCATGCGGAGATGCACAAGGGAGACCCCGAAATCGGACACGGATGGGAGGAAATGTACGCATATGAGAACGCAATTGTAATCTAATTGCAAATATAAAGTTACGAAGGGGATTATTCCTGTAACAAGAAACGAGGAGTCAATTGGAATCTGGATTTCGGGACGTAAATCCCGCCACAAATCTGCGAAATCTAAATAATATCTATTTTTCTTTCAACTTGCACATAGCGGAATACTCGTTTTTACTGCCACTAGATCAGAGATCTACCGTGATCGCAGCTGCGATCTATAAATATTTCGCGGATTTTAGAGCCCGTCGCTCGATCGTTAACTGCTTGTTTTCGTTCCGATAGCCGGCCACTCCGCAAGGTTCCCGGACTCGCCCACGCGCGGAGAAGACAGAGAACAGATTTATCTCTTGTGTCTCAACTCGTCTGTTTCCATCTGCGTCTTCTCTCGTTCCGCATTTAACCGGCGATGACGGCGCGTGCCGTGATAACATATCACGTATTATATACCGCGAACTAGCGGTAAGAACTGGAGGAGAAATCGTCGTGGATATGATTAAAGATACCGATGTCGTTGTAGCCTGCATCCACACTGAGAGAAAAATATTGTTACTTTTGGCCTCAAGCCTCAACCATAATTTTATAATATTTCTAACAATAAATATGATTAACTTAACTATATACATCATTATGTTAATCATAATTATTGTTGGAAATATTATAAAATTATGGTTGAGACCAAAAGTAACTATAATATTTTTCCCTCACAATCAGTGCAGTTTAGTAAAAACGCGCGACATGATTGAATGTCAAAATGTAATAGATATGTGCGACATAGGATTCAGTTTGTAACGTTAATGCCATGCATTAAGGGTAACATGTCTCGAGAAAGTAATTTGAATATGTAAACCGGGAATTAATAGTATCTTTTTCTTAATAAACTGCTAATTCTGCTCGGCATTCATTTATTTACAGTCACGAAGATATATCTAGTAATGATTTAATTATTTTATTATATTTAAATTAATTTTATTAATGAATTTTAAAAAATAGTACCAACAATTAGAAGACTGAGGGAAAACAACATCTCTACTCTATTATGAACTTGCAGTAAGGAAACTCTCTTTTTCTCTGAATACAATGTATATTATAATTCAATTAAGAAAAAAAGAGTTTTCTTACTGCAATTGTATTGAAAATTTATCTCCGAGTCGTTTATTTCGAGTTATTTATTTGAATTGAGCAGACATTTTATTCTCAAGTGAAAGAGCAAGCGGCGCCGCGCCGTGACAGATTGATTCGTTCGATGTAAGAAAACGGCTGTCGCATAACAATAACTTGCCGATTACAAACATTGTACCGCTAGGAGCGACACCGTGACACACAAATGCTCCGGGAATCACGTTTCTTCCTGGTCGACCGATCACAACCCGTATTCCCAGAGCCGGAAATGCGTAATTGAAACGATGCCGGAGGCTTAAAAAAGAAACGGCGATAACAGTGAAACAAGATAATGTCGAAAAGCGCAAATGTAATTCATTAAGTTAAATGATGTGCATAATGACACATACGATATAGAAGTCATAAAAATGCTCGAAGTCCCTTCGATGTTGACTTCAACTGATTGATATTGTGCACTGAATGATTAGTTACTCGATACTCGTCTTAAATATTATTTTCTGTCGCGTTGAATTGTTATCTTTCAATTTGCGTCAATCGAGAGATTAATTGATGTAGATTTCTCATTTGGGAAGAATCTCATATATAACTCTATTTAAAAAGAAAATATTGATTAAAATGAAGGAAGCATATTTTTATAGCTCACTGTACCACGACCTCAGTTTTAATCGCCGAGAAACAATAAAACTGAGAGAGTACGTGATTGATAGACTTGACATCGTAGTCGATGCGAGCAACAAGTCGTATACGGGGTGTTCCGCCACTCTCGTCGTTCCTTTCACCTAGGGATTCTTCGACCGATTTGGAATCGATTTTTTCCTCGACTACTAGCAGCTCGAGTACTTTTTTTAATTCTGAATGTGAGGTTCTTAGTAACTATACAACGCCGTAAGGCTTATTAATTAACTAAAAGTTATTAATACTTGGTATTGAAATAAAAAATATTTTTTAAAATTCCTCTTCAACAATTTTTAAAAATATTTTATTTTCTTCGCCAGATTTGCCATTATAAAAAATGTAATATAATCCCATCATAAAGAAGACTAATTATCTTTAACTTGTTTTAAATATCAAGAAAAAAATTAGAAATGAAACATTCTTAAATGAAGGAACGAAAATAGATCTCTACAATTTTCTTTAGGCGAAAGAATGTAATAGGAATAATTTGTAACAATAAAACAAGTCACAATTTAAAGTAAGCTTTCCAATCTTAAAGAGATTATTAATAACAAATTAAAATATAAATTTAAAAACAGTTTACACACTTTATAAAGCTCATATCTTTTTTTGCTTCATGGATTCGTACTTCTCGTCGTTAGTCTTAAAGTTAGAGTAAACAATGGGTAAAGAAAGACGGAGATGAGCGTATTTTACGAATACGTGCAACTGCGGAAAAACATAAAATCAAGACGTTGCTGAATGCGGATTAGACCATTCGACTTGAGTTCGCGAATTGCTTTCGTGGCACGTCTCGGTAGCAACGACCGCGATACTTGCACACGGCACCTATTTATACTCCCTTAAGAGTATGACGGAGTCGTACGCGACACCCGCGGCCCGGCACGTGAAATCGGTCTCTGGTACGTAGCAGAGCCCGTCTGTTTTCGTTACGTCGCGATCGTCGAAGAGTTGCGGGGAGAACTCCGATCGCGGTTCACCAGCCGGAGTATCCAGGAGCGGAAGTGTCGGTCGGTTTCCTGATACGAGAGTCCTATTTTAGCATCCTCGTGTCTGGATTTGGAGGATCTGGCGCGACAGCTTCGTCAAGGGAATTCAACAACATGAGATTAATTTCGATCTTTTTTCATAAAAACATAATTATTAGACCAAAACAGAGCACATTCAATCTTTTTCGACAAACAAAATAATTCTTTAGGAAAACAAGTTAGAAACCGAAACGAATTAAACGAAATAAAATACGACGTAACGTTCACGATTAACACATGGCTGCGGAAATCCTGAGAGAGGCGTCGATCCTCGGTGGCGGCATTGCGAAGTTGTGTGGACGAACTTCCGCTGTAAACGACGAAAGACTTACGGGGCACGTGCGGCCTGTGTAAACTCCGAAGGAGCGTTTACAAACGCTGCTCGGTACAAAGGGGGTGAGCTTTAATAAGGGAACAAAGCCGGGCGCGCACGTGGCGGCGCACCATTTCAACATCCCCCTTTCCCCCTTCGACGACGAATGTTGCGCGGAAGTCGGGATATAAAATTATGACGCGATAACGAGGCACTCGTAATCCATGTATTATGCAGCATGGAATACCGGGCCCTCCTTCTCTCGCTTCGTTACGTGAATTCCAGCGCGGAAAGCAAGGAGCTTTCCTCACGTCCCCCGACTCTCTTCGCATTTCGCGTGAAGAAACGCGAGCTATTCAACGCCGGGAAGGGAGATTGCAGAGACACGTGTTACTGAGCTCGTCGAGATCGAAAGAGAAGGGGGCAAGACTACCTCAGGGATGAATCGAAGGGTGAAAAAAAAACCGCAGAGATTTAAAGCAGTGTCACGTTAAGCTACGAAAGGCAACGTCCTGTAGATCATCACGCTGCCATTTCCGCAAATAAATATTTTGCACACAAAGTTTATGCGTAAAATTCATCAAAATTTGGTAGAACAAATTTAAGAATTAAGATGAGGCTGAATATCGTATAATTACGGATGTTATCAGATAGCAAAGTTAAAAACTAAATCTGTTAGGAAATATATTTGTATGCGTAAAATATCTAGATTAATATCAAAAGAAAGAAAAAGAATTGAAAGTGTTTGTTATCTGAATTATTTAACAAAGATTTAAATGATATGCTTTATCGAAACACAAGATATCGATGACTGGCACGTGTGATATTATATGATATCTGGAATCTTATCTTTTTTTCACATATTGCGAAAATGTCACGCACTAGATGTGCAGAGGGAAGTTTTATATATATAAATATATATATTTAAATATATGATAAAAATAAATATATATATATAAATCGCGATAGACACTATCTAATAAAATAGGAATCTATTATTAATTAAAGAATTAATTGAAAGAATACAAGTTAACGATAATGCGATCAGTTATGACATAATATCGTAAAAGAGATCGATTTCGCTTAACATAACGATCCTTAACATTTGCGATAATTTCCTTGCGGTATTCAAATTATCAATATCTCGCCACGTGGTCGAATACCGTCCTTAACTTCGTTTGCTCGAAAAAAAAAATGAAGGTCGTAAATCCGAGTCTGAGTCGCACCCAAATGAAGGCGTTGTCCAAGTACCCCTCGCTATGCTCGTGTTTCTCGTCCCTCTTCACTTCAAAGTCCAAAGCGTGCTTCAACATTGTCGAGCCACCCTCTTACGATGCACAAAAGCGTGCGTATACAGTAGTAGCCGGAGTATCACATGGAAAGCAGAACACGATTTCAGTCCCTTTGGCTGTTCGCCCGGTTAACCGCGTCGTTTTCTCTCTTTGCAATTTTGTAAACGCCGAGGTCTCAAGCAGCTAACGAAATCAAAGCCAAAATAGAATCTTGAGATTGAAGAGAAGAAGCATTATGATTTTGATGTGACTTTAATAAAAAAAAATTACTCCCGCAGCTTCTTTATTTATGTTACTCATGAATCATGTATGTGGATAAGTAAATCAGATAGATATGATCGAAAACTCCTATTTTGTAATTCATTTGTAAATTCATTCACAGTTTACGTGAATTGGAAACATAAGTATCAGCGATTAAAATCCGAGGGTCACTTAGTCGACGGCGAAGGCGAGAGATATGCAAATTGGCGAACCTGTTGCGTTGAGTTCTATTTAAACCAAATCCCCCTCTTGTATCGCGTTGTAGCATAATCGGATTTTCATGGTACGAGCGATTGAATCGCGGGGGGCGGAGGGATTGCCATCGCTTTGATTGATGTCGTGATTACGTTACTAGTAGCGTAATGGTAGGAATGCGTAATACGTGAATGTACTTATCGTCTACTATATATAACTGCAATACAATACATATATATCAGTACTCTATTAGAGATATTAATTTAAAAAATTATATAAGAAAAAAAAATATATTTCATATAAAAAATTTTGATTAATGTATAAAATATATTGTACTAAATATATAAAAGCTACTTTTTAAAAGATATAAAGGTTTTAAAAGAAAATAAACTATTTATTTTGACACAAAAAAAGTAAAAAGATATGAGGACTAATTTTGTTGAAAAAGTTAATTCAACAGAAAACTCGTTATAAGCCCCATAGACAAAGTTCTGTCGTGAATTCTGGCAGTGAAGAATAGAGAATGTCAGCGGAGGAAGGAAATTTAGGGTATCAAAATAAAACATTTGCTTTCGTATGCTCTAGCTTAATTGCTCTAAAATAAGCGCTTACTCAGACGCGACGCCTTTAACTCGGCTTAATCCGTTTGTAACGTCGCAATACGAAGCTCCATATGCACCATTCATAATTTAATACGAGTGTGAGATGAGAAATCAGCTGCGAAATGATCAGTGAAGCGACGTTAAGAAAGCATCACGAGGCATTATATGTATTTATTGCATTCTTAGAGATTTTTATCTGTCTTGTTAGTCAAATAAAATTTTATATTTTCATTATACATTCGTACACATTATTTGTATTAATCGTGTGATTCGTATTATTCATTATCTTTATTGCCTATTTTCTCAGTGTTTGTTATTCATTATTCTTTATTTAGAATGTGAGAGCAACCTTTGGTAAATAACGCAAAGTTGGAGCAATTAGCAACAGGATGGTCCCCAGCGACAAACCAGCGTGTTTGCGCTCAAAGCTGAAAGCGGAATTCCTATTCGTGAGAAATATTATTATGCGTCTCTGGGAGCCGCGTAATAGCGCGGTGTAACACGCTACGTGGTTTGTAACTTTACGAGAAAGAGCGATGTGCAGGACGGTTAGTTAGATGTAATTACCGTAACTGAGAAGCAAAACGTCGCATGGAGAACATTTTTTTTCCAGTTACCTGAGTAACCTGGGACAAAATAAAATTCGTGAATTTTTATTTATGCAATTAATATATACTAGTAGAGCACTATCGAGCACTTTGAATCATTTAAAAATTATATGAAAAATGTTCCAAATTTTACATAAATAAAGGAATGTTAAAAAATTTCGAAAAATTTAATAATCTTAATTAATAATAGCAAAATTAATTTATAATAAAATTAATTTATTTTTAAATGTCAAAATAAGGCAATGATTTTTGTTAATTAATAATTTTCTTCATTTATGAAGGATTTAAAATCTGTGAATTTCAAATCTTAAATGTTTTAAATTATAATGAAATAATTTCATTTCTCCTATGTTCATAATTATTTAATCATTTTATTCGTTAACAGCAAAATAGAGTTAAATTATTTAAAATAGAATTAGCATCTTTTAACTTATTGTAACATTAAATTTTGCTATTTGTATTTCCAACCAGTTAAAAATCTTAAAGACTTTCGTAATGTAGACATTTATTTATTGACAGAGCCTTGTAAGACTACTGCATGTAATAAAGTGTCGTGAAGTCACGTGGTATTGATTGATCGCTAGACACATGCAACAGGTGTTCGTTTAATGCTTGCATCATCGTATATTAAAATTACTATTCCATAAAAGTATTTGTGAAAATAAAATACACAGGATAATTCTATTTGTTATTAATACGACAATTGAGAAGAAAATGGCTTCATTCAAAAAAATACATAAAACAGACTAAAATCTGTCCCTGAATATTGTTACTCGTACTTTAACGTTATCGAACAATTTATTTCACGTGATACAACTTATGTAAACCGTAAAGATATTATTAATTCTCTGATTTTCAAGAGATTTTTTTTTTAGAAAAGAAACATCCAAAAAATATTAATTTGTTCTACGTTCTCGATTTATCGCTCGATCTAGAAGCACTACTCGATTAACATAAAGGAATACTTGAGGCGTTCGAAAGTAAGGTTTTAAACGCACGTAGGAGTGCAAGAGCGAATCCTTTCCTTTCTTGGTATGCTCTGGAGGTAGATATCACCGTCATCGAGAGATCTTATGCACGCAACAGGTACCTGATTAAAAATGTTTCCCACGTTTCACGTTCCCCGCTGTCAAGCTCGAGATAACTAAGAAATAACGGACACGCTCGAATTTACCGGAAGGCACGAAACTCTGATAAAAATATGCAAGTCTTTTCTTCCGTTCGTTCACTTCCTATGGCGCTTTTCAGATCTATCGCAGCAGCGTGGTGTATTTTTTTCCAAAATAGATCGTTATTCCTTTCATTAAGAACTTATGAGAGACTCGGTATTGCAACACGTTACGATCATAATGCCCATTTTAGAATAAAAATAGAGAAAATGATTGACGTGCGTGGCATGACGATGACGATATCTGTATGGACTTCCTGCGTGTGAATGAATATGTATGTTGAATTTAATTAGCGAGTCAAGGCCGCGGCAACTATTCCCACTGCAAACGCGCCGTCATCGCTATCGTCACTCTAAGATCTCTTTTCCGATGCCGTTCATCCTTCCAGAAAACTACACGTGAATGTTGATTAGCGACCAGTCCTCTTTTCAAAAGCCAGCATTAAAAGTTGTAAAGTAACGCAATGAAAAGAAAAAACGGGAGAAACCATTAGGCTATCGTTGACAAGTCCTATGATAGGTTCATTATGTTCTTCTTGGAAGGAATTTACTTTCAGCATCCAGCATTTACTTAACAGTATTAAACTCTTTCTCTTTTTCTCACTCTCTCAGGAAAGAGGAGAGAAGAGTGGAAAGCGAGCGTGAGTCCGCAGAACGCGGAAGAATATTTTCCAGTTGTTACTATCTAATCGGCATCTGCGCAACGAGATTAAGATATGTACAGTAACGCCTGTCTTGCATTAGATATCTAATCGGAGTTCACGCATGTTTGTTATTTAAAGTAGGAGCATGATCGCCGTTAGCGATCACGCAACGTAAAGATATGCTTCGCAATCTTTAATATTTCGATGCGTGACAGTAATTGAACTGTAAATGCCTTACCGTAAATGCGAATAATTCTGGCGAGTAAACAGTTAATTAACTTACGTATATTCATAGCGTTATTTTAATGCAACGTTTTTAAGATAGAAACGATAAAAGTAATAATGTTCCTTTCTTATCTTCAAATTTACGACTTGGAATTAAGAATAAATGCATTATTATTTCTATCTCTTGTTAATTTCTAGAAGCCGGTGTGAATAGATAAATATAAACGAATAGGCAGCGTATTTTTTCGTGATATTTCTGCCAGATATGTGAACTAAAATCAGAAACAATAACGTTTCATTAACGACCGAACAGGAAGGCGGAAATCTTAATTATATCTATTTTGTAAAAATTCGTGTTTCGGGCTGCTAATTTCGCAGATCTGAAAATCTTCGATCGCATTAGAAAAGACTGTGATGGAATTTCTGAAGCGTGGGAGGCTACCGATAGTATGTCGACGATGTGAAATCGGGTCAGCACGGAACACTCCTTACGTTCAATATTCGGAATCCGTAAAATGATCGATACGATGGTTTCGCGTAAGAATCTTAGGAAGGAAGGAAATAATATGAAAAAAAGCATGGCATGTATATCGAACAAAAGTTTGGCAAAAGATTGTCGCTAAAATCTCGCATCGAATGAGGCGAGAATGATGTAACCAGATGTGGCAAAAACTGTGAACATCAAGCCTCGTTGAAAACACACAGCGAAATAGGTGGGAAGATACCAAGAGAATGAGTAGTGGTGACTGTAGATAACGATGCAGGAACGTATCGATCTCGTCGACGAAAACGTGGGCCGATATACGCGGGTGTGTCTAACGAATTAGACCAATTGGACGTAGTTATTGCAGAAAGAAACTAAGTTTAAAACATAATCTTTTGGATGTAACCGTTTTAAAAGAATGTTAAAGATAAAATTTTCCACAATAATATCGAATTAAGAATAAAACAACAATTTTAGTAATCAATAATTATTTATGAAATAATTGTTTTATATTCTGACAATTTATTTCTGGTCATTGAGAGTATATATATAAGCAATATATTACGTATATATCTTTCACCACAGAGAAATATTATTTTTAAAAATGTTTTAAATTAGTGTTTAAAATTTCATTAAATTACTTAGCTTCCCGAATAATTGCGTCCAATTTACGCCGGAGTCTTGGTAGGAACTTATCGAATAATTCGGATTAATACGTTACTTATTGAATTAATCGCTTCTAATTAAACCCTAATTCGAGAACATGCTGATCTCTCCATTATCGACAAACTCAATTACGATCTCTATCTCTAAATGACTTTTTAATTTCTCTCTGAGTACAATGAGATATACAAACAACTGTAGAATTGTTTGAAGAAGACTCAGAACTCTCTATCAATTCTAAATTCTAAACAACTTCTAATAGAGATGCAAACGTCACAATAGTCTTTTTCGTAGAACATCTATCCAAAAGGAAACGAAAGAAAACGAAATTGAACAGGAAACAACATTTACATTTAAATGTATAGGTAATAATTACACGCACTTCCAATCTCGGATTCAGGTACGAAGCGACGTTCATGTGTGCATCGCCCACGCGTGCTATCACATGAGATGACAGATTGCAGGAAGTACTTTTGCATAATCCTACGTATATTACAGTGACGTGCCTATATTCGTGTCGGCCGTAGCGGTCCTTAAGTCCGCCTCCATAGTGAACGGAAAACCGCTATACGTAAAAAATGCATTCCGTGTTGTGACCATACGGTGTGTAACCTAAGGAAATAAAGTTGAAGAAGTCGAGACCAACGGTGCGAGTGTCGCGAATGTCTCAAAAAATTTCAAGAATGTTTTTGGAAAGTAATTATAACAAGAATAAGTCACGAATAATCAAATTTCTTTCCAATAAGGCTATAATATAAAAAATAAATAAAACTCCCTTAAAATTTCTTTCAAACATTTTTTCTCTTCAATTTATATTCCTGTTATGTTTTGTTTTTATTACAACATTGTTAATATGGTTTATAAGAGAAAAATTAAGATTTTTCTCTCATTGTCAGTATAAACAAGAGTTTGATATTCTCTAAAAATAATGACATTCTTCTGAAATCTACCTAGATTTCTTGATTTTGTTTTCATGATCGTACAATTGACAGAGCATGTAAAAATTAGATTTCTTTCATAAATAAAATTTTCCGAGATCATCAAAAGAGACGAAAGAATAGCAGCATGAGAATTCTACGACGCAGAACTCGTACAAGCGAATAGCTACACATGTACAATTACGAGGGTCGGCGGGAGCGGTTGAGAGTGCCAGTCAGAGGGAGAAAGGGACGGGAGAGGAGCATACGGAAAAAAAAGAGAGTCCCACAAAGGGAGGGAGAAAGATGAACGAGCGGCAAAAGCGAGCGGAGGACGACATACGGAGAGGGCGGAACGGAGGACAATAAATGTCAGAACAACGACCTCCCGGTGGATGGCCGGACAGAGTGTCGGCCATCGTGAACAAAATCCTCATCGCGATACCCGAATTCAAGATTGATGAATCTACTCCTCACAAAAACATCTACACGTTATATCCCTTACAGATAACAACTTGATGTAATTGAAAAAAACCCTGCTGAGAAGAAAATATGAATCTCGAATCTATTACAAAAACCGCAGACGTGGAAATTAAATTGGAATTTTTGTCATTTCAGTTTATACATTTAATATCAAAAACTAAAAAGCGTTTTAAAAAAAGATACTAAAGTTTCATTAAGGAAACATCGAACTTTCAATTTTAATCTAATTTTGATTGAGGAAATAGCAAAAAAAAAAAATATCCGCTGAGGAAATATTAATTTCAAATTTGTCAATGCAAAATTTGGCCTAAAAATTAAACCGAGAATTTTGTATCATTTTAATTTATACGTTTAACATCGAATAAAAAATATTGCGAAAAGATCCTATTTTTCTGCTAAAATCGAAAATTCAGACACCATCTAAGAATCCATTCCTCAAGTGGGTGCACTTGTTGAGAAATGCCGCTTGTAGAATACTGCTTCGAGGTACGAGAAAAGAATTTGGTGGTGCGTCAACGAGAATTCGCAGAACGATTGCAGGAACGGAGCTCCGCTTCTGCAGTTTGCAGTGCGCGATATATTTTTCTTGGATTTTCCCGAAGCCGGCAACGCGGAGGAATATGGTGTCATATGATAAATTTGGTTTATGGCGTCTGCTGCTCTCCTTTCCAGCCCTTCCGAGGGGAACTGGGTCACAGTAAATGTATTTATAGAAAGGGAGTTTCTCCCGAAGGTGGGGATGACTGCCAAGTCATGGAGGTATATTATTGGAGCCTTGTGATAGTATTCGCGGATCTCTGTGTCTTCTTCAAACAAATCGCCGAGTTGCGCGCGCCTTAAAAAGGTGACTTGGCAGATGGTAAAAGGCTGCTTTAAGAACGTCTCTTCTGGTGTTTCTTATGCGAGAGATGGTTGAAATACACTTTTATGATTGTCTACTCTCAGTCGGGAACGTGCGACAATGTAAATACTAACTTAATTAGATTGCTGAGTAACTGGCGATGTTAATCTTTATATAGTTTGATATAATACGTACAGTGAGAGAAAAATATAATTACTTTTGACCTCAATCATAATTTTATAATATTTCTAACAATAAATATGATAAACTCAACTATATGCATCATTATGTTAAATATAATTATCGTTAAAAATATTATAAAATTGTGGTTGAGGTCAAAAGTAACTATATTTTTCTCTCAGTACATAGAAAACTATATTAACATAAATATATTCAAATTAATAATCTTTTCTAAAAATACAATACATTTAAAAGAATGAGGAGTTAACAAGAAACATAGATGTAGATTTGCAATCTTTATAAATGTTAATCGCAAAGTATTGTTTTTTTTATTAAATTCATGACCTGTTAATTTTGAGCATTACGAGCTTACGTTTAAGATTCACCGTTGAATTTACATTTCTTGTTATTCGTGCTCATAATCCCGTTCTGACTGGCATGATCCTCCAACGCATACCAAAAGGGTCGCCGCGGGGATGCGAGGGAATTCGAAGCACGATCGCGAGACAAATCGATTTCACCCTCGGCTGCGGTCACAAAAGGTATTTCGAGCGGATCGCCGCTGTGTCGGGAGCGACCGTTTTCCGCGCGACACCGTGCGAAAGCGAGCGGAAAAGGAGGGGGAGAATGAGGGGGAAAATAGCTGGGTAGGGGGGAAAGTGCAATTAGTCGCTCCACGGGAAATGCACGCGGTAATGAGACGCGGCCGAGCCGTGTCGGATTCGCGTCCACACTTCCGGGATGTAATTCCGGCGCGTCGTTTCTCTCCTTGGTCCTTTTATCAAGAATTTCTTATGGAAAGATATTCCGGAATATCATTTATTTTCTTTTAAACTTCGCCTGGCTCATGTTACAAGAAGCATGCTATATTTTATTAAGTATAATATTCTTAACATTAAAGCATGATAGAATTATATACCGTGTACAAATTATATTTTAGTTCAACTTTGTATCATCACTTTTTTAGTAAAAATAAATTAAATGATAAGATTGTAATATATTAGATTGTCTCAAATATATTTGGTTTTAAATACAATTTCGAGCGCAATTAAATCGATTTTTAATTTAAATCCACTATAATTGAGAAATCAACTAAAATAATTAATTCATCTGATTGCTACACTACATTGTATCCATTGTGCATATTGCCTTGAAGTAACTTGGTTACTTTTTTTTTTATAGAGAATCATCCAAGCCATTTTCCGTCGCTTTCGTTGCACAAGGAAATCGCAACCGGAACGCCGACAACGCGTCATAAAACGCGCGGCTCGTAAAGACTCGCGTAAAATCTCGTGTAGATAATAACCTTTTCTGGTCACGAGAGAGTGAGAGAAAGGGGTTTTAACGTTTTAGAATATATTCATGCCACGAAAGTTAGCTCGGGGCTAGAGAACGAAGAGAACACGACGATTGCCATTCGCTCTTTGTCTCCTGATCGATCTATTGGTCCTCTCTGATCCGCTCCCTCTTTCCGGTATATTTATGTACAGGACTCTCTTTCCCCTCCTGGAAATCCACCCCTTTGTCAAGCGCGATAAAAAAGCATAAAATCACCTTCGTGAATCAAGGAGAATAAAGAGAGACTGCTCGAGCTGTTTTGAAAGTAAACTTTGTTAATAAATTCTTATTCCTTCTATAAAGAAAAGAATTTCTTTCGCTAAGACAAAAAGATTGGACTACTGAAAACAAATAGCTCAGCGGGATTAGGCGAAAAAGAATTGCGTCACGATAAATCAGCGGATGAGACAGTATGTTAATTTATAAAAGTTTCGAAGCGCGTGCGTTGAAAAAAAATTCTGGCTAAAAATAAACGAATCAAAAAATCTTGTAGGTGTGATCAAATATTCTGGTTATTACAATTGAAATTTATTATAATAGAACTCAATACTTTATAACTTATAATAACGAATACTTGATCACGCCTACAAGATTTTTCTCATTGTCCGTTTTTAAACAGATTTTTTTTTCAGTGGTGACGATTTTTTTTTTAAATCGCACGACCATTTTATTCCAAGAATTCTAAAGTAATCTGTCCATTATCTATAATGGTTGATTAAATTCGTGTCCATTTCCTCATGTTAAGATATATTTAAGATAAGTCTCGCGTATATCGCATCCGATAGTGACAGAAGCTCGAAATTTCCATCCTGAAAAGCACGAAATGAAAAGTAGAGTTACGCGGAAGGAAACAATGCGTCCGTGTGTGTACGAGTGCAAGGATATCGGTCGCTTTATCAGCTCGCATATCCTTTAACTCTACGCTGTGAGTATCGTCGACTTCCGTTGATGTCAAATCTCTTTCCTCCGTAACGATATTTCCGCTGCAGAAAGTGAGCTTCGTGAAGCTTCCCACTGTCCGACGATGTTACATCTTGATCGCAAAATGCAAAGTCGAAACCAATCTCAAGGAGTTGCCGATAAAAATCTGTTTTTCACGAGGATCCTATTTTCATATCGTGCGAACCGTTTCTGCGGTATTCATTGGTTTATCGCGCGAGTATAATGCAGAAAATATGAATTCTCTCTCTTCAATTTGGTATAATGTTATACAGAATTGCTAAAATTAAAGAAGTAGTTTATATCTGCCTTGCAATTCATTGTGTCTGCTTTGAGATCTTACAAACTTTAAGAAGTGTATACGCATACACATTTTACAAATAAAAATATTTATATCTCTCAATTCTGTATACAACAAATCTGACAATCATCGTATAATAATACGTTAATAGTATAATAGTATTTTTACAAAAGAATAAAAAATAACATAAAATGTTGATAGCAGTCTTTGAATTATAAACTGATTATTATAAATTCTTTAATTCTTTTTTAATACAAATTTGTATAGACAGTTAATTACTCTTCTTAGAAAAAGTGTTTAAGCTTGATATTCATTTAAAATAATGTTTACCTTTATTTTGATCAGAAAATATTTATGAAATGTAACCCCTTATTACTTTCTTCAATTTGTTATGTTCTGAAAGAAATAAAAGGATGTGATTTCGATTAAGTAATTGAGATGAAATCGCGCCAATTATGTGACAGTTTAATTTCTATTTTCGATTTCAATATTGTTGTTAATATCGCACTTTTCGGTTTACGATAAAGTAAATTCAAGTAAATATCGAATTTAACACAGCACAGTCCTATCTTATCTCGCGCGGAATGTGAAAATTTGGAGGAAGAACAGATCGAGCTTTCTACGAATGCTCGTTCGACCGAGAAGAGCAAATATTTTTTCAACAAAATCTGAGCGATATCTTTGCGGTCGACGCGACGGTTCGAATCGGGAAAGTACAGGGTGCGTACGTGCTTGGTGCGAATTTGTTTGGCAGAATGTAAATGTTTCGGCACGGATACAACGGTTCGACCGGTATGCGGCCTTGGGCGTACCAGCGTGCGGCGCGCTCTCGTGTACACACAAGGTCGCTGCGCCGTCATTCGAGCGGCCAGGTAGCGGTGCATGCCGCATATCGCTATCGAAACGCGATCGTTCCCTGCGAACGTTTAGCGATCGTCGCACCGCGCACAGTTGACCAACTCGCGCGATTAACAACTCGCGCGGTTACCACTTATCGAAGATATTCCCGATTCCCTCATTACATACGGTGATCATATTTCTTTGAGGAAAATAAAGAACACTAAAATAAAGAGGACTGTCCTCTATAATATAGGACGGATGGTCACCGTACAAATACATTTACATGATAGCTTATAAACTAAAGCTCTTTACGTTATTTATTTTACACACTTTAGTATCTTATTATCGACAGAATGTTAATTATGCCACAATTGTCTGTAATACATAGAACGGGCTTGGCAAACAAAAGCAAACAGAAAAAAAAAAAAAGATAACGTATTTAAAAACGTGACTTCAAAACTATTCTCTGAATACGATTTCACAAGAGAATTGATCGGTATTTAGCGTCTTAACGGTGAAAAAATGCGCGGAACGATTGATAACCACGCGGTCGATTACTTCCGGAAACAATGATAACGCGTGTGACTGCACACATGGCCGCTTTGTTCCCTTCGCGTGGATCAATTCAAGATTTCACGAGTATGTATTAATACGTAGGTCGGTCGCAGTAATTATGCGATAGCACTCGCATTTTTCCATGTGCGCGGCACTCCGATTAATATGAATGGATCCCTTTCATACAAGAGCCACGCGTTCTTTAGCCGATAAACACTCCGATTCGTGTACGTTAAGAGCCATCTCTCTCTCCTCCCGAGATATACATTGAAACACACAGTATTTCTGTGTATGGTATACGACAAACGGCACGCGTGAAATAGAAGGATAAATGTAACAGAAACGTGAAACTTTGTCGTAAATGGGCACTGAATATACGCATATGTAAATAAATACATCGACGTATAAATTTTGTCTTTTGCAAACATTTTTGTAAAAGAATTGATACTTCATCGTCAAAATTTGAACGGAATTTCCATCGAGAGTTCTATTTTCGAAAAATAATTTCGTAGCTCCTGATGTATTTAACAAGAGCTTCAATGATTAAATATAAAAGATAGGGGCTCTTGAATATGAGCATTAAAAATGTTTATTTATGTAATAATTGTCTAATAATGTCCTAATGAAATTCAATCACAGAGAGGACCAACTTAAGTCATGGTTTTCGAATTCTTGGAGGCGACAAAGCTTCGCGATATTGAACAGATTGCCCGTTCGATCATACACGTGAGCACGCAGGTCAAGAAAATTACGATTTACAGGCATGAACGACAGACGCGACGACGCGTAGGCTTTGATCGGCCGCGCGACTCTAGACTGACTGTTATCGGCTATTATTACCCTCGTTGCATATATCGTGCATGACTGTCGAGCATCGGCCTTTCACAGGCGCCATTCAAACTTTTCAAGTGCGCTTAATTATCGTATATAATAAAACGCGTAACGCTCTTTTGATAATTCAACATAACGCGCATTGTGCAGACGCGTCGCTCAATGGGCGCATTAGAGAGGCGCACAACGAGAAAAACAATATTTACACGTCGAAAAGGCGATAGCGAGAATGAGCGGAAATCTAAAAAAAAGAGAGAGAAAGAGGGGTTGTATGTGATAAATACATGCAAATCGATATAAACGGCCTACCGGCTATACCGGTAATACTTATACGTTTAACCGGTAATTTTGTTGGATGATTTAATTTGAATAATTCAAGTATACATGTACACTTAAAGCGTACACACGCCTTACAATTTATTGGAATATTAATGTAATCAAAATCTGTATAAAATAGTCGTATCGGAATTATTTTTTTATAAAAAGATACATACACTCATACAAACATTAAGATATATTTACTCCTACTCTAAGTAAAGAGTAACGGAATGTCTCAGTTTTGAATTTCTAATCGTGATCGTCGAACACATTTTTATCGATCGTTTATTTAAATATATTCTGATTAAGATGATTCAGATAAGGCTTGACTTGATCTTTTATATAAAGAATTTTAGAATATCAATTTTAATTAATTTGTAATCGATCCGTTTCATATAGTAGATAATAATTCCGTTTTAAAAAAGACCAAAAAATGGAACAGAGCCACTTTTAAAATTATCACAGTAATTTCTTGTCGATGTAAATCCCATCTGTTTTAAAATTTTTAATGAAGAATTTATTAATGCAATTGTATATCCGAGATTCGTATAGATTACGAAGATCCGTCGGATCGTGTATCTTTATCGATTATGAGTCGAGTGTATACCGGTGAAGAGTCAACTTTCTCGCGATGGAGATGCGAGACCTCGTGACCGCGACGATTCGAAAGCTCGTGTTCGATGAAAATCGCGCGAATTCGCGCGGATATGTCGCATGACGAACGGCGACATTGTACGGTACCAAAGCGCCATGAATGGGCACGAAGGCGTTCGGTCCGGGTGAATGGAAAGCGCGAGAGACAAGTTCCGCCCACGCATCGGGACCCCATACAGGTAGACGGATAATGTACACGTCGGTACACCTAGTTACGCGCTAATAGACGTTGCGGATGATGGAAGGGGCCTTTGTACGTAGGCGAATGTAGGCGAGGGTTCAGCGCGTCTAACGATCGGCTCGTACGAAACGAATCGCGGAGATGGCCAAAAAGATGTTGTCAGAATAAGTAAAAAAAAGAAGTAAAAAAAAGACAATCTAATTCACAATTTACTCGCGACACTCAAGCTTTTTTTTCGCTCGGTTATTTAAATAATCTTTGATTAAGATAATTTAGAAGCTCTTGATTTAATTTCTTACATGCACTGAAAAAAAATTCTGGTTAAAAATGGACGAATCAGAAAAATCTTGTAGGCGTGAAAATTTTTTGATTCGTTCGTTTTTAAGGATGTATCTGAGCTATCTTCGAAATAGTACAAAGTCGATAAAAATTTGTGAGATTGTTCTTTAGCCTTCCTAGCTGATGTGCTGCAAAAAAACTTTAAACGAATCCACTAAACAGTTGCTGAGTAATAACGATTTTAATTTTCACTGATTTCCCACGAATTCTTATGGAAAGAGACGGTCTTGAAGAATAAAAATATTGAAGAAACGGTACAAAGTTTTAAATTTTTTTGTACATCTAGTATACGGATAGATGAAACTATCTACCAAGTTTCAATTATCTTCACTACATCGTTTTAAAGAAATAAATTATAAAGAAATAAATTATAAACTAACAAAAATATGCTATCAGCACCACAAAATAATGTTGGAAAAAACATTTGTAATATGAAAAATACCTTTCTAGGAGTAAAAATAAGACGCCAATTATAGTTCGAGTGCCTTACATCTAGATTTACTATGCGTAAGATATAGATATTTAAGTATTTCAATTTTCATGCACTTTTATCTAATTGTAAGATTGTACCTCTGATACATTCTTAACTAGAATTTTTTTCAGTGTGAGAGAGTGCCAATATCGATTCTATGATAATCAACGCGATTCATCGGGAACGAACTTTCGCCAATCTTTAAAAAAAAATAAAAGAGTCGTTTGCGCAACGAGAAGAGTCGCGCTATCATGGATAGGCGTCTCGACTGTCGGATTGTGAGAGAGTGATTTAGATAGCACGCTAATTAATTTTTGTGACAAGACAACGTGCTTGAAGACGAAACCAACAGGTAGCCGCGTTAACGCGAAAAAAATATGCGATAAGATAAAGACCAGCAACAGGGTGATAATTGCGGAACATAATATTAGCACAGGCTGATAATTCGCGTGTACGAGACTACACTTTCTCCCTCTCAAACGTGCTGTTTTCTTTTCCGCGACGCGACGTTAGATCGCCCGCCGAAAATCGCCCGGGACGCGTTGATGTAACGCGCGTAATTATGTTCATTTTTACCAATGCAGATTAACTTTAACCTATTTTTTATCCTTTTTTTAATTCTTGGATCTAGAAAGAGGTAAAAAGTAAGTTAAACCGAGATCAATCGTAAACCGTAAAATCAATCTAAACTGGTAGAAATGGATATTAGTAAGATACACAATGTTTTACATGTTCAGTTATTCATTTAAATTCAATTTTTCTTAATAAGAGAGGTTGACGCATATTTGCCTCATATATTCAACGTCGCTTTCAAAATTCTGAAGGCTTCCCGAGGCTGCCTATGCGTTTCGTGCGCAGCCTCTCCGCGTACAAATTTAAATCTCAGCAGCAGGCGCTTAATACTCGCGGATTAAGTGTCACGCGAGATTTTTCCCGCCGTGATGCAATTCGCTAGATCGCGCCGCTTCTCGCGCGTTTGTCCGCTTGTGCGGCAGCTATTTTCGCAAGACTGATCCATTACGTCGCGGCGAAGCGGCGGACGTTACTCTTCAACGTCGCCCGTAATGGCACTTCGCGTCGCGGAGTGCATCCGTTGCGCGAGTGCACTTTAAGCGCGAATCGCGATTGCCTCACGCGGTCCTGTACACGTTTCCTTTCCAAGAGAGAAAGAGAACACTTCGATCGAACAGTTCGTATTATTCGAAGTGTTCTCTTTCGCGCGCTTCGCTTTATTATTATAATTCACGTTTAAAAAAATTTCACATTCACAATATATAATAATAATATATGTATCATAAATATATAATAAATGTAAATAAAAAACAGAATCCTCAGATTTCTCGGGAGTCGGAGTGATAAAACTTGCGGGCTCGGCAAACTCTCTCGGGTACGTTACGGTTGGCAGAGTTACGAAATTCGCGAGAAGGAGCAGAATCGGACGGCGCGAGTTCCAGGCTACTCGTGTATATATCTGGTGCCAGCAACGGCAGCAGCAGTTCGGGAGCAAAGGCACCACTGACGTCACGAGCTATCTTTAAACCCGGTATCGAGTCCAACGCTCTACGCGCACGCATGTACGCACGCACGCACGCAATCGCGTCCCGCGAGCGTAAGCGAGCGCGTGAGAGATCAGAAACGGATGCGATGCGCCGCACCATGCCGTATTCCCGCCGTAGCCCGTACAATGTACCATTGTCTCAATTTCCTTTCTCCTTTCTCTACACGTTGCGCCGCGAATCCGCGCGCCAGTCTGCGTTCGCGGATGACCGCATCCTTCTAAGTTCAAAGTGTAAGGGCCGGGTTTTCAATAATAATTTAATTCAGATTAAAGTTTAAACTATTCAGACACGTTTGATTGTTTTTCAATACACGGAAAATATATGGAAAAAATGAAAAGTATATAAAACTTTCGTTTATAGATTAAGGAACGTTTTACTAAACTGTAGTTTAAGCCGTTATTAAAAAGCCGGTCTTAAGACACGCGAAAAAAAAAAACATTAATCCTCCATAGTCCACTTACGAAAATAGTTTGCCTCGAAAACAAAACCTCGTGGCTTAATAAAGAAATTATAATCATTATTTTATTATTTTTCTTACACGACACGTAGAATTTTCTTTTTAAAGAATAACCAGTTATTTGCGTGTCAAAATTGAGAGAAAAAAAATATAATTTGAAAAATTTGGACTGGTTACTGGTCTAGCCACCTTGCACGCACAACGATTGGCGTGGATACGGGAAATCATGGACGTTGAGTCATTGTGCCGTTTTTACTCGCAAAATTTTGGATCTCGGGCGGTTATTTAACTGACGCGAAAAATAGTCGAGTAACAATCATAACGAGAACGTAACATTATGATTCTATAATTGTGAAATAAAATGCTAATTTGCTAATTTATAAAGAAGGGAATCGCTGTGGTAGAAGACCTTCAGTATAACAATGCCTTCAGCAACAGAATAATAAGAGATCAAAATAAGATTGTAAAAATTTACGAGAAATAATACATTGATAATTGAAATAATTATAAAATAATAAAAAAACTATTGATAAAATCAGAATTATATGGGAAAAATAATGGAAAATGATTCAATAATATCTTAGTAGAAGAGTTAATTAGAAGAGGTAATTAGAAAAAAAGTTGAAACAAGATTAATTATTGAGAAAAAGCGTAAGTCAGCGAGTCAGCTGGCTTAAAAACCCATGATATGCAGAAACGCCCCGTGCATAGAACGGGAAAAGGAAGGACAGCTCGCTGAATGCAGAGTTGCGTTCGCGTGAGTCATCGTTCTTCCTGCTTTTAATGCGATTTCGGTGGTCGCGACGTCTCATCGACGTCTAATCGTTTCCACATTAATCCGCGAGCGGATACGTTTCAGGAATTAACGCCCATTCTAGTATCCGTAACAGTATCCTGACATCAGCATAATTAGCGAGTCATATCGAGTTTACCTTCAGATAATATTGCAATCAAAATGCGAGCAACTAAGCACGTTTGTTTGCTGTATCACCGCAGTCGAGAGTTTTAATGGACGGTTGCCGGGTAAAACGGGATAATACGATACAAACAGGATACCATATGACGCAGAGACTCGAGCCATTTCATTCTAGCGAGCATCCAGTTTCGATCGCGAAAATACCGGGAATTATTTCTCTCACCCCTATTAAATTAACCCCACTCTCTTCCACTAAATACTTAAATTTGCGTTTAATAAATTTTAACATATGTCAAACTAATTGCAAGTGCTAATTGAGTATTCAAGTGCCGGAAATTATGTGTTCAAAATGTTTGGCAGAAAATTAGGTATGTAATGAGAGGAGAGCTTAATAATATGTAAACAATAATGTTGACTCCTTCATAAAAAAAAAAATAAATAATCAGTAAATAAATTGAAGAAACGAATACGCCAGAATTAGGTGCTAATTCTACTTAATTAGCACTTAATTTTGTAAGAGTAAAATTAATTTAGTGTGCGGAGTTTAAAATTTAATGGAAGTTATATTTCGATTTGCACGGCGCGTACCCTTGATGGGGTTTCTCAGGAAAAAACGTGCGCTTCCACGAGATTAATCGTATCTGCCGGGTGTAATCGATTTATGCCGATTCCCGCGGGCATAACGAAGCGAATTCGCGCGGAGCTCGTGGCCTCGTTCGAACGAAACTCGAGCGTATCGCTCGCTATAGCCGTGTCGTCGATCGCAAAAGAAACGTTCTGCACGAGCGAGTGCCATCGGCCGGAACGACCACGGTCTGCTGTCGCAAGAACGATCGACCCCGATCGAGATTCGATCGACTAATAGTAATAATAATAATAATAATAGTAACTGGGTACACTATGAATCCGCCGGCGTGGGACAGAGGTTCGATTATGCCGATTGCGAGCATCATGTATTGAGCATCGAGTGCAAAGTAGACGTCTCTCACGATTCCGCCTATTTTTATTGACCAAGCAGGTCTAGTAATCTGTGTATGATTAATGAGAGATAGAAATGGCCATGTCATATTTGTGCTAATTAAGAAAATACTCGATAAAAAGAAAGAATTAATTCAATTACGAATTTTATGAATAAAGTACGACATAAATAGGTCGAACATTAATGATAAATTCGTTTGCATTTGTGCATTTGTTAGAAAAAAAATAGAATAAGTGAGAGAGAGAGAGAGAGAGAGAGAGAGAAAATTTACGTTTGTCACAATAACAGAATATACGTATACATATACGTATGTATGTATATTATATCGATTTTTACACTTCAAATGGAATTAGACACAAACAATTTCTCGTATACAAAAATATACCCGATTAATTATAAGAGACAGAACGATGACAGAACATGTTTTAAGTTGAACTCCACTTTTTGAAAAGTGGGGCTATTTTAAAAAGGTAATTTCACCAATAAATAGAAATAAACATAAATTACTATCAGACGATAGTAACCGGTAAATTGGGATTCTCTATTTTTCTTTTCTTGACTACATAGTAGTTTCGTAGTGCTTATGGATGGATACTTTGTTCAGCTATGCTTACAGTTCTGTCGGCCATAACACATTCATTGTATTCACATTGTATTCATATGATAACAGTCGTGTCGATGCCTCTGATTGTCTCAAATTGCACAGTTTAATATTCTAGATGGAGTTAAACATAAATAATCATATTTAAAAACATACTTTCTTATAATTGATGAAAACAGAAACATAAATATATTTTTATGTTACTAGAGTATTAGTTCATTGTGATTCGAATGATATGTCAATATGCTTATTTTCCTTTTTCTCTTCTTTTATTTTTAATTTGTTTGCAATATTTCGAATTTTACTTGCTCGAGTTATTCATGCACAATTATTCCGACGCAGATTACTCTTCTATTTTAAAGATTAAAAGAGAAGATTGCTCGCGGAAGAGTCAGTCGTGCAGTCAGGCTAGCTTCCGGACGTGAAGCTTCAGAAAATGTGCAACAGTGAATCCATTCAAACGACCCGTCGCGGTACGGCAGTCAATTACCTGTATCATCTTACGATATGCTCAACGATACATCGTAAAATCTAGTTTATTCTGCGAAACATGTTTAAAATTAATCTCAAGGCAACAACGCGGCGGCAAATAATGCCCAAGTTCAGAAAAATCCATTAATAAATTATTATTAACGGGAATAAAATTCCTCCCTCCTTTCTCTTTCGCTATTATTACTAACAAGTATGTATTTAAAAAATTAAAATAAAATTAGCAAATGAGATAAAATAATCCAATATTTAATTTGTTTCCTTAAATGATTGCATCAAGTAATTAATCAAGTGTGATGCAATTAATTGATTAGTTGATTATGCTGTTATCGATATATTGTAATTGTTGAATACGCATTATTGTAAAATTTTCGTCGCTGCAAGATTTTGATATGCCCTTGTTAAATTATGCTATTCTATCCGCAGGCAGGCATGCGGTCTCGGTTCGATATATTTATTCTGTTGGGTGTCGGGTGTTTTGATCCCGAAGCACGTGACAGAAAACACATTCGTCACATTATTGAACGGCCAATGAACGCCAGCAGCACCATGTGCGTGTAGAGGCAAGAATCGATCTACATTATGACTTGAGGCAGAGGAGGATGGAGCAAGTCGGTCGAGACCCCTATTAAATCATCATCTGATGCGACAGCATTGTTTACTGCTCGAGCAGCGTTTCGTTTTAGAAAATAGATTCAGAGCGCAACGTTGCCGTCTGTCTCGAATCAAGAAAGAGTCAATGAAAGAACATGTATTTATTTAAAAATAAACGCAACATGCTCTTTAATGCCTTTTAATTTTCTTATTTCAATTTTAACACACACCCACATATATCGCTTTTCTGTTGTATTTATCGACTTTTACTGCGCGATAGAACGCGCTGAAAAATTTACCACGCAGTCGTGAAGATAGTGTGAATTTATTTAAAAACGATATGCATAAAATTGAATCAAAACAGTAAAAGTTACGGAAAAAATTTAAATAATATTACATGGATCGCGAGAGAATTACTTTTTTAGATCATATATCTAGACATCAGATGGACCGAGGTTACTCATCTTGGTTATTGAAGAAGCGATCTGGTAGGCGTATCCGTAAATAATCCTATTATCTTTCAGTTGAATAAGAACCATACGGACGCTCTAATTGAACGGAATGAATTACGGGGATGTCGGTAGTTATTCCATCGAACCAACTAGCCGTACGGTCGACTTTTCGCACATTATCCCCCCCCCGTGATCAACGAAACTATACCTCGCGCGTATGTGCACTCTCATTTGTGAAATAAACGACGAAGGCCAAATTTATCTCTAGAGCGTCTCTAGGCGCGGCATTTTTTACATAAAAATATATATTCAATAAAAATATAATAAAATATTAATCATCGAATGATGCATAACTAAATAATAATATAATTTTTTTCAGTTAGCAATTTAATTTCGATTAACCTTTTCGTGCCTGAGTTTTTTCTAAGAACAGTTTGCTTCGAACTCATACTGCTAGAGGTTTTGAAGGTTGTTGATGACAAAAATTCAGGTTAAATTTCAAAATTCAAAATAGCAGACTCAAGATACTGGACTAAACCAAAATGTTTGTTCATATTTGAATGAAAATCGTTTACTGGAGGTTTCTGATACCGGATTGCTGATAACGAATCTGCAGTCTAAATATTAAAATTCAAAATGAATCAAATTAATATATTATATTATAAAATTCAAAGCGGATCTAATATGGTGAACCAAATTAAAAAATTTATCCCGCCATTTTGAACCTGCCATTTTGAAATGAGATTTTATTTTTTTTATTTCGCCCTTATGTTAATTTTTAAACTGAACCTAGAAAGAGCTCGATAGCTTAATTTTTGTGAAAGTTATACGTATTTTTAACTTGTATCTCATCTTACCAACATTTGAGGAGACATATAGACAAAAGGACAATACTTAAAAAGGTGTTGATTTTTTCCTGAAAAGCCCTATTCTTTATCTTTAAAATGAGACTAGAAACATGTCGTTATCTTTACTTTTGTAGATGAATTTTTAAAGTCCTGGGACATATGTACATGTCCCACCAGGCACGAAAGGGTTAATCGAATTAGAATTTAGCGCAATGATTCATAAAATCGTAGTGGAAGTTATTAGTTTTCATTGTTTCCACTCGCACGATCATTTATTTTGACTTACTCTGTCACGAAATAAGTGAGAGAAACGTTATATTACGGGAGTTATCAAACTGATTACGAATAGAGTTTGTGAGCCGATACGAGCATGCGATTCAATTTTATCATGGATCACCGCGATAGACCGACCGTTAGCGTTTACGCCCCACGATAGATAGTTATAACGTTTAATCAGTCGTGACATAATGAGACCTCCATGAAGAATTCCGATGACGCTCGATCAGCATATCGTGCCACCTGCGTTCCATTACTTATGTGTGGGTATAACGTATGTATCTTGCTATTATTTCATAAAAGCGTTTGCCGACGTTCGACCTCGACCGTTATTTTTTTCGATGAGCCTCTATTGACGCAGCTGATACAAAAACTCGAATGTCTATTTTACAATACTAATCGAGTATTGTAAACTTGTATTTTATTTGAGTATTTTTAAATAAAGATTCCTAAAAATACAATCAAAAATACAAATCAATCATTCACTAATCGCGAATATTTATGCAGAGAATTTAACGCGTTTAAACGCACTGCGTGTAGGATACAACGAAAAAGTGGACCTTTTAAGTAGGCAGACTCCGCTGTTTTCGCGAACAAAACAGGCAGTTCCTTATCGAACAAAGAATGCGCGCGGGTTTTAAGAGGACCATCAAATTGGGCAATAAAACGGGAGAAATACGCGTAAGGAAAAGAATACGTGAGTGTGAATACAAAATATACAAAAAATATATTTCTCTCTCTCATTCTTTTTTTAGATATTTTTTCTTATCAAATCTACTAAATTTATATGTATAGTATTAATGTTTTAATTATCCGTGCCGTGCTTTATCTATGAAATTCGTAATCGAATTAACTTTCTTTTTATTAAATATCTTCTTAAGCAATCTATGACATAACTATTCTATCCTTAATTAACCATACATGGATCACTGTTTGGTCAATATACATAAAAATATTAATCATTGATAAGCAATTTTCGCAACAATTCTTTACTTAATCGCACTATTACATTATTAGTCGATATTTGTGTTAATTTGAAATGATTTCCGTATATTCGTTCATAGTTTGCATATTCTTCCATTTTTTTAATATCGAGAAATTTGGATAATTGTTGAATTAAGTTGTAATATTAATCTTGTACACGAAAGTTTCCCAAAACTTATTTTTCGATAAAAGAATAATATTTTTTTTAAAAGGTGTAATTTCTTTATAACTCACGACTCATAACTTTCTTTCAAGAAAAATTCATAATCATAGGATGTGTGTCAATTGTTCCAAGTATTTCTTGAGACATTAGGTGCAAGAAGAAATACATTAACGAGGGTGCGGTCTGTTTGATCTCATCGTCGTTTAACTCACTCACGTTCCTAAGTTGTCCACGGGGAAAATTTCCGTTTGTGTCGTACAATCGGAGGATAATGATATACTATATCGCGTCCTCGATCGTTTCATTTTTTCGTGAAACATGATGTATTCTGCGAATGTCGTATTTTCAGGACATTATTATCTGTTAAAAAAAAGCTATTTGTGCCAAGGACAATATTAAAATCCGGTTACCCTGTTTTTAAAAGCATTCGTGAGATAAGATATGGACGTGAAGACTTCTCTTAAAAATATTTCTGGTTTATTATGCAAATTAAATTTATGCTTGTAAAGTCACGTATTTTAACGTATCATAAGCAGAAACTAGAAACGAGTCTCGCATATTATAACAAATTAAGGATTATGCACTAGGAAAAATGTTTTGTTCTATGATACAAAAGTTTGGTTAAAATATACCCAACAAAATTGTTTAGGTGCTGTAAACAATTATGTCTGCTTATATTTTGTTAAATCATTTTGGTTTAGAGAGAACAAAACAGTTTTATTCTCTAAACAGTTCTGTTTTATTCTCTAAACCAAAATGATTTAACAAAATATAAGCAAATAACATATTTGTTTACTGCAACTGAACAATTTTGTTGGGTATATTTAAACTTTTGGTTCATAGAATAAAACATTTTTCTCAGTGTGCCTGTTATTCGTTAGTTATTATTTGTGAATAAGGTTTTGGCCGTCCCTAATATTTCGTACAGCGTTTCGTAATATTCTTAAATTCGACGGAGATCAAGAGTTCGTGAATTCGTGTTAATCGCCGTGAATTCATCGTCGCGACTCGTTGACTTATAAGGCTCATCCTTCGTGCCGTTAAACCGCAATAATGAAGTCACTCGGTCAAGGTTCCGGAGCTGCTAAAGCAGCCGTCGCCAACGCCGTTTCCTCGTTCTACGCGGCGCGTGTCGAACCATTCCAGGCTCTCATCGTCGCATCTCGAATATTTTCAGTCCGGCGGAATGTGTTGCTCGGCTCCCGGCACGCACAGACGGATCCTTCCGTGCTCGAATTATTCGGAAGAACAACTATCGCGTCTCTATCGCGCATGATTCACTCGCCCGGTTACGAAACCGGCACGTTCGTCGGACTGTGAAGTCACATGGTGAGTTAGGTTCTCGATTAAACTATTATTCATAACCGAGTGGAAAAATCTTGGTTACATACGCGATATGTAATTTAAGTTTCATTCGTGAAGCACATAAATCAGAGAATTTCTTGAATAAATTCTGATACAGCTTTCAGAATAGAAACATTCCAATTCATCACAGAAATTTACTGCAGTACGCTAAACATGTAATGAGATTTTTCTATACAACCAATAAAGATAAGATACTCGATACTTAATGTATTTAAAGCATCGATTACGGTGTTTTCGACAAACACGATTTAAAGATATATAATTATTTATCCAGAACATTCCTCGAAAATCATTTACTTACTTCGTCAGGAGAGAAGAATTTCATATAGAATTTTTTATGACTCACAATATTAATGTGTAAGCATCGTCATCGCGTTTTAAATTATGCGTTATTCGTATTTAACGTACAAAGTGTGCCTCTTCCTTTTAATACAACTTTGTAATCTTTACAGCTCTTCTTCTAGATCAATTTACATTCGCAAAATTCTCTATCTTCTTTTTCTCTCTATCGTGTTTTTGTATTAATATTTTCAAGAACGAATTTTTAAAGTTAGAAAGTAAAAAATATTTTAGTACCATATGATTTTGAGTAATATAAATATTATATTTGCCATATTATGTAATAGGATTTGTCTTTTTTATTTGTTATTATATGTATTCGCTACATTGTTTAGTGTCTTTTCTTTATCAGTAATATTAAAATTAAATAGAAGTTAAACATATCGTACGTGTGTCAATGTCTCTGACGAGATTAATAAAAATTAATATAAAATTTATATAAAATCTAAATTAAATTAAAACAGCTGCTTCGAAGTTTTCCTATTGGTGCAGTTATACCGAAGATAAACGGTATTCGATGTTATCGTTCAGGCTATTTTCTTTCAATTGACAACCAACTGTATTGAAAGAGACGCGTGTGTTCGTAGTCCACTCGTAATAAAAGCGACACAGTTGATTCTTAACGTCATCTTCAATTAACATGCCCGACGCTAACCAATCGAGCCGAGACTTATCGCAAACCTTAGCAGCAAGTAACAACTACGAACGAGCTATTAGCATATAGCTTCATAAGACAGCGAGATTATCGACGGAATTCAATGTCAATTATCGTTTCGTAGGAATAAATTGGACTTTAGAAGATTGAGCATTAAAGCCGAAGGTTATCGCGCCGAAAACAAATCTTTTTAGAATACAAACAGAAGCTCATTCTAGCCTGTCAAGATATTCTACGAGAAAGTATTGCCACAGAAATATAAAACACAAATGCATATAATGTCTCTTGAAATATGATTTTACAATTTTGTAGAAATTGTGAAATATTTTTGACGAGAATACGACCTTTGTTACGATCAAAAAAATTGACGTCGTGAATTCAATTACACAACCGATAAAGAAATATGAACGCGAACAAATGTAAGTTGTAAAATATAGAATAAAATCTTTTTATATAAATCTAAAGATTCAATAAATAAATGATAAACTAAATACGTCACTTATCGGGATGACATTTTCGAAGAGCTAGTCCAAGGGACAGTAGCTTAATCCTCTTAAGTTCCTTCCAAGAAGGAACAGGATCCTTCGATCCAATAACACGTGCAAACAGAATTAAATCACTCCCTAATCCACGTACATCCGTCACCCTCCTCCCTCTAGTCTCATTTATAATCGAGACGATACGTGCGCGAACAATACGTAGTTTCATTTATAAAAGTCACAAGTCTCAGCGCAGAAATAACAAATGTTTCCTCTGCCCAAGTCATTTCTTAAAACCATATCTTGTATTAAATAAAGAAAAATTATTGTTATATAAAATATACGTCAGTAGACGATTCTCTTCTCTGTACTGGTAAAAATCGATCGAATGTAAATGAAATCTAAGAAGCCCGATTATAGAAAGGTCGCGATGTCCCGCGCGTTTTGCACGACTCGTGCGAAGTACCGTAAGAGACAATGTCGTCGCCAAATGGCGAAACGGTCCAGGTGTTCCTACAGTGCACATCTTCCCGAAGAATGTTTGCCTTTCATAGGATCAGTCGCTCGAGTTGAGAGAAATATCTATCTACTCTAAACAGAGTTATTAAAATTAGTCAAAAATTGTGTTTTCATTCTAAACGTTTTTTTTTCTACTGTTTCTAAAATAAAAGATCGTATTTCGAGAAGCATAAGCAGTATTTAAATTTGCAGTCTGCAGCGTTACGTGATCAAACTCGCGTTATTCGAAGAAGACTCAATGCTGGCAAAGATTCTTTTTGTTGAAAAGACCTTAAGACTTTCTGACGTATAAAAATCTATATTGATTAATAATTAAAATGCAGATTGCTTTGTAGCGTGATAACATCGTATTTGTAAAAAACTTTTCGACCTCGTTACGAATCGCGTAAGGTAGCCAACGCCATATGAAATTACGGTAATCCGACGCTGTACACGTAATCCGAGCAGATAATTCAACTTAACAGCTTCGCGGTGAGTCGACCTTCGGATTAACCTTCGCCTGCTTGTCGCTCCGATGACGAAGGAAATCCGCATGAAAAATCCACGCGTGGTAGCAGCAGTGCGCTTTTTTCTCTTCTTTCTCTCCTTTCGCATTTCTTTCGTCTGACAATGAGACATCGTGACGGCGTAGTAGAGACAAAAGAACTCGTCATCCGTAAACAGAACGATTGAGGAGAAGTCCGCTCGAAAAATCCGCAGAGTCGTCGAAGAAGCTATCGTTAAAATTGAAAAGTTTGGAGCAACGGTGACTTATGTCCATTTTTACCAACGCAGATTAACTTTAATCTCAGTTTAACTTATACTTTTTATTCTTTTCTAATTCTTAGAAAGAGATGAAAAGTAAGTTAAACCGAGATTAAAGTTAATCTAAATTGATAGAAATTGATATTAATCCGCTTTTTTTTTAATGTTGAAACGTCTTCCAAACGTGACTTTTTTTACACGTCTACGATTTTTCGTTTCTACCTAGACGATCGCGTGTCGCGCATTCCGAATTCAGAGTCGCGAGATTCGCGGTAACGAAAAGGAGAGCCCTACGCACGACGGCATTGCCCGGGCTTCGGCTTCGGCTTCGCGGAAGCGTCGTAAGAAGAATGCAGTCTTGTCGTCGAGTTACTCTGACGTACGGTACATCGGCTCGGGTATCTCGTCGACTTTTTCTCCCTTCGTGACGGCACGAAACCACGTGTCCGACCATCGAGCGTCAATTACACGAAGCTGATTTCGATAACAACCAGGCACCGAACGAGAACGCTCGTTATGTTGGCCGATTCCACTCGGAACTTCAATTATCTTGAATGGCACACGGTCTAATCTTCGACGGAAAGTCATATGATTATGGTATAATAATTGAATACGATACAGGCACAGCTGTAATTGAATATGATTCTAAATATATCTCGAGAGAGAGAAAGAAACAAGATAAAATTTCGCGAAGTAGGAAATCTCCATTTCGCAACGTGCCAATGAATGTTGCATAACGAAATATGATCAGGCCATTTCGAACGCGCTTACGCAATGTGTTTACGTATTGTAACGCGGAATTTATGGAATGAACAAATCGGAATGATGAAGCGGCTAAAAAAGGACAGAGACAGCTCGAGATCTCGATCCGTAGGCGCGACTCTCGCCGTGTAACGCAGTTATTGTTACTGTATTACTTTTATTTAAGCATTTTTTTCATAAGAAATCAAATATATTCATAATTTAATTTTTTCGATCGATAAACGATCTCTCTGAAAGGGCAATATTGTATCGAGATACTTAAAATATGTATATAATGTCATATTTAATATTAAATAACTAATATTTTTTAACATAAAATTTTGCACTTTATTATTTGTACTGTCATTATTTGAATATATTTCTATCATTATGTAAAATTATTTCGATATCGAACCGCCATATGACATTTTCTTGCTTTCGCTCCTCTTGCGACAGGAAAAGGGCATCCTTTACGTTCTATAATTCCTTCGTTCCATTTTCAGGACACTGTCCCTTCCGTCTTAAAATTATCTCGATCAGCTATCGTATTCATGATCTAATCTACTAAAGAATGTAGGTATAGGTTTTCGTCGGAAAGCCAAAATGGTTCGTTTATAGTTGTTTTCAAGTCGGCGCTTTCAAAAATCTAATAATTGCAGTAAATAAATATAACAATGTGCATAAATTCATACATTGAAATTTGACATTTAAAAATAAAGTATACACATACTTTTTCTGTTAAAAATTATGCTACAAAGATGCAAATTTTAATCAAGTTTACAGCAATTTTATTCTTTAGGAATTCAACACGAACTTATTATGTGTGTTATACTTTATTACATTTTTAGATTGCTTGGAAACTTCTGAGATTTATGTATGATTTATAGCATATTTGTTTTTCAGATTACAACGATATAAATATATCGAAATTGATTATATTGATTATATTATTCACGCAACCAATTATCGCTTATCTTTTACCTCTCGGAAACAAATAGAAAATGCTAAACGAAGATTAGCCATCTTGTGACAATTGAATAGCGTTTTCAATTTTAAGGTTCATCTTTCAACGTGTGTTAAATGTTTCTTTTTTTTCATGATTCTTTGAACATCGTATACCCTCTAAATTTCGAATCGTTTTTAACAATGCCCGGCACACTTGACTGAAAACCATTCAACGTACGCGTGACCTATTAGGACACATCGCTTTGTAGCTATGTGCACTCCGGGACACCCGGTGTATTTACATAAGGCTCAACCACACGTAGGCTGGTAATACGCGTCGGTCCGGTTCGAAATCGTCGAGCGGCGAGATGCGGCGAGAACCTGCACGGCCACGCTAACCTGTTAGGTCCGACGTAGCAGAACAAAAAAAAAAGGATAAGAGGACCAGTCAACAAAAGACATGGCTGCCGGATTTTTCTACCTGGCCGCGCACCATATTCGACGTTCGATGCCCTTTTCCTTTAAAAATCGATTATTTTCCCGACATTTTCAAACTTGATTAATTATCAAGTAAACTTATATGACGTTAAATAACGTAAATTAGTAAATAGAGTCAGTATTAATCTATATTACTAGAGCAAGATCTAATTAATTACGAAAAAATTAATCATTGAATTTAAAATTAATATAAATTGTTCAACTATCGTTCTCTAAAGATATTTCTGAAAAGTAATCGATCGCAAGCGATAAGTCGATGTGTTTGTCGGTTTTCTTTTCAACGACGCCCTCGTTGAAAATGATTTCATCCCTCGAGGGTTCGCGGCGATTTCGAGGAAACGCGATTGAATAATGCACTTGCACTCGTTACTTCACGTAATAATGTATTCATGAGTCACGACGATCTCCGCATTACGCGAAGGAGAGCTGGGTATTGCCGGGGATAAATATTTTATTCGAACCAGGTAAGAATAAGAGTAACAATCTCTTAGCTTGAAAGACAATTGCACGCAAGCGAAAATTGGAAAGCTATTGACAATATCACTTTCCTTGGCAAAGCGAGATTCGTTCGGAGATAGAAAATGCCAAAAAATCACAGATAAAACGAAATAATTAGATTAAATAAAAATGATTAATAAATACAGTTTGAGGTGCATCTTCCAAAGACTTTTTGAAGACCGGCTTTTTTGTTTATCAAAAATGAAATAACCGCCTAAACAATTTTCAACAATTCAAATAATCTTATCTTTTTAAATGATAATCTTGGCTCTTTAAAGAGCCATCAATCCTCAGAGACTGAAACTTTCTTTGCATTAATATGTAACTGCTTCTTCATCGAATCGCTCGAAGAAGTTCGGAGTTGCATCGTCGTCGCTTTTCGACGGATCGATTTAAAATACTTTAAAATATTTTCAGTGAGTCTCGCTGAACAAAAATCAACGAGAATATCAGTACTCGGCATGAAATTATCATTATCGTACTCGGGAGAGGGAGGGTCTCACAGAGATACGTCGAGTTATTTCTTATCACGACGCCAGGTAAACAGTACGCTGAAATTCTTCTCTCACCGGAAGCGTTTCCTCGCTACACATTCGTTCGACAATTTCAATACCGCCGCGTTCCCCGTTGTTGCGCGAAAATTTATTTCTCGGAAGCGAACTCCTGCGGAGCAGGCTCGACGAAGAAATCTCTGTCTCTTTCTTCCGTTGTTAGATTTATTTCTCAAGTTTACATTTAGTTTATGTATATATAAAATGACTTGTTATAAGTAGTGATACAGTCGGAAAGGAACTAGATATTATTGAAATATTATTGAAAATATAGCATAACGAATACAGAATTAAAAAATGTGCAGAAATATACAGAAAATTTTATATACATATATATAATGTTTTATATGAGAAAATCTCTTAATCTGTACTCATCTTTCCTATTGGCGTTTCAACAATAACGGACCACCCAGTATACGGGTGAATATGGGAACCGGCTTGTTCAATCGATCGAAATTGGCTAATTCGACGAAGATAAAACCATCCTGCATCGGCTCGGCTAATTACCCACTGTGTCGATGCAAGGGCGCGATCGATGTTTTCAGCCTCATAAAATTAACCGGTTTATCAGAAAAATCGTTAATCGGCGGTTAAAGTCATTAGAGCAGAGAGTTAGTTAATTAAAATTTTTGCAGAGAATTACAAAATGCAAGACCTTTTTTATCGATTAAATTTTCCATTGTTTCAAAAAAGAAATTAATAATTAAGTATTAAAATAAAATTAATTCACTCTTTTTCTCAATATATTTAATTACTTTTATAAATTATTAAACATGTTATATATTAATATGTGTAACGTAATATTATATTATTTTCTAATATATTGCAACATAACATCACACACCAATATTAATATTATAATAATATAAGATCGGTGATATTATATTGATAATATTGATACATATATTTTCCAAACACAAAGCAAATAAGAGCAAATAAGAGAATTTCCAGTCGGTTAATTAATAATTAAGTATTAAAACAAAATTAACTCACTCTTTTTCTCAATATATTTAATTATTTTTGTAAATGATTAAAAACTTTTAATCATATATGTTGATATGTGTAATGTAACATTATATTATTATATTATTATATTGTAATATTGTAATATAATATCACACCAATATTTGTGAGAGAAAAATATAGTTACTTTTGGACTCGGCTATAATTTTATAATATTTCTAACACGAAATATGATTAACTTAACCATGTGCATCATTATGTTAACCATAATTATCATTAGAAATATTATAAAATTGAGGCCAAAAGTAACTATATTTTGCTCTCAGTTATTATATTATAATAATATAAAATCGATGATATTGTGTTGATACGTATTTCTCCCAAAAACACACTTGAGCAAATAAGAGAAACTTCCAATCGCTTAAGAATTTATGCGACCATTTAAACTTGGTCGCTCTGCAACGATTACATACATATTCGATCTCGATCTTTCGCAATAAGAACACGTTCAACTGACTTCGCGATCGCGCGACACATTCTACCTATTTCTTGCTTCTTTCGCTTAAGTAAGATATTATCTAGAAGCGTGAGTTTTCGACAGATTACTCTCGCGGCTTCTTTCTTTCGCAACGAACATTCCGGGTCTGCGAAACGCCGGAGCGACGCGACTCCGCTCCGGGAGCTGCAACGAGTGCGCGTGCACGATGCATGCGCGCCATTTTGCCGGTAATTTCAAAATCGGACGGTCACCTCGTCTCGCCACCGACAGCTTCAATTTCCACCTGTCACGCGCCGGGACATGCGTACGTCCAATGCGAACGCGGGGAAGACGGCAGTCGCGAGCGGCCGACGTTTACGCGTCGCGAGAGGAAGGAGACAGCGACGACAGAGTGGGGAAGAAGAAAGAAAAAAAAAAAGAACGAATGATACGTATGAGAGAGGACTCACCGAGATCTTCCACGAGACGCAGCATGACACCGCCGATGTGCAGCTCGCCCTTCACGCGTAGGCTCCTCTCGACCTGCAGATCCGTCACGTAGACGCGCAGCACCCAGCTGCCGTCCACCTCGTGGCCGTCGGAGTACATTTCGCCGGACAAGGTCTCGCTTTCTTTCTTTCTTTCGCCTCGTCTGCCCTTCTTCGCCGAACGGCGGATGTCAACGCGACGGCGGGAGGGAACGGGCGGCACACAGGGAAATCGGTGTCGGCGCGAGAAGGTCCGGTTTCACGCACGCACACACGTCACCCGATCGCGCGCGCACGCGAGAAAGAGAGAGAGAGAGAGAGAGAAAGAGTGTGTGTCTTCGGCGCGGTTCAACGCCTGGCGAACATGTCGCACGCGACCGTCCTTCGTTTCGTCTCACCGGCGACGATCAACGACCGCCCGCACGCAACGCACCACTGCCGCGCGACGACTGCCTTTCGGTTGCTTTTTCCCCCCTCGGATTCAACACTGCTGGCTGCACGCACACAGAAGCACACACGCGCGCGCGCGCGCGTGCGTAATCGCGCGAAATGTAGCGGCAGAACGAGCGGAGCTGCGCGCGAACTCGACGCTCTCGTTCGCTCGGACCGGAGTGAAGTCGGCCGCACGAACGGCGTTCGGGAGACGGCGCGCTCGGCGGCGCTCGGCGGCGCTCGGCGACCTTCGGAGACCCTCGGCGGCGCTCGGCTCCGCGCGTCTCGGCGCACGAAACGGTTACGCTTCGCTCTCGCCGTCCGACAAGAATGCGCGGATTTAGCGCGTTTAGGATTCCTGATTTGGAAAGACGACGATGTGAGGGGGCGGATGTTGGTGTAACGATCGTACCACGGCGAACGTCACGCGGCCAAAAATGAGTGACTCCGTGACGCACCTGGAACCATTCTTCCCGGTATTTCCGTCTCTTCGTTTCCATGGAGCTTCTATTATTTTGAAATTCATTCAAATGTTCGACACTTGGTACACTTGGAAATGACTACATTTCTTTTTTCAAGCCGAATTTTAATAAAAGGTAACACGCGAATTAATTTTAATTAAACAAACTGTGAAGTAAATCGTTTTCTCTAGTGAATGTTTTAACGTTGAGAACTTACCCAGTGAGAAATGATAATCGAAAAGACATCTAATCGACGTCGACGAGATGCCTTTTCGATGCAAAAGACATCGACTCGATATCGATTCGATATCAATTTGGCCATTTCTCATTAAGTCACGAAATTTAAATTTGCAACCTATTTCAGTTTATTTTTTAATTATTTTTTGAAAACCGCGAAATTTCAATCGGATCTGAATTTGTTATCAAAATATATTCTCCCGGTAATTTCAACAATTTTTTGAATTTCTGTATTTTAACTTTTGTTACCTTTATCGAAATATTTTTCTTTGTATCTTCGTATTAAATAGAATCCATTTTTTTTTAGAAAAATTGATTGCTTCATTATTCCGCATGAAATATTAAAATAAGATTATCGAAAAGTGAACAATTTACGAAATGTCTCATATTTTTACATTTAAATAATATATGTAATATCTCGCAGCAATTTTTACTTTTCGATGGCGCCTCATATTATAATACTTTTATACATATAAATATGTAATAAAATTAATGGGATTTAAATGGAAAACGGGATTACATGATAAACTAAATATTTTTTACATAAAAGTTTTAAGTAAAAATTCATAAAAATAATAAGAAAAATGCAGAAGTAATATCGACAATATTAAATTGGTATTAGTTTTAATTTATATAAATCAAGACAGATAGTGCGACATGAACTTCTTCTAAAGCAAAACAAACGACTTTTGTAAAATACCTCAACTGACTTTATTTTCATAATCTACATTCATAGTACTGTAATGAATGAACGTACATTCATCCATGTTTGTCCAGGGTGAAAAGTGCACGGCACCGAAAGGCCGCGTTCGTGAGTACCCTTGCGACGACGAATCTGTCTTCATTACTTCGACGTAGAATAAAATCGTGGGCAGCGACTCATCTAACTAGCAATAAGTTCCGCTAATCTATTACGAATAGAATTGTCTAAAATTCATAAAAATATTCACTCTCACGCTAAGCATTTACGTTTTGAGAATAAGTAATCGAGTTCAACGCGCCACGCCCTGTGAAGAACACTTTTCACCTGAGACGCAGAGAAACGATACTTACGCTGTGTTTTTTTGTCGTGCAATAAACGATCGTTTCTATCTAAGAGTACAAGGAAAGAATACTGCGTTTCGCGTCATGTCACACGCTATACTTCACGTCGCGCTTCTCTTTCTCTCCTTCTCTTTTTCTTGCTCTTTTTTTTGCAGTAAAAAAAATAGTCGGTATTAGGCGTTGCTTCGTTTAACACCGCCTTTTCTTCTTCTTTTTTTTACATCGCGGATATTACGTGTCAGACTGAAATGTATTTAAGGTCACAGCACACCTGGAGGGAATTGAACTTGCAGTCGCTTTAAAGTCCGTAAATTCTTTGGTACTTAACACTTTTCAATGCTGTACTCTTAAATACCGCTAATGCGCTGCACAAGTTACTGAATCACAAAACAAGAGGTATGCGCGACCTGATTCATTAATTAAAAAACAAGAGAAAGAGTCAATAACTGTTAAAATCAATTACATTATAAACATATGAAGATCAGAGAGATGTATACACTGATCAGCAGGAATGCCTGGACATGTCACTATCTCGAGATAACGAACATAGTCGAGTGCATCGTATCTATACATTTGTGCGTTATGAATGTTGAGTGTTCAAAAATCAACAACACAGTTACAGACAATGATGTGATAATAGAGACGCGAAAAGATAAGAGGTTGCAATAAATAATAATATATAATAAATATTTTTAATTTTTTAATTAAAAATATTTTATAAGACTTGTTATTTATTTTATTTATTAATAAATATTTATTGTTACCTTTTACCTTTTCGCGTTTCTATTCTCCCATCATTGTCTGCGTTGCCGATTTTTGACTAATCAACAGTCATAGCGCAGAACTATTTAGATACGATGCGCCCGAATGACTATGTTAGATACTGACATGTCTGCCGATCAGTGCCGGTTAGTTAAAAATATTATTCAACTTCTATTGCACTGACTGATCTCGCGATCGGTAGCATCGATAGTTCCGATAATTTGGTTAATGATTTTTCCATTACTTCGTGCATCGTAGTTTTCCATCGCGTGATAAAAAAAACTCAGTTAACCAAATTAATTTAGCAATTAGCGCTAAAATAATATCGATGCAGTCGGTTCGATGGCTACTCCCGTCAGTTTTCGCGTGCGTGCGTGATCGAAGTTCGAGACTCGTGAGCTCGAATCCGACGATCCATTTATATATTTTTTTTGCGCAAGCAAAGACAAGTATCACGGGTGTCAGCGAGTAAAGCGGAGTCTTATGAAGAAACGAGGATGAGGTAACGTTAGTTTGCACATCGACGCTATGGCGCCGATCGCATTTCGAGAAACGGTACTTTAGATCGGACTCGAGCATAATTCATCGTCGATAACATTGATAGTCCTCCATGTTAGATAATAATAAACATTCAACATGTAGCAGCCGTCGCCGTCGTCACGACATTGCGGGATGCGATAAAACTTGTTTTAACATCGTCCCTTGCGCACACATTCGTTACGTGCGCAATTATTGCGCATGTATCACACTTTGTGCCGATATCTCGAACAGAACAATTTCCTTCAAGCATCTTCGGGATTACGGCTGCTCGCGCGGTCCTTACACGTTTAGTTGCTTGAAGTAATACCTGCAGTACACCGACATCATCGTTGGTGGTGCATCAATTTTATGCAATAATTTTTCTTCGTTCTCGGAGAATTTCTCCAGCGATAAACTGTATTCCCTATCGAAGACACCTGTAAGAACAAGAAGCGCTATTAGTTAAACTAACTATAATGAAATTCGATAAATAACTCAATAGTTGGATCATTTTAGAAAGCATAAATTTTGTATAATTTTTTTAGGATTGTTTAGAGACGAGTTGTTATGTAATCATGTATATACATAGCTCACCTTGGTCAATATTCGTTCTTCCTAATACAGTAAATGCCAGGAACAAGATATCCCTATATATAGAAAATGGATGATCGCCTATTTGATGTTTACTTCTTTCTAAGGCCACTCTTATTATAGGTTCCGCTACATCGTTGCAACGGACATGCGTTATCACTGCCTGCATCAATCTAGAGCAAGCAAAAGATTAACAAGATAATAGCTGTAATCATTTCGCGTATCTGTTCAAAAATAAATCTGATCGTTATTTAATTATCGTTTTCTAATTCGTATAATTTTCCTTTGTTATTCATGATACTTGTTTATATTTGTAATTTGATTATCATATCATTGATAATTTGGAGAATGATTTATTGAAACTTACGTCCTGTCGTCTGTGAAATTTGACTTCCACTGGAGATACATAGGCAAACGATCCATGTGCAGTCGTTCGTTGTCCCACATGGTTCTAACACCCACCGATCCTACGACTTTTTGAAGTTCCGAGTTCTTATCGTTGTTCAACCAGAGATCAGGTAGATGACTCGTTAAATTAATCCTTTCGAAGTACCATATCAGATTCCAATATACTATCGGATGCTCCTGAATAAACCTGTGATTGGTGAGACATGCGTCCCCCTCTTGACTCAGCACACTCTCCAATTCTTTTCTCAGAACTAATGGATTTAGATATGGTACGGTTATAGGTTCCAACGATTCTTTCGGTTGATCTAACAATTCTACCAATGCTCCCGTTAAAGGATCATTATTCTTCTCGCTTGCTTCGCATCTACGTGAAACAGATATATTCTTGATGATAATTTTATCAAGGGCGCGATATCGCTTACCAATACGGTCGCTTAGTCACCTGTAATCTAATATCGTAGCCGTGAGAAGGGGTACAGTAGCTTTGTCGCAATATTGACAGACTGTATTTAAGTTGGAATCTTCAGGCTGCCAACCAGCCATTATCTCCTCGTCGTATAGGATGGCGGCGCAGTGATGGCATCTACTAGCACTGGAAAGCACAAGCTCAATGGCAAGACGTTCCTCTAACTCTCTAGTGCCCTTTGGATAAAGACACTCCGCGAGCTCGTATAATGAACACAAATCTAAATTTCCATCACCTGATTGAGGAAGAAAAAGATAAATATTGCTGTAAAAATATAATTATATGATATTCGTTACTATCGTAGTTTATAATTCTCTACCTGATGCCCTTGTCTCGTTTCGATCTTGTATGGATCCATCAGTAAGAGAATCTAGAGACTCGTGCGATATCCCGTAAGCTATTTTTTGTTCGCGTTCCTTATTTTTCACCGGTGTACTCGTCGCTGAAATGGCTTCTTTTATTTCGTCAAATTTTTTTACCACAGTTGTCGCAGCGGACTTTAAGCTATTCAAACCACCAAGTATTATTTCGTTCGACTTTTTTCCTGTTAAACTCGACGGGCTAGAATAAAATAAAGAATGAATAAAAGAATAGAATTAAGAATGCAAAAGAAAAGTTTTACATATTAAAAATGTATATATAAAATGTATGTAACAATGTAGAAGCATACAAAAATAGAACGCACATATCTAATGAACATCTATGCAACTAACATGTACATTACGTACCTGATATAGCTGGAGAGACTAAGAGATTCAATAAGTTGATTCGATGATATTAAATCCTTACTTTTAGCAAATGCCAATCCGCCCGTGGAGTATCGTCTACATTTAACGTATAAAATAAAAAAAAACAACTCAAATGCACATGCAAAAAATAAATAAAAATAAAATTGTTATTCCTCTAACAGTATGATTACACATAATTGCTTATCACTTTTTATGTATATATATAATACTTGTTATGTGCATGTAATATATAAATACACATAACATGCTATTTTTCCCATCAATATAATTTATTTGTATATTTTGTAAAAAAACTGAAGTATAATTTACAATTATTATAATCCTGCATATTTTTTTACAAACACAAAACATAAAGTAACCGAAATGTGTTATCACACTTTGGAGGAATTAAAACATGATGCATTATACTAGGTGTTGTTCCACTACAGACGACGTGCATGTTATTAAATTAAACATACACAGATATCTCTCTTACCCGAAACTAAGTTTAAGACTAGATCCTAAGCTAGAGAGGCTGGACGTTACACTATCCTTATTCTGAGACCAAAGACTGCTTATTTCCAGTCTCTCCTTTTCTCTCTCCTGTTCCCCTTGTTGGGCTACGGAGTGAGGCATCGTCTCACTCCTTTGCAAATGCCCACCCACTGTCATGCCAGTTTCATCTACCGCTTGATGAAACGTTGCACTACGTGGGAGGATGTTGCTGTAAACACATATTTCATGTAGTGATTTTCGTATTTAAAATCATATACACGAATGGAAGGTATTTTTGGGAATCATATTTAATACAACTGCACTCTCAAAGGAAATGTTCTTATTAGTACTCGCGATAACTTTGATTACCAGTAACAATCTCCCATTAAGTGGTTGTAAATTTTATATAAATTATATATAAATTCCTTTTTTATGTTTAGCTTTGTTTTGAGGAAATATTTAGCCTTTCAACTATAACAACTATGACTTTTATTTTTTACTTTTTCGAAAATAATTCTACAGTATGCTACTTCTAAATCTCATTTTTGTTTTCGTCTAAATACTTGATGTTTCATTCATGCGAATACAATATATAGAGTATGATTACCTTCTAAATAAGAGCGGCCCTCCTGGTCTTTCTTCAGTCGTATTATTTAAAACGGTTAAAGTACTTGTTGAGCAATTTGAATCATTTTCTTCGGAAGGCGACACAATCGGTGTTTCGTCATTAATGAGAGCACCCAATGGGTCATTTTCCGTAACTGGTGTGCGTATGGGACTTTTTAAAGGCGATTCGACACTGCGCGTTAGCCTACATGGAAAATATTACATCTACATAAGCCTATACATGCAAATTAGCATAGTAAAATTTAATACGAAAAGATTAATTACGGAAGATTTGACAATGACAAAATAGTCTACACAATGAATACTCGTTTGCATCCGCTACTATATAATACTAATGAAATAATATAATCTAAATAAGCGGGTCCAGCGAATGGAGCAAACTTGAGAGCGACACTAACGTTCAAGTGAATATCTAATAAAATACCTTGGATTACTTGGTGTTTGTTCCAATTCGTCCGATTGTAACATGCTTAATGTTGTTTGATCTTTTACTATACTATTTTGCCGAAGGAGCTTAGCTTTCAATTCAAATGAGCCGAATCCGGGCAAATCTGACACAGAACTGCCTTTAGTGGCTGCCGGAAAAAGAAAAATATTATTATACGAAAACTAATGTAATCTACGCAAAAAATACGTAAAACACGTAAAAAATCAACTTACAATCACTGTGCGCAGCTTCAGTATCCTGAGAATGGGAACTGTCGAGACTAGACCGAGAAAGCGCATGTTCCATGCATTCAGTCTTATCGGCGGTTAAGAAGTCCACATTAGAGCTCAATCGTCTTCTAGCGCTCTTTTTACCAGCTTTTTTAAATAAAGCTGCACCAACGATAACATTTCGTAATTTGTTCCACATTAACTGACTTGAATTTGTCATATCGGAAGGCCAAGTTGCCTCGAGAACAGCCTGTAAACAGGTTAAAAGATTAATTAAAATTCTCAAGATAATTATAAAATGTTGTATATAAGCTGTTTTATAAAAAACTGGATTTAGTTATATAACGTGATATTATCAACTGCTTCTTTAAATTTTGACTAGATATATTGCAAAATTAAACCAAAATTGGATATGGAAAATTATTTTAAAAAGATACTTGAAACGTATTATACTTTAATATAGAGCTTTTTCTACTATAGTACTACTATATTTATTAATTTAAAAAACATTGACAAATTACCTTGTTGTAAAATCCGTACGTTAAAGCGTTAGGTTGAACACCACTACGTTTCATATGGAACAATAACTTTACAGCTAAAACTGGTTGCCCATATACTCCACAAAGTTGCATCATGGCTCTGTAGCATACCTGAAAAAATAACAAGTTAATAACTCGTTTAAAAATAATGAGTCTACTTTCTTTTGATATCGAACTTAGTACTTGTACCTCTTCCATAGGATCGAGACGTAACTTCTGCATTTTGACTAATATCTCGTAAGCCTGATGCAAAATTGCAGCAGGCTGGCTGGAGACTTGTAACATGGCTGGTAAATGCAGAAACCAAAGACTGTGACATGTACCGAGCAGGCATCTGCCCCACCTGTCGGGCATCGCAGCCTGAAGAAAATACAAGTCACATACGTATATTTGGTTGCAAGAATATTTTCGTACGAATAATACGTTCATATTTACTTGTTTTCGAGCCATCCTTTGAGCAACTTTGATTTCATGCTTTGTTCTACGAGCCATAGGACTCCCAGGTACCATACCAAAGGCACTTAGAGATGGATTCTTTAAACAGAAATTCTTCTGAGGCCTCATTAAATCCGGGTTCAACTTGAACGACTTGTATATTATTGGTGTTTGATTTGTCCCTGGTTCAGGTGGAGGTATAAATACTGTACGTTCACTGTGTTGAGATTCATCCAGTTCCAAAAGAGTTACTGAAAATTAAACGAACAATCATGAAAAATTATTATTTTATATACACATTAATAACGTAGAAAAAGGTATTTTAATTTCACTCATACCATTTTCTTCGTCGACTCGTTCTGTACATTCATCGAAAAATGCTAACCCCGCCATATCCATATCAGATACGAAACTTCTTTCTTCTATGAATCTATAAAATTTAAATTTTTGTTGGAATAAAATTATGATTGTACGTCATGAATAATATTACGATCAAATTAATGAGAAAAAGTAATTTACCTGATAAACATTTGCGTTCTGACGAGCATGGTGTAAAATTTAGCGTGGGCCTTATCGCGACTTCTCAAAAACGCTTGGATATTAAATAAACTTGTCGGATCTGTCGTCCCTACAGTAGGTGCTTTTGTTATGGGTAACAAATAGCTACGATACCCTTTGAGAATCGTCGCCATGAATCTTAAGAAAGCGTCCTGTATTTCAAGTTCTAAAGCTTGCTCCCTACGTTTCTGATGAAACTCTCTGTCCACGCTAAAGTCTTCATCTCCTCTATCTAATATGAAAGTGATCAAATTAATCTTAATAAGTAAAAGATAGTAAAAATAAATGAATAATAGCATACCTTTTTGGGAACAGCTAGTTTTTCCCCACGAAATTATCTTGGAGGACAAATGCTCCAACCAATTTCTGAGCTGTCTAGCTGCCTTTTTAGGCAGTAATTTAACAGTTAAATGTTTTTTGTCGTCGCATATCGCAATGTTATTCGTATCCAAATTTACGCAGTTGACGTCAGAAGGAGGATCATATAAATCAAAGAACCTTGAATCCACGCCGATCAGGAATGGCAATGGCGCATGCAATACCTGCAATTTAAATAGTAGATGCTTTTTTATTTTTTTGCATTCATATAAATAAGGAAATGGTATGCTAGCTTAGTAGTATGTATTACCTCTGCTAATCCTAAAGGACACAACGGTATATATGGGCATTGCCACTTAAAAGGAAACAGAATCATGGCAATGGCCTCGCTCACGGAAGTTAGTACATCCGGACGCAAGGAGTGAACCAGTATTTTCTGCTCGGTCAATATTAATAACAGTATCAATAAACAATTGTCAGGTCCCAAGTTTATCAGTAATTGCCTGAAACTTGCGCCTGATCTAGGCAGGGCTAAATCCTCCGGTTGAGTCAAGATCAGTCTATCCTGACTACTGAGCTGTACCAAGATTCGTGGTCGCTGCGGACTCGGAAACGGTATGTCGCATAAAAAGTACGAGATATACTTCTCGATCGGGACACTCTGCGGTTTGTCGTTCACCATGCGATGTAAGAAAACCAAAAACTTCTCGAACGTGTCAAAAAACGGCCAGTGAGACAGTATACAAATAGATTTACTAATATTCAGTGATTGGCTCGCGGGATCTGTGTACTGCAATCTCTCCAACTCCATTATGCTAAGCTTCTTGAGTATACCGGTTCTCTTAAATATCTTCATTTTCACTTGAGGTTTATCTTTAGTTATCTCCATACTATCTACTGAAACAAAAGAAAGATACTATGTAACGAATTATAGTATTATGGAAGCATTTATGCTATATTACATATAAAATTTACGATTTTTTTATCTGACAGAAAAGTCAAAGACTATCAAGTTAGAATATCAAGTTAGAATTATGAAATACGTTTATACCATTGTTTTTATTATTTTCAACCGTGTTCATGATCTCCTGGCTATTTTTGCAGTTTGACGTGTCGGGCTCCATTTCAAGCTCCTCGTAAAATGTTATTGCTGAACCGTATATTTTTTGAGCAGCATCGGCAACCGTCAAGACAAAGGTCGAGAATACCGGTTTAGGTTTACACGCTACTTTAGGCCAACATTCTATAGTCGCGCCCATCGGTAGACAAAACATGGCGACAGAATTAGGAAAGCCGAAACTGTTGTAATCTGCCATAGGATATTTGTAGAGTATTGCTGGTTTAAACGATACCAAGTTAGCGCGATTCATCGACTTTTTGTAGCACAAAAATACGTCGCTGCCCGTTATTCCCTTATTCAAATTCTTATTGATGACACAGAAAGCGTGCGGCGGACTTTCTCCCTTATTTGTCAAAATAACACAAATGTCCGTAACCACAAGGGAATTGCAAGGCATCTTCCGACTCGCTCGTCTGTACGTTACAAAAATTTTTGCCGTAGAATTATTCACATTTGCCACGTGGCCTTTAGGGGTCTCTAATACCATTTCAGCATCCTGCATTATACGTTCCTTCCCATCATATATTACACCTACAAAAGTGAAACGACATTTAGATACCGCAGCACACGGAAAGTACATGGTGATAGTTTCGACAATATTTGAGATCAAGCGCATGTATCGTTTCGCAATGCTCGCCCTCAACTCCTGTTTCTTACCAATGTCGACCAAGGGAGGCTTATCCCGTCCTCTCCTATAGCACAAGTAACAATCGTTTGTTCGCAAACTCCCGTGATTCAAGTCCGCCGGGAAGCCGGACACGGTATACTCCAACAGAGTATACCCCTCGGGACAGTGTTCGCCCAGCGCGGGGATTATTACGGCAAGATCCGTGATAGGAGGCGGCATGTGCATGTCCTTGAGATGAGTGCCCTCCTGACACCAGTCCTCCAGCTTGTCGTTAGTCTCATTGTCCTCGCTGAGCTCGTCGTCCTGGCCAGGTAGTCCGGCGATAACAAAATAATCCGCCACCCTTCTGTCATCCATATTTTCTAAACGGTGCGGACTACCAGTAAACAAGCCAAGAACCTCCCTCGTCAAATCCTAGTCACGCTGCACCTCATATCGCAGGTACAGCGGCAGATACGTTCATATACAGATATCAATCTCGACGGCTACTCGAATTGTTTCTGTACATGGCACTGAGCTGATTGTTCGGAAACCTCCCACGCATCTCTCGCGCGAGCTTCCCTCGTGAACGTTGTGAGAGAACGCTGTCCCTCGTGTGCCGCAGGTAGCTGACTCTTCGATACCTTAGAAACGCTGTACCTCTACACGAAGCGTTGACCCCGCGCGTTCTCTCATAGGCTTTACAATCTTACAAAAATATTTTAACTATCGATACGTGTCCGCTGGAGTATTCCTCGACGCCTGGAGCAATTATTGCTTGGATGAAGCTCGAATGTCGTCGAGAGCGCGTTGCACAATCGCACAATCGGAAGATATAGGACTTCCCGGGAAGCGACGGCCTCCTCGATCCCGCTTCACGGCGTGGACGTCCGCGTGGTCGCTCGCGCGCTGCCGCGCATCCTCGCGTTCCCCGCCGAGGATCTGTAAATAGAACAGCGTGATATTACTCGCGGACGCCCGGCCGTCGTCGCGGTCGCATCCCTCGGCGTCGGTACTCGCTCTCTCTCTCTCTCTCTCTCTCTCTTACTTCAGAAGAACGGAGTCATAGGTTAGACGTCACGCACACGCGACGACGAGCGGTCAACACAGGCGCGCCTCGCGGATGACGATTGTGGCCGCGACTGGCGCCGCGGACGCGACTGGACGGCCCCGGGCTCTCGGTTAGTACGGTGACGCACCGACGAAACTGCGTTGTTGCGTCGCCGTGGCCGGAGCGCACCTCCGCGCGAGGAGTCGGAGTCGAGTCGTCGGCGGCGGCGGCGGCGGCGGTGAGTGACGTGCGGTTGTCAGACGGCCACCACGGTCCCCACTGGCCGCTCGGCAAAATGGCCGATCGCCGCCGCGGAGCGGCGCGGCTCCTTCGAAAGGGAAACCGGGATCCTCGACGATCGCCTCGGCGGCGGCAACGGCGATGTTCCTTCGCGTTTTCCACCCCTCGCGGAACTACCAACAACTCGGGCTTCTCTTCTTTCCCTCTCTCCTGCACCTGGACAGTGAGAGAAAAGTATATGTTACTTAATATGATACTTATTTTGGCCTCAAAACTATAATTTTTTAATATTTTTAACACGAAATATGATTAACTGAATGCATCACTATGTCAACCATAATTATCGTTAGAAATGTTATAAAATTGTGATTGAGGTCAAAAGTAATTATATTTTTCTCTCAGTGTGGCTGCTTTCGAAAACATTAGTGCCCGCATGTGTCACTTTATGCTTGTTCACCGAAAGTTAAACGGGGATAAATGATACCTGATGTGGACACTGATGTTTTCGAACGCGACTCTAATTCTCTTTTTTTTTTCTCTGTCTCTCGTTTTTTCCACCTTTTATCGGAATTGTCGGGCCCCCGGGGTCATCCGGACCGCGCCGGGGATAAACGGACGTAAACGAGGGTCCGAGGGTCTCGGATGCGTGACGCTCGAGGATTAATTACACGTTGTTCATAATCGAGACGCTGATGAAGCGAGGAGCTTCCTATTATAAAGTAAATCTTATTTTAATAGCGATATCCTAATAGCGAGATTCAATTCTGTCCGCTCCGTTTTCTTATATCGCGAGTGATATGCTGAAAGACGTTTTAAAAGCGTCTTTTCTAAAACGCGCTTTATCAAACGTCTTTAAGATTTTCTAAATGGACGTGTTTTATTTATAAAATTTCTTCTTAAACATGTTCAAGTATTTACACTATCGGCTATAATATTTATCGTTCATTCTTTGAGGACCACTGACTCTTCAAAGAGCATTTACTAAACTTTTGTTTTTATAAGAAAATTAAAAATAAAAACATTCAAATTTTGTAAAAAAAAAAAACAATTAATTTACCGAGATAAAATTTTTCTTCCTGGTGAAAGACACTGGTCTTCAGAAAATTAAAATACATATGATGGAATAAATATTGAATACAACGTACGTTCTATTTGTTTCGCTTTGTTTATGAAATAATATTGTAATAATACTAATTATTTGACAAAAGTATTGTTTCACATTTTGAAAATATTTTAATATATAATACATTTGATATTTCCGAAACAAAAACGTCAAATAATTGATCGAATAATGTTACCGTAAATTTTGCTATGTTTTCATGATATAGATACTTTTACAAAACTGGTACAACTTAAAAGACGTCGGGATGGATGCCTCGTGGGACAGATATCTTTTGCTTTACCGATATATATGTTATTTTGAGAACAAACGATACATTCGAGATTAGAGCGATTAGTAATCGCAGGCCAGAGTGCATCGTTTCATTTTCTCTTATCGCAGGCCTGCAACGGAGACTTACTTAATAATATCCTTTTCATTATATATTTTTAGTATTTTACCTTTAATTCTTCTCTAAGACGATATATCAATATAATTATTATCACGCTTTGAGCACAAAAAGCCGCTCGGAAAAACGCAGGAAGAATCTTCATTATAGCTAGAAAACATAGTTTTCTTACAATAGTTTTGTTTACCTTTCCTTGGGTAAATCTACTCGTTTTAGCTGCATCATTTGCATTTTTTTTTAAAATAAGTGCACATAATTGTATATAATGTATATACACACACACATATATATATATATATATATATATATATATATATACATATTGAAACAAATAATTGTTTATTTTTGTATTTACATTGACGGTCGAGAATTCTATATCGATGATTTATAATTTGATATATCTTGCAATTTTATTCGAGAGTTTACTTTTATTTTCACTTACTTATTTATTGATTTCTTTGACTTCTTTTACATTTATTATTTTTACTTCCGTTTTTTCATGTCAAATAAATTCTCGCAAGTTTTTCCTCATATTGTTCTACTTTAAAATTAAAAGTTCACGTTTTTTGAAATTTTTATTCTACTTTGAATTATTTAAATTATGTTTCGTTGATTCTGGTCCTGCTGATATCATATCAATGAATCTAATTGAAAAAAAAAAGTTTTATCCGAGGAGTTTTTCGATGTAGGTTTACCAATGATAATCCTGGCGCTTCTGTCGAAATATAAAATGTAAATAGTGGCGTAGAGAGTGAATGCTCCTGCTTGGTTGATTCAAGTTAATCCATATATTAACATAAAATAGGAATTACAGAGGGTTAGTTTCTTTATTTTACGACAATGTAAATTTTAAGTAAGATTCAGTAAACACGACTTTTCAACGTCAATCAATACCTTCGATGCAAATCATGATTCATCGGAGCAATCGTGGATTAGGTTATGTTTACTTCAGCCTTTGCAAATGTTAATAGCTTCTTGTTATAACTTGAATCATACTTGAATGTATTGTATTTGTAATTCTATCGACTTGCTTTTTAACCAGTGATAATGGAGTCCGTCTGCACGATACTGCGACGCGGTATCGCGACTTCCTGCGTTCGTAATGGGAAGCGAAATTTTCGGAAATTCGATCTACACGGCAAACGTGGTAGTCGCAACTTCAAAGAGCAACAACAGAAGAATTCAGATCCAGACATACCAATAGATAGTAAGTTGTTGCCTTTAATACGCGATGTTTTGGAGTGGTAGATTATCTTCACGAGGTCCAGTTTCATTAGCAGAGTTCACGAAGGTTTATGAATAAGAGAAAGACTGCTTGCTAGTTGTCTGCAATCAGATAGATTAACAATATGTGTATATAAACCAAGGATGCTGTACATGTGTTAATGAATCGCTATAATAAATTATAGAGAGAGGCGTAAGGGATATCGGTTACCAAGTTGGCAATAAATTCGTCACTGTGCCAGAGATGATTCCTGAATTGATCATTCCTTCACTGGAAGGTTTCAAGCTGAAACCATACGTGTCATATAGAGCAGAAGGGATCACGGAGCCCGAATTCACTGCTCAAGATTTATTTGACGTTGTATATTCCCAAAAGATAAAAGAAGACTTTGCGAACGGCCAGTTGGACGAGAACGGGCAGCCGTTGAATCCTAGCGAGCACGAGAAGCTCACGCCGCAGCAAGCCAAGGATCAAGCCGCGAGAACGGGCTGTGATATCTTCGATGAGGGAAAACGGATGTAAGTTCCGCTAGACATTTTAATCGATAACGCTGATGTAAATACAAGTTCTTCTGTGGATACGTACTGTGCCGAAATAAAGGGGACTTCTACACGAATGCTGGAAACACATTGATTTTTTGGGTCTCAATCTGCATATGTTTTATTTAGAACTCGCATGTATACATATGTCGACAATTTTGCAATTTACAAAAAGTAACTACTTACTATCGTATATGACTGTTGAAGTGATAGTATGTGCGCACTTTGCTAAAGAGCATGAAAAAACGAAATTTGTATATATGTATAAGCGACCCTCTCTCGGGCCAGTTTCCTTCGTAATTTTTTTTTTCTCTTTACGACAAATTGTCTGTATGGCAGTCAGTGCTTGATAGCAAATAATTACTTCCGCAAAACGGATTGTAAGTCTTTATCTTTAAACAGATTACATATTCTAAAACGATAGCTTACATATAAAACAAGTAGTATCACATGTAATTGTCGCTGAATCTTTCGTCGGAGTCGAACAGTTGTGTTTGCATTTTGATGGTCAGGTGAAATCAATTTATTGCTACCAAAATACCCAATACTGGATTTCTATTTTACGCAATCCGGAAAAGACAGGCATAAGAATTCGCAGCAATGCCGAAATTGATTTTCAATTCCTGAGATTTATGGATACCTTGCGTCGATGTCTGTTTGCAGATAGTGGATTTCGTTTGCGATTAGGCTAACTTAACAGTTATGTCTCACTTATCAAAAGACTTTTGAGCGAAGTTTGATTGTTTCCTGTCGGGTAAAAAATGGCGAAAAATTTGAATAGTAAAGTCGTTGTCAGTTGTGCGCGGCCGGTATTGCTTGCTACTGACTAATTCACTAGATTCTAATAATATATGTATGTATGTATATTGTTTTTAAAGTGCTGTATTCATATCAAACGTACAAACGGTTTCGTAATCATTATTGTTTCTCGTCAATGTCTCCTAATTAATTATAATTACGCAAGAAGCTCGTAAAACAGAGCTGGCGAAATGGAAAATATTCTGTTTAAAAAACAAAAATCCATATTCAGAGGATATCGGTGAACGATTCATGAAAGATACTTGTATAAAAGTAGTGCAGCTGTTAATACAGTGGCTATAAATATTTCTACAAAGAGAGAGGTAACATATACAAAATGCAGTTAACTTATGATTATGTAGGAAATGATTTCACAAATAATTGATCTTTAAACATCTTTATACAGAATGCAGCACTTCTGACACATTAGCTACTATTTATCGCTATTATTATTGTTTTTCGTTATTATTTTCTCTATTTTCTATGCTCACCATCGTGAAGAGTGGAAGAGGAAAACATCTCTAATTTTGTACAATGGAACGTTCATTAAGAAAACGTAACGAAAGGTTCTTTTTAACCCGCGTCGTATTTCCACTCTTCGATTAAATTAATGGAAAAGCGAAAATGGCATAGTACTTGCGCTCCGCTATCGAAAGAACTCTAATCCTATTTCAGTCGCTGTTACACTTTATCGTCGATATTTCGTTTTTTTTCTCTCTTACGCCTTATTCTATAACCTACTTATAATATCTCGTCAACAACTTGAGCATTCGCATCTCTCTCACTCATTGGCAGTACAGAATATCCTTTAAGGATTTATATCGCGTAAATTCGTAATATTCCGTTATTCGTTTTATACACATGAGCAGTTACGAAAAATGAACGAATTCTAAGCCTTCTAATCTATCTGAATTCGTCAATTAAAAAGCTCATTAACAATACTTAAAAATCCCGCAGTTCTTTCTCTCTCTTTCTTTTTCCGTCTCGTCATACTCTCAATAGCGGAATTTAATGAAGCAAGTCATATGCCACTTGCTCTTCAACTAAACTTGGTTGGTGTTTCAGCTTGTTAATTATCAGTCTATGATATAATTGGATATTTGACTGGCAGAATCAGTCATTTTAATAAGGCAGGTACACGTGTTACTGTATGATAAAGATTCCTCTGCATGAGAACTTTTTTTTTTTAGTCATACCTACATATGTAGTCTGTAGATTCATGCAGACGTACTGTACAATAGCGACAAGTATAATTGTGAAATAGTACGAACGATTTATTATGGAATATTGTACGCAGTTTTTACCGCTTCAATCGAATCTTCGAGTACTAACGTTTCCGACCAATAGAAGTACAAAATTGTAAATCTTTGGCATTCAGTAACATGTACCATACATCTAATCGGAGATCTTGAGTATGTAAAGATATATAATTATCATAGATGAGTGAACGTTATTAAATTCTTCGTATATCTTAGCGTTTCTCTATCAGATGCAAAATGATATGCAACTATATGTTAATAAAAGTCAACGTGGAAAGACTAGGGAGGGAACACTGCTGACAGAGTTGATATAATAATTCAACTGACTTTTCATACGCAAGATCTCGAGGCAATTACTAATATAACGACAGGGCAGAAATTCATTCCATTGGATCCCCTACATTCTCGAAGATGGTTGAATGTGGATTGCTGGTGGCGGGCCATAAGAAACCACCTACACTGCCTGGTGGCAAGTAAGACGCACCTCCACTAAGACCCACCTAATGTTTCATATTGTATCAGTTATTTAATATCTGGCATGAATAATTTATTTCTTTTTTCATATTTTTGTATCTATATGCGTATATTTGGAGAAAATATGTGCCAAGCAAAATGATATGGAAGCATTGTGGGATATAGAGACTTCAATTTTATATTAAAATATTTTATATCCATATTATACACATATATATACATGTATATATATATATATATATATATATATATATATATATATATAAGAATATATGATATGTATAATATATAAGAATATGTGTATATTTATATCAGAAATACGCGCGATTGTTTCATTATAATCGACGCGAAAGTGTAAAGATGTAAAAATTTGAATTTTTATTTTAAGAAGTAATATTTTAAAAATATTTATCTTTTTATATAAAAATTAATACATGATTTCTCCTCCGTATTAAAGCTTTCCTATTTGAAGTGCGTATAAAATTGAATTACTATCAAGATGATAATTTTATATCAAGGATGGTTCATGCAGTAAGGCAAATTAGAATAAAAGATAACTGCCAAATTAAAGAAAAATAATCATTTATTTGCATTTAACATAAATAATTGTGCTAATAAATCGCAGGTACTAAATAACATTGTAGGTACTAAATAACATTATGTACATTAACTCACTATTGCAAATGTGAAAAGCATTTACAATAATGCCGGGACACTCTCAGTAAAAAAAAAAATCTTATCCTCTAGATTGAGTGAACTATGTACAAGGGTTTTTCAGTTTCATTTTCTACGGTGTCATTTTCTACAGTGTCGATTAATTTATTTCCTTCAAATAGAGAGTGTCAAAATCACAGTCCAATTATAAAAAAGCGCTCCAACGGCTGTACGCGTCGCTTCAATCGTATGTTTGCCCGAGCTATCTATTGTTTCAGTAACTTTTTTATGAATTTACCTGCTGGCTCCATATGAGCGACCTCTCCGCCAACTGGCAATCCGCTGCCAAGCGGGACGGTAGACTCTTCCACCTCTCCTCGTCTCGTTTTCTATCTCTGTCGAAGTCTCTGTCTACGTGTCCCTGAGAGAGAGGCGGCAAAATCTGTGTACGTTGTGCCAGCTTGTAGCTGTCTTGCCTCGGTACGTGATCGGTACGTCTACTGGTGCTGCCGGTGGAACTTGGGATCGGGGTCGGACTACCGCCGCCCCTGTGCCGGTGGTACAAGTTGCGCTTTTGCTGCAGCATACGTTGTTGCACTAGTAGCTGCAGCTGCGTGCCCGAGTCGCCGCGTATTTTAAACTGCTGTTGATTATCAGGCGGTGTGGACGGTGGTCGAAGATGGACTAGATCCAGGTGGCCTCGAGCTTTTCCCGAATCTGAAAGCGATTAAATTATTGCGTTACCGAAATTACGAACGTTTCCAAATAAACAAGCAAATAGACGTGTGGCGCACCTTGAATACTTCTCTGCTTGGATGGCCTATCGCTGACGCCTTGCTGACAGAATAGTAATCTAGGTCCACCATCGGACGCTCTTCGTCCCTGAGAGACTCGGGATATTCGACCAGTGATGGGGGATGGACTCTTGGGTGGCGGTGGGGTGCAAGATGGTAAGCTGCTCGTGAAACAATTCGTCCCTGTGTAATCTGGCGGGCAGCCAGAATCGAAGCTAGACTCGAAGAGTTCCGACGACGAGCTACCACTGCCGCCCGCCATGAACAAAGTCGTTCGACTGGGTGGATCAATAGGATCCATAAGCGGGTTATCAAAATGATGTTGATAATCACTTAATCTTCGATTGACTATCTGACTGTCAATTCGTTGACTGATATCGTGATCTAGGCCTAATCTATGCTCTTCGAGTTTGATCTGCGCCTCGCGCAATTCATCTCCGCTCGGGCCTTCTTCTAAATCACCTTCCGCGCTGCAACAACCTTCATCGGTCGAAGAACTCGTCGAGCTAAATCTCTTTCCGCCTCTGCTGCCATCTTCTCTTGTTCTGGAACAAGAAAGAGATTTTTGTCTTGTTAATATTTGAAATAAATATTTATTCTGCCATTGTGATTTTTGCGATGACTGCAAACAGATGCTCTATACATTCAAAAGATATTAATCGAGTATTCTCATCATTTCATCTTATAGCATTAGTCTGTCATTAAAAAGGCCATTACACAGGAGAGTTATACCATAAATTAATCTTGCGCCCTACACATACGAGTTTACTGATATTGCTATTCAAGTGCTTATTAATAGCGTAAAATAAATATCGAAAGAAAATATATTTGCAGGGTATTAGATTTTGCAAAAAAATATGATTAATGCGAAAAATATGAAATCATCAATGGTAGAAACATTTAAAAAAAGTAATGTATTGTGTGCTCATAAACAAACCAAACTAAAATCATGACGAAAAATTAGGATTGAGGTTAAAGAAAGAAATAAAAAAATGAAATGAGGAGTTACCAAAAATAAAGCGACAGCAATGTGCTTCCAATCCAACCTGTCCTGACAAAATCTTCAATATGTGCGTCACCCATCAATAAAGTTCAACGTCCCACTAAGCTATCGCTGTAAATAAAAATTGATCATATTAAGGCATTGTTTCTTGCGATATTTTTCCGACTGGTAGGATTGGAAGTTACTAAAGTGAAATCAGTATTTGAAATAAAGTCCTTAAAAGAAAGTATACATAATGGTATTTAGTAATGTGTGTCTACCTTGATTTAAATTTATCTTCTTTTGTTCTTGCAACTGAGGACCAGCAGGCATTATTAATGGTACTACTGACACGATGTTGCTTCAACCTTTCCAGCAGTAAGAAATAAATAGCAGCGTGATGGTCGTAGCTGCTATTTCGTAAAGACTGTTAAAAGATAACATTTATATTTACATAGCGCAATGGAGAATATATCGAAATAATATGTGTAAGCTTGTAAAAATTTTCCATCTTTCTCATTCGCTAAATAATGGTATCGTTTATTTCCTGAACCATACGTATAATTGAAAAATATACAATTATTTTTTTATGAATTGTTTTATCATATATGTGTAAATAAATACGATATACTGTTCATTTCATACAAGATAGTAATGAAAAGAATGTTTTCTTACCTCTCTAGTGCGACTAATGTCTATTCCTAAACTGTGCATGAGTCGAAGAATTTGTTCATTTGGTTCCTGAATGGATGACGATGGCCGTGTTACGATCACTGAACAAATGCTATCTGCTGTCCCCGCCATCCAACGGTGCCTTTTGATTTGTGGAATGGTATATCGTTTGGAAGGCTCCAGCACTAACATCTTGCGTATTAGGCTTTCGCAATCTGTAATACAAATTCCGATATACGCAACGAAAAAGATTGAATGTACACAAAATGCATATCTATTTAATCACCTGTGCTCATAAAATAAGGAATTCTAAATCTGCCGCTTAGCACACGGTCTCTTAATGACTGTAGAGTTGATCCATCGAAGGGCAGTGCTCCGCACACTAGCACGTACAACACAACGCCCAGGCTCTACAAAAATGGGAATAATTATCTCGAATGTAAATTCGTTTTATCGTCTTAATTTTTGCGAAACTCATCGTTTCACGAGACTCACCCACACGTCGATCTCCGGCCCGGCGTAATGCTTCCCACGAAAGACCTCGGGAGCGGCGTAGGGAGGGCTACCGCACCACGTGCTCAATCGTTCCCCCGGGGCGAATCTGTTACTGAAGCCGAAATCGGCAATTTTCACGTTCATCTGGGCGTCGAGAAGTAGATTCTCCGCTTTCAGATCACGATGCGCCACACCCGTCACATGGCAATACTCGACCGCGGAGAGTATCTGCGCGAATGTCGCACGTGCTCTGGGTTCTCCCATTCTTCCGTATCGCGCGATGTAATCGAATATCTCACCTTTGCTCGCGTATTCGCACACCTGCAACAGCGATAGGTCTCGAGTTTCATTCGGCAAGGAGAAAAAGACGGGGGGGGGGGGGGAGCGACAATTTCGGTAATTATCCTTACCATGTAAATCATGTTCTTCGTCTCCATAACTTGATATAATTTGACGATATGCGGATGCTCCAGCTGCTTCATAATTTCGACCTCTCGATAAACTTTCTCTAGATTAGTGGGATCTAATTGGGTCTTGTCGATTATCTTGATAGCCACCTGCAGAAAAATGCGCCAGCAATTATGACAATTTCTTTTTTTTTTTCTTTACAAATAATGCCGCTCAACACTAGAAGTACCAAATTTCTGTGACCGTTTTCATTTTTTAGATCAATATCCTACTTGTTGTGTAAAAGATAAGATTCTGAAATTTTATAACTTTTTATCAATAATTTTCTTTATTCTTTATACAATTTCGTAATGTCATCTTTTACACAAGAAATAGGGTATTAATAAAAAAAATTGGAATGGACAAAAAAGATCATTTGATACTTTTGTTGGGAAGCGCGCGTGCGCGCGTGCGTACCTCCGTTTTCGTGATTCGATGTCTGGCCAGCTTCACCACGGCAAAGTTGCCCTTGCCGATCGTCCCTTCGATATCGTAAAATCCGACGCGGATTTGCTTTTTACCCTGTGTAGATCCAGTATCCATGTTTACGTCAATTTCTCTTTCAACCTGCTTCAACGCTTTTACTCTTCCCTCCGATCTCTTCGCTAATCTGCAACAATCGGAGCGCGCGGCTATAAAAGTGATGCCTCCGATTTCCAGTTTCTCTTTCCAGTTTCTAATAGTTTCATAATAATGGTTTTGTAGAATTAGCAACTTGGCACTTTACGTTAAGTACAGAAGAACGTCTTGATTGTAGATTGAAGAGTTGCGAGAACAAGGAATTGTAATAAAATTAAAATAAAACTAAAGTTTGCGCACACACAAAGATACCATATCCGTATCGTCGGAGAGCGGAGAGTCGCAAGCAGCCTAATCTCTCACACGTAAAACTTTTTCCCGAAAGAAGCTCGCTACTCTCACGTCTACCTTTAATAATATAACCGGTGTGCCTTTGAAGCGCACTCCCTTCCTTCCGCCGTCGCGTCGCCCGAAACGGTTAATTTTTGTTACACGGCCCTTTGTGACTTTCCGCTCTCGCGCACTGTCGAGCCCTTTTTCTCATGTGCCTCTCCGCGCGATTAGCAATTACACGCAGGCGCCGAGCCCTGCGATGAGAATTCACATAAAAGACCTACTTCGAAAAGTCGGGTCTGACGGGCCGGAATTTCACGGGTCCCGCGTAATCGCGTCGCGCGGCGACGTCTTCGCCGACGCAAACATCAATATCTTCTCCCGGCCGCGAGGTATCGGGAACGATATCGGCGACCGTCTAACTCACGATAATTATTTATCACGCGTTCGCCGCTGACGCGAGAGAGCTGGCGAGGTCGACGCGACGTCGAAGACGGCCGTGGTTATCCCGGAAGAAAGGACGTCGCGGACGGGGAGGCGCAGGGGGGAGGGAAGGGAAGAAAAGGAGAAGAGAAACGGGAGCGACGGACGGTCTCAAGGAGAGCGCGCGTCAAGGATTCGCCCGTCGAATCTCGTCCCTCATTCTCTCTCTCTCTCTCTCTCTCTCTCTGGCGACGGGGTACAAAGTCCCGCCCGCAACAAGTACAACAGAAATCCTCGACTGACGTCACGACTGACGGATCGACAACGACCTCCTACCTATCGAGAGACAGAGCCCGCCGATCGATCGCCGTCGATACTCCTCGCGAAGGGAGAACCCCGTCGCGCGCGTTGCACGAGGTCGCCGACGTCAGGATCTCTCGGCGGCCCCCCCCTGAGGGGGTGGACTCCCTCTCTCGACTTCTCTTTCTCACCTACCTTGGCTCGGGAATTACCGGCTGGCCGTCTCGAGGATGCCCCGGTGAGCGAGACAGGCGGAATTGACAGCGACGGCGATGGCGACGGCGACGACGATGACGATGAGGAGACGACAGTACTCCAGGGGACCCATCGGGATGAGGGAGAGCGAGAAGCGTGAAGCGAGAAGCGCGCCGGCCAGATTCGCCGGAGGAGGCAGCCCCTGGGGGATGCGCGTCCCAGGTCCACCACCGCGCGCGCGACCGGACGGAGCGTAAGCGGAGAGCTGAGCTGAGCTGAGCAGAGCGGAGCGGAGCGGTGCCTACGCGCGCGCGCGACTCAGCGTAGGGAGCTCCGCTCGGCGCGGCGGTTCGATACCGACTGACCGGCCATGTTACCGCCCGGCCCCCCTCTCCCCGACGACGGTGTCGGCGCCCTCGGCCCTCGCCGCCCCCTCGTACGCCGTCGCCCCGGCCATTCTTAGCGGGCCATCCCTCTCTTCGCTCTACTCGCGATCTTCTCTCTCTCTCTCTCTCTCTCTTTTGCTTTACCTCCCGCGCCACCCGCCACCCTCTGTCCACCCGCTCTGCTCCCACGTAACCTACGTCGGTGCACCCGACGCCCACCACTATGCCGATTACTACTCGCGAGCGCGAGCGCGAGCCCGTTATCTTCGACGATTGACGTCACGTACGTACGTGCCCGGTGTCTGTCTGTCTCATCGTTAATTGTCTCTCGATGCACGACGACGACGACGACGACGACGACGACGACGCCGCGCGTCGGCACGTGACCATCAGCCCCGACAACGACGGAACCGCGGCGAAAGCAGAAGCCGCTGTCGTTCCCGCATCTCGCTCGGGGACACTTTGCGGAAAGTAGATTGCATAATGCGCGCCGGCATCGGCTAGACCGATCTAACGTCGGTCTAACGTCGGCGATCGTAAAGCCCTCGCCGTTTATTTACCTTGCTGACCGCACGCGCTCAGGCACGACCCGCGAGTCCGCTCGCGACGGGGGTGAGAACGGCGCTTTCGCCTCTCGAGGGGATGGCGAAAGGATGGCGACGATGACCATCCGTCCTACAATGAGAATTCTATTTTGCTTGTATGAACAAAAAAAAGTGAGCAACTAAATCTTTCAAACAATGTTTAACTAAATTTTTTCTTCGATTCAACCAAATTGGAATCCCATTTTGTTGAATCAAACAAGAAACTTGGTTAAATTTTGTTTGAAAGATTTGGTTGCTCACACTCTTTGTTCATACAATAAAATAGGATTCTCAGGGTATATTATAGAGGACAGTCCTTTATTTTAGGTCTGTGTCCTTTAGATTTATCTTTTTCTTGAAAGTCTCTCACGTCTGTCTTTTATTTCTGAAAAGCCCTATAAAATATATCCTATATTTCAGTCTTTACCTTTGTGTATTTTGTGTAATGTTTAAATAAATAAGATGTGTTTCTTTTTTATATATAATTGTTTTACACTGTAAACTCCTATGGGTTATCACTGCTCCTACTTAATATTCGGTTAATTTGACTAAAACAATGAGATAAAATTAGCAACATATTGCGTAAGACTTACTCAATATGTTGTTAATTTATCTAATTTAACTTCCATGTTAGTCAAAATTAATGAAATATTGAGTAGGAGCAGTGGCGACCTACATTTAGTACAGTTAAAAATGACTCAAATTGAGTATAATTTGACACTACGAGTTTAACAGTGTAGTTTATAAAATTTTACTTTTTTTCATGTAATTATATATTCAGGGAAAAACATTAATGCTAATAATAAATTTACAGTGCATTTATTTGTGGAAGATGGGTTAGATGGCGGTGTCCTTTATTTTTCTCAAAGAAATATGGTCACCGCAAGGATGGATTCCTTCCCGAACGGCGTGTCGCGATGCTCTCGCGTGCACTGCTAATCTTCGCTCTCGGCCACGTCGTTTTGCTCGCTCTCTCGAGCGAGCGATTCCTCTCCTCTTATTTATCTCTCGCCTCTTAAGTCGTCTCGCATGATCGACGATTACTGTTGCTACTCAGTGGTATCGATAGTAAAACCTCGAGCGGCTGTCGTTAAACCGCGAAAGTTGGAGAAATTCTGGAACGCTTTCTACATAATCTCTATGCTAATCGATGAATTACGGGTACAATTTTTCGCAATTTTCTGAAGCCTCACTGTAATTCACGGCCGTATTTATTTGGCCTTCGTTTATTTCTACATTATTCTAATGGACGAATTATGGATACATTGAATTTGTAATTTTTACCAATTTTCTGAAGCCTCAATATAATTTACGGTATTTACTTGGTGCAAAACGGACTAAAGATTGACCGTAATCGGATCGGATTAAAGAGATAGTAGTTAAAATATCAGTTAGAGCTTTTTTTTATTTCTATATTACTCTATATTATTCTAATTGATGAATTATAAATACATTGAATTTTTGTCTTAATTTTTAGTTATTTTTTCTAAAGTAATTTTCATTATAATTCACGGCCCCTATAATTTACTTGGCGCAAAACGGATTAATAAAAAATTGATCGCAAGTCGGTTAAAGAGACGATAGTTAAAATACAAATTGGAGCTACGATGTTTTTTTATTTCTGTATTAGTCTAATTAACAAATTATGGATATATTGAATTTATATTTATAAGTTTTAGCAACTTTCTGAAGCCCTACAATTCATGGTCGTATTTACTTGACGCAAAGCGGACTAATAAAAGATCGATCGCAAGTCGGTTAAAGAGACGGTAGTTAAAATACAAGTTGGAGCTTCGGCCTTCTGCTATTTGCCACATCACGACAGCCACGTCATTCATATGCGGATCACACTCGATTTCAATAAAAAAACTCTCAGAAGCGTATGTTTCTTCTTATAATTAAAAACATTATTGTTCATTGTTCTTTTTACTATAAAACATTAGGAATTTCTGCAATATTTTAATCTAAATGAACCTGTTACAGTGAGGAAAAATAAATTATAAAGTGTCCGTGAGTTTTTCATGAAATCGAGTGTCATTCATACACGAATGACGTTGCAGTCGGGCGTGATAATCATCCTCGACGGACGTCGGGCACAACAGCTTGCGAGTGTAAAAAACGCGACATTGTCCGTCTCTCTCTTTTCCAGGTCTCCCGGATTAGATCACGGTCACATCTATCCGGTATATAAAATTTTAGATGGCATGAAACGATCGACTCTAGATTGACCGAGGAGCGCGCTGACGAAAATAAAATCGAAGGTACTGGGTCGCTCTTTGCACTTTACAGTCGCGTGGTCATACGCTCGCGGATTGATAGTATAATAAATTCATATTGACGACGCGCACAGAATAACAGCGATTTACGTGCCGACTGGGTGGGGGGAGGGAGAACGGGGGAGGGGCAGGGAGAATCATTATTCTTCCGTATCTAGCGAACAGAGCGAGGATATTTCGGGCTCGATTCGATCGGCATTATAATCCTCGAATCGAGCCCGAAATGGCAGTTGCAGTAAATGCACTGAAAAAAAAGATTGATTATGATTGATTATAATAATCCAGTCTTGATAAAGGTTACCAAGAATCTTGTCGCGAAATAATTTCATATAGGTCATTATGACAAAATAATGTTATAAAAAATATAGTTTACCTACACTGAAAAAAAAAATTCTAGGTAAACTAGGTAAACTTATAAGATTGCATTTAGTGATGCAATTTTTAAAATACTTGGTTCGTATTACCAAATATAATAATAATAACAACAAAACGTTTGATAATAATTATGATCACTTCATTTTTTATAACATTATTTTGACGTTTAGTTTTATAACATTATAATGACGTTTAGTTAGAAACTCATCAAGGTTCTTAGTAACTTTTATCAAGACTGGATTATTATAACCAATTATAATCAATCTTTTTTTTCAGTGATGCGAATGTAAGCCGTCGCTCGGCGATGCGAGACGGCCGTTGCGGAGATGTACGCGTCCGCACGCGGCCGATTTTTTTCTTTCCCCTTTCATAACGCCGATTTCACCGAGGCCAGGACGTAACGTAAGCGGTAAACCCGGGAGCAGCGTGCGTATCGCAAGTGAAGTTTCTCCCGTTGACCTTCGAATCAGAAACGGATTAATCAGATTCATTCGGGTCGTGTTCCACGGGAGGATCAATATTTATAAGCGCGACTAGAGGCGCGGAACGCGGTTCAGCCTCTTATGTTTGCGCACGTTTACGTTTATGAATATTTATCGCGGGATGCAAGTGCGCGATTATTATTGCGATTATTTATATTTCTCCGCGTGCATGCCTACCTAATTCGGGCCAGATACGTGGGTAGGGAAGAAAAAAATTAACGGGCAAATTCGCGCCGGTCACTCAATCGGCGCGGTGGGGCAGCACGACTTTTACGCGGATTAACAAACTCTCCTTTCTTTTTTTCTCCTCGTCGATCTCTGAGTCGCTTCGGTGGAAGATCGGTAATTCATGACGGTCGTCGTCTGGCGAGCGATTCTCTCTGTTTGGACTAATTGACGTCAATGGACTTTTTCTGACGAGCGTGCGTGCGCGCCGCGCGGATTCGCGACTGTAGAATGAATCGTCAGCTTTGAATATGCACAGTAACTCCGACACGGTGCACTGTTTCTTAGGAAACGCGAGGTTACCAGTCTATACGCGTTACGTTTCTTCAACGATGATAATTACCGCGCGCGGAACAAAAGATCGTCTCTCGCACGTCAGTAATGCGACATGTTTCTCGCGCCAAGTAGATGCGGCCGTGAATTAGTCAGACTCACGTCCGTCGCGGAAAATCGATGCCTTTTGTATGGAATCTATCCGTTATACTTTTCACCTCTCGAGAGTGTAAAATACAATTTATTAAAATGTAATAATTAAATTATTATTATTAAAATACATAGTACATTAAAGTTATTAAATTATTAAAATCGTTAGTCTATCTATATTATATTTAGTGCTAAAAAAAATTAATTAAAAATGTAGTAAATCAATTATTATTATTAAAATATTACATTAAAGTTATTAAATGGTTAGAACCTTTGTCTATATTAAATCTAATAAAAGAGATAAAATATTTTTCCAAGAAGGATATCTACAAGTTTAAAAACGATTAAACTGTAGCAATTAAATTATTATTACTATTAAAATATACGCATATTAAAGTTACTAAATTATTGGAATCTTTGTCTGTATTATGTCTAATAATAAAGTAGACAATTACTTTTTCCAGAAGGATAGGATAGGTAAGTTTTTAAACTAAATGTATTCCCTACAAGATTATTTTAAATAATTCCAAATCTGTGCAGGTCTCGAAAATACTTGCGCCAACAAATTACCTGGATGTGTTCGTTCGGGCTTAACTGGCTTGGGAACTTTTCCGCGGCGTTTACGACGCGATTTCGTGATATGCAGTATTAAGTAAGAGTCCATTTCGCATTTACCTTGTCGAATTCACAGGTGTTCTCCTCTGTTATAAATCGAATGTAACGCGATCGTGCGGAAGAGCTGTTCCGCCGTTTAACGTTGAAATTATAGCGAGCGGGGAAGCGGAACGCTGGCGATCACCGATCTACGAAATCGAACAAAGTTGCGCACACGTGTATTGTGTTCGGTTCAAGTATCACATCGACGCAATTATATCTCCGGTTGCAAAAAAATATGAAGCAACGCGTCGGTTAAAAATTATTTAAAGTAATCGTTCGTCTATTAATTACAACTTTTTTATCTTTTTAGTCTGAAAGTAGCTCGTTTCTTGTACCTAAACGTTCCGGATTATGGAGCAGAGGATTAATTGCGAAAAAGTATTATGAATAAATAAATTCTCGCAACTCATTCAGTTCATTAGCAGCGGCTATTATAAATCGAGCGAATTTCGTTCGAACCATTATTCAATCCCCGGTTAATGAAATAATTGCGCTAAATAATTGCTTAAAACAGACACGCTGTGGGTTGCCGTCGGACCCTCGATCGGCCAGCTCAGTGGAACGGTTCAAAGAAGATTGAGGATAATTGATGACGACCACGTCTGGTTTTAATCGGTGTCCCCACACAATTGCTTCTTTTTTTTTTAGAAAATTGACGTCAATCGCGGGCGTTTTCGTCAGGGGGATGCCTTCCCGTAACGTGTCGTCGGCGCTGGAAACTGCTCCGTAGATCTCCCATATTTTTACTTTCTCATAAATGTGAGCCGTAGATGTTTTTACAGACACGCAATAAAGCGCTATTTCAAGACGACATATCCTTTAGATGAGTCTCTCTCTCTCTCTCTCTCGCAGAGATCCGGTTATTCCACAAGTTCTCCCTAGTTGAATCTCATCGCGCTCCACTTTACCCTCCGTCGTTTTGCTCGAAATAGACTCGTATTTCGAAATACATACTTTTTCTGGAATTTCGAAAATTCTATTTGCTTGCAAATGCGTTGCATAATTTTCGGGGATTCAACGTGGAGCGTAGAAGGCGCCTTTCTTGGAAGGCGATATGTAAGCTACGCTTTGCATATATCTTTCAAAGCTTCCTCTACGCGCGGAATTTCTATCGACTCCCACGACATAATGTATTACTTCAAATTTCTCTTGTATATAAATTCTCTTGTATATAGTATTCACGCCAACGTCGCAATTTTTCGCTAATAATATCAGCGGCGAACTATAATCGAGTTTTTGAAATGCATCGAATGTATTATACTCCTTCATTCCTTCAACATTTTATCCCACGAGGAAAAACAGCGTTATTATGAACGAGATTAACGTTTTGACATAATATAATTTATTCATGAAAGTTCGCTTTCGCCAAATATAATACGTATATATTTATATGTCTTCGTAGAGCTTCAAGTAACAACGATATCGATAAGTAAATTTAAAAAAATAATTTCTCCTATAAACGTGTTATACCGAATCCGCAACCGGTTTTCAATTAACACCTGTTCAAATGATTCTCATAACGTCAAAGAACAGGGAAGAATTTTTTTTTCACTTCTGAAAATGATTTTCTTTCTCCCGACACGTGTCCTCGGTGTGATGGCTTTACGGAATCCGGCGAGTGTACGCAAAGGACACTCCGGGAATAATAATCGCGCGCTTATTACGTGTGGGAACGCGTCCTCAGCCTTCACGCACTCACGCGGCGTGTACGCACGTCCTCATAGTACGTCCGTACGCGGACCCTCGAGACCCGCGGTCTTTCCGTCCCGGGCGGACATCCTTCTTCATGGTCGGATGGAATCGATAATACCAGTCAAGGCAAGGTCGGCAAGGAGAGAGCGCGGCCTCCTCGTCACTGTCGTCACGAGGGAAGGACGTTCGCGACGAGCAAGTCCGGCGAACGTAATGCACGTCGACACACGCGAGAGACTTGAATTCCCCTTCGATCACCCTTTTCCTCTTTCTCTCTCTCTCTCTCTCTCTCTCTGTCTATCTTCGTTCTCTTCGACAAGTCCTGCACCGCCTACGCACCTCCGCTTGTCGTAGGTCGGATTCGGCTTGATTTCGCGCTCGCACGCGAGCGACCTCGGTAAATCAATAGGACGACGATATTGCGGCAGAATCCGTCGATTTTTGACGCTCCGCGAAGTTTCACGCGGAAGCAGCGTGAATCCAGATAGACAAAGAGAGAGAAAGAAAGAGATAGATTTGTCCTACTTTTATGTCTATTTCCTCTGAGACTTCTGCTACATGGATACCGCCGGACGTTCTACGAGCATCGACATGGAAAGTTGACACGTGAAATGCACGTATATATCGCTCGATTGCTTATTCATATTTTCAATTACGGTAATAACTTTCGTGTCGATATCCGATCAGGAAGTTCTAAAAACGTTCGGCTGCGAGAAAGAGGAATCTATGCAAACGAGATATTCATACCTCTTAATTACATTGTATTACAGTAAAACACCCTTCTTACCAAAATCGCGTCGACGATAATGGAGTCGAAGGGGGTTTGAAAAATGTTTAGCCGCGAGAAAGGCTGAGAAATTGATGAAAAACGAAAAGCCAGCAGCGGAATGGAAAACCACACCGGCGGAATTTCGATAGTATTTCTCAACTAAGTTCGCCGGGCCGCTCGCTCGGCTCGATTACATTCGTTCCGGGTAAAATCGCGGAAAGGAAGGCATGCTCGCGATATGTTGAAGAGCGGCGTGCTCAACGTCCGTACAACAAGTTCCGCCTTTCATCATCGATTATGCAATTGAGAGCCGCGGCGCGGTTATCCGTTTCTTTTTCATCGCGTTATCCAATAATGAGCTTGTCCGACAGACCGCCTTTGTTCGCCGCAGAATCGAACTTCTGTTCTCGCGACCGGCTCTCGCCGGCTTCTAGCCACGAACGTGCTTTTGATCGACGGGAGAAACTTCCCGCGACCGCGTGTCGATGGCAGTTTGTGACGAATAACAGTAATTACATACGAGGAAACTGGCGATAAAGTATAACAGTAAAAAAAAAAAAGAGAGCTGGGAGGGCACGCGGACGTATTTCTTTTTTTATTTTCGACGGTTCTACTTGACGTCATGACTCGGGCAAAATAGCGAGCGCAGGAAGTAGTTACGCCAATCGTAAAACTGTGATGCGACGATAATGTAAACCGTCGTTGCAGTCAATATTTATACGATAAGATGTTAATTACCCTGCGAGGAGCGAGACCCTGGTGTCATCGTCGTCGTCGTCGCGTGATTTCTAATTTCGCCGACGTGGAACTTTTTGCAGATGCATTTCCTTTACCGTCAAAAATTTTCAACGTTCGACACCGCCGATCCTCGACGGCATCGGTGGGTATCGCGTGCATTTTCTTGCACCGCGCGACCGAGGGACGCTATTATGTCAGCAATGACGCACACGTAAAATGCGATCTTATCTCCCGGTATTAATGGTTGATATTGAACCTAAGATTACGACCGCGCGCGGTCGCTATTTTCGTTTCGGCGCGTGCAACTTGCGTCGTCTTACGCAAACGGGCACTCGCGCGCGCACACGCATGCATTTTACCATACTAGGAATAGTCACTTAGTCCTTGTTACGGTCGTCTCAAAGTCATCTCGAAGTAGATCTCGCGATTACGCGCGACGTTACAGCGCAATTACGCACATCGAATAGTCGTTCTGTTCTTAAAGAGAAGAGTCCTTGGTCCAAGAAAGTTCTACACTGAGAGAAAAATATTATAGTTACTTTTGGCTTCAATCAACAATTTTATAATATTTCTAATGATAATTTATGGTTAACATAATGATGCATATAGTTAAGTTATTCACATTTCGTGTTAGAAATGTTATAAAATTATGGTTGTGGCCAAAAGTAACTATAATATTTTTCTCTCAGTGTAGACTTTCTTGGACCAAGGACTCTTTATAATATTTTTCTCTCAGTTTGGGTACTCTGCCATACACTGTAAATTCCTATGGGTTGCTGCTTCTACTCAATATTCGGTTAATTTGACTAAAACGATGAGATAAAATTTGCGACATATTGAACAAGCCTTACTCACGAGGTTAATTTCTCTAATTTAACTTCCATGTTAGTCAAAATTAATGAAATATTGAGTAGGAGCAGTGGCGACCTATGGAATAGTTAAAAATGACTCAAATTGAATATAATTTGACACTGCGAGTTTAACAGTGTATACGTGGCTCGTTTCAAACGCGAGAGATATAAAAAAATGCAGATGAACGGATGGGCGAATGTGACTTTTCTACGCGCGAGACGAGTTTAAAGTATACAGTTAACTTAACGGTGTGTTTTGCAATTCAACCTGGTACCCCGTACTCTCCCGACGAGCGTCATCGGTCGTCTCGCATCGACGTATCTTTCTGTGTAAATGCGTCCACGGTGCGTCACGACGAAAACTACGAAGTACCGCAGAGCGCAGATAGCATACACCGAAAATCCATTGACGGAAAGGCAGATAGAAATGGAAATCACGGAAACGCCACGTGACGTCCGCATGACGGGCGCATGAAGTTTCCAGCGTAATTAAATCGCCGAGTTGAAGAAAGAACTGAGTCAACTTTTTGAGATAGTATATGAGTATATAGTAGTAATTATAAACAGTCAATGCGAGACTTGTACGTACGTATTAATAAGAAGTCTTAATAAGCACATGTTAATAAGGCAAGTTTTTACAAACTCGGATGTGAAAGAAGATATTTTTTCGTGATATTTGCGATAGAAGATAAGTATAAATATGTAAGAAGAAATGCTTTTTTTATATATTACAAGTAACTTACTGCGGAACGCGCAAAGACGATGTCTCTTAACTTTAATGTCGATCCTCTTCGACGTCTCTTCGAAATTACAGTTCCATTTTTTAATCATTCGCGGCTGTGATAAATAAAATTACGTACAGGCCTTGCCGTTCAGGTTGCGGGTAACCGTAAGGAACTCACCGCAAGTTAATTAACGCTAAGTAACTATACTTGTCAGGAACGATCGAGCTCTCTTAATCTGTAATCCGATTTAATGTATGCACGCCCGTCATGAGTAAACAACTTATTATTATATAATAATCGCGGCCGTGAACGTGCTCGCTTTCTATGCTACGCTATATTCGCCGCACGTTTACTATATGTTTTCACGAGGATAATTTCGATTGAATGTATTACGCGCCGAGGCCGCGAGCTATTATATTTTTAATTTAACAGGCTCGCATTTCTTCAATCTTTAACTGCACTCGCGTATAAATTCCATATTTTGATATATATCTCTCGTTTCTGCCTTCATTCCATTTTCATATTGACACATATATTTATTTTGATTTATGTACCATTTATTTATTTTTAATTATTTTTTGTTTATTTATTTTTCACTCGATTCTCTCTCCAAAAACTAGAGACTGAGCGAGAATACTGTCTCGATAATTATTAAGAAACTTTGAGTTTTTTTTAATCAAAAGATTCTTTTATAATCGTTCGAGACGTAAAACAGAAATAGACGTAAATAGAAACAAATAGGTAATATAGTTGATAAATTATAATTTTATTCTCAAAATACCGATATATCAAAATATATAAAACGTGGAAATAGTTATCGATTACTATCGGTTACAGGAATCGGAATGAGAAGACAAAGAAGGTATGATTTACAACTATTTTTTGCACTAAAAGAATATTTATAAATATTATCAATATATGTTAATATCAACCTGGATTTATTTTCTGCCTGAATTTTTTGTCAACTAAACCTTTCGATTTTAATTTGTGTCTGCGGAAAAAACTATTTACTAGTAAATGACATGACGTTATATAGTGTCCAAAATAGTTGACCCCCGCTCTCCCCCCTCTCTCCGGCTTTTAAATCCGCGCGTTATTACGTCACACCTTTAATCATACGATTTTAGAACTGTCCCATTCGCAAAATAACAAACGGAATCCACTCGCACGGCTATTTCCGCCGTGAGGGAAAACGCGCGACCGCCGTAAAGTCGCGCGGCAATAATTTCGTGAATCATCGCCTCGGGCGACAGGGCCGAGGAGACCCCGACGGCCGTGTGCCGTGCCGACGGCATTATCGCATTACAAACACTCCGGCGGGCGATTACGATTTTCGCGGCTTCGCACGTTGCCGCCGCGTGGCCCGACGTCCCGCGAATCCCGCGATCCGCTCGACTCGGCCGCGCGGGCGAGTCGAGCATATCGTCACGGCATAAACACACCGTTCGCTGAATAAATAACCAGCCTCGAGTAGCGCGATGTTCAATTACAGCTGGACGGCTTATCGCGGAAAAAGCCCGAGCGGCTCTCCTTTTTTTTTTCTTCTGATAAGAGCAAATGGGAGATAAAGCGCGGAACGAGCGCGGGTTCTCCAAAAATCTCTGCTCCTCGCTTCTGCCACGAGACGAGAATAACGGCGGCTTGAATGGACGGAAATTAAGGGGATACGGTTGATGCGGCCGCAAGTACCAATTTTCATTAAACGAGACTATGTTGGATTAATTGACGCGGCATTGACCTCGCGGTCCCCGCTCTTTTTTCACGCGGCCTCGTAATTTCCTGTTTACGGCAGCGTCGCATCCTTAAATTCCTCAAGGTCCGTACGAAGAGCACGCGTAAGCACGTACGGTTAACATTCGCTTAAGTACAGAATTATTCTTCGAGCAACATGTCAGAAGAGAATTATTATTCGTATTTATTATTCATTTATACAATTATATCGAATATATCGAATTATATCGAATAATTATATCGAAAAAGAGGGAAAAATTTTTTATTTCTCTTTGTAGCTAGAAAAAGATCTCGTTTTTTTTTTACGTGTAACATAATTTTACGCACGTTTGGATTTGTCTAAGAGATGTGCGCGAGTCTCCAGTACGCGTGGGAAAGAAAAGGGATTTTTCGCCGTAGGATCGTACGTCGCGTGAAGCTACTTTGCGAATTGTGACCGAAGTACCTGTTCTCGAAGAAAAACAGAGAGAAGGGCTATCGGTCGAAGGGCTGCAGCTCGATAAGCGTGGCTCCCGCGAGCTCTCTGCACGGTCCTGCTTGACGTCATGTCGAATGACGTCAATCCCGGACCCCACCAGACTTCTCGGCCACCTCTTTTGAAGCGCGCTTTATCGCGCCGACGTAAGAAGCATCGCTGCCGCCGCCGTCACCTCGGCCCTCGAAAATTCCTGCGACACCCAATACCGCCGAATGAGAGATAAAGCGAGACAGACGGCGGGCCAGAAAGAGAGAGAAAGAGAGTGCCTCTCCTCGCGAAATGCCATCGCGAAAACGCTCACGTATGCGCCGCCACGCGTCTCACTCCGTCGAGATTCTCACGATTTGCGGCCGTTTTATCTAAATTTATCATAGCTTCGAAATTAAATCGGCCGACGCGGTCGGTTAAACAAACGCGCGATCGTGCGGGATCGGCGCGACAGAATCGCGTCAATTCAGATGAGATACAATACGCGCCGGATAATCTCCCGATATTTTTCACGCTTTCATCTCTGCCCCGGGATCGAAATGTAGCTGGATATTAAAAAAAAAAAAACAACGTAATGTTGATGATAAAAATAATTTGCGGTGCCGGAGAGAGGCCGGGGTAACCGCGCGCTTTAATTGATGAGGTACATCAAGCGCACCGTTGTCGCGCGCTAAGTAATTAACATCTCGCTCTAATGGCGAAATCCGCAGTCGATGCCACCGCCGCTCCGGGCGAGTCGACGTTGCGATCCCGCGCCCGCAATGGGAGAGGCACGGGTGAAAATGTGACCGAGGTCGAAAATTTATCCGAGAAGGAAAAAAAAAATCGCATTTTTCGCTCGACAATTTTTTTGACCTCACTCCAAAGCGGAGGAGTGCTTGATGCTCATCGATTATTTCTGAAGTTCTGAAACCACCGCGCGCGTTAATCGGCGGAGCTTCGTTAATAATGCAAGATCCAGTCCGCGAGACGCGAACGCTCGTACTCGACACGTCGCAACGATGACACTACACACCGGTGTGGATTTTAATTCGCCGGCACTCGCGTCAGGCTTTAATCGCGTTACGTCGCGATGATTCCGGGTGACGACTATGCAAATCTGGCGGCGAGTCGTTGTTTTAATCGGCGCGGCAGCTTGTCATTAATCGAGCACGTTAATTTTAATGAGCCGTTAATAATATTATAATATATGTTATCGGAATAAGGTTACTGATTTCAAACCTGTTGATTTTAAATATGCACGGAACTTTCTTATCGTTACCGTGTGCAGATTAAAATATTTCGCGTTAATCAATCTCTCGATCTTTCTTTAGTAACATCAATTCTCAACTTTATGTCGACTCGTATGTTATCGAAATATAACGGTTTTTAATTCTCAACAATCGCGCCGTCGATCTTCAAGGAAGAAAGGTCATGTCGCCGTCCACCAAAGTCCTTCTTTTTCATCCGATTGTATCTTGAGGAAACGTAATTACGAATGTCTGGCACACGAAAACCTTTTCGTGGGCCACGTGAAAAGTGCGTGCGCAAAGAAATATATTACGAGGAAAGAAAGGGTCCGCGGTATTGTTTTTTTATCGTTTTTCTACGCTTCTCGGAATTGCCGCAACACGCGCTTTTCCTTGACGAATTATTACACATTAGTTAACTGATAAAGGGGATATTCGAGGCTTTTTATTTCTTCACACTGTATCGACCTGTTATAAGCACGCACGTGATGCTAATCGTTATGTCAGCGAAAAAAGGAAAACGACGCCACGTGATACGTGCAGCAACAAGGAATATTTGTTAAAAGGAGTTAATAATAGACGCGCGTGTACTTTTTCGTAATGTTAGAAGCAAATCGTTTGTCATCTGTACGGACGGTCACGTGTACATACGTTCTTTAATCTTAATACATACCCGTCGTGGCGTAATTTAACTTCGTAATATTTTTCACAAAATTAGAAATAATTGCTGCTGTTACGTAATTTAACAAAATCACGCAACAATGCACGCAAGCATATACAGGCTTATTTTTAATCAATATTTTTGTTCGACGACTCGTTAATACGTTATATCGCTTATAATTATCACTAGGTAACACGATTTATATTAAGCGAATTTTTTCACTTTTATTTTCGGAAGCTGCATGGCATATTTATGTAGGCCGTCAAATGCAGAACCGAAGAAGACGTAGGACATTAAATGGTTATTTTCTGTTTCTTTTTTTTTTTTAGAACAAATTAATTCTTCTGGTTATCTGCGATACATATTTAGATAGTGTCGAATATAATTAAGTCTAGAATCTAGAATATAAATAACTATTTACGCAAGTGTGAGATACGTATGCCAGGGCCGTAGCCAGGAATTAATCTTAGAAAATGAGAGATTTCACGTTAATACAATAAAGAGAACTATATGTAAATCAATCATGCATTTACTTTTAAATTGTCCGATCGATTTCCAAGAATCGCCCACTCAATTTCATAACAACGTGTTTCGAATATCTTCCCAAGCAGAATGGAATTCAAATACACTTACAAGATTGACTCGAAAGTGGATCAAGAATAAAGTTTTGTTATCCGCTGTGGCTTTTCTTTCTGGAGTCCTTTTTAAATTTTCCATTGCTCATAATCTGATAGCTATCGCTGGCCTATTTTTGTTAAGAAACAAATCAACTTCAATTTGTCCCAAGAACCCCAAGAATACGTGAGAAAGGAGGAGAAGTTGGCGGAAACTGGGGTATCCTGTACACGCGCGTACACGTAACTTTATCTATTTGTTTCGCTCCTTATTTACGTGCCAACAATACGGCGCAAAATTACAGATCTCCGGGGAAACGAATGCATCTTCGTAACTTTCGCTTTCTTCCCCTTCATTCCCGCGGGAGACATGCAGGATGCGTCTACTAAAAAGAATCTATGGGAAATGCCAATTACTCTGCCATCAAAGATACAACTCGCTCTATCTTTCTTCCTTTTTCCGCTTAGCGTTTAATTTAATGACTCTCACGTGAAACACGTTCTTCGTGTCGGGCACAATAATATGGATGTCTGTGACGAGTGTTGAAAATTTCGACTCGGATATACCGTGGTACGGAAAATTCGCAAGTGCGCAAAGTTCTCGTCTACGCGAAACCGGCGCGTATTGAAAGCGCGAATATTAGATGCGTTCGATAAGGCATAACGGGTCGTACGTATCACGCTGCGATGTATGGCATTACAGCGATATCACGTGAGGGCGCCTTCGTGAACAGATGCGATCTCGAGAACCTCCGACATGCACGGCGTTCGATCCGCTCGCGAGCCTCTATTAAGGGGATTGTACGTAGTCGAGAGCCGGGGTGACTGAGGCGAAACCTTTTTGTTCTTCTCCGGCACAGTGCGCAAAGGTTTCTCAACCGTGTCCCGCTCGACGTACAAATCTAACGCCGTAATGTAATTAGAAATTTGCGCATCGAATGCATTTTTTCGTCGTAGCTTCTTTGATTATTGAAGCTTCAGCTTGTGGTTGATATTGATTATTTTTACTTGTTTACTTTCTTTACTTGTCGATAACAGAATAAGTAGGAGAAAACCACGTTGATAATGAAATTACGTTATTGTGAATCAGCAGATCTTCCGCATTAGCAGTGTAATTACACTGTTCCAATTAAAAGAGATAGTAATTAAATTAAATTATTACACTTGTTAAAAATTCTTAAATGGCTTAACAAATCTTGTAAACTAATGATTTCAGTTCGATGGATTGCTTAATGATACAGCGAAATGCTCTTTATGTAACTTCTATTTAACAGTCTCAAGACTGCATTTACGCAGGTGATGGCAAAAAAAGTCGGAAAAATCCGGGTGTTTTCTCATACGAACGACAGATCACGATGTGATAATTTATTTTTAATCCGTTTGCATGTAAGACACGCGTGTGCAGTACGCCACGGTTGCACAAGCAGATCGTCATGTGCAAGATAGAATGACGTTTTTGAATCTCTAGCATCTCTGTGGAATAGTGCCAGTTGAAATGAGACAAAGCGAAAGATAATGACGGCTCGAGGAAAGGTCGTTTTCATCTAGAACTACATATGGAAAGAAAAATGGACCTGCTAACGCGGAAAAGATAGTCTCCAAAATAAAAATAAAACTATATATATCTAGTTGTAAATAAATTACTTCTTAAGCGAACCAAACTACTTTAATCAGGAAAAACTTTACTAAGCTTTAATTACTTGAAATGATGTAATAATAAATAATGCTCTTACTTATTGCAATATGTCTCACAAGTTCTTAGTATCTATTTAATTTTGCTTACACGAGTTTTAAGTTCTAGTGATTGATTATCTATGCAAATACCTCGAAAACGTTGACAGAGTCGATTTCTCATCATATGACTCATTACGTCGTTCGGTTTCACGACTTCTCTCTATGTCCATGCATTAAATGAAGTACCGGGAAAATGCGATTATATCATAAATTTTTAAAAAATTAGAATTAACGTACGTAATTTTGCTAGAAGATGGTGGATTTCTACGAATATTTTCGACTTTTTATTCCTTTTCTTTGTCGTCATATTATCTTGAATGACATATCGCGTACGTCAGTAAGTCGCAATTATTCGCTATTATAAATTATAACTCGGTTCACGGTATTTTAATCACCGATTTTTTTATACGAAACACGTCAGAATAAATGAAATTATTTATGCAAAAAATCAATAAATCATCCATTTAACCGATTCACTGGTAATGACACATATGGACGGAAAAAAGTGCCACATATATGTGCCACAACTGGTAATGACACATATATGGGCACCATGAATATTTCTTCCAATTTTTAATGGATTTGAATATAACTTGGTACACCCATGGTTTTTGAATTGCTGATTATAAATCTGAAGTCAATTTTCAAATTTATATATATATAATAGATGTATTTGAAGGAAACTACTGACAGAGCTGATTTTAGAGGAAACTTGATCCTAGATCCGTAATAAATGATACAAAATAGTATGATATGGTGAAAAATATTAATTGATCGAGTGTTATCTTATTTCCTGCAGAAAAGTCATTAAAACCAGTTTTAAGCGTTTAATATATCATCACAGAGAACAAATTAGCAAGAAAATATCGTACTAGTTTATCTTGTTTTCTTGAAGCAGTTTACTGAATCCTCAGTAAAATGCAGCGGATGTGTTCGGTACGATCTTAGTTTCTCGCTAAATCGCGTTACAGCAAATAAGAACAAGTTTTTGCTCGTGCTTTTTATGTCGAAATCATCGTTTTTCAAATTAAAGTAAATTCGCCTCACGCAGCTCTCGGAAATCTCGCGGGCCGCCGGTTGCATCTTAATTTTGTGTATAAGCTCGTCGTTAATGCATCGTGCATGTCACGATGCCCCGTCGGGGAGCTGTAACGATTTTCTCATACGGTTAGAATCGAGCGTTACGTCGCGTTAGGCTGACCAGAGGGTGGCATTTCCAATTACGGGCAACGTTTTCAATTACTTAAGCCCGTACAAAAGGCCTTTCGCTCGCTGCGCTCGCTCTATCGACCGAGGGCTTTGCGGAGTGAAATTTACGGCGACAAGATCACCGTAAATGTCCTCACATCCAAAACGCACGTGGAATTTATTGCTAGTAAATATGTCAAACTTGGAATGAATGCGAGTTCAACAATCGTTTTTGTTTAACAAGTGAACGAAATGCCATGATTCGAACACCAGTAGTGACATCTTGCAGCGTTGAATCTATGATTTATTCAGCAAGATTGCTGTAACAAATGTAATAGAAGTAAATTTAATTTAATGTCAATAATGCTTATATTATTATAATATCACAGAGTATTTTGGCACATATAATTTTAATTCGTGATAAAATTTTAACCGGACTTATCTGTCGCAATAAAATATCATTTTATATAAGAAATTGTATTTCATTAATTTTTATAAAAATTATATATAAATTTCCTCTTTTTTGTTTTTATTATTATTAAATCGAGTTATAGGCGTAAAGGGATTATAAAATGATTGCAAATTATCATCAGAGAAGAAATTCTCTGCTATCGGTAAATAATAACAGCAGACGGTAGCAACTTTGATTGTCATGGTCTATTATATTTATAAGTTTTACTACATTTTTTAAATTAAAATTTTTTTACTATAAAAAATTCACACAAATAAAAAATGTAAATTATATTATTGCTTCTAAATCATTACCTACTTTTTTTCATTATATCGCAATATGCATTACACGAAAAGTTTACTGCGCGCTTCCATTATCGTAATTAAAATAAGAAAAAGAGGGTAGTCCAAATCAACATGAGTAAAGAACCACAAAAAACGTAGTTTAAAAAAAGATAATATATTAAGCCCCGTAAATGTATGCATATGTATTACATAAGATTATACTAAAATAAAATATAATGTTTTACAAGTTACAAGTTTCTCGTCGTATTTGTCCTATTGTATATCGCTCTTGTATTTTGTAATATAATTCTGAAAAATAATTTTCAATTCAACGAATGCGTTTGAACTTTCGTCGGCACCTATCGAGAAGACGACTGTAATGCGAATCTTTGATCACTACTCCGAGGAGTTGTTATCAACCGAAAGCGGTCTATCCTACCGTGGATATCTACTTTCTCTTTCCTCAACAGGTATTACGCTTTCGCGAGTACCGTGCGTCGCCAGCACGTGTACGAAGATCGATATTATCCAGGATTGCCTCGACATCCGCGAGCCCTCGCTGAAACGTTATATTTAGATGGACCCTTCCCTCGTCATCGAGTGGCAACGTGCAGTGGCGAAGCTTGCTCAATTGCCGCTGGAAACCGATATTAACGTAGTTAGCGATGCTCCTTCACATGGAGCATCTTCGAGGCAGAAAGCAGCTTTATATACAATGCGAAATTGAATCCCGACCGAGACGATATGTCTCTCGCGCACCTCATGCATCCTACCGCACGCTCCATCATAACGGCGAAATCGATCTGATCCATATATTTTATTTTAGTGTCAAGAATGACCCTGAACCAAGAAGAATTATAACTTTCTTTTCCTCAAGTCATAAAGAATGCATTTTAAAAGACAATAAAAGATAACTTAGACGGTTACTTTTTTTAGACTAATCCATTTCTTGCACATTAACTTCTTGCGCTAGAAAGACGTGCATTTTGCCGCCTGAAATACACAGTTTAGTTAGTAAGTGCACTGAGAGAAAAGTGTTGATTTTGGTCTCAATCACAATTTTATAATATTTCTAACGATAATTAATAATAATTATGGTTAACATAATGATGATAATGATACAATTAAGTTAATTATATTTCATGTTAGAAATATTGTAAAATTATGATTGAGGCGAAAAGTAACTTTTCTCTCATTGTCAGTGTAATACATACTATATCATGTACAAACAAGTGCGTTTGTTGCAAATTTTTATTAATTTTATATATATTGTATATTACTTGTACCCCGCTAAATTTTTTATAGAAATAATTTCAAACAAATGTTCGCCGCGGTTTTAACGGCTCGGTCACGCGCACCTGTAAATCAAATGCCAACGCAAGAGGTTAAACATTTGCTATTATTATTGGCAGTGGTTATATTATCGGGTAAATATTTTCTATATGTAACACAAAATCTATTTGTTAATAAGTTCATTTCAAATAGTTCAATTTCATTCATCGGTGATGGGGTACGTAACGACATTTTTCCCAATAAAATCAGATTATTTTACATTAATTGAACGGTAATATAGTTGTAGGCAAGAGATTGGACATATGCAAATGTCGAATTTTAATTTTTTACTGTTCTACTATTATTATTACACCTTCCGCCGCGCCGCGCCGGCAGCGTTCCGTTTGTTTTTCACCGTCACTTCCGCGCGCTTCGCCGCAAATCCCCGCGCGCAAATTATAATCGTTGACGAGTCGACAGCACTTCAATATCGTTTGCATTGCTACCGAATGATAAATTAATTCCAGGACTCTAAGCGCGCAACTGATGCTCCCAATTACCAGATAGAAGTGTGTAACCACGCGCTTATTAATTGCGACGTGCGTGTGTAATATCGTTCGCGATTCGTCGAAAGCCATAACTCGTGTACTCCATGTTAAATATCGAAGGTACATTTGCGTGATTTTGATGATGGTGGTGGAAACGCAAACGATCGGCCCTCTCCCGAAAACGCGGCCTGATCGACTCTGATACATGAGGATGCGCAGATATTTTTTCGTTGTGTTAATGCGGGTAAATCGCTCGAGTTCGCCACTTGTGTACGGTTCTAGTGTTCTTAGCACAATTGCACGCGATATATATATATATATATATATATATATATATATATATATACATATATACACACATATATATGTGTATATTGATGGTTTCAGCGTGACGGACGGCTATCATATGTGAATTCAGGAAAAAAAGTAAACTAAATATCGCGAACGTTTTTCGATTTGGTATCCTGTTGTTTAACGTTACCATGGCTATCGAGTATCGCAATAACAGAAGTTATTTTCCGCGCGCTCGAATCAGCCGGAAAAATGTGTCTGTAAAAGGTGTAGTTCGGAGAAAAATTCATATTGAAAGTATCATCGAGTCCGATATACAATATTATTTTAATTTATGCGACCGATAAAATAGTGCGGCAATAAAATTACGATATACGCGATCTTTTGGATACCTTTGTCGTTTTTATTCCGTCTACCTTTTTACGCTTTTCTTTCGTATACGGGAAATATTTTCGTCAGCTGTGAAAAAAATGTGTATATCGAGTATCGTCGTGTCGACAAAAATAGTTTTACAAAAAATTTTTGTTTCCGCCTTGTTGTACCATCAACCTATTCACTGTCACTTCGTTTTGCCAAATCTTTCCGATGTTTTTATTGTTGCTTACACGTAGCCAGAAACAAAGCAAAGAACACGTGGTAATTGAATTAATATTTTTTTGTGCACTAAATAAAAATGAAAGCTCTACTTCCATGTATAGTGATCACATAATTTTTTTTTATTCAAATAAAAGTCTCTTTTTCTGTATCTATTTGTATTTCCATCTACTTTTTGTAACGCAATGGTCATTTCTTGTTTTGTAATAATAACTCAAGCACGTGTACTCTTAAAAAAATATACAAAAGTTTGCAGCGCGAATAAAACAAAAAGGGTAGTTCAATAATTAAATGGAAACCAAGAGCGTAAAATCTCTGTAGGGATTCTCTCTGCGCTCTAACATATGGCCAGTACTTTGGGTTGATTCTTTCTCTGCTCGATGAGAGTCCACTATGTCGATCACTCATTCTGTCAGTATCGCGGCAGGTCGTTCGATATTTCTATTATAGGTCCGAGTACAAGAGAAGTCGTAAACGCCGCGATTAAGAGAAAAAAAAAAGACAGGGATACAGAGGGAGAAATTGCGAGAAATCGAGAGACAAGTTTCACCCTCGTGGTAATAAAATTTTTACACCTTATGTCAAAAATATTTTATTGAATGTTTCCCAGAAGGTTACAATTTTAAAAAGTATATATTTAACGAATTTATTTTTTAAATTAAAAATTTATGAATCATTCATGTTTTATTCTTTTTGTGCATATAAAATACGTAATACGAAATGCGTCTAATTTCATACGAAATTCAATTAACTTCCTTATTATTTATTACATTAAGAGAAAACTAAATAAAAGAATTACAATGAAGTCGTTCTTGAGAGAATACTTTTTCTTTCACGACAGTCAGGTCTTCATATTTTTCTGATAAAATTTCGTTCTTGTGCTGCAGAAAAGTTAGTCTTTCAGATTCTATGCTATTACAGGCGTTTCTTTACAAATTTTTGCATCTTTGTCACTTGTTTGTAAATTTCAGTTTGACGATCAGAAAGAGATGCAGAAAGAAACTTTTACTCGTCTTACTTTCTTTTATCTTTTGTACTAATCGTTAATCCTTAAAAGCGCGCGCGCTGAATGCAATATAACAATAAAAAAATAAATCAAATCTTAAAAAGAGGTTTTAAAAAACATGTTTTCAATTTTATGTAAATAATTTCCGCATAACTCTTTAAATATTTGTGATTAATAAATATTCATAAATGTTTTATATAAGTAATATTTGTATTTTTTTTATTTTCTTCTCTCTCTCTCTCTTTTCCTTCTTTCATTTTTTGACATTTTCCGATATTGTACGTCGGGATTTCAGAAATACTAAAATTATGTTATCGCCGTTACGCTTGTCCTATGACAAAGGATTCGCCAAATCTGATTGCATTGGTGTTTTACGTTCTTGTGAACCTCAAAAGTCTTATTACTTCTCATCTTTTTCTATAGCCTTTGTACTTCTTGCAACATTTGATTGCACTCGTAAAGGGATTGCTCGCTATATTTGACTGCTTTCCTACACCGACTCAAAGTCGCCTTCTCTAAAAGGCCCAATCTTTATATACACAGAATTATTTACAATTTGTTCCGACGAGTATTCGCAGATATCCGCGTTCAATTATTTGCCTGTCGCTGGTTGATGGGTAGATTAATAATAAATTTAAAAACGCGTCGATAAATTTTGCATAAACCTTGATGGTACCACGAAAATTACGATCGCACGGCGCAGAATACGGACTGTCACGGGCAACGGGGGTGACTGGGGCGAGAATGGGCGTAATTAAAATGACAAAGTTTCGCGATCGAGATGATCGACGCGGATTATAAAGTGAAATAACGAACCTAGTTCGTATTTGCGGCCGTGAAGATGTCAGAGTTAAGTTGCCGCCCGTATAAGAAGAGCGATTTTATGTAGTTTCTTTCGGGAACATCGTGGCGAAACGAGAGGGTCGAAGATCCTCTTACCGAGTAACAAGTGGCCTCAACGAAGTGCCTGCAATCATGCTCGCGGCGCTTAGGTGTAAGAAGGAGGACACGGCCGACGCTTTTGCGACCTACAAAGAAGAATTTGCGGCGCAAAGAAGCTGTCTGCAGCACACGATGAGATAAATTCGATTTTCGAGCGAGAAAAGCCTCGCCAGCCTACACGGCATTGCATTAAAAGTGAAACACATACGATAGTAATGTTAAAAAAATATTGACACTTGTCAATTGACTTGTCGCGTCAAAGACGCGATAGCCTGAATGCTTTTTAAAACCGAGCGTCATCGCATAATTTTGTTGATAACAAACAAATCGTCCGGGACAATCTGGGATTAATCTGGCGAATGCGTCCACCCCATGCGTGCTCCCTACGGTGGAAAACGACGGCGGGATGTGAAAAACATTGCGCCGCGCTTTCCCGACGTGTAAAATTGCGTATTTAACCCGACGTACTCTCGCATAGCGAAAGTGATATCGATCGCGGCGGCGGATACTCGGTGCTCGAAGCGAGCAATCATCTAAAATCAGAACGCAGCGGTCGGCAGAAGCGGAGTTGCATATAACATCGGCGGCAGCAGCAACAGGCGACTTCTGGCCGACGCGGGCAGAGTATGTCTCGAGTTCCTTTCTCTATTTCTCTCGCTTTCTTCCTCTTCTTCTTCTCCCTCTTTCCCTTTCTTTCTTATTCTCTCTGTCTTTCACGTCTATTCCCATTTCCATTTTGCAAGCAGACAAGCAGGCAAGCAGGCAGGCAGGCAGGTTTCCACGATATTGCCTCTTTCCGTGTGTATGTAATGTATTGATTGGAGGCTGGGGCTACAGGTGGCTTTTCGGCGCTTGCGCCGTGCAGGGGATATGAATAAGCTCCCTTATTAAAATACCCCATGAACTTGCGAAGCGAACCAATCGTTACCTGAGAGACTGTAGCCGTCTCTCCTTCTCTCACGCTTTCTCTCTGCCTCTTCCTCTCTTCTTTTGCGTTTTTCTCCGTCGTCAAATCCTTCGCCAACCCTCGAAGTCTGCCAGCGGGCTGGCAACGCGTTTCCCGGCGAAACACGTGCGATTTCTCGTATCTGCAGGGGTGGCAAGATGAATAGATGTGAGCTACGCCGAGCGAAAAAGGAACCAAGGCAACCAAGTTCGAAGCTTCGCGCCCCTTACGGACGATCGATCTCGCTTGCTCCCGTTGCGCTTTCCGCTCGTTTATTCCGCTCGCTGCTGGACGAATGCGGACGGATGCAGGGCCGGCTGCGAGCGCGTTGGCAGTATATCCCCCGGGGTGTATCAATTGGGCCACACTTTTGCCAAAACTTCGTCGTACATAAAACAACATTCTGTGTCTTCAGTATCGGTTTTTCGAACATATGGCAATTCCGTCGCGCAAATGGGTTTTTAAAAAAAAATATATAGGACACTGAAGGCGTCTCCAGAGATAAATCAACGGGGAGATCAAATTGGGGACAGTTTTCTATTCGCTAATTTTACGCTACATAGATGGGGCTGAATTAATTAAATATTTATTTGGGAATATTATCGATAAATTCGCATTTACGTACTCATGAATTATTTATTATAGTAAAATATTGGATGTCGATTATAGCAATAAAAAAATAAACAATCTTGTTAATTAATCAGAAAATATCAATGTAATTTTAATACGATGCACTTTCCGATTACTAATTTACATGATGCAACTTTTGTTTCCGTTCTTTTTTCTTTTTCAGTTCTCACGTAGTGCTTGAGGGTGCAAGGATGTCTGCAGGCGGAGAAGACCGTATTTCAATCGGTTGCGCTATTCTCCTCTCACCTTACCCGTCAGCTGGCATCAGATTCCTCTTTTTCGCCTCTTCCGCCTTTCGGGAGCAGGTGGAACGTCGCCGGCATCCTAATGGACGAGCGAGTCCCGCGCGGACATGAAAGATTCACGAGCGGACGCACCTCGCCGTCGCAACTTTTTAATTAGACGATTTTTCCAGGGTTATAGTCGCGTATAAAGGATGCGACGCATAATTGATGCGTCGCAGCTTAATGAGCGCCGGCAAACGTTGCAAAACAGGTCGTGGATTTCCCATGACGAAACGAGCGTAATCCGGTTTAGATTTAGCGACAGTATTTTGAAAGAGAGAAAAAGAGAGAGAGAGAGAGAAATTGAAAAAAGCACGCATTATGATGCACAGATTGAAATTTGGCGGATATTAAAATTGATTTTTTGCCCTCCTGCGGCGTAACAAACCCATGTAAATATTTCTCGACAAATTTGAGGACGGAAATTTGATAAAGTCTTTTTTTTCTGCGTTGTACGCAATGTTAGTTGTTTCAGATTTAATTTCAATTATTGTTGTACGTAATTGTATTAAAATCTTAGAAAATCATTGAATTTTTTGGAAGAATAAAATTCTATTTATACATACTTCTGAGAAATATCCGTTTTACTTTTAAATTTAAATTCCAATCATTTGATTCGGAAAGGATTAGGACTTTGATTAAGATTCTGTTAAAAAAGGGGACTCTCGAATCTCAAATCAGGCTAAAAAGGAAAGGTAGCTCTACTTCTTCCATCATTCAACGTGGATGATCAATTTTACGGTACACGCAAGTCGCTTTTCTTTTGCTTCGGTTGACCAGGAGTTCACCGTATAAATTCGTTTTTAACCTTGTCACAGTTTTTTCTCTTTTTTTTAGCGTCTAAATGCGCTGTTAGTATATTACAGACTTTCCTCATCCATTACAGAATGCGGTCTGTAACGTTTTAGTGCCTTTTAGCACGATGCTAAAGTTTGATTCATTGCGGAGTCTATACAAACGAAATCGTGCCAGAGAGCTACCGTTCGCATCGCTGTATATTTGGCAAATGAGCAAATGTTTACGCCGCGTCTTGGATGAAACAATGATTTAACGCTCTAGTTACGCGCTCGCTGAAGTTAACCCGACCGTATACGCTATCCAGCAATTTAATTTCTTCACATTTATTCCGAAGGTGCTTAATTATGCATAAGCTATAAAATTAGCTGACCACTTTATCATACTTCGTAAGACACATTCTGTCCTTGAGAGAGAATTTTAGAATTTGTTTTGTGAAGCAATTTGTATTAGAGTTGTAGAAAGCACGTCTGCAAGACAATTTATGTGCATCGCATTTATAACTAAATAAAAAAAATTGTAATTATAGGATATGCCTTTAGAGATGATATTATTAGCTTGAGGAAGATTGTAGAAATATCTGCACAGTTTGCAGACAGTATTAATTAATTAAAATGTTAGAGATTTACCATGACGGTGTCTCGTAAATGGAAACGCGGATATTCTCCCGGGAATATCATCGATAAACGACGACGATTCCCTCAGCAAGATGTCATCAGGAACTTAATCAAGACAATGGTCCTTTCTCGACATTGCGCTTTATAGAGATGAATATCTCAGAACGAGAGAATGCGTGCTCTTAAAAGATACGATAACGATCTGCATTTTCATTTTCTGCCTAATTTCTTGACATACTATGAATGATCAAGGTTATTCAATCGATGAAATTTCTTCACAGAAATGTCTTACATTTTTTATATGTTTTTCAGAAAAATCAAGAAAATTATGACCTACATGTTTGACAACATTTCTAATTATCGAATTGCAAAAGATTAAGATTTCTATTTTTCTCGACGATTATAGCAACGAAAGAATAGAATTGAAACGTATGCGCTTCTGACTATACAATCAATCACAAGTTCTATAATTTTTCTTTTATTAGACATCATTATGTTTGGATTATTAAAGCAATATTTTAAGAACGAAGTAATTGCGCATTATTGCGAAGAAATATGTTTTCGAGCAATTAGAGGCGGAGGAATGTAATCATCTATGACACAAAGCTTCTTATTATTTTCCCGACGTTGAAGATCGAGAGCGTCATTTGCGGATATTGAAAAGCCAGTTTTGAGATAGCTCTTTGGAGCGCAGGCATCTCGCTGAATAATGCCAGTCGTTATTTTCTTTCCTTGTACACGATCCTTCGAGATTGTCCTCCTACGAGGAGGGGAAGCGGCTGAGAAAACGGTCGATTTTGTCTCCTGTAAATTACCGTGTTGGACCTACCATAAACGAGCCCGTATGTAGCAAAATGAATCCGTTACAACTTTATGACGCCTTCTTGTTTTATCAGATGGCCACTTGGTCGGGGCAACGCGTCGTATTTCGAAGACGCAGCGGCGCGATAGCCGAGCCACAAATGCGAAATTTATCAGATTAATTAAATTTAATAGGAAAATGTTGGAAAACGGCGACACGTAACTAATGTAATTAAAAACTTTCCTGACGTATCACGTTATTGAGTAACAGCTATTCGTAACAGTTATTTTCCACAAAGTATTTTCGCTAATGGATAACAAAGTTCATTACCATAAAGCTTGAAAAATGGAGCCCGTGACGTTTCTTGGCAACATCTCAATTGTGTTGGAGGAACCGTCCCTGGCGTCCGTAGCGCAATTAAGATTTTGGCGTGCCACATAAACGCGGGAATTAGCCGCAATTTTCAAAGAGGCATCTCGGGAAATCCTGCTGTTACAGGATCCGTTTCCTCGGCGGAAGACAGTTACCTGATGAGCCCGCTTCTACCCTATATTGTCCGGATCGGGTAATTAAGAATTTCATCTCGCGATAAAGCTCGCGCGACCCCTTCGGATTTGGATGATGAAGCCCCCCCTCGATGCTTTGATCCCAAACTCGATTTCAGGGATTTTCTTCAGTCAACCAAAACATTGACATCGTCTGTATCATCACTAGTTTCCGAATAAGCGTCTCGGAAAAATATAAAACGCTTCTTTTATACCTCGGAACTTTCGATCCCCATTTTAGACGATTTCTTTGATCAACACCGACTTAATTTTTTTTTATGATTAAAATATAGAAGCTTAAGAAGCAGAACTTTGTGATCAAAGCTCGGATAGATTTTATGTTGTCGATATATTCCTTCAATTACTAAGATATAATATTATATAATCTTAATAAAAAAGTTATAATAAACATCTTTTATGACTTTCCTTAACTTACAGTCTTCGAATTCATCAAAAATGTCATTAAAATTAAAGTTTTTTTTCTGTATGCCCGTATAAAATTTACATTAATGTGTAATATAATTTATATCACACATTATTTTTGTAAATGAGAACAAGATGGTAAAATCGTTATATATAAAATGATCATACTCTCTTGTTTTGATTTATAAAAATATTATAAATAATATAATAATATAAATTATATTATCTACATATAATTATGTTAAAGTACTATCGTTTGACGGCAATAATTCCGTGTCCTTTTGAACTTTGCGCGTCGAAATAAATGAAAAAAGCAAATGTAAATACGGGTACCAGGTCATACAATTAATTGTCGATGTAACACTTGGTATATTTCAGATGAAATATCGTGCAATATAGACATAGACAACGAATGCAATATCGTTCGGTGAATGCGATATCGTTGTACAATTAATGATCAAATATTTGGTTACTTTACGCGATATTAACCCTTTACCGGGTAGAATTCTCTTTTTGATATGCGGGAAGTTTAATGAATTCCTTTTTCGCTTATTATGGCTAAATATGAGAGAAAGAGATTAATGAAATATGATGCAAAGCGCACACGAGACAAAGAGTATGAAATATTTTCTATAGCGTTATTATTAAAATAGAATAGAAGCTTCGAAGGAGATTGTTGCAGTGAATTTGTGACATAACTTCTAACACCGTGAATCTGCATGATAAAATAAAAACATCCGTCTATCATAACGCGTTTGTATCTCAATCGAGTCGAAAATCACAGTAAGCGCGCAGAGCCGTATAATTCTTTTCAATCAACGAGAATACACTGTTAGAATTCCATCGCACGAATGCATATAATAGTTTTTTTTCCTACTAGTTTGTGCTATCTCGAAAATTGTGTTTTACGTTTAAAATATATTTTTTCAAACGGATGCCAACAAAACAAATTTCCAAATTCGAACTTCAAAGAGAATTAAGGAAATGAAAATAAATGATGTCCATAATTCGAAGATGTAACTAAACCCAATTAATCCTCGCATTGCAATTTAATTAAAGTCTTCTCGAGATAGACTTTCGTACGAAATTTCGCCAGAATTTCTCCCAAGTAAAAGTAAATTCACTCCCCTTGCCCTCGGTCGCCAGTAACACATTTTTGTCTGGACGCAAAACATTTATTCGTGTGCCCACACTATGCCGCTGCAAGAGCGATCTCTTCACTTGGTTTTCCCAGCCCCCACGTCCACCTATCAGTCCTGAGGAAAGCCTCATCCCATCGCCGGCCTGCGACCACCCTTTATCCGCTCCCATCGTGCAGCCCACGTTCAACCCCGCGCCCGCGCCCGTTCTCTCCGGCCGTGTGTACACGTAAACGCAGAGGGGATGGAAGGCACGTCTGCGCGATGAGGACCGGGATAGGAGTGAGCCTCTTTCGCGGGGGATCCGACGTGCTTTTCCACCCTCGGCGACGACAGTCCTGCCGCACCGCCAAAACGTACCACACAATCGTGAGTAAATTTGCACACTTGCTGATCTCTCGCTCATTCCTATCCGCTGTCTCTTTCTTCCGCTCCTCTTTTTTTCTCTCTCGCCTTTTACAGTGGCTTTCCGACGGCTCTTCTTTATACCTCTTGATCTTCTCTCGTTTTATCTCCTCTCTCTCTCTCTCTCTCTCTCTCGCCACTTCCCTTTTCTCGTTCTCTCTTCGTTTTCCTCCACTTCACATCTTTTACCTCTATTCATCGTCGCGATTTTATCTCCCGTATATCCAGTGTCTCGCAGAGGGGCCTCGTGGTACGCGCCGGCCAAGTTTTCCGCTGTTCCGTTTGCGCGCCGGACCGGAAGACATCGGATGAAATGCGCTTCGTGCCGTTTACGGTTGCCGTAATAACGGGAGACGATTGTAGAAAGCGGCGACCTTAGAGCGCTAATGTGCGAGTTATAAAGCCTTTCATTTCCTTGGTTCAGATTTACCGCCGTAAATCTTACCGGAATAATCTGCGAGTTTACACTGTGTTGCTGGATATTGTGTGAAACAGTTTCACATTATTTGCCATTATAGAAAAATAACTTTAGCTTTTAAAGGAGATAACTTTGGAGAGAATGAGATTAGGGTGGCGAATAAAGTGTGTCATAAAGCTTAATTTCTTTGTTCAGGACTTGTTGCTGCAGGTTTTTATCGACGGCAAATAGTTTTCTTGATCGCTGAAGCGGTCTTAAAATTGAGTGCTGCGTAAAAACACCATCATTTATATTATCAAATAAAAGAGATTCCTATGTTTCGCACAAGTTACATTTACTTTTATCTCTTTTAGCTTAACATTATAATTATATTTTTATAAAGAGTGTGCTTCAAATCAATTACAAAGAAAAAGCTAAAATTTTTTTTCGTATTTATTTCTTTTATTTTGTTCATTACGACACGTGAAATCGTTTCACTAATCTTCTTACATTTATTTGCTAAATTCTGCCAAATTAAGAATTCAATTGTTTGCGAAAAAGTGAAAGATACTAGGCGAAATTTTGTATAATTTTCTGCTTAAGATAAAAAAAACGATGTTAAAGATTTAAAGAAAATAAATCTTCTTTTAAGTAAATCTCATTCGGGAAGTATCTTTCTAAATCACGACGATAGATGTACGTGTAGATCTTACGATGTTATCGTTCGTTCCGTTATCTGGTAAGCTAAACTCAGGCGAAGTTAGTAATAAAGTCTTTGTGAAAATGTTTTCAAACTCGGGTAACGATCCCAAACTAGCTTTATATTAGAAACATAGTTATCTATATTTGCAACACAGCTCATTCTTCGTTTTCTAAAAATTATTTAAAAATGCAATAGAAATATTTAATTTATATTTTTGCAACTCTACGTAGGTACTTATTTAGAAAATGTGTTAAAAACAAAAAGTAAAAATTTGTATCTCGAAAAATATATGACATCAAGTACAAAAAAATACGATTAGATTAAAAATTTTTCTAATGTAACTATTTTTGTTGTGACAGTTTTATAAAATAAATAAATGGTACAAAAATATCAATTACGCTAGTCTCAAGAATTAGAAAACTTATATAAATTGTACATAAGAAATTGCAACTTAGATAATAAAACATAATAATAAAAATGTTTCTCAAGATAAACGTAAAAAAATCACGAGTGAAAGAAGGTTAACATAATTTTCACTTTGATATGCATATATTACATTCCACAGGATCGTGTTGCACGGATGATTTGGTCAATTACGGTAGTGGCGCAGGATCATACATTGTTGCGCTATAGTAATAGTATCGCGTCGCGTTTACCAATAGGGAAGAAATAAGGATTTCCGCTTCGACAGGTGCGGTCACAGTTGTCGGAAGTTTCCGAACGATCAAGGAAATGAAGTTAAGACGAGCGCGAGATTATGTTACGACGATGTATTGGACGTTCCTTTCTTTTTCGTTGCGAAAGAAACAGCGACCTGATCGCCTACCACGAGCCCTAAAATTCCGTTAAAATTCATAAGATCTATCTATGTACACAATCTGTTACAATTCATAACAACATCGTCATGCATTATGTGCAAAATATTATGTGGAGTGTCCCAAAACGTTGGATGTTTCCTAAATCATGAATTCCTTGATCAGCAAAAAGGGGAATCGACTTTTTTAAAGCAAGAATATCGAAAAAAATATTACCGTAATTTTTCGGGATCTTAAATTAAAATCTGATAAAATAAATCATACTTAAAATTATTAAAAATATATAGTTTTATAATATAATTTTCATATTAAAATTTAGTTAAAAAGTTTTATATTTTCAAATATAATTTCCTTCTTATTTTCGCTAATTAATAATAAATTCAAAAATTATTAAAAAAACGTCCTTTTGGGACACTCTGGATATACAAATCGAAAGCTTGAACATTCTACATGATATGTTGTTCCCCTGAGTATGTATATCTAGATGTGAATCACACATGGTAAATATCTAAGCACACTACTTATATTGTATGCGATCGTTATAGTTATCCTAAAAAACAAAATATGCTAAAATATGTCAAATATATAATCTGCACATAGCCCACATGTAAAAAATAGATTATTATATATATGTAAAATATTTAAACTTTCACAAATAATACATTTGTAATTATAATTATGTTTTTAATTCTCAACTATTATAGTTGGAGCAGAGTAATTATCTATGCAAATCAAACTGACCGTAACAAAAGAAATGGCGTTGTATTTTGTGTTAATTGCTTTTAATAATTTGCCTTCATGGTGAATAGATAAAAGTAGGTCACGCATAAAACGGGGAGGGGGAAGGGGAGAAACTGGGGAAAAAACAATAAAAACTAAAAAGCTTTTAATACTAACATAAAATATCTACGCTGGCATTGATTTCGACATTATCACAATAATTGGGAGTTAAAACACACATGATTGACCATAGGCGATTGCTAATTTTGAATCTACCTTCTGTAACGAACAATTGATTACACGCGTATCAGCCCGGATAGAATATCACGGAATATTGCGGCAGGTAGATATAATATGCGTCTGTACACAAAATACACGATATGGATTACCGATAATAATTGTTCGGCGAAAATTCATTGACGCAGGGGGAGCTTTATGCGAGGGTTAAGCTAATAATATAACGTAATAACGCACTCTCACTAGGACTTTGTAAAAGATCATTCAAGTGTCCATTATTTCAATGAACCTTAGCGCCTTACGGAAAAATCATGTATTTCTCTGTTTCAAACTGCTATTTGGAGATTAGTTATTGAATAATTAATCAGTCGATCAATATTTATTTTAATTTGATATTAAAATCGCATATTATTCCCTTTAATGTAAATAATTAATCTTTACCTACTATATTGTAACGATTAATTAATTAATTATATGAATGCCTTAATAAATATGTGATATAATTTATCTTAACAGAAGTTGAAGAAACAATTATTGGATTCTCTTTATTTCTATTTTCTAATTCTTTTAAATTGTTACAACAATGACTAAAAATATTTTCTGTTAAAATATTAGAGCAATAAATAACAAATGTGAATTTTATTCTGTATTTATGATATTTACGCATAAATATTTCTCTTGCTTTATCACAGCACTTGAAAATTAATAGAAATATTTTTATATTTAAAAGTTTTGATGATTTTTATCCCTAAGGTTATCTCTAAAAAAAAATATTTATATATATGAAACATTAGTTTAAAATTAGGTGATTTATTACTGATAATGGGAAATTAGAACCAAGATAATTGCAATTCACAACGATTCACAAAATCGAACCATTAATTTTTACGCATGTTATATCGAAAGGGGAATGAGGGGGGAGAGAGAGTGTGTGTGTTTTGTGTGTGTATGTGTGTCGGGTAATACCGTAAACAAGATCAAAAAGATACACTGATGGACTTTATATCCACAAAATGGATGAAATAGTGAGTTTGCCAATTCGCTCGTGATTTGTCCGGCTTATCGTTGTTTTGATTCGCGTCTGTTTCCCAGTGCAAGTCGTGCATTTCTACCAATGGCGCAATCGCTATAACTCGTGCACTAGGCTATTTTCAAAGGTCGGACATTTATATTGTTCGAGGCGAGCACAATGTATGGATAATAAAAGACACTGCTACTGCTGCTGCTACCGTTGCTGCTGACGATGATGACGACGAACGAGGACGACGACGACGACGACGACGACGACGACGACGACGACGACGACGGCGGTGGCAGCGACGACGACGATGACAATGATGGCGACGTACGCGGCAATACGGTGTATATAACGGATCAGTATCGCAATAACCTGCCAATATTGACTCGATATTTCCGTGATGCATCGCCGGCTCTCCATATCAATACGCAAAATCGCGGACAAATATTGACTGGAAAATATTATGTCGTCATAGTCGGTTGGATGACTTTATTGATAGATGAGCAGTTGGGTAAATAAGGATAACGTAATGTCTCTCGGACACATCTCTCTTCGAATTCCTCCCCACCAAATAAGCGATCATGGAGCACCGAGTATGATGTACGTAGCTTATTCGGAAGATAACATCGTCTATCGAAGATATATTATAATATAATTCCTTATGGAACGTTATATATCACTTTCGAGATAAATAATTCATATTAAGAGCTGGAAACTTGGAGCATAAAATTGGACAACTCCGCACAAAATTTGTTTCTGTGCTGAAAATTTATCATCGTTCGTTTGAAGGGGCCGATTTGATCGTTCTTGTCAATCATTCCACTTGCGGAAAAGTAGATGAGGTTTGTTTCAACAGCGAAAAGAGGGAAATGTGCAATTTATGACGCCCCTTTATTGCTCTGCTCCACTTCCCTTCTCGTTATTTCTCGTTGGAGTGCTTACGCGAGTGCGTAGATAGCATCGAAGTCTGCCGAATCAGCCGCGATAAAAGGGCGGCACGTGTCACTGGCCACTGCTGAATTCGTTCCGGTGGATAAGCAGAAATCTGCGACGAAGGGGTCCAGCAAACGGAGAGAGGAAATATGCTGGTCGCGAAGTGCCAGAGCGCGCTTGGGATATCGACAATTTATTCCTTGTTGGAATCATCCTCTTTCAATGCATCCTTTTGGAGCGCTGCGGTCCTCGCACGCTCCCCTCGGACGGGCCGCCGTTGAATATAAATTTAAGGATTAGTCTGGCGAAACGACGAAAAAGGCGATGTTTTAGAGTTGGGACGAGTTAAGCCGGGGACACACAGACGTTTCTGAATATGGAAATATCGATCAGGCGACTACGAAGAGTAATGCCTCTGTAAATGGGAGACGCCGGGAAATCTGTCTGACGTAGGTCACGTTACATTTGCGCAGAGATTTTTCATAGACGAGGTAAACGAGATGCTATTCTTACTGTGCCGAGAAATGATGTATGATTCCTGCGTGTAGCACGGTGTCGATCGCACTACAGATATTGTCACGTTTGCTCATAAATTATTGCCTCTCGTGTATTATAAATTTTTTTTTTCAAAAGAGAATTTTAGTATCTGTTCGTTAATCAACATTTATATTCGCACAATGCTTTCAACGCAGTGTATTTTTTTTTGCAACAAAACATATATTTTTTTAAATGAAATAAAATCGGTCTGTCTGATCCATTCCAGAGAGAAAATATTAGTAGAAACAACATGAAAGAATTTAAATAATATAATAGAGAATTGAAAAAATTATTTCGGAATAATTTATTTCGAGTCATTGCAAATCATAGCTAGTGCCCGAGGTGTTTCCTGCGGCACGAAAGTTTGTTTCCCAAAAATTCTCATGCATGCATATTAAATATTATATTGATTGTGCATCGACCTGTTTTTATCTTTCATGGATAATATTGATCGTTAACGCCAAAAATGACTTTTTTTTTTTCTTTGTGTAAAGATTCGCAATTCAACTGCAAATATGTTGTGGATTTACGAGGAAGGAATATTGAATGCAGAAACGTACTTTTGTGACAAATATCGAAAATGTTTAAAAATCTGTATAATATAGACATAAAATGATAAAATACTAAGACAGAAATTTTAATTTCGGTATAAGATATCAAACTTTTAAATATCAAAGAGGAGATATCAATTTCAACCTTTTGCTAAAAATAAAAATCTCTTTACTATACATACGTATGTTTGAAGAAAACACGAAGGCGGGATAACGCCAATTCGTGTATATTTTTATATTATCAGAAGCTAAGACGATACGTTAAATTTAGTTGAATATTTTTTACTTATAGTATATATATTTTAACAAAAATTTAAAAAACTTAAAAATTGGAAATATACCTACATATTTTGCGCAAAATAAAATTTTTAGGTAATTGAAGAACAAGTTTTTTCCTCTAATTGTAAGCTATTAATACTGCTAGTATGTGCAAAACATATTTTTATTATCTCATGCTTCCAAGATGTGACATCAAAGTCAAAAGTATTCTGATCGATAAATGTGAATCCATCTATTATTTCGAGCTAATCCGCGAGATATCGTGAAGTTAATCGAGAGAGGACAATTGCGTGTTTTCATCCGTAGTAGGATTTTTCCCTGACATATAAACCCCTTGTTATATCCAACGGCACTTTATACCTGGCGAGACGAACTCAATTTACCGAGAGTGAAGTTGCGTTATACGCAGGTGTCGCATCCGGCGGTGGTCCGGCCGAAGTATTGTTCTCTGTGAAAAGCAAAAGCGAATTGCGCCCAGGTTTCGCTTCGGTATCGACCGCTTAGGCTCGTCACTACATCCCGCTACTATTGCAGATTCCGGTTATGCAATGGTGTTTGCGATGCGGCAGAGCTTCGGTGTTCGCAAGCGTAAGCTCGCGCCTATACACGCGAATCGGACGCGATAGGACGCATAAAGGATGGCGGTCACAATGAAACATGCGTTTCTCCGCGGGATTATATTGTACGCGACTTGTATGACAGCAATCAGCATCGTAATCGTAATGCATTAACAATAAACTCAAAGCGCGATTCGTTGATTAAAATGAATCCCATCGTTGCATAAATCGACCGAGGCTTCGCACGCTCATGACAATCCCTACATTTTTCTAAATTGTGAATGCTGATTATGATTTAATGACGTTATCGCACGATGTTCACGCGCTTCGCGCGAATTACGGTTAAATTTAATTTTTCTCTAATATTTGTCGTATGATGTTCGGCTTCATCGCGTTACCGTAGCACCTCAAAAGTAATCTTTCGGAAGGTAACGAGTTACAGGCATTTATGTAACGCGGATGCCTCGCGAGAGCACGAAGTGCGACTCGTCGCGTTTTCTTTGATCGACGATGCGAGATCAAAGCTCCGTTCCTCCGAAGCGTGGCCCTCGTTATCACGGCGACGTAAACACACACCTCGGCATTCTCTCGAGGTCGTTCTAGCTGTGCATTATGCTGAGTAGCAGCATGCAACCATGATAATGTACATCTACGACGTTTCCAAGAGAAATAGAGAATGTCGAAGTAAATACAAGAACTTATAATTAGATTAGAAGCTACAATAAGCTGTAAAAGGATACGACAAAAAAAAATACAATACAAAGTAATCGGATCTAATAATTACACTCTCGTAAGTAAAATAATTACTCTCTCTTTCCACCTTCGATTTTCCATCTTCATGTTATTTTTGAAAATATATAAAGCTCCAACTTATGTTATTCTATCAATTAAAAACATTTCTCCATTGTCGGAAATAAAAATATAAAGATTACATTTCAATATATGTATTTATTGCCAATTGAAATTCAAATTCACGAGAATTTCATTGTTTTGACAAGAAGAGAGGCAGACTACATTTAGATGGGATTTCAGATTAACGTAAATTCGATCGATAAAGGGACTCGGGGGTGCTTAACTGGCGCAAAGTTTTTCAATCAACCGTGTAATCCACGTGTTCGATTGCTACACGGTTTTCGAAGCGGATGCAAAGAGGCATTCGCCAGCAAATGTTTATCTTTTCTCATCGAGAGAGTACAATTTTACCATTTAAATATTCAAAAAAGTGCTAGATCACGCTAAAAAATTTCTATTATTGAATAGCGACACTTCGTTTCACAAGTTTGTGACATTTTATTTTGTAATATACTGCATCTATATTCACGTGAAAAAATGTGTGATCATCATTCCTGAATTTTTCGGATCTCTCTCACGCGTTTTTTATGGCACGTATTTCTACATCTCGTAATAAATTGTTTGATTGAGTTAAGAATGTGATGCAGCGATAGAGCAAATTGCTGAAGATTTCACGCACGAAATCGTTCTCGACACCGGCGAACGTAAGATAAAAGACAGGCGAAATTATTTTTTTTTTTTACGACTCTTTTTACAACTCTGCGATTAATTGAAAAATAATTGCTTTTGTTAATGGGTCGCTTAAATAACGGGGTAAACGGGGTGAAATGGAGGTGGCAGAGGAGATGCCGTGTGCCACTTGTTGTTCAGACCAGCCGCAGAGAACTAGAACGTTTTAATTAGTGTGTGCACGTGTCTAGTAACGAAGTTGTCCCGCTGTTTAACAGGTGCGCGTACATGCGTGCGTATGTATGGGTGTGCTCGTGATAGGCATTGACATTTCTCTGCCCGCCACGTTACACGGTGAAAAAGTTCGTAAATGCACTACCGATAACGTAGGCGGGAATTTATGCGTTTATAGTTAGAAAAGGTAATTATCGTAAGATATAAGGACACCCCCATCGTTTTATGCGCAATTATTTTATGCATCCTTTACGAGAGGCTACATTTTATAGAGTAAAGACGATATAGTCACATTAAATAGATTTTAAAATGATGGTATAATTTAATGAATGTGAAATCTTGATATGCATTAGCTCTTGTACATAATTATTTTAGCTTCACGCAAAATAAAATTAAAAATCTTCGTTTATCAAACAATAATAAACATAGTTGAAAGAAATTTGCATTAAATACTTTTTTTTAAATATTTAATATTCTCAGAATATGATATACTATTACCGAGACCAATGGCTGAATATTTTTCTCTCTGTGAAAATTTATTTCTTATATTTTTCCGTTCTCTCAATTAAACACACATAATATTTTTTTGGATTGATCAAAGGATCCGCAAGATGAATATTTTCGATATAAATACTTTCAATTATTATTGAATATATTCGAGTAGCGAGGAGCTTTAGCAGGGACATGACGTGCGAGACGTTAATGAACTGTCACAGCGTAATTTCGGGCGATGGCGAAACGGTACATTATTTCCGCGATTGCAAATGGAAGCGGCAGTTGCAAAAGGCTGCGGCAATGATTCGCGCGAGTCGCGGAGTTTTTGCAAAATGTTAATACCGATGTTCCATGATGAACGGGCACACACGTGTCCGTCGCGTGTGTGTCGCGCGCGTTCGTTTTAATACGTTAATGCGCGCGAGCGAAATGAATTTTATTGCGATCGCGGGGCTGCACAGATTTACATCGTACAAAACGCGACGTCCGTTTATATTGGCTCCGAGCAAATTGACGGCGGTAATCGCATGACATTGTGATTGGCGATTGTCAACGTGTCAGTAATGGGTGTTCTCGAAATGCTTATTTGTCGCATTTGCGCGCGATCATCGCGCTGTCAGTAGCAATTAATCACTTTACTCGGCCAGATTCGGGCGGATCATTTTATCGCGTAATTGTAAGAGAATTTGCTCGCACTTCGTCGCAATAATCGTTACTACGTCGCTAACATAGATGTATTTCGGCCCTTTTAAATTTTTACCTCTAATCCCGCAAATACTCTATTTGAAAGAGAAAATGGACATAAAGGAGATATCTTAAAATAAAAAAAACGGAATGTCGAGATAAAGTTAAATGTAAATGTTACAGATTTACACGCATATAGCATTTCTAGATTATTTATGTCTTTATTTATATATTTGAAGATTCTTCTCGGATAAATTAAAATCATTCTTATCTCGGTAGAAATTTAATTGCATTATCATCTTTTCTTTTTAATTTAATATTTAATGAACTTCTTCCCCCGATAAATTCTATAATTAAATTGACGAAAATCAATAATTACAAGTCGTAATAAAATTTCCTTTATTTATTCATTTCTCTAGCGATTAAATTTACGAATTAAAACATACACTTATTAGCTTGTAAAGTATAATTATATATTTATTTATAGATGCTTGATTTGTTTTCATATTAATTAGATTACAAGAATAGCTAGAATAATTCCACACGGATCCCGGCATTTATAGTACTGTGAACACGCATTAATCGATAGAACATTTCTTTTTCCGCGGTGCATGCGATATCGAGCAATGTCGATGACAATTATCGCGCCATTAGTACGAAAACGAGATGAATATGTAATTGTCCATTGCAATTTCTCTAAGCCAAGGACGTGCACTCCTCATTCGACTCATTGTTCCGCTCTTTTCGCGCGTCGGGAAGTGGGAGAGCGAGGATTTATAATTATCACCGCCGCGGTGTTTTGTCAAAGCGCGTTCTCACCGATATTGATTGCCTGTTAGTCTATCACCGTTAAATCCATTAATTGACGCTAAGTAGGTTGGATGAGCGGCGCTGCAACAAGACGAAATAAAGGTTGTCCTGCGCAACCTGTGATCCTCGTAGCTGTTTTTTTCCCCCCTTCGACTTGCTTTCTTGTCGTCGTCGTTCTCGTGGCATTACGAATCATTCTCCTTGATCGCTGACTGTCCTCGTCGACTTATTAATTCCAACGTGTCAACCAATACCGTCGATAAATCACATTTCCTCTCGTTATTCGATTAGTGAGCTTTGCGCGGTTAATTAACGACTATCGAGTTATCGAGGAAAAAGAATCGGACAGATCCGAGGAAATCAGATAAAGCCGAAACGTGGCAACGATATGCAATTCGCGAGAGGTGCGATTCAAGTTGTTTTTCTCGCTACCTTCTGTGATAATTAAAACAGATGGTGTAAAAAATTTAGGTCAAATTGTCGCACCTCATTATGACTAGCTTTATTAATAATAAAATGTCAAATATTTATGATATTTTTAATTAAAAATTTTCCTAGATAGAGTGAGATAAAAATTTTATCAATATAATCTATTATGTCTATAATGAGTGAATTTTTGATAGATTAAGTAGATCATTTTTACTTCTTAGAATGAAGTTAAATCCGTCTATTTTTATCTTTACCGTTTTACATAATACAAAAAAATTTTTTAATAAACATTTTATAATATGTTCGATCGATATAAAATAGATATAAATTAGTTTTATGCAGAGATTACCATTATAAAGTTTCGTAATGTACGATAATGTAATAACTTTCATATTTTTAATACCAATTTATCGTACACAACTTTGCAAGTTTTGAACATTATTTTATGATTAATTAAAATATACACATTAAAGCTATATGAAAGTAATTAAATCGTGCGCATAAGAGAGTGTGGAAAGAGAACAACTTCCTCCTCCCTTTTTTTTTAAGAGGAAATTTATCTTCGTTATCTTTATACATATACATATATAAGAGTGAATGAATTGGTCAGAAAAATCAGTGCAAGCAGGAGGAAAATTAAGTAAATAAAAAGAAATTAAAAATGAATTGCAAACAAATAACTCTATCCATAAAGCAATGTAGAAATGTAGATAGAGATATTATCTTTACGAATCACTCGATTTTTAAGTTTTTTCAATTCATCGATTAAATGATATAAAATTAAAAGTTTTATCATTAGTCAAATGTCATATATATAAGCATAAAAGAGAGAAATGTAGAGATAAAAATAATTAAAATATATAAAATCTGGAAATATTACAAAAGAAATTTTCTATTATATTGTATTTTTTCATTATTATACTTTACTATTATACTTTATAAAAAATGTTTAAATATAAAAATGAAATAAAGTTGTAATATTAAAATTTGAAGTGAGTATGAAAATAGTTATGTCATTGTTATATCTCGTATATACTTTTGTAGAAAAAAGAGTGTGTGGATTTTGTGTTCTCTGGTTTGCTTCGCAGTTATTGCAGTCATTTTCTTAATTACATTATTTTTATTTTTTTTTCTCCTCTCCAGACAGAAGAACCAGCAGTACGAAATAACTCTGCTTGTACTTCGGAACTTGTTTCCTCACGGCGTAACAAAATTCGAGAACAAGAAGCCCGGTTGGCTTTCAATAGAACGCTGAAAGCGCAGAAAAGGAGAAAACACTGATAAGGAGAAAAGGAATCGGAATCTTTGCCGTGTCTATCTCGATTGTCAAGGGTTATTCCTTGAACTCGTGTACCTATTCCGATACTGATGCACTTTCAATTCGCCGTTAATTGAGAGCAATATCAAATGAGACAAACGAAATAGCTCAATCGCATTCTTGTAATTTTAAGGCTACCTCTCTATAACATAAAAAAAGAAATTTTGCAGTAAAAATTTTTTGATGATTTTACGATAATATGATTGCAATAAATATAAGATAAGGCACAGCAGATAAATTAAGAGCCTATAATCATCCTAATACATACTTTTCCAGATTATCTAATTCAATGGTATTCGACGGTACTTTAACGTTCCAAAATAGTTTTACTCTATTCTTTTGTTCGCTCTTATAAACAGAACGAAATTCCGGACGGTCGGAAATTCCATCAATCCTGGAATGCAAAAGACGAGGTAGAGATACGTGCATGCTTGTCGAGCTATTCAGGTTGTACTCGGTTTTTATATCTGACGTTTAAGTCGTAAACTATAATCATTTATTCTGCAGCTTGAAAGTAATGCGTTTTTCCATGAAAATAATTTTTTTATTATATCCCCATCTGATCCATAAAATATTAAAAAATTTTTATACGTAATTCTCTCTTTAAATTTTCGTTAGCGCAAAATTAATTAAAAATTATTTTCAATCTTTTGTTTAAAATGTCTTGATATATCGTGGATAAAGTGTAGAGTTATCGGAAAGTCAAAAAAAGATATTTTACGCTCCCGGACCTATATATAGCAAGTATTGCAACCTTCACATTTTTATAAAACAATTTGATTAATAAATTAATCAAGAAATTTAATTATGCATTCCATACATACATATACTTTTGCAGCAGATTCTATGGATTATGCGCGCATAGGTAGGTTGGGTAGCTTCTACGGATTATGCGCTCGCAACTTTACATCGCTCGAAACACGATTAAGTTTGTCAAACTTGCAGCAACAACTTCGCGAAATCGCGCGAGTAAAAAGAACATTCAAACATTGCTTTCTGCGCTCGACAAATATCGCGGCGATCTGTCAAGTACAGAAGGCGAACAATTAAACAGAGCGCATACAATCGAATTTTCGCAAACTCGAAACGGAAAATACCACAATGAAATCGCGGATTCTTCTTTTTACGGCTATGTATGTATTGCAATTATATGCACGCACAATTGTAACAATTATAGCGCGATTAATAATTGCCGTTCAACTGCCAACACGTGGTCATAAAATTTTCAGTTTTGTTTAAAAGTCATTTCAATTGAAAAAAAAATAACACGATAAATTTTTTATAGTTATATATCGAGCAAACGATGTAGCTTAGCGAATTTTATGCACAAACGCTGTTAAAAGCTTTTTTAACCGAGAAATTAATAAATGCGTACAATCGTCTATTGTATTGAACATGAGATATTGACAATCTTATGATTATTCGTTTAAATTTGACAGTATCAAAAAGAAATTTCAATATTATATGTTCAATAAAAATCAATGTATAAAAATAATTTAATTTTTAATCATTTTCATTAATAATTTTCAATAATTTTTAAAAATTTTTATCTTAATTAAATTATTTTAATTATTAATTCTAATTTCTTTTTATGTAGAATAAATTTCGAATATTCAGTATTTTTTTTAATAATATATTTAGAGAAACGTTTCATAAAGTTATTAGTTAGCGATTATACATATATAAAGAAAATTCATTTTTTTAATCGATAAAACCTGGATATTTATTTGTTTTCAACATTTAATGCATTGATAAATTTCAAAACTTTTTTGATAAATCATTCTATTTAATAAATTAGTAGACGATTTTTAAGCTCTTTCTTTCCCTGCAAAGCGTACACTTTCCTCATTTCAATAACACAATAGTCTAAAAATAGCCTAGCCAACTTTAAATGACCGATTTCATTGTTTTGAGTTGATTTTGACGTAAATCGGCCGCTATCAATTATGCTTTGCGTGAATGGTAGTCGGCAACATCGTTATCTAGTTGCAACAGGGTGCAGTTACTATGTAAAGAGCTCCGTTTATGAGCGTCGCCGATGCGTTGCGATACGTAAGTAATTAGATACTCCGTGACAGGCGATCGCCAGTGTTAAAGCAAGTGGACGGGTAACGTGCATACGTACAAAGTGTTACATTGTAGATATCTCTACAAGAGTTTGCGATTTACGTTTGCTGTCAGACGATCTATACTTGTGAACACGTGAAGATGCGACCATATTGATGATCTGAATTATCATAATAACTGAATTATCATTGTTTTCCTTTTTAAATTACGACTCTTAAATTATAATATAAACAAAGATAGGAAAAAAAGATTTTGTTGACAATATAAGTCGTATGAAAAATTTCTTTAAATTTCTTCCTTTTTAGAATTTATGTTTTACATAACTTCATAAAATAAATCTTGAAGAGATCAAATGTCTAGCAATTATTGAAACTTCATATTAAATTACAAAATTTTCATAACATTTTTTTATCTTGTTTTTATATTGTACATTTGTTATTATTTAAATCGATATACACATGCTTCGATGAGCTGTATAGTTAAAATATAACATAGTATGCGTTATCACAAATTTTTTATGCAAAAGGTTTATTATGTAAACTATGTCATATCAAAATCCTTTTAGATAGTAATTATTATATTTTCATAGTTAAATAACAATTTGAGAGCACGTTAATATAGCTTTATCGCAAACTAACATGAGCTAAACGAGAAAATGTTATTTTACGAGGTTTTCTACAAGTTTCTATATCGAGTTGTATACTTGATGTAATATTTCACTAAAGCATCCGGAAAGTTCACTGCGTATCGCGCAACAATGATGCAATGGTGGCGGAAAACCGCATAGAATATAACATGAAATTGCGATAACAGTTTCTCATTAAATCGTTATTGTGCAAATGTGACGTTTAAACAACGGTAAATTAACACAACGGCAAAAATATAGTTCAGCTATTAATTCAATTAGTCCTAAATTGATTGCTAAGGCGAAACATATTGAGCGATCGTATAAATCAACTCCACGTCAAGATCGACGCGTGATTGATGAATGTGTTAGATAAGCCGTGTCATAAATCTTGCGATACAATTATATCTTTCAGTTAATCAACGTGGCGGGATCGCCCTTATCATCTTTTATAAATATGACAAAACTGACACGCATTTGACACTGATAAAATTACCCAGCCACAAAATATTTATAAAATCTAACGTAAAAGCAATTCTGTCGAATGTGAAATATCGTCACATAATAGCGGTCTTTACGCGGATCTCTCTGTCGCGATGTCAACCTCAAAGGCTTTAAGTTTGCAGAAAAATGAAAACTCTTGCGAATCTCTTTTTCACGATTCCATTATGCGGAATCTATTTCCGCCTGAATGAAGCACACCGCGAATTTTCAATTCTCGGTATCCATTATGCTAAAACAGAAATCCCGGTGTAAAGTCTAAAATATCGCTGCGGCTTAAGCACATTGTACATCACAAGGCAACTCCTTTACAATTCAATTGCGTTATTCACCGGGATAGCCGCGAAATTGAATAATTACCGTCAGTTTTTAGGCGTAACATGCGAACGTAATTAACGTCGCCGCGAAATCGTTCTCTCAGATTTTGCGGCAGCCTCGTTATTTCGCGAATATATGATTCGCAAAACGTTTTTCATCGTAACGATCGTTCTTGTGTTACTTCATTAATGTGAACAAGCAGAACTTAGACTTTCACGATATACTAATAATCGCAAAACATGCCATAGTTTGCTCTTTTTGCTTAGCTTTTATCGCAGGATATGTGTATAAATATAAAATCAAAAGAAAAATTTAAATAATATAATTCTAATTATTTTTTCATTGAATTTTGTAAATTCCTTTGTCATCATTGTTGACAAATATTAAGTTAGCAGCCAGATAACTGGCTGATTTATCGTGATGTCACATCTCATACTGTAACTGCTAATGTAGTCAAAAGTCGAATTTCCTAGATAACTCTACTCGGGTCTGCCAATTTACACTCCTCTTCCCCTCCCTCTCTTTCGACATCATTTGAATTGGATCGCTATCTCGCTAAATGACATTTCCTTGAAACGCGCATTCGCCTCGATCTTATCTTTCGCTTTTGTCTCGCGGCGCGCTAATGCAAATTCGTCCTGCGGGCGTTTACATTCGTCTTACATAAATTCTCAACTTGGTTTCGCTTAGAATTTGAAACGCGCACCATCTGCGAATTGCTACTCAGACTTGTCTCTTTTTACCATCAGCATTCAGAATCGTGAATATTCTATCATTTGCAACAGAGGCAAGATTTGTGAAAATCTTTCAAACGGGACTGATATAATTCTGGAAAATAATTTTCCGCATTTTCATATGCATGTTTTTTAAGCTTTACTTGATTTAAAATAGAGTATGTGTTACTCAATTTTTCCAATTTATAATCTTTTATAATTAAGAGAAAAATTTACTATAAATTTTTTATTTTCAGATATTTAAAAAAATATATATATGTATCACAATAAATATTTAAAATAAGAATAATACAAAAATAAGAAAAGATCATCTTCTCCCAGCAGGAAATACAAGTTTTATAATTAAAAGTTCAAAAATCTTGATTTCATTTCTTGATTTTTTTTTAATGATGAGAATAAAATCTGATGAAAAAAAAAAACATTAATTTTACTGCTTGTTTGAGTAAGAAGTCTCTTTGTGTAATCCTGTATCCATTATAGCCCCTGTTTCCCTTATTTGATGAAAGACTCGTTTTCTTTGCGTAGGCACGAAACTCAAGGTTCCCCGAAGGGACGCAATTTATGAAAATTTCAGGTACATTATGCCGGCCGAAGGTGGACAGGGATGGTCTCTGTCTCTCTCTCTCTCTCTCTCTCTGTTTTTCCCACCCGATGTGTACTCTACCCCGCTTATCGTATGTCGCAACGACGCGTTACGGTTCATAGATAATCTCATAGGCTCTTGCTTCTCAAACGTTTGCCACCGCAAATTGCTGCCTTTGTTTTCTCTTGCCCCTCTGTGTACCTAGCCAGCAGCCCTTCTAACGCCCACCAAAATTACGCTATCGAATTAGACGCGTGGTTTCAGGCCCGCGGCGTTTGAAACCAACAAAGTTCCGCGGCTCTCTTCCCCTTCTGTATATCCCGTCGAAGTGCACGCTATCGACTTTCCGAAAATAACTTGGGTCGACTGGAGCCTCGAGAAAATCGAGTTCCCTTTCCGTTGCCTCTCGGCTTGAAACATAATGAAATATATAAGAATAGGATATAAGAAGTAAATATAAGAACCCGGCGCAAAGCAAACAGTGTATCGATATGGGATCCACGTGTTAGGGAGAGTAATATCTCATGTTCTTTATTTTCCTCGATCAATCACTGTAGCCAAGAGTTTCTTCATGCCTTGCTTGACAATTACAGTATTATAATATATATTTAAGAGATCTCCAGTTAAGCTTTAAAAATAAATATTAAAAAATGCAATTTAATGCGCATCATACGTTTAAAAATTCGACTCTACATTTACAATTATTTAATGTGAAAATCTATTTTTTTTACTTATTAATTAGCTTCATTCATTAGTTATTATATTCATTAGTTTGACGTATGATAATTTTGCAAACGTACTATACATTATTTTTATTCTTTTCTTCTTTTTATAACTTTCTACTATTTTTATTCATCCATTTTTATCATTACTTCTTTTACTCAATCTATGGAAAATTTATTATCGTTTCAATGTGATTTTAACGTGATTTTCGGTTGATTTGCAAATCTATCCTAAACGTTGTGCCAAAATTATATTTCGCAATTATACTTATTATTTTTATTATCTAGCAAATTCGATTGAAAATTTTACTATGATTTGTTGGATGGATATTCGATCGGGTATTCGTGCGAGCGATTGTACGTTGCCAATTTCTAAGTGATTGTTGGCTTCGCTTCAATCTTGAGAAAGCCAAGGTACATTTACCACCTCTCTTTCCAATCCCTCCAGCACCACCTGTTGAGAGAGAAAAGTCGCTCTCCAGGCTCGTCGGTGCTTGAGTGTTAGTTACTCGAGATCGTGTTGGGATATGACGTACAGGATACTTCAAAGTTCTTCGACTGTCATAAGAAATTTTCCAGAGATAGATATGTAAAATGGAAATAATATATAAAATAAATTTGGACTGCTAGAAAATTAAGTAAATTTTTGTTAAATTAACAAAAATTTTGTTATTTAAAAAAACAAATAGTAACATTTCTTATAATAATTTTTAAAGTTCAACACCCATTAAATATATGTAATGATACTTTAATTATATCGCGACATCTATTTAAATAAGGAAATATTTAATGGACAATTTTTAAAAGATATACAGTCCTGCACTTCGACGTGGACAGAAAGGGAAGAATGGGCTTGTGAAAGCTCTTGTAAAATAATCCATAAATCGCGGGAGAGATCTGCGTCCGACAATAGAATAACGTATTAGAATTTAACACGGCGTGTCGAGTTCTTACGTGCGAAGAAAATGTTTCCGTAAGAGTTTGAAATTCGAGATGTTATTTTCGCGTAACTTGGCTATAAAGAAAGAAATGCGTCAGTAGCTGGAAAGATCAGAATATCAACACGATACATTTATTAAACTCACCCACTGTATTTGACTTCAACGTTAATTAAACTGAAAATGTTAATTTAGCGAGACATAATTTCATGAATTCACGAGTTCTCCCTTAGAAAATTGCGTAATTTCGTAGATTATTTCTATAAAGCTTCGTTGAAGTAGACGTTCGTCATTGAAGCACGAACGTCACGACTTCATTCCGATATCGAATATTACGCTTTCACGTCGAAAAGTTCATTTAGAGATTTGTCGATAGAGCGTTTCAGATGATTAGAAAAAGATTACGGCGAAATGAGTCTTTTCTGTCTCCGCCCTCGCGTGTGGTTTTCTCTTTCATGTTGATAGCTTCATTTCCGCTACCATCGGATGCTGTTTGCGGTTTGAGTAACTTTCAAAGGGCACAGGTAAATGAGTGAAATTTATTAGTTGTCGAAATAAAAAAAATATTGTCGTTTACTTTGATTCTCTGATTGTTTTGAATGTTATTTTGATTATTTGAAGTATCAAAATATCATTCTTATTTTTTATTTTTATAATTTTAGGCAGTTCTTTATGTAAAAATGCTTTAGATTCCCATTTTAAAAATATTAAAAATATTTAGCAAATTCATTAATTAAGAAGATATTATTCAGTTATTTTAATAATTCATGCTAATAATCTTAAAAATATTAATTGGAATAACAATTAAAAATATATGTATATCAATAATGAAAAAAGAAATATATATATTAAATTTATGCAATAAAAATATTCTTAATAATAGATTCTTAAGTTGATTACAAACTATGTAAATATAAGAATTATTATATTTCCATGTGTAACATTTCACATGTAAATATATTTACGTGTTTATTTCCCAGAATAAAAATTTTTCAGATCGGTTAAATTTCTCAAATCAACTCAAATTCACCAAATCTTACATTTGCATAATAATTTGAGAAGAGTTCCCCGTCATTACGTCTTTAAGGTTGATATGTTAAAGGCAATTAATCGTTCCGAAAATTTGCGTCGTCGTTTCATTTAATTTGCACAGCCATCTAGATTACGCCAGCACTAGAAATCGTCGTGATCCAAGGATATTCTCCGAAGGGAAAGGATTTTTTTCGAATCTTTGCCTTATTTTTTTCAGACTGATTACCCTCCATATCTCCAATGTACGTAATACTATTTAAACAGTAGATTATAATCACATACGACTTTTACATTTCATTTACATATTTATTTTTAAAAAAGTGTCAATTATAATTATTAAATCCATGTTATTATAATTATTAAGTCTATGGCAGTAACTTTTCGATTACTGATTTTTTTAACAAAAAAAGAATGTAGTGAATTATTCAAATAATCTTTTTGATGAAAAATACAGAATTTGCAAATATACATTTGTAATAGCAAAATATTTTTTTCAACATATTCATATTTAAAATATGGATTTAACACGTAAAATCAAACGTGGTGCAAGTTAGGCGAAATATCCATCGAGCTGTGCAATATTTCGATGTATCTGAGTGCACTGAACGGGTCGAGCATAAATCCGCGAATGAAATTTATTTACTTTATAGCGATGCAATGTTTATATTATGTGCATACTTTATATTTACAAGCCTCGAGGGGTTGCATCTTTTTTTTTGCGACATGCAGATTTCATTATGTGAATTATTCATCGATAAATTGCAGTTTTAATGAAGTCGTGTTTTTGAAACTAAGGATTTTCGCCACATTCCCGGAAGAGAATTATGAAACTTAATTAAATTTAATTAAATTTCAAATTTGGATACGGAGTATCACAAAATTCATCGAATGTTCTTGTAATCACATATATGAGGATAAATTTGAAGTTAATTTTGTATTAATAAAAGTTTTATGAAAAATATATTAATTAAATATATATATATATATATATATATATATATATATATATATATATATGTATCTATAAGTAGGTTAGTATTTCTCAAATTAAGTTTTTATAGAAATAATTTTATTAAGATGAAATAAAAAGAACAACTAAAATTCAAAGCTTTTTTGTATTTATTGTTATTAAATGCTTAATACACCTCGAATATCACATTGGTTTATACTACCCTTTTTGTCCGTAAATTTCCTAACATATGGTAGATAAGTTTACTGATTCAATTTGATCGAAATGCGACACAGCAAAGGAATGAAATTACGATAGTTGTATGCCACGCGTGATTTCCTCAGATTTGATGAGAATTCCCGATGGTAATCAATCACTAGTCAGGAAGAGAAAGAATTTTTCCCCCGAAAAAATTTTCCTTCGCGTGGATTTTTCGAAGGGTCTTAGACCGAAGGGTTAACTGAATATCGACTACCAGCACGTCCCTAAGGGAGAAACAATCAGAGGAATTATTCTACCGACCACTTTTATTGCCGCAAATATTTCATTCAGAATTACCAGCGATATCGCGAATAATTTGGGCCAAAGTTCATCGACCATTAATTTTGATTTCTGTATCGCGCTGTACAGAGTGTTCTCTGTATAGAGACTAATCAATTTTGGATTTTAACGAATTTTTTGGTTAATTCGGAATTGATTCTTTCAACGAGAATATGAGAGAGAAATTAACATTATTTTTATGAAATCTTTAAGAGATAATTTTAAATATATTTTATCACTTAAGTTAAAATACACTTGTTTTAAATCATGTAAAGAATATTACTACAATAATAACTACAATAACTATGCAGTAATTTTGATCACCACACTGGTTGCTGCAGAATCTAGGGTAGCATACATGTCTAAGCAGAAAAAGAAGAGATGAAGAAAAGATGAGGAGAGAAATCGGAAGGATGCACTCGTGAAAGTACCCAAGTGATTGAAGCGCTCATTCCACCGTATTGTTCATTCGCTATAGGCGAGCGGGATTTCCCTTTTTCCAAACGTGTAAATCCAGGCCATTGATGAATGCAACGTGCTTCCGATTGAAGTTCAACCAAAACGATTGAAGTTGGATCGAAAACAGAAAACACGAATTATCGCGCTGCGATTCGCGGCCAGCGACGAAGGGACTCGCTCCATTTGGCGGGACCACTTCCGTTCGCGTCGCGAAAAATCGAGCCTATTTTCTCTTCCCGGGCTAATCAAATCAACCTGGGGACACGAAACGGGCAATTCCCGTACGTACGTACGTATGTAATGAATCGTCGAGTGGTACTCGGCACGCGGCTGCGCGAAATCTCGATAAAAGACGTCGGGCTCTTTGTTTTTCCCCGTGCTCCGTCTCTCGTCCTCGCTCGCGTTCGCTTTCCCTCCCGCTGTCTCCCAAGCACAGCAGAATCGTTCGGCGCCTCTAATGGAGTTCCTAGCACAATAGCGGCATTGTACAGTCTCCCTGCAAGCCTGTCAGGCCTCTCTCCGCCAGTTCTCGGCTGGCTCGCTCGCCGGAGAACGCTTCGACCGTACCGGAGGAGAGAGAGAGCGTCGCCGTGCCTACCGCCTACTCCTGGTAACCGCCATCGGCGTAAATACAATATCGGACGATAGCTTCGCCGGGTATTCAATAGTGCGACAGAGAGCAACCGCCGTTGGCGTATAATATCGACCGCCAGTGGTCCATTGGCAGCGAGGAAATTACGGATTTTCCGCGGTGATCACCTTAGAACCTTCGTCGATTTCAGGTTTCTCGCTCAGCCGGATCGGCGACGTATCCTCACTACTGACGAATAAAGACGAGTAGCTCGATCGCCTTTTTCGTCCGACGGTCTGACTCTGACAGCATACTTCCACTGCCAGCGCGTACGAATAATAAGCAATTATTTTTTCAACGGTCGCAGGATCGCATCTACTCTGACTAATGACGTTCTTTCATTACTAACAAATGTGGGACAGTAGTGTGGATCAGTTATTCATTCGGCGGCCGCAGTTACGTCGCATCAAACTGGATCCTGATTACTAATAATACTCTTTCACTCTGCTGGTAAACGTATGTACACCGAATATACCGTGTACGTCTACTCGCTGAATTTAATCGTTGCGTAGCGTGGGATTTTGCCACGCTAAATGTCCTCCCTGCGCTCATTCGTACGTGGACTCGGTTTCGGACGAATCTCTCTTCGACACGTTTGCGCCTGGTTTAATCCCCATTTGTTTCCGCTACGCTGATACTTATATCGGTTTATATTTTTTTTCTGTCATCGCGTAAAACTGACGTAATACGGATTAATCGGAAATGTTCGTATGTCACGTCGAACGTGCGTTTGTCGAGTGGACATGTAACAGCTCAACGAACGAATGTTCCGAGATGGATTAGCGACGGTATTACCGAAATGTCGTTACTCGCAGCTTTATGGTGCGTTTGACACGAATATTTAATGATACTACTAGAGCGCGATATTGACGTACTACTAATACATCAGTATTATAATTCGAACAATTTCTTGCTTTAAAAAAAAGTTTTAAATTAAAAAAAACAATTTCGCGTTCTATTTTCCTGACTTCTGTGACATACACAGTTAAAAAAAAAACACTAATTAAAACCATAATAACTGATGTAAAAATTTACCTTCATGCGATTTTGTTGCGTATTTTTATATTTCAAACAAAACGGCACCAATGTACCGTGGATATTGAAATCACGGTATTTTACAATTTCAATGAAAATATGTGTAATATTGGAAAGGAAGAAACAGAAAGAGCCATATTCGAACTGAAAGCAATTTCGATCATATATTTCTAAAGGTATTATTCGAACTTGGCATGCTTATACGTAACTGTTTAGAAATCATAGCCAGTTAAAGTACATATGCTTCCGTCCCGTGTGCATAACATTGCCATGGAATTCGTGAAAACCAGAACATTCCGGGAAAGTTAGTCGCGAATTTGCGGGAAGGAGTTGCAGCGGCAAAACGTTACGCACACGCGCGCGCGGCGCAAGCATGAGAACGTACGTATGTAAACGCGTTTAGCGATTACACTCCGTACGATTATTAAGTACCTGCCAAACTCTTTGATTCATACGTTCGTTTATTAGCAGATCCGTCGAGTTCCCCGACAAGCTTCGAAACTTCGTGCATTCGCCAAGTACTTGCACGCGGGTTTGCTCGCTAAAGATTTTATCTGGCCCGAATTGGGAATCCTTCGGAAGTTTACGGTATTTCGCGATGCGAAAAGTTCGCCTTGGTTGGCGCGAAGCTTTGATAAACTCGTCGTAATAATATTCTCTCCCCCTCTCTTTTTCCCCGTGTTTCTTGCTTTCTCTCCTTCCCACTCTCTCTCTTTTTCCATTTGACCGCGACGTTCCTGCATGCTTGTTTTCTACCGTGAGAGTGGACATTTTAATTAGCGGAGCGTGACACGAAGCGCAATGCGAGGGAATAATACAGGATTGCGCGGAGGCGCTCATGCGCGCCTCATTACGGCCCCGCGTGCGATCTCGCGTTATTTCGCGAAGCGTTTAATAAAACACGCCGACAGCTTATGAATGTGTATGCGCGAAATCGAAACACACGTCCACCGTGTATAATGTTACGTACATTGTTGCGCGCGCGAGACATTATCCGATCGCGCGAACGCGACCCGATGTAAACGGGAGCCTGGTGTTTAAATTCATCGCACCCCTCTCTTTTATAGCGATACTCCTGCGTTTGTGCAGCTGGTAACTGATTCCGGTGACTTGCGCGCGGAATGCGATTGAACGGATGCAAAGGTAATTTGATCATTTTGAAAAAAATTCATTTAATCCAACTTCGGTCAGTAATATGACTAACCAATAGTATTTGAATTTCGTGTAACGCCCATGTCGACAGATGTGTACGGAAATTATGCGAATGAAAACCCTAGAGATTCTCCTGCGGAAAATTATTGTATATAATTGCTTGTAAATAATACACCGTCGCTAACTGTATGTAGGCTAGCTATATGTATAATTTGACTAGCGGAAGTTGGTAAATTTAATTCTTGCGGAATGCAAAGCAATAATGCATTCTTTTCTCTAGGAGAAACTTCGGAAACTTCTAAAGTTTCTTTTCTAAACTTCTCTTTTCAGACTTTATATTGAAGTGCACGTTTCCCCAGGAAAACTGTCCGATTAAAATCAAGTATAATCCTCTAAATTGCAAACAGTTTCAGCTAGCGTTTGAATTGACAAAACTTCCAGACGGGGACAAAATGGACGGGAGGATTAAAATTGTTGGGGAAAAAAAAAACCGTACGGAATACACACATTTCGGGTTGCAAGGTATTAGATGCGATTAATGCGGCAAAGGTCAGTCCACGTCCTTCGTAGTTATTTTTACCGATGGGATGTCCGATATGAAAATAGAAATTAGAATAATAACGTCCGTCGACACGGTCGATCATATAATATAATCACGGGTTTCTAATATCGGGTGCCTCGGGACTATGGAGTTACAGCGTTCACGGAACCGTGCAGGAATGTAATTAAATGATCGCAATGAGCGATATAATAGCGCTTCTAAATAAGCCGTCTGACCTGCTTAACATTTCCATAAGCCTCGATCGTGCAAAAGTTGTTTACGAGCGAGTCCTCGTCATTGATTATTCAATATTCAGGATCAGGTCGGCGATCGGATAGGTCCAAAGAGGAATATCTCTAACACAAGAAATGCATGTTTCAAGATTTTCCATTTTGTTGCAATATGTAAATGATTAAATCGATCGATTAATTTTTCTCCTTAAACTTTTCTAAAAATATAATATATATAGCGCTTAAATAATGGAAATTAATCATCGCTTAATTCTAGGATTAGAGAATAGATTGATAGAAAGTTATAAAGGCCCAAATTAAATGAATACGAATGTAGGTGATAAAATGAGAAAATAGTTTCGTGAGGATAATCAGTTAACGGGGTAGAAAGTACTCCATCATGTTACAAGATAATGCCAAAAGTACAAGGGATTTACGAAAACGCAACGAGGATGATAGGATTAATCAGCCAGCGATGGATATTTCTCCTTATTTGGGTGACCTAAACGTTAATTTTATCATGAAAAATAATTAAGCGCTTGTCTGAACCGGATTTAGGAGCATCCTGACATTTCGCGATTTAATAATGTCAAAATTAATCTGTTTTGTATCCTAGAATTTGTAAAATTGAAAGATACGCGCAATCTGAAATTTCTTTTCGCTGACAGTGACCAATAGCACATAATATAAGTAATATAAGTTATAATGTGATTTGTTCCGAACCGTTATAATTGTTAATATGTACTTTCAAAATGAATTTATTTTACATTTTCGCAAAAAGTTAGTTTTCTCTCTTTTATAGAGTAAACTGTATATTTCACATGATTGATAGAATATTGAATTCTCATTTTATAAATAAAATAAATAACCATAAATTGAACGTATTCGTTATAAAATCAACATACAGGCTTTTAAAATCGAAACCTGTTAATACATTCTCATATTGATTTCAAACTATTATTGACTATTTCGGACCTATTCAGCTTGTTTTATAAAGTTGGTTCCAACAGGAGGGTATAAATAACGAAAAAGTATGAACAAAAGCTATGTTGATTTTTGCACATTTCTGATCTCAACTCCCTCTCTCTTTCTCTACCTGTATATCTATCTCACATATATTTCTAGAATCCAGCGAACGCGAATTTTCGAGAACAGTTCATTAGAAACTCTTGTCGGCGAGCGGGTCCCGCGTTATTTATTCTCAATAGTCTGATTGCACGAAGCATCGGATTCTGGTCGGCTTGTCTCGGTTTCTCGCCAGGAGAAGCCCGTCCAAGTGAGAGTCCGGTATCGCTAAGGATGCAACAGCACGGCGCGCCGGCGAGTGTCGACCCAGTTACACGCTGGTGGCTGACCCACTTTCGTTTAGCGCCGCATACGCGCCCGGTCGGGCGCGCGTACGTGTGCCGTACAGTGGTGCATTCGTGTGCACAGCTCTCGCACGAGAAACGAAGAGAGAAGTAGCCGGCTAGCCAGCCAGTCAGCCAGCTAGCCAACCAGCCAACCGACCAGCCAGCCAACCAGCTCGTACACGGTATTGGGAACGCCGCGCCGTGTAGAACGATGACGCGCGGCCCGCTGTACAGCACAGCTCGAGCACACGGCCAACAGGTTGTGCGCTCCCCTGGCTCTCATATAAATAGACACAGCCGGGATCATCCCTGGACCGACCGCGGGTCGCCCCGACTCCGTTCTCCCACCCCGTCGTCGTCGCCGCCGTCGCCACTCCTAGCGCGTCCCTGAAACTATCCCCCTCAGTCACGCGGCCTATCTCTCTCTCTCTCATGGTCTCTCCTTGTTCTCTTCATTCTCACTGAATTGCCGAGGCGTCTCGCGCAGCCAGCGGCCTTCTTCCGTTCCCGTTCGCTGCCTCCACGCGTGTTGGACCGCGTGGCGTGAACGGAGCTTCCTTCTTCCTCGGGGGAAGCAACTTCTTTATTTTGATACGTTTCTGTGGCTCTATCCCTTCCGGGAGTGTCTATCGGAACTTTTTCGATTCTAAAATATTAAAGTTTATTCATGCCGAGTGAAACCATACCAACAGTATTACGCTAACTTGTAATAACGTAGATGCGAGTAGAACTAGAGGGTGAATTTCATTAATACGAAAAACTTCTGCGTTAGAACGAGCATAGAAATGAGGGTCTAATAATAACTGCTTATTATTGGTCAGAAAACATGACATAGTTAATGGAGTAATAGATTAAAGTGGGTTAAATTAAATTAGTATGCTGGTTTTTAATCTAATGGTTTACTTTATAATAATTCTCTTTAGTTTTCGTTACTTTGTTAAATATGTATAATTTTGTACATATAAGATAGAATAATAGAGAATAGATTATACAATAATAGAAATCTAAGATGATAAAAAAATTCACATTTTAAACTGTATAAAATCAATGTTAACTGAGTAGCAATATTGTGAAGCAACAGAAGAGTCAATGCAACTTCTTCAATTTCACCCAGTTGTACATACAAAGATCCTACAATACGGCGACTAGCCGGCAATATTCCTTGTATCTATTTTCTGTCTCATGGTATTCAAGAAAACAAATGTGTCTTATGGAGGTCCACTAGACAATATTTCTGCTCTTTTGCCTCGCCCTTCACGTAACGACCATCTATTTTCTATCCGTTTTCCTCCGGAATCGATTGCGACCTACTCAGCCTATAAACGGTTCCATATAATAAAGTCTGTCAAGTCGCGAGACGCTCGAAGAATCTTCTTTTTCCTTCGAATAACGAGATAAACATTTTTCCAATTAAGTTTCCTCTTTCTCTTCACTGTTGCGCTTAAAAGCAAAAATTGGATGGACACGAGAATCATCTTAGCGCCAACTTATGATGTCCACCAGCGGAACATCCTTAGAGAAGCTTTTGCCATTAAAATCGCAGAAAACACTTTTACAACTTTATATTCTAGAAAATTTATCTTACTTAGCTTACTTAATAAATTATTCAAATTAAGAGATTTATTTTCTTTACGGACAGATTGACTAGATGTGATTTTTCGAGAGTGCATTACTTTTTTTTAAATTTTTCGCAGCTATCTACGAGGACAACTTAAAATTTGTCTTAGAATTGTTTGTTAATTTTAATTAAAAGCTAATAATACCAAGATTTATTTTGTGATAAAAGTCTGATTATTTGTAAAATTATATGATAAGTCAAACGATACGAATTTTTGGAGGAAAATAAAAAAAGATTGTTAGAACTTTAAAGTTTTTCTTATTAGCATAGCATCTGCAATGAAAAAAAATTATTCAAAAAAATTTTTAACCAAGATTAATTTAACTTTTTCAGTTCCTATCCACTATCTCGGATTATATTCAAATTGGAAACCATGTTAGTATCCCGACGTGAATTATATTTCCTTATATGTAATTAGCAAATCGCTTACATCAATGGTTACGATACGAGTTTCACTGTGACTCGTTAACAGTAATACGACGAACTAGCCCAAGCGCTCCACATTGGCTTCTCGTCAAACTGAAGCACACATCAAGATGGACATTGTTCGCGAATAGTGGCCGGGTAGATGTACGCAGCTTTAGAATACGCAGTGTATTTGTGTTCTCACGAAGTGTTCATTGGTTTTCTTTATGTTGTCGGGAAAATGGCCGTTTCAGGAAGCATTGTTCGTTCACCGTGTTTAGCTTCGTGTCCCTCATCACGCGAGTACGAGTGCGCGGTAATAGGACTTTCTATCCTACGTTGGATGAACAATTTCTATGTTGATTTTAGTAGTCAAATTCAATTTTTCAATGCAAAATCACCGGGTCCCAATTCAGTATTCTAATTCTTATACAAGTAAACAATATGACTCTTGTTAGAGATAAACACATTGAAAAGAGTATTGTAAAACAAAATTAGAGATATTTCTTACGCGAAAAATATTTCACAATCATACAAACGATGCGCACAGATCGCGCGATACGATCATCGCGGGGATGAACGATTCCACATGTAAAAAGTAATCAACTTACCCTACGGTTGCTCCACCGGTCGCCTGTTGCTTCCGTCTCTTTCTCTCTTATTCTTCCGTTCCCTTTTGTTTGCCCGTAGCACTCACATAATATTTAGTAGCGAAAACATAATTAATTACGATCCCACGCGCATTAATCATGAGAATACGACGACCGGCACTTTGTACGGCACTCCCGACATTAATAGAAAACAATGTGCGCTTTATTACGACATAAGAATAATAAGAGGAAAGATCAAACAAAGCTACAATCCGAAATGCGACTCGCAAATTAAAATATTGACTACGAATATTAATTACGATTGTATTTATTTATTAAACGCGTCATGCCACCGCTCGATACAAAATTAATCTTTTCATTAATGAAAGAAAAATTCGAAACTTGCAGCGGCAATTTTATCTTGATATTATGTAGGGCATTTATTAAAATAAAGCTAGTGATTAATCAAAAAGAATAATTAATTGAAATTGAAATAAATAGGTCAAAAATATACAAATTCAATATTGCCAAAGAAATATATCTCGAATAAAAAAAATAAAATTTTGCTGCTAAATACGCGCACTATTAACAGACGATCGATTTTTCATGTCTTCTCATCATTTATATCACTCTATTCAGAAATTTCTATCGTGCATTATTTCGCATTTCCGATTGAAAATGTGGGCAAATTATATTTAAATCAGTAAAAAAAAAAATGAAATATTCAAAATTCGGCATCGTTAAAATCATTATCGCTAATTATGATACGAATTATTTGTGATTACCACTATTATTTCGTTAATTACACACTTCAAATCACACACAGTACCTATTTCACTTAATTATCGTCGCTTTGATACTTCTACGAATCGTAGAAATGGAAGGGGTTAATAATCGTATATCGTATATAGAGAGTAGTAATGTTCTCTTCTTTAATACACACCCCACCACTCGTGACCGTGTCTCTTAAGATAATACACGCGCGCTGCCCGCCCCACTACGCAGCAAGGTCGGCGCGTGTACGCATCGTGCTGTAGATTGTTATTGTTCTCGAAGTGGCAGAGACTGAAGCGAGAGCTGCTTCGCCTATTGCGTTATCTCTCGAAACGCGATTTTGTGAAGTACCGTCGTTATTTTTCGAATCGGTACCGTTGAAAATGAAACATAAATGTGATAACGATAGATATCGCTAAACACACAACAATAATTTTTTCTTACAATTATAAACAATAATTAATCCGCGCGATTTATTAATTCTTATGATTTATAAACTTTTGTATCGAAGCGATGGCGATTTGTTAAAACAGAATCTTATGCAATCATTACATTTGAAATTGTAACAAAAGAGATTGAGAAAAAATTATATAAATTGTTTTGTCATATTTACATAATTTCTTCTACTTAGATTAATTATACTTTTACAAATATATTTTTAAAATACATTTCTTGAATAATTTTGATTAAAATATCATTTGCTTGTTATTTTCGAATAAAGATAGAACGCGGAATAATTTACGAAAAAAATTATATGATTCAAAAATAGAAAATAAAAAATCGTGACATATCGATATGTTAGTGAATAGTTTAAGATGTATAAAACAGAATATTCAGTCTGTTAAAATTTACAGTAAATTAAATATTTCGTCGCGACGAGAAATTGTTTGGCACAAGACGCGGTTTCTTGTTAGGATTTACGTGGTTGTGCATTCGCTTTGTTGTGGGCGAGACAAACCGTTCACGCGCAATCTCTACGCAACAAGGTTGACTGTTATCATTCACGCGGCGAAACTCGAGCTGGCAGGTAGTGGCGCGAGATGTTATTGTCTCTCGCAATCATCCCTCACGGTTATTACAATTAGCGATTATTGGCACGCCGTAATTAATGATTAACAACTCTTCCATTACACGGACTAATAAAGCGCACATATCATATGCAATTCATGCCGGGAGTGTCGCGCGAAATGCCGAGCATTTCTTGTATTACAGTGATTAATGCGCGCGCGATTGGAATTAACCGTGTTCTTGTGCAAGTGTTGTGTGAGTGCGCCGAAGGACTATGAGAGGGAAAGGAAAAGAGGCTTGGGAGCTATCGGGCGATTGCGGAGCAACTGTAAAGTGAGTAATTTATTATTGTCGTTATCTACAGAATCGTTTCTAATTATTCGATGCGCGTAACAATCATTTTTCAAAATATCAATTATTTCGGGCGATTCTAAAAAGTGAATATATTTATATTTTTTAGTTTAATATAGTAATTAACTCTCCGTTGTTGCGCGTCATGTTAATGAATTTTAATTCGAAAGATTCAGTTGAAAGACGTGTCAAGATTTATAGAAAATATAAATTTGCATATGTACCACGTACATAAGAATAATAAGAATAATATAGATAAACATGACATCTCATAAATAAGTAATTCTCATTTCCGCGTTAAACGATCGCGAGTCTATTAACGCTTCAAAGGAAGAATATTGAAAAATAATTCTGTGTGAACAACTGTTTCCGATTGTCTGCATTTTTGTCCATGACAATTTATCACTGAAGTTTAATTACTATTCAGTTTGTTATTAAAATTTATATTTTGAAACTTGGATATCCATCGTAAAACGAAAAAATGGGATTACATCCTTCGGATTTGAAACGACTGATCTCGGATATAAAAGTTAGCATCGCGACTTGCCTCTTTTAAAAGCGATTAAGCGTTTTACGCGTAAATAACGAGCGAGAGGAAAGCCAGTGATTGCCCGCTGTCGACGGAAATTTAATCAAGGTGAGGAAATAAATAAAAGTAAAAACGAACCACGCTGGGGTATTCACGTCGCAATAGATTACACGTTATGGCACATTCGTGTACGCATGTGGATAACGATTTTCTCGCTGCTCCCGTATGATTGTAATCAAAACTCGTATTTCACATAAGAAAGTGTAATTAAAGGACGATATAATTTCTCCACGGTGCACGTGCTATGCGCTAGAACTACGTGAATTAATTTTTTACGCTGTTTGACTTATTGGATGCAATTATAAACCGTTAATAGCCTTTTCCGCGATCTAACCGGAGAACCGGCAGTTAATTTTTTTGCAAGGGGCCGGTCATAACGGTCAAGAGTATTGTTTTAATGTACTTATAAATCATGTTTCCACGGTGGAGATAATCTAGCGATCTAGAGAGAAGTCGGCACAGAAAAAAAAGAGAGGAACTTATACAAGAAATATTTTTTACATCCATTTTTTATCCGTTTTAACTTTTTAAAGCATTTGAGTATAATAATGTTGAGTTTACTTCTAAACTTGATGCGAAATTTATACAAGATTCATTAAAGAAAAGTGCGAGCACGACGTACCATACATGTGCGCGAAATAATTTCTTCTATTTATGCAAAAAGCTTTCTTCGTAGTTTTTCGTTACACTCTCTTTAATCCTGCTGCTACATGAATTTTAATGTAAAGAAATAAGATTCTGAGAAGATAGTATGCTTAGCAAATAGTATGATAGTAGATCAATTTTTATGAAATATCGATTTTTTTTTCTATATTTTATGAAGAGATGTAGAAGGTGTATTATATGGCCGACTACATGCTTGACTGCGACTACTTACTAAAATGTGAAGTGTCTCAAAACCCGATTAAACGTTGATTCTACATTAGTCAGTCTTGAGAAATTAATTCTTGATTGATTTTCAAGAATTAATAAAACAAATGCAAACTCGTCAATTTGTTAAACTCGCGAAATTGTTATTTTACATTTGCAATTAATACAGACGGTTTGTATACACTGTTCTATTTTTTTTGCCTATAAGTATTTAAGAGTTCGTCAGTGAAGAGTCAGATCGATACTTTTATTTACCTACGCGTTCATAGCGGTGCTTGAAGGGATCGAATCAGACGACAGAGATTGTCGACACGGAGCGAAGCGTGAACCATATCTGAAGGAATACGAATCTGCCGTGTGTTATGATTAGGATTGCAATCCTGACTCCTCCCGGTTTACTCTCGCAACGTAATTCGCCGCCGCAATCTACCCTGTAATTCGTTCACGTGCGCGCTTCATCCGAATTGACATTCGAGACTCGTCGTCGCTATAATACCGTAAAGCGTTCTCCTCGTTCGCGCAACAAATTTCATGCAAATTCTACATGCGCGCGCGCGCTAGCAGACGCGCGGCCCCGTTTTTCTCGCGTAAAAGCGGCCGCGTCGCGCGTTCACGTGTTTTTCAATGAGGAAACGCGAGCCAGGAAAGCGCTCGACGAAAAGAAAAGCAACAAGTAAAGAGGGTGAAACTCGTCCGCCACCTTACCGCCGTCACCTTCCAAACCATTCCACGCGCGTCAACGCTTATTTGCGCGTACATTTCCGGCCATATTCGGCTTCTCGGTGTTGTTAAAGTTTGCTCGGGTAATCGTAAAATGCGCACGATAATTTCTGAATAAAACGAGACGCGGCAAAAAGATATAATTAAAATAAAATATAAATAAATATAATATAATATAAAAATATAAAAAACAAATATAATATAATAAATAAATAAAATATAAATAATGGAAAAAGAATAATGAAGGAAAATAGATCATAGTTTTGTGCTATGCATTTTTTTGAGATCAAAATAATCCTGTACAAATCCTTTTTGTTAAAATTATTACAGATATTTTAAATCTCTCAGAGATTTTTTTTACTTTGCCGTATATCGGATAATTTTCTGAATTAATCTTAAATTATACATCTTTTTAATGATAGCTGACTGAAAATTAACTCGTTGACATTTGATTACATCGTTGTCACGTCCGATTACAATTCTAGTTGCCATCCTAAATCAAAGTGCGCGTGACCTGAGAATGAGATGAAAATTGAGTCGTGTATCAAACATTCGACATGCACCTTCGATTTATACTCCATTTGTGCGTCTCTTCTAGATTTGTGAGCGGTGTTGCGGAATATGCTTACTCGAACTATAAATTTATCGGCGCGAGTCGCATGTGCCTTCAAGAATTAATCTCAAAAGTTTATGGTACACGTTTCTCATTTATTGGCAATCGACACGGCCACCTGTGTATCAGTCGTACGGATCTCCGTACATATGAAATAAATGTGAGCAACTGGAATTGAAAATTCGGGCAAAAAAAACGCGGGCAACCGGTGGAAAGTATTATCTGATTTATACGGGTGATGTAAATGCAAGCTGTATATTTAAATAATACGTTGCACCGTGAACGCGCATCCGTTGTTCCAGGCAACGCAGTTACATTGAATTTAATTATAGGTGATTTTCACTACGATGAATCGTATATTTTTATTAAATCTCGTTGTGGTAGGAAAATTATAAGTAACCATTATAATGAAATATTATATCTAAATTCGAGCAGCACGCGGAACACAATGAAAATATTCCTTCATTCTCGCTACTCTTAATTTTTGGAGCAAAACACGAAAAAATCCACGTTCTCCTCTTAATGAATAAGCAATCGGCGAAAAGAGAAACGGTGAAATTGTCACTACCGCCGCGGAATTGCGCTGTATCGACCCGTGCTTGCTCGTAACAATCCTCTGGGCTGGTCCGTAAATTGTAATTTTTGGAGAACGACCGCCATCGCCGCCATCGCCGTGCCAAACCGCGCGAAACTTCAGTCCCGGGTGTATTTCCCATCGTGCGCTTTAGCTTGATGAAACTTTTCTCTCCCGTTCCATGTCCCACGTGACGGTACATTTTTCCGAATCGTCGGCGAACCGTGAACGATCCTTTTTCCCCCTCTTTCTACAAAAGTATATACACACGTGTCCGGACTCCGATGGTGTCGAATTATGACACGTGGAAATGAAATTGATCATAGAAATACGCGCGATTAAATATTTTTCGACCGGCGAGAAATGCCGGGGATACGTTTGTCAACGTAACAGCGTTAAACGCAACTGTAAATCTAACACGTTTCAGGACGCGTTCGAGCGACTGGCCCTTTGATGTTTAACGGCGGATCGTGCCGTTTGTTTCCCCTTCATCACAGTTTTTCGTTTTTTATGGACGATACTCGGCTGTCGTTTGCAACATTGCACTTGCTCGAGCACGTGGACACGAACGATCGCAGTTGGAAACGCAGGCGAGTCTGCATTGTTGTACTTTCATGAACGAACGACATTAACAGTGAATTTGAATATAAAATATCAAACTTGATGATTGAACATAGATATGAAATTTTATTGACAAAACCACTCGATGAGTAAATTGAAAGAATGAGATTTTATTTACCTATTTATGTTTTTATCTATCTTATTTGCAACGAATCTTAAAAATAACTGAGTGAATTTATTTTTAGTTTGCGCATATTTTTCGAAAATTTAGAAAATATGAAGAATGATGATGAAGAATATTAAGCATAAAAAAGCAAGCAAAATAAACACGCGAATAAAATTGTTATCGCGGTTAAACCAATATTTTTTCGCAACAAAATTCATGAGTTGTTGCTGAGCCATATACCGCGAATGAGACAACTATCGCGAATATAATTTGACAAGCATTTTCTGGTATAAGGGAAAAATATATGAAGGAAATGCTTATACGGACTACCTCTAAAAGAAATGTAAGAGAAATTTTTGAACTATCGTCTTATACTCCTGTTTTTTTTTTTCAAAATTTATAGGAACGTAACGATAAACTTATTAATTTATTATAAATCTTTTTTACTTTATGTAATTGAGAATGATAAAATATATATAAGAAAATTAATGGACAAATTAAAAATAATAGAAACAGAGAAAATAGAATTTAATTATACATTCTACAAAGATCTCAAACAATTTTATCGTTTATGATAATGCTTGCACGTGCACGCAGCGAAATACTCTCTTATTTCTGATGACATTTAATTTTCTGAAAATTTATATTACATTAAAAAAAAACAAAGTATTATTGTAGATACTCTTGGAAATAACTACGATTATATTATTTTACGTTTATCTGGTGGGTGGTGTGTGTGTGTGTGTGTGTGTGTGTGTGTGTGTGTGTGTGTGTGTGTGAGAGCTCTCGTAACAATCACTTGTTAAAACATGATAAAAAAAAAGTAACGTAAACATTTTTATACAATATCCATTATTAATAATTTTAATAACAGTAAGTTGTAATGCTAATGCGATTGCGTCTGCGTCTTTACAACGTGTAATGAAACGTTCATTTAAAAAGACGTAATGAACGCGTCACGCTCTTTTATTCATCGTTCAAGAGACAGCGGTTCTTAGTATTTCCCAGCACGCTGCATATTGTCCCGTGAATTTAACTGACAACTCAGGGACGATCTTAATACGGCATAATTTCCTTTTTTTTTAAAACGAGTACCGTGAAATCAATATATTCACTTACGTCAGAGGTGTTCTTGATAATTGAAATATTATCGGGCTGGGTTAAAACTCGAACAAGGTCTGAATAAGGAATTTACCATTCCTTCATGATAGATTAATAAGCAATGGAGCAGGACAATACAGTATTACCGTAATACCGTGAATAACGTGGCAACCGAGTATCCTTCATAATTCAAATATTTGACACTGAAATTACGAGAAATGCGGAGTTCGCGGGTCTATGAGCACCAATTAGACGACGTAATAACGCGTAATGCGCTCGCTGAAGTGAACGCAGAAATTATTTTTGGAAGAAAGATATTATGAAATCTGTAATGCGATAGCGACCTAACTGACCCAGTTTTTATCCCTAGCCAGAATATGTGCATATTTAACTCCACCATGCCGTTTTTATGCTGATAAAAAGGTATTATGATTTTTAAATGAATTCGCGAGCGATATTTAGTGTACAAGTATATTTTTCAACGAAAACAACCTCTTTTTTCTTTTCGCTGTACGCAGTTTTATTAAAGCAATGGGCATTTGGCTGCAATGGTGGTATTAAAGTGGAGAACTTTGTTGGCAGTGTAAGTCGGCTTTTACGGTCGGGTTTCTCGTGAACTCCAATTACGATAGTAATCCTTAATATACGTTCGTCTGCCGTATGAAGCTTCTCTCGTTCTATCGCGTGCCTACTAAGATCTCTTGCCTGTTCTAATTCTAAATTGGAGTGTGCAATTCTTAATTCTAAGTCTTAATTCCGAAGCAGGGAAATGATTTTAGAATTAACGCCTGATAACATCTGTGAACGAAATATTTGTGAAATATATTCAGTTCACAAATATATCGAAAAATATCTCAAAAGTTTTTTTTTTCCTTGAAATAACTTTACTCACTGTTTAGAAAAAAGAAAGACAATTATCGATTTTTTTTTAGAATTGATATGGAAATTAGAAAAAGATTTTAATATAATTTATGAAAGATTATCTCTTTTTGTAGCGATTAATATCATGTACTTTTATTTTTTATGCGCTTCTATTTCTTTACGCACTTTTCAACATCGCGAGGTCAAAAATTTTATCGATAGATTCATACCGATTGACAAAACGTGATGCTAATGTTTTTCGTACATTGCATAAGTATATTGCATATCTTCAATCGCAAGATAGAGAAACCAAAGAACTTTTAATAATGTCAAGAAAGAGAAGAAAGAGAATTTTATTTGTAAACTCAAATCGAGCTTAAATTCGTATAGAGATACATGAAGTTCCGGGCATAGTGATATTTCGTGGTTCTATAAAGCATTCGTACATACCTTGCACTTTAAATTAACGCAGACTGACTCGCTAAATCTCTCTGGCTTTCCATCCTGTAACAAAAAAGAAACAAAAGATGTAATATTGCGAGTACGTGGAATATACAAGAGGGAGTACGTGAAAGAAACCACTAATTATTTTGATTCAGTCGACAATGAAGCGCTTCATACGTGCGTCATAACGCGTTGTTGGACGAGCTTATCGCCGGATTCGTTAGTTTCAATGGCGGTAAAATGGCGCGCACCGTTACATCAAACGGGTATCAAAGTAACGTCGCTGGCTCGCGAAGCTCGCTTGAAATTTCAGCAAAGCGACAAAGTGAAATGCTTTAACATCCGGTTCCCAATTAGTAACGTCGTACGACGAGAAATATGATATTGATTCAACGCTGCGGGCTCCGGCAATCTTTCATTTTACATAAATGTTTACGTATGATCACACGGTAACGTGTAACAAGATGCTCCATAATCAAATCAGCACGAATCTCGATAATTAAAGTTACTTCATTTAGCAGCGAAACAAGCTGCGCAATATTGCTCGACAGCAAAAGTCTTGATTAATTTTGATTTTGATTGACGATATTTTTTGTCGAAATAATAATTTCGATTAGATACGCACATTCTATTTATACTTACAATTAGTGTAAAGCTTCAATTCTAATTTAATTATTTATTGCTGCGATATGTGATATAGAATGATATAATGTAGAAAATATAAAATATATGGAAATACATTTATAATATAAATTTTAAACAATGGCTTTGCGGTATCATTACGGCCTTTTTCATTACGATGTAGTTTTGTAACATCGTGGTGCATTATTGCGCTTGTCGAACAGCCACTGGTTCATTGCGGAGTTTATATAAGATCGTTCGCGTATAATGTCAGCACCCAAGATTTATTACATACTTAATACATAAAATCGATTTTCCATAAATCATTATATTAATACAAGTCACGTCAATGAATATTACTTCTCGATAGCACGTGTCGCTCGGTCTGGTGAAGTAAATCGCTTCGTGGCTAAGAAGCGTCATTTGAACATGTAAATCACGTGAGGAAAATATTTTTTATTTTTCATTGACTTCATTTTAATGATCCGGATGCAGACGGAAAAGGGACCATCATCAGATTAAAACTTCATATTCCGGTATATAATTGCGGTATGAAACACGCAGAATGAAACATGAGGCAGATAAAGACTCGTTTGATCATAATTACGAAATAATCTTGCGCTAAATATTTGAAAACCGCATCGGTATTCTCCATGGCAGTTTAAAGTTTCGATAAATATACAATATTGTGGAATAATTATAAACATTATACTCTTTTCATTTAATTACAGATAAATAGAAATTTGCAAATTGCATTTCGATAATTTGAGATATGGAATAATTCATTTGAGATATATGAAATAATTCATTTTATCGAATCTGATTTTTTAGTCCAATAACCAATTTTCACTTTCTGGAGGATTCACGTTAAGCGCGTATTCTAACTTAACCCTTCTTCCAGAGCTTTTTAAAATTTCCATAAATCGATAAAATCGGATAGAGAGCATTAGCATTTTTTGTTTCTCCGAAGGGTGCAAACTTCCATCGAGAGTGATTTACAAACTCTTCTAGTTATTGACTTTCTGAAACTTGATTTTGCAATTTTGCAAAACAAACTTTTCAAAGAACTCTCAAAATTCTTAATCCATGATACTACTAAAACATGACTTATTTTGAATTATGTAGTTTTATATAGAGACTATTTAGTTATAACATTATAATATTAGTTATAACATTATAAAAGCAATGTCACATGTTTTCTCTAATCATATAAATGTCTTCAAAATAAAATAGAAAGTACAGAGAAAATCTAAAAATTCATATCTAAATTCTTAAAAATATAAAATTTTTAAGAAAGAAAAATTTTATAAAATGCTCGCGATAATCTTTATTTGCATTCGTTTAAATTTAAAATTTAAATTCGTTTAAATAAATATCGTTAATAAGAAAATTAACTTCAGATATTAGTTTCACTCGATGGTCTCGTATCGGTCGATTCGATGTCGATATCCCAGCTCCACTTTACCCCTCCGTACTTTTTGACCGTAGGGCAAAACTTATCCGGAAATTACCGCTTTCCTACTTCGGGAAGGGGCGAGCCGAATCCGGATTGCCGGGTTTCCGCGTTCGACGAGACACGCCATCGGAATCGTTTTTTATCATCCCATAATGCTCGCTTTCTAACCGGGAAGAAGATTTGATATAGGAACATCTAGAGGGTGAAAAGAAATTGGGGGATGATTGTGTCATCCAGCTAAATCGCGACGGAAGAACTCTAACAATCGATACTCGCGCAGCAATACTAATTCCACAACAAGAGATATTCTTGGATTTTGTGACGATTACATAGCAATGCAATTCATAACAAGCGATTATCGAGTATAAAGCCTTTTTACAAGCGATATTTTTACATTTAACTGACATCATCGATGGTAGCTATTCAGGCATTTTATTGATACAAAAATATAATAAAACGATAGATAATAACAAAAGATACCTATCATGTGACTTGAAATAATAAAATATGTTATGTTTATAGTTAAGATAATTGTTATTTTACTAAAATTTGTATTAATTAAAATAAGTATATAAGATAGCACATAAGAGTAATTTTTTAATTCGGAGTTAAAATTTAGGAAATCAGAATATTGAGTTGCAAAATCTTAAAAAACATTTGAAAAAGAACATATTAGAATTTTTTACGGTAATGTCCATGTTAAGTTATTACATATGTTATTTCATTAGGATATAAAATCGGAAATTGTCATTTTTCTGAATATGTAAATAATAATTTTCAACTATAAAAATCGCGGTTGTTGTTTATAAATTTTATTAATATTTTATTGACGAGAAAATTTGTATTTAATCATTTTCTATATGATACAATTGCAAATACAGTTTTGAACAAATTGCAAAATAAGTGTAATAAATAAGTGAGATTAGTCAGTCTTTTGCGTCAATAGAATTACTTTTACATGATAAAGCAAAAAGGTTACATTTGAAAGGATTCTTTCAAATCTTTTATTGTGCTTGATAAATGGATAAGTTCGATATAACATTTGTCAGTGGCACGTTTACTGCTTCTTTCAGTAGGCATATGGTCAGCAATCAATAGAGCAAACTGTTGATTCTGGCCCGGATGATGGCTACGACTACAGATTTTATGAGGTGTGAAACGAACTGAACACACCGAAGGAATCAATCAATTTCGAGTGTTATCGATTTGTTTACACAAAAAAGTAGAGAATATTAAATAGAAGACGGTACGCAAAAGTTCATTCAAACGATGATTATTAAAGTATTTTATCTAATACATTCCTTATTTTATTCAAGTAAGTATGCACGTAATCAAAAATAGAACGACAAGATCTTTGAAACGCATTGTGTATAAATTTCTCCTTTTTTTATAAATGAAATTAATTATCGGGTAATTATCAATCAGGCAAACAATTTGATTTTCGATATCAGAAAGCGTGTAATATATGTGAGAACAAATTAATTAATATATAAATACGTTTGTTTAAGTATCATATAGTTACGCGTGAGATAATTGTGCACGCAACTCCTGGCCTTTCGACAAGATGTGTGAACTTATTCGAAAGCTGTAAATTTGATTAGCACATGGAGAGTGGATAATATCATCACCAACACGATAATCGTTTTACGAGAAACTTCGTGTTTGACATAGAGATACGATGCTTTCACGTCTAAGTACCAAGTATAGCATCGTGACAGTATCCAAATACGAAAATTCATCAATAAACGTTTATTCGTGCATAGTATTGCTACTTTAACATAAAAAATTACTAATTTTAATATTTCTTTAAAAATATTAAATCTTTCTTAGTTTATTATGCATTTATAGGTATAAATTTAGGTATTAAATATCTCAATGTCAAATTTTTAACTAATATTTTGTACACTCATACATGTCATACTTTTCTCGAATTAATCGCATCCGCGCATTCGCCCTGGTTAATAAAAATTGCTATTTTTGTTTGTGCCCAATTTAAAAATTTCATCGTTATATTTTTTCCGGTCACCGTTTCTCTATAGAGTCTATAGTCTCGTGGATAATCTTCTAGCAAGAAAAAAAAAGCATCCAATATACATTTACAAATCCGCTTTCTATCTTCAGCCGTTCCGTCGAACACGAAGTCCGGTTGCAACAGCAACATCTTACATTAGTTCTCTCTTCGCTATAAATACGAATCGCGAGCTTCATCTCTCGTTAAGCCGTAATTGTACTGAGCTTTCCACGAGAAAGAAAGATCTTAGGACAGTCATGTGCTATGTAAGATGGAGGAAAAGTACGAGTGAAGGGCCAGTCAAAAAATGTCAGCAAGTTGATGCTGTTACTAAATGAAAATGTTATTTTTATTTCTCATCATATGGATGTTTTATTCAATTTCTATAATAAAATTTTTATTATATTTTACGTGAAAATACACACGAAAATATATGTGAAATCAATAAGTATCGTTGCTGATATATTATTAACTGATGCACACTTTTATTTCCCTCCTCAAACTTTACTCATTTTTAGTTCGAAGACGCTGAGCAACTACGTGATTTCGTAACGAAAAATCACAGTTTAATTTTAACAGGGCTTTCCGTGAAATTGGGTAATATCGACCACCGGGTTTTCATCCCCGTGAAGGGAAGATTCAACAAGCAATATTCTAAAGTCTCGTGCTTTCGTCGTGCGCATTCGGCTTCTTTGTTATCATCTTTCGTCTTAGTTCTCGATCTATCGCACTTCTCGATGTCGCTCTCTCGAGGCGCTTTCACGCTCTTGAGATTCTCACGGCTTAAAACCTTCTGTGAGAATCTCTGGCAAGAGATATACATCGATGCAAGGGGACTAATATCGCGGCTGGAGAAAGAGAGGGAGAGAGAGAGAGAGAAAGAAAGAGGGGAAAGAGAGGGAGAGAACACGAGTGAGAGAGTCAGCAACTCTCATCCGAAATCGATAGAGCTTAAGACCCTGGACAACGAGGGTTAGCAGGGTGCTCCGAGATCACGGCTTCGGTCGAGGCTATTCTGCGGTTCTTTTTCGGCTGATAAACTTGGTTGCTGAATGTTGAAGAATGTGGTCCGCGTGTGCGAGGGCCAAGGGAAATATTTCATCGTGTTTGTTCGTAACATGCTTCTAGCCACATAGCAATAAGAAGTAATGCTTAAATGTAATATTTATTACCACCAGAATATTGTGCATGAATTTTCAAGTTATTAATATATTAACATTATATATTAATTAATAATCTCCTCTCATTTAATAATCAAATAAGATCTTTATATCGGTTGCTTGATATGTATATATCCAACATTTAATAATAATTTTAAATAATATTTTAATAATCTAATTTCTTAATAAAATTTTAAATAATTTTAAATAATAAGGACTCTTACAATTAGATTTAGGTATTGTTTCCTTGAATAGCGTTAAATTAATCATTGAACTACTTTACTTAAATTTTGTCGAGTTTAATATCAATTTGTAAATTACTATTACGTTTATGACATGCTATTACTGTACCAATATAGCATATGGTGCATTCACGACCGTCCAAGCCAGCACTTATCTCAAATGGTTTCCATGAATACTAAGGGAACATCGGCTGAGATGCTATTCGGCTTCCGAGTCGTGTTTCGGTTCGTAAATCACAAACAGAATTGATAGAATAAGTCGACTGACATGCGCGGGACAATAGATTCGATGCACGCGCATATCGGCTCCGTCTCAATCGACGATTTTGGCCTGCCGCATCTATTTCGGTATACCGAGGGTGATCTTCCGTGATGGGGCGGCGGGGTAAGAGACGAGCGAAAGACGCGCGGTAGAATCTGATCGATCGCGGTCATGAGCAAAACGGTGGATGCAAAGCACGTGTCAAGGTAAAGTGGCTGCTGCGTCGCTGGGAAATCTCGCTGAAAACGTATTCCAATAGCCCATAATGTTTTTACCGATGTGACTTTTCGCAATTGCTGTTTTCTCGCAAACGAAGACTTTCTATCATCGTTTCGAAAGTGCAAATAATTTTCCAGTTCGACGCAGCTACGATCGATTTGACGTTTAACATAAAGACGTTTTATTATGCAGAATCTGCACCGTGACGATGATGGATCAAGTGCCAACACATCTAACCGACACAAATATAATTTTTAATTTAATCGACCAATAAACTGTGAAAAAAGAGAGATAAATATTTATTTTTATTTAAAAATTTTTAATAATTCCACATAAATGTAAATGTATTTGTTACGCTTGTGAAAATCGTATACTTATGACATAAACAAATTTATTTGTTTCAAATTAATTCGAAGCTGATGCTGAAATTTTAGATAAGAGAAATGGAATTATACGTTTTACGTGCATAACATTTCAAATTATTATATTTCAATAATTATCAACGAAATAATCGTATTTGTCGCTTTTAATTTCGAACGGTGTTGTCGTACGAAGACAGGTTTAATAAATTATGCTTTGTTAAATCCAATCCAGTACGCAACTAATAATCGATGACCCATCGCTTCGAACTAAACTTGTGGTTCTACTGATGGATCTGATGCACCACGATGGGAATTTTGGATTAATCGAGAACACGATAATGTCGGCAGCCGTTACGCGGTTTGCATAGATCCGGAAAAGTCAATGCAGAGAGGATGCGACAAACGGCATCGCCGCGATTATCTCGCAATCTCGTTAGCGAGTCAAAGCGGTCGGTGTAATCGCTAGCGATAATCCCCAGTAGCGCTGATCTAGTCTGCGAATCACGAGTTGCTTGCCGCTTAATCGACTGGAATTATTAATTAGGACCGGTACGCAAGTACCCCCGGCACTCGCCGAGAACTTTGAGGATGATCGCGAACGAGGCATGTAAATAAATAAAGCGCATTTACTGAAGAAGGAAAGATAGATAGAGAGATATAGATTAGGTAGACAGATAGAAAGAGAAGGCGGAAGTGCTCTGGTGGGAACGCGCAGAATATTCCGTAGCAGGAATTTGCCGGTAAATTTAACGACGCACGAAAACCGAGAATGTCGATAGCTTTTGCGTCATTATGTTATGCCCGCCGCGTTGATATTTAAATAGCGGCAAATATATGGTAAATATTGTCAAAATAATTTCTGCGTAACCATTAAACTGATGAGGTTGTTGCGGTACTAATGTGTGTAAGTTAATTAAATTATGGTCTGCGGTAAAGCGGAATACTGGCAAATTAAATTTTGAATGCTGCCATGTTCCTCTGGTTACTCTTAGAGAGAAGCTTGATCATGTTAACGCATAGTGATTCGCTCGATGCACTGTTTCATTTCTCTTGACAATCGCCTCGTCTATTTGTACTTTCCAGTTTCGAATTAATGGATTAATTAATATAATGATTATTGTCACTATAGTGATAAGCTTCCGTGATTTACAAACGGGAGTTACTCGCATTGATTTCATTTCTAAAGAGAAAATTTGATCACATTTTACCGCACATACAACATACTCGTATCCGTGTTGCATCAACATTATAACTCAATATCGCAAATTAAAAAAAAAACTATATACATATATGCATATAAAGATACACTGAAAATACATTTTATAAAAAGCTAAACATTAAATTTTTAAATGTACATTGCGACTAAATAAAAAAAACATATCTAATATCTATTTTTACTTTTAAAATTTTATGATTTCATCATTTTACAAATAATCATTATTTATTTTTAAACAGTATAAGAGAGAATTTTTTAAAAAGTTAAAAATTAAATCTCTTCGTGCTACTGCGTATTTTATCCCGTTAAAAGTCTGCAAGTAACGTCATTAGTATTATATAAACCTACTGCAAGAATGCCCGAAAAAAGTCTGCCGCGAGCACGTCTCTTTCTCTTGAAGAATTTTCCACTCCAGATGCAGCGCATTACAATACAGCGTACCGACGCCGAAAAACAATAGTGTCCGCGCAGCTACCGAATCGTTCATGCATAAATTTGCATTAATTGCAATTAGGAAGCCGACGTTACTACGGATTTTCGTTAATTTAAACGATTGTCAGGAAACACGATACACACGAATCCTCACGTGTTCTATTCGTTATTCGCGCCTGTTCGCATATCTCGCACCTCTATATCCGTTGTGCCGAGTATCGACAGTCAGATATCACAGGCGCGACAAGTGGAAGGCGGAAAGGCTGTCGTTTACTTGTCAGATTCCTTTTCTTAGCGTCAATGCAATGCCGGCGACAAACATCGACACGAGCTGTTGCCCTAAAGACCTATTTAACCCGCGTGATACGAGACAATTTTGATTCCTCGATGCTATCAATATTACGCAACAAGTGACATGTGTCACAAACGCCATGTTGCGTTTAGAACGATTGTAGAAACAATTTTATGTTTGTGAAAAATGCAATTGGCATCGAAAATCCTTTTACGTGATATATTGCACTTTATGACTTTGCTTTGTTTAATTATTCAATTGTATGAACAGTTCTTCGCAAAGTGGAATTGATTGAAAATTGTAATATTTGTTCACATGTATTTCCTCGCTTCTGACGTCACAATTCAAAAGATTGCTCCATCTACTCTATAGATCTTTATCGTCAATTGAACGGCTGCAACCGTGCGTGAAATTCAAGGAGTGCGTTTAGCCGCGCTAATTGTCAGACGAAATCGCTTGTTCAGCGGTAGTTGATTGCGCAATTATTTCGATAGCGCTTTTCGGTCAATCGAAGGATTTCAGCGAGCCGGCCGCACGAATTCCGAACAAAGCTAGTTCCGAATATGGAGAAAATAAAGCTTGATATGCTTGGCATTTAATTGGAACTCCTTTGCAGCTTGTTTGTTTATCTCGGCGCGTAATTCGCTCGAATTTGGAAGCAATTCCTCTTTGTAATTTTATATCACTATGTTAATGTCTGTTCCACATTTTCTCGCTGACTTAAAAAAAAAAAAAAAAAAAAAAAAAAAAAATTTTGCTGAAATATTTATTCAGAAAAATCTTAACTGATTGAAATTGAAACAAATATTTTTAGAAACACATGTTGCAGTTTTTAAATAAACTCGTTCTTCCGTTCAAAACGTTCTGTTTCACTTTAATTATAATTTGTTTTAGAACAAATATAAATATTTGAAAGTTGAAAAATGTGGACGATAGCTCTCTCGTTGCCCAGTATGTCGGAACCATATAGCAAGCAAAACTTAAACCGCCATTCACGTGATACCCGTATTTAGTTACGATACCGTTGCGATATCGTTCTTCGATGGCGACGAGAAAACAAAGAATTTCATCATTATCCTCTGTGTCGGATCGTACCTTCCTTCATCGTGACACGAATGGCCATGGGTATAACAATAGCGAGCGCGACTGAGAGAAACAAGTTGCTTATGAGAATGGCGCAAAATGCATCTTCGCTCGCTTTGTAATCAGAAACTCGGATATAAACTTGTGTTCCAAGATGACGATGTCCATTCACCACCGCGAGCGAGAGTAACGCAAATATTTGTCGCTACCATGGCTCTCCCTCGAAATGCCATGAACTCTAATTGTATCTTGGTATCATAAATATTAATCAAACTGCCGCACCGAGACGAATTCATTTTTTGTGTCACGTGTTTACCCCCTATTTTATATGAATATATTATATACATGCGCGTCCGCGTACGTCCACCCGCCGTTGCCTTTCTCTCGTATCCCTCGGGAAGCCGCACTGCTTTTCAGACATAAAGAATTTATTTTCCTTCGTTGGTTTTCCGCCTGCGGGATCCATCCCGCTAAAAGAGGGCTTTCGCTATCTCGAGTCCTTTAATTTCTCCTCACTTATTTAACATCAGAGACGATGATTTTTTATTTATATTGAAGTCCGTTGGGACAGATTCAAGGGATTCTATTGGCTATTGTGCTAAATATTTAAGCCAGACATATAAGGGTGGATAGACACATTCTAGCAGAAAGATTATTATTAAGGTAAATGTAATTTTCGTGTATGTGTCGCAGGGGAAAATGTTTGACTTTTTATCAGGCAATTGAATCCAACACATACACAAAAGTATTGGTTATTTTATATACTTTTATATCTTCCATTGTGGCTCATATTGTCATTTCTATTCTTCTAAAACGTTACTTATCGCTGCTCCTCGGGAGAAATTATTATATCACACGGCCATGTGATAATATTATGTACAAACAGAAACATGTGTATAGCATGTGCTTTAATTTTACGAATGCGAGTTCCATTAGCGGGTATCATCGTCTCGCGAGACTGCAGCACTTTCGGCAAAACGTGCTACCATTTCAACACAGTTTATACGGCATTTACAAACGCATTATCTGAACACGTGTTTCTCTTCTTTTTCTTCTTTTCACGCTGACACACACAATTTTGAAAATAATCAAGGGACATGTGTTCCCATCATTGTTGTAAATGTGCTCGCACCTTTTCCACGCGAAAAGATAAAGTTCTTTTATTTTCCATTAAATATTTTCATTTGCTCTCGTTCTATCCGTAATTTAATTGATACTTTCTTTCCTCGTTCTTTTTCAGTTTTGCAGTCCGCATTTAATGATATTTTAATTATAATTTAAAATATGAAAAATCTTATTTGCACGCATGTACTATATATTTCGAACATAAAATTACCGCTAGCAATAAAAAAAGATTTTGTCTCATTAACGTGAAGTTTATTTCATGTGATAAAATTTTATTTAGTTGCGTTATTAACATATTAACGACCCAGCGATATCCAACAAGTGTTCGTTATTCCAGATTAAAATGCTGCAGTATAAAATATAAAATATTACATTTACTAGATGTTTTCGTTAATGTCGACGAAAACGTTGATCAATCGGCTCTGCGCTAACTACCGTTAACGGACTTTGATGACTTTTTTTCGCTTTTATGAGGTTCATAGATATTGCGCTGCTCATATCGACACAGCAAACGTACGAGCAAAAAACTTTTCTGTCTGTCCGATTCGATTAAAGAACAAAAGGATATCTCTTTGTTCTACAGACAGTCGAGAGCTTTACCGAATGTCGTTTTACTTTGGTGCGGTTATATGCTCTGCTGTGCGGTTTATTTGAGAGAACTAGGGAGAGCCAACTGAAATAATTAACCGATTACGCAATCAGTTTTGTAATACCGTAATATCTAATGGCCTTTATATCGCAACATTAAAGATTGGTAAAAGGCTCTGCTGCCGGGATTATAAAAGGAAATTATGAAAAAGAAATATAGGTAATATGATATATATATTGTAGTTCATTTAAATCGTGTAATTCAGACTTGACAAATTATCCTTTAGTCTGGAAGTGAAAGAGATTTATCACCGAACAAAATCTCTTTCGCTTCCTCTTTATTTAATTACAAGATCGTAATCTCTTTTTTCAATGAATCAAAGATCCGTATCGATGTATCAGTGAGATCGTTTCGATTCTCTAAAATCGGTTAGGAGAAATAAATGATTAATTCGAGTGTCGATCGTTCGCGCGAGTACAGCAAAATAGCTAATTACAGTAGATACTAATTGATGCTCCGCCGCGACGCTATTCGTTTCTTCCTGGCGTGCGCTCATTATCGTGGTGCATCGTAGGTACGCACAAACGAGGAAAGGACGTGTTATGTACACGAACGATTAACCGAGTGACAAATTAACTGATAACGCGGTGACAGGCTGTCACGAGAGTGCTTGATATATCTCGCGCGTCTAAATAATGAGCGGTCAGAATAATTTATGTCCGAATGTAATTGGATCCCATTGTGCCATTCGGACGCTGAGTAATTCTTAATGAATACTCAATGGGCGGTGTGGGAGGATGAGCAAAATACATGAGACAAAAAAGGCTGAAAAGGGTCTCCTGTATAGAATATCGCAATTCATACTAATTTTAATTGACTTTATTCTTTTAACAAGGTAATCTGGCATTAGCCATTTTGATAATTACCTTGATAATTAATTTGCAGATGAGTAAGGTAAAAAAATGTTCATGAATAATTTTGAATAATTAGTGGAATGTGTCTTACAGAAATATGGAGAAATAATATCTCCACGTTTTTTTTGTATTTTTTTATATTTTTACTTCAAAATTTGTTCGAGAATAATTTTAAAATGTTGTTAATGATGCCATTGATTATCTCAGTCTTTAATTTTCATATCTATTTCTAATTTGCAGCACTAATGCCTGTGAATATGCAAGTGACACTAGTTCTCTATGAATTCTCTCTTTCGGTCGGAATTCTTCGTTCTCGTGTTACCTTCGATCGCGATATCTGCGAAAACATGCAAGTGGTCCTCGATTCATTGCGACTGGTATCACTTATCGAAGCAGACCCTCGTACCTAAAGCTACGTATTATAACCCCACGGGTTTGAAGGGCGGTTGAATTGAATCGTTCGAACCCTCGGTACTATATTTTCGTGACAGAAATGTGCCTTTTTCGCGGTAATTCTATTGTAACGATCGTGCCACCCGTTTGGGGTTAATTGCCAGCACTGATCACGGTCGACGTCCCTGATCGCCGCTGGCCCGGGTACGATTAAATGCAAATCACCTTAAAGACGATTTTATGGGTATCACGTTAACGGATACCGACGTATAAAAGCCGTGGTGTCGAATACGATATTAGCGTGATCGATATATTCAATGAACTCTGTTTCTATCCTTCTCTTTCTCTCTTCTCTCTCTTTCCTCTCTCTCTATCTATCTATCTCTTTAGGGCGTAGAATATGGAAATTGATATAATCTCTCCCAAGGTCCTCTACAGCAGGTGGATGTAAGTTAAGATACCATTAATGTAAATTGAATAAAGCATGATTAACTGAAGCGTTACAAATTTATCTCGCGTAACACGCATAATGTACGTTACGGAACATAGTGTATTCTTCGTGCGCTTTTAATGCTCAACTTTAAGCATCCTTATTACTAAATGTCGAGTTAAAAAACTCTACTTATGTAAAATTCAATGTATATAATATGTACACGTAACACATAATAATTACAAAAATATTGATAGTAATCAAAAGATGATAACGACGTTGAATGCGGACACAAAAATAATCGTTACTAAAATAATAAAAGTCACACTAAAGATACTTTATGCCATTTATATATTTCCATCAAAAGAAGCAAAAGAATCATTTCCGTTATGTTGTACATCTTTATCCCCGTGTGAAATGAAAAGGGAAATGCCGCATGAAATCATCGGAGAGTGAAGTGTTCTTCTGCATTTTGCTTCCATTCAACGTCACCATGTATAGTTCTTATAAAAGAACGAATATTTCATACTTGCTCTGTTCCGCGTGTTGCATATTGCGCTTAATATCTATCAAATTTGCTCGGGAGATATATTTATCATCACCGTGATACATTACAGTATTAAACATTTGAACATTTTCAAGTCAACCGAAAATAAATCAACTAATTTTAAAGCGACATAGAAACCATTTTTTTTAATTTCATAATCATGATAATTAAGACAAATGCATTCAACAATTTAAAATACAAACAGAAAAGGATGATTTAGATGGCTTATAAATTTGCAAAGATAATTTTTTCAGAATATATCGTGTAATAATTTTATATTTTAAATACTGTTAGTGACAAAATTTTTTACTTTGTATTAAAGAGTAGATTTAAATTTAAATTTATTCTGTCATATTCTTCTCCATGTCGCAATTTTCTTTGAAGACAACTTTTCAGAATGTTTATTATTTATGTTGCATTTCTTACGTTTCTCACAGATTTGCATTTTGTTATATTCTCTGAAAAAGAGGGGGAAAAAGACTATCGGAAACGTTCTTATATGTAATAAAAATGAGAAGTTTTTTGATGAAAGCAAGTCGTTAAAGTTTTTTATAGATTTTTTACAATGCAGTCGTGTATACAAACTTTTAAAATAAATTCTTCCTAAATATCTTCACTGTGACGAAATTTCATGTAATTACTATTTGTTCCATCACCGCATTCTTTTATTCATCCGGTCGAATTTGCACTGTTTATATGCATATGTCTGCGCATCAGTCGTACCTACACATATTGCATTACGCGATCGTTGTTTCACATAAATTGCTAACCATTCAATTTTTCCCCCTTTCTCCCGATGCATATTTCACGCGAGAACTGAAGGTGCCGCATACCGACAGTCGCGCTACATATCCGCGATTCTCTACATTTATACACCGCGATCGTATGCATGCATATATGAGACGCGCATGAGAAAACGCGAATAGACTTATAAGAAATTCCGTTCTATGTCGCACGTGCGCGTGCGCGCGTGCACGGAGTGTTTGTCGATCATGGAGTTAACGGAAAATGGTATCGAACGATACATGCCTGTGCGTGTGTACATACGTACACACGTCGCCCGGCGCGAGAAACCGTTACAAAAGGTTCGCGGCGAGATCGACCTCCCACGCGTACGGGAACTCGCGGAATTTCGATGAACGCGTCCAGATGCGGCATCGCGCTCCCGGCGTGGGCGTGGACAAAACATCGTTCGTGCAGACGCACGTAGCCCCACTACGTGGGAAGGGAATGCGGAAGGATTGCTTTTACGGATTATGAGTATACACTGTTCGACAAAGGATGAGAAATTATGAAAGTAATTTCTCGGAGAAATTTTATTTTTATATCATCGTATTTCCCGCTTTAAACATCCTTCCGCGCAACGTTGTCTCGAAAGATTTCCGCGCGTCTTCAAAAGCGACGGGAATATTTGACGTGTTCTTAACAGGTAGACATAATATTCTTGCATATATAGGATCGGCTGATGTGGCTAGCTACGCTCACTATTGTGTATCACTGGCTGACCAGTGTACCAGCTGTACCAGCATTACTCTTCTTATGGCCCGCGAAGCGAGCGTACTACTGCCGGTCAGACTAGCGCATCCGAAATCCCTTCGAGCTGACCAGTGGTACGCTCGCGTTACTGCTATCAGTTCGAGTTACTGTCAGTGCCCGTTACTTGACGGCTTTGAGTTAACTGAAGTGTTTGGGACGATGATAGTTTAAGTCGACTCATATCGTTGTTACGTTAAAACCATTCTATGCTATTGTTCCACGACATCTTTGAATCCTTATTTAGGTATTGTTATATAAGCGAATTGCAAATTATAAACTTCTACAATGCTCTATAGAACTGTAAAGTTTGAAACACGTATTTGTTGCGGTATTTGCATATTTCCGACTACGTGATATTTCGTTTTTAGAATTTGTACTGAATTAGCAACAAATGTGTGAATAACAGTCTAGCTTTCCTATAGTTTTTATGAAAATATAAATATATAGGACATTACAAATTAAAATCTCACAAAATATAATTTATAATCAAAAATCTTACATCGATTATCTTCATAGATTTATATCCACGCAGATATTTTAATATTTACAGACTGATTTCTATTTTGTTAACGTGTAAACACATCAAAGTGAATGAAAGGCCGATTTAATCAACCTTGGGTACAAAAAGATAGACAGGTCTGGGACACTATACACAGAAACTTTCTATGAGAACTATCCGAAACACTGCGAAATTTATTAACATATAATGGAAAGAGCGCGTAGTCGATATCGGATACTGAGGAATCGCCCGACCCTATGTTCCCTGTAATTGAAATATTTGCCGATATTTGAGTATGGGATGGGCATGCATGACGGCGAGTTTAGAAGTTCTGCGGTCATCGGCCGACCATTATTTTCCGGTTATTATTTTCCCACTCCATCATCGTGGTTTAGACGTCGTGTCGCACCCACCGTCCCCATACCATACATTGTCCGGTATATATTCCAAATTAGATGAAGCTTATTACGTACTATCGTTTCCTCAGCGGTAAATTGCGGACAAATTCTCTTTTAACATTTTTAATTAAATATTGCGGTATCATGATTTATACTATCGGATTTAATTAATGGCGATGCAGCCTTCGCATGAAATGCCTTTTTTTTTGTAACGTCTGAAATAGCTCGAGTCATGATTTAAATATATTTTAAAATATGAAATAATATTTATTTATTATACATCCGCTTCGTATGAAGATATCATTACGTAATACATTACATTTATGTTTACATCACGCATCCTCCGTATGCAATAGTAATATCTCTTTCTTCTTAGCAAAAAATACATTCTCTCTCTATTTGAAAAATCCTTTAATAATATCTAAAGTACCATTTAGAAAAATATATTGGATTCTAAACTACTACAATTAACATGACAATGAGCGTTTCAGACTTTTTAAAAATTTACTCTTAAATATTTTTGTAATAAGCAATTTAAAATCGAAATTCTGTTAAAGTTTACATACAATAAAACAAGAAAATAAATACAATTCAAGAATTTCTTAACCGCAAGGCGATTCTCTCCAGCTGGAGAAATCGGGAAATAAAGTTTTCCCAAGTGTATGGCGACTAGTGAAACAGTTCTCGCATCGACAGAGCTGTCAAACTCGGTAAGGCTAAATGAGGGTTTACCGGGTCTCCTATTTCCTCCCTTCCCTTCTTCTAGCTTCCTCTGCCTCGATATCGGCTATTATATGTACCAGGAGTGTACAACCTTCGCACGCATCCATCAGTGGTGAGAGACTGACGACGTCAGTTGTTGGATAAGTGGTATTTTCGTATAGCTCATTAGGGCAACTTGCAAGAGGCCATAGATCTCCGTTACAAATACCGCCATAATCCTGTCGGAATTAGGAACTCAACAAGCCCCTCATCTCTCTTAATTTCGCGAGCTCATTTATGATGAATATTTTATCCGATTATCGCGGAGAATTTTGATTTTTGCATTTTTCCTTCTCTTATTTGCGAAATATGCAATATGCTCGTCCGTGTCTTATACCGTAGAAACGTAGAAAGCATTACAATGAAATTCTGTGAAGTTGTTAAAATCATTTTTCCCTCGAAAACTGCTTTATCATATTCTACAATTTTGACCTACTTTTTGTGAGTCGCTGGGTTTACTACCTCTCCGGATATATACTTAACAGAATTTCAGCGTCGTATATGACAATAGAGTTTACAAATTTAAATAAATATCTAAAGAAATAGAATGAGGTACATACAAAAATAAGTAATGTACAAGTCGAACGGAAGAAATTTCAATTAAATTGCGAATGCAATTATTGATATAAATTGCATAGTTCGAATGCGCGGAACGGAATCTCTTTATGACGAATGAGTTTATTAATGGAGCGCGATGCTATTACGAGAAATTATCGCGAGGAAAACGACGGGTGAGTGCAAATGCGTCGATGGACGCAAAGCTCCCGGGAGATCGCGTCGTCGCGTCGTTGATTTGTGTCTGATTTGCTTGCAAGCTGAGCGGCGGCACGGTTCGGAAGATCGATATTCAAGGCGTATGTCCCGGGATGTCCGGGCTGATATCTGTCAACGCGGTTTCGAATGTCAACGGTGGCATGAAAAGGTAAATGCTCGGAGCATGTAATGTGTTATTTTCTATAGTTATATACGTGAAGAATTGTACAAATAACAATTTAATAAAATGAGATTTAATAAAATAAAATAAGAAATTTTTCACGTACTAATTTATTGGAAAAAAAACCGTTGCGTTAATTTCATTAAAATCTATGCAAATGTTTAAAAAGAATTTCTAAGGGTTCTTGTTTCTTATATGTTAAATTCTATCTTTTTCAGGTATTTTTCAAGTTATATTATTCGCGAGAAATTAGAAATAGGAGTAATTAAATAATTTTATTTTTTAAAAATCTGAAAGTACGAATATAATAGAGTATTTGCGCTCAAACATTATATTGGGAGCATCTGCGTAAAAATAAATGATCACGGGATGCTTTTTCTTTATATTCTCGCTTTGAAATGCTTATATAAGTATCTTTTGACAAGAGCACTTGTGCTTCGTTTTTATTCATGCAACTTATCGATACCTTTGATATTTTTATGTCAAAGTGAGAATATACTTGGATTCCGTGGAAGAGGTGCTACAAGATATCTGAAACACGTGGGAAGTGACAATTGTCGTTTCATTTACTCGAAAATAGAAAAGGATGTATTTCAGCGTTAAACGGAATCTGTTTGCTATATAAATAGCTACTGCCATCGTCAGGTCCGCACATGTGCGATCGTGTAGAGGATTGCTCATTCAAAGCACGCGCGATTGATGACTTCCACTCGAAGACGCGTATAATCGTCTGCTTACGCAAGTATGGTCCGCACTTGGAATGGTCCGCGTGATCCCAAAGCAAACTTTCTAACGATTATGTGCAAATACATCGACGAGTTCGGAAACTTTAATCGTTTAAGCATTTGCGTCAAACTTTCGAAAGTAAGAAACAGACGACGCTATCCTCTCATCGATTTTGGCTTTCCGAAAATGTTTTTAGAATTTCTATGCATGAGCTACTACCATACCGTACTCTCTTGCACCGGCAAATGGTTTAACTTAGCGATATTTTGCATATAGCGTTTTGCAATGTGATGCGCAAACTGTCCTTGCATTTCCGTTACATTTCATGGTTTATTAGTTTCAAACAATTTCTTTCATCCAATATTATACATATAATATTTGAAAGAAAACAAGTAAAAACACAAAGAAAATCAGAAAAATCGGAAACCTTCTTGCCATTACAGTAAAACCTTGTAAGAAAAATTCAGGTCGGTAATCTGATTGACAATGTGATAAATCAACATGTCAATTTATTGGAGAATTTGTGAGGAAGAAATATTTCAAGGAACACAAAAACTGTCTCAATAATTTCTTAATTTTGTTGTAATCTTATAAACATGTTTTCCATCAATTTCAATAAAATAATGATTATTAAGAATATAAGAAACAGAAGGTATTTTGTATAAATTTTATAATGTTGCGTGGAAACTTGTGTAAGTAAGTAGCAAGCTTAATGTATTTTTTATTGATTTAAAAACGTGCAAGTAATAAGTATAGATTTTTTAATGACAGCCCATTTTAATAATAAGATTAATATCAGTAATAATTAATTCTTGATTTTTCTTTATTATATATTATTTAACAAGTATTAAAAATTGAATATTTTTTTTTATTTATAGGTATACATTTCTATCCATTATATTTTTTCATCGAAGAATACTGTGAGAATTTTAAATTGTCTCTCTTAATCATTAGATTATATGTATACGTAACACTATTCAATTACATATAAAAGCTCAATTCAATGGGATCATCTAAATTACTCCCTTTGCGCTTGTTAATAGCCAGATATTATCTTTTTCCGCACGAAGATGAATTATTCAGTTGATTTTATAAACCGATGTCGACCGCGACTGCGTCCACACTCGTTAATCTAAACGAAGTGTGGGCAGTGTAGAAACTAGCATAAAGAGAGAGAGTTAGGTGCAGTTGACGGCACACTGAACAGGCAAAACACGATTAGAGGGTGACCTCACGTAGGTCCGTCTGGCTATTCGTCAGGATGCACGTGTCGGAAGTCAATTAGATACGAGCGGAAGTTGGTTCGCGGCGGGGACGACAAGGGAGAAAGACAGCAGGAAAGCCTCATTTTGCGAAACGTGAACGAGCCTCGAGAAAATACGGCCGCTAAGTACACCGTCGTCCACCATAACGCCACAAATACGAGGAGTATTTACACAATGCCCGGGGATGCCGAGCGGTGATTATGGTCGCGCAGGAAAGTATTTGCGTGCACTCTCCTAGGGGATATGAGAACGCGTAACACGGGATGCGGATGTGAAAAAAAAAGTTACATCTCCATAATCGTTTTACGACCGACCACGACGACGATGAGTGAACGCAGCCAGCGTGCTGTCATTAAAACTTATTTATTGTGGTACAAGGAAATGAATATTTACATAGAAAAAGAGTTACTCACGCATATTAGTATATCCCACAACTCTCTCTCTCTCTCTCTCTCTCTCTCTGTTTTTCATATTAATATTAACCGTTCGTGTAAATCGCTTTTCCATGCCTGCGGGATACTCCATAAAATTTAAAGAAAAAAATAAAATGACAATTGCGTTGAAAATATTTACGCCCGAAGTGAGTTACACGTATAGTACAGTTGTAACGATATAACTTTATTCATTAACATGTATTAAAAACATTGCATTAAAAATTATTTTAGTAAAAGTTTTTCAGAAAGATAAACTGAATGAAATATTCATTAAGAGTAAATTACAGAAAATTAATTAATGATATAGGAATAATGCAGTATTATATATGTAGAAATATTATAATTAGGGTATTATTTCGAAATTACTTTGCTATTATTTTGAAAATTTTATTCGAGAAGTAACAATTTTAAATGGAATACAAAATTAATAATTAAAACGCAATTCTGGGATACATTTTTTGATGTTATTAGGCTTGTAATAATTACCTATTTCGTCATCCCAGTTACGCCTAATGCACGATACGGGGGTAATTTATTGATGAAGGCGAATCTAATTATCCCCCTCGTAAATACCTTACGAACCGCAAAATAGGAGCTTCGTTAGTCTCCTACAACACATCTGACCCATCTATGCACATGTACATTTGCAAACATGACACCGATATGTTTGCACGTGACAAATAGTCACGACATGCAAACGAGATCAATGATAATGCGGAAGTGCCTGAGAGACAACAATTATAACTAAAAGGCGGAAATCACTATGAAATAATGATGCAAATCAGATTCTTCTACATCACAAAAAGAAAGAATCGTTCCGCTGACTTTCAAAAATAAATAATTGATCGACAGTGCGCGGATTGTTACCTAATAAAAGATAAAATCAAACAAAACATTATTTATATATACAAAGTTACTTAATAAATTTTTAGCAAGTAGAATTATAAAAAGTATATATTCGTCACTGAGATCGACGATAAAAAGATAACATTTTATTGTTCTTTTTGACATAAATTACATGAATTTTATTAAAGTCGAATTACCTATAATAATATTGCGTTATCTCGATGCGTGGAAGTTAACTATGTAATATTCCGTTAAAGTAACTGAAGCGGGAATGTCACGAAACGTTACCGCTAACGTATCGACGCGTAATGTATCGCAATAACGGGAGTCTAATAAAGCTGGTGTATGTAGGTGGTTTTATTGCGGAACGTGTCGTTGGCTGCTCGAGATAGACCTATTAAGAGAATGCCTTTCTATCGGTGCACGCAATTTAGTTGCTTTTCCGCACCTGGCAGAAAGAGAGAGAAAGAAAGAGAGGGAGGAGGAGGAGAGAGAAAGGGGTGAAAAGAGCGAGAGGCAAAGAGAAAGCCACGCGCGGTCGTTGCGGCTTCGTTGCGTTTACCGAATGTTATTTAGTCCGAAGAGGGAAACTCAATAAACCCTTAATGGCAGTTCCGTAATAGTATCACAAATACTTAAATACGATGTGGGTCGTCCTGCTGTCATGATGTCGGCGGTAAATTGTTTTCTCTACTGGCCGTGATCATAAACGATACTGCTAATTAGACAGTAATTAAATCAATGCTGGGCGCTGAGCAGCGGATCTGCCTGTTTATAAGCGTACTAAACCTTGTCAATTCGTAATCCTCTTGTCCTTCCAAGAGTGAAAATTGGCTCACTCTTTCGCTCGAATGTTAAATCGAATTACCTTAATCGGAGTTATCCTTCAACGAGTTAATGAAAATCAGATTAAGCGGTGTATGAATAGAAGATCTATATCGGCAATTTGACTAATGGTTTCGCCATGTTGAAGTAAACAATTCAATCCGATGCGTATTAATTTCATATGAATTATTCCATATCGGGGTAAAATTTGTAGTGGTTCTATTAATAGTGGTTGTTCATTAATATATTCTTGATTGCGGTTTCGCCGATAACAAAATGTTCACTTGTTGCTGGCTTATTTCAATAATGCTTAATCAATCTACGAATTGTCATAATGGAAGAGATTGCTAATTACCGATTAAAAGTAAATAAATACAATAAGCGTCGCAAAAAAAATTAAAAACTATCGACAATAATCATAATTTATAATATCGTTACTAAATCGTTACTAAAGTAAATCGTATTAAGAAACTTTAATAAATCATACTTCGTCGTGGAAATTGCAAGTTCCGGCTGTTTTTTTTTAATGATAAGAGTTGCAGTTGCTCATTTCACGAAAATTTACGAAGTCTCTTTTAACGAGCTCGATAAGTCAGCTTCCGTAGCACTTTCGTGATATACTGACGCGAACAGTTCAAAGGACCTCATGGCAGGATCTGGCGTCAGCAGCTGATCGTTTTCTCTATGGACTCGTGCCCGTAAATGTCCTTAGTTCACTCGGCGATTAAATTAACGGCGACGCGGAGTATAAAATCTGTTCAATTATGATAATGCACTTAGCGGGGACAGATTAGCGCGTCGGTGAGACGGGAAAGTTCCAGCGCGGTTAATTCTGCGGTCACGGCGCAGTTTCATGCCATCAAACGGCGCGAAAAGCACCATTTATCGAACCTGCCGTTACACGAAAGTCCGTGCTCGAAAACAGAGAGAGCGGGCGATTCCTCTCATACCGTGTGATTCGTGAGAACCCCGCAGGGATGACTGGTTCCCACAATCATTTGGGTTTAGCGTACCCACGGACCTGAGCTCAATATACCGCGGACACTCGCCTACACGTCGCTTTTAAAAATTTACACAAATTTTACATGTTGCATATAATCATATCCATGCATTTTTAATTGAGTGATAGCGCAATAAATATTTGAAGAAAAATGGAAATAAGATACAAGTTAAGAAAAATAAAAGAAATAAGAATAAGAACAAAGCTCATATATGTACACTGAAAAAAAAATTCTGATTAAAAGCGGACGAATCAGAAAATTTTGTAGGATTGATCAAATATTCTGGTTATTATAATAGAACTCAATATTTTATAACTTATAATAACCAGAATTCCTGTTATAATAATCCTGGTATAACAGAATATTTGATCAAGCCTACAAGATTCTTCTGATTCGTCCGTTTTTAACCAGAATTTCTTTTCAGTGTATTTAATATAAATGAAATAAAAAACGAAAGCCAAAACTAATCTTTTATTTCTACTTTTTTAAATTAATTCTCATTAAAATAAAAGTTTTATGAGAGTAATTTTGAACTCGATATTGGAGATTTATAGTTTCTACGTGATCCGTAAACTGTCACCGCTCTGCTATATATATGGCTATATATATCCAAAACTTTTGCAACGGAATATAGAAATATATGCAAACATTGCATTTGCCGTAAGCTGTAATTATGTAAAAATTAATTTGGTTTTATAATTTTTTGATAGATTGGATCAAATATAAATTTTTTAATTAGACTCGTTTATAAAAATATTTTAATTATATTTGAATTTGCATATATAAATAACTGTATTGTAAAGTAGTTTTACGAACAAATAGCATTAATAATCATGTTTAGAAAATAATGCAACTAGAATAGCGCAAACGTTTGCGCAAACAAACATTTCGTCAATTGACAAATGGAAATAGGACGTTGTGATTGTGGGTGCAGTGTATACGATGATCCGGTTACACATACGCTGTCGCGAACACGTGCGTAAATTGGCATAAACTCTGCAATTAACGTTTAATCGGCCCTAATCGCGATGCAATTTAATTTCACGCATAGATCTAGACGGGCGCCGTACTCTGTTTTGTTGTATCGCTGCTACTCGATTATCGTTTTAATCGATCATTCTCTAGACGGGTAAAACGAGTTCCCGTTTTATTACATTCGCTAAATTTGCCTAGCGCAGATTTCATAGCGCGAAAATGCCTTTTAAACATCTGCAGGAGGTCGTTAGGCGATTGTTCTCCAATTAAGCAACTGCGATTTAATTGACGGATTTTAATAACGACTTTCATTTGATATTTTATTAATTCGTCGTTCTCGGATGCAAATATTCCTCGAATATTTGCAGAGAGCCATTCTCATCGCAGAGAAAGGATTGCGAATGTTTTTTTAATGGATATTATGTAACACTCGTCATTTGTGAAGCAGGATTTTACTCGACAAAGCCCGTTTTTCCGTGCTTTAAACATTTTTCGAGGATGTTACGAGAATTTCCTGAATATTTCCGAGAGTTTTCTAAATCTACACGAACATAGATGTGTAACGTAACTTTTACGTTATTTGTTGCATAAAGAAACGTAGAACTAATGTATTTGTTAGCCGTCTAAAAGGTTAATACCGTCTGAAATATAATGCAATCATTCGAAATTATGTGGATTTTTTTTAAATTTTCACGTAGCTACTTTCGGTTGTTTTTTATAAAAAATTGAAAAATTCGTGCGCGTGTGGTATTTAAGCAATGCTATACACACGTGTATGTACCCTGTGTTCCTAAATAAAAAAAATATCTACATAAAATACTGTTTATTTTAAAATGAGTGATAAATTATTTAGATTAATTTTTACGTTAGATACATTTTTATACATTGTTATTACGAATAAATGAGAAAATAATTTTCGTGTGTCCGTAACATCAGAACTTGGTGAATTCACATCTACCGACTTGAATTCTCGCTTTATGCACGAGAAAACCATGATTGTTAGGACGGGCCAGCTGCGATATTGATCTCGTGTTACAAAGTTGCAAACGTAGTTTCGACGCGTGTTCCGACGGATACACGAGTGTATGATGCTATACCTCAAAACATTACGTGAAGTTACTTCGGTGATATTCCCTAAATTTCATCTCTCAATGAATGAGTTTCAAGCGGCGACATATGGCGCGTGCGATGCAAGCACGATTTCTCCGCAATATTCACGATATTCACTGAAAACACCCGTTATGACCATGATGAACGATGAAAGTCCGTGTAGCGTTATGGGATGCAAAAAGAAGTATTTCTCTCTCTCGAAAACTTGTAGAAGTAGATTTGTCGGAGAATAATTTAACGTTTGTATGACTCTCAATGTATTTTACACAATTCGCTGATGTGCTGATTCGAATTCGTGCCCTCATGGAAATAGTTTGGTTGGAATCTTTTCATTTTAGGGTAGATTTATTTTTTTTTCCAGGAATGTTAGGCACAAAGCGATTCTAGCAAGGAATGAAATGGACATTCTTTTTAAAGGGAAAACAAAAAAAAGCGGAAATAGATGTATGCAGTGCAATTGCATTCAGTTATGTTCCTTTTTTTATTTTGGCAAGATATTTTCTTAATTAATTTAAAAAGGTACTTAAAATCATCAAAAAAAGAAAAAAAAAATTCTTTACGATATGTACCTATAATACTTTTTTGTTAAAAAACAAAAAATAAGTTAATAAAAAATTAAATCATTAACTTCCCTTAACCATTTTTCACTTGGAAAAATGGTTGATAATTCGTCCTAGTTATTGAAAATACTCGATATATCACTTACGATTAAAACTGCAAAAGTTGAAGCAACTTCCTTTTTTTGTCTCTCAAGCTATCTACATTGAATCGCAATCAATCTCGATTTGAGGCTATGGAACTTTAAGAACAGACTGCCTCAAGTCTCGTATATCAATGACAACCAATCATCGTCCCCTCTTCATTCTTTATCGCTTTCGTTGGAGAGTCGCGTTAAGAGTCGCCTTTCCTCCATTCGTTATTTTCTTGCAAAAATGGAAAAAAGGAAGCTCGAGTGGGACATTTGAAATCGACATTTTCCTTTTTGGCATTCGCAGGGGAGAGATCACGAGGGGTGACTTTCCCTCAAAACCATTAGGGAACGCTGGGTCAGCCGCGAGGTGTCAACAAAGTGTGCGATATCGGTCGCCGGTGATGGTACAAGGGCCGGCTTTTAAAAAAGAATTCCGGACTTCTCGGTGATACTCTTAGCGCGTTTTATTGATCCATTAAGCTCCCGCTGAAACAGCAGGAGGAACGGCGGTGGCTCGCTTCGGGCATCTCTCTCGTTTGGAGCGGAATTATTAACCACGCGTGACAGGTGCGTCTCGGTAACCTTGAACTTTCGGCCCTGTTCACACTTTCGGCTTTGTACGTAACCGGTATTCTCGTGAATATTTCGTTGGGTTATCCCTTATCATTTCTTAGGTCGAGGAAAACGGTTAAGAGAGGCTTCAAAAGGAGCAAGAACGTTGAGGTATTATGGTAGAGCTTGTGTGGAAGAAAAAAAAGAAAGAAAAATATATACCCTGGACAACACTTGCGCTTTGAACGGCACGTAACAGCACTTTTGCAAATATCCGAGGAAAGACCTCCCTCCGTGACGTTTACGACAAAAGGTGGTTGTATCCCACGTTTTATATTCAGGTTTTCATCTCGCCTAGGCACGAACGCCGCCTTATTTACTGTTGCCTCGTGCCACGCGCGTATCTGCTTAATGAACTCATGTACATGTTATTCATGACTGTAACAGTCCGGTTGTTTATTAACTTCAAATAAACCGAAAAATGTGCTAACAGTTGCAAGAGGCGAGTATTCGCTAAATCCAGGCCATTTGAATATCTCTCTTGCAGTTTACGTGAAAAAATATATATATACTTTATTTAAATAGAATATTTCTTACTCAATGTGATTAAATAGTTAAAATTAATTCGATTTGCGATATCGAATCTGCGATTTAATCTGATTTTTCTCGCATTGCACATGCGACATTAAACACATGTCTCATTCTGTTTTCCATGTATGCAATTAATGATCACAATTAATATCATGATAATTACACATTCATCCGTTGGATTTTGTGGATCTTGACTTGCATCACTCGTTTTGTCTCGCACTCTTGTTGTTTTTTAAAAATGTAAGAATGAGGTAATCGAAGTGAAATGCCGCGTTTGTGTTCGTTAAACGAGGCCTAGAAGGGTTTTCAAAAGATAGCAGAATTAGCGGGGAATTCAATCTTCCTTCGCAAATGCATTGTCTCAAAACCTTTGTTAACGCTCGGCATTGTGCCAAGAGGGCGACTTTGTTTAGAAACAATGTGCCTAGTGTGGCGCGTTGCTCGCGTATTTCACAGACTCGTGCCGTCATATCAGAATCACGATACAATCGCCACACGAAAGTTTCGTGCTTATCGAATCCCTTTGACGAGAGAGATTCGTGACGTACGAAAAACACGTCGGTGGTCCCACATTACAACGAATTACTTTGCAGTTGCATTATAGCAAGGACATTTTAGCATTACTATAATGTAGAACAATCGCTTTTGTGCTCAAAACTGATTTTTACGAACAGATCAACATCGATAGAAATATTAATCGTGCGGTATCACTCTTATTTTTGCATTACACGAGTATGAACGTACAATTAATTATTAATTTATTGTCAATTAATCTTTAATCGAAAGCTGCAATAAATCGGTAAGGCAAATATTGAAAATCATAATATATCACACTCGAAAATTCATTATTCAAGATTTGTAAAAGATACGGATATATGTGAATTAAAATTCAATTGAAAACGAATAAATCCCCGTTCAGTAGCATTCCAGTACGATATGTGATTAAATAATATGTGATAATTATTATTTTTACGTATTCTTTATCTTTACGCGTATTTCTGAAAAAAAATCGCTATGATTATCATATAATCAATAAATATTTAACAATTTTTAAGCGTGATAAATATTGTGATAGATGTTAGAATAAATTTAACTTTACGTATTTGTTTCGATCGATGAATAATATGTGAGAAATAATTACTGGCTAGTTTCCCCAGGCTTATGTTTGTCTTCCGAAAATTAAACTAGTATGACGGTATGTGCTTAAACAATAATATCAGCACTATCACATACAAGACTACAAGCTGCAGAACAGGTTGTGTAATCCGAGTTAAGGCAATGCCAACACATACTAAATTACGGATCACAGCAATTAGTAGACAAAGTCGAAAACAAGATTTCCCAGAGTCAATGTTTAATTATTTCTATTCATTCAAGATATTGAATGCATAGAAAGCATTATATAAATTAAAAATTTTTTATTTTATCATCACTCACAGCCCATTCTAAATATGGCATATGAAATTTTATTAAAGGCATATTGCAGTTATGCACATATTGGGCAATATTATAATTATACATTAATTACTAAAAGGTTGTACAACACGCCGTGCATTGTTTGCTTCATTTGACTTCATTAATGCGATTAAATTAGATTAATTAAGGATTCTATTTCCGATGTCTTTTCTAATGATTAATTCGATTATGTGTGTCTATTTTTTATAAATGAAAGAGTAAACATTTACGAATGAGAGAGTAAATTTCAACATTTTCGGAAACACAAATTTGTGTTCTGGTTTATTAATCGTTGCTAATAAGCGATAATGTGACACCCGCTCTTTCATTTTCCTACGATCGCGTTCAGCATAAATCGGGCGAGAAGATGTCGTTCTAGCATCGCGCAATTGCCGCAAGTCGAATTGCTGTGAGGCCTAGCAATTATATCTTGATCGCAATTCCACGCCAGAGAGAACGTTGTCCATAAATTATACCGTAGTTTTAGTACTAGCATAAACGGTGAGAGCGAATATTCGGCACGCGCGAGGGCGTGCTCGCCCATGTTACCTCCATTATCTCGATTGGAGCTCGATCGGCTGGTCAACGGTGTGTCGTGCCTAATAATATGCCTGGCGTTATTGGATACACATGCACAATACGTACATTGCACGCGAAACACACCTGTGATTCGAGCGATGCGTAAAGGTGCATACATCTAAAGATGAAAACTTTTACTGTCGATTCTATGCATACGTTACTACGAACAAATTTTTTTATCAGTAATTTATACCGCGACATTAATTATTTATAAATAACGTTAATTTAATAAGCGATAAAAATGAAAATTTTAATGTATAAATTTCCACTTATACGTAACAGTATTTATTTTCATAATTTTTATAAAGATTTTTTTGGACAAAGCTTATAACTAAAAGTGAGATAAATCATTGATGAGCATTTCTTGCTAATTTTTAAATGTTTAGCCTTTAATTTTTCAAAATAAATTTATGGAATAATGATAATATTCCTTGGATTATACAAGTGCTTTTCGCGTAGCTGATACATATTCGTTGTGTATACTCGTGTGAATCAAGCTTTAGGTAGTGCCATACCTCATAAATCGATCGTTTGCTCACGCCACTGTCCAAACTCTCGCGCGAACTTCCTTTAACTGTCAACTGCATAGTATTGCTTTCAAATAACTATCTAAATAGATAACAATCATAGCATCAAACTTTAATATCAATATCTCACTATTTTTACGTATTTTTCTTTCACAATTCGTTAACAAACAATTATAATGTTGTTGCACAAAATATATATGTCTCGCGTTTTGAATGAAAATTTACAGTAAAAATACCGCTGGTAAAAATCCCTTATCGTCTCTCGAAATAAAATAAAATAAACGATGAAAGCTTAATGACGTTATGCGGCAGTCAATGAATGATCGGTTCCCATGTGTAATTGCATTTGCAATTAGGATACCGCAACAATACCCCATGGGAAAGTTTAATCGAATTTCAGAGATGCTGTATAGGGAAATCTAGTATGCATAAGACAATAATCGTCTTAGGGCAATGCCCTGTACTAGAATTCTGTAATTATATGGATTTTTCGAGACTAAATAATTACTCACGAAAAAAACAAAATACGGCAAGAGCTAATAATATTTTTGTTGTAATATTTTTTATGCTTTTTCTCTTAGTTTCAGTATAGATAAATAGATTTCAACTACAATCTAAAAATTTATTTTACATAAAATGAAAATTTTTAATTAACTTTTTTCAAAAATATCAAATAAAAATGATTGTGTACAAATGTCAAATATCTGTTATTGTATTATATCTGTATTGTATTATATATTAGAGTCATACATGCTGTAGTCTTTAATTTTTAACTATTCAAAAATATATATTAATTAATTATAAATAAATAAGAAATAGTAATAACTTGTTGATATTGATTAAATTTATTCTTAATGTTGGCATAAATGGGGATGTTTTGGCCTTTAAAGGTCAATGTACATGGTTGCTTGCAACACCATGAAAATTACAAGAGCTCTACTCAACCTTTAAAAGAATTATTCTATTTCAATAAATACCTCACCCACGCTTGTACATTAAGTCTAACAAAATTGAAAACCTGCTTCAAAAAATAAAAATATTAGTACATTCAAAATGAACATAAAAAAAAACTTGTCTGATTTTTTAATAATTTTTTATTTTTTTATGCAACAGAAATGACTACTCGTGTATTAAAATAAGAGAAATCAAAGGAACAGATAGAAATTCTATTTAAAATATTTTGGTTTGTATACAATATTTTTTGTAAAATAATCTTCTGTAAAAAAAAAGAGAAGGAAAGAGAGAAAAAATTGAGCAAATTTCTTTCGAGGCATTTATGTAATAGTTCATATCTCGCCATTATCGATCTATTGCAATATAATAAGTATCCTCTCGGATTTTAAATGAAATTAATGGAAGCTATGTAACAGGAACGACACCAATATTAATTAATTCAAAACGACATTGGAAACGATTTCACGGTGATTGCGCTGTCGCTGATAACGGACTGGGGCATTTAGCTATTTCACAGTCAGCGTACCTTCGTGAACCGAATTAATGCCATACGCAGAAAGCGAGAATTTACAATGCCGGTTTATACGTATGCCTGTATATATACAGTGCGATTTAGACTCTGGCGAAGGACTGTCGCTGACAATCCCTTTGAATGAACGCAAAGCGTTTATGCGCGCCGGCTGCTTACTCCGCTGGAGCCATGTTGTTAAGCCATGCTGAATTAATATCAAATAACAACGCGCACTAATCATGAGGGCCGCGGCAATAAGAGGGCCGCGACATATCTGCGTGATTCACTTCCAGCCCCTTCGAATTTATATTTCGCTCTATATCGGAATCGACCGAAGTCAACTAACGCGTGCGCTCCGAAACTTTGCGGACCCTCACAAAGCGAGCTGTTCGTAGTTTATTATTACTTCGCGCGCCCACGCTTTGTGTGCGGTGCCGCATTGTTGTAGGTAAATGCGACATGCAAGAGTGAGTGTATGCATACCGTGGCAATCACTAGGTCAGTACGCATCTCCCTCATCGGAGATAACAGTCGCCCACAATCCTACTGCGCGTTTACCGCTAAATGACACCGTCCAAGTCTGCGTGAGACAATGGTGTTACATAGAATAGATGTAGAATAGAAACACAGAGCAATCGCTGGTATTGTCGCACATTTTAATTTTTACATTTTATTTAGGTCATATTTGTAACGCCAAATTAATAGAACAAAATTTTGAAAATGGAACCGAAATATAAAAGAATAGAAGGTGATTAATCTGACGTTTTAATATTTTTACTCTTCGACCTTTTCATATTTAATAAAAAGAATTGGATTTGTTGCATTTATTTCTCCAGGCGTTTTTAGTTAGCTGAATCAAATTCCTTCAGCAGAAATAATGGATGGTTTAAGAAGAAAGCTGAGGAAATATTCTCATGGCATTGTTCCTTTTTATTTCGTCAGAAATCATTAAATTACTTTCGAGTGTATGTGCAACGTTCATAACGAATCCAATTGCATATAATAATCCGTATAAGTGCTTAAGACTGTCATGAAGCTGTCTACATAAGCACCTTGATTGATCGAATATTCAACATATGTATGTATATTCTGCTCACAGAAGAACAATATTAATTTGTATTATTGCAAAATAATACAAATGAAAATCTCAGGATATTTTATAATATTCATAATTCTCTCTTTTGCCACATTCTAATAAAAACCAAATTAAGGCATTGAAATAAATATCCTTTTACGGTGATGCGTTCAATAAAATTTCGGTATTTTGTTCCATAAAATTTCTTTACAGACGTTTCTAATAATCTGCTTTCAGTTGCATTAATACGCGTACAAATATCTGCTCTGAATCATAGCATGAATTTCTAATCCGACCGCAGCGAAACCTTAGATGTTATGGGTTGCTGGCACGCGTTCATCCCGCAACAATCAATTATTTCAATCCAAGCCGCTCTCGGATGTTCGTAGATGAGACAGAAACTAATACTCAGCGTCGCTCGGCATTGGTAACAAGTCGTTAACGAGTTCCTCGACGTAGTCTTAATCAGACTTAATAGTCGGATCACGCGATCGCGAGCAGGAGTTCTCACTGCACGCGAGTATCCTGTTACACAGGATCATCCTGCTGAACGAGGATTCCGCTATACGCGGACGCGCGATGCAGTCGTGTCGATTGAGTTATCGGTATTACCACTGTGTGCCTGCTGCAGCAGCTATCGCCGTTACACTCCGCTTACTTCGACGTTCCTTCCGCTATGTTGTACGTGTCTGATCGGTGCCAGTAGTTGCCCCGTAACTGCGGTCAGACAGCGCCGGTAGTTTCTGACACGTGCACGTGAATTGCATACATAGGCAAGCCCAGAAGCCAATAGCTTTGATTGTGTATGTGTGTGTGTGTGTGTGTGTGTGTGTGTGTGTGGGTGGATGTGCGCTTTTATATAAAAAATACAAAAGTTATAAAATTGTACATGTTTGAAAATAGACATTTTTTAGACTCGTGCATAACTTTTGCTGAGAAGATATCAGAATTCTATATGCAAAATATTCAACGAATTAAAGTCGATCTATCTTTCATAAATCTTTCATAAATTAATAACAATATGGTGAAAATAATGAATGGCATAAATCGATACGCTCATATTTTAATACATATTTGTTACTTCAAAATTAAATATAACCAGAGGCACATTTTATAGTACAGTATCAAATTTTTCTCGCATGTTTCGCAAAGGCATTTTGCAGGAACTTACGTGTAGAAAATTTAATATGTATTAAATACCTTTGAGATTCAATCGATACTTTACGTAACTCTATAATCGGTAATTACGGAAAAGTCTCGTTCAAAGTCCGGTAATTCTATCTCAATAACGGATCGAAATAAATACTTTATTGAAAGCTACAGTCTCTGCGAGAAATCGGTACATACGAAACCGATAATGCCGAAGTTTCCTAGGATGCGGGCACGAAATTGAGCCAAAATTCGATTAGGCTACGGATGGCCGCGCAATTTGCGAATACGAGTGCGACGCCTTGTATAACGTCGTTGGATAATATACGATACGCGTATTCTCGTTCTTTCTTTGGTTAAAAATTTCAGAGGTTTCCACAAGCAGGAAGAAAACCGCGAAATGTTCGCGCCGTTCTTTGTCGACCGATGAAAGGCGAAATTGGGCCGCGTACCTCGGAGAAATGTTCTATCAGGACATCTTTACAGATAATTTCGTTACAATGAAAACCTCGGAATCACCACCGTTGCAATTTCCCACCAGACGGTAGAGGGATATTGCAGGGGTCCGGGAAATATGTGCCCGGACAAATTACGTTGTCGGCGGTGAACGAAGAGAATTTCGACGGTAACGTGAACGAGATATTGATAAATTATTGGGGTCAGAAGTGAACAATTTTTCTTTTTATTTCAATTTATCAGATTTTACGTCTGTCGAATTTTAAATGAATGTGTAACATGACGTTAAAGATTTCCCGGCCTTCAAGAAAAAATTAAAAATTGCTCAAAAATTTGATAAAATATTAGTTTCTAGAATATTTTTTCTCATTTTTATCTATAAAATATCTTTCTTCGATTAATCCGGGGAGACTTTCCAGCATATATTCAATACTATTAAACTTGAAATTAAAATCTTTATATTTGCGATTTTCTTGATCCTTTTTTTATTATCAACTGAAACTTCATAAACTTATACACTTTTGTTATTATCATTATTATCGTTATTGTGATAACAATTGTTTCGTAAAATGTACAAAATCCAAATCCATATTGCATGAATTTATATCCGTCGGTTTCGATGGAAACTTTGTACTTCACTATTCTCGAGTGATAAAGTGCATTGCTGCTTCTCTTCGGACCTTCGTCCGAAAGTCGAAAAGATAAATTGCCGGCGTGCTCACCACCATAGTTTCAAAGTCGCGAGACTAGACATTATGTTGGTATTAATATTCAACTCGCAGCCTCGCGACATCGTTTCCGAAGATCTCGCGACGTTTTTCTTTCCCAGGACACCTTATTCCTCTTCTTCGCGGAAGAATAAAATAAAACGAAAGACGGGAAGAAAGGAACCACTCTCATCTCGCGGCTTGATTAAGAACGTGCGACTTCTGCGGAGTGTCAAAAGCGCGTCTCGGCCGCACCTTCCTCTGGGTTTTACTTATCTATTTCGCGCCACGACGGCAAATCGGGTCGCGAGAAATCTGGCGTGTGCAAGATACTCCGTACCTACGCTCTCTTCCCTTCGTCTTCTCTTTGTATTTGCGCGTATCGCGTTAGGACAATGAACATTGCTACTTCAAAGCGAAGAAAGTATCGGCGAGGCGCCGGAAAAATGGGAGTTCATATCCTTGCGAGCGTGAACTAAAGGTCTCATTGCCGTCACGTAGACGGAGAGAGCGATAAAAGACCGGATTTTTGAAAGCATGCTTGCTTGCTCGTATGGCAATTCGCCATTGAGCTTTACGGTGTCTAAGGAACGCGCATATTGCGGTCTTATGCGTGAAAGTATCCTTTTACCGCGCGACGGTGTTTCGACGCGACAATCTCTTTTCGAAGATCGGTGACTTTTCGTCCCCCACTCGGGCCGAGGCCATGGCTTTCGTGATCCACTCGTCTTCCCGTATATCGTCGAATCATACATCATCGTATAATGCCGAACGGGTCGTTGAGGAAAATTGGGTATCGGTGACGGTGTTTGAAAATCGCTTATCTCATCCGAGTATCACGATACAGAAATGTCAGATTTCTTAGCAATATATTGCGATAGTATCATGATAAATCGCCCTCCCAGACTATATTGCATATTTATCATAACTTATCGAAAATAACGTAACGCTATGATAATACATTTGGCAACTCAATACTGCTTATAAGTTATCTAAAGCGGATAAGATATATCCTACAAACGTGGGATTTTTTACGAGTATGGAATATATGTGAGACTTTTTAATCCGACAGTTCATTCGCAAAGTTAAGCGCGTCACATGCATTGTAGAATTACAGTTGAAACATGTGAGAAAGAAGCGGGAGCACTTACAGTATTAAGCTTTAATGTATACTACTTTAATTTAAATTTTATATGTTACAGCTACTTTCCGTTAGAAAGAGAAATTATTCAACATTTAAGAATACTCTAGAAAGTAAAGTAAAAATTATGCTAAAAGCTGTTTTGACATTAAACGGATTTGTGTCAAATATTTTTTTAATTGCCGCCGTTTCTTTCTCTTTCATAGTTAAAACGCACGTGGCCATGTGATAAATTAGAGTAGCGAGGACACTGATAGCTCTGTGGAAAACCAGTGATATTTTTATCAAGATGCTGTATAATTATGATTCTTTTCCTACGTGATAAGTTACGAGAAATATTCCTGGCAGTTACTGCACATTTAAGCTTCATTTCGTTCCATGCGCGACTTGCGAACGGTTTTCTTTATCGTAATGGTGCAATAAAGTGGAAAATACACTGTGATAGTTGGCAGTCTTATATGTTTTCCCGGTTGTTTTACGATCGTACATCGAAGTTTCGCTTCTTCGGCATCACAGAATGGCACCCGATATAGAAGCAGGACAGGAGGACTCTTGAAACGACGAAATGTTATAAGAACCTCCTTCGCGTATCGATTTTCGATAGATGATTATGAGAGCTATTGACGTACTGCGGCCAACCGCATATTTTTGCCGAATATACATATTGTCTGGTCGATCAAAGTATATCTTCTTTCAATATTGAAATCTCGCGTATACGACAATGGGTACAAAACATTCAATAGTAAGACGAATAAAAAATTCTCGAAATATTGATATATATGAATTATATTTGTATTTTCAATACAAATCCCTCGCCTCAATTTAAGATACCTTTCAAAAACTTCAATTTTGGAAGAATTGGAAGATTTGGAAGAAAGTTATCTTCAGGCTTTGTTAGATTATTATTTCGTCGTCGGAGATTCAGCAGTCGGTTTCTTGCAGGGAAGCAAATAAGAATTGTCCCAGCTAAAGATGAGAATTTGCAAACTGTCTGCTGAAATTAGGATTGCCAGATGTTGCAACGCCAATAAGTTTTATATTACGACTGTCGCCCAGCTGTGCGCGTGCAAACCCACGCGCTTCGCTGACACGTGCGATTTAAATCACTTAATCGCATCATGCTGAAGATCGAGAAGCTTTCTAGTAGATTCGATATAAACGTTATATGGACTCAGTGAGTAGTTCTCAATAAACGCTTGTAGCTGAATCGAATACCCTGGTTATACAATGCAATTCACCTCCCTCCCGTATCTTTGTACTCCTAACAATGAATTATCGGTCGTGAGATTGAACGCTTTCTCGAGTAATTCAGCGCTATCAAAAAAAGAAAAAAAGCGAACAATTTAGGTGTTCCGAGTGAAAGAGTTACCAGATTTATGGTATTGAACCGATATCCATCTCTTGAATAGCTAATTCCTTTTTCACCAACGATTAAATTTGTTTTAGATATAAAAAATAATAAATAAATGATAACAAATAAACAAAGAAAAGTTTATATTTAAATTATACATTTATCGCTAAATATTTTTGTTCAATCATCATTTCATGTACATATTATACATAAATGAAACTCAGAATTAGGTGATTATCTTTCGCGCTATGTATGTAGATAAAAATATTGACTAAAAATTCAGATTATATTATATTTAAAAACCTGAATTAAATACTCAGTGTATTAAACTCTTAACTCCACATTTTTACTTATTTAACAAAATTAAAAGCGTCACATACAAGAGAGCCTTTAAAATGCTTTAAAAAAATTAACTTTTTAAAAATTAATTCTTTCCACCATTCTTTGAAAATACGAAAATATATATTTCTCATAGAATTTTGCAACTCTCTCTTTTATAATTCTACCGCAAAATTACAAATCATCTACCGTTTCAGTCGTCAGATATTATTAATATTTTAAAATTCAGTGGTATTTTAAAAGATTAATTAAATTAATGGCTTATACTTCAATGCAAAAAGAGAGAGATGAATCAAGATGAACCTTTTTCTCTTCGTATTAATTCCCCCGCGAGGAATTAATTTGCGTATATTTCCTCTAATAAAAAAAGAAGTCTTAAAATCTCGTAATATGCTTTGTTCTTTCTACGAATCGTCGTTGGAGAGACGCGTGTGCTCTTTTCGCATCTCAACGCGAGTGGAGTTTTCGATGTATGAGAATCGGCGCGTCCGCTTTTGCGCCAGAACGACCAGCACAGAATCCTCTTCAAGGATAATGGCTGGACGAGAGGACTCGAGAATGACCTAGGCGCACTGACATATAGCTTATATATTGCAAAAAGCATCATTGGGCTGCTGCCGCGCCGTTTCGCTTTCGCGTGTCTAGTGAACGCTAGAGAGCGGAGAATAACTAATTTTACACGCGTCATTTCGTTCATTTGCGAAATTATCGAAAACGCATTCGCGATATGTGGAAGATATGTGAAGCTGCCCGAGAGAGGGCTAAAAATCGCGCGCGAACGCACGGAATGTTATGAATTGCTTTGTACCTACGAATAGAAGCACGATTAACTCGCTTTGTTATCACACAGATGTTATTTATATCCTTCTTATAAGATAAAATACAGCGTACAAGTCTCGAGCGAAAGCTTCCGCGTTGCTTACGTCTTGCGCGCACCGTGTACGCTTTTAGAAGTGTCGCTATCGATTCTTCTGCGCGTCTTGCTGCGCGGATAAAGGCGAGGATTAAACGACGTCTTTATAAACATTTCGCTAAAAGGGAATTTGAGAGCAGATTATTAAAAAATAAAAAAAATTTTTGTCTGCCTCTCTGTTGAGAGCGGAAAGTAGTTGAAGCGCTGAGCTTAAAATTGTGCACCGCGTGGCGCAAATAGAATCCTTGATGTTTTGCAGTTTTGCAACACTGAGCCTTCCTTTGAGAATGGATAATAGGTAAAAATGGTGCGATACATGTTTCCCTGGTATTATCTTTGACGCAACTGGCCCGCGTTAATTGTCGAAATGGGTCAAATCTTTTTTTCGGCAGGTCGAAAGGGATCGTCAATAAGCGAACCTCTCGTCGTTATTTGCAGTACAGTGTAGAACCGAATCACATATAAAGAATATCATTCATCAGACTCTATTCATCTTTTTAATGACCAATTCATTGGCAAGCATAGTAAATATAAGAGAAAAATGACAAGAAAGGTTTTTATTCTTGCAATTTTCTATTAAACCGAGTAAATAAATTTCAAACTGAAATTTCAGAAAGGTAATATCTCCTTTTTCAAATTGAAATTATGTCATAATATTAGCCGTTTGAGTTAAAAAAAAAATCGATAAAATCGACGACTGTGCGACGATTTTTTTTCTCGAGATAGACACGGAAAAAATTGGAATGTCTGTCAGTTTCTTTCACTTTCCCTCTAGAAAAAGAGACTTCTGCCAGTGGTGGCTTGTAATATTTGCTCGAAGCAGGACGGCGAATACGGCCGCCACACCACATTATTTTTCTCCCGCTACATCACTTGCCACGCTATATATCGCTCCCCACGGCGGCGGGTACACACGTCTGCATTACGTATTACAATTTTTATCCCCCGCGACATCGTGAAATTGATATGTAGCACGCTCTTTCAACGCCCTTGCCTCCATCCTCGACGTGCCGCCGTCTTGCGAACGGAAAGAGATGCTGAGTAAACAATCCCGAGTGAGTAACTCTAGGTCACGGGATATCTTGATCCCCGATTAAAGTTGATAATTACAAGGAGATTTCTCGAAATCATCATCTCTAAATATCGTCGAGATATTTAAACGATTAAAGGATTAAGACGTTTAATCTTCTGAAAAACGGCAATCCCGAAACCGCCGTGGCTTCATGCGATACACGCGAAATTATCGCGAAAAGCCACCTCTGAAATTTAAAGCGAAATTTAAATGTTTCCCCTAATCCTGTTTCTCAAATCTTGGCGCGAATTTAATTTAACCAACGCGAATACTTTGTCACACTTGATTCTCCGAGCGTTACGTCGCGCGTTCTAACAAGCGTTATCAATAACTTTCTCTCTCGGGGCCCTTCCGCGGAAATGGAAATACTTGGAACTGATTTCACCGTAGGCGCGTCCTCGTACATTTTCGCGCTCGGATGCACGGAAGTCGCTTATTTCGACATCGAACATGACGAGCCCTGTCTCGTTTATCGGAGTACCTCTCATTCTGTCTCGACGATTTATTCCGTTCTATTTTCGAAAACGCGATAACGTATTAACCTCGGGGGAAAAAACGGTTCATCAAGCCCGACGGTTCTTCTACTCGAGGTGATATTTTCGGCTAGATTATTTTATATTACCGTGACGGGCCCCCCCCCCTCACCCCTGCCTCAGGCATCTGCCTAATTAATCGCGCGAGTATTCTTACTCTGAATTATTAGCGAAGCACGTCACACTCGCTCCTACTCCGTTTATCACTTAACGCCTCGCTTTATCGTCGTTCACGGTCGCTGAATTTGACTTTTAAATCGCACTCTCGTGCCCGCCGGCGGAAAACGGGGCCGTGCACACGCGTCACCCCTCCTGCAAAAATTTGCCTCACACAGTTTTGACGAGTAGTTTAGTAGTGGCCCGCCAGCCGCACGATTTAATTTATAGATATACAGCAAAATACAAGAGCCTGCACTCTGACACTTAATTTCGCCGTCGCGCCCCGACGACTTTCGACTTTGAATCATTACGAATTTTAGTTAACTACACCTTCAAGTTTGCTTAATCATTTTTTTTTTAAATTCAGATTTATTTAATTATTTTCTTTTAATAAAAATTTAAAAAAGAGTGGCAACTAAATCTGTTTTCGTTTTCAATTAATTGACTTGTCTCGTGGAAAGATCGCCTTCAACGAATATCAAACGGATACATCTATCGCCGAATACGCTTTTGGTACACGTGTTCTTTTTAAAAAAGGATTAACGCGCGTGACGGATAAAATCTATCAAAAGTTTTAACATTTCTTTTTTTACATCACAGATAAAAGCAACTTCGTTATTTATGTCAGCTACTATAGAGATGTCGGTAGGTAAAAAGAAGGAATCTCTATATCAAGCGAAACTTTTTGTTCCTGCGCGTCGGAAATATTCCAGCAATAATTTAGTAGGAGAAAAAAAAAACGGCAGAGTACTCACTGTCGGCCGATGTTGCAAGCGGCATGTTGCTCGACCCGAAAAGTTTCGCCTCCGTATAATCCACGATTCTTTGATGTTCCCTGATGCACCCGCGATATACTCCAACACACTCGCGCGCGGACACATTCGTGAAACGCGCAAATGAATTTCTCTGTCGATCGATGTCAATCATGAATGTAGAAACGCATACGTCAGATTGCGATCGCGCGGACCGCTTTGGCACACTTTGCTCACAGATGTGTGTTCACAGACCTCGATTTGGGACGTTTTCGAAACTACCGAGCAACCTAATCGGCGATTAATTCAATCGCAGAACTGCTTACAGCAAAACTTCCAAGTATAACATTATTCCTAATTTAATAATTTTTTTTTCGATTATTTACGAAACTCGTTAAACGAAAAATTAATAATTATATTAGTGAAATAATATTTATCACTAGATAAGTTAATTAATAATTATCAGCAAAATTTCTGAATGCATAACTTTGTTCCTAATTAAATATTTTTTTCATACATTAAAGAGAAATTAATAAATGTGTTAATACCGCTATTATTTGAAGTTAAACTTTGTTAAATTAATTGGCGATTATCGGCAAAATTGTTTACAGCAAAATGTCAATTATATTACAAATGACACGGAATTTATTTTTTTCATGTTGTTTTTCCATGTGTTAACAAATTAATAATTTTCCATGTTAATAAAATACGGTTGTTAATGATAAATTAATCGGCAGGATTGCTTAAAATAAAATTTCCAATTATATAATTCATTGCTTCCATTAACTCTTTTCACATATTATCAAATTGATAATTTCTTAATGAGATACAAATATGAATTTTTTCTTAATCGCCGATTAAGTCAACAGAAGTGATTCATAAGCGCAACGCGTTTCTGGAGCCACTTGTCGACGACAAAAGTGTCACGTCTCAGGCAATTACGGCGGATACGAGCGGATATCGCAGGCAAGAATGTAGGAAATCGTCCTGTCTCGACAGTCCCTCGCGGCAATCCCACGACGCTCCCTTTCAGCGCTCCCTGATCTTTCGGATGTTGAACCGCACTCGGGACTCCCGTCGTCGACTCCGGACACGCGAGATGCATGCGTCAGAAAATCGCGACGTACCCACCGACGTGACGGAGCGCGACATGGCGGACGGCGATCGCGCGAATCGACGCCGAAACGATGATCGCTGATCGCGGTTGCTAATCACGACGCGATGCAAGTCGACCGATACATCGAAACGATCGTCCATCGCCGAACTCGACACTCCCGACACTCATTCTTACGCAGAACTCGTCCGGATCGGTCAAAGAAACACGAAAACGCGGAGCGATCGCGATCCGCGCAACGCGACGCGACGATGTACGACGTGACTGATCGGCACTTGGTCACGTGACGCGCGGGAATCTCGCTCGTTCGCGCGGGAAATTTCTTAGCGGCGCGAATTTGAAATATTAATGGGGATATTGAAATTATGGGTGCTTTCCAGCAACGTACACAAACGACACTGTGTAACACATTTATAAATGATATAATTTTCTACTATTATAATACATTATATACATTTATATTATATCACTTATTCCAAAATATTGTGACAATCGCAGTAAGTAGATTATGGAACAAGCAATTTTCGTTTGTGCAATTTCTAATTTCGCAATTTACAAATTACACATTAATTCTTTTTTATAACGATTCATACAGTGAGATATAAATTTGCGAAGCTAGGCGCAAGAAGATCGCAAGTTGAACAGCATTGGTTTGAGTAGTATTTATGGTACTCTATAACTTCATAATATTGAGGAGAGAGGACAAACATGTCTCTGATTATATTTATAACTGTGTAACACAGTGTCGTTTGTGTACGTTGCTGAAAAGCACCCATCATAATTTCAATATCCCCATTAATATTTCAAATTCGCGCTAAGAAATTTCCCGCGCGAACGAGCGAGATTCCCGCGCGTCATGTGACCAAGTGCCGATCAGTTCACGTCGTACATCGTCGCGTCGCGCGGATCGCGATCGCTCTGCGTTTTCGTGTTTCTTTGACTGATTCGGGCGAGTTTCGCGTAAGAATGAGTGTCGGGAGTGTCGAGTTCGGCGACGGACGATCGTTTCGATGTATCGGTCGGCTTGCATCGCGTCGTGATTAGCGACCGCGATCAGCGATCGCCGTCCGCCATGTCGCGCTCCGTCACGTCGGTGAGTACGTCGCGGTATCATTTTGTATTAAGTTTCGTGTAATTCGTATTTGATGCCGGGTTAAAAATATTTGGAGCATCAAATATTTTTGTCATTGCACTTGGCTGCACTCGCGCCCGAGTGTGGATGAAAAGTTTACGTAGAAAACATTTCTTGCATTTTTCCCACATATTCCTGTGCGGCAAAATGACTCGGGAGCGTTGTTTTTTGCCGGGTTTATAAAAATCGAGGTTTTAATTACGATCGCGAACGCGATATCGCAGATTTCGAAATTCACCTCGACGTTGTTTATAATAGACGGCGTTTGATACTTTTACATTAATTACACTTTCGTAATAATTTTTCAGAATTTCTCTCTCTGAAAAATTAATTGCGATAACGAACAAGAATATTTGTTGATATTTTAATACTGAATTTTAATATTGAAAATATATAAAGTAGTTTCGTTTTACATCTAGCAATCTGTTACGTTACAAATATATGAAAAAAAGATAGACTTTTTTCTTAAGGCTTGTATCCTGTATTTAGTTGCATAATATCTTATTCGGTCGGCTCACAAGAAATATTTTATAATTGCTATTAAATTTATAAATGATATAATTTTCTATTATTATAATACATTATACATGTATATATCATATCACTTATTCCAAAATATCGTGACAATCTCAGTAAGTAGATTATGGACCGAGCAATTTTCGTTTGTGCAATTTCTAATTTCGCAATTTACAAATTACACATTAATTCTTCTTTATAATGATTCATACAGTGAGATATAAATTTGCGAAGCTAGGCGCAATAAGAATTGCAGGTTGAATAGCATTGGTTTGAGTAGTATTTATGGTACTCCATAATTCCATAATATTGAGGAGAGAGGACAAATATGTCTCTGATTATATTTATGTATGCCGTGGCGAGAACGTTTCATTTGGTTAGGGCTCGATCCGTAATCCGATCTTCGCGCGGACATACATTCCTCTTACCGGTACAAGAGAAAGGATATTAGTTGTCCTTCGCCCACGGGAATCCCGCGAATCCTTCACTTTCTTCTTTCCTCTTCCGCTCGTCACCGCGAGTGTCCCAGTTGTACATCGCTTGCTCTTTCTCCTCTCCTAGCGGACAACGTTGTCGCGATGGGGATTGTTGCTATGGGGATACCCTTCTCAGCTTTTGTTCGGCATCGAGCAACAGCATGCCCGATTTTCACTCCTCGTGGCCTCCTACTTGATCCTCGTGGCTCGATGTGTCTCCCGTTTCCTTCTTCTTTTACCATCACCTCCACGAGGGACTTTCCCGCGACGTTGAAACGTTGTTCATTTGTCAGCGAAACCACTTCTTGTCCAATTTTGAGAAAAACATTGTTATGTCTTATTCTCGTGCTCTAGATCAATCGAAATTCTCCGAAAATACGAGTAGGTAGAGATTTTTCATTTGACATCCTCACCTTTTGATTCTATTTAAGATGACTACGTGAATTTTGCGATCGGAACGTTTCCGTGGGGAAATATTGTGATAAATCTGGTGTTGTTTAAAGAGAAAATATTTGTGTTGAAAATTGGAATTCTTCCAGTTCGCTTTTTCAACTTTTGTCACAAACTACGTATTAGCAGAAAATAATGAACGATATGTTTAATTACAACTTTTGAAATAATATTGTTACCAATTTGCCTGCAATTTTGCGAAACTTAGGAGAGTATCAATGAATAATTATAATACGACAAGAAAACGATATTTTTTGTAATAGCTAATTATGGCAGTAGATCCTCTCTAAAAAAAATTACACTCTTTGTGAAAGAATTTCCTGGTGAAGATGTCAAGAAAGATATTTACCGACCGGCGGCGCCGTCATGTCTTTCATCTTTTAACGCCCACCTGTAGATCAGTATTTCTTCTAAGTCGTGACTTAGGTACGACCACTTGGGACGAGCGCGAGTATCCTCGACACTCGTATTGTTACGTCCATCACGAAACGATCGTGTCACGAAATGCGATCCCTCAGTTGGAAATAATCGTGAGTCGCATGTCGTCGAGTGGAACTGGATATGGATCATTCCTTCTGCTATCGTCATAAGTTGCTTTCGATTTCTTTCGAACGACTTGATTTGGTGAAAACCACTACCGTGTATATAGAGAACACCAGAGTTGGCAGGAAATTGAAGAACCGTGTCCGATAACAGGTAGAGAAAATAAACACTTAAAACAGATCCTTGCATGAAAAGGTCTTTTGCTAGTCGAGGGAGTTCTCTCGGAAGCAATTATCGTCGGCTGTAATGCCAATTTCAGTATTAAAAGGCTAGCGATCCTCTTGGTATTTTGCCTCTCGTACATATAATTCTCTTTTTCTTCCTTTCCCTTTTCTTTCCGTTCGATCTATTTTATGTTTCATTTATTTTACACTTTACATTTGTGACACATTAATTTTATTTTAATTTAAATCATTTAGAGAGAGATTTAATATACATATATTATATGTTTCTGAATGATATTAACTGTCTTCAACTCTTTTGCAATATTACAATATTTAATAATGTAATATCGTTTGAAATCGTTCGAGTTTGAAAATATGTATAACGAAAATTTTGCATTTCAGAAGCTTGAAAATTCTACGAAACATACATATCTCAAAAGTGATGAAAAAGTTAATCAAATACCCGATCCAATATTTTCATTTCTCTCTCAAAAGATTACTTTGTGCAATATATTTTTGAATTGTACAACTTGTGTTTTTTAAGGTATCGTCAAACATTCTTCTTCTGCAATAATAATCGTACTTTATTGTAATTAATATAGATTGTATAGCTGATTGACATTCATATAAATTTAATATACTATCAATATAATTATTCAGTATAAATTATACTTGTCAGTATAATTTAATAATTGATGTATTATATAATTGATATATACAGTTAATATGTTTATCAATATACATTTAGTTCTATAATAATTAACATACACTTAAAACTTTCTCTTTACTCATGTATATATACACGTATAATGTATACATTAAAAATCACATTTCTTCGAACAATATCTTTTAAATATTTACTACTTCACACAAACGTCTTCGTGTAAAGCATATATTGATACTTCCATTATCGATTCCCTGTCATCCTCAAATATTTAACTCGCTAGAAAGCTTTAACGCGTGGCAGACATGATCGAGTTTACAAAACGTGCACACCGCCTCGATAAAGGGACATTTTATCATCATTTACGTGGAGAATAACGGTTCTATCTCATAATACGTTTCTAACATTTTCCGAATAAAACTTAAAAAAACTCATTTCCGTATTGCACCGATATATTTTTACGAATCATTCTGTTGTTTTACAATTACATTACGTTTTTATCATAGATTTTCATTGAAGACTGTTTAATTTTGTTATTTTTAAATAAATTTTTATTTTCTTATATTTTCGTAATCGAGAAAAATTATTGGAATTTAAAGTTTCAAAACAGAAATTATATTAAATCACGTTTTAATAAATGTAAATACTATCATGTAACATCATTTATTAAAATACAATTCATAAACGAATAATAATGAAAACAACAGTACGAGTGAAATAAATTCTTACAGTTTATTAATTATAAAAGAGCGTAGTAACAATATCTGTATCAATTAAAATACCCAGAAAGACGAATGTTTGAATGTTCTTTGTACTACTTTTTCACCTGAAAAATCTTTCGCGGATTTTCATCCCGCATGAAAGCAGAGAGGATTTATTTTATCTCAAGGATGACTCTTTTTCGTATTTTTTTCCTTGCGTTCTGTTCTCCCTCATCTAACCGTTACTGGCCGTCAGCTTACTCGCAGATGAACTTTCAAAACGATGCCGGATGAGTTTTCCTTCCGACGAGTTTTGGGGTCGGATTTTATTAAGGTACTTCGCGTGGCCTGCATCGCAATTCGCGATGCAGGGAAACGAGTCCTTCACTTTGCCCAGGCACTACCTCGCCGAGTCCTCTGCGAGTTTTTTCTGAGGATAAACTTTACTCGTTTTTACGAGGCCGCAATCACGGCGATCTCTAGCGATATTCTAGGAGTTATTATTACCTTCGAGCAAACATCTTAAGACATTTCTCGCCATTACGAGAGACTTTACCACGTGGCGTTATATACAACTAAATGCAACGTCTGAGGAATTATAATCGTCGAAAACACTTTGTACTATGAAACATGTACGAAACCACTGCAAGTTTAATATTTTTTAAAAGTATTTTATTTTGAAAAATAAACTTGTCAAGCGTTATCTTTGTTTTAATACGTTATGATTTAAACTTTGAGAAGAAATAATGTTAAGAGATTGAGTTTCTGGATAATTTCTGGATAATTATTGTATGATTTAAAAAAAAATAATTTTCATTGGATAGTGGAAGAAAGTTTCCACACGAGAGTTGATGATACATTTTGGTGCTATATTAGTACTATTGCGTCTCGTATTGAATGCATTTGCATCCTCTTTTTGAGAGGAATTATTAATATTCAATTGACCTCAAGTGCAGTAACAATCGTAGTTGATGAAAGCATGTTTATGCTTTACAATGACTGAATTGAGAATGCAACAACTGGCGAATGCGCGTTCTCATAAATTTTTGAAATATGTAATCTCATTTCTTGTATCCCACCTATGTACTAGTTTCTGGTTACGATGCCTCGAATTACAAACGCGTGTCGTGTTGCGTGAAATTACATTCAGGAGCGAATATGATATTGCGGAATATCTATTGCGCGTTCATAATTTCAATGTTAACGCGATGCTTGCACAAGTAATTCATTTTATGCAATGTTATATGAATAAGTCGCACAATACAATTGCAGAATTGAAAAATAATAAATATAAGAATATATTTATATACATGTGTATGTTTACATACACATGTATATAAAAATATAAAATTATTTATATTTTTTTTGTTATCGCAGCATCACATATTTTCACAAGAAAAATTAAATGAAATACATAACAATGCAAGAATAAGAAAATTTTGTTCAGTTTAATTTTATAATTGTTTGTATATAATTTAAAATCATCCTATCTAGCATTTTTCTCGCGAAAATATATGATGCTGCAAAAACAAGAAAACGTAAACAATTTTTTAGATAAATTAATTTTATTTCCCATTTTGATTCATAAATAGTTCTATTTCGCTCTATGGTCGCATAACGCAGGCTATTTTCCGCTCAGCTCTCGCAATCGGCATTATTAACGTACAATAGATGTTGAAACAGGAAATGTCAAAGCTGTCGTATTAATGACGTTTCGCCGGCCGATAATACAAGCCACAATGTGACGTTAAACCACGTATTATGGCAACGCGAGGTGGTGATCCGGATGGTCTACTTGGCATGCGTTACTACTATAATGTCTCTTAAAATCGAGCATTAGGAAATCAAAAAGTCATAATGCGAAAAAGTATATACACATGATTCATTCAATATTTATCAATAAAAAAAATAAAACATTTATTCATATTGCAATATAAAATTTTTTAAATTATACAATATTTTCTTAACAATACAAAATAAATTTAGATCTTTTACGATTAATTAATATAGAAAAAATTCCATTAGTATCATTATTTTTAATTATTTTAAACAAATTTTTTTATTAAAAATTTTATTAAACCCCTGTAACTTCCTTACATAATTATTAGTTCACCGGACAATTTTATATTTTATATATTTTTTTTAATTTTAAAAAGAGATGAGTTTGACATATTTTTATTATTATTATTAACATAAAATCAATGTAATGAAAAAAATCTTAATTAAAAAAAATTAATTTTTCTAAATAACACTAAGTTAATTTTATTCATTCAGTGAAATTGTTTAAAACATATTTTCCGCGATGGTCGCCTTTAATAATACACGAAATTGTAATGGCAAACAAAAAATTGTTAGGTATTTTAATTTATCGTGCTGCATTATAAAAACTATATTTAATTTAATTAAATATATTTAATACGAAATTTGAAACTTTTATGCTATCGACCTTTTTAAATTTATATTCTTGATCGTAGTGCACTTTTTCGCGTAGTTTTTCGCGCTTTACAAACCTCAGCATGGCTTTGGGATGTGGCTTTTACGCAGACAAATAAAAGTTCGCAATCTGCGTACTCCCATGCATCTATACTTTTCAGTAGTCTCAAATAACATCACTAAAAAATAAAGAGAAGAAGATTGTATTTTTCGTTGAGATTTGTTGAGATTAGGGAATTTTTTTGTATTCCAGAAAACATTATTCATCAATAATATTATTAATATCTTCTTACTTATTTTCTTTAAATATCTCTGTTGGAATTTATATTTATCTCTTACACGTGCTACACATTTAATACTCAGTTATCTCCTACGGAAAACTTTGTTTCGCAACACTTGTTCAGGAATTTTTCGAGAGAATGGATTTTGGAGAATCCAGAACACGTTTCGCACATTTTCATGAAGTATTAATTAGTATCAATTAAAGTAGCAATTAAAACTAATATCAAATCGAAGAAATGAAATAAAATATTAAAATTAAGAACAGAGGAGAATATGAGAATCGTAAAATTGTAAGTTTTAATTGAGTAATTTGCAAGTAATATTATACTTTGTAGTATGCAAATTTTCGTATTTTCAAAGAAGTTTTGCGTCCAAACTTATTGACAATCGATATTAAACGTGAGTTCGTTACTGATGCTCGTTTGTTTGGCGGAGCGAAGTAATTGGGGCAAGTGAATCGCTAATTAGGTCACTTTGTGCATAAGTAAGCCCTATGGCTTTGACAGGGAGATTAATTAATTGTTGTCCGTGCACGTTTCGGATCCAGTTTCTAAACAAGCTGCAGTTTTTCAGTCTACGGTTTTTCTGACGAAATTGTAATTGCGCTTTACCGAAACGCTCTTTTGTCGCCCATTGAATCACTTCTCTTAATTCGTCTTATACAGGCCGTTAAACTTCACCATTAACGACCGCTTGTATTAGCATACGAATGGATTGGAGTTGCTCGACTTGCGATTTCTCTTAACATAAGGCTACGCGACAGTCAAGTTTTAACGAGGTAATGCTGTTATGGCACAGTGGGAGTTTCCGGAATGTTATTAATATACCAATGCTTGCAACGTAGCAAATCGATCTCGCGGGAATTACGTAAAGATTATAAGTGCGTGTTTGAGTGAAATTTATAGCGTTAAAGTTTGCGCATATTTGACAGGAATGCAGTTCTATCAAGTTTCACTTAATGCATGGAATATCGGATGTGGATGAAACCGGAGGCGAGATACGCATACCTAAATGACGCAGAAATTCTCACACGCAAATGATATTTATGGATATTTGTTTCGACAACATTTATATAATTTATTTCATATTTTAATAGGCTTAATAATTAAACTCGCATTTCTTCTCATAGACGGAAAAATATTATATTTAATTTGATATCGTAGTGATCCGGCTGGTTGTTAAATAACTGTTAAAACAATTTGACGAAATGTGCAGGATTATCTTGTAAAACATATAGATGTAAATGTATAGAAAATATATCATGTTACATTTTGTATAGTCGCGGCATACGTTATTTATTCACAACAGTGTTCTTGCATTACATTATCATAATCAAACTCCATTGTCAGTCTCTTTACAACGTCATCGATTTTCGATAACGCTTATAAGAAACCGATGGTGGCGTCGGTTTACATAAAAACAACGTGACTCTTGTAATTAAAAGTGATCATCGACTGCTCCCACGCTATCTCAAGTATCATGCGCCTTTTCAGGGTACAGCATCATCGAGAGAGCGCGATGCCTCTCTACATCAACTACTTTACTACCGAACCCGGTAGCGGTCTATCGAAAAAAAAAGTTTGTGTGTGTGTGTCTTTTGCAGGTCGGCCAGACCCTTGCCATGCGATGTCGTTGCCGAGCCCCAGACTTCGACATTACAGGTCGAAACATCAAATCAGATATATGCCTTCTAAAAAGTTTTCAGTATGTGCTGTATACAATGAGAAAAAAATATGCGGCTCTCTCGCTCTATAATAATTGTATATATATATATGTATATATATATATATATATACATATATTATATTGTATAATATATGTATATATCTCGAGTTTCTTTATGCATCCACGCTTTGGAATGACGTTCATCGGCGCTCGCGAAACACGCTGCGGTAACATTTCTAAATCGGAGGCTGGTATCGACTTGTGTGATCTCGACGATCTCGAGCTTTGCATACGTTAGAATGCGTTCTCGCGTTTACTCCCTATTCCTAAAGTCTGCCTTATTCATATTTAAATCTATGCTAATTTCGAACGCCGTAAAAGAATTCAATTTTACATACATTAAACATTAAACTGCACATGTCACTGTAGCAGTATTCTATAATCTTACATAGCGCGAATGTCTTAAAACTGAATATAAAACGTGAGAAAATTGACTTTTTTTAAATTTTATATCTATAAGTCTTGTATTCGTGGTCAATAAATGGATGTTAAATATTTCTTTGATCTTCTAAATTGTATGTGATATTGATGTGAGAATGTTTATGATTCGTTGCAAGATTTATTTCTGCTCGCTATGTACTCGCAATTTATCGGAAGTATCTCGCGTTGTTTCTAAAATTTCGCATTCGCGCTAACGTAATTTGAGCTCCTTCATGATTATTCTAACGTGTTCCCATTGAAAAGTCGATGTAGTCGAGCTTACACAATTGCCACTCCTGTTTTTAATTATTACACTTGGCGTTCTTGTGTCTACTGTACAGTGTTAGAATTGTTCTACTTAGCTACGTTTGTATTATCTTGGATATCTCGTTAAGTTCTTTCGATCGTATCTACGAAGTGGGGCGATAGTAGAAGGAAGCGTGGTTTCGCGGCGCGAAGAGGCAGGAAGAGGCTCGCATCTGTTGTATATATATCGATACTCGGCGCGCCTCCGCCTGCTGTATATCTTGAATACCGGAATAGCTTTCACGCAAAATCGAGCATGACAATCGTCTCGGCGCGTATTCTCAGGGGCTTACGAGGGAAACCACGACTTCGACAGATTATCACTTTTAAGCGCTCTGTTGGCATGGCCTGGTTTCACATAACTTTAACGTTGAGAGATGCACCTTCTTCTTCCGTTGAAAGTTCTTCCGTACCGCTTGCGAGCGGACGTCGCGCTTACCCCGCCGGTTTAAACCGAGACCGCGCGCTTCCTCTTTTCCAGGACCATGACAGCGATCTGCTTCGTGTGCAACCTGCCGATCCTGAGTCATCAGGTCGGGCTGATATGGCAGGGCGGCAACGGCTGGGACGACCTCGTGCGGGAGCAAGTGGAGGAGTCCACTCTGAGGCAACGTCTGGGTATGCATAGACACGCTTTCAGCCCGTAACTAGAATTTTTCGCACGAAAGCACATTATGGAAATTCGTTGGTTTTCTCATGCAAAAGTGCTTTGAATTCATTTTCGTGCGGATTGTAATGAGCGCTGTGTGCGTTTTGCGGGAATATTAAAGTCAGAAGTTAATGGTATTTACATTCTTTTCTGCTCTTTTCGAGTAAAATGCATTTTTTTTTAAACATTACGAAATAGAAAATTATAATACGAAAGAATGGTGCTTTTTAAGTATAAAGCAATTTAATTACGCGATTAATGTATTTCATATTTTCATTTCTCGTATAATTTTTCCAGTTATATACGTAAAATGATGTTATATATACGTGAAATAGTATTTCATTATTTATGATCTACTTTATTAAGGATACAAGAGTTCCCATTAAATTCTCATTACTATTGCATCAGACTTCTCTTGTAACAACTCAATAACAAGACGACATCATTTTATAACTTATTGAACGACAGCCTTTTTACCGGAACGCGTTTGTTCCTAGGAACAGGCAGACGAGACTCGGCTGCGCAGATCACATCGATCTCGCCACCGAACGAGACTCAGGATTGCTCGCCGACGAACCAGCGTCGTCGACGATCGAGCCTCGCTCAGCTGACCGACATTCTGCGTGAATGGGGTGGCGGAGGTATCTCCACGAAAAGCAGCCGCAGCAACAAGCTCTGCCGAAGGGAGACCTTGGCAGACATCGCCAAGTCACTGCCGTGGCCGCGACAGACCACCTCCGATGCCAGCCATCAGGCCAGTCTGCGAAAGAGACGGGAGAGCTCGGTCGACAGCGGGATCCGGAGCCAGGTGTCGAGCAAATCCAGACGGGACTCCGCCATCAGTGACCTTAAGAACGACATAGCCAGACTCTGGAGTAAGAAGGAGCCGCAGCCACCGCCCACGGTCATCTCGCCCTCGCCACGTCGAGGTGAAATTTTCACCGGGAACAAAGCACCTCGCCTCACCGGCACTGGTCTAAAAATAGCATACGCGCTAACATCGCGGCCCACGTTTCAATGGATTCAGCGAAAACGAATCCACGAATTTCGCGAGTCACGATACCTTGAAAATAGTCACGATACCTTGAGGATCGATATGTCCTGCATATGAAATCGTGGATTTTACGTTTAAAAAAAAATTAAATTTTATTACTCCACTATATATCGGCTTTCAGACTAGTTGAATACGGAAAAAGCTTCGAAAAGACCAGTACTTTCTATCTTCTCTCAACGTTATGATTATATAATGTGTATGCTTTTGTATAATATTTTTGAAATTATTTTATACACATTTCAGAATTTTAAGTAAATTCTTTTATATACCAGTGAATCTTACAAATGTTTACACAAAAAATAAGTCTTTGAACGGTAAAACTTATCTTTACGAAAGAAATATATTTAAATTATGTAGTGTAATTGCACATTTATTAATTATTATATTATTTCAGGCTCGGGCGAATCGAGAAACTCTCGTCGCGGTTCTGGCGAGAGCGCGAGGTCTAGGAGGGATTCGGTGATTACGGGACAATCTCAGAGTCCCGGCGAGCGTAAGCACAATTGTCGTCATCACATCAGACGTAGGCAATCTCAACAGTCTGTCGATGGGGGCGGCGTAACGCCTACGAAGTATTACAGAAATGATCAAAGACCGAGCGCTTCCAGCACAGATAGCGCGGGCAGTAATACGGTTCGGTTAGTTAAAGTACAATAGTCAATTAAATCTTTATGAATATTTAATAAATATAACTGAAATAATTAAATGTAAGTTAACTGGAATTAATTAACTTCCGGTTAATTACTTTCAAATAATTGATACGTAAGGAATGAGATACATGCATTATACATAATGTACGATGCTAAATAATATGATATCCAGAATAATATATTATTCAGTCATGTTTGAGGTTTTGCGTATTAATAAAATAAATTAGTAAAATGCGTCTTGCTCCATTAATTTTTTTCCGTCGCAGAGAACATCTGGAGGCTCAGAGAAACTCCACGGACAAAAGCGAGAGATCGAGCAGTACCGAAACCAAAACGCAAACGACAGGTACCAGCATGATTGATACAAAGACGATGACGGCGACGCCCTTGATAGTCAATGGGAAGGCATCCGTTATCACCACCGAATCGAGGACAACGTCGATGGCGATTAACACCTCGCCAGTGATGTCGACCTTAAGTGTAGACACGAAGACCGGGTTTGAGAAATCCACTCTGGACACATCCGTGAACCCACCGACCATCGTTATGTCCTCGGTAACGCCACCGGCGATCTCACCGACGGCCGGAAGTAGCCTTCCGCTTCCCGGCACTTCGACTTCCGGTAGCTCCAGCCCGGTCGGCTCCCCGAACGTCAACAACACACCCACGCATCCGTTACTTTCCACTCGAAGAGACTCGACCACCCAGGTAGCGGTTATCGATAAAGCCTTTTTCATGTGATAAAAGATAACGATTGGTAATTTAATTTGCCATGAGATTTATAAGCTGGGTCTTTAGTAATTGAATCTTTCAATTGTTTTTTTTTTAATAATTATTTAACGAGATGATTAGAGATATTTAATTTCACTTAAGACTAGCTTATCATAGATTTTATAACGGTCATCGATTCTTTCGACAGTGCAATTTCAAGGGTAAAGAAGTCTCGCCGAGTAAATTGTCGAGGCTGATACGCCAGCATGCGGCAATTGATGAATCGATGCCACCCACAGGACGTCGTGGAAGCCAGCCAACTTTATCACCGGATCCTGATGATGGGGGTAGGTATAGCAACTGTTGTTACAGATGATTTGTTTCTCTACATATAATGTATAAAAATAAAGTTCTATACTTTCTAATTTATTTTATTATCTATTTTGCAATTATTAAAATATATTGTCTAAATCATCAAATTATCATTGGCTTTTAAATTTTGGTAATTGCATTGTATGTTAAAATTTAAATCTTTTGTAAACGTCTTACAAAAATTTCTCTTATATATAAATATTGAAGATATTTCTATAATTGAATAAGTGACAGAATATTAATCTTGTTGAAGGTCGGAAAGCACGGAGAGATTCTTTAAGTCCGGACTCTGCTTCTTATCTGCGACGTCGCGATTCAAAAAGTCATCTGAGTCCTGATAGAAACGTCGATAAGAGAGATATCAGTCCTATCAGACAGAGAAAAGGTCGACTAAGAAGGCAGTCCACGTCCATGGCTGGTCGGCCACCAAGGTATCTACATTTTATTGATTTTTGAAATGTATATAATATGAACGAGATGCTTTGACATACTCTTGATTTGAGAAATTATTATCAACATTTCCATATATTCATTTTTTAATATTTTATTTTAAAATGTTGTATACACTTATATTTTGTATTAAAATATTGTTACATAATTAATTGATATTTTTTACAATTATTTTTATAAATTTACAATACATGCACATGTAATATTTTTAGATATCTTATTATTTCGAATTATTTTTATTAAATGTGAAAAATTATAACGGAATTAATTTGTAATTAATTACAAACGGTTTACTTTGTAATTGCGAGATAAAATTAATTTAAATTGATCAAAACAGAAATTCGAACAATTATTTCATGAAAGTTTATAGATATGTCCAACGTCATGATAGATAGTATAATTCTGAATTTAGTTGTTAGACGAACTTTGTCTCACATTGAACTTTTTATTGCAGATCGCCGGACAGTTCTTCGTGTTCGTCCAGAGAACCCAGTCCTTGCGCACGTGCACCCAGTATCCACCATGCACCAATAATACGACGACAATCCACCACGGAGGAGATCCTGATTGCGCGCGGTTTTCGAAGGCAAAGTACCACCGAAGAAATGATTCGATGCCGCAATTTTAGGCGACAGAGCTCTCAGAGCGACGACACGGTTTGTTTCTCTTGACAATTCGCAACAGACTCTGTTTTGGCATTAAAAAAGTAACCATTCGAATTTCTTTCTATCGACAAAAAAGTTTTATCAGATCGGCCAAGAATTTTTATAAAAATATCCAAGTTGGAGGATGTTGAATAGATATTAAATAATTTCTTGTATCTTTTTCATTATTTCAAACAAGAATTTTATAAGGTAAAATTATTCTTAAGAGGAAAAATAAGCTTAAATAATATTCGCAAAATATTTTTTTCAAAATATACTTTTTTATATCAAAAATTAAAAAAAACAAAAGCATTATTTTTTCTAACAGAACACAAGAGAAATTCTTAATTAAAAAAAATAAAAAGTTAAAATTTTAAAATATATTTAATTAACAACATTAATCTGATTATTGTCAAAAATTTGTGTATATTGTATGTTTTATAGGTTCAGAGATCTCGCGGACGAAGAAACAGCTCAGCTCAAATCACGGATGGCACTTTTGCGTCAATGACAGTTGAAACGTCCAGCACTTTATTTGACAGCAGCACCCAGACTGGTAAGTGATTAAAAAAAGAATTTTGCTGGTCGATAACTTATTGCGCACAAAGGGATCGCGTATTATTATTTTGCGGCGATTTTATAACTTTGTGAATTCTTAAGATATTCCGTGTTGCATTGTAGGATCTATTTTTAAAATAAGAATCATTTTCATTTAATGATTCAATTGCGCGAAAATAATATCGTGAAATTATAGGATACTTTAATTTGCACACTTTAATTTTTATTTGTTTCAATATGTATAAATTTTGCTTTTCGTTTATTAGTCTTATGTACTCATTATTCTATTTGATTCAACTGAAAAAATCTACATTTTTTTTATAATTTCATGTGAGGCATTAAATTTTTGTTGTAATAAATAATATAATGAACAAGCTGCCTTGACGCATTTATTGATCTGTCTCATTTAATGAGAATTTAAATCGGAACGTAAATTGTAAATAAATATGTATTATTTGCTGATAATGTTTTTAAATTTTGCTAATGATAAATTTAAAAATGATTGTCGTGATGATCATCGTTACGTTGTTTAATCATGAATATTATTAATTTATACATGTTAATATTTATTTTCATAAAAATTTAAGCGATAAAAAATAATAAAAAGTTAGAAATCCTTAAACTATTTGACGAAGAAGAGATATAAATAAAATCATCTCTTTTTCGTGAAATATTTATAATCGGATTACGTCATGCTGCAGTAGTACGAATCAATGATATTTCTCAACAGTATCATATCTCATACGCTGTCTGCGTCATATGAAAAATTGTTTTTAATATAACTGTTTTTTTTTTTTGTTCTTGAATACGAAAATTGTCAGCCTCTGTCTCCTAAAATTTATTTTCTATAACTAATTTTGCATATCTTTTTTTATAATTATAATTATGTGCATAATTACATCGCGTATTATTACATTATATTTTATACATGCATACATAGATATACACTTATACTCTCCGCGATAAATTTTATTTTCCTTTTATTCTTAATTTCTTTCACTAATTTGGATTTAACTAATTTCATTTCCACACGTACTCCACAACTGGAGCAATTGTAAATGAGGTTTCTTCTTCTTTATACGGAACCTTGTATCCATTCACATTAGAAATTCACATAACTGTAGTAGATACTGTCATTACTTTTAACGGTCTGCAAATGCTCGCCCATTCGCTATCAAGTGTTCTCCATCTCAAATGTTGCGCTAAATTCGCGCCCTTGTTGCTACGTCATGCGCGCTCAGACGCGGGGGTCGTGGATAACCGTCGTCGCGACGTCCGAGGACGCAGGCGTCATTGTGGCCGGTTTAGTTCCTGCGAAATAACACGGGGTGCACGGTAGTCGGTAGGCTGAAAAACAGAAAACTAGCCCTTGCGAGACAGCCCTCGGCTAAAGACGAGCGTGCGTGTGTACACTCGTCGCGGCTCCGCTTCGTGCGCGAGGTGTTCCCGTCGATTGTAGAAAGAAGCAGGGATAGCGGTGCTAGGACGCGTCTTGCAATGAGACGAAGATATCGAAAATATATTCGTTGAACTCAGAGACAAGTGTTTACCTCGACTGTCCCGAGGATCAACGATCGAATTCGAGAGGGGGGGGGGGGGGACAAATGGATCGCTCCTGAGAAAGGACCGTCCGCGATCGAACAGGCACGCTTAATCCCTCGTGTTTTAATTGAAGGTGCGCGCAACAAATCCTCTTGCCCATCCCACATTCATTCTTCTTCATCTGTTTACTTGCATCGAAGGATCGATCCTCGGGTGATCAAATGAACAACGGGCTCGGTGTGACGAGCCACGCTGTCAGGAGGGTGCGCGGGTCTTCCTGCGGAAGGATGACACCGTCGAGTTTGCCCATTAGAGCAATGAAAACACGTTGATCGTGGGTGGTGGCCCTTCTTCAGCACAGATCCGGATTTATCGACTGTTAAGATTTCCGCGTGTGAACAAGAGGCGTTTTCTCGCGTGTTCGTCCCCGTTCTCATCACTCGCGGAGCGCAACATCAGGTGTTACCCGGTGGCAGGACACAACCACTTGTGGCGGGGCCCGGCAATACTCGATATCAGCCCCATCAATCGAGCAATTCGGAAATCGGCGAATGCGCGGCACGCGTCGTCAGGGAGACAGGATTTAACTCACCCTATCATCGGCCGCCCTAAAAGGTCCTTCCGTGACCTTCGAGGCGACGCCGGACGTCTCCGGACGTCCTTGACACGTTATGTCGATCGTTCGATAGTCGCGCGCGCGATTGGTTAGTGTGCCGATTGTGTTTTCTCTGTGTAATGCGAAAGTCGTAAGTGATGGCGAGGAGGACTCGTCCTGGCGTTCGAGGACTCTGTTGCTTTCCCCTCGTGACACCGGAGATTTTCACGAAAGTGACGATCCACAGGTACGATCCGATTCTACGAGAACTATATATTTCTAATATAAAATTTCTTTGTTTCTTTATCGCGCATAACATAGTACAATCGTTGATATGAAAAAATTTTATATCCCGGATAGATTTTATTTTAAGTGAAATCCGATATTCCATATGAAATATTGGATTGATAATATTTTTCTCGATAGGCATTGTAATGTTCCTCGAACGATTTATTATTACACTCGTTTTCTTAAGATTCAGTTTATGTCATGTTAACGATTCATGTCTGCGAATATCATTGATCCGTACTACTGCAGCACAACCGTACAATACATTTTTCAAGCCCTATCTGATTTATACGTATAACGCGATACGTTGCTGGTGTAATTATTGAAGCGTAATAAGACATCTTTCAATTACAGTATAAAGTGTTTCAAAATTCGCATCTATTAATTTAGAGATTTTCTTTTTAGAGAGATAAACGGTTTCTTCGCGATCTTTTAATATACTTTGAGTAATATAATTTAATATAACAAAAATTTAAGATTAAATATATTGGAATATGAGTCTTAAATTAAAATCATATTTAAGAAAAAGAAAGAGAACAATTATATCGTAAATATATTTTTTTTACAAAACAAGGTAATAAATAAAGTTTAATATGATACTTAGAAATTTTTATGGCCAACATCGCAATATTGTACAGCTCATAATATCAAATATTCTCTTTATTTCGCAGACAATAAAATAACGTAAAGTAAAGTAAATGATATGTGTCGTGCTAAACGTTTATGAAAAGGAGCGAAGCTTATCGCGTGTCATATCTCAATTTGTAACGTGTCGTGTTTCACGATACTTGGGATTAATAAGTCAATACGAATTATATGTGTGAACTCATAGTTAGTCGCCAATTTAGATTATGAATGCTGACGCATCGCGTTCAAATGTTAAATCTTTCCAGACCAAACATATATTTATAATAGCATATATTGGTTTCTATATGTTTCCTAAACGTATGTAATGCTTTACGTTTTGGAATATAAAACATTTATGAACCATCATGCGCTACCTGGGATACGTCAAGGCAATGTAATTTACTTCGATCTTAAAAGTTAATACGTTAATGTATATTATGCATACGCGGCCATTTTAGTATCCGTAATTAAAATCGCAAATTTCTTAAAGTATGATATTCAACCTTATTTTGCCGCGTCGTACAATGATATTTAGAAAACAATCAATCACACTCATTCGTTGTTGTCTTTTTACGGATCGGTAATATAAACATTACAGAGAAAGCGAGAGAGAGAATTTAGTGCACCACGTTTACATTTCAAGCGGTAATTTAGCCGAGCTTACGATGTGTTTGAGAAGTTATGACGTGATATAATTGTGTCTCTCTCGGTGATATCGAAAACGATAAATATTTTCATTGCGAATTTTACGACAGATGTAATCAGTCGCGCTGAGAAGCGTTCCTTGTTAAAGCGCTTTTATCGCGAGTGTTTAATACGCGCCATCGAGAGAGAAGTTTTATCTTAAGTGCGTTTTGCGCATGTCGGAATCAATTACACAAATAATTCATTGATGTTCTGCTGCGAGTTCTTACTTTTAATGTTCAAGCATCGTGAGATTAAAACGTTGATTCACTCTCGTAAACCAACCGGGTTTCATTCACTAATTGATTCGTGGGCGGTTTTTATTTTTGCTCATTAACACGAGATTTTCATTAATTTGATTATTACAATCATGGCCGATTAATTATTTAAACGTGTAATTTTCCATCGTACAAGTAGATTTTTATTTCGATACTATATGGAATAAATTTCATCATTTTTGCAAATTTTGTTCCTCGATCGTAGAAACGATCGTTAGAAGAAACTTAAGTTAATCGAAAGTTGTCACGACGTTTCTTATATTCGTCCAATATATTAGAGATTCGAAACGTCGACAACTTTTACGTTATCTCGCATCTTGCCAGTAAGTTTGAAGAGGTTTCGCACGTCATTAGGTCGGGAAAAAATATATGCAATTCGAGCAGACACTTTAAAAAAAGAGAGTTGCTGTGATATATATTCATTTACTTTATTAAAGAGAAATTAATTTTTTCTCGGTGAAAATGTAGCGGAATGCCGAGAATCCACGGATGCATCATTTTGATAAGCACTTTTGAAACAAGCAATTCGATCGTATCTATTAGTAACAATTTAATTTACGAAATGTTGAATATTTTATTAATAATGAACGTATAACTACATCGAATCGGCCCTTTTTTCGTACAGGTAAAATTAAGTATGTATGTTAATGCGTATATATTCGCAAGTACGCTTTTAAATGAGCCAATCAAACGGCACCCATCGACAATTTAATTAGAGACAATTATCGAATACGCAGAAATACGCAAAATGCCATAATAGAGCCACACACACCAGTCTATGTTACTGAATTAACTTTGTGTGTCTACCCGGAACATTTGTAATAAAATTAAATGACCTGTGTATAACATCAAAAAATATTTAAACTGCAAAAAAATATGTATCGACTACTCTATAAAATAATTCACAAAAGATAAATTATATTTTATTTGCTCGCTGTGTGCCCGTAATTGTTTTCTTTTTACAAAAAATACAAATTCTCAGTATTTTATTCTGTTGTGTTTTGACTTCCACGGACTAGAGTAGCAATTAGAACTCATTATGTGCACCGCGCTTCGCGATATTTATCGATCTGCAGCTTATTACATTTTTCGTTATCTTCTTTCTGTGCAACACTGAAGTTTATCACCTCGGTAACTTTCAGCTTTATGGTAGCTTTTTATTTTACCACAACGCTTTTAATTATGTTTTCCTTATCTTCGAGACTCGTCCAGCGCTACTGTAATTTAGTGGATGCACATTTCAAGCCAACGGTCAAGGAGGAGGGGGGAGGGGGAGAAAGACTATGAACAAATTGTCCGTAACTTGTGCGCCACTGGCAAATGTAATTTTCCAGATCGGCCTGGTCTCTTCGTCGCGCGAAACTGCGTCCATTTCGAAATTGCTCTTGTGTGTTTTCACGTTCCCGTTAAAGAAGGGCTGCCGTTAAATAAGGTGAAAGCCCTGACTTTTATGTTGAGTACCTTCGCTCGTTCTTCGGTTCATCCCACTCTAGGCTTTTTCTTGTTGATGCATGCAGGACATTTACTTTCAACAACAGAATTAAATTTGCTCCGGATAGATATTTCTTAAGATAGAAAAAGAAATCCGTTATTAAATAATTTTCTTTATTAAAATATAAATAAAACTATTTAATAAGAAAAATACCACAATGAAAAATCCGCAGCAATGAAATAACCAGATATTAAACTCAATTTTAAATAGAAATCGAAAATTAATTTTCAAACACTCGTCCGCTCGTCATCTCATTTAATCTAAGATTTCTTTTTATTTAAGTTTATGCCGAGACAATATACAGTACTAGACATTTTAGTAAGCCATTTTGTTTTGAATAATACATTTGGCTGTATTAATTATCGATCTGTTTTATTCGAAATTACTTCTGCGTGTTCCGTTTAGATTTAGCGGAATTCTCCCGTGATTTTATTCGCTAAATCTTTTCATTTCTACATTTTATTTCGGACACTGTTTTATGGTTTTATCATTGAAATACCGTATAGCTTTTTCGTATTCTTATATCGCTCCTCTGGGCTTATCCTTGCGAAATGGATAGGTATTAAAACCCCTACCAGTTCGTCGTGTAGCTAAATAAAAAAAAAGTCGTTTCGGATAGTGGGTCGTTTCGTTTTCTTCGACCGCTTGTAAACGTGAAATGGAACACAATTGTTTCACGTCTCACGAGATTGAAGCGACGAAAGCAAAGGTGACGGCAAGCGAAATAAGGGGGAATTACCATGCGCTTCAAATGTTGAAATTGAATGGAACGTTCCTATTCGTATTATTCCTCCCTCATTCACCGTGTAACGCGGTCTAATGGGCCCTTAATCGAGAAATACATATTAATTGGCCGTAGCCGATGCCGCGGAAAAATTTCCGAGCTTATTGCATACCAGCCTCGAAAATTCTCTCAATCGTCCTTTACCCATTTTTCAGCTACGAAGGACGCTTTCATCGGCGAACGCGCGTTAACAATGAGGGTAATAAATTTCTCTCGATACGCAATGTGTCGATAAAATGATAATAATGAGGATAAGAAGTAATTTCTTTTGTGATGTCGCACTATTGATATCCGAGTAATTGTGTCTCTGTGAATCTTCCATCATAAATCTGTAATGTAAACGAAGTTTGTAAAACATTTATCACTTGAAAGAGTATTTTATGCATCGGATATATGTGATACGATGTTCTAATATTCCGACCACTCATCGCCGAAAATTATTGTCGTGCTATCGCAAACAGGATTCATATCCATTGTTAATAATTTATATTGTGTTTTACTTGTTTCCGCATAATGGTTACATAATCTCTCGATATTATATACAAATAATTAATTGATGGTTTGCCGATAATTTGGGTTGCCATTCTCTTATTAATAACAAATAAGAACGCAAAATGTGTCCGAATTGCGTGGACTGTGTAGGATGTCATCGGATGTGGGATTGAGATTAAAGGATAACAACGAATCAAGTAACAAATCGATACGCTGGAGAAGACGCTTGGGGTGTTGGCGACCGTAAATTTCATCTCGGTATCAATCGTGCGTCGATCAATCTCGGCCGTTGCTCGGGCTCACTCCCGCATGTGCGTTTATTAAGGATTCATTCGGGCTCTAATGCGCCTTGAAACTGCTCGCGCCAATTGCAAATCAATTATTCGTTTATACGTATTGACGCAAGGGGCGCGGCCTACTCGCGAATTAAAGAGGAATTCCGAGGAATTGGCACACACGGGTGTAAATAATCGGCATTTTGCTCGCGACCGCGTGTATTGTAATTAAGGCCCGCCGCGCTCCTGCTCCACAGTTTATTCAAACGTGCAAATCCGCACAGTTTAATTGGTAAATTGACACATGATGTGCAACGCTGAAATTACAATTTCCTCATTGTGTTTTCATGAAGCGTGTAAAAATTCTCTCTCTCTCTCTCTTTCTCTCTCTCTGGAAAATTGTCCTTTCTGAAATTCCAATTTTTGAAATCTGAAATTTTATACGGTCATAAACCCGCGCGAGGTTTTCGCCTGGTACAACGGCCATTCTCAAAGTATGGACAGATTTGTGGCAGATTTATTATTTTGGTAAAATATAAAAGAGAGAGAAAAAGAAGAAAAACGTGGACGAGCGGTCTAATTCTTTCATCCGCGACGCGCGAACCGCGGAAGAATCCCAAATGCAATAATTGCGCGAGATGTAATTATTATTTCCATCGGTGGCGACCGTTGGTAATCGCCGCCGGGAAACTCCCGGGAATTTCATTGGTTTCGATAAATTCTGCCGAGCGACCAGCCGAGGTCGCGCTCTCCGGTCATCAATTTTCAACGACAAGACCGCGTTCACTGCTAAGGCCGAATTTACGCGGTTCGCTCTTGGTGATCCTCCCGGGTAAATTGTCCCAAGTGAATGAATCGGAAGTGAACTATCGGCAAGCTCAAGTTCACCCAAAGTCCCTCGTTTTCGTTTGTAATTCAAAAGTTATTGGCGTTCTTTTGGAGAGAATTGATTCTATATATCTACAAAAGCATCTGTTACGAAAATTAATTTTGAAAATCTTAAAACCTGTGTACGCGCATCTAAGTCATTTGATTACAAGAATTTTCGAATTTTTGCTTCGCCAAGCTGATAATAATTATTTTCTAAGATTTATTTACCGTTTATTTCTAACGATTTATATCAAATGGCCGCTGAGAATATACTGTATAAACTTGGTTTAATCGCATCTAATGCGCACCATAACGAGTTTCCGCACACATTTTCCATATTGGAAAACTCTATAAACGATCCCTCATGTCAATATCATGCCGCCATGTGGTATGGATTTATAATCGGGGAAATTTGGTTTATATTGTCTGAAAGTTTGCGCTGTACTGCTCCTAAATTAATATCTCTCACCAATTCCCATCTCTTTGATTCCAATTGGAATGGTATTTATTACAGTTCGCACGTGTTATTTTATATCTGTTCTAAAAAATAATCTGAAAATATTTAAAGTTAAAAATATAAATTTAATCAAATATTTTTATAGCGCATATTTGTTTACATAAAACATAATAAAATACGTAAAATATGTTCCAGGTTTCAAGTTCCTCTAAATATTGAGCGGTTATAATGTAAAATATATTAATGCCTTGATATTTTATCGGTTAGATAAAGATCGGCTCCTAATTGATCGCACAATCTACAAATAAAAAGAAACGTGCGGGAAATCTGATACGTACTGTATATTGGATTCTAATTGAATTTCCTGGACTGGTAAAGGTTAAAGCGTGTTAACTGCAGTTATATATAGCTTTCATTAATTATGTGTCTAAATGCTATTATTAAAATGTCGAATTGGTGCATGATAACATAGGGGCGACGAGCACAATTGCCTGAAATAATTATTTAATAATTCTACCTTTAATTTTACTTGCGAGATTTGTCTCTCGTTTTAATGCGATAAATATAATAACATTTAATAATAAAATTAATATTAATATTAGATTTATACTAATATTAATATTTAAATTAATATTAGATAACGCGAAAAAAAGTATTTCGCTTTGATGTTTTTCCGATTTTCATGGCGAATGTCATTGCCTAAGGCGTCATCCTTCGGAACTATCAGATACAATTGCATTACGCATTCGGCACGTGCATGTAATTGCGTTTTACACGCGAATTAAGCGAGTCGCTTCCGTCGAGGCGACGAAACTCGCTCGCAGAGTTTGCTTCAAATCCGACTTTCTTCGTCGCATCGGATGTGACAAGTTTTATTTTCTCATTAACCACGACCAAACCCAGACCTGTAAACTGACGACGACGGATAAACCGTCTGATTTAAGCACGTGGTGAAGACGAGCGTCAATAAAAGTTGTCGAGATAACGTGAGCATCACAACGTCTGATATTACATGCTTCATCTTTTCCTTAGGAATAAAGCTCGCAAATTTTATTTGTGGCGGATGCTTTCGTAGGAGGGGCATCGTATGCGCGCGAGATTGCATTTGTCGGCTGAAACGGAAGTAACAGGACAACAACGTGGAATTAATTAATTAGGAGTGGCGAGAGAGATGCAATCTAACGCTCACAAAAGTTTCACTGGTAGTCGTGAGATAACATGGATGATTGTCGCGAAAGTTCATCATGAGAGAATTAAGATGAGATTATGATAAAAATTCAATCCAAAATACAATAAATATTTTTAAATACAATAAATATTTCCTTAAAAATCCGTGACGTTCCTTTTTTAATTGTAGAAGCGGAAACATAAGCTTGCATAAATCTTTGCTAATTTCTTTGAAATCGAACTACTTTCTTTATGTCGCAAAATATACTTACGTTAATTGCATAAAACGGATTACGTTCCTGAGATATCCTTTGCTTTCCCATATCTTCAGTTTTATGCAGAGAAAAATGTGTTACAATTAACTAGCATGAGTAACAGGAGCTACGGAATCAAAATGAGATTAAAACATTTAATACAGGAATTAAGTGCAGAATTAAAAATTATATTCAGATGCTTGAAATTCTTTTTTTTTATCCTGCTTATGTTTAGGTGTAATTTGAAAAAAAAAATTAAATAGAAACACGCACTATGTAAAAGCTATAGCTTTTTATTGAATGGAACGAATCCAAAAATTCGGAGCTCCGCGCTGGTAAATCGAGTCCGCCGTTAACGTGTTAAAGTACTGATAAAGGCTGCGTCAATATCACCGCGTTCGTGCGTGCACGCTATTACTTTCCTTCGTTACTAAACCCTGCCTGGAATAACAAACACGCAACTCCAAAGTAATACTTCCGGTACGATGGCTACTAAAGTTTTATTTCATTCGCGCCTCTCTAACATCATCACTCTTATTTACTTTGTTGAATGTTTTTCAACTTTCGGACGTATCTCGTCAGTATCGCGATTGGAAATGGAGGCAGAGATATTACAACTTTTCTGTAAAAAACGTTGATTACAAATTCTATATATCTTGACATTTTCCTGATATTCCATTTCGTCGCGTAATGAATGTATAAATAAGAACACGGTTATCTTATACGGACGTAGCATAATCATCGTAGACGAGGAGTTAAAAAGATCATCGGGGCACGTATAGACTAGTGCACGTATAGTATAGGAGACTCCTTCGTCGCCTTCTACTTTTTTCCGAATCTTTGCTTCAGATCAAGGTAAAGCGCATGTTTTATCTCAGTGGTAGACGCTCGTTAGAATTTGACCTAGCGCTTGCATATTTTAGACGAGATTTGCATCGCGCCACGTTTCCAGATAAAAAACGAAACCTGAAGAGGTATGTACACAGCACGTTACCGCGACCGGGGGGAGGGTGTTGAAATATATATCGTCACATATAAACTGCGGGGTTAATCGACATTTCCCGCAGTTTTGTTTGCGGCCTTACGCAATTTCATTTCGTCGATCCGAATTACAATACGGGTATTTTTACTTCACGTTTTTTTTTTTGTGAATTTATCTCATCGTTTTATCCTTCCAAAAAATTTTCAATTTTTACTTCCGCCAAAAATCATGCGTGATATGAAGTATTTTTCAGTGATATTAGAATGCCAAAAAGGATGTTAAAACTTTTTTATGCTTACGCTTAATACGCGATGACTGACGGTGTCGCATCAAATTTTATTTACAATCAAATAGGATTATGCAAAGCACACAATTTATTTTGATTCCTAAAATGCAGCAGAGAGAAAGGGAGTAGCTTAAAGTATATGAAGTTCGCATGTAAAGTATATTAGATGGCATAAATCGAGGGTAGAAAGAATATAATGCGTTCGTTGAAGCAATATACCATCCAGCGTAATCTTATATCGTATCACGTGCTACAGTTGCGCCACGAATAATTTCGTTCGTCATCTGGATATTTTGCACGAAATATATTGCGGTCCGTGAAAACTTGTAACAAGATTGCCGCAACGTAGCTACTTTATATTTCAAATTCATCGGCGCCTTCTAAACTTTTCTTGACAGTACGTAAATATTAATAATCTATTCATTATGATTCCGTTTCCTTCGAAATACGAAATCGTATTATTTGATAAAGTCAATTTTGGAAATCAGTTTTGCTGGAAACATTTTATAAAACTTTTTACGTGCCGAAGTTTGCATAAGTTTCCTTCTTTTGTATTATTTCCATTGAAAAATGATTAAAGTTGAAAAAATAAAATATTAAACTTTAAAATTGTCATATTGTCGTAATTAAAATATATTTGCATATGAAAATGACATTACATCGTAATTGTATTTACTTGCGAAATAGTAATATTTTACAAATTTGAGACGAATAAGCAATTGCTTCTATTCTATGTATAACATATTATATTTATAGAATATTATTATATCATATTATTATTACATTTGGAATTATGCAAAACGCTGCTCCAATTAAAATTACATTAAATGTGATTTTTAATACATATGAGTTTCTCGTTTTAATTTAAAACAAACATCTTGTGTGTGTGTAGGAAGCCATTACAATTTTAACTCATCAAATTTCAATTATCGGGAACGAGTTCGCCATTTTCTATTCAAGATATACGTCGTCGTCGTTAAAACGTAATAATAATCACATTATATATAACTTTCTAACAACCCAAGTTAAACAACGCTACTCAAGTCGGCATATCTATGGTTCGTACGCGAGAAGAGGCGTTATATCATGTACAGAGTGCTTCCTGAATTTCTACTATAACCTTTGAATTGATTCGAACGATTCCGAAGCATCAAAATGATCCTCTTGAACAATTTTGAATAAAAACATTATACAAACATTCATATCCACTTCTGCATCTGCTTTTGTAAATTAACATTTATAAATTAATTTTCTTTTAATTATGTATTATAGATATTTTCTTCTTTTACGAAACATTTATTTTAAGATAATGATTAAAGAATTAAAAAAATTTTTTATTACGTTTCTCCATATTTCATTGTATTTCTTTTTTATTATGTTATAATCTAAAATTAAGATCATGTCTTTAACTTTGCCGAGTACAGAATTAAGAATGGGAACCACGTTCATTAAATATTTCTAACTCGGAACAACTCCATTAGTTCTGTAGACACGAAATAGAGCAATGCATGTGTGGGCCTCCATTGACATGGATGTGCGTGCGTGCATGCGTGCAATTAGTACATATCGTTGCGGTCACGAACGCCCGGCCGTCCTGCTTCCTGGCGAGACCGGCGTGGCGCCGTGACGCCCGCTTTTCTCTCGATATCAAAATTCCATGCCTGGCATGCGCTGGAATTCTTTACGGCCTCTGGTGTGCCGTGGTGTGGTGTGGTGTCACGAGAGCGCCGACCACACCCCAGCTTAGCTCGACACGACCTCGCGGAAGGGTAGTTAAGTAAGGACACGAGAAAACGAGAGGGGGAGGGGCGGGGGTGTCGGGAAACACGGAGGTAGAAAAATAGTGTAAATGAAACGGGATGATGCGCAAGTTCTTCCGAACAGTCGGGGGGGTTTTAATAGCGATAATGAGAAAGAGGGTATTACGCGACGCGTGGGAGATGCTTGTACAATGAGGGATGCGAAAGCGAAGAAAAAAATCCACGTGACCATAAAGAGAAACGTTTATCTCTTTAATTACTGTAAAAATGATTTATTTACGTTGTGTTTACACTTTTCTTGCGAAACGTGGCATAAATGCGCGCACCCTAGAATTTTTAACGGATACGGGGATTTAACTTGTGACGAACATTCCGCATATCATGAGAAATATTAATTTATTAATTATAATTTTAAACAAATATTAATTTATTAATCATACTTTTAAAGATTTACCTTACTCTTTCGTTTTAACATCTATCGCTGCTCTGTTTCTCACATATTATGCGACATCTTTTAGAGACTGAACTCCAGCTCTGTACTTATTGTTTCAAGAACCATCGCCGTTGTACGACAACAACCACTACCACGAGGAGTGCCTAAAATGTAACAGCTGCGGCCTGAATCTTACGGGACCCAATCAAAAGCGGGCGAGACGGTGAGTAAGATAGAATCGCGTTCTCGGTGCGGTTTACGCTTCCGGCGAACTCGTAAAACGATATTATCCTTAATTCGTATTGTCGTAAACCGTGCTACATTAGCGTTGGGGGGCACGCCTCTTCTCCTTTTATTATCATACTCATTTTATTACATTTCCATTTCATCGAGACTTCTAACGATTATAATGATACGGTCGGTTAATTCGATCGTTTTCAAGAATAAGAAATGCTTGGAAGAAATGCTAATTTCTAAAAAATCTTGAGCTACAGGGTTTTTTTTTAAAGATTTTATTTCGACTTTGCATTGCTTACAGTGTTGTTTGCACTCTGCATGAACCTCCATTATCTTTATATCACTTTATAGGGTGCAGAAAGGTAATGCATGCCCCGGAAATTGCCAGAAAAATGCTTAGTCACAAATTGCAATTTCATCATCCGGGTTATCATTTATTATTTTCCTCGTCGATTTATTATTTTTTATTACTCCCGACCTGATTTCACGCAATCTGCATTCAGCCGCGTGCAAAATGGAGCCGAATGAATACGCTTTACATTTTGTATCTGAAAGTGCTATTATTTAGGATAACGGTAAATCATACAGTCAGGCGCGCCAAGTTTTATTGTTGACGACTATAATATCGGCAGCGCGGAATATTGCGCGCGAGAAATAATTTTTATTCACAATTTAACACTGTTTGCCGGAGGGAAATGTAAATAACTATAAGGTATTCAACAGAATTATATCCATGCTATTTGCTCGATGCTATTACCGTCGACCCCTTTTTCATATTTTAAAAACCACGCCGACACTTATGAAACGAGATCTTTGGCACGGGCAGTCCCATGATGCTGAATTCTCAAGATATTTCAGTCTTGAAGATTGAGTAGCGCGAATACTCCAGATATACATGATGAGGTAGATGCGAAATGCTGCTTAGCCCGTATCTCACAGACGCCTAAAATAATATAATCGATAAATAAATGTAACCGCTTGATATATTTTCTTCAATATAATTTTTTATCAACGACCTATTCGTCATCTCAAATATAATAATTTCTTGTATCTTTTAAAACGTATTGCACAACATGTTTTGCAATTCACGCAGTAACCCGCAGATGAAATAAAGTAGGAGAACTGTAACACACGTCCTTTTGTACAGCGCGAGAAACTCAGCCAGTCGAGGAGGAGTCAGTCGCGCAGCTGCGCTTTTGTAACGCATCGCCATGCAAACGGAGATTCCGTTCGCGATTTAACACTTTGTCCGCGAGAAAGGCGTCAATAGATCGGCGACAGTGGAAAAGGCGCTTTTTTTCGCCGTCCGCGCGTCACGTCGCCGTCCGACTTCTACTACTTTCCCGACGGCGAGCGACGACGTGGAAATTTCGCGTCCGCGAAACACGGACGGGACGGACAGTCGGAAGACAAAGCGTGAAATCAAGCGTCCGTCGCCGGCAGTAAATTCGATCCTGGATTAATTCGATTGGACGCTCGGGCGAAATTCCACGAAATTCCGACACGCTCCTCGCGGAAAATTATCTCGCGTTTTGTCAGTAGTCACGCGGCGCTTTGGGCCGACATAGCGCGGCGCGGCGTTCGAGCCGGTCGGGGAATGCCGCCTCCGCGCGCGCGCGCGCGCGAGGAATATCGCGCTCTCGCACGCTCGTGCATGCGATCGAATTTACATGGCCGATGAGATTCGGTCTCGAAATGAATGCCCCGGCTATCTATCGCGTTTGCCATTCGAGAACGTTTACGTCACGTACGGGGGATCATCGCGGGGGCTCAGTCGATCGGAAAGCCGTTTCCCATCGCGTCGCTCGATCACGCGAGTCACGTGCGACGTGGAGTTGAATCGGCGGATTTTAACGTGGCCTCTCCCATGGATAAAAGGACGAGCGCGATCCTTCCATATCGGCTCGCCCGATTCAGAAGCCCATTTGCGATTCAACGTACGTTACGACGGGCGTTATCGCGCCGGGCTGCCGCGCGTTGAAAACGCCGCGTCACAGTGCGTCATAATGTCATCCCCCTCGACAAGCTTTCTCCGGGCCGAGAGAGCGAGGGATTATCGAAAAATATTTTTTATTATTCTCCGTCGCGCGGACCACGGCAGGCCCCCGTGGAACGAACGCGCGCGGAATCCTGTCAGATGCAGGACCCGAATTGGAACGGACACTTTAATGTAACGTTATACGATTACCGGCCGTTTTACAACCTTTACGCAAGTCGCTAATGCGTCACTATTATGAGGCCGCCGCCTGTCGCCGCAGGGAATATAAATAGAAACGTCATGTGTGAAGCCTAGGAAATAATATTTTCTATGATATGTGTCCGTGGCAGTCGCTCTTATCGTACAAAATATCGACGAATATTAACGAGTATAAGTGTACACTGAGAAATTTACTTGCAACTTTCTGTACCTATAAAGTAGTATTTTTCAAAAGTAAATCAATATCTTTCTCCGTAAATTTTACGCAAAGTGTGAAAGAAGAAATATTTATTACTGCAGTATTTTTTAACTTTACTTATTATTATAATATTTTGATTTTCAGACAAATATGTGATAAAGAGTACAATTCTCTCTGCAATTTTATGATATACGCCGGAAATCAAATCAATTTCGAATGTGTTCTTTTAGGGATCACATGACGGCTTCTAGCGAATCTCGGCATAATCCATGATTTTAATTGGTATCGCGTAAACCCATGCGATAAAAGCGAACGATAAAGGAGATAAGGGAATGACGTGTTCCAATAACAGCCGCCGTCGGGACGCCACAACGGATTCACGTTTTATCAAGCGATCTGAACTCTCATGAAACTTCGTTCCTCTTGATTGTTTTCATCCGTGATAAGACTCGTTTGAGTTCGCGAGTTTTATTACGTTGAAATGAAATGCGCCAATCGGAGAGATTTTTTTTCATTTTCATAATCAAATCCGCCTACTCAATTATTTTCTTACAAGTACGTTGAGCTTTTACTGCGAATATTGATTCGATTGTTTGTCTTCACAATTGACAAGATTAAATTCAAGACTGCACGATAAAAGAAAATATTGTCGCATTACCGAATGAAAATGTCGCAATTATTGTTATATTCGCTCGCCATGAGAGATCCACTTCATATTCTTTCATATAATTTCATATTTTTACGATTAATATTAGGAAAACGATGTTACTTGCCATTGTTCACTCCGATGCTCCAAACGCGGCTTCATAGACGCCTTTTTACAATTCTTGAGAAGCAGCCGTGTAAAGTACCGCTCGTTTACAACGGATGATTCTAAGGACTGTTCTGCATTGCAGATTCAAGAACCAGATACTTTGCGATCTGCACTTTGCCGACGTGGCGCTGATGGAGTGCTCGGACTTCATGCAGCAGTTGCGCAGCTTCAAACCACAAAGTTTAGGCTGTGCAGTTGCGAGAAGAAAGTCGTCGACCACCCTGATCTTCCCGTTGCCACCTCAGGCGTGCTCCGGTAAGTACCGTAATCGTACCCGACTGGATCGTTCATTCTTCCCGTTTCTTATCATCGTGCGGGATTTTCGCAAACGTGCCCGGTCCCATCAACTTTTGGAAGAGTGCATATGTATGAGATGAAGCTACAGGTGGTTTCGCCTGTCTTGGATTACGCACGATTGTATGTGCGAAGTTATTTTGTCATATCGCATTCGAATAGTCTAATGTAAGTCTCACGGTAAAAACCTGACGAACCAGAGGTAGGATTGTGAAAGGAGAAATAATAACCGTCGCGTTTCTCCAGTTTGTATTCAATTGCATTGCATTGGATTAGGTCATCGCGTGTGCGAGATAATTTGAAAGCAAATTAGATTGCGAGCGTTGATGTAATCTTCAAGTATCAATTTGCGATTTCAATTTATTGAAATAATTTTCGCATAAATTTGTCATGTTTGTAACATTTATTCCGAAATAAATAAATAAATATTGATATATTCGGTTGGATAGAGTCTTATGTCTGATAATAATTTTTGTGAACTTTATATATTGTCTTTATGCCTTTGAACGTGCCGATCATTATTCGGTCTTTAAAAGCATAAAGAAAAAGCATACATAAAATTTATAAAAAATATTATTAGACAAGAAATCTCGAATGAAAATACTAATATTTATTTGTCACATAGCGCAGTCGATATTAAAAAATTAATCCCTTAAGAAATCTATTCCTTTGATGTACAATTCCTTTTGTTTTGCAACTGAAGAAATTCCACAATTCCCGAAGAAGGTCGAGGCAACCGTAACTACTGGCGCCGTGTCGAAATTCGGGTTTCCACTGAGATATGGATGGCCATTACAGGCGAACAAAGAGCCCGGCAATTAGGTCGATTCGCACCGACGGAGCCGTAGAAGAGGAGGGCACCGCGGGCGGTTCACTCTAAGTTCGAATACCAAGCCCTGTTTGCAAACAGCTTGGTGTTCTACCTTACAGTGAATCGACTGCGGTATCGTCGACAGCCGCGCACCGGCAGAAGGAGCAGCGGGGCAGAAAGGAAAACGAAGATTGATAAAACGGTGCGACAGAGCGCGCGGGGTCGGAGAAGAAGAAACATATTACCGGAGAGATACGTACTTAAGTGAACGTGAGTCCGGCGCTGTGGAAGGAAGATCTCTTCAAAGTTCTCCGCATTCTGGATTTCTACCTCACGGTCGATTCGTCCTCGAGGCACTATTTTGTCGGATAAGATACCTTTCTAATGATTTTCAGGCAGAGTGCGCTTGTCTTTAGATACTATTTGTTCTGTTCGATTCTCTCGTTCTCCATTTCGCCCGGTTCCCTTTCTCTCATCTCGCTCTCTTTGTTCCACTAATTTCTAAACAAACCTTCTCTCGCCCTGAGGATGATCCGACCGTATCTGCGAAGAACAAAGACACCATCGGCGCCATCGCCTACCAATTTGCTTCGCCGAGAAGAGCGCTAGTCGAACGGGTTTAATTAACGTTAATCTCGCTTTGAGCGAAATTGCCCAATCGACGTCCGCGCGCTTCATGATGAAAACGTCGAGGATTATTGCATTTACGTACAACGTGTACCACGACAATGTAATAACTTTTACGCTATGATATTACTCAGTGATTATATTCTTTAATGATTTCTCGTTTCATCTGCAAAACTTCATCTTTTCAAAGGCACAATCGAAATAGCTCACAGAATTCCGGCAAGTACGGCTCGTCATATAATGATCCTGTGTACTCATGCTGCACTGTTAAATTTGTATTGTCAAATTTTACTTTATTTGAATCAATTTTAACCATTCCTTAGGTCGCCATTATTTCTACTCAATATGTCATTAATTTAACTAAAACAGTGAAATTAAATAATAACATGTCAAAAAACCACATATTTTGTGTAAAAATAATAATTTCGATACATATAGTAGTTGAAAAATAACGAAACATTATTTATTTTTACTTGACTTTTAAGGAATTGGTTAAAATTTGATCCTTTAATATTTAATCGCGTAAAGATTTACCGTAATTGTGTTTTCTTTTTCCTAGAGATTTATTTTGTTCATTACTATTCATTCTGGAAAATAAAATCCATAAGTGAATTGGGAATAGACGTGAGTTGAAAATAAATTTCCCCGTAGACGAGTTCTGTCAAGAGTTCCCGCACAACCTGATACCAACACCCGGCTACTGGATCGAATGCTCGCGGCAACAGATCACGTCAGACACAATCTGGGACGAAAGCGAGAGCGAACACGACGCTACCGATCCCGAACAGGTGGAGGGACAGAGCGCGGAGGAGCGTCCGTCTCTGCTGAAGCGGCAGGATAAGAGCTCCTGCCTGTATGAAGCAGAAAATGAAGGCGACACGGACGATCCACCTCGAAAGAAGACCACCATCGAGGAGCAATGGGAAAAGAATCAGGGTTTCGAGCTCACCTCCGTCGAACAGGAGACCTACGAGAAATATTTTTACGGCTCGGAGCATTGGAATTACTTTACCAACGACGAGGACTTGGGACCGGTGATACTCAGCATCAAACAAGAGACGCTCAATAATCGCGACCAGTTCAGGATTTTGGTCAGAGCCATCAGTTACACGGTCCACGGCCTTATTCCCGCCAGCTGCGTCTTTGCCGATCGGTAATTTCCGAATCATACTTTAGTCTCACGTACATATAATATATCGTGTTTAGAAATATTTTTCGTTAATTTTAGTATTAATTTTTAAGACTTTTGAAGAATTTCACTTCAAGACTAGATAAATTATTGTATTTAGATGTTACTAAAATAATAAAAATTGTGATAAAATTCGTTATTAATCACGTATGTAGTAGAATTTTAATTGAAATTTAAACTAGAATAGTACTGGAAATTTTTTCTGGTAGTCAAATACATTCAACAAGTTGAAAACGTTAGTTGAATGCATATTACAATCAATATCTCCTCGAGGATGCATGAAACATGGCAGATTCTTTTTGCAGATATAATCGAGAAGAAGTGGTGCGTAGCCTCGGCAAAGAGGTGAACATCAATCCGCCGTTAACCCTGGGCCAATTGCCAGATACGCCCGAAGAACTTCTAAAGCTCGATCAAGTTTTTATCAAGTCTGAGCTGAAGGTGGGGATGATTTATGTTCAGGAAGGTCAGTACAGCGAAGAGGAGATACTCGATAACAACGACAACTCGCAGCTCTTCGAAGAGTTTCTGCACATTCTCGGGGAGAAGGTCAGGCTAAAAGGATTTGACAAGTACAAAGGTGGTCTCGACACCGTACACGATTTGACGGGCCTATATTCTGTCTACACCAATTGGAGGGGCATCGAGATAATGTTCCACGTGTCCACCTTATTGCCTTACGAGAAACACGATCCTCAAAAAGTGAGTTATCCGTTCGCATCCGTTGTTGTTTCAATGATACTTTTGATGAAATTTTCCGTTTGACGCGATAGAAAAATTTAAAATGATAAAACGTGCCGATTTAATTGAAAAATCTTCTCTCCTCGCTCGCGCAGCTTCAGAGAAAAAGGCACATTGGCAACGATATAGTGTGCGTCGTATTTTTGGAAGCCGACAACACGAGCTTCAGTCCAGCTTGCATCAAGTCGCACTTTTTGCACACATTTATCTTGGTGCGAGTGAGTCCACGGATAAAGCGGAAAATCACGAGATACGAGGTGTCCGTAGTTACAAGGGACGAAGTTGGGGCCTACAAACCGTATCTATGGGAACAAAGTGTCTTCGAAAAAGGTATTATTATATTTTCATATAAAAAAGAAATTAGCATGACTAAGGGAAATTAATTTAATCGATTTAAAACAGAATTTATAAAAAGTTATCGCATCGCAGAGAAAGTTATACATTTTTCTCATCACGGCGAATATTATTTTATTCAACGTTTAATCATTGGCATTACGGATGCATTAAATGACAATATAATTATATAATTTGCATAATAATATATATATAACCTTTATTGTAAATCTATATGGTTTAATAAATTTAATGTTAATTTTCGCTTTGACATTATTCTACAATTATCAAGCTGTTAATTATAAAAATAACAGCAATGTAAATGGTAAGATTAAATTGGCTGGCTATCTTAGGATATATCGTATCAATTTAAAATCTTTCCTATATTGAATTTATCTATCGAATTGAATTCTCGGGCGCAACAGGTCAGATGTTCCGAGAATGGCTGTTAACGAAAATCGTGAATGGCGAAAGGGCGAGTTATTCTGCGCCGAAATTCGCGAGGATGCAGGAACGGACGAGAAGTCAAATGTTGGAGGATATCGTGGCGAATCTCGCTAATCACGCGGAAACCGGCCAGATTCCGAAACCATATAGGTGAGACGCAATCATAATAAAATACTAATCAAAAATTCGATTAAAAAGACTGTATATGTAAAGTAGCAATTTGAAAATACTTTGCATCAAATTTATATATTTCGTATAAAGTTTTTGAAAACGGTATTTCCTGTATATTTTATATAACAATTTTATACAAAGTATTTTTTATATTAAAATGTATTTAATAAATAACTAATTTAAGTAATTCTAAATGTAATTTGTCAATTATATAATTCATCAAAAAATATTCGATTAAATAATTGCTTGATTAGTATGATTAAGTTTACGATGAATGATTCTTAGACGAGGTTCTTGGCGACCAATTGGACATATGAGACCGTCTTCACCATTATTGGATTCGGTGCGAGATCAGTTTGAAGATTATGATCAACTTGCGAAGGACTTTACCAGAGTGTTCCTCAATAATTCAGCGAACGTAACGCTAAATACTAGTCTTTTCGACGTGTCTTTCCTCGTGCCGGGGCAACAAAAACAAAAAGTCCGATTCATCGGCGTTAGGGCGATTCTAGCAGTAAGAAGCAGGTAACAAATATTTTTTCTTCTTCGAAGATTACGAGTATGACATTTGTTTATTTTGTAATGAAACAAAATAAAATTAAAAACACGATACATATAATAATTCTTGCGAAAATGTAAAATTTAATATCTCAAACAAACTCAAATTATTGTCCTTGATTATATTTGTCTAGCAAGATTTTCAATAATTTGTTGGCCAGAAACGATGTTTTTTTCTTCCGGTTCATTAATTTTAAACAAAACAAATATTTTCTAATTAGCTTAACGTTTTATATCGATGAACATAAAATAAACAAGAGAATTTTAAATAAATAAATGAATTAGATCAGTTAATGAATAATATAAAAGATATGTATGTTAAATGGAAGAAAAAATTAATTAAACATAAAAACTTTTGTTTGTGTTTTAACGTTCAATGCAATATGAAAATTTATCGATATGTATTTATCTTTATACAGAGTATTTCAAGAAATGCTATATGGAATTCAAGCGGGTTTCGGAAGCCCACAAGTACCGGTTGCCGAGTTGCTCGCAAGACCGGCGCCGACATTGCTTAGCCCGCAGAAGCCGAAAAGCTCGAATTTCCTACAAGTTCCCGACATGGAGAGTCCTAGGTGCGTTTGAATAATCATGAATGTTGTCGTTAGTCCGTTATCTGTCTGTTAGTCTCATGAATCCACTAGTTCGGAATCGTTGATATTGACGTTCGCTCGTTAAAGCGGTGGACTGCGTCATTTAGGAAAACTGGTAAGCTTCGAAAATTAAAAAACGAATTGAGAATAATGTTAAACAAATTCACAAAATATGATTGCGAAATTGATTGGCGATTTATGAACTTTCGCTTAAAACGTCGGCCTCGTTGGAGTCTCACAATCAATCAGAGACCGAGCAAGAACGTGGATCATGCGAAATCTTGCGTGAGATAGAAATTGGATTTCTCTAATGAGAATAAATTGAAAATGTTGAACGGTGAGACTAATGCCTGCGATATTTTCAATGTCGAATGTTTCTTCTTATATCTATATAGTTACTTGATCGTAATATATGTATTTTTTCACGGCACATCCATGTCTCCTATCCTCATGGCACCGCATGATTATCTCGTAACTTTTTATTTATTATTATTATTATATGTAATGCAAAAATTGCAAATTTAATGAAACCATGTATTGGACTTTGTGTAGCATGCTCTTCTCTGAGAGGCACTTGCAATATTCTGTCGATTTACGTGGCGAATTCGCCTCGCTTCAATCGCCGAAGAAAAAAAAATGACAAGTCTTGTTCGAAATTCTACGAATGAAGTCGTCTGCCATGTGCTCGTCAATATTTTTCTGAGACGTTTTCTTTCTTCCTTATAATCTGTATCTTCTAACAGAAAGAAAGTGTATATTATAATTTGTTATATATTCTTTTCTCACTCGTTTCCGTTGGTATGGTTCCTTTTGTTTACTTTTATTGTGATACTAATAATTCTGTATTAGTGTAATTCGCCGTTGTTCCTTTTATATATTCTAAATTTCATATAATAATCGTCAACTGTATTGAGTAAATTGACAAGAAATTTCTATACCGTTCCTATGGATTCGATGAATCATGCGCACAAATTGTTTCAATTCTTCGCACGTTGTCAACTATAAATTGTTAATTTCGAGAGTGAGCTTTCATCGTTGTTGTTTTCATTTCGTGAACTTATATTCGATATTTGTCCCTTCCAATTCTACTCAGTTCTCCCTTGAACCTGAAGTTATCCTTGTCTTTGCGTGAAATGTCCGTAAATCCCATCTCCATACCTTGAGGTGCCGCTCCGCGGTTTCTGTGAGATACTGGTTCTGATGTGTTTAGGCCCAAAAGTGTCCCTTCGTCGCCGATGGTGAAACGAGCCTTCTCTCGACTGGGTACGATCACGGCAGGATGGGGAAGGAGCATTAGAAAGCATGGCAGCACTCTGCAGAGCGAGGATCGAAAGCGATGGGCTAGCTCACAGGATTGCAGTAGTATGTGTCACAATTCTTACGAAGAAAAGGACTCCAATTTATCTCATATATCAGATAGTTTTTAATTTTATTCAAGTATAAAGAGTAATTTTAAACTCGTAGGTAAATATATTGTAAAGAGATAACAATAGTAATCTTAATAATGACATGTGAAAATGTATTCGCACTATAATATTGCGCTCTTTTATGATTGAGTGAAAGGATAGAACTTAAACATTATTTTTTACAGATAAGGAAGCAAAGGATAAGGATAAGGCCCAATCATTGGCAGTGCCGCGACTCAGCGTTTGCGCGGACGCGCAGAAAGTCGATAGAGCCAAATTAGCACAGACCGAGGTGAGCGAGATATCGACAATCAACAATTAATAATTATTTTGGTACTGAGGAAAAAGATTAAAAAGGATTTTTAGGAGATTCATGTTATCGTGCAAAATGAAATTTTGCTGAGAAATACATAATCAATTATTTTAATTATATTAAAGCTATGTTAAATGCCTAATAATATTTTGTAATATATTCTATAAGATTAAATGTTTTCATTTTCCATTATTATTCCCTAAAATAAGTTTTAATGTGTTTATTTCACTTTTATAACCAGTGATGAATATTAAACAATCGCTATAAATTAATATTCTAAGAAATATTATAGATAAAAAAACCCTGGAGCCGTAATATGATTGTTGTTTCGACCCTCCAAAAATAAACATAAAATATTTTCAGTTTGACATCATCGAGTTCGATCCAGAGACTTTCCGAATTCTGCTGGACTACCTGCACACTGGATCTTGTCCGCTGACGTGCAGCAATATACCTGGTCTGATATGCGCCGCGGAGCATTACGACCTACCGGAACTTCTTCAGGCTTGTTTCCATCACGCCAAGCAGTTTCTCCGAGTCGAGATCGTCTGCGTGATGTTGTGCGCCCTCGAGAATTATTACTGGCGTTACACGTCCGCCTCGGAATTAGTCAACATGATCCTCGCATTCATCGAGACGCGGGCCGAATTGCTCTTTAACCACCCGGACTTTGTCACCCTGAGCGAATCGATGGTGCAGATGATCATGTGCCGCGGCCTCGAACTGCCGGAAGTCAAGAAGTTCGAGGCGATGCTGAACTGGGCGAAGCACAGAATCAAAACCAAATCGACTAAGATCGATGCTAAGGTGGAGTTTAAGTGTATCATGGACAGACTCAGCAGGGACCTCAAGTTACATAAGATAACACCCCAAGAACTAATAAGGGTAAATATTAAAAGAAAAATATATAATATTAAAGAATAAAAAAATAGCAATCAGTTTAATTAAGTAAATAATTAAAAATCATACGGCACGATTAACTCTTAGTGTGAAATAGATGTTGGAAATTATTTTTCTCGTTATTCTAAATATAGAAAGAGTTGCTTTTGGCCTTTCCAGATTGTATTACCATCGAAAGTTATAAAGAACGAGAGGATCCTCGAGACTCTGATGTTCCAAGCGAATTCAGGCATATACAGAAACATCGACAGCTGTTTGGAGGCGTATCAGAGGAATTTGCAGGATCAAGAAAGTTTTGATTGCGGTCTATGAAAGTTAACGAACACGCGAAAGGTGCCGCAGGGACGAAGTGTACCTGAAAAGCGTGTATCGATAAAGGAACCATAAATTTCCCGATGATGGAAAAATTTTTTTCTTGTGATGTTGCGGCACCGACATCGTGTTAATATTATATGCGAATAATCGAAATCTTTTTGCAGCGATGACTTGTAAGAGTATTTCGACTGCGATACGTCGATAATTACACTGCGAGGTTTGACATGAATTATGAGAGATTTCTCCGATATTACACAAGGTCGTTGCTGAGTTCGACGAGTAATAAGTTTAAATCTCGACTCCATTCATGAAAACTTTATTTAATACTCGTCTATAATAATTCAATTACATTTGGTGGCGTATCAGGCTGCTATTTCTGTTTTATTATCCAAGTAAATCATCCGCGAGGAATGTTATAAAGCTGATATTAATGGAGGTATGTCTGATAGAAAATTTTTAAAAGTTTTTTTACAAAATTATTAAGTGATTTGAAAAATTTAGTAAGTTCTCTGTTCAAGATTCTTTTAGCTTATTCATTAAGAAATGTTAGTTGAATTTATGAAATAGTTTACGTCGATTAATACGAAAGTTCAACAGGTAGCAATTTTTGTGCATAATTATTTTTAGACAACATAACATTTTCTACTATCAATTAAAACTTTTCATATTTCATTTCCGACTTTTTAAATATAGAAACTGTCTTATAACGATGCTTCCATGATGTATTTCGTAATCTTCAGTTTAAATAGTTGACTTTTGCTTCCATTTTGGAGTAAATATTGTAAAATTAGAAAATTCGTATTTACAAATACGAGCTTGTTTTCACTTAGAAAATTAGAAAATATTATAGCTATAATAATATTTAGCATTATATTAAAAATGATTCATATCGCTTTTATTTTTTCTACATCTTTTTCTTATAATATACATATTATATTATTTTAATTCAATATCTATATGAATTTTTGTGATTCGATATCGCACAAGGAGCGTTATTTTTGATAATATAAGCTCTTCCAAGCTGTCATAAGACAGCAAGTACATATTATATCAATGAATCAAGCAGGGAATAAAACAGAAAAAAGGTTACGTCACTTTCGTGTTAAAGTTTCGTAAATAGGCATTATCAATCTCCATAGACTTTGTTATTAATATATTTGGGACGTGTGATTAATAAAATTAAATGTAAAGTATTGATTGAGCTTCCGCGAACGGGAGTGCAGGGGAAGCACAATTTTCATACCGTTGACGAGAAGATTCACGCAAATAAAATCTCTGATCAGTTAAAAGTCAAGGATAATTAATTAAGGAAGATTTATTATATTTCAATACCACAGGTGAACGATGACGAAGATAGATAAATCTGGCCAGTAATATTTATCGCGTGACAATGTCAGCTGTCCTCTGGCTTTGATGAAATGATAAAGATATAAAATAGCAAACGAATCACATGACGATACGATAACGTTGTCGATGCGAAGGATTAAGAAAAATTCAATTTAATGATCATCAATCAGAAGGGCTTTCGATTGAGAACGCGTATCGTATCGGCGGCACTTAATAAATTGCTGACACATGACAATCTGTATCATAAAAAAAGAAACGCTAATAACAGTAAGAATGGTTTACTATTACGTAAGCTTAAAAGAATATATAAATATACATTATAATATATAATATATATACGTACAGTTATATATGCATAAGAATAAAACGATAAACGATGAATAACAACAATAATAATAAAAAAATAATATAATGACGCTAATAAAAATGAGATGTAAAATATAATATAATAACGATAACAGCGCAAGCGAATTGATGTTGAATGTTGGGAGAAAAGAAATATACGTATACATATACATATGTATATACGCATACATACATATATGTATACACAAATATATATATATATATATATATATATATATATATATATATAAATATATATATTCAAGGTCTGTTCTGTTTTCTATCGTAGATTTTATATTTTCAAATACTCTAAGACAGAGATTCTAAAATCCACGGAGGAGAGGGCAGGCTGGAGAAAGAATTTTTCGCGCGACAGAGCGCGGGCCTCTTTTTCGTTTAACAAAATGACTCCCTTCCAGGGAATTATTCGTGGCCGCAAAATTTTTTATCACACACGATCATGAACCACTCGATTGTCCCGTTCTATGAAGAGTAGAGACATATCGACGATCTCTCTCCGGTGGGAGAATGGATTTCCGAGAAGAGAAGAGGATTTTCATTGGAGTCATTTCGTGATTTTGATGAAGCTTTACGAATATCAAACGAGACCGCGATTAGCCTGGTTCCGGCACAGCGTTCCACAGTGACGATTATATCAAAAAAATGAGAGGCGTAAAGGGAATAAGTGGGGGTAGAAATCGCGCGATTTCACACGCAGAACATGCATTCCGCGAACGCGACACTCTCTTTTTCCGAAGATATTTTTCAGAAGTCGATCTCTTCTTCGATGTTCTAAAGGAGGAAGTATTTTTACACGATCTCAGTTGATCGTCCGCGATGCGGCATAATATTTTCAAGCGCCGATTCCCCGCTGTATATTGTGTTATTATATATGTAATAAGTAATATATTATGATATAATGTGCGTAAAGATAAAAGACCGTTAATCCTCAACCACTACGATGGGTTCAAATCTGTTCCCAATGTAGATTCCTTTCAATTTTACGATACATCAAAAATGGTGTCTAATTATATATCTATCGTTTATGGTTCATGCTGTATTATATATTTTTTAAACTTGGACTTAACGAAAGAAATAATTTGCAACAAATTTTTTCATATCACATAATAGAAATCATTTAAAATTTATTTTATATATCATTAATAATTTATAACAATATATAACATTATAGTTATTTTTCTTTCTTTTTCTCTCATTCTCTACTAAAAATTACTATTAGTAGAAAGATGATTAATGACTTCTTTGAGTATAATAATTATGGGTAAAATAAAACCAGACATAGACACATCAATAATAATCAAAAATAATCGTATCCTATTATTGGGTTCAAAATTGACCTCATTGTAGTCGTTATTTTATTCAAATACATATAATTATAGTAGTTGAGGATTAAAATCGGTCTCCTTCCGCTGCGGAGGACGCCAAACTGTTAAGTGTCTTATTGTTCAGGCAAGCGGCTGGACGAAAGTAGAATTTCGAAATATCGCCATTTGATGAAATTCGATTATCTTGATTTTTTAGATTAATTAATGCCCATTCCTAATATGATACATTCATTTTTTTTAAATAGTATTTTTTGCAAATATATTTATTATATAAAAGAGGAAATACAAGTGTATAAATTGTTGATAAAATTATTTTTCTAATTAATTTTAGTTAATAATTTTCTTGAAAAATAATTAAGTATTAAAATCTTCGCGAAAATAAGTATAATTTCTGTACGATACAAGTCTAGGTCCATATGATGATAGAAAACGAATTGCAAAGTGGGCGAAACTCGAAATTCTATTTCGTCAGTGTGTAAGCGTGTAGTTTTAGTGTGTGATTGAAGTGTATTCAATTGTTCATTGTATTTATGACGTCCCTCAATCTATACAGAGACGCGCCATAAACTCATTATTCATTGTTATATTTATCAGAGTAAAGCTTGGCGCAGGTTCCCTTAGGATTGCCGATAGACATTTCCGTAACGTAATAAGGCACGTTATCATTATCGTGATATAATTACGATTACTTAAGTAATGATTTATAAGAGAGATTCGAGATTTATTTAAATACAATATCTATCACAATTATCTATTACACTAATGTGTAGTGTTTCTAATTTCGTGTTTTTAAACAATTTATTGTTCCACGATGTTCGATCGATCGCGATTTGATGGCAATTGTGTTCTGCAAATATATAGCTAGTAAATATATATAAATGCATTGAATCGTCTATTCGCATTTATTCGAAACACAGCATATCAGGGAACTGACAAAATTTTGACGAGTTTCTATTTCGATTTTGTAAATATTTTGCAAGATTATTCTCGTGACGAAGTTCATTTCTACCTGTAGCATCTAAAATCTAATTAAAATTCTTGCTTAAAATGTGAAAGGAAATCTGAACCTGCGCTCGAGTTTGCTTAAAAAAATATATCACGAATTAGTACAAACTTACGCCTGTCGTGTGTAACTTTTCCTTCTCTCGCGCCATGGCACGAGTATATACTAATGTACAAAACGAAACTTTTTTTACTGTACTCGACGACAGTCCAGGCGTTGTCAAGAAAGACGGAGCGAAAAAAGGGGGAGGAATGTAGCTGCGCCATGTCGAGGCGTGCCAACCATCCCCCCGAGAACACCCAAAAAAAAGAAAATTTGAAAAAAATCATCGAACGCCATTCTGTCCAGCCATTGCCGCCTATTGTTCAACTGTACATTCACGCAAATGTGTAAAGGAATTGTTTCACAGAGAAATAGAGAAGAGGAGGCAAATGAAAAAAAAAAAAGAGAGAAAGAGAGAAATATATATATACGTATACATATATATTAACAATAAGATGCAAACACACACACACACATACACACACGCGCATACATGTGCACACGTAACGATACAGAAAGAAGAGAAAATGAGAGGGAGAGAAAGAGTATAATGCGACGAGTCAAAACTGCGTAACGAAATATTGTGAGCCACGTGAGCGGACTCCGGCGAGTAAGTAGAGTAAGTAAGTGTAATATCAGACGCACATTGAGGTGAATTTCCGGGGAAAAAAAAAAAACGGGAAAGATCACGTTGCTAAAAGCATCTCCTTGCCGTAAAGGGATGTAAAATCATTTTACCAAAATAATTTACTAGCAAATGGAAGGATTAAAAACTGAAGATTTTTCCACTTTCTTATTCTTGGCTGCTTGTGTTATGTACATAAATTTTGCTAACACATTCCGTTGTACATTTTATAGTGGATAGGAAATTTCAATGAGATCGATCCACTCTAATCGTATAAATTATTAAAATATTGTTAGAAATTTTATCGAGCAGTTGTAAATCGTTGTTTGCACATACGTTACAATAGGCTATTGAATACGTTAAAATCGATATGTAAATCCTGATATTCCACGGAATTGAGAGTGACGATGCACGCGTGTGGGACGTGCATCGCGCGCAGGACTCAATGTGTGCCTGGCTAAGGGTAATCTCTGCGTTTTGTGCGATGTACGAGGGTTGTGCGTAATCTTAAGCGCTTCTTGAATTCTCTGGTATGCGTCTGGTTATTTATGCGATAGTCTATAAATGCCGTTGTTGTGATGCCGTGTACGTGTTGTCATTCTTATCTTGTTAAATACTCGCTGTTCTTCTCGACATTATACCGCTGCCATTGGATTTTCATCGTCTCGTTGTTGTTGTTGTTGTCGTTATTGTTAAGGGGGAAACGTATTGTCCGTTCAATTGCACGCACAGACGCAGTGGCGAGACCCACGACTGTTTTCTCTATATATATATATATATATATATATATATATATATATATATATATATATATATTTGTTTTACTTCACTATATTGTTTCTGAATTTGTCGGCTTATGTCCGTGAACCACGATAAATTGTTAATTTTACTCTCGTGTGGTGTGTTATAGAAAAATTCTATAGAATATGTGCTCGGAGTTTTGCAAGGTATTTAGCGATGGTAGAATATAACATATCCTAAATACGCTTAAATCGAAAACGATCTACTTTTTTAAGAACGATACACACATGTTCAAGTGATTTCCACAGTGTGGCTAGTATAAAGGTAAAAGTCGTGGTTCTCGAGTTCTGCAATTATACATTTCTCTCTCAATACAAAAATATCGAGCGATCGATATCGGTTTGTAATCAGCCCAAATGTTTTTTCGTTCATTCGGATGTTTATTCCGCCTTATATTAATATGATTTATCATTTACAGAGCTTACCTCGCCATGATATAATATATTGATCGATCAAAAATTTTTTTTATCTGGATATATCGCACTCACAACGTTGTGTATGTGGATTCAAGTTACTAATGGTGCGTGTAACGGACAGGGTTACGGGATATCAATTTACGTAAATATCAAAGAGCGTTTCCAGTTTTCATGCGATCATATCGGTGTGAGATCACTGTGACCTGACAATTGTGAAAAGTGCGTGCACACGAGTTTCTTCCTTCCGCTTGTCGTCGTGATGAATCTTTGGAACTCGCCGTGTCGTGCTTACGTGGTAACGAATACAAAAAGAATACAGAATAAAATTATGAACAAAGATTTATTGTATATGAAGCTACTGTGATGTTACTGTTGAATATAAAAAAATATATATATATCTATATATATGTATACATATAAATATATATACATATATATACATACATAAAAGATGCTGTATTTAAAGTCGTGTCTAAAGATTGTTTTCTTTTATCTCCTCGCTCACCGAAATAAAGTCTGTCGCGAATCTGTGAAAGTGAAATTGTAATTTATATTCGTACAAGCAAACTATTTTTTAAAGATGACAACGTGACTGATCTATTATGTAATATAGGCAATAAAAATGTATTGTGCTAGATCCTTTTTATATGTATGTTCGTACAAACCTTGTCAAGTGCATAATGGAATGTAAGTGCTTGTAAAACTAGAAAACTTTCTCCGTTTTATTTGGTATACATTATTACATCTTGCATAAATTATAAAAATTAATTTTTTTTATATAGAAATCGAAAATGAAAACTGCGAGATTTGATCTTTTTTAATCTTTAAAGCTTATTAAATTTTTCTTTTTTAAATTTGTGGTTTAGGAATTAGGAAAAGTAATTAATCATCATATAAAAGAAAATTTATCGCTCTAAAGAATTTTTGATTGAAGCAATAAGTAAAAATTTATTTAAGTTACACATATGTATTAAATACTAAGGAATCAAATCTTTTCATTTTGAATAAAAAATAAAAGTTTATATCGATATAAAATTTATATGCAAGTTTTTGGTAAAATTTTATAAATTCAATAGATTCAGAATTTTACACGAAGATTTTTCCCATTAAAAAAGTTTATATATAATAATATACTAAAATTATGAAATATTGCATTCAATGTATATTTTGATTAACATTAAAAAAGAAATAGCAATTTGAATTGAAATTTATTTTATATTGGTAACTATAACGTTTCCCTGTTACAGAATGAAAATTAATATCAACCTACATGGAGAGCATTCATGATCTACAAACTTATAACACTACACTACTTGTAATTCATTTTTTAAAATAATTTTGTCTAATACTAATTTCTGCATGTGCCAATTAGCTTGTCTTTGTCCGAAAATGTTCACTTTTAACAGTTTTAACAGAAATAGTTCTTAAAATAAAATTGCTTTTTGTAGTCTCTCTCTAATCTTGCATGAATATTCATAAATACATTAATGCGCTATGTATTTATATAATACTCATAACTGTCTACACCACTCTACCACGTCAGGAAAATGTACAATTATAGTGTGAAAAAGATGTGTATATATTTACATACACATCATAGATATTATGTACATTTTCATTTAGATAAATGTTTGCTAAAAATTCGATTATAAATAGCGACCTGTTAATGAAATCTATACAAATAGTTTTCTATAAAATTTATAGCTTGCCGTGGGGAAATTGTATATTATAAAATCACATTTATTTACAATTCTACAGGAGCGGTAAATTATTTGTACAAATTCGACCACTGCACAATGACAGCTGTTTGTGAATCTTTAAAAAAATTCTAATCATCATATTAAAACATTGCATTTTTAAGGTATATATATTTGTTACAGCAAATATTTTGTCAGGTAAAATCCACGAGCACTCGCGTAATATGATCTTAGCCTTCTATAACCGAGATCTGCATGTGTCGACAAGTTCTAAAGCATTGCAATAAGCGTACATAACGCCAGATACAGTCTTATTAAAACGCTAGACCCTCACGGTCGCAAAATAACATAGATATGTACAATTTATGTACACTTGTTAACTATACTCGTTTTCAGAATACGTGAAAAATAATTTCAAAACAAATCAGCATCGTTTTATTGTCAACTCGAGCTAAGTTCACCATTTGGCTCTAACACTCCAGTCTTTCGGTGTCCAATGCAGACACTTAGGATCTATTCTGATCTGTCTCTTTTCCATCGCAGTTGAGTGTTGTTCGATAATATCCCTGCGAATAAAGATATGTATCAGTATGATCTCACCGAATTCAGATAAAACCATAAATCTTCTTTTGTCTGTAAATTACCTATTTAATGTTACAATATATTGTCCCTTGTAGTAGTTAATGAGATTCAGATTTTGCAGAGTCGATATTACGTCCTCTTTCTTGATCGATGTCAATTCGGAGATTTCGCTTATCGTTATCTGCGGCTTTTCGTTTTCTACCACGGGCTTTACAGTCAGCAAGATATCGAGTATCGTGTGAGCCCAGTAACTTCGATAGGAAAGTAAACCCAAATCGGACAGCGGCTTTTCGGGAGAGCCGGTCTTTCCTTCGAATTTTGACAGCTCGTACGAAAATTCAATTAGGAGCTTGCCGTAACCTCGTCTCTGGTATGGTGGCAGTGTAAGAATGCATGCTACATTGTGATCTTCTGTCGATTCTTTTTCCTTGGAAAAATATCCAACTATGTGAAACCCTCTGATATCAAAGTCTGTCATTACATAAAACAAAAATGGATCCGTGTCATAATAAAGGGTTTTGTGATCTAAGAATAACTTTGCCAGTAGGCAAAGATTTTGCGCATAATTTTTGTTCTTGCGGCCGTCAATTTCGAAAAATGATATAGATCCTTTCCTGTATATTTCGTTCCCAGGTGGATGACGTAAATTACACTTGACTAAATGCCTCTCTAAGCACTTTCGACTTTTCCTGTACTTTAGGCAGAACTCGCAGATATATATACAACTTAAATTTACCATCTCTTGCGGATATGGACTAAAATACCAAGGCTTTATTCTATGACGGCCTAATTCAATTAGTTCTACATTTTTCATTCTCGTGACTACATCGTCATGATGATGCGCCACTAAGGAGCCAGTGGGCCTGGGACCCGGCGTTTGCGGCGGAGCATCTTGAGAATTTTCCTCATTTTCCAGAAACGTCGCTTTTCTTTTTCTAGACATTTTCTTTTGCAGTGCCGCCTGTAGGACGGCGTTACCATTGACTGGCTCATTGCTAACACTACTGGGACTAGGAGGTCTACTAATGGCCTGCTTTTTGGGAGTCGCTGCACCAGTTCCTGGCGTTGTTCCTTCGCGACGAGGATACTGGACCTTTCTAGTATCCAGGGAATCTTCCATAACCCATTCATCTAATCGTTTGTTGACTGAAATAGCGCAGTTTTGATAACACTTGACGACGCCAACACTTATAATTTTCATACTTAAATACTAAGCAAGTTACTTACAGTCCACATAGTGAACGTAATAGCACTTGATGCCTTGTACATCCTTAACGCTGATGATTTCAGCAAGTGCTGCAGGTAGGACAAGAAGATTTTTAAACTGTTGCTGTAACTTTTCATATATTCATATTTTCTATATATTATTTATTACACATTTAAAAATTCTGCCTTTGCGTATATCTAGCATATTAATTACAACAAAATGGTAAACAAAATTATGCTATAAAGCAAATATCCCAGATTTAAATGTGACGTATATATGAAACAAAATCAGCCTTATCAAATATATATATGCATCACTGACTCAATGCATATAGTTACAACCAGAAAATACCCTCATCATAAAATATCATAAGGTACAAATACTTTAAAATAATATCTATTTTGTATGTTGCACAACAATATAACTGAGAATCACTCTCGCGACATGATCGCAACCATGGTCACTGTAGTTGGATTTCAGAGCTTTCTGGAGAGAAAGGCCGGAGCCTCTCGGTAGCGATATACTCTCTGGGATGTACAGAACAACGAACGTGTACAAATTACTTACGCCAATCGTCCGTGCTGTGCATCCTGACCGGCAAACGGCAGCCTTCCACCAGTGAGTTCTGAAAGTGAGGTTAGGTCATTATCGCGTACGTGCGTCCGCGCGTCGCGTGCGTCCCCCGGGCGACCAGCCAGGGTTCCCGCGCGCGGCGTGTCGCGGGACTTACCACCGAGTCGCATATTGTCTCGCGTTCGTCGTGTTCCTCGATCATTTCAGTCTAAAATTCAGCCCCGTCGCCAAGCACGAGTTTTATTTTGAAGCTTTCACAGCACCGACGCGAGCGCTACCTCGCTAGCCGAACTACTTGCCCCGTGGCGTCCCGCTCCGCTCGGTCGGGGTGTCGAGAAAGGAATGCCGACGCGCGTTTTTGTACACGCGTACCTGCCGCATGAGGTCATACCTGACGCGCAGAGCAGCTCGTTTCCCGCATTTTCTTAAGTTTCGCGCTAAAGTGAATGGTTAATTAGTCACGCATATTCTTTCACTGCATTGTCTCTCGGGAAAGTATGCGATTGTACCTGTGTGCTAGATTAATCGACGCTTAGAATATAGACTCCAGTTTATCTCCTTTGGGAATAAATACAGCATCAAATATAGGTAATCGTCATGAATTCAAAAAAGATTAATTTTTTTTAACTTCTTTCTAAATTAGCGTAAAGTGAATTTAGGTTACGTTTATCTCCTTTGGGAATAAATTTAAATACAGGATCAAATACAAATAATCGTCATGAATTTAAAAAAGATTAATTTTTTTAACTTCTTTCTAAACTAGCGTAATGTGTAAAGTAAATTTAGGTTATGTTTATCTCCTTTGGGAATAAATTTAAATACAGGATCAAATACAGATAATCGTCATGAATTTAAAAAAGATTAATTTTTTTAACTTCTTTATAAATTAGATAATGTGTAAAGTGAACTTAGGTTACGTTTCATTATATTCACTGGTTATATACTTATTCACAAAGGTTATCATATTCACTGCCAGTATTGAGAATTTATATCTGACATAAATTATAATAATTTTCCGTACTGTGCAGCTAATTCGAAATGCTTTCAAACTAATTTCTTTCTTTCAAAAAGGATTCTATATTTTGATTATTATAATAGAAATTTTGGTTATTATAAGTTATAAAGTATTGAATTCTATTATAATAACCAGAATATTTGACGCCTACAAGATTTTCTGATTCATCTGTTTTTAATCAAAACTTTTTTTCAGTGTAACTTTTGACTTTCCTTTTATACTTGAAAAGAGTTTAAAAGTTAATAACGTAAAATAAATTTTTGTTAAATTCTTAAGAATGTTTGTAGGAAAAGTATGTAAGATTTTATTAATTGTGTCCGATAGTACAGATATACGAAACGAGGATTTGACCCGACGAACTCTCGAGACTTTCTGCCTCTCGAGCTCGCTGATCTGTCGCTTATATAAGCTCTTGTTAGCCTCGCAACAGCGCATTCCCGAAAAACGCTTTTCTTTTAGAAGCCGCGACTTTTATTATTCACTGTGACTTCTGTCACTCGCCGCAACTTCTATCGCTCGCCGCGAACGTCGCGATTCCTTTTGTCGCAGACCGACAATCACTCGCTCGCTCTCTCACTCGCTCCAATGCTCTCACTCCTCACACTCGGCCATTCTGCATGGACATTCGTCCTCGAATGTCTTCGTCTTCGCACTCACCATCAGAGTCATCACTTACCGATTCCGTCCATGGTTTCATGTGATCTGCGGATGTCGATGTTTTCGACGGTCCTTCATGTTCGCCCACTCTCTGCACCACATACCGATCGTTACGCAACACTTTTATCACTGAGTATGGACCTAAATACTTATTAGCTAGTTTTAAACCAGGACCTAGCTGGGTACGCTTTATCGCTACTAGGTCGTTTTCGCTATATTTTGTAGCCGCTTTACGTTTTCGATTAAAACTGACTCGATTCTCCCGTTGGATCTTCGCGATACACTCCTGTGCTTGTGTACGCAATTCAGTCCGAGTATTCTGAAAATCACTCACCCATTCTTTCTCTAACAATTCGCGAATTTGAGGATCATCTCGTACGCGCGCATGTGCTCCAAATAATAAGTGAAATGGCGTAGTGCCAATGCTTCTATGTGGCGCGCAATTTAAATACAATTGAGCGGTATCTAAAAACTTGAACCACACCTCGCGTTTAGGATCCGACAACTTTGTCAATAACGGAATTAATACTCGATTGACGCGCTCGACTTGTCCGTTAGCACGAGGAACTCCGGTTGCAGTTAACACATGTTCTATTTTCTCCATGACGCAATAATCCTCAAATTCCTTGGAGGTGAAAGCTGTGCCTCGGTCGGAAATAATTCTCCGCGGGTTTCCAAAAATCGTCGATTGCTTCTTAAGCTTAGTCACTACTTCCGTCGCGTTTGTCGTTTTGGTCGCATAGAGCCATACAAATTTTGTGAATGCATCTATCACTACGAAAATATGCCTATAACTCTTTTTCGTGGTAGGCAACGGCCCCAAATGGTCAATGTGATACGTATCGAGAGGCAAGTCGCCTTTTTCTATCGCGTTTAAGTATCCCTCTTGCTTTCCTTGCTTTCTTTCCGCAAGTATACATGCTACACAATTTTTTATTACTTTCTCGACTTTCGACTTTATATTCGGCATCCAGTAATCCTTCAAAACGATCGCCTCAGTTTTTGCCACCGCGAAATGACCTCGTTCATGGGCTTGCCTTATGATCTGTGTGGACATTGTTTTTGGAACAACTAGCAATACGTCCTCATTATGCTTTTTAAATAGTAGGTCATTCTTTATTATATAATTATTCATATTTCCTTCTTTCACTGCTTCGAACATTTTTCTCACGTCGTTATCATCTTGTTGCGCTCGTTTAAATTTCATCGTTAAAGTATCACGCTCGTCTATACTCATGCAGACCGGAAGTGGATTGCGACTCAACGCGTCCACATGAAGCATGCTCTTTCCAGGTCTGTGTTCAATAGAGTAATCGAATTCTTCCAAAAGCAATGCCCATCGGGCTACTCGTACACACAGATCTCTTTTATGCATTGTTAGGGTAAACGCGCGACAGTCTGTTATTATTTTGAATGAAATGCCTAGCAAGTAAACACGGAATTTCACTAACGCTTTCACAATCGCGAGTACTTCTAACTCGTAACTTGTATAACGCCGCTCCGCGGGGGTAGTTTTTCCGCTCGCATAGTAAACGGGATGGAATGCAATACCTTCGCTCTCTTTTTGTAATAATATAGCACCATACCCTTCCATTGATGCGTCGGTATGCAATTCTGTCATTGCATTAACTCTATATAAGTGCAATACCGGCTTGTCGCATAGAATATTTTTTAACCGGATAAATGCCTCTTTCTCGTTTTCCTCGAAACAAAACTTCGCGCTTGATTTTAATAAATTACTTAATGGACGTGCTATGATCGAATACTTTGGAATGAATTTTCTGAAGTAGCCACTCAGGCCGAGAAAACTTTGAATTTGTTTAACATTCGTCGGCTCCGGAAATTTACGCACGGCCTCGATCTTACGCGCCGACGGATACACACGACCGTCTTCCACTACGTGACCGAGGAACTCCACTTTTTTCTGTAGGAAGTAGCATTTCTTCCAATTGATAACTAAACCTGCTTCGCTCGCAATTTTGAGTACTATCTCGAGTCTTTTTATTCCCATATCCTCGTCTTCGGAAGGAATTATCAAATCGTCCAAATAAGTTAATACCGTTTTATCACGTATTACATCTTTAAAAGTCGCGTTTATAAAACGTTGAAAGATTGACGGTGAATTGCAAAGACCGAATGGCACTTTCCGAAATTCGTAATGTCCGTCAGGGACAATAAAAGCCGTATATTTTTGACTCTCCTTTTCCACCGGAACGTGGAAGAATCCGTTCTTTAAATCTAAGGTGCTGAAATATTTCGCCGTTTGTAAGAGGTCTAATTGGTCCTCTATAAGTGGTAAAGGATACCTATCGCGCACAATCTTTTTATTCAGCTGCCTATAGTCGATGCACAATCGAGTGCTACCGTCTTTTTTCCCTGTAAGAACTACGGGACTCGCATAGTCCGAAAGAGAGGGCTGCACAATGCCGTTTTGAATCCATTCGTTAATGTGGTTGTTTACTTTTTCTTTCTCTGAGGGAGATAATCGTCGGGCTCTTTGATAGACCGGCTCCTCGTCTTTCAGAATTATTTTCATCTCAACGTCGGTCTCTTTAGTTTTACGCGGGTGATAACTATTAATAATATTTTTAAGAATCGATCGATGCTCACTATTCGAAACATGCGCTAACTCTACTTCGTTAAACTCTTCGCGCACATCTACTTGAAATATCTCAGGCAACTCGCGAGCGTCTACAGCCGTCTCTTCCACGGGACTAATTGATACACTTCCGTTTCTCACGCGCAAATCAACCGTGTTTAGAAAATCAGTGCCTATAATAAATTTACGAGCAATCATATGAGTAGGTACAACACGAATAAGAATAAAATAAGTATGTTCGTCGACTATCATTTCTGCACGAAACTCTCCGAAAGCTACGCTCTCATGTGATCCTACACCGCGAAATCGCGTTTCTTTACATTCTAACGTAGGAGATCCTATTTCCGCATGTTGATCCGCTCGCATAAGACATAAGTCGCTCCCGGTATCTATTAACGCTACAACTTTATGATCATTGATTACGACGTCTTTATTACATTTTGTCTGGGTTACCTGAATCGCGACACAGCTCTCTTTTACCTCCGCACGCTCTTCCGTACACTTTACAGCAATATGTCCTCGCTTTCCGCACTTGAAACACTTAGGGCCGCTCTCCTTCGTTGGACAGTCTCTGCCGAAATGATCAGGCAAACCGCAATTAAAACAATTTTTCTTTTCGCCTGGAGACGTCTTCTTCTGCCCGCTCTTCCCGTCCCCGTTGCTCTTATCTCCCTTCTGCCGATGTGTCTTTTCCTCGCCGCCGCTCGTTCCCGTGTGCTTCCTCTCCCAAAGCGTGATCCGCTCGAATGCCTCTAGTAGCGCTGTCTTCGTTTTTAGACCACTAACGCGTGCTTGATCCCTCAGGATACGATCGGGTATGCCGTCGATGATATATTCAACAGCCTCTTCGTCGTCGACCGGTACCAAGTTTCCCAGAATAATTTTTTGATGCACGTACTCGCCGAACGTCTCACCTTTCTTCCATACGCGTTCTTCGAATTTCTTGCGCAGCGATACTTTGCTCGGGCGATGGTCAAACATAGCTTTAAGCTCGCAAAGCAATGCCTCCACGGATACTTCGATTAATTCGGGCCTCGAATGCAGCCATTCCAGTGCTCTTCCTTTCAGCCGCATCCCCACTAATATTTTCGTGTGTCCATCGTCTAATTTGTACGTTCGCTTCAATAGCCTCAGTTGTTTCTCCCAAGTCTCGTAGTTGCCTGTCGTGCCGTCGAACGTAGCCAGTAACTCAGCTATCGCGCTCATATTAATTTTCGGCTGCACCGGCGGTTGGAGATCCGCCTCGACATGCGTGTCCGCTCCACGAACGGGTGGTTGCACTTGCACTCTCAATCGCTCGACCTCTCGTCTCAGAGAATCTAATTCCGCCTCCATCGCAGAAACGTTCTTCTCGCTCGCCATTTCACCAGCACCTTCGGTCGCACGCACTTTTTCTCTCCACGTGCCCGACGGATCAGACTCGTTTAGACGCGCTATCAATTCGTTCTTGTTTCCCGAACAAGACAAACCTAACTCTTTCAGCTTCTCTTTCAGTTCAAGCACTGTTAGATCGTTAGCACTTCGAATGCTCATGTCTCGCACTCGCGTATCTCGTAATCACGTCGCGTTATAATTTCTCGCAATAGTATCTCACAAAGAAACGTTCTCACTAATACTCGTCTCTCACGGATGACCGTCTCTCACGGACACCCGTCTCTCGCGAACACCCGTCTCTCACAGATATTCGTTTCTCACAAATACTCGTTTCTCACAGATACTCGTCTCTCACGAATACTCGCCGTATACCGCACTAAACCGGCACAATCCCGGCTGAGCCCCCAAATTATGTAGGAAAAGTATGTAAGATTTTATTAATTGTGTCCGATAGTACAGATATACGAAACGAGGATTTGACCCGACGAACTCTCGAGACTTTCTGCCTCTCGAGCTCGCTGATCTGTCGCTTATATAAGCTCTTGTTAGCCTCGCAACAGCGCATTCCCGAAAAACGCTTTTCTTTTAGAAGCCGCGACTTTTATTATTCACTGTGACTTCTGTCACTCGCCGCAACTTCTATCGCTCGCCGCGAACGTCGCGATTCCTTTTGTCGCAGACCGACAATCACTCGCTCGCTCTCTCACTCGCTCCAATGCTCTCACTCCTCACATGTTTTGTAATAGAAATAGAATGAAAAAGAATTTATTTTATAATTCGAGAATTTAACAAAATTTTTTTAAATTTTCTGAACCGAGTGAATGCTCACTTTGTCGCCATTTTTGCTTCCAAAAGAATGGGGTTATTGAACATTTCTTATATTCACAAATATGTAAATATATGTAAATCGAACAAACAGTTCTGTGAAGATACGGACAGTCACGTGAGATACACTCACAACAGGGCACATACATACATGGCACGTTAGAAACAGTTACTGTCGGCTCTCTCTTTCTCTCTCCACCTCTTTCTGTCACATGCGAAATAATCGTGATGAGCAGTTTAGTAGTATAATTTTGTGATTATCATTATCTAGTAATTCGCTTGCGAAAGAGGTTAATATATCGACATAACAAGTTGTTCCCTACAAGATTTCGAATGACGACCATAGGTCTAGATGGCACTTTGCGTGACTTCTAGGTAGAGTCCCTTATCCTTGGAGGGACTCTATTTCTAGGAATCTGCGGTCCCGCAGGGATGACTGATCCGCGCAGTCATTTGGGCTTGGCGAACCCACGGACCCGAGCTCAATATGCTACGGACGTTTACGTACATTTATACATTCCCATACAAACATTTTTACGAGCAGTAGTATAAATATTTGAGGAAGAATAGAAGCGTACAATCTGGTGAGAAGAATAAAGAAATAGAGAATAAGAACTATGTAGGGGCGGGATAACAAAGTTTATTATTTATTCATATCTCTTAAGTAAAAAAAGAAATTGGTTTCTTTTCTCTAACACGTGGAAAAAATATTCTATAATAATTAATGATCTTTGCAAGTATTAATAATCTCAGTCGTAAATGTTTGATTTTTAATGGGTGATTTTTAATGAATTATATATTTATTATAACTATTTTATTATATGTTAAGAGCTGTGGTACGCAAATTCATACAAGGAATTTAGTAATTAATATTGTAATTTTGATATATGTGTAAAATCATTTATTTAATATTGCATACTTATGACATTGTTATTATTTACAGTATACATATTATTTTTATATCTATTTTTATAAGATGTATCTATCATATATACACATATAAAAGGTACTTAATATTTAAAGTGGCACGCCGTTGTTTTATTTGTAATTGTCATTTAATAATATTGTTTGTGAAATAATAATTTAATTACACATAGATTATATATAATTACATATACATGTATAATTAAATTACAATAGATAGATATAAGGATGAGAATCTTTGATAACATTTAATGGTTCATGTACGTTTTATATATATTTCTTCTAAATATATTTAAAACATTAGATATATTAGGAAACATATAAAAAACCAATATATACCACTAGAGACATAATAAGTAAGTATAATAACGTCTAACAAATTAAAATCAAAGCTATAAAATTTTAATAATTTAATGTTTCTGATCAAATAAATAATTGTATGTAGTATCCTATCACGGAATTTTTCGAAATAAAATATAATATTATATTTATAGGCTAGAACTTTTATTTGAATCAATTTGAATCAGTTCTATTAAGAATTATCAATATAAATAATTTTAGCGTGAGAAATGCATAAAGTTTCGATATATCTAATTTTGGCAAATGTCACAATGTAGATAGATCTGTAACAAATCAATATATGGAATCGTATAAATATTAAATATGTCGTGTGATTGCCACGGAATAACAGCGCGATGAATGAAACAGCATATTCCATGTAATTAAATACGGGAAGTCTAAACTTGGCGTGGTGAACGTCGGGTGGGTATACCCGAAAATTAAATTACGCGATCCAGATCGCGCGCTGAGGTTTCCCATTCTTACGCGTGGAATTTATTCCCGAAATATGCGAACACAACGCGAATACATCCGCGGAATATATTATCGTTATCGTATATGTTAACGTCGCTAATGATTGTTACCTGTAATAAATACGGATACGAGCTATTCCTACTGCAGTGATCAAAATAATAGAATTTGTCAAGATATTTTAAACACGTTACTTTATTTACAGAGTAATAAACGTATGACTTACGCGGATCTTTCGCATTGTTTGTAACAATAGTACATGAACATTGTAAAACTATTGTGTAACTCTTTTTAAATTTGGATAGAGATAATTTTTAGAAGAATATGTTATAAGTTTATTTATTTACACATGTTAGAAAACATGACGTCAAAGATATGGAGGTACAATAAATATGCTTATCTTATTTATAATATATCTTATTTATAATATAAAATAAATTTGACTTCTTTTTAACTAAATTTGAAATTGAAATTGAAAATTGAAATTTCAAATTGAAAATTTGAAAATTAAAAAATTTTATTATTCATATTATAAATAATTTTATATTATAAATATTATCTTATTTATAATATAAAATTATTTATAATATAAATAATGAAATTTTGAAATTTTGAAATTGAAAATTTCAAAATTTCAAACTTAGTTAAAAAGAAGTCGAATTTATTTTATATTATAAATAAGATAATATTTATAATATAAAATTATTTATATAATAAGAATATAAATAATAAAATTTCAAATTTAGTTAAAAAGAAGTCGAATTTATTTTATATTATAAATAAGATAAGCATATTTATTGTACCTCCATATCTTTTGAAAATTTTAAATTTTAAATTTGAAATTTAAAATGAATTTTTTAAAAATGAATTTACATCATATTAATATAATTTTTCAAATATAGTTTCTCATTCTCTTCTTCTGTCTCTTTCTTTCATGATCATTGTATCATAATCTAAATGTAGTTACTAAAGCAGATGATTTGTTGGGCTGTACTCGTATAGAATTTATAAAAATATTAATCCCATATCTGAATTTTAAAGTTTGATGCAAAATAGGTATAGGCATAACTACTTTGCATCAAATTTTTTGTCTGTCCTATCGACAATCTCTGCAACGCTATCTCAGACACACTTCTCATATGCACCCGTGCATACGTGCATAAGTGCATAGAGACACCGGTAAACGGTGTCGAAATATTTTTCAGGCATCCTGTGGTGCACGCTTATCTTCCCGAGAGATAACGCCCCGATACCGAAAATACGAGCCGTTCGATCGACCGTGTCGTATCGAAAGCCCACTGCCGTCTCTCGAACGGAACCCCACCCGGTATATACATCCCTATGCCTATGTATCGGCCGTATGTATTCACGTATGTACCCGTGGAGTCTGCGGCCCTACACGTACACACACATAGACGCATACATCCGCAAATAAACGCATACACATGTGTACGCGTGCCGGCACGTAAGTGTGCTCGCATCGGGCATACATAAGGGTTGATAGTGCTCGGGCGAGCGAGTCACCCTTACGTGCAGGGCGTGGCCAGGGTCCACCAATCAGAGGACGGGGAGAATCTCACCGAAAGACCAAATCGAACGAAGTAAAAATTTCAGCGGTCGCGTCAAACGCCGACGCCAAAGGGGATGAGCGCGGTTGATCCAGGCTTACATTTTCCTTACTTACCCCCCGTAGCATCCCACGCGCCGCATCACGCCACTCCCGAATCCCGTTCCTTTCGAACAACCTTTCACGCGTGACTGTAATTTTACTTGCAAGTCTCATTTCATTGCCCACAATTTTTTTTCCTTAATAGTTTCTTGCAAATTTAATTTTTCTATTTACATTTCAATCTTGTCCTTTAATTGTAAACTTCATTAATTAGAAATTATGTAAAATTTCATTTTGTGAGATTGATTTGTTATCTCAATACTCAAGAGGAAATTGTTGGACATAAAGCTTTACAAAACTTGTATTTATGTTAATGGCTGTGCATTTTTGCTCAACAATTCTTCAATAATTTGCAAATTTGAATTCTCATAAAACAAGATCGAGCAAAGCTAATCGATTCTCACAAGAGCGTTATAGAAATTAAACTCTCTCTCTGGACTCTTTCCATAAGTCTTCTATGGAAATTTTAGGTCGTACAGTCTGAAACTATATATCGGCGATTGCACAGAAGGGGTTGAGGAGAGATATGTGTATGGAGAGAGAGTGTGTCGGAAGAGAAGACGAAGTGGTAGGGTCTGCGTTTAATAGCCATAGTGTTACCTCGGAGGCCCTTCGCCATTAAGAATCCCGCAAGACCGTCCCGGGGAGTGCCACCCACCCTCCCTCCCTTGGCACCCACCCCTTCTCCGGCTTCTCCGGGACATATTACACGGCGCCCCGGTAACGCGGATACGATACGTGGCTATACGTGCCCGCCTATATATTGCCAGAGAGGGTATACCACGGTACACTAAAATCATTAGAAGCACGTGCGCCTCGCAGCGCGCAGAATCCCGATCCCTTGCCATTAGAATGCTTAGACGACGACGCTGTCCTATCCGGAGATCAATATCAAAACAACGGCGTGACCGCCCACAATCGTGAGACGACGCAAATCCCGAGGCTTTGTCGTCGCCTCGCGAACAAATTCTGTTAGTATAACAAGTATTTTTCTCCTTCGCGCGCAGAGTTGCTTTGTAGAAAAGTTTTGATGTAGGAATAATTGTGGGAAATCACGATCTACTAAAGTATCAGGAGAATTGAAAGGAAAAAAGAGATACAAAATAAAATATTATATGTATATAATTTTCTTATATCAAATTTTATTAAACTTTTGGAAACAATTAACATGACCATTAATAATAATATTTCATTTTGTGTTCCAATTATTGATATTCTTTATACGGCACGGAAAGTCTCACGACGGATCGTTCTTCAAGTAAGACGGAGTAACGACCTCGTTGCCTATGTCATCATCTTCGTGTTTTGACCGCCAAGCCGAAGGAAGAGAACGCCGCTTACACAATCTTGGCGCATCTACTTTTCTAAATTACGTTGCCCTTCTTCACCGTCTCGGTTCGTGCATATAAGAGGTTGCCTCAAAGGAGAAAGAGCGAGTGAAAACGAGCGATGGAGGGTGTTGGGAGATATGGAGGACACCACGAGAAAGAGAGAGGGTGAAAGAGAAAAAGAGCGTGTGAAGAGGAGATAAAGAAAGATGACGAAAATAAGCGAGCTGCAGAGAGAGAGAGAAAGAGAGAGAGAGACCTGGTACTCTCTCCGTCGTGCTGCTTAAAATTCATAAGGCGCTCTGTTTACTTACTAAAGATACGCGGCTTGCCCCCGTCGCACCCCAATCCCGTATCCCTCATGGTGGCCCGCGCCACCCCCGCGCTTTGGCGACGCCACGCGAGCGCCGTGCTTTATCGCGGAAAATAAAATTATTGGTTGCACTTTTCTCTATGCGAACGGCTAGGAAGCGGGCAAGCTCGCGTCGTTCCTTTTTCTCGTCACCCACGCCGAGAGAATCTCAAGGCGCGAATTTTTCCGCGACGTTTAAACCAAAGAAAGCTTTCTGAACGCCGGCGTTCTCGTTCTCGCCGGATATATTCGTCAAACCGAAAAGAATCTCGTTTATGTTTGCATTAATTTGAATGGAAATGAAAGCGATTTTAATATTGCTTCTTATTATTAACAGAAATAAACAAGAAGCCTTTCTTGAAACTTTTTCAAAAAATAATTCCAGACTCGATCAAGATTATTGTCGGAAACTTTAAAACAGTCTGCCAATTATTGATACAATCAAAAATATAGTATTGTTTGACAAGTTCTTACAAAATTTTAAAGTAAAAAGCTTTCGATATGTTTCTATCATCTATATATTAATTATACATAACTATACATTAATTATAACATGTACATCTATATATTAATAATAATGTGTTACAACCTTGAGTCGCGCGGGTGAATCAATGAGACGAAACAATCAACATGTCAGCCCCAGTTTTTTCCATCAGCCGGGCATTACTATTTGTTACTTTTTACCCTCGTTTCGGCCGAAAGATCCGAGGGCCTGTTAATTAGCACGAGGGCGCGATTATGAACGCCGCTTCGATCGGCGTGAGCGGCGCGCGCCGACAGTAAATCAGCTGCCGCCGCGGGCGACCTTGCGGGCAAAGAAGAGGAAAAGTCGTTCAAGGCTGAGGCGAGAGAGATCGGCGCGACTTGAAGGACTTGGAAGGTGGGCGACGGAAACGAGATAGTTGTCTGATTATGTCGGACGAATTTTCTCAACGGCTTGCTCGACGTTGTCGACAACGCCGTTACGCATATACTTCTTCCGGATATGAGCTGGCGTGTGGCTGTGTGTATACACGCGGTGGTACGCGCGCGCGCGCGCGTAATGTGGGTGTGTATATGAGTGTGGCTTCACTCACACTCACTCTGCCGCGTTATAATCTCGTTGCTCCCGGCGACGTCGAATAAAGTACTTCCCGGTACTGCCGGTAACGCGAGGCACCAACTATTAACTCATTAGTCGAAGTTCTTCGTATTATCGCATTCTCTTTGAGAGACCGCGCCGGTGTTCCCGTACTTACGGCACCGTACGGCCTTACCCGCCGGGTGGATTGGATCGGGCGTTTGAGGAAGACGGAAGTGGAAACAGAAAGGGAAAGAGAAAGGTACGTGAAGGAAGAGAAGGACGGCGTACGTGATGGGTGAAAGGAGTGGGTGGTGGTGGTGTGCGTTGCGGATGGTAGAAGCAGTGACGCCGTGCTCACAGAGTTGAGATGGAGAGCTATGGGTTGACGGGAGGAGGAGGAGGAGGAGGAAGAGGAGGAGGGGAGGGGGAGTGAGGGTGGTCGGAGGAAGAGACGGGCGATGTGGGTGGTTGGTGGTAGAGCGTATAGGTAGCGGTAAGGGTTGGTGTGGCACGGTAAGGATGGTGGCAGCCTCGTAGAGGAACAGGGCGCGACGGGGGGAGAGGGTGGTTGGCCGGAGAAAGGGTAGTGGGCGAGCGCGAGGGTGGTTGCACGCCCGGCATTGTTTCGAACAGGCGTGTACACGTACATACATCTATTTGGCACATAGGTAAAGCATCTTAGAGACCGCCGTAGAAGGGAACTACGGCAGCGGCCGTAGAGAGAGCCTAGAAGGAAGGGTTGAGGCGAGCGCGGGGAGGGTAATGGTGGGCGCGAGGGCTAGAAAGGGAGACGACGTGAGTATAGAGAAGCAGAAGCAGAAGCAGAAGCAGTAGCTGCGGCAGCGGCGGTGGCAACAGCCAGCCAGCCAGCCATCTTGCCACAAACTTGACTCGACCAATCAGCGTCGAGGCTGTGGTCACCGTTGTACCTTCGGCCCCTTTCCCTCCCACGTCCTGCTGCTTTTCCCTCTAGCTTGGATTCCCTCCGTTCCTCTCGCTACGTGGCTCTTCCTCGCCGCTACTCGCTCTCCTTAGGGTCTCTTCTTCCTCGGGTAGGTCTGCAACAGCCTCCGTAGCAGCACCTGCCAGCCAACCCTTTAATTCTAATCAATTTACTCTTGCGCGAGACCCCAACCCCTCGTGCGAGCGTATCCTCGTGAGCGCGACCGAACCTCAAGACCTCACCCTCCCCTAAACCCCGTACTTGCCACCGATACCCTGCCGCACCCCGCGGCCGCCACTCCACTCGAACGATCCTGCTACATCCGATAACGGAACGCCGTTATTCGACCGTCCGGGACTCTCCCGGTAACCGGCTAAATAATTAGCGTGGGGAGATTAATCGCCGGGAGTTAAGTTGAGGCTACGCGTTAACGACCCTCCCGTGACCCACACCTGTGCACTAGCGGGACATTCTCGGGACCGAGTCCAACTTGGGGAGTTTTAGTTTCTCGTAATTCAAAAACTCGAACACGCTGCAAATAAATGCAAAATCAATTCGCGTTCAAACTACCCCTGATAAATTGCTTCTTTTGAAAAACATACCCGCAGAAAAGACGATCTAAGCACAGTAATGATCATATGGACAAGTTTTTTTTAATTGCGTTTCGTCGTATTAGGATCATTAATTTTATCTCCAAAATAGTAATACGTTCAAGATGCTTCTCATAAAATACACTAAAAACCGAACAACGACGGGCATTGATATTCATTATAACATAATACACGTGGTATCTATTACGTGGAGTTTACGAGCAAAAATAACTGCGAAACTTCGTACTGGGTCGCGAAGGGCTAATGATGAACGTAAGTTAGAGCAGCATATGTGGATGGTATGAATAATTCGATCGATCCGGATCCCAACGCGATGGCTGAAGTTTACGCGTGCTACGTTTGCAGGAGTTCGGCGATGCTTGCATAATTTAGTTAATGGCTCGTAGACTAATGGTTAAAGTCCATGCTTAAGCGTCGTACCAAGAACCCTTCCCCCTAAGAATTCGCCTCGGGATTCCATACAGTTGCCTTCTCATGTTCCAATTTACGGCGTTTCGTTACGCGATTTTCACTATTCAACACCAATAGTGTGTGCTAGAATTTAGTATAAATACATGTTTTTAAAAAATATATATCGCTATAATAATTTCTAAAAGGAATGATTCTACAATCAAATAAAGAAATCTGCACCTTAGGAAGAAATATATACTGACAATGAGAGAAAAATATATAATTACTTTTGGTTCAATCATAATTTTATAATATTTCTAACGATAATTATGATTAACATAATGATGCATATAGTTAAGTCAACCATAATTATCGTTAAAAATGTTATAAAATTATGGTCGAGGCCAAAAGTAACTATATTTTTCTCTCACAAGTAACCCTACTTTTGTGTGACTCGTGATTTTAATGAAACTCGGTATATTTGTAGACTAACCAAAAATAATATTTTTTTTGTATCGGCAATGGTGCAACTTTAAGAATGAAAACTACCCCTTGTATTCATAAGCACGATTAATTGATTTATTGCATTTAAGCTCTCAGTATTGAAATTATTCCTGAATTTTGAAAATAATAAACGAGTTTTCGTCACGGAAGTAAATTCAATGTAAAAATTATAGAATTCAAAATGAGGAACCCAATATGGCACTTACTATATTGTATAAATTGTATGTATAAATTATAACAATCTTAGCTTGCTCTTTATCGAACCCAGGAATAACCGACGAGGGGATGGCGAGATTCTATTCTCATTTCGTTTTTGTTTTATTATTTTTTTTACTTTTTTATTTATGTTTATATTTTTTATTGATTTTTTACTTCTTTGCTTGTGAATATAAGAGGTAATTTTTACCCTTAAAATTGCTCCATTGCCGATATAAAAAAATATGTATTTATTATTTTTGGCTAATCTATCGAGTTTCATTAAAATCGGCGAGTCATACAAAGGTAGGGTTACTTGTCGGTGTATGTACATTAAAACAGGGACAACTAAAAAAAGACATAACCGGAAAAAGAATTTGTACATAAAAATATGTAGCCCACCCCACATTCGCTAATGTAATACGTCAATGGTATGTACATTACGGAAACGGTGATAAATCTGTTTCGCGAGGCGAGACGAGAGCGTCGCGTACGATGTGTCACCCGGGAGAAAGTGCAAAAATACATCTCCTTTATCGTCGCCGATATATCGGCCGTATTGTACGGTCGCGGCGGTGATAAAGCTGTCTCAAATAAATCGGGAACGTCGGCCTGATTACACATCGTTCCGCGGGACTGGCAGAGAGTAAGCGCGGCTTAACGACAGATCTCCGATCCGATCGCGGGAGCGCGGCACAATCGTCCTATCCGATCACTTTTCTTTTTCTTCTTCTTATGCACGCTGACGCGTATTCGCGATGCCTGATCGAGTGGCGGGGATTCCGGCCGACGGTGAAGGAATAGACGAGAAGCGCGATTTATTTATGTCGGTGATTGGGAGAATCGGGGGAACCGAGGGCTTCTCCTTCGCATTAATACCGGAGGGTCCTCCCCATGATGGCTTCCGTTTCTATGATTCTGACACGATCGCGCATCGGTTCTCCTTTTATCGCGCCAAGGGAGGTATTTCTCGAAATCGCGAGGATTGTTTAACATTACGCATTTCTAGGATTGAGATACAAACGGGAAAATAAATATCACTTTTTCATACGATATTTCGCGCGCGGAGCAAAGAGTACTTTTTACAGCGATTCTTATGTGTCATTTACATAAATATCACGAGTAATATAAATCACGAATAAGAGTCTGCATTTGAATTCACGTTTTATAATCTTGTTTGGTGACCTGACAAATATCTTGAACAGAAGAACGTGAACCTGTCGACATTTCTCAAACTCGTTATAATAAGCGACGCGTGCACGTGAAACAAGTTTATTACCCTTTAAGAGTTTCTAAGCAGTCCCGACACCCCGAGTAGGGGTTGCTCTCGAGGTCTTAAGTTCTTGACACTTTAACCTGTCGAGAAAAAGTACCTTAATTTTCCTCCGAAATTTGCCGAAGCTGAAATTTGCCGTCCATTCACGCCAGATTACACAGTTAAGAGTATCGCAAACAATTCTTTTGCAAATCTTATATCATTTACCGAAAATATCTAATTGAAGATCGCTAAGTACTTAATATTCGGTAGTAATTTGCTAAAGATTAAGTAATAGTAAAAAAAACAATTGTAAATTTTTAATAGTGCGCTCTTTTTTTGAAAGGCTATCAGTAATTAATTATCCTCGTGATAATCTTCAGGATCATGCCTAACGAAAACTGTCGGCGAAAATTGCATTAAACGTGCGCGATTAATAACGTATGAGCAATCGACTGCAAACGAGAATATCTAATTGATGCTCGTGATAATTATATCGCAGACACGCTGGGTCCCTAACATTAACACTCGAAATCGGCCGTCTGCCATCCAAAATAACTCCAAGTTCAACAATGCGGTCTATACTCACGTCCGTGCTTGTGCGCCGATCGTCGTGTCGCATAATTGGTCTCGTCTCTCGTTGGATAGCGGCTGAAACAAAAAACAAAGAGGGGAGTATGAGAAGATGAGAACGCGCGAGTTAATAAAGCCGCGCGAATGTATGCTCTTAATTCGCGCAAAACTACTTAATAAAAATGAATGCGTGGCTCTTTTGACTGTTTGACAAGTAAAATGTGAACGGGGAAGTCGCGATTAATCTGAGATGGCAACGGTGGTGTGGAGAACGGCGGGAGGAAAAAAGAGTAAAAACATGGACACAGGAGCGCACAAGAGGTAGTCGATCTCTTTCTCGGGGAGAAGGAGAGGGGTGGATCTCACCGACATGCGCGACACAACGATGACGACGACGACGACGACGACGACGATGACGACAACGACGACGACGACAGCGACGACGACGGGTCGAGTGGTTTTCAAGCTAATAAAAAAATTACCCTGCCGCATGAAACCCGACGATGTATAAAACGTCGCTGAGTACGACTCACCCTCCCGTCGCTGCCGTTGTCGCTGCTGCTGTTGCTGCTCTGGCTCGCCCACTCCCGCGCAAAAAAAGGGGAGAAATGCATGGAGTCGACACCCTTTCGGTATGCTTTTATTTATTTAGGCAAAGAGTTAGACTGCATTCATTCATTTATTAGACTACCTACCTCGTTTCTTAGTGTTGGAAGCATTTCTCAAAAAGCATAAATAACCAAATTAAACCAAGTGAACAAATCTGTTTTTATTTATTAATAGTAGTGAATTGTTTTAAAAATATTTAAAATCATGCACAAAATAAATAAAATATTATGGAAGTAATACAACATTTTTAATAATATGTAAAAATAAAAGTTATTACAATCAATTTGTAGAGAATTAAAACTACAAATAAACACAGAGATTATCGTCAATTTTTTAAATTATTAAACAACTAATAAATGCTACTTACATGTGTATTTCTATCAGTAAAATTTGTCAGTAAAAATTGTATTTAATGATATTTTATTTATTTTGAAAATGCATTAATAATCTATTAAAATAGAAAGAAAGGTTTCAAAAATTAAATATATCCTTCGGATACTAATCAATGAATTCTTCGAAGTAAATGCGAACAACTGACATTTGCAAGTAAAAAAGATCAATATTCAGATCTTTTTCCTCCTTTAGCCATTGGCAATAGTGCCAAGTGTAGTAAAACAACTAACATTTTACTATATGAACACTGATAAAATTTGTCTGCAGTCTGCAGTCCGTTATAATATCATTATCAGTCTTTCTTATCTTAATTGGCCTAGTCTCACGTGCTTAATTTAATTCTTAATCAAATATTGTTAAATTTATATTCTTGATATAAAAGATTAATTGCGCTATATTTAATGAATAAAATAAGATATACAATAATTAATTCTCATATTTGTTCACAATTCCAACTAGAAGAGAAAGCGCTAATTAAGATATTTTAAAGTTGTGGAACGTGCTAGAAAACGAAGAGAAGAGAAATCACCCAGATGAATAAATAAGTTCTAATTTGAGCTTTTCTTCTCAGCTACGACTTCTAAGTACACCTAGTCGCTAATTAAAAGCAGTTCACGTGTCTTTGCGGGTCACGCTTACAAAACTAGACAAGATTTTTTTAAGTTGCGCCTATTCTTGCGCCTTCTTGCAATAGTTTCTGCGTTCCGTTTCTCGTTTTTTCTTTAACTTTTCTGTCTTTTTCTCTCTATTTTATTTTTTTTCGTTTTTTCTTTCTACACATTCTCTTTCCGGTTCTCTCTCTCTCTCTCTCTCTCTCTCTCTCTCTCTCTCTCTCTCTCTATTTTTCTTCCTCGATATTTCTGTACTCTATTCTTCTTCTTCCCTCCGTTCAAATATTCCTGCTCGCTTCTCCAGCTTCCTAGCACGGCGCTGGCAGGTCGGCTTAATTATCGTTCAAGTGTTCTCTAAAGAGTGAATTACACGCTCGATATTTACCACGAGCTTTTCACTTTCATCGTGTCTTTCGTCGCGTCGGTTTCTTTTTCTCGTTTCACTTCGCTGCTGCGCTTCTTGATGTATTCAAGGAATAAAAGAGACAGTGAATGGAAGAAGCGAGTTGTACACTAACGTCATTTCTTTTACACCCTGCAAAGCTTTTTGTACGTCTATAACTTTTTATCATGTTTATGTTGCATAACGATTTTAACATTCTTTCCTCGGTTTTTAGCCCTGTTTTCGTGCATTTTCTTTAATTGAAAAAAAGAAGCAGAATTAATTTCATAAAATATTATCAATTTTTTATTTCTCGTAATAAATATTCCAAATTTTGTACTTTTAATTGTAATAATATATTTTAAAACTTATTTTTTTTAAATCACTAATAGTTTTCGAATTAAATATTTTATAAATTAAGTTTTTGGACTGTAAATAAATAACACAATTTTTCACTTAAAATTAAATAAATTTATCTGTTCAAAAGTATTTTAATACAATTTTCTATCTGTAGATAATCTTTTACGTTTTCAGTTTTTATAAAAAATAAATATGTTCTTACATATTTACGTATTTATATATTATGTGTAAATATTTATGTACAAAAATTTTCCATAAATATTTAGATGTAATTTACATTTCTTTAATTTTTATACATTCTGTGAGTTGAAGAGAGGAAAAGTCAGGAAAGAAAGAAAGATCTATTCGAACTGTGTCTAGAAGACTACAAGAATAGCGATTTGTATCGGAAAAAGAATTTTCTTAGTGGGACTAGCAAGTTAAGAAAGATAGTTTTCTAAAAAGGGTCCTTTCATCATTTTTCTTGTAACAGTGATACTATTAAGTAATACAACAAGAAAGAGACGAAATTATTTTATTTTTGCAAGAATTCAATATTTTGACACTAATGATAAATTATTATACTTAAAATTTGTATACTTTTACAAGAGCGAGAATTTTATTATTATCTCATAAAGCGTAAGCAACAATTAATTATTTTAATTTGCCATAATTAGTTGTAATTTAATTTGGATAGAAAATAAGTCAAAACAAAGGAATTTCCAAAAATTTATTAATGGAAAAGAAATAATTTTTAATATTTTTTACTTAATTTCATGTTCTTTTGTCCCTTTCACGAACACTGCAGGAGAAAGGTACGCAGCGTAAAACGTGGCTAAGCAAAAAAAAAATTGACACTCATTACCGCTCGTTTCGAGCCACGAGGCGGGAAAATGCGGGCGTCTCGGGGTACTTAAACATCGTGTTTTCCATGCTCGAAACGCGAGGCAAGTTGCACTTTCATCTTGAGCTCAATTCAAAATAGGAAGGAGCCGACTCATGATGTTCATTCTTTACGCAGAATTACGGAAAAATTCATGCCACTTGTTTACTCAGCTGAGTACGTTTTCTCTTTTTCTATTTCATTATACATAAGATAGAATAAATATTTATTGTATATCTTATAATATGTACTTATTAAGCTGTGGGACATATTCTCACAGCTATTAATAATAAACAATAGATATATAATAATAACTGCATATAAGTTTAATGTCAGCTTTATAAAAGATAATTTATATGATTTACAGACAGTAGTCGTTTTGACGATTAAAACATGTTTTAATACATTTTATTATTAAAAATAATCCTTTATTAAGATAGTGACAATAATCTTCTTTTAAATAGTCATTAGAAGTTGATTAATTGTATGAAAAGATATATGATAATCTCTACAACATTATTAATTTACGTGTGAATTAAAAGATGTTCATATTTTCGGTACTCAGAGACAAGAATCGAAATTTAACTTTCATCAACTTCCGGCAGTATGTTTCTAATATGTTTTATTTCGAACATCTCTTCACTACTGAAAATAAAGCAATTGCTGTACATTAGGCGAACTTCCAATTTCTCTCCCCTCCTCTTTCTCTCTCTCCTTTAACAACGACGGATACGAATCAGTCCCTTGGTCCTTCGTATTTTCTTCCTTCCCCATTCGATTTTCCACCATTTCCCGATCGTCCGTTTCCCCCCTCATCTCGTCCATTTCCATCAGTCTCCAGTGACGTTTATACTTTAGAGAACGGACCCGGGGGCTGTACGGGGCCGAGTTAAGGGGGTGGTCGTGATCGAGTGGGTGCCAGAGACGGGAGTGAGAAAAGATGCGGGAGAAATAGGGAGGAAGGATAGAAGGAGAAGGTGGCAAGGAAAACGGAGTAGAGGAAGGAGAAGTAAAAAGGGAGAGTACGAGAAAAGGGGGTGGTAACGGCCACCACGGTCGGGAGCGAAGCAACCCTCGAGAAGGGTCTCCCTCTGATATATTGCCTCACCCGCAACCCTCACGCGCTCTAAACCATCCCTTATAGCCGCCATCTTGAAGGACTCCCCTTACCTGCTCTATTTCTCTCTCTTTCTCTCTCTCTCTCTCTCTCTCACCCTTTCTATCGCACTCACTCTCTCGGTTCTACTCCTTCTCATCCCCGGACTGCGGCCTGCACTCACCCGCCCACCTACGATCGAAAATCCCGTTAGACTTATACGGGCTTAGCCCGTCCATTTTGACGACGGGCTGCGTGCCACCCTCCACAAGCCACCCTCTGGTTCTTACGGAATTCCGTAGGGCTTTTTTTCTCGCTGTCGAACCATCCGCTGATGTTTTCCAAATACACCAAATATTTCGTAGGGTTACATTTCACATCGTGGCTGAAGTGTAGAGTTTTTTTTTAGCGAGAGTGCAACCATCCGAAAATTGTCAATAAAAATTTTAATTAATAAACGATGATATTTTTATCAGTACATTTAATCGTACAAACAAATAGAGAAAAACTTCATCAATTTTACAAAGATTAATCAATTTTTTATATATGCATATTATAAATTTCATAATTATTAATTTGTAGAAATGCTAACTTAAAAATCGTAAAGAAAGATGGAAAAAATTTTATAAAAATCTATAAACGTAAAAATTCATAATGAATATATTATTATAATATTAATAATGTATACAAAAATGTATTAGAAATGTATATCTGAAATTGGAAGACATACTTATTCTATTTTACTATCACATTCTCATTATCTAAGATTATCAATTTGAATCTCACATTGCTAATAATTTTAGTAAACACGTGATTTAAAAAATTTTTAAATTTAACAGAATTTCCTTGCACTATTTTACTTTACTTTACCCCATTTAATGAAATTATATGAAACAACCATTGCATTTTGCAACGCCGCCAGACTTTTAATGCCGATTTTTAGCCCCACGCCAAAGATACGACCATTATTCACGAGTAGTCTGAATATGTTGCACAGTCAATGTACAAAAGCTCCATTTTGATTGCGCCGGGGGCCACCCCCAGTCACTCCTACACTCATCGCCGTGAGGATTCATGAGATCTCGCGCGTGTAGAATGGGTGGGTGTTTCCGGTTTATTCCCGGAATTCCGCTGCGAAGGGTGGTTGCGCCAGCGGCACCCCGTGAAGAATCCTTCTTATGACCGCGCGGGGTCCGTCGGTCCATGTAGCAATTGTAGAAGGGCGAACTGCATTTTTCGGAGGCCTCGCGTGTTCGCGGCGAGGTTTCACCCTCCCGGCGCTATAAGGGGTGCACTTCGCATTCTAGTACATTGTCGTGGGATTTGATTATGTAAAGCGGTGCACAGTCTTCTTTTTAGTCCACGTTTCCACTTTTTTCTCGATACGTTTTACTGTATCTCGTTTTGACTGCCATTTATGCTAGAGGATAACTTCTTCTATTACCTTCATCAATCATTTTTTAATAATGAAAACAAATTTGAAAAATTTATTATGATGATTTATATTTATCTTCTCTGATAGTTTAATATCGCAAAAATATAAAAAAAAAACTTTTTTCAATTTTTTTTCAACCTTTTGAACAATCAGATTTTATAAGTATATCATAAACAAGTATTGATTTTCATCAGTCAATAATTTTTTATACATTTGTTTAATACAACTACCGTGTAATATATATAACACACTAAAAATAATAAATTAAAATTGACGTAGAATAATAAAAAATAATATGCTTGCTCAGTTTTTGGCTTTGTTTTCTAATAATGGACAAGACTCACTTCTTTCTATAATTTTCGCAACCTGATATAACGACGCAGCAAACACCCGCTGTCATTTTAAAAGCGTTGGCTGTACATTCTATCGAGGCAGGTTCTCGTCGCAATCATAAATCTTCTTGGACTTGCGACGAGGTACTAAACAAAGCATTCTTCCGACATGATATTATTCAGAAGTAACGACCGACGAAGTATCGCCGAAGAGATATTTCATCTTTCGACGTTTCTTCTTCGCGTCTGTCTGTCCGAAGATCGCTCCGGTCCGGTCGGAAATGGACTTCCCTCTCCAGCCATTCGGTCATTACTTCCGGCAAGAAAATCGATTTCCATAACGGCGCCGGTCTTCGCAAAAATACATTCTAGCAAGAATTTCTGCTGGCGAAGATACATCGTCATATTTAAGATAAACTACATTTAACACTCTCAATTAGACGTTCTATTTGCTTCTATGTCACCAATTTTCTTCACAAGATTCATAAAAGTATTGTGAGAATATTCAGTATGAAATACAAATTAGTGTCACAGATCAATTTATTCTAAATTCATAAGCTTCCTTTGATTTAGTGTTTAATTATTAAACACTAAAATAGGCAAAAGAAGACCTGACATATGACATAGATCAATATTTTTTCCGTTAGCACAATAATTGTGGCACTGTCAAAGGTATTATTTCGCATTTGCCACTTCCCTTTCTCATTTTTTGTTACAATGTAAAATCGATCCAAGCCCTCTGAGGTAACCGGTAAACCTCGAGTCTAGATACCTAGGTGGTACGTCACTAGATTTGCATACTGTCGTTTCTCGATTGTCGCGGCGCTATCGGAAACTGCATGCGAAAGAACGAGAAATAAAAAAGAAAGAAGCGGATAAAGCTCAAGAGGCAAGAAAATTGATAAACAACAACCAAAATATATCTACAGAATATCTATAAATAAAAACTTGTTATGAAAAAGTTGTTTTTACATAAAAAGTAAAATTATTTTTATAAAGTGAAATAATTTATATACCATAAATTAATAGTGTTGCGAAAAGCTGCACGTACATTCATGAGGCTATTCATAACGTACAAAAGAAATATAGAGAATATTGTTTTATACGTATTTCCAAATTTATATTAATTGACTGATTAAAAATATTGAAAAAGTTATTTTTATCTTTGATATTTACAATCATTTTTATGTCAAGTATTAAATTTTAAAATAACAATTTGTTTCCTACTTTATTCTTAATTGAGATTTTAAGTAAATCTGTATTGTTATCATTAGAATTCCAATTGTTATTTGCATTTATATATTTTTATATAAAATTTTATTAAGATTAACCAGAGAAAATCACTTAATAAATTTGCTGTAAAGTAATAAAAAAAAATTTCGATCTCACTTTATTGAAGCTTTCAGAAATAAGGATCGTTACATCTCGCGTAACTTTGAGCAACGGTATAATTTACAACATAATTCGTGAATTCACGGCGTTCGGAGTTTAATCCGGGTCCAAGGTAACCCTTAGATACATCGACGAATTTGAATTCTATTATCGAATCTCGATTGTTGTAGATCGTACGCAAATGCAGTGTCGAAAAACGTGAGCTTGGCAAATGAGGAAAACAGAGAGAGGAAACAAAACTACAAGCGAGCGAAGAGAGAAAGAGAGAGGGAAACCGAGAAAGGCGGCAACGAGAGAATGGAAAAGGCGATGTATATAATTTGGGTCCCCGATGGCAGCTGCGTGGGTCCCGATATGCAAAAAAGGGGTTGCCGCACGGAATTAGAATATCCTCGCGGTCTCATTTGAATTTCAATCTCGACGGCGTGGCGCGCGGACACTTTTCGGCGCGGTGCTTTCACCCCTTGGGGGCCCCCGGACCGCGGGTTATCTGCTTGCCTACCTAGACCTCAGGTAAGAGATGGAAAGGGTTGCGAGAGCGTGCGGCAGCGGAGTGAAGAGAGATCGGAAAAAAAGAGAGCACGCGAGAGAGCTGTGTGCCCTATTAAAAATCGGGCACGTCTACCTGGCACAGAAATATACCGGGTTACGACGAGAGGTGCGCGAACGTACCTCATTAGAGTCGCGCTAAACGTTAAATCCGGCGCACCAAAGGTGTTTCCCCCCTCCTGTCGCCCTACTGGATAACCGACGGATTTCCCACTTTGTCCCTGACGCAGGATAGCGTTATGTATCGTTCTATAACGATCAAAGGATAGATCAGAATTTTTTTTATTCGTTCATCCTCCATTTTTAGATTTTAAAGACTATTTAAAACAAAAGTGTTTCTGTCTTCAAATTCTATTATTCTGTAATATATAACTAACTTTAGTGTTACGTAGCAGGATATCTTGATAGAGTAAATTTTTTCTAAATATTTCGGGAATTGCGCACTTTGCGCGAAAGTCTCGAGGAATTTTTCTTTGGCTTTTCGGAGCTGAAATTTTCCAAGATATTTATATGTGTCTTAAAATCATTGTCTATCAAACTATATGATCTATTTGTCAATTATAGCACTTTCTTTACATTTATTTTCCCTTATCTTCCTTTATTATTTATTGACAAAAATATCATCGTGAGATAAACGGGATGAATTTTACACGGATTCTATAAAGAAATGATTCCAACTTTATGCAAATCGAGAATGCACATGTAGAAATCATTATTGCTGATATCGCAACTTTGCATATCTAAAATAACTGTCGATCTCACATAATGCGTCCAAACCTTGATACCTCTTGCCAATACTTCGCCGCCAACCCTCGTGCAGGATGCTCAAAGAGCCCTACGTCACATCAGAAGGCGTTAAAGAAACGAGGTCACGTGGGGGATCTCCGTCGTCGAGTGCCTCACATCAAAAGTTTACGGCGCCCTGTAACGGACGAGCGTGCACCATCACCGGTGCATTTTGTTATCCATATCTTGCATGCACGCGCAACCAGACGGAAGGAGAGGTCGACGAAGGAGGAAGGGGAGGGGAAGGGGCAGGGAGGTAGTCGCCGGAGGGCGAAATGGGGAGAAAAAGAGAGGACAAGACCGGAGTAAGATGGGAAGCCATAGCCCCGGGCCTTTCCTTCTGTACGGAGGGAAGGTTCTATACGTACTTCCGAGGCTCTATACGTACAGTCGGTGGTAAAGTGTTCACCACTTCTTTGCAAAATCATTCCGCTTGCGCTGTTTACATTTTCGATAAGATTGGCGAGCTCGATTGGGTATCCGGACTTGAGGCGAATTGAACGAAATAACGATCAGAAAAAATAAAAAAAGTTAAAAGAATATATATTTATATATAATATATATGATAAGTATAGTGAAGAAGAAGAATAATATCTTATATATTTCTATCATTATTTTCATCTTTCTGCATTTATGTGTATTATTATAAAGTAACGTACTGGCTGAAAAATAAACTGAAAAATATGATGTTTCAGACATCAAAGAATTATCTAAAAAATATTATGCAGAATAAATAGGATTTTTATTTTTATTTTAGTCGAAATATTGAAATATTTAATAAAATAAAAGACAGAAACGTTTATAAACGTGGATTATTGGCGAAATATTATCCGTGTATGTTTGGCGATAGCCATTTTGCCTACAACTTGATAGGTCGTGAACTTCGAAAATGCGCGGAATGATAAAAGTAGAAGACATTCCCTATATTTGAAGCCATCGCGTAGTACTCTTATTTTTGCCGATAGAACCAATGACTTCGATGGGTTGCTCAATGAGAGTGAATTCAAGAAGTACATCGATATGCGTGCTACGCATATAACATAAGAGAAATATGTCAAAGGAAGAGGAAACTCAGAAAGGAAGAGCTTTCGTCGTACTTTAGCCTGGGGTTTTTCTTGACGCAAGAAATATTGCGCGTACGTTTGAGAAATCGTCGAATACACGCGCGAACGTGCGTGTATCGTGTTCATCGCGTGAGCCCGGCTAATTCAACGCGCAAGCTCCATTAGTATTAAATGAGATTTTGCACTTTGCAGATGTATCTGTGATTGTCGTAGCGAGAATTTCGCAAGACTCCTCCCGAGACTCAGATTTTGCAACGTACATTAAAGGCGGCGTGAAGAAAATTAAAGCGAGTGAGAAACATGTGTACGCACTCGCAAGAGTCGACGACAATTTCAATAAGTCTTTTTAAAAGCCTTTCAAGTCCCATCAAGTATTGAACTACGAACCTCGACGGCTTAACATTGAAATAATTGCCAATTTTCTTAACTCGAAAACGCTCGCTCAGTGAGAAGGGGAATTCGATAATGGGACATTCTATCAACGAAACTCCCTGTAAAATAAATACTCTGATTCCTAAAAATATGTAACAATTATTTTCAGAGTTACCAAGATTAAAATCAGAATTAAAGTGCGAAGAACGGCTGCTTTTCAAATGAAAAATGGTTGGTCAAATCGTCATCGAAGTGGCTTCGAGATACGTCACGTTATCCCGAATACCTCGGGGGCACGGAAGGGAAAGGGTGAAATTTCTCCTCTCCCTCGGCCCGGATTCCTGACGGTAGCTGTACGAGGCAGCGACGTCGAGTCCGTCAAGTAACTCGCTCGTAAAGCCACCCTCGCTCACGCCCCCTCCTCCCCCCGCCCCCCCGGGAGCTCTCGTGTGTGGACCGCGCGAGTTTACCGTCAACGAGGACAGGGCGACATCGGCGACGTCGCTCTTACTCGGGAAACTTTAGTCCCGGATGCGCCTCCCGTTCACATTCGCGGCTGCATGTCGAGCGAGCGTTCCCGCGGCTGCACGCCTGGAAAGTTTTGCCCTGTACACCCCCTCTGCGAACCGCCACCGCTTCACCTTCTCGCCCGTTCCTCACAGAGACCGCCCTTATCCCCGGCCCCCTCCTTCCGTTGCCCCGGGGATTTTGGTTAGAATATTGAATCTCGCAGAGTGGAGGCGCTGTAACGAGAGCACGAACGCCACAACCCGGGCAACGTCGTCGTCAACATCGTACCCCGGTCGGCCGGGGGCACCGCTGCTGAATAAAATCATCCGCCACCGGGTAGACGCATGGCGGGGAAAAAAGCGATGCATGAATTTATTCAGCCTTTTCAGTAAACATGTCACAATACGTGTGCGAAAAGTTGATGAGAATGTTGATATTTTTTTCTTTAAAAAATTTATAAATTTTTATATTTGAAAATAACAGGATAATGTTGTATGATCGCCAATTCTTATTCGTGTAAAATACTCCAAAATAATCGTTTAGTTCATTATAATAATTCTAGCATCTCATGATAATGACTTGCGCCATGTTTACAGGCAACCGTGTTTTGGTAGCGGTTGCGAAAAGTTAATACGCTTTCGTATAAGTTAAAAGGAACAGTCTGACATTTATGATGCAATGAAGCTCCGTTTTGTATAAATATAACATTGTATTTGCAAAGGTATGTAAATTTTATTTCGTACATGCTCCCGATAAAACACCACCGAACATTACATCGAAAATATAAAGAAAATGGGACAAGATATAGTGTCTCGGGAAATTTGTTGAAATAATCGAATATTTGCAATATATGTAAATATGTCCATGAATATTTTAATTAAATGGGAAAAATATCAAACAATCGAGAAAGCGAATTTCCTTTTAATTGGTCAACGCCCAACGGAGGTAAAATCCGCTGGCGACTCATGATATACGAGGGTCAGGCCATGTTTCCGCCTGTTTTGACCACCGAAGGGGCCCGAGGCTGGGCCGCACGCCCAGGGTCAAGGGATGATCCGACGCGGGGCAACCCGGTCGCGCCCCGAAATTTCGCGCGAAAAGGGTTGCGAGCACGCGCCCGGCCCATCTCGGCGGCTTGGTCCGAGCCGAGCTTGGTAGATCCAGGGTCGCGTCGCGTACCGGTCGGAGAAGTCCAAATTATCGGACTGTCTATTGGGTCCAGGTAGACAACCCGGACAATCGGAGGACGACACGGACGGTCGAAATGTAGGTCATCGTGAAACGTACTAACGTTTTCAACGATCTTGTAGGGATCAGATAGCGGCGTCGAGTATGTGGACGGACGGGCACCTGCGTCATTTTCGGCGAAACTGGATCGGCCGTAGATTCTTTTCAAAGCGGCACGTGGAGAACCGTTGGTCGCGGTCGGCAAAGGTTGCCTTTTTCTAACTTACAATCGGTCCCATTGCCGAGACTGCCCATCTATTTTTTTAAGCTAATACATTTTTCTTGTAGCCACTTTCACTGTGCATACAATCTGTTTTATATTACAAGAATGAAGATTTTTTTTTAAACGAAGTGATAAGTAAGCTTTATTATCAAAATCTTTGAAATTTTTAAATAACTATATAAATTACTTTCTTTATAACAGCCTTTCAAATTTTTTATTTCTTTAATTATTGCCTTTTTATCGATAAGCTTAAATAAAAATTTTAAAAAATTATGTATGAATTATGTTTGTTCAATGTTAATTTATAATTCAAGGTTAAATTCAAGGATACTTTCGTTAAAATAATATTTCATTATTCCTGCTATTTCAGGCCGACCCTCGTCGGCAGTATCCGAGAGACAAGCGACGATAATGCAATAAAACGTGCAAGTGGCGACGTATTCGCACGCTCAAGTGGGCATACACATATACGTATTCGCGCTCGTATATAAAAATATATCGGTAGCCAGCTATATCGACAGCAAAATAAGGGATCGCCGTGGGAGGGTGGTTACACGAGGGATGCCTCGCGAAGCCATAGACGTTTGGCTCCGTCCGTCCGCCCCCTCATCCTCCATTTCTCTCCCGGTCGCCAGCCCTCGATATTAAAAATTTCAATATCCTAGCCCCAGGGGTGGAAAACACATAATGTATTCAGGTGACGTCCCGGCCATTCTATCGGCGAGAAAAACGTACAGTTTTCGCGGAATCGAACTCACCCTCTCCCGCCTGCCTCTGGCTGTTCGGCAGACTTCGGCATCCCACCACCGTCACCCCCATGTCCGCTCTCGTTCCCTTATACGTCTACGTGATAACCCCCCGACGACGACGCGGGCTTCTTTGTTTCTTTCTGTCCCCGCATAGCACATGGAATATTTCCACTCATCCGGGGATCTCGCGCGTTTTACGGAGAAAATCTACCTAGCCTATACAAAAAGCGACGATAGCGCGAGATTTTTATGCGATCCGATAAGTGCAACATTGCACTTGAGATTACCGAATCAAATTGAAATGGTTCTTGAAAAAATATTATAAAATCTAAATATTGTATAATCTAAGTATAGATTTGAGACTTTTATTCACAACAATTATAATGCAGTATTATCTAGTATTACCTAATATAACAGCTGTGTGTTAAGCATACATATATCAAAGTAAGTAACATTTATCTTAAATATAATTTATCATCAAAAGAAATATAAAATATTTTTTATCAAGTCAAAGTACGATAAAATATTAATATTAATCTTATAAATTTACCGTCTTATGAAATAAGCCAGGCGTTAAACAGTTTTACAAATTTGCTCGTAATATTCTAAAATATATTTGACTTTGACAATGCCTTGCAATATAGAAATTCTATACCAAACTCGACCAGAGAGAGGCTATCGCTACTTCTCTACAGAGCGAGAGTAGTTCCTTTCCAAGGGATCGACTTCGCGCGCAAAAGGAATTCGATCATCGCGATCGTCGGCAGCTTCCTGCCGATAGAATGGCGCTTCCAGGAAAGATACGATTTCGCTCAGTCGTTTCAGTCGTGCGTCCCGTCGAGCGTATACATAGCTGAAGTATCGGTGGACCCCGCGGGATCGGGGGCTGAGAGCAGAGAAATTGGTAGAAAGTGAGTCTTCGGAAACCCCTGGCGCAAGAATTTAATTGAAATTGAATTAACAGACGTTTCGGTCGGATAAAAATCAATTTATAATCAGAATGAATTGATAAGATGGACTTGAAAAAAAATTACATAGTACATTAAATGATGAGATGAGAACATTTGCATGTTAAATTTCCAAACGGAATATAAAATAATACTGAGATATTTTACATAAATTTATCGTTATTAGTTTTACCTAGTAAAATAACTTTATCCTACGCTACTCGCACCAGTAGCATTCATGGGTCACCCGTTGCATAGCGAAACACACCCTGTACAGAAATGCTTGGTTTGCCGGCGCGTTGGTGCTCGCCGTACACACGTACCACCGTATGTTTATGCATGTGTGCGTGTATATGTGCACGTGTATGTGTGCTAGTCCACCCTCGAGGGAACATGGTGCGGTAGAGAGGATGAGGAATGTTGGGGTTGAAGAGGTAAGAGAGAGTGGAAGGAGAGGGGGACAGCTGGGGGGTTAGAGCTAGAGAACGAGAGAAGACGAGAGGGTGAGAGAGGGCAGAGAGGGCGAGAGCGAGGGCTATATAGGAGAGGGATGGAGTACGTGGAGGCCCGTCTTATATTGATTTCTGTCCACGCCACCTCCGCCGGGCCCCCTCGTAACCTCCGCGCGAGCCGTCCTACGCTCGAACGGGAGGTGGCAGCGTCAGGTGTGGGGGACGAGGCGAGCGGAAAGTCGAAGGAGAGAATAAGAGGGCGAATGAAAGAGAAGAGAGAGAGAGAGAGAGAGAGAGAGAGAGGAAGGCGGTAAGAGAGAAGAAGAGAGAGAAAGAGCACAAGAGAACAAGACTGACAGGAGATAGAAGGAAGAGAGCAGGGGGAGAGAGATAGGACTCGCTCGCCGCACTTTCCACGGGCGGCGGGAGAGGCCCTCGGGGGTGGCACTCTGTCACATTCAACCCCCGACCACCGTCGGCAGCCCCTCATTCAAATAACAGGCACCGCCGCTTCGAAGGATGGATGAGGGGAAAGGAGGGTGTAGGTGGATGGTAGCGGTAGATCGGGGGAGGCGGGCCGACAGAGGGTGAGTTTCGTCCGGCCGAAGCACACCTCGATCGATTGGGCTTGTCCAAGGGTGGAAGAGGTATCCCCCTTCCCCCGTATCCCTCCCGTGGCCGTCCTCATCCTTCCCCATGGTACTCTCTTCCTTCGTCGTCTTCCCCCTATCCCCCGACTCACTCACGAAAGCGCCCAACGCGAGTGGCGCACGTATACATGTATACGTGACTCTACGCGCGCGTATATGTGGCATGGCGAGGGGTTGCTATGGCGACCCACCCTCGGCACGGGGGTGAAACGCCATTGGCCGGCGCGGGGGCCTCGACCGATCTCCCCCGCACGTATATGCGTGAATGCGTACATGCGTGCATGTGTGTATGTGTGTACGGGGTGTATGTGCGCGCACGTCGCTTCTTCTCGCCACTGTCCACGTTGATTTGCTTATAGTCCCAACGACCTTCTTCGGTGGAGAAAATTCGCGGGGGAAAACTCTCTCGATGGCCGTTTGCAACAATCTCCAATCTCTCATATATCCTCAAATCCATAATTAAATCGTTGATAAACGCTTAAAAGAAGGGGTTAATATGTGTAATATTTTATAATTCACTTATAATCATTTAGGCAAAATTATTTTTATCCTGTCATTAATATTCAGATAAATAACAATAGAAGATACAACGATGTAAGTAGATAAAATATATAATAAGATCAGACAAATAGCTATCTGAAAATGTTGGAAAGTTTAAAGCAAATTCTTTGTGACCTATATATAATAATTACTGTTTTTACCGAGATTTGTAATCGTTTTAATGACAAAAGGATTGACAAACAAGTTAGATAAGAAATCTCTTTGCTCATAATAGTTTCACTCGTGTATTCGGGCGCAAATAAAGAGTCCGGAATACCGGCAGGAAATGATCGCATCGTTTACGCGGGAAAGGTGTTGAAGGTCGAAGACTACGTTTTGAAGCATGATTCTGTTTGCCGGCGCCACTTTGTTCCTTTTTGCACGAGTAAATGGAGAAACTTTATAAAGTTCTCAGCGGCGGCTAAGTTTTCTCTCGTCGGAAATATCAGGCCGGCTACGGCGGTGAATTTATTTAAAACGGAAGTCGGCAGAAGTGGCGTGCACTTTCCCGAGAAAATCTCTATGGCTTCACTATCAACTCTCGTCACCTAATTTCGCTCGTTAAGCGTTTAGAGCTTAAAGTCGCGTGTTTAAAGATTCCCGCTTAAGATCCTGGTTAGCCGACTGGGAAATCTTTTTTATTACTTAAGCGTTGTGGAAGAGTTTATTTATTGATGCTACGTTAAGTGAATTCCGGATAAGAGATAAGATGAATTGCTTGTTAAAAAGATATTTATGGAAAATGACTAATATTATAATTATAACATTATTCTTATTTTTTAATTATACATAACATTTACACAAAGATTAATCTTTTATCGATAAAATAATTTTAAAAAATATTACGTGCACTTTGTGTGACTTTTATACAATATATTGATAATTTATGTAAGTTAAATTTTATTCGATGAAAGTTCAATATACGAAGGTGACAGCGGCAAATAGAAAGAAGTTAAACTATTTGCGATTGAGGTAATATTTGCAAAATTGTTCTGGGTCTAATTAATAGCACGAAACGTTAACGAAAAATCATTTTGAGAAATAAATTGAAAGTCTGAACAGCTTTTCACCCTGATCCTAAAATAAATAGATAATCAACAAGTTGGAGCAGCGGACGTAAAGTTCCATAAAAAAGTTTCCACGCGTTGCGGGCTCCGTGTGCATTCGCGGGAACATGAATTCGCGGTGAGAGAAAACGATAGATCCAACGAGAAAATAAGCCTCGCTAAGTGCACGTGACGCCGCCGCGCGTTGCACCGACGAAAGAATGAAAGAGGGAGGAGATGGAGAAGAGGTGTGCGAGAGAGAAAGAGACGACGAGAGCCGCCCGTGGCAAGAAACTGGCGTTGGAAGTCGTAAAATAATTTAACCCACTTTGAGAAGAAAATTAACAGAACGGCGAAAGTCTTTAAGATTCGCCGCGTCTCAGCTCACCCTCTACCTCGCCTGCCACTCCTGCCACCATTTGGTACCTCCGTCTTTATCCGCCGGCATCCTCGCGCTCTTGCTCTCTTATTCATTGAGCAACCGACCCCTGCCTCCTCCCCCAACCCCCGCCCTACTACGCCACTTTCTTCATTGACTCTTTCTTTCCACTACGAGAGCCGCGCCGCGCTTCTCTCGCTCGCGCTCCTCTCTCGTCTCGCTCTCGCTCACGTCTCGTTCCCTCTTCTTTCCTCCGCTCTCTTCCGAGACGGCGCACTCTTTCTCGCTACTTCTCTGTTTTTTCTCTAATTATGAATGAAAGCGTCGTGAGGCGTGCACGTGAATACGCAGAGCAGGGGGGACGCGGGGGAAGAGCGGGAAAAGTATAGTAGTAGTAGTAGTAGTAGTAGTTCGCCATCCCCGCGGCATCGCAACGAGAAAAGAGTTTGGCGCAGTTAAGCGCCGCAACTGAGACTACGTAACCCTGCTTTGCATACGTCTTATTCTTTTTTCTTCCGCGTTTTCTTCGTCTTTAGTAAGGCCAAGGATTCCGTCGCCGATGACGACTTAATTGCGGCGCGCTCTGTGCTCGCGAAAGTTTATTTTGGTTTAATGTTAAATTCTATTTCCAACATACATATATCGTATTATTATTATCGAATCATGTATTATTATCAAATTTAAGATTATATTTAAAAGATAATCCTTCTGTATAGAGATAAAAAATACTTAAAAAGATGTTATAAAAATTGTATATAAAATTTTATATTAATAAAATATTAATATAAAATTATTATTTTGTATAAATAAAATTTTATATTAAATTACATTTTTAATTAAAAATTAATAAATTATATATTATACAAAATTTTTTATGTTGCGTGGAATTAATTTAATGTTTATCAATCTAAGATTCTTATAGTATTAAAAATCATTTAGAGTTAATTATGATAAAAATATATATTTTGTTATTGAATGCATTTTCTTATTGTTTGAAAAATACTTTTACATTTGGATCCAATAATTTTGAATGAAATCGTTCGTTATCATATATTTATTACCAGCATACTTATATTTTTGTTTGCCCTTTCTTGCAATTATGAATGAGAGTTGCCCATTCACAGTTGCAAAGAGTTGAACTTTTTTCGCTATTTCAATAAGAGCAAGTATAGGCTAGTAGTATTTTAACTTTCACAATCTATTCTACCCTGTAAAGTCAGTCATTGCCCGTTAAACTCTCTCCGCAGGAAAACTGCATTATCATAAAGTTTCATGCTACCACCCGTCGCAGAAGGCCTCAATGTTGTTGCGAAAAGATCGCTTTTATTCTTAAAATGTAAAGTAAGATAAATATACAACAAAGCTGTGTAAAAGAATCATGATAATTGCTATAAAATAAAATACAAAGAATATTGTGCTCAACAATAAACAAAGTAAGCTTTTTAGTAATTACAAGAGATAATACTGACATACATGCCAAAATAATTAATCCGCGTAAAAAAAATCAAGTTTTGCTTGTAACGGCACATATAACAATTAATTCCAGCTGTCGTCCTTCTATATCGCTTCTACGTCATCCGTGCGCAAATCCTCAAGACTTACGGGAGTCGCCGGAGTGTCGTTTTCCATTATGCAGCTTAAGCCGAAGTGTACCTATGGGGGTCTGTTTCCATCTACTCCTTAACGAATCCTGGGAGCATGCAGGCAGACGGCTGTGCACCATCGCGCGAGCATATATGTTTGCACGAGCCGCTACGCTACGCGCACAAATTGCCTCGTCAGTATCAGCCAGCCGCTTTCGCTTTGATAAGACGGCGGCCCCGTTTCGTTTGTCTTAAGCCCGTCTTGCCCGCGGCGAAAATTCAAATTACGCCGTGCCCGTTGAGCACGGGGTAAACCGTGACTTATCGCGTTTCGTATGTATTTGTTGCGAGGTCATAAAGTCTTATCTCATGCTTTATATTTTAAAAACATATGATCACCCATATGACACGTTAAAAGTGTATTAAGAATTGTACATATAATTACACAAATTCGTGAAATCTTAAGAAACGCGATAAGTCAATGATTAAAATTATTTAATTCTTTTGAGTCATAATTCTAAGTCAATCTTGATCGCAAGCAGCGGATTATTATTCAACGATACTAAATTTTAGAGAATGCGATTGCAAGGTGGAGCTGTCCCAAGGAGAGATGAACGATTTATTCGGTGCATCCAAGCGCGTCGGCGCTGCACACGGGGCATAATTAATTCCGTGCGTTTAAGTGGCACCTCATCGACTAATTAGCGAATTTATCGGGCGACCGCAATTGCGACGACTGTTCTCTGAGAACGAATGCATCTCCCAGTGGTATTAGCTACCGTGACGCGTATATCGTGTATGCGCGCGAACGAACGCGGTATGAGGTATCCGGTTAATCTTACGGCAGACATACGCGAGCTAATTGTCGTTAAACGAAGAATGCCTTTGCGAGGAGACGATGTCGACGGCGATATTGCATTCATAACGGGGAATGCGGCGTTGCGCGTAGTGCCTGCATTAACCCGGGGATCCCATCACGATCGTATTCTTTGATTTGCTGCTTAAATATGGAATGCGCCCGGCGCAATTAGATTCCGAATGCCGTCGAATGGGGAAGTATTGACGGCGCTTAATCTCGAGTGGGAAAAACATGGATCCCCTTCGCGGATTTGCGTAAACTAATGTTTTATACTCGTTCCGTTTGGAATGCGAGAAAATTGGTACACGCTAGAAAATATAATTTCTTCGAGAACACGAAGATATTGTGTTGGAAATAATATAAATTTATATATAAACTATAAAACGAGTGAAATTTAAACAAACATATTAATTTAACAATTGCAATGAATATTGCAATTAATATTGTCAACTGTGATGTTTACAGAAATAATTGGAGGACACCAATATTAACGTCGTTATGATCGTACCATAATAACAGCGCATTAGCGTTTCATTAATAGCCTGTTAAAATAATGTTATTGAATCGCTTTACAAGTGTGACTTAAATTATTCTTAATATTTTAATATATAATGTCTCGAAAGGATCAGTTTTACAAATTTAATTGCATCTTCCACGGCACCATCTCTCTCTTCTAGAAAATGTCTCCTCTTCCAATGACGAATTTTCACGTGTAATCAAATGCCTGTTTCGTGGCGAACTTTCTTTATTCTCTTTCTCGTATATCGACGCTTATCGAGCGAACGACCGCGTTGTTTTCCATCTAGCGTACAATTTCCGGTTTCTTCCTTTCGTTCCGGCAGGCAGACGGCGAGCAAATGAGTATTAGACGAAGGTGATGCGCTCGTTTATCGACGATCGTCACGAGGGTCGGATAACGTCATTACTCGTCTTCATCGCCCCACATCCGCACTCGGATCTATATGGCTAATTAAATCCATTGCATCGCCTGGCATCTCTCTAACTTTCCAATAACAAGCTGGCAATTGCAGTTGCGTCGTCAGCGACAATGTCGGCGACGAATGAAAATGCCACTGATTAATTTCTCACTCGTAGCTGCCTTGTCGATTAACTGAATACTTCGCTATTCAATTCTTGTTTTCGCGGGTTTCCGTGAAATACGATGCATTTATCACGACAACGTTACTTCTGCGATTTTCCATTAGGATATGTACAAGAAATTTTCAAATTTCAACAAATTTTCGATTACTTTAAAATAAAAATAGTTGTATTAATGTGCAATAGATATATCATTGATAACTGCGATTAGATCCAATATTGGAATCAATTAAACTCAAATGAGCAAATAGTGTTAAATTGCGAAAACTATGAAATAATATTTTCTATCATTTGCCTTGTCAAGACGTAATATTTAGAAAAATGAAATACATAGAATCACAATCAAATAAATATGAAATTTCGATAATACTGCAAGTCTCGACAGTATGTTTTTAATAACAGATTTTGTGCTTCTTAATTTTCCAAATTCTAATTGCATTAAGCATTGCCTCAACGCGTATATAATTACGGCAGTTTCAATGATATTATCATGAGTGCGTCATTCGTGTTTCGCGAGGGATAAGGCCAAAGGGTTCAGATATCTTAGACTGAACCCTACTACGGTTGCTTTATTGACGAAATAACTTCAGTTTGGAGGAAGCGTGCATGGTAAATTTATCATGCGGCTTCCCCAAAATCGCTTCTGGACGATTACACCGGGGACGTGTGTGTCGTCCGGTAAACCCAATTCCGCCCTTCCGGGTCCGCGCCAAGCTCCGCGCCGTGCTCCAGCAATTTCCTTCGCGAGGGTCGTACCGGGCGTAACATATTTAATCGGATTATAGGGAACAGCACGAGATGGTAGTTTCGTAGTACACCGGCGAAACTTAGCGAGACCGCGGTGCGCGCGGCGCGGGCTAAGGCAGTTTTCAATTCTCGACTATTCCACCGAATTCGGTAACAGTGTTAGGGGGTAGTAGGTAGAGTCTCTTTGCTCGGAGTTGTGCGGCCCGCACCCCCGCAAGCCCCCTCCACCGTCCCGCCAACTGCGGTGGTACCACGGTGGATGTACAGGGTGGCTGTATGGCACGAGGGGAGCTTAAGACAGCGTGTGTGGGAGTGGGCGTGGCGTTAGGGTGGCCGCTGGCCAATCAGCAGCCGGGGGCTGCTGGCCACCCCCGACCCACGTGGTCCACATCCCCCAACATACATATTGATCTCGTGGTCCTCGCCGACCGTCGCACACCACCCCTCCGCACTCCGTCACCGTCGTCTTCCCCCTTCCCCCTTCCGCATCCCATCCCTCTCGCCCGTCTCCACTCTGCTCTTTCGTCCTCGTCGTCAACCTCCGAAAAAGGTCGAGCCTGACCAGCGTGTAACGTAATTTCGTTCGTGCTGTCTGAACATTTTTGTCTCCCTTGTAATATAGCGATAAATTATATATGTTATCTCCCTTTGTTGAAATATTTTTTATTTATTGAAATTTTCAAATAAAAATATCATTGTTTAATTCATTTTCTATATAAATATGATACTAATTTAGTGTAAATATTTATGTAATTACTCTAATAATTTTTAAAATTTTTATAAATTTATTAATATATATTATCTCTATTATTTATTATTATAATTTTCATCTAGAATATTCATGTGTCATGTCCAACGATTATTAAAATAAAATATTGATTATCGCTAACATTAAAAATGCATAAGTCCTTTTAATTATTTCATTAGATAGAGAATTTTTGGATCCCAAATGAAAAACAAATAGTTGAATCAAAGCGGGTTATTTGGCCAATTTATCGCATCACAATTCCTTCGAGGCCTGAAGAATCTATATTAAATAATTTATGCAATTCTTCATTATTCAACTGCGTTTGAAAACGCGATTATCATGAGTTGGTCGCCAGATAATTATTGTACTGTCATTTGTGCCGGTATTATTCTATTTGCGTCTGTGTTAATTAAAACATCTGAAAATGGGATCAGACAAAACGAGGATTTTGAAACCCGGAAATTCGATATAAATCGGCTACCTTCGGCTTGTATAACGCAATTTACGAATTCGGCCCAATTAGAGGCATCTGTACGCACGTAAGCGACTATTAATATTTAACGAATCCTTTAAACCGCATCGCCATTGTCACATCAACGTCACGTTATCGAGCGAAAATATCGGAAAGCAATAATAAATTTGTTCATTTATCACGAAAAGTTTTGCAAAGACTGAAATAGAAATTAAAAACAATGATTATTTGAATCGTTGGATATAATAGCGTTATAATAGTGTCTCTCTTTTAATCAGTAGAAAAGCTTATGGAAATATTCAATATAAAATGCAATTATTATAAAAAATATTTTTATGTATCCATGAAAAAATCTAAATCTTATTGTTAGTATCAAAATATAAAATCATACATGATATAAACGAAAACTAATATAGAATTTAAACTAATATAGAAATAGAATTTAATGCTGCACATTCGATTTTCTCTAATCATGTTTTAATAAACTTAAATATTATTTTATAACAGGATTTAATTAATTAATAATATTGTCCCATTTAGTTTTAAACGATGTCACATACTTCACGTGTCTCATGTGGCATTAATTTTTCTTTATTTGCAAGAGACCATTTCGCCTACATTCATTTAACGTTCCGACAGAGTTAAGCGGATTAACATTCTCATCTTCGACGCGAGGTCTTCGTCCTCGCCTCCGTTTCGAAGCGACTTTTCGGCATCTCTCGCCGTCGCCAGAATTTTACGTCGTTGAGATATTCGTTATCGTTCGTCCCAGCGGCAACCGCGCAAGAAAAGCGAGGTTCCGAGGCTGCTGGAGAGCGAGCCTCGTGAATCTTTGAACGACGTCACGTTCGTTGTCAGTTTACCGCGAAGGCGCGCGTTTGCACGTTTAAATTGCAAGCTCCGTCTCCACTCGCCTTCCATCTGCCCCCCTCCCTCGTCAACCCCTCGGCTTCTTCTCACGGCTTTCGTTCCCAAAAGCCGTTTTATCGTTCCCCTCGTCCCCCTCCTCCTTCCACCGGCGTTCTTGAAAGATTTATATTCTTCGAGTCGGCGGCCTGACAAATAGTCTCGTTAATTAATCGGCTCGAAATAACCGTCCGACCTAGTCGATTCGTCGGTATTAAGATTAACCCGTCTGCATCCTGTAAGTCGTAATTCTCTTTCGCAAAATCTGGTTGAACCATCTGGTTCGACGAAATTTTGTGACGTGAATATTGCAGGAAGGAAGCAGAAAAACAATCTGTGCTTCCGTATTGTTAGGTCAGACGTTCAATTACGGATAAACAGAAATGTCGGATTAAGTATTAAGAAGTCGTGTACTAAAAGAAAAAAAATATAACAATTATAGCAGACGTAGTTGTGTATATATCTACATGTCTGGCATATCCAGGTAATTTTTACTCTAAAAATGATATTAAGGACGTATTCAGTCTCGATTGGTTTTATTATTAAAACCACAATAATAATGCGGATATTATAATCTATGCCATTATTCTGAACGATACAATATTATTTGACGACGTGCGAGGGCGAAATTTGCGATCTATGAAAAACAATCGATGGCTAGCGACGGAAAATTGTCATTTGATCTATCAAAGATCAAGTCCAATCGTGCCGCAATTTCTGCCGGTCGGTGCGGCTCATACGCGAATAAAAAGAGTGGAGGGAAAAGCGAGCGGGTTAGCGAGCGAGCGAGCGAGGGAGAAAGTCGCGAATGTGTAGAACCAGTAAGGCACATAACAAAGCCGTCGGAGGTCCCACAAAGCCCGGTGCCCGGGCTTTATCGTTCCCTCTCGTCTAGCCTAAAACAATGCAGTTCGTGCAAAAACAAAGAAATAAACACCGCGAGACAAAGGCCGGCCGTTTGAATCCGTAATTTGTCCCTGTGGCCCTTTGTTTTACGCTTTTACCGTACGGTAGCCTGCCTCCCCCATAGAGCCGCGCCCGTTCCACCTGCCCGTCTTTTAGACACCCCTCAGCACATACATCTTTCTTTCAACGGGCACCCCGGAAACTTTTCCTCGAGCGCGAATTTTACGATGCCGCAACCCTTTCGCTTTTCTTGCCTATATTGATAAATTTAAGATTGGTCTTACAATTAATGAATATTTATTAAACGGAACTCAGTCAGTAAGACGTTGAATGATGAAAATTAAGATATTATGGTGGCGAATTGAAATAATCGTATCTTAAGAAATTTCATCGCGCACCTTTTTCCAATTGACGATTCGGAGACACTTTGCACAAATAAACGGGCGGTTTGTTTTCAGAATTAATTGGCTCAAGCGAAGCGCGGCAAAGGATTAATCGTAACTTTCTTCTCGACTTTCAAGGACACGGCGATCAAAGAAGCGCGAGGCGTGTAAAATTCTTCGCGGAAACTTCTCAACGAACTCTTTCCTCATTTCCCGCGTAGTTGAATTATTCACAAGCTTCTTCTCGCTTTTGTTTCTGGGCCAGGGTCGCTTGCAACGATCCTCGCCCCGTTACCGCGTCCCGCATCCGCCTCCCTTGTCGGTCGACGAACTTTCTCTTAAGTAAGATATTTTCCTAACTACTTTGTGCCACGGATTCTGTACAATGACGAGAGATGTTATTCTATCTAGCTGCTTGTTCTTCGCAACGAAACCTGCTGGCATTCATTATTCCCAGCAGTTTCTGAATTTGAATGTTTGGGTAAATGCGTATTTACAATTTGATATTTTAAATATTTGTAAATCTATTATCTAACAAAAGATGTATATTTAAAAAATTAATACATTTAATATATTTAATTTACATCATAAAGCAAATAAATATATAAGTCAAGTATCTTGCATTTTTTCCTTTGATTACAGAGAAAGATTACAGAGAATCCCTATTTCAATCCCTGTCATCATTTACATGGGAATATTTTTCAACGCCACGTGATTCATTCGTCCCGCAATCCTTTGAAGCGTGATCTATAGGAGAGCAATTCTCAAGGAACATCCGCCCGGATGTAACGTCACGTATGAAATTTTCGGGCCAACGGGAGAGAGAGACACACAAGGGAACGCGGGATCGCATACGGTTTCCACGCGTATCCTCCGCGAGAGGGTTGCGAGGCAAAGGGTTGCGTGAAAAGTCTCTGAAAGGGTGTGTCTCGAATTTCTACTACGGTCCCACCGCGCCGTCTTTTTCACTGTTTCTTCTCGACAGAGAGATCGACAGTCTCTTTCGTTCTCGCTAACCTTTTATCGGACGGATTCTTGGCCGGGAGAACTCTCCGCTCCCATTAGCGATGCTGGTAATGTCTGTCTGCTCGTAGAGGTGAGATTCGCGCGCGTCTGCGTAACGCGTATGTACGTAAACGCGTATATGCTTATGTGTGTCACGAGGGTTTCGGGACCTCGGGGTCTTTAAGCGGAAGACGAATATCAGTTATTGATGGCACAGCCGCGTCTTTAGACGGCACGGCGGCAGGAGGGACCGACGACATCCAAGGGGAGACACGGGTGGAATTATAGCATCTCCGTGATGCTTACGGGGCCAAATCAGGCTGGGTTAGGTCGGATCGACGCGACACGCGGAATTATGTACGTGGTTAATTCCGAATCGCGATTCCGCGTGTCGCGTGTCCCGATAACGCGCGGATCAGGGGAGTACTCCCCGGTTTCTCGAGTGACGTCTGCGGTGGAAGTGCGGATGTTCGCGGGCGCAGAATGAAATGTGACGGAGGAGCACGCGTCGTCGACGCGTAATTCATGCCATGGATGAAGAAACGTGCAGCGATTTTCTCATTAACGGAAAATTGGTTCCAGCACGACATAGTAGGGATGAAAATAAAAGTGAAATAGTGATTAGAGATAAAAACTATGCGTATCTTGAAAAGAAAAAATAGCGATTGGACGATTAGAATCAATTGGATCTCTCTTTTTTTTTCAGACAAACATTTGCAGTCGTAATGCTTGGAAGTCCTCTAACCGCTCACCCGTCCGTCGAAATATTTATGTGGCTTCGATCGACGAAGGATGCTCCTACGAACAATACCCAAGGCGTTTCCGCGCGTCGCGCGTCATCGAAATCGTTTTCATATTCGCCGGACCAAAAAGGGTGACATAAAAGGCGGCGGAAACAGGGAAAGGGATGGGATTGCGCAGGGGGTCCCCGAAACATGGAGACGAGGCCGCGTGGTCTTCAGATTCCCATATACGCATATACATTATACGCACACGGGGAGCATGAATTTATAATTTCCACGCATCCCGATACCTTCTTCCCCCCTTTTCTCTCTCTTTCTTTCTCTCTCATTGGTGATTCGGTGATTTGAGCTGTCGGTCGCGTCATATAAATCAAAATCAGACGCATTGTGAGGGGCGGCGCGCGGTAGAGTGGGGTGGGACGGGAAAAAAGAATGGAAGAAAGGAGGAAAAACTCGGTCAAGCTACAACAAAACCCCCCGTAGGGTTAGCCAGGTAGAAACTGCGATATGTGTACGAGAGCGAGTGGCGGAGAATGAAAGAAAGAGAGAGAGAGAGAGCGAGAGAAGGGAGAGACAGAAGAACCAGGAAGAAGCGTTTCAACATGAGAAAGAGAGAGAGAGAGAGAACGATCGGGGAGGGGAGAAAGTATCGGTCGGATATACATATGTATGTCGGCCGAGGGTACAATGTATTCAAATTGCGAGAAAAAGGGTTGTACCTTCCGCGGGAAGGTTATATAGGTGATAGGTAAAAAATGCGACAGACTGGTTAACGAAGCGCGATGGTCCATTGAATGGATCTCAATGGGATGCTGGGACGACCGTCTCCGATCGTATGGCGTTCGATGCCGAGTATACCGGCACACACAGATGCATAAGCCAACGCTAACTAGGTAGATGCTGGCAGCGGAGGCCATATGCCGAGATACCTTTCCTGAGAATACAACCTGCCCCACTTTTAATCCCCTTTATCTTTCTCACAGTCATTTTTTTCCAATAATGAATGTTACTGATCGGTTAAATATTTCTTCGATGGCTTACGTTGTAGCGTAAATTTTCTATGTAACTTTACGTAAATTATGCGACGTACGGGAATACAAGATCGTAAGTAATTTCCGCGCAATTTTGCTCGGTCGAGCAATACATTATACAACCGCTGAAAACGATCGAGGGATAACGAGCTGGTAAGGAGGATAAAAAGACAGAGAACGTAAGCTGTAAGCTATATCTGTTGGCATGGAGCTAACGGAACAGACGCTACCGCATTTTCCGTCCGCCAACCACCCCTGAACTTTGCTCGCGGTGGGGATAACGGTCTTGCCTCCTTAAAGCGGAACTTTGCTGGTGCTTTGGCTTTTTAAAACGAACAAAAGAACGCCGACACGTCTTAAATGAACGCGCTACTTGTTGCACGGAGAAAAGGGGTGGGCCGTGCAGACGGGCCGCGGTAACGCGAGAAGGACGAGGGAAAGCGGGGGGACATAGCTCGACGAGGTAGGGGGCAAAAGTTGGCCCCCGTGCGAGGGAAGGAATACGCGGGGAGACTTAATGTGGGGGAGGGAGCTCGGTAGGCGGACACTGTGGCAGAGGGGGGTGACTGTGTGTAGGAGATCCGAGGGGGTGACGAGGGAGGCGTCTGCGGCGGCGTCGACAGAAAACTGTTTCCTTTTTGTTCTTATCGCCCGGAGAAGCTCGCTGGCATGCTGATGGGAGAGCGAGGAGAGCCGCGCGAGGAAGTCGCAATTAAAAATGTAGTTCAAGGCCGACGACGCCTCGAGGGCGGTTCACCTTGGCTTCTCTTTTTCGTTCTTTCAACGCTTGCACCTCCACTTGCATTCCCTTTCCTACCTTGCCCACCATTTTCTTAATCTTTCTTTTCCTCCCTGCCCCTCCCCCCTCTCTCTCTCTCATATTTATTTTCTTCCTTTCGCTCGCTCTTTGTAATAATGTTGTTAAGCAGCTTCTTTCTCCCGCTGCTTCTTCAGAAAATCTTTCATTTTTTTGTAATTTGAAAGCTCAATGTTTCACAACTATGATGTGGAATTATCTTAATATCATTCGCGTTTATCCATTTTACACAATTTTATGTAATAAACTTTCAAATATCTAAGCAAAGATTTCTCAAATAATTTTAAAAAATATATAATTTTTAATAAGCAAATAACGATTTTGAAGAAAGATGAAATATACTGAATAGCTCTGGCGCATTTAATCTTAATAAACAAAATTAAATAATTTCTATCGCGAACAGCGTTACTTTTTATGAATCAGAAATGGTTTATCCTTTTACTGAAATATATACGTTATCATTTTCATATTCACGATGAAAAAGCAACGTATGTTAATCCACTAAGTACACATGAGAGTATACGCCAAGTTCATGCATACTCGCTGTCATCATTATACGCGCCGAAGTTTATTACGCCGCCATTATTATGAAACTTTCCGATACGTCGACTTGTAACTTGACGTTGAAGCCTCAGTAAATGAAGTTTAAGCATTTAAATAAGTGATCGAATACGTCGCTCTTCGAAAAAGTGATAAAATCGGTCCCCGAGTTCTAACTCTAATACGTCGCGTCTTTTATATTGCTGAATTACAGTTGAAAGATTTAACAATATATGTAGAAGCGTATTAATGTAATGTATTTCCATCTATAATTGGTTGATTTATCATTAACTTATAATTTTATGATTCATATTTTTAATTAGATAATTTTTCTATTCCGTTTCTTTTTTCTAATATACTTTTAGATTTGACAGTCATATAATTTATGTGAGACATCGCAGGTATTTGTAAAGTGTGACTTTCTGATTCGGTCGATAGCAGGATCTATACCCCTTTTTTCTAACTCATGTAGGACCCTCGACGGCATCACTCGAAAATTGGCCTTCGCACGTACTATCTACCCTTCGCTCTGTCTTCCTCTTCAGATTTCCCGATACGCGCAATAAACTGCAGGTATATGCCCGAATATCTTCTCCTCTTTCTCTCCCCTTTTCTCTTTCTGTCTCTCTTTTCCTTTCCAGTCCTTCGAAAGTGACAGGGGTTAACCCGTTATCTGAATTGGGGTTCCCCTCGCGACGCGCATTTTCCGCAGTAAGTTCCGGACCCACTTTTTTTCCCACTGGAAGCTGCATCACCTGTGCCGTTTTCGGGATTACTTTTGTCGGTTTGTGTTGTCGGGACACCCCGTAGAGAGAAGGACGAGCGAACGTGGCGTTTGCGAAAATCGCGCGCGAGCGAGAGCGAGAAGAAAAAACACGTCAGCGGAGGAACGAAGCCAGTACAATGGGGAACAGCATTATTGGCTTTTCAAAATGGTATTTACGGAAAATAACCAATCTGAAGGGATAATGGTTCGACTCGTGACACTCCCGGGACAAACGATCGGCGCCCTTTATTTCTTTCGAGTCTCGCTCTTGTTGAGTTCCCGTCGAACGTTTATATACCTTGGCTTTAAAACTAATTATTTCTTGATTAATTGATATTTCTTGATAGGTTCAAAAATCAATTTATATTGACACTTTGATGGTTTCAATAGTCCATTATTCGTTGTTGTTGAATCTAATAAATTTCGAGAATATCATATAGAGCACAATTTTAAGTTATTAACGCGAGTTATACTAACGTGAATATATTTTATTGCAAAATATAATATGCAGACAAGATTCAAAGGAAAAAATTATTCAATGAAAAAAGAGAATAAGTTCTTCATTTTATAAAATATGTATAGTATTATTTCAAATGAATGGCTTTTACATAAAAAGAATCAAGTATCAAATTTACTTCCTTTTCTATATTCCTATAATTATTATATTGTTTCTAAAGATTAAATTATTAGTTAAATCTAGTATCAGTATCATTGAAGAGATAATATTTTATTTTATTATTAATATTCATTAATATGCCATTACTAATATTGAAACATTTTGTGTGCCATAATAACTGTTATTAAAAATATATTTCTCATTTGAATTTACATTTATTTAAATACTTCTCCTCCTAAAATCGATGAGAAGAGAGAATTAGCTACAATAAGAACTATCCGAACAAACTTTATGTCTTCGCATATTAGGTAATCACAAAGTTACGGATCGTTCTTTATTATTAAGAATTAGTTCTCTTACTGCTTTTTCATCATCAGACGCGAGCGGAATTCCAGGATCGTGGGCCGCGCGATTCCTGATGTAGCTTGCAAGGGAAATTGACCCCCGAAGGAAAGGAAATCGCGCGTATTCGAGCGTGTCACGTGCACGCGGCGCCAAGACGTTCCTCCGACGCGTCATATTGCTTCAAGAAGAAAGAAGAATAAAAGGCTGAGCACGCATATGAGCGTGCACGCGAGGCGGGGAGAGCGATGGGCTGGAAGAAATCGAAGGGCGAATTTCATCAAAGACGGCTGCTAATACGGAAATTCTGCTCCCTTTTCGTCGACCCTGAGTTATCCCTGTTTGTATGCTTCTGCAGTCTGCCAGAATTTTTCACGAGGTACCTCGTGCATGTCGATATTATAGAGTATATTATATGTACATATTTCGTTTAAAATTGTATTGTAGGAAATTATAATTTTATATGCAATTTATTTTCATTTTGCTGCAATAATGATTATTTAAAACATGATTTTTTAAAAATTAGTATAAAGGTAGAATTTATATGATATTGCTATGTGAAATTAAGATAGATAATGTTACCAATGTGCTACAAAATTAAACAAAAAAAAAGAAAATGTATTATAAACCACAAATTTTATCATTGAATCACTATGTCATAATTTTGATATATGTATAAAAGTATATATTATTTTCTCTGTTTTTTAAATATTTTTAGAAAATTAATATATAGTAATAGAATCAGTATATAATAATGGAACAAATTTTTTAAAATAATATTAACAAATCGTACATAAAATCGTATTTAAGCAATACAACAATATTTCTCTTTTTTTCTGTATAAAATTCAAGAGACACGCCCTTTTATTTCCTTTCGCGATGGTCATGTTGCAAGAATTTGTACAAATTTCCTTTAAGAAATCACGCCCGTCGACGATAAAAAGATGGACAGAAGGAAATCATTTGAAACCAGTGGATGCTGGTAGATTCGGCGGAAGAAGGAATATTTTTCCGCCCTCTTGCCCTTCGTCGGCCCGAAGACTTCCGTCCCTTCAGGCACCCTGATTCGAAGTTTGTCTTTTCGCGCGTCCTCTCGTTACGTATTCCCGCCGAAGGATAACGTCCTGGATCCGACGGATTGCAGAAAGAGGCTGGTAAGTGGGAAGAGGGCAGGAGGATAAAGACAGAGGGAATGGTAAAATCGGTAAAAAGACTTCGTAAAAATCGGGGCGTGTTGGGAGTACGGAATCGAATCCTCGCCAGCGTCGCGTCGGGAAAATGGCGAAGGTTATACCCAGACGAAATCAGAAAGGGCAGAACAGAATCAAAGAGAAATGGGGCGGTGTGTCTCGCTATACCGAAAGAAATGATAGACACGATTTTGCATTATATCTGACGTTCCACTTTTCGACACGTTTCACTCGCCGAATATTATCGAACATTTGAGAAAAAAATGCAAACATATCCGAAAAATAACATATAATTATTGCTCATAGCTGTCATGAGCTCATATTTGTATAAAACATAATGTAATAAAAGAGAATTAAAAATAATCATAATATTCAGTTATCATTGAAAGTGGTAAATGCAATTGTTTTCACCTAATAACAATTACGTTTTTCACATAGTGTGAGCAATGTATTTTTTATGATATAAAATCTTTAGAACTGATATGAAGCATTCGTCCGCAGCAGAAAACGTATCTTCCACATTATTTTATCATGAAAATCTGAAACGTCGTATTCACCCATTATATAATTTCAAAAAATTATATCGATCGGGACGAAGACTAATTTTCTTCCTCTAACATCCGCGAATCAGATCAGATATCTCTCAGGACGCGATCCTTTCAATTTCATCTAACTTTGTTCTCCACGTTGCTTTTCGCCATCACATGTCATCCTGTACCATATTCTCTTGCGGTGATCTCGGAAGGTGGAAGCATAGGAATAGAGAAAGAGAGAAAGAGAGAGGGAGCAGGGAAAGAGAGAAAGAGAGAGCGCGGGTATGATGGCAGAAGGTGTAAGAGGAGAAAGACCAGGCGGTGGCGGCGGCAATGGCCAGGGGGGTTGCGAGGGTGGTAGAAGGACGTGCCTTCATTTGTTTCAGCGGGCACAGCGGTGGGTGGTTACGTCACGTGTTGGTCGTCATGGTAACCTTCTGGGCTTGCCAAAGAGGGGATCCATCGTGTTGCCGGTTAAGACGGCCAGAGACCCTGATCCTACGGGATCTCCCATGCACATGGATTCCCAGTCGCGGAGGGTGATGGCAGTGAGATGGGGGGAGGAGGGCAACGGGGGGAGAGGAGATTCATCGTCCCTCGAGCGGAAATCGTCGGTTTCTCCGCCTTTGAAGTCGTTCGTCATCATCGAACGTCAGGATGTTCGACCGACCGACCGACCGCGTGATAATGTCTCTCGCATCGCGATGCCCTCGAAACGCGCGCGGAATCCGTTATCGGGCTCGCATGCGTCGCGCGAGCGCGAGCGTGGCAAATTGTTAATAAATGACGACGCCGGGTGCCGCGCGTGAATAACGCATTACGCGTCGAGTTTCCTCGATGTTCTCGCAATATCGCGTCACTGGGCGAAATCCCGACGTCAGTATTGTCGACGTCTGAAGAAATAGTAATGGAAGCAAGAAAACTGAAAATATTATTACCGATAACTGAAAATAACATATCGATAATTATAAATTTAAAAGCGCTTTACGTTACTGTGGGATTTAAATACTCTATTGTAGATCCTGTTGAGATTTAATTTTGATATCGGAGCAACATCGATTTAAGAAATAATTGAATTGAAATGGCTTTTGCAGGTTTATATGAATGAATTATTTCTAGCAGTAGTTTATAGATAGCTAATAGCAATCTCATTTTCAGAATGTGGATTTTTATTGCGGATGCAATAATTATGACATACAAATTTATCTCTATGATTATATAATCTAATAACATTCTTGCTAAGGGGAATATTTTGGATAAAACACAATTCTATTTTCTTATTGAAATGAATTTTATAAATACTCGTGTGCAAAAAATGAGAATATAAAATTTTTTAGAACCAATTAGTAATCATGTGATTTTTCATTTATATGATATTATATTAATTACTTTCACTGTTAATTTAATCACGACGATTCTTTGCCTCTGAGCTAACTGTGAAATATAAATGAAATCTCACGATTTTCATTATACGAGTTTCGCTGCTATGTGGCCTTCTTATTAAATGTTTCTTCGAGAGACATGGTAGAGATGCATCAGTACGAGAAGACTTCGGGCTAGTTTAATTCTCCGAGAACTAACGCGAACTTTTACGTCAGTACATCGAGGATTTTGCGCGCGCATCCACGAGTATCGGCGAACAAGATGCGACACGATTAAGTGTGCAAGAGTATTTCGTGGAATAGAGGAGACCCTATACTCAACGAGACCCGGAGGCACCTTCAGAAAGGATGTTTCGTGTCCTCGGGGCTGCACGAGTGCCTGCACTTGCCGGCACGGGAGCGTCCTTACCAAAGTACGAAACTGCAGCAGCCTCACCGAGTCTTCACGTCGTAATTACATGAGCTCCCTCTCTCTCTCTCTCTCTCTCTTTCTCTCTCTCTCCTTCCCTCTCTCTTTCTCTCTCTTTCTCTCGCTTTACGTGGCGGTTCGCATTTCCTTGCCTTTCTCCCTGTTCTGGTAGATAGAATCTCGAAACCACCTTGTCCGGGTCGAATTCCATTAACATCGTGCTCTCGTATTTCGCGTATTCGTACGTGTATTCGTTATGTGTGCAATTAATACCTTTGCATGCACGTTGATCCTTTGCACGATGCACAATTTTCATTAAGAAAATTTCGACTCTTCAGTAGACACGGTGAAATATTTGTTATCAAGGAATTAAGACAATAATTCGTTTCGTTCTTTGAATATGGAAGATTCTATGATTATTAATTAAACTTTACGTTTCTAAAATTAAATTTCATAGAAATTAACGGAATTTATCAAAATTACATTTTTCACGTTTTTAATAGACAAATTAATGGAATATTAATTTTAACATTGTGACAATTGCGCCGGCAAAATTATTTATTTTTAGAGATTTGAGATTCCTGTTAAAAAATAATTATCTTAGAACGCGACGCGCAACTTACGTTGATACTAGTTATTGTTTCTCTCTGCGTTTGAAATTAATTTGAAGTTGCCTAAGCAATACCCCCCCTGGCGTGCCACAAGATGTCCTGTTCCCACTGCCTGCCAGTCAATAAGGAATACCCAACGAAGCAGTTTCGAACTTGCTCGCCGGGGAAGCACCTAGGGAAGTGCTCGAACCACTCGATCTCTCGGAAGTTTCTCTAATTTCCGCTCCTTACACGATACTCGGAAAAAGCCGCAAACGATAACAACTCCGAGACAATCCAAGACATCAAATAGGGAATAATCGCACGTACCCTTTTAATTAATACTGTCAACGGATATTATCGTTCTGCTTAATTATTTATGAATACTTTGTATCTTGCGAGAATTATACTCTCATAGTCGTCTCGAATCTACAGACAATAAATTCATCCGTGAAACGTATCTCTGCACAACATTTCTTTACGCTTTCCTAGATTTCAATGCCAATTGACATTCTCGCAAGCTGTTTGATACGTATGTACAATGTCAGCCAATTCTTGACACACAACTATAACACGAGATGTGGATCAGCGCCATGTTGTCGGGGCGGAGGACGCCTTGAACGGTGCAACGCTGGCTTGTGACCCTCGCTACTCGCGAGGGGGTGGTTTTCGGGGTCGAGACGCGGGAGGACGGCCCTGCCAAAACCACCCTACTGTACGTTCTCGCGCGTACATGTACCATGGAGGAGCAGAAGGGGCACGCTGTACGTGCAACGGTGCACGATAAAGCCTCCGTCGTCCTGGCAGGATGCAAGACGTAAGACGCCTAACGATCTCTTCTCTGCCCTCCCTCTCTCTCTCTCTCTTTCTCTTTCTCTTCCAGCTTTCCTATTTCCTCGTCCTTCGCCCTTCCTCTCCCTCTTGTCTGTCCTGTTTCGCCGAAGCTGCCTTCCACGGCTCTACCTTCTGTCTATTCTACTTCTCTCTCCATCCTCTTTCGGCCTTCACATCTAAACTCCGTACGGCTCGATGTAGCGAGACTTTGCAATTGCTTGCCGGTGGCTTAGCGTCTTATGCAGTGCTTGCGCTGTGCGTCCTGCGCGGAAACCGCCGCCAATTTGCGCCAATTTGTGTTTGGCATCACTTCTTAGAAATCTTCGTCGTTGCGCGGAAACCGCTCGCTAGTTCTCGCTCGTCTTCCCGTCTTCCTCAGCTCGCGGAGGATTCGCGTCGGAGTTTCTTCCGAAGCCGACAACGAATTCTAGTAATCTCTTTTGGAACGTCTCTTACATACATCTTGCTCTTTCATAAGACTTCATCGGTGTATGCCAATGTTCACCGCTAATTGCCTGCTTCTTGCATACCGGCGCATCATGTGCCGACTCAATTAGCTTTTGATGATATTAATATATAATTAATTATAGTAACTTTGGTTTTCGCAAAATGTTAAGGTCCTTGATTAAACTTGATAACATGTCCTGGATACATTTATGTTTCTTACACCCAAAAAGAAAATAATTTTGATATACGTAGAATCCTCTAAATCTTAGAGGATTTTACTCTTATATTGACCTCAAAAGAATTCTTTTAAAATCAAGAGAAAAATAGTATAAGCGTATTCAAGAGAGAAAAAAAATATTTTTCACTTTATTAAACATGAAATATGTTTGCTGAAAAACAGTAAGCTTAGAATATGAGATTATAGGGAAAATCACTTTAAACATAAAACACTTTTTTGAGTGTAGTATCCAATCTTGCAGTATCTAATTTAAAATAAAAGTGTAATTCATTCTTCAGATTTTAACTTATGTAACAAGTGATACGTTAACCTTTGTTTCGTAAAGAGTATTTCAAGAATAAAAGTTATTGTATACACCCTGCCCGTTACAGGATATTCATCGTTACGGCACGATCAAGCGAGGTACAATCGAGATTAATTGAACACTGTCGGATCGCGTCACTTCACCCTGGTCACTTTCTGGTCATCGACTCTCAGCGGTCCGCGTAGATCGAGCGTGGAAACGTAGGCCGTAAATCAGAATCGTAATGCGCGGTGGGCTGACCCCGAGGAAAGGTTGTTTGGGCTGACCCTCGACCTGGGTCAGGGGGCCCGAGTGACCCCCGTCGGAGTGGCCGAGGGACGCGAAACCGGAAATTCAACCGCCAACCAGGATTCCCTCTCTCTTCCCCTTGTCGCACTCCCCTTGTCCAGGTTTGACCTGGACTCGAGCCAACGATAATGCTCGGTCACTCCTTTTCACGGCACACGCCCGACACTATATTTCCGCGAGTGATTTATCGACGGGCCGATGTTTAATCGTTTATTAGCACCTACCGTCCCGTCTCGAGCCCGCGAAAATTAATATTCGCCCGGAGCACTCGGCGAGTCTACTTGGGGAGGGGAACTCTTTCGAGTTTTATGCGAGCCACGTGATTCGCAGCCAAGCAAACCGTGGCTTGTCAAACAACAGTTGCTGCGACGTCGGAATTTTCAATTGGGTGACAGTCTGTCGCGTAATTTGAATATTAGGTGCCTCGCCGTAGCTAATTCGCTGACGTTCATAATGAATAATGGAAAAGATAAGCGTGACGTAGAAAAATCAGTGACGACATGGAGTTTATGTAATATAAATGAACAATGTAATGGCTAAAGAATACCTATCGCAATATTAATTCATATATATATATATATATATATATATATATATATATGTATGTATATATTCGCTATATATTTATATGCGATTATTATAAATTGGATTTTTAAACCAATCACTCTTAAAATATCATCAATCTTCAGCAATATTCCATATTAAGTGCCCCATCGATAATACGCTTTCCTTATATTAGTTTTTGAATTATTACATATATAAATATTAAAGAAAAATCAAACTTACGCCGTAGGTGGCGAAAGACTCACTGAATAGCTTGTTTAATATCTGATCGAATTTCGCGCATGTACGATTTACGTCTAAGAGTTTTTTCATTATCAAGAATCGAATTATTCACGGTCAAGCGAGAGCTGACCAGCGGTCAACTGCCTGTCAGCAGGAAGCCTGGGGGAGAAGTCGACAAACCACGCCAGTTCGAGGCAATTGGACGGAATATGACCTCGGGGTTGGCGCCCGCGGGGGTGCAGAGATGGCCGAAGCTTAGGTGAAGGGTGTCTTTTACAAAATGGCTGTATATTGCACTTTCGAATCAGAGAATCTAAATTAGAGAGCTAAAGTGCCTCAATTAAAATTTATTTTTGGAAAGATATTCAAATATTAATATTTAAAATATTTTAAATCATTTAAATAGAATTAAGAAATTATCGATGTAAATATTTATTAATTCTTATATATCTTATATCAGGATAAATCTTTAAATACAAAATGTCTAAAATAGCTTTGAAAAAACGAGAAAAGAACAAAAATTTAATTTTATTGGGCAATGTGCAAACTAGAAATACAAATTAGATGAATATAATTTAATGCTATTAAGCTATAGAAAACATGTATAAAAGAAAGTGTTTAAAAAATGTAAGATATATCCTTTCAATATACTTAATCATTCGCTAAATTATTCAATATATCTATATAAATTAAATCAATTCATGTATTATAACGTAAATGAGGAATATCTTAAGGATCTTCTTTAAAATTGCATTTTAGCGACATCGTAATTGTATTAACATCGAATTCCGGATTCAGCCGGAAACATGAGAATGTTTGATATCATTGCATCCTTTTTACGAGGCCGAGCTTACGATAATTTTATTTGCATCGTTCTCGAGTCCAAATAAAGCGGTTTATCGGAAGAATTCGAGTATTGCTTAACGACCGGTAACTCAATGAGAGATTTTACCGCGCCATTTCGCGTCGATGGACGTATATTTTTAAGGCGACTATTATATGTGCGCGATGCGCTCTCCGAGCGTGATATTACTTTTGCATTACTTCCATCTTTCGTGACGCATACTCGCCATTGCTGAAAGCTATTGCTGAAAGCACTTCTTGGCGTGTCAATATATAAACATTTGCAGAGATACAACAAATCAAATTGATTTCTTCTTATGGAAGAGAATAAACATATTTTCTCGCTGGAATTTATCTAATGGATTATTCTAATATTACTTCTTGATGAAAAAGAGTTATTTAAAAAAACAAATATAATCTAATTGAATGTATCACAAATATTATATATATATATATATATATATATATATATATATATATTTATAATTTTAATAATATTAATTATGTTTAAGTGATACTGCATAAACAGATAAATTTGAAGAAGATGATACAACTTAAGATATAAATTTTATTTCATTATTGAATTTAGATTTGCAACCACGATATTATATTCACGTAATTACCGTAGATTTTTATATTTTCATAGTTCATCAATATTATATTAATTCAATATTAAAATTTTTTTTAATATTAATATCCTAAATAATATCTTTAAATAAAATTCCTTAAATAAACGAGGACTTCAATATCAGCCAATGTAACACAATTCGTCGGGATTATCTCAAACACGGAAATATTCCGTGAACGATCTCGCAGCGACAGTAACGCGCGGGAGTAACGCAAAATGCAACGCGGGTCGCGGACCGAAAGTGTAGAACGTAAAATCTCACCTGAAGAGACGCGACGGACAGTCGAGAACACCGTTGCTCCATCGTCGAGGTGTTGCCTCCGCGACGCCAATCGAAAGACTAAGCGAAAGGGTTAACATATTCCTGAATACAAAACGCATGCATATTCCATGGGGTCCCATGTGCGTCTCCTACCCTGATACCAGCACGCACGCACGCTCACATTAACGCCGCGCGTGTACGCGTGCGAGTGTACACGCATGGGGCCTAGATGGGGCCCCCCATGTACATATACGGGAAACGAGCTACCTGAAGGTTTTTTTTAGCTTACAGAAAAAGAAAGAGAGAGAGAAAGAAAGGTGGAGGGAAGAAGAGAAACTCTATGAACCCCCAAGGCAGTCATTCTGACAACTATTGCTTATCGTAATGTGATTTTCATACGGACATCCGCACATCTCCAAACAGCTTTGGTGATAATTAATGATTCGTCCAAAGCGTCGACCTCTCTCGAATCGTCGCAGCTATTTATCCGCCGTAAAAAATACGATTCGATACTCTTCTTTTAAAATCATCTACCGAATGACAGTAGTGGATTCTCGAGTAATGGATTTCCTAACAAGATAATTGACAAAAAGGAATGTGACAAGTAAAAATAATTTCAATATTTTTCAATTTTCAATATTTCAATATATACAAATAATTTCAAAAAATGATAGCGATATTCTGGATATTTTGAAATATTACTTGATAAGATGTACAAAAAATGTCGAATAATCAAAAATAATATAATTATATTTTTTATTTATTGTCTACTCAATTTTTATAAATGATTTTACTATATTAATTAATTATATTATATCTTTTTTCACACAAATTGCTTTTATTCAATTATTATTAAGATTAATATTATTATTAACCATTAAGTTTTTAATTTTCTCTTAAAATATCAAAAGACGATTTCTGTTAACAATTGCATATTTACAATACTTGGTAAAATTTTCAGAAATTTGCAATATAATTTATTATAATTCCTTCATAATATAATTTATTATAATTCCTTCATAAAATAATTTGCCCAAGTAAGAACATAATGAGTGGTAGAAAAAAATTTAGAATGTCATATCTAAATAAAATGTTACAGTTACGTATACATTATACTGATATTTCAATTATGTAGTTTTTTCATCAAGCATTCACTAATGTTACATTTCATTCATACGCTCCGACGTGACGTTGAATTGTAAGCCATTCGCTGACAAGGATCTGTTCTAATTCTGTTCGTGGACGTCCATCCTTGCGGCAGATGTGGGGAATCGCAATCTCTGACCGATAGAATATCTAGGACTTGGCCTAGGCGACGAGCGACCCTTTCTCATGAACGTACATACGTATGTACGTGGGACTTAGTTAAGACGTCACCGGGACCGACAATGCGGTCACCCATGCATGCACGGGCTTCGCACCTCTGCCGCTACGCATAGAATTTGATTTTTATCTTCGAGGGCACTCGATGGGCCTCGCGATTTGGAGATAGTCCGCATCGCGTCGAGGGTACTTCAGGACACTCGGCTTTCTCGCCGCTTTTAATTCCGGCCCCGACGGCCGTCGGCCGCGCTCACAAATGCACAGCCCGTCGTAATTTTTAATGCCCTTCGTCCTCTTCGTCTAGCTCTCTGTTATTTTTGCGTAACGGCGAATGAAAAGTTAGGCCGGTTTGCCGTCCAAAGTCGTCATCTTGATTCAATGACTGATATCGAGGTCTGAATTTCATTTCATATTTAATATCATTTATGCATGCTTCAAGCTTAGACATATTTAATTATATTTGTGATTATAATAATATCTGTTTACTTGAGACCACTAAATATCGTCAAAAAATACAATTATTAATTTAACGGTGCAAGTTATAAAATTTTTTTATCAGATATCTTAATTTCAAAATGCATATTCTCCATGTCAAGGCACCAAAGTTGCTCAAGTATTTCGTTTTTCTAATTTTAAGTATAATCATCTTCCCCGATTTTATTATATAGAATATAGAATATAGTTAGATTTATACATTTATCATATTACTAAAGAAAGATATAACTGCTGAAGAAAGATAAAAGACTTTGATCTTTAATCTTTCGTTGTGATAGCAAAGCGTTCGGAGTCGTAGAAACTGTTTCTCTTGCGAGAAGTTAACCTGGGTTACCTGCCGATCGGGGCCCGATCCCTTCGCCGATATTCTATATTAGTCAAAACCGAACGCCCGTCACAATGACGCTGATTACTTTAATAATGGAACAGAATGGCCTCGGGGCTGGTGGCTGGGTGTTGGGTTTTCCTCGCGGGTACAATGCTTCTCGCGAAGTATACAAATAGTGAAAAAAGCAAGGGGGAGGTCGCTACGTGCCCGTTCCGGGTGCCCCCCTTCCCCCCTCGCTCCCGTACCCCGACGATACGTCCTAGTTACCGGCGAGAATATTCAAATTGCAACCCTTTCGCAATGTGAAAGGAGACTTCTGCCGAACCCCTTCAATCGGATTCAATGGGCATCGATATTCAAATTTATTTGACGGAGGTTCCTCTTCCTTCAACCCTTCCTTGCCCGCCCTTCTCCTGTACTCTTATCCTCTCTCTCTTTCCCTCCCGTTCTCTTCTCGCGTTTTTTTTCCCCGCAACGAAAACCGTTACACGTAACCGGTGCAAGTTACTGGGGGTTGGCAAGGGCACGGGGAAAAAAAGAATTTGCATCTCGCTCGTTTTTTTTTCTTCCCTCCTTCGGCCGTCGATACTCGCGGTCTAGATCTGGAACGGAAACCGCGCCGACAGATGCGCGCATCCGCACGTGGTAACTGTTCGTCGTCGATATTTCGGGCGGCGTTTCCTCCGCGAGAAGATCTAGATCTCGAGAAAAGAGACGGTGTCGCGTTACAAGGTCTTTCGATGCGAACAAGAGTCTTGAAGTAGATACAATAGGCACGCCGATTTTTATTGAAATGCGTTATGGAAACTAAAAACAGCAACCCCTAATTTGACGATTGGCCAGACGGTTACATTTCTTGCTTTTCAATTCATGTTATAATAATACTGTATTTTATATTGAAAATGTTTACACGATTTTCCTCTGAAATATAGAACGTTTAAATCTGACGCAATTAAAAGTTGCACATAATATCTTAATGACATGTAGCAGATTAAGATAGAAACAAACTGCTAGTTAGTCTTATAAGACTACTAGTGTTTTTCTAAATTAAAAAAAAATAATATCTGCTTAAAACAGTTGCAAAACATCTCTGAAAGTAATGGTATTAATTTTTCTTCGTTTTGCTTTAAAAGATTATATTATTTACAAATTTAGCCTTATTATTTGGTTTTTTCACGAAATTATATTTGTGACATCGTCCTTTATGCATTCTGTATTCTGTAGAGCTCGCGAACAAGAAAATACTCGAGTGAAATGTACCGAAACAATGTGAACAGATCACTTCAAGAATTTCAATACATCAAATAGACTATCATTCAAGATAGGAGGACATCAATTTTTAGAAAACTCAAACGGATATAACGCGAGGGAAGAATGAAAAGGATCGCGACAGGGTTTAGCTTCGGGGTGAATGTCAATAAAATTCGTTAACCGATCGCTGCGGAATCGAAGTAACTATTCGCGGCACCGAAAATTCTCAGGGCACCCGGTACGTGAATATTACCGTGTTCGTTACCACGCTCGAGCACTCGCTCAGTCGCGGTGACGTTCTTTTAAAGCGACGACGTTCAGCAAGAGGTGCGACCTGCTAAATATTCTATGGAGCATTGTAGTACCCGAGGGTAAGAAGTAAACGTGGAAAAAGAGAAGATGGCGTATAGCAGGAGAGGATGAAGAAGGATAAGAAGAACAAGGGAAGATTGACGACGACGAAGAAAGGTAGGAAGAAGCACGAACAAGAAGAAGAATAAGAAGAAAATAATGACTGTTACGAGTCTAGGGCATCGAGGCGAGCCTGCGTCTGGGGGTTGCCGGGGGGGCGGCGAGCGTCGCGGGGATGGGACGGGGGGCAGGGTAGGGGCGTCGTCGTCGTCGGCGTGTCTACGGCCGTGACCTGGTTTTTTCCGAAGCAACAGGTCCCTTCTAATTAAGAACACTTAAGAAAACTTCCCTCTTAAAGTTGACGCCTTCCCCTTCACTCTCTCGCGGCCGTCCTGATAACGCTATTATATTTTAATAAACTCACTAGTTTTCTCCTTCCTTTTCCCGTCTCGCTTTTTCGTCGCTGCTATCATCTCCTTTCATCTTCCTCGATCCTGAAGTACGTCAGATGAAACTTCCGCCTCGAGGAACACTCATATAGGTACTCAGCGCCAAAAACCAAATCCAATTTCTTTGAATGTGTTATCCCTTATTAATTACTTTTTATTTACTCAATTCAGCATTCTTTATTTTCGCAATTAATATCCATTAAATTAACAAAAGACACGTACGTTTCGTTAAATAATTAGAAACAATTGCTGGCTCCAAAATTGTACATATACAATAAACATATATAACAAAGAAATAATATATTACGTACAGAGGGATATATTTCTAGTCTCAAGACGAAGAATCTAAACTCGCTCTCGTGCATCCAAATTGGATTACGGCCTAGGCTGCTTCCTGGCCCCTCGTTTTTCATCACGACTCATGCACGGCTTGCGCGATAGTCGCAACACTTCGCGCGCGGCAATAAATTTTACAAGCTTTATCTATCTACGAGGGTGTCATTTTTGAGAGTAGAAAGCAACCCCGTACGCTGAAGACGAATAGAACAGATACTGAGAAAAAAAGAGGAGGATCGAGAGAAATGAAAAAGCGAGAAAAATAAAGGAGAGAAATCGAGAGACGGATAAAGAGGGTAAATTGAAGAGAGGAGAGAGAAGGAAAGAGAGCACGAAACACCCTCGCGGGACGATGAGGGTAGTATTGGCTGGTTGGCAGTCAGTGGCTGGGTTTCGAAGTTAAAGAGCTTCGGGGGCATACGTGAGAGGGATGTAGAGAGCTCGACGGGGGTGAGGACTGTGGCTGAAAGGGGGAAGGAGGTGGCAAGGGGTATACGTGGGACGGGGCAAAGGGAGATTTGGAGTAGGGTGGGTGGCGTTCCTGGCGGCCATTTTGAACGCATATATCGATTGTTTGGCGGCCGGGCTCCGCTCGGCCATTCGCAGGGGTGGCTCGTGTGTCACATAACCAACCCCCGATCCGCCGTTTCCCTCCTTGCCTCCCGCGCGGAAAAGCGTAGTGGTGTGTTTTCGCGCGCGTGATTCGCCCATCGTGTGGACATGATTACTGGACTTGTGCGTTCCCGAGTGGCTTACGACGTCTCAGCGAAACGCGAAATGAAATTAATGGACGAACTTCGGAATCAAGGGTAAGTAAGAATTCGTAAAGGATTAATCAAGGTGTAGTCGAGGACTGATGTGTCAACTTCATGTCACATACCTACATAGTTAAATGATACATTTGAAATTGAATCGAAAATGACGTAGGTAGAAATGATGTATCGCATAATCCGTTGAGAACTGGATTAATTATTTATAGTATATCTTCTATTTATAACAGAATTTCTCTGCAATGACAACTGTATATAATTTATTACGCATCTCTCTCTCTTTTCTCTCTCTCTCTCTCTCTCTCTCTCTCTCTCTCTCTCTCTCGAGTGGATACAATAATAAAAATAAATAATACATAACAGGCATTACAAAATTTTTAAAATTAAGTTTTCGTTGAAGGACTCATAATGTGAGAGAGAATATATATTTTAGAGCATAATCTATGTAAATATAATAAAAATATTATTCAATATTGCATAAATAAATACATCTTAATGCAAATCTTATAAACTCATTCTCGCGCGTCGAGTAATGAGCGAATTGCTTTCGACCCTAATAATTACGAAAATTGACCAACGCGTCTCTCCGTATACCGTTCTCATAAATCTTCACTGTCACCTGACAGCACGCGTGCAGCACGTGCCGAGCGTGACGAGGGAGCTATCGCGTCCTGTCCAGCACGTGACCGTAGGTCGGTACCACCACGGTAATGCCGCATATTCCCCGTGGCCAGAGTGGTATGGGAGGGTGGCTCCACGCACAAACTGCCCCTAAACCGGCTTAGAACCCGCCCCGGCGAAACCTGGTGGTCCAATCGGATCTCAGGTCTCCACCGTATGATCTTGCTACGCGAAACGCGCAGGTCCGGCAGTAGACGAACTGGACATCGGGATTATCTTTTCCCGTGCTACCCCGTGACCGCACGTGCGGAATTCGTCCGATATTTTTGATATATGTGTGCAAGAGAGAAAGAGAGGAAAGAAAAAAAAAAGGGAGATCCCTTTAAATGGATCATCGACTTATTCATGACTGCGTAAATCTATGATTGTGCAATTTTCCATCGCTTTTAATATACCTAAATTACAAAATTATTTTTCTGCATAAAAATTTTTATTATACATATGTGCACATTTATAATATTTACAATCTTCTCAGTAATATAATTATAATTGCACTGACAGAATTAACATTGTACCTTATTATACGGAACATTCAAAAAGATATTTCTTTGAAAAGAACAATCATTTTTCACATTTGAGATAAGATCATGAAAAAGAGAGTTCTACATGAAGCATTAATTTTGATACACGTTTGCCTTATAATCTTTCACCCCACAATTGTTCACATTACAAACCCCCGGATTTATTCCGCAAAACGTGGCAATTTGTTCGCGAACTTGCTTAAAAACAGAGTCGGCGGAGACGAGCAAAGTAATTCCGGGGATAAGCATGAAGTAACGTGGTAAAATGTCGTTCGCGCCAGCGGCGGTTTGTGGGCCGTTGCGTCTTAAAGGGGAAGTTTCGCACCCCTGTAAGGTAAAGTTTCTCGGCATTCTCCTCCCTCGCGATCTCCACCCTCCCTCCCCCCGCCGGAGCATTTTTTCGCAGAGCGTCTCACCCCTTTACCGTCGTTCTGGCGGCGCGCCAACTAGGTGAAAAGTGCGGAAAGTGAACTCGCGATTTACGGCACCGCCGCCGCGGAGAGAGTTGAGGGGGTGGGCTTGAATGAGGCTCGAGGGTGGCAATAGCGGGAAAGGAGTTAGACCGAGGTGGAAAACCGTGGGCACCTTCCTTCGGAAAATTTATTCAAATTAAAGTACATCGGACGCGCGACTCGGCGGATCGCGGCAAAAATCGAAAGCGCCGCGCCCGTATAATTGGCGACGGTGAAAGTCAACGGCGACTTTGAAAACCAGCCCCCACACCGTCGCACTATTTCATCGTCGGAGTTTCGTTCGACGGTTAAACTTTCGTTCGCAGCGCGAACTGCCGCGAAAAGTTTTCACCCGCGATCGCATCGGCGCGACGCGGAGGGATAAGCCTCGAATGAACGATCGAATCTTCTTCGTAATAGCGCGTAAGTAGGTTTCCTTCCGTAAATCGGAAATAACGTTTCTAATTGGATTTCAGAAATGCCGTATCATCTGGCATGATTGATTGGCAATTGATATTATTGCGGTTTGACGTTCCGTCTGCTATCGTGGTCTTTTATACGATTTTCCCATAGTATACTGAAAACAATTAATAATTTTGAAATCATATGAAATTTTATCATCGACGAATGTACAAGGATAAACATTGCAATTAGCTTTAGAATAAAAAAAATTATAATAAAGATTAAATTATAATAATAAAAAGAATAAATTTTTAGTGTATCATATACACAACGTCATAACTCTGTCGCCGTGTAAATCGCAAAGATCTTTTATCCTTTCTTTCAATTAATACATTTCGCAGTTATCTTCGATTTTCGAAGATAACTTTAAATTCTGTCCTATTACCTCCCCTTTTTGAAAATACGCTTCCATTCTCTTGATTCCTGAAATTCACATGGATCAACGAACAGATCGGCGCAATACGTCAAATCACGAAATGCGCCCTTTAAATCCGCGTAATACTCCTTGTCAAAAACACCGCCGGGTCGCAAGTGCGCTCGACATATCTCGCAAAACGTATCTTCTCTCGTCCCACTCGATCTGTTCGTTTATTCACCTATGACCCTAGCTCTTTTCTTTGATCGCGTCTTCGAGAATCCGTTCTTTTGGAGAAGAGAGAGAGAGAGAGAGAAACACAGACTTCCTGCGCGGCGTTCGATGAGCCCGCACACCCCTACGTGCACCCGCCCACGCGCACGCACATGCAAACGCACGTCCGTACGTATTCGCGAGACGTGGTTACGTGTCTGCCAGGGCGCTCGTGTGCGGGCGCATATTCTGGAATACGAGGAGCTCTAATCCCCTTTTAGAGACTCGGCTCATACCACACATTGAGATATGCCTTTGACGGGCGCTCCTGCCGTGCTATTGGCTCGGCGTAATCTCATGTAAGTTGGGTTGCCTAGCCGCAGGAGCCCCACATACACGTGGCACACCACGCGCGCGCGCGCGCGCCCGCTTTAGGGCCCGTTCACACAGGGCCACGCAGGAGTTGCGCGTGGAGCCCGGGCTCTTCCCCGACCCGATCTTTTTGAGTCTCCTATTACCCCTGTCGCACACACGATCGATAGGGCAGATGCCTGACGTACAGTCGGCGCATGCCCCGCCTGGAAACCGAATCGAGCAGCAGAGATTTCTCCCTTTCTACGTCAGAGGGCACCTACCTCCGTTTCTAGGGTGGTTCGAGGGCTAATCTTGGCCGATTGAAGGGATGCAAATCAGTTTTTGATGAAAATACGCTATGGATGGAAAATGTACTTGTAAGAATTCAGTTACCCTTGTGTTCTCGTGATTTCATCCGTTCGCGAATTTTTCACTTAATTTATAACAATCTTCACTCACGGAAATAATAATAATACGAACGATGTAATTACAAATAATATCAAGTTAATACCGACAGTACATACTGACATGTTTTTCGTCTTATTCAAGTGTTATAAAAAGATTAGGTATAAAAAATGAATTTAATTAGACATAACAGTAGATATTTATTACACAAATAAATATCAAAAAGGTAATAACAAATTCCTGTTTAATATACACCGTGCGTTTTCCATTTTTTATCGCGTAAAAAAAACATATTATCTCTTACGACTCGATTAGCGCGCGTTTTATGAGCCAATGATTCACACGTCGCTCTCTTTACCTAGCCGCAAAGATATGATAATGATTAATCAACCTTCCGTCCAAATACAATTCCGCCGAGACGGTTGCAGGAATGCTAATACAGGCTCGCAGGATTGCACCTGCGGGAAAGCAACCCTGCACACATGTGTTCACGAAAGACCTATCCTGGGACGGTATAACAAGAGCCCGGTGACAATAACAGAGACGAGCACGTTTGTGTCCCACGCAATTTCTATCTACGTTGCACTCGTAACGTGCAATGCGATTGTAATTAAATTTTTGACGGATAGGCCTTAATTATCACTGATACAACTTGTTTGATTGGATTATATCGCACTTAATCGTAATTTTCGATTTTGCAGCAAATTACGATAATTGTACCTTTTGCAAATCGTATAAATAATAAAAATTCAAACATAACAGAAATAAAATCTTCTTTAATTTGTTAGATGTTTATTAAAGTTTGCTATCTCCACCACAGATCTTTTTATATTTAAAAAACAGTCCGCACTTTTTTATAATATAATATAAACACATCATACTTATTCCTGTTTTAGCAATTATTTCATTTCTATTTTTCTTTGCCAATTTAAGAAGCGCATTATTGACATTCTCGTAAAAAGAAGTTTTTATTACTACATGGCTTTTCATAAAGTTTCTCGTTATTTATACTAAACTTTATCGGATGTCCCACAGTCAGGGACAATCAGTTGCTACGCAAAGTTGCTCCACAAAGTTGCGATGACCCAAGAGCCACGTGTCTCTCTCGCCACCGCACACCTCTCGCACTCCCTCCCCCGTTGTGTACACGAAAAGCGCGCGGCGCGCATGTTTTTTCTCGCCCGTCCAGTTTTATCGTAATTGCCAGCTTTACGTAAGGCTGTTTGTACATGTGTTATCATGAAATACGGCGCTATTTGTACAATTGTTTGCTCCCTCACCCGTGGCATGGCGACGCGGCGCAATGCCACCACCTCCTGCGTGACCACGGACGAAAAATTCCGGGCAGAAGATGATTTCGATGATTTAAATCACCTGGAATTAATTTATTGTCAGCATTAAGTGCGCGGACTCTCGCGGCGAGGCAGTTGCCGTAATTGCGTTTGATAAGGAGTCTTACCCGAGAGACGACGAATTCGCCACGAATGTACGGATCGTTTAATCAAGCATCTCTTTCAGCTTTCTTTCTATTTATTTTTATAATATTTATCTTTCGCATGTCTATGTATTTGTGCAATCCCCAGTCTTTCAATTATTCCACCGACTTGCACGAATTGCATCGTAACGCTCCGCCCGACATTGAGTCACGCTCGCCTTCCTTCGAGTTATCAATCGCAGCCGCCGCGCTCGGATCGGTCCAAGTGCGAGCACGTGATTATTCATCGGATTAAGCGACGCAGAGCGAAAATATTCCCGAGCCAATGACGTCGCGCGCGAATATTTCAATAACGATGATAGCAGTCTCGCGACAGATAAGAATTCGGATTCCTCCGCCGTTAAGGCGTGAAACTCGAGCTCGTAATAATCGCAATGGCGACCGTCACTTCGACGAAAAAAAAAATACATAAACGTTAATTTAATTATGCTCTGCATACTTAAATTTAAAAAAAATTTTTTTCTATTTTCAATTGTAAGAGATTTTTTTCAATTGCATTTTCGACATTAATCGGTCGATGATTGTTTGAATCTAAAATTTTAAGATTTTAAATATCAATCAGTTACAGTTAAAACCTTTTTTTAAGTTCGCTTCTGTAAAATTCGCTTTTAGCACCTTTTAGCCAGAAACACCTTTCCTCCAGCGTGTAAGTCGAGCGAATCCATTTCGTTTCACGCGACGTAATCCCATTCGACGTCTCTAAGAGAGGGCATTTAGTAAGGAAGATCGATCCCCCATAGAAAATTGTCCGAGCAATTTGTGATCTTTCACGATTTTCGCTGGACCACGAAAACGAATCTCGTTTGAGGACGCCCGGCGTGCTAGACCATGTGACATAATCCTGTCGGATGCTTTTCTGTGTCGCGCTCTGACCGAAAATCCGGAGAAGCAGCGGAGACGCGCGGCCAAGTTTCGTAAATACAAAAACATGCCGTTGTACAAAGGGGCCGAGAGTGGCACAGAAATTGCTGCAGGAAGATACGCGATGATCCGCCGGTATCTTTGTTTAGAAACTTATCTACGTTTATGATTAAAACTTCCTGGTATGTGGTCGCCACCAACTGAAATTTACAATTTATTTGTTCTACTTGATAATATTAACTCGGTCCGTTGAAATCGTTAAGTCAGCACAAGATAATGCAATGAATTGTGTAAAATGATATTAACATGAAAAATGGTAACTTTTGTAATTCCATTTTATGAGTAGAGTATAAAATGATTTCTAAGATAACACAAATATGCAAAATTACTGTCGTAGATTACTGTTTATAACTGTCATTTATATGGATTTTCGATCAAACTATTAATCGAATAATTTTCTTTAAAGGAAGGAAATCCTTATTCGTTAAAAATAAATATTTTATGTACTTCATATAAACATTATGAGTAAATGTCGAGAGTTTTGACAACTCTCTTGATTATCCTTCCGTCACAATAGAATACAAAGCTACAATAATACGATCGCATATGAAATACATATCATACCGTGGAGGTGGGTGAAAACCAACTCAAAAAAAAAAGAAAAAAAAAGAAAAAGAAGAAGACACGTATATAGAAGTCTCCGAGTCGAGGGGACATAATAGTAGAAAGACCGATAAGTGGAGGGGTTCAAGGCCCGACGTGAATCGAGGGCAGCGATAGAGGATGAGGTGCAGGTCAGAGGCATCTCGCATGGACGCAGGTCCTTTGGAGCTTATTCGTCCAGGGAAGAAGAATGGACCCCCGAATCCTTTTCGTCCGTAATTCGGGACGGGGCCAGCTGCAAAAACCCCCTCAATCCTCAGGGCCCGTGATCGCCGTGCGTTCTTAGGCCCTCGGGGAAAGGATATCGTAAGGGCGCACCGGCGCGAGGGGGACAAATCTTTTTTTTATATCTTAGATCCTGGCCGATCATTTTTTTACGAACCCTTTTTTCCCGCGCCGTTCTCGCGCGTCCCAAGGAGCCGAGGGTCCCATTCGCGACCCGTAGGGCCCCCCCATTCGCGCAACTGTCGCCTTTCGCCTCGTCCTGCCCTCTCTTTCTCAGTGGCCGCGCGCAAAAGGATCGCCCGGAATCTCCTCCGGTTGCGATCGTGAGCGTGTGAGCACGCGTACGTATTACATGCGCTTCCCATTCACGGAAGAACGGATGCACCTTCGTGAGAGAGTTCGGCCGTCGCCTCGTTGTCCTGCCGAGTGTTTCTTCCAATTTCACGGGGACAAAGGATCACGCGCATTCGAGATGTCCTCTTCTGGTCCTCATGACTATAGATAAACGAAATGAATGGAAGCGAAGGGACTCGGGAGAGACGCATTAGATATTTCAAGCAAAATGAGTCACGGACTTGCCATCCAAATTTCTTTAATGCTTTCGAAACTTATATTTTTTACTAATAGTTCAATGCTTAACAAATAATTATATTGTACGCATGAGTATGAGTAAGAAAAGATGAAGACACAATTATTATTTAGATAAACTAAGAAATGTATCATTGAGATAAGAAAAGCAAAGTTTATATAATATAGAATATAACAAAGAATAAATAATAAGTAAAAATATCAGTTTTTTTGGTATAATATCTGACACGTCGAACTAAATCTTATAAGCTTTTCACGTGAAAATAGTTATTTTTGACTGGCCTATATGAGTCGATACCGCGTCTCACACGACGAGTTTGTAAGATCCGAGCAGGTCATAAATATCATACGAAACTGCTCCGATAGAGTTCTAGAATCTGCTAAAACATTTAGCGTGACATGCACATGTCAAATTTTAATCCATTGAATTTTTAAGTATAATCCGTTTAAATTTCGCATTAGGCAAGTGTGCAATTTTTAAGGACAATAACACTACTTTAACGGTAATAATATCAGCTTACATCTATAAAAAAAAATCGATATCCAAATAGAAAAGAATCTTCAAAAATCTCACGTAAATTGTAATATAAACTATTATGTTTCTATTTTTATTAACATTATATATTTTTTTCTTAATATCTTATTATTATATTCCCCTTATTCGTGCGCAATGACTATTAGGCTACAAATTCAAAGTCCGGCGTCTGCTAAGTCTATCGGGTGAAGTGCCTCGCGAGGGTTGGTTTCGGTCGGATATCGTGACTACTGGTCAGTTTGTTCGATAGTCGGTGCCAGCTAGCACGGATGGCCATATAGCCGCTGCGCCTTACCGGGGGCCTTGGTACCGTGCTGTGCCAAGAGGGCCACCGGTCAATACCTTCAGACCTTCAGAACACGTCGCGGAAACAAGCCGCGAAAAACGTAACCAGCCAGGTCGATGTGGACGATCGTGTGTCGCGTTTGACACTGACTGCATCGAAAGTATATACTGAGGACGTGACAGTCGAAAATACACTTTTATTTTATTTATTTTATGATCGTATATCGTAATGTTGTAAACTATAATAGAATCCTGCTTTATAATTTCAAAACGTTATCTATAAATTTTTTTTTATGAGAAAAATTAAATTTAAAAAAATCATTTTATCTGTTAGAATGTTAATAATATAACAATGTAAAGAGCTCTTCTAATTTTATATATTTTTAATTATACTACACAATATTTTACGAAATTCCAGATATAATATGTAATTTAGATAATTCTTTAATTTTTTTTTAATAGTAAAGATTCAGTATGATCATTATAGATATATGTCAAGCTAATCAACCCTCGTCACTCCGATTACGGTCTTTTTTCTCTCGCTACTTCTCTCTACGTATATGTGAGCGTACGTGGAAAAGCCTCTCGTCGTTAGACTCACAGCGACTAATTATTCTAATTACTTCCGGCCGGGCTAATTATAATTAACCGGCCGCGAAACATCAATTAGGCATCAATCAGCCTGGCCATCTCGCGCAATACCACAAATGGGGATATTCCCAGATTCGCGACTGACTCGCTGCTCGCCGTCAGTGAGAAAGAAAAAGTCGCTCTCGAGCGCGTTATAGCTCATCGCGAGGTTGCTTGAGATCGCTGAGCGGACGTGACTTCTCTTCTCTAGGCGTATCTCTGTGACCAGGCTAATTATTCCCATCGGAGGATAATTAATTGTGCTCGGCCGAAGGCGATAAATATCACTGCAAACGCGCGCGCACTCATGAACGTGTATACGTGCGTCGTCGCGAGAGAGTCACGTAATGTTGCAGCACTCTATCGTTTGTCAATGGCTTGTTTATTATCGCCGATCGGATTCACGTGCGATATACCTGCATACGTACGCGCACGTGAAGATGATAACGGGTGTCTTCGGATACCGGTCGCCTGTAAATTCTGCGACTCGGTACACCGAATTAGCATCAGATAAGAAACGTGTGTTTAATCACAGATATTAAAATTGAGAAACGGTTATCGCAAATGCATAAATGCAATATTGTCATATCCGCGCTCGCTTGTCTCGCAGTTGAAAACGTCAAACAATTTACGCGCCGGTTAAGAGCGATAAATCAGATGAAGTACGAGATAATGACGCTCTGTAAAATTGGAAAAAAGATTCGAGTTTCTCGTGCCAAACTCTAATCAATTATGAATTCCGTTGCGTGTGCTAGATATATGAATTTTTCCATTTCATGTTTTAAGCAGTTAGAAAAGAAGATTCCAGCACATCATATCTCGAATATTAAATTTATCTTCTTTCGTATATTCGCGTATGTATATATTAAATTTTTTGCAAAAGAATAATTTATTTGATTTGAAACATTTATATAACTATATATATATATATATATATATATCTATATTTATATAAACTTTAACGTCCTTTTTAGATATCAAATAAATTATTCTTTCACAAGTTTAATATTTTATAAATAGTAGATAAATCTGTTGGTTAGTCAGAGTAATAAAAATTGAGTGGAGGCAGGAGCAAGAGCGCAAAATGACGATGCAGACGGTTTGATGCAATGTTTTCCCCGTTGTCGTAGGGTGTGTCGGTTATTTTCGTCGTTCTTATCCGTGACTACGTTAAGTGAGTCAGAACGAATGGGCGTCCTCGCAGACAAGAGAGGACGAAGCTAGGGGTAAGTATCCGATAAGGAGAGCAAAAGGGGGAGGGGGGGACACAGGCAGGAGCCGTGTGAGGGATGTTAGGATTTTCACGCGAGACAAGACATAACACACGGGCCTGTGTGAGCCGGTACAGAAATAGTCACCGGGTAGAACACGGGGTTTCGTTGCGTGCACGCAGAAGCGCAGCCCCTGCAACGGATGTGTGTCCCGGGGCTATTTTCAAGTTCCTGTCTTGAGACACGGTCGACAAAATTCGAGTGTTTCGCGTGAATACGATGAAAACGATCTCGCTTGAGCATAATTATTTCTCAAGCGTTAATCCGCGCGGAAAACAAAAATTCAGCCAAAATATAATAACAGTAGAAAGTCCATGCTTTTAAGAGCGCGCCATTTCGTCTGTGAAAAAGAGCAATACATTTTTTTTTTCAAGAAAGTTTTTCCGGTCACGAAAAAGCAGCAGATGTTTAAAGAAATGTGCTTAATTTACGTGACAGAATTCTTTAGCTACTATACGAGTTGCTGAAGACAGCTGACGTCCAGCGTTAAAAATACTACACGATGCACGTTAGAAAACTTTTCTAATAAAAAAATTACGTACGAATGTAGAAAAAGAGAGAGCTCGTGAGAAAATTTTGTCCAGCGGGGATATATAAAGCATTCCACGAAAATTTTCCCTAATCTTGTGAGTCGAGACTTCGCGGCGATATTCGCGCTGCTTTTTTGCAGCGAGCAGCTGAGGTACTCGTGAGAAATTTTGATCGTCTCTTGCTACTCGCTCATTTTTTTCTCGCGCCACTTTTTCTCGAGTTTAACGAGACCAAACATATCGATAAGAAAAAAACGCCACGAACGAGGGAAAACACCATAAGTGACCGGAGTCACGTTTGTTTCGTATTCATGAGCGATCGAAGGTGACGAGGTATCGATCGATTCGGCCCGACTATTGTGCATCAGTCGCCACACTGTCCTCCTTCCCCCATTCCCCCCCGCGTTACATCTTCGCCCCATACGTATGCCCCACGTGCACACGTCATTTGAATACACTCGCGTATCCCAGGCGCAGTCTCGTCCTCCTCCCCTATTATGTGTAAATTGTATTATTTTTACCCCAAATACATTTCGCCCCCATGCGTCGCGCCACGGGCCTCCAGGGTCAACAGGTCAAATTGCACATGTCCATCGTAAGTCACCCCCGGGCACGGTCAGCCAGCGTACTCCTCTGTTCTACCCCAGCACACCCCGTAGCGCCCTATCTTCTGCGCGTGAGTCTTCCCTTTTTTCCGAAAGTCACGTATATTCGCACTTAGCCAAGCGCATCGTTCTTCATAATTCAAGAATCACGCAAAAAGTTAGAGTTGGCAATTATAATTGTTACGATGTAATTTTTTAATTAAGTAGTGAGTAAAAGTTTTTGGTTTTAAGGTGATAAAAAGCGTTATAGACAAAAAATTGATATATTACGCAGGTAGCACATGATGATTCATGCGTTTTATGTATATTTCCTAAACATTCTATCATATCTAAAACATTACGTTTAAAAAATTAACATGTGCTACTAATTGTAAGATAATCAAGCATATTTAAATAATATTTAAATAATCAAAATTCACGGTACTAGCTGATATAGAATTTTAATTTTGATAATGATTTCTATAAAGATAATTTCTTTTTAAAATAAATTAAATACAAAATTACAAAATTAAAATACGTAAGAAACATTTAAAAACTATTGTAGAATATATTATTTAATAATATATTCCATCGAAAAAATGCCTTTTTTCAAACTTAAATAATATTATATATTAATTCATCATTGATTTTGTTGATTTTGTTAAAGTTATTTTTATCATAATAAAATACGTATATCAATGTTAAGGAAATATAAATACCAACGAAAGTATATAAATATCGTTATCGTTTATGCGAGACGAGTAGTACTCGCAATTCTTGATGCAAAAAATGAAAGTCGTTCATCAGTATTCAAAGATGTTGGTGATCAAGCCGAATGAATTATACGAGCGCAGAGAGTCGGGAATGGCGATACCGCGATAAACAAAGTGCACAAAATGCAAAAAGTCGCGTCGGAAATCTCACGCGGATTCAACCCTTCGGCGGCCGCTCCGCCCGGGCATAATAATTTCTCGCGTGATTTTAAACCCGTAAATTTTTTTACCTCGTAACCACCGGTTCTGCTCTTACACCCTTACAACCCGCTACCCGCTCGTACGTATTGCGCACGCGGTACGGTTTTGTTTTGTTTTTGCGCCAAGAAAAACAGAGTGGCGTCGTGCCGTATCGTCTGGTCGCGCGAGAACCTGGTCCCGCGATCGGTTATCATTTCACACCGATTATAATAAAGCCGCGAGCGAACGGAACGAAGGGAATCCTCGCGAGGAGTAAGACAGAGCGATGATATCCTCGAGAGAAAGAGAGAGAACAGCATTTATATCGTTGTTCTAGAACAGGCCCTTTAAATACAGCGGGAGAGAGGAGAAGCGAGGAAGCAGGAATAGAACGGCAGGGAAAAAAATCATGCGGGTTCTCGAAAAAAAAAAAAGACAGGAAAGCAGAGTCCCGTTCGAGGGACCCTCGCGCATTGCATATCTTAAATAAGTATATAATAATGCCAGCGGTGCCGTCGGCTTGTTTTCAACCCCTTTCTCGTTGTCTCCCGTGTACCGGCCGCTTTTTTTCCCCTCCGCGGAAGAACCATCGCCGGACGAAAAAACTTCCTTCTCTGGGCAACGGATAAAATCTAAATTAACTAAATTAAGGGCCCGACCGCGCTTCCACCTCGTCTTTGCATACGATTTATACACGCAGGTTTTTGCAGCTTTTCCGTCCAGGATGAAAGAAAGACGGGAAGGAGCGTCGCGCGCGTTGCTTCTTCTTTATACCGTTGTTTTTCTCAACCGTCCTCTCTCTTTCTCTCTCTTCCTTCTCTCCCTCTCTCCGCCGTTCTTTCCCCGCGGGTTGTAAGATCGTTGAAAGGTCGATTTACGGTTGTAAAATTACTCACGTGAAATTCGAGACCGGGCGCGTTTACTTTAAAGATTTATGCGCCTCTTCAGACAGAGGGAGCAAGCCAAATTCTTCAAGAAAGTTTGTTACGTATTTGAATACTTTTAGACTTTGATTGCTTTATTTGATATGAAAATAGCGTCGACGCATTGGCGAGAGATTATACAATCTTTTTATATCATACAATTATATATAACATGTTTATTTATACCTTATTCAAAAATAATATCAAGTTCCTCTTATTATATCTACAGATGAAAACAATACTTCGACGGAAATAATGACTTTTACTTCTAAATACCGTATCCTTCAATTAGCATTCCGAAATAATAATATATTCGAATCCGGTAAATATACGTGACGGAAATGACGTCGACCAGTTCGCTGAATTCTCCAATAATATCGTTTAACGGTATCGAGTATGCACTCATTTTATTAACACGTAGAAAAAATCTCGTTGTGGATGCAACAAAATGCGCGTGCATCCAAACATCGTTCCTCGCATGGTCGCCTCTTCGACATACTTCCGCTGTTTGGTCATTCCGCGCCACCCTCTTTTTTTGCGACCGTTTGACCATATGTGACGGTGTTGTTGCACCAATTTCGGGCCCTACGCACTGGCGACGATCGATTGATTTTCGCGCAATAAAAGATACGAAAAACCCCCGTGAAAATGCGAACGACCATGAATAACCGACCATTCTCTCTCTCTTTCCGTTTGGCTTTAGTCAAATTACGCCACCATTCGCGGTGGTGGCGGTAGTGACCTTCGATGGTAATGACACGTTAAGCTTGCCCGCTGGGAGAGATTTCGATGGCACGGCAAATCTGACGTGTTTGGATTATTCTGATTTTCGTGACAAAGCAGCCGGCTGTTTCTATTTGACAATGGCAACGTTTCATTCCGATTTTAGTTCAATAAATATTTAAACAATCGTTTTTCAATTTCGACTAAACGTATCGAGAATATTAATGTTTACTTTTTTTATTTCTTTTTTTGTACATTATAAATAAATTAGAATCTCTTAATTTGTCGACATTTTTATTTTATTCATGTTCACAAAAATATTTATTGGGAATACATTCACGGAAAAAGTCAAAAATATATTATTTAATTTGTTCTAAAGATATCTAAGAATGCGCGATTTATTATTTTAAGCATTTCGATATAAAATAAATTATATCGTAAATTATTGGATCAAAGAAATTGTGGTTTTACTTAATAATATTGAATTTTTAGTAACAATGTGATTGCTTAAGGCAAATATGTCATAAATTTATTACTTATACAATAAACATAGGTGCAGATACTATGAGCTGATCTATTTTGTGTCCATTGTACGGCAATGTGATCAGCTTTCGATCAATGGATGGATTAGGGTGGGTTTCGCGCGATTCAGCAAAAAGAATACATTTGTCAGGTGGCTACGAACCGGAGAGCTTCTATCTCAGCGGAGATTAATTACCTTGATGATGGACAAGAATAATTAATTAATGTTGGGATAATGAAATGGCTTTTTTTTATTGACCGAGAAATGTGTACTGGTTGATCAAAGGATCAGCACCGTGTGATCTTTCGACAGCAGAAGTGACCACAAAGCAAAGGATTACACATGAATCAATACATAAATTGGAGTTAAATAGAATACAGGTAATAAGAGAGAGAGAAAGAGTTTTTTATTTCACAAAATTCTTTTTATATTGACTAATGTGTGAGTAATAAAAAAATGTAAATTAATTTATTATTAAGAATATGACTCAGATAAAGCTAAATAACAATATAAAATATTTAATGAATATCAATCAACAAAATAAAGCATATAAAGTTATGATATATAAAATATTGAGTAACACACAATTTAATTTATTATAATTATGAAAAATAAAAATATCTCATTCGTTGAAAAAAATGCATCTCGTTATATATTTATAAAACTAAAGAATTTTTACTTAATAATATTTTATTTTTTTTTAATAATAATATTTTATTTCTATGTTACGAGTAATTTTATTATATCTATGACCCCCACAAAATAATCTCTCATTAAATCACGCCATTAACAATAATGTCCCTGCATATACATGTAACTAATCACGTATACTTTATTATAATTTTTTAGACATATACACGCGATTGCACGGTGCATCGTATTTTTTTTGCTGCGTTTTTTTATGAGATAGTGGACAGAAAGAGTGTGCCGTGGGACGCGCTTTTTCGTTCCGGAAGATTCCCGACTGTCGGTTGATATAGCCTCTTTTTTTCTGTCAGGCTGTTTGCAAAGGGTTAGATTACGCGCGGTGGGGTGATGAGACACCAGAGGAGTGGAGCCGCTTTCGTGCCTATGCTAAATAGGGGTGGCCAAAAAAAAAATATATTAATAGCCATCCAGCCTCCCGATTTTTTCATGGCCCTGTCGCTCACCCCTGTCTCTCTCTTTCTCTTTCTCCCCGCTGCTGAGTTTTACCCCCGTAAGCAGCCCTTATGTGGTAAGATATACCCATGATAGCACGCTGCCAGTTCCATTGGAGCCAACGACTTTTTCCTGCCGACACTCATCGACTTTCAAAAAGGACAATCGTTGAGAATCTGCGTCATACTTTGTTACCTGAACCCGCAAATCACGTAATTAGCTATAACCCGTTAGTCGATCCTCATAATTAAAATACACGGATCAAATATCACTGAACGTAAATCAAGCATGAATAAGAATTATGTATATTAATACGATAATGTGTTTTATGTATTTGGCAAAGTTACATGCTTAATGCTTAAAATGCACTGCACCTCGCAATAAATATGTACAATTTTATTTCATCCATAACATAGTGTATATATTTTTAGGTAATTAAAAATTGCTGATTAATGTTTACATTTGTAAATCATATTTATTTTTCTTGAAAAAAAACTAATCAAAAGTAGTTTAGATATTTCTTAAAAGTAAAAATATAAGTATGATCAATATAAAAGAGAAACATATGAAAATATATATATATATATATATATATATATATATATAAAGTATAAAAAATATAAATTAAAAATATATTCTGCGTAATTGCATTCTTCAAATTATGCAAATTACATTTATAAAAGCTCTAATTTGTTATAAATATATCCTTTTATTATTAATATCGTTTCATTATTTAATATTTTCTGTTACATAATCTTTTATATGTATTTTACAGTATACCGTCGAATTTAGGGTTAAAGCTAACACCGGAAGCGAAGCAGTTCACGCTGAGGTCGTTAATGGAGTTCCCCACCCTTTCCACGAAAATGATCGTTTGTCGAGAATGAGAGGAAAACACAGGAGGGGGCGAGGTGCTGCTGTGCTGGTCCTCGCGATCATTACGCAAGCTGCAAGATGACGCGCCTTCCCTTTGCTCTCTCTGTCTCTCTCTCTCTCCTCTCTCGTAAGCCATATGTATTCGAGGGGGTGGACGAAGGTGGTAGGTGATATAATGGAAGCAGACGAACGAACGGACGTCGGGGGCTTTCAGTTCCACATGTGTGAACTTCGCAGCACAACGGGAACCCTTTCTTCGGGCTTTGGACGGACGGACAGATTCGACGACGTCCGACGTCCCCATGAAAATCCCCCGTGCGGGTCCGTTTGCGCAACAACAAAACAACAGCTGCGCTAGAGAGACTGACGACAGCGAGAGCGTCAAAACAGCGCAACCCTTCGCCTGACCATCGCTGATCCTCTGGGGCCTCGGAGCCGCGGGAAGGCTCGCAGGACACGCGGATTTTCAGAGACAACGCCACGCTCACTCCACGTTCCGGATGAATTCCGCGGTTTTCCGACCGCAAAAATCGATCTAATATCCAAACTGGCACGACCCGGTTAATAATCCAACGCGTCAATGTTGCGGTTGGTCGAAGAGTTTCATATTATAAACTTTGGTAGTAGGAGGCAATGCATTGCCAGATAAACACGAAGTAATGATCGTAGATTTGTATGTTCATTACACATGTCTCTCGTGTTTCTTACTTTCATTTATTTAAAGCTCGAGGGAAATCTGATCTAAATGAGAGAAAGATTTAAAGATTTATATATAAAGATTTTCTTTATATATAGAAGACGTACGAAGAGAGCTAAACCTTTTCCAAAAGTTTTGTATGTTTACATTGCCAATTATTTAGGGAAACATCGCATTTTAGTTAGACAAACAATTCATTATGCTTTGTCAAGAAGCTTATTGATCCAAAGTTAATTTTTAATTTGTGCTTTCCGATTCTTAAAAACATAATAAATTATGAATAGCATATCGATTAACACTGTCAAAAAATTACTATTTTCGGAGACCAATCACCGATCTAGATCTATTCTTTTCCCATAGCAGAGGCCAAAAACACTCGTGAATATTTCGTCGGAGACCTACTTCCCCGAACCAGCACGACATCGCGATAGACCACGGTCATAAATTCGCTTCGAGCACCCGGTATATCGGTCATCGGATTCGCAGCGTACTGGCGCGGCTCACGCGATATTACCGGGTCACTCACTCGAATCTGTACCTCGCGCGTCCTCATCGCGCTTCCACCGTCCTTTTTTTTCCCCCCCGGTTTCCTTCTTCCCATCAGTCCGGTGTTGCGGTGTTACCCGCGAACTCTCCCTTCCCCTCCGGGACCGTTCCCCTTCTCATCTCCTCCCCGCATACCATTCGCGCGGGCGCGTTAATTATGAGGGGCTTCCGGCGATCTAGATTTCATTCTTTCCTACGACTTAGACACCGGGAAATGATAATAGGTACGTGACCCATGTGGTCAGTTCACACGAGAAATGAGACTACTTCGCAGAGAGGTACCCTCCGGAGGTGCACGCCGACCTGCCGCCTTGCACGAGCGAGGCCCGCGGGGCGAGGTGAGGGCCCATCCACGGCGGGAGTCGACGGGGGGAAAAGCAGCGGAAAGGGGGCCGCAAAGGGGGAGGGGAGAGACCCGCGCGCCGCTCGCGTCGACTCGCGTTATACGGCAGCCGCATCGGTGTCGGCGATGTCGGCGCGCTCCGACTTCTACAATGCGCCTTGTACTCTCCCACACTCAAGGAGTCTCACGCCCTCACATCCTTCTCTTCGACGCGGCGCGGAGGACCCCAGAGAGAGGAGAGCGTCCGCGAGCGTTTCACGAGGCGACCTCCGAGCGAACGTTCGCGAGCGAAACGAGCCTCCGGGGAACGGGGCGACCGGGCCCCGCGAGAGCGGGTCCTTCTGCTGAAATGGGACCTATTTGAGGATTTCAGCGAGACATTTTGTTATAATCGCGGAAGAAATGACGAATAAGCGAAAAGCAATAAAAATAATCGATTTGTGAATTATTAAAATGGACAAACTTTAAGATTATTAGTTAACACATTCGGCATAAATGCGTACTTTAAGAAAGGGATCTCGCTGTAACGGTGATTACATTACATTTTATGTCTTGATTTTGTGTCTCGATTCTAAAGTTACAGAAATTTTTCTGATGTACAAGATCGTGATATAAATTTCTATGTTTAACCTGCGAAATCTGGTAACACGAGAATATGTCTTCCGAGCGAGTTTAAAGGAGAGCGCGAGACCTTTCTGATGAAGAATGGATTCCAGACTGTTTAGTAATCGATGGCGTATGTACAACTTGAATTAGAAATATAAACTGCCACACAATGTGGAAAATATGAATCGCGATCGTAATAATCTGGAGATATTAATTCCACGGAATCTCTTAAACTAGCACATAAATTTTAACATGGAATGAGAAAGCATCAAATCCTTATTGCTATTACTTGATTCAGAATGAATATATCAGTGGGTATACATTTTCTCAAACAGATGAAAAATTTTTGTTACTTTACGCAATTATTTTAATTAAGACCATCATGCTTCAATTGTTTGTTTAAATTCTCTTCCAATTAATGCAACAACGGGATACGTCGTTTTTTTATGGACTTCATAAATTTTTAATTAAATTAATGAGCGACACACGAGTGCTATCAATGGCGCGAAAGTACTATGCCGCACGCTACATTACGAGCGCCTGGGAAACTCGGTAGTTTAAAGAAGGACGCGAATGACCGGAACACGGTTCTCCGTGTGCTATACAGGTAGTTACGACGTATGCTCCTTTAGCACGTAACTTATCTACGATCTCCGCTCGCCTCGTCTTGAGACACCAGGTAGGTACGCTCCGTTTCATTAATGTTAACTGTCCGCCTACGACGCGAGATCTTCCCGGCTTCTTCCCTCGACGCTTATCAGGATTTTCGGAGCAACGGTAGAAACTGCGCCCCGCGAAAATAATCGCGTAATACCGTAACAACCCGGAAGTGCTTATCTTCGCATCTTTCTCGGCTTTCTTCAATCTCAGCGGCGCGATTTGATATTGAATATTATATAATAGCCATTCTATTTCTCTTTTAATCTGTCTAGAGCATCTGACTCCGAAATATTAAATTTTTCATCTTATTATTACATGAGAGAGATGCGCATTAAAAATATAAAAATATTTCCGAACATTTCAATTTCTAGATTTTTTATTTAATTAATTTAAATAATGTTAACACCATATATGACTCATGAAATGACTCATCAAAATGGTTGAGTATTAAGGGGAATCGTATTCAATAATCTTTTTTTTAATTTCGAAAACAATCTCCAACTTGAAACAATTGACTTTTAATACGTATCTTGCGAATGTGTGTCGACGGCATCGCTATTTTCGTCGCGATCGCGTGCGTAACCGACCGACTGATTGCAAAACGGCGTTAAAATATCCTCAATGACGGAAAAAAGATATTCGCATAAATTAACGGTCATGTCCAGGCGTACGTTCGCTAGGAAAGCGGCATTATTCCGCGTAACGAGCGCCTCATGGCACGGATACTTACAACCGCACGGTTACTTTATTAAGGGCATTCCTGACCCCGTGCCATGACCTATACGAATACACTCGGAAAAATCCGCGACGTATACAGAGAAAGTCCCGATGCCTCTGTGAGAAACTGGCCCTGCCTGCGCCTTTAACGTTGCCTCTCGTTACCGATGCACGCGAAAACGTTCCGCGAGTGGCTTAGATGCGGCTCTCGTCGATCATATCTGACCTACCTACGCCTTGTTGATGATGATTAAGCCTTAGGTCGTGTAGATACATTACTGCGATAAAGATAAGATAATTCACATTCAAAAATGTTGATTTAAATGGTACTTAAAGACTCTAACAGAAGCAGGTGGATTTTGTGGCTTCGACGAAGCCACGCTGAGTTACCTAAGTGTCTCGATACAGAGAGAGGAAAGGATTAGCTTTAGAAAATATTAATATCAAGTACGTAATAAATCAAGCCGCTAGTTTACTGAGATCTGATTGCGTTGAAAGAATTTATTAATTTTTTTTATTAAAAAGTTTTAGTTTTATATTTTAATTCAAAATCGTTCCTTTCGTATGGACAATTCCCGCGAAGTGAAGTATTAACAAGTTGGTCAATTTTCAGAAAACTACTTCTTCAGTAATTATCGCGGAGGTTTAACCCCTTGTTAACATTGAGAATACGCAGCGTAACCTTCTTTGTTGCATGTGGTTCGCACATTGAATTCAAGTCGAGCAAATCAGCTCTCTCAAAGTCCCGAAGTTTCAGACATTAACATTATCATTACTATAGTAATGCGCTTTTCGCTACTTTTTTTTCCATAGCGTTCACACGACCCGTTTCCGAGATATTCCAAACAAACTAGGCTCATTATTCGCACTAACCATCGATTTTTTTTATAAATATACTTAAGAGTAATCTTCTCTGATACGCGTTCATCAAATATTTTTCTTTCAACTTACTCGTTAGAAACAAATACAGGAGCTATTGAAAAGTATCGATGAAACAACGGAAATAAAAAATTAATAAAAAATGTCAAAGCTTTGAAATTTAAATTTATTTTGTGACAGTTTTCTATTCGTGTTCTTCCCACAAGAGATAATTTTCAGATCGCAGATCAAGATAAATTTTGAACCGACTTATCCCCCGCATTATCAAAAGAAAGGAAGCGTAAATAAATCCTTTTTTTTTCAAAATAATACGCGTAGGCTGGACAACGGGCGGGCAGTTTCGTTTGAAGCTAATCGCGCCGTAGCATCAGTCTGCAGTGGACAGCCCTCATGCGTCCTCTTCTCGTATCGAAAAAGCGTTTATCTGATAGGATCCTTTGTTTTAAAGTGGACGCGTTCATCGCCCGAGACACGGAGAAACGGTTTTCGTTGCGGCAAGAATGAGCCTACGACACGTTTTCGTGCGGCAATCTGCACCTTCCACGACGGGTGACGACAAATCAAGGACGTGGCCGGACTAACTTATTTACAGTCAGACTATCCCGTTATTCGTGCTGACAGTAGAGTCATCTCTTATCTTCATGAAATCTGATAATGTATCACGCACAGATTATTGGGTATCGCAGCCGAATTTCTTTTTAGTAAAAATAAAAGTTCATAATGGAATAATTGCAATATGTAACAAAAGTATAATTATCGATTGATTATATTATACAACTTGCTATAAAATAATGATTGTAAAGATAATGTATTATTTTTCTAAAAACTTGATATACTTTCCAAATGCATATTTCTCGCTATAATTATTTCAAATTATAATTAAATTGTTAAAAAAATCTATTTTGAAATGCGTATTTCTCCATTTTTTACGCGTTAAGTTCTTTGATGATAAAAGAATCTCTTTTTATTTTCTTTTGTCGGTATTTTATCAATATTTTATCGCAGAGTTTCGTTCGTAAAGCTAATATTTAATTGAACAAGCATCGTCGATTTCGATTAGCTACTAAAAGCCTTATTTTCTTCGTGCCTGAGAAACCGCCAACTCTGTAAAATTCAAGGACGAGACTTTTCTTCGAGACTCTTCGCCGAGTTACTCCTACACGCACACGTACGTAACTATGTATTCCGGTAGCGATATATTTCACGATCAACCACCTGTGGATGACTATGCTAATTACTGGCGTAACGTCATAATGGGGAGGTATCGCACCGGGGGTTAACGGAGAAGGTACCGACGACTATTTTTCAACATAACGCCCTCCGGAAAGGGGAGGGATCTCGGGGAAAGAGAGGAGAGAAGCCGGGGAAATTATTCTTCCCCGAACGCGGTAGATCGTGGAAAGAGCTCGTCTCTGGTGGCTGGATTAATTCCTTGCTCGCAGATAAAGAAGGCACTCTCGCTCTCTTCTTTCCCTTTTCACTCCCCGAAGCGGCGTGGTTCGTCTCTCGAAGAAATCCCAGTGCCTTGTACTCCTTGCGCGAGAGATAATGCACGCAAATATCGTAAAGATAAGACTCCAGGTCAGGAGTAGACCAAAGATTGTGCTGAAGAGCGAGCGAGCGAGAGAACGACCTAAGGAGAGGGGGAAGGATGGGAGACAAGGGAAAGGGAAGTAAGCGGCATGGAGTTTTACGAGCCGCGAAGGTGCATTGGCCAAAGGAAAAACGGAACACCGTAGTAGTTTTCTTTCCTCTCCTTCGTTTTCTCTCTCCCCTCGAGTAGCGCTCGCCCTTTTTACCTTCGCCAGAGGAACCCCTCGCTCCACCCCAGAATCCGTTAGGCAGACAGTTTTTTTTTCGCCCCTCTTCTCTGCCCAAAAATCTTTGTCTCGGACTCCGGTCGCCAGTCTTTCTCCGTCGATCGTCTATTCGCTCGTTCTCCTTTCCTTTATGGACCAGGCTACTTTCCTCCTTTTCTGTCGCGTTGTTGATTTTCAATTGAAACCAGAGATCCGTTCAAATATTAGACTGAACAGTTAGGCGCATGGGAACTTTCGGTGAGATTCGGCTGGTTTCGACGATTTTTTTATTCTCCTCCTATATGAGGGGTGAGATCGATGTGTGTCGATAAACGGGCAGGAGAAACGGTAATTTTAAAAGATACGGTCCACCGTAGAATCGTTCACATGTGATACTTCACATACGCGCGTTCTGTTCCTTTACAATTTATCGCCTAATGAGATTTTCAATGTCATTAAAAGTACTTGGAAATATCCGTATGTGTAAAATAATCTCTCTCGAAGAATATTTTAGAATTGTTGGAAAGCTGGGTATGTTTAGCTGACAGCTATGGGTTTCAATTTCAGCTCTTAAATCTTCCGTACTGGACTTTGAATGGACATGAAATAATCCACGTTATTTCACGCGCGATTCTTCAGCTTTTTTTTTTGGGTGGTCCACGCTGTCGTAATCCTAATCCGGGGGGGCATTCTTCCAGCCACGACTGTCCCGGGGACTTAAGGTCCCGCTTTGTCGCCGACCCGGATAAAAATCCACCCTCGGACGCCTCTTCTTACTATACCGCGCCGACCCGCCGCGAAGACGTTGCTCGACGTGCGACGAGGCACGTCATAGGCGTGAAAACGATCCGTAATTTGTCACGCGGAGCTGCGTCCGACTGTCCACGAACGTGCCGGAATAAGGTCATGACGCGATCTCGTGCCAACCGCACGGTATTGTCCTAGCATCAATGGATCCTCCTTTCTTACATCCGCAGACGTCTCGCGGGTCTCGGAAAATTTTACCTTTCAAATTTATCTCGCAGACGTTGACGCGACGTTGTAAACTCATAATCGATCCTTTCGATTCTCCAAAAATGAAAATGTATATACAGACTTAATTTATTCAAGTTAAACTGATAAAATATATTAGATGCTTGATGTATTCATTAAAAGATCATCGATATAGGTAAATTGCTGTTTCTCGATTTATTTGTCCTCTAAGATTTCCTTCGAGATAAAGAACCACATAATCGTTATGCAGAAAGGAACAGTGGCATTTACATTAAAGATTTGACATTACCGCGCTATTCGATTCGAGAATACGAGATGGCCTCGAGAGGTAAAAGCGCGCCTCGTTTGATAGAGCAATTTCTTGGGCATCATTTACGATGGGTCCATGGGTTTTTTTCCCAACGACGTCCCTGCAAATGGGTTTTGTTGCATATCATTTCCGACAGTCACGTGTCTGCGAATCGCCTCGCAGCAGCGCGGCTCTCAACGGATAAGTGAAGCAAATGGAGGGTCGGAGAGCATCGTGGTCAGGGATTTTACCTGACTTTCACTTAACACTCTCCACTAGCGGGCCCTTGTAACTCTGAGATACGATGCATTGTAGATACGTCGTTCTATTACGCGTATATGTGTTTATGACCGCGCGCGATGCAGCTTCAAAGAGCGAACGCGTCGGAAAAAGAGAGATACATACATAGGATTGAGCACGTAGACATATACATTAAGTCATACATTATTAATTGTTTTCCGCCTGACAATGCCCGCTTCATTGTCTTCATATTTCAAGAGCTTTCACTCATTCGCTTTGATATCGAATCTGTCACAATAATACAATATAACGAGACACATTTGAATTAAGACAGTAATATCCCCAAGATTTCTATATAAAAAAGCTAACAAGAAAATTGAAATATATAAAATATAAATTATAATTCAATTAATTATATTAAATAAATTAATAATAAGTGAAATTAACTGTCCAAAAAAATATCTTGATGTTTCTTTCATATTAAATTAATTTTGAAATATGTATATATTAAATGTAAAAGTAAATTTGCAATCGATAACAATTTTTATATTCAAAGCTACAATGATTAATTCCGCGTTGATCGCTAAAATATGCATTACTATCTTAATGATTGTTATAACACGTCATATCTTATCTCTGCTTGTTCGCTTATATGCATTATAGCACCTCGGAGCTCTGCGAGTCGAGGAAAAAGGAAGTATTCGTGCATTAGACTGACCCACGGTTTCTTTGTAACCGAGACGGGATACGCGTGTTTGTTCAGATAAGGGTACAGGTGGGGCCCAGTGGACAGTGCTGGTATTTCATCTCGGCGACCTCCGTCCGTTCGTTCGTCCGTTCGTTTTTTAGTTTCGGTTTATTCAACGATAAGAACGGACTCTACGCGCTCGCGGAAACTATAAAGACGCAACGTTGTCTCTCTACGTTGCGGCCACAAATATTTTTCCTATGAACACATCCGCGTTTATCCTTTGACTTTAAACTTGGCAAGACTAAAAAAGCAGCAGGAAGAATATTTAAAATTGTATTGCAATAAGAGACATGAAGAAATCACGATAAAACTCGTAATACAACGAAAATTCCAACTTTTTTTAACTTTTTTATTTGCCTGGGTTACGCATTCTGTAAAAAATAGTTACAACAATAAATTGAAAAATATATAATTTAACTTTTACTTTCAACTTTTATAAGAAATTAAATTTTTGAGTGAAAACAATCTGTGTGAAATTGACAAAATTTCATCTCAGTAATCAACATTTCACAGGTTATCATAAAAATTAAGAGATTCTCTGATGAAACGTTATTAACATTTCTAGAAAAAGATATGCATCATAGTATGAAAGTTATCTAAAATTTTGCTGTAAAATTTAAAGAAACTTTCCAGAAACGTCAGCGTTATCGATAATTTTATTATTTTATGCCGTAATTTTGCCAGCGACTCTCGCAACCTGTGCAACTTTTACAAGGCATGAAGATGCACACGGTAATAATAACTTCTCTGTCACCTTTCGCATTAATAGAGAACATCGGCGAACGTTGTTAGGCGGCGAGGCGCAGCGCGTAATGGGAAATTTATAGCGCATAAAGACTCCCCGGATCGAGACGGCGCGAGATGGTCGCTCTTTCCGTGGATTTACAATATTCTCAGAGTAGGCTGCCAATGGCCGGCATTTTCACAATACTTTGACGGGATCTCATTACTTTATCGCTTTACTACGCGCGCACGTGTGTGCGTAACGCGGCTATTCGGTGACGTTGCAGGCAGGATTCGACGAGAGCGCGGAACGTCTGTCGGTGGAACGGTACGACGCGGTGCATTATATTGGAGCACCGCGTGTATCGTGCTCCCGAAGATCGGCTTATGGCTATCGATCTCCATTACGCGAACTGATTGGCTTCGGAGTCGAGCTGCTTATTCGCCCGGCGTGCATACATATACAGGCGGCAGCGAGTCACGTATACTCGCGGACAAGGGGATTCGCCGGATCCTACCTGGAAAGTCCTCTTGTTCTATGATAACGTATTACACTGCTCGGCTCCGCCGAGGCAAAATGGAGACAGAAAAACGTCTCTAAGTCTCTTTTGTAGCGACGACGGCGTAACAGCTACAGGTAATGCATGGGATGGGTAATATTGAGGATGATGGAGTTTGTATTCGATAATGCAACGGCCATTATTGATATAAAATTAGGAAAGTTAATGCTGCCAGTTTGAAATTGCTAGTAATTGTAAATAGAAGAAATGGAAGTAAAATAAATAATATACAGATATGTAATTTTATCAATTTTTACCAAGCTCCAGTAAAACTATAATTTTCACAGAAATAAATTTTAAGGCGGTATACATTGAAAATGAATGTGAAGAAATATGAAATTAAACTGTTACTACACGTTTCATAAAATAAAAGTATTATTACGACTATTGTAAGGTAATATAAATATTAAAATTATATATACGATATAAATTGTACAGTTAAGCTACGGCAAAAAGGTGTCACAGTTTCTTGCAATAAGGACAGCACGTATCTAATGCGGGTAGTAAAGACATATTGTCCTGTGCGCATTGTGCCAAAAAGAACGATTTCCACGATCGCGGGAAAGCTGACCGTGACGTTGCGCCACCGTGTAGCCGATAAGAAGGCGATCATTTGTTACGCCGTAGTCGAAGCCATTGTTTCGTGGTGTCGATCGATAGTTCCCTCATACTCTTGTACATTATTGTTTTCGTCAACCCCCGTAGTGAAAGACGACCGCCGCGTATCCCGATTGCTACGCCTACATATCCGAGTCTCCCTTCGTGCCACCCTCTTTTTTCCCTACAATATTGTTTATTTTTGTACAGCAGCACGATACTCGGGATATACTTTTTGGAACAATAAAAAGCTCTGGGAATGATGTGTGTATTGCAATTTATCTGGAAAGTCTTTTGTAATAAAAAGGCTAAACAAATAAAAAAGAATTAGTGCTTTATGCATTTTGAAATTTATATATATTTTATGATTACACGATTTTCATTATAGTAAACGCGATTCTATGAGAATAATAAATCTGAGACAGAAAAATTTCAAACGTTTCATAAATAATTTTCATGAATTTGCTAATTATAATACGCACGCATCGTATGATGATAAGTCATTATGTCATTAGAATAGTGGCTAGAATCGCATTGAATCGTGCTAATCCTTTTCCTATAATCCTTTTTCTTTAAATGGACGGCTGGTAGTAGCTGGTGTATAAGCCTTTTCTCATAAATATAGCTTAAGCTTTATGTCATCAGCTTATAATGTGTCATTTATCCTACAATTTCTTTCTCAGACACTTCGCAACTTAATGACCCGGCCTAGTGTATACCAGTTTTTGCAAGTACAAGCAGCATATGCCGATTCTTCAAATTAAATGACACCGGACCGGCGATAGAAAGCAACGTGCCTCCCGAAGATAATTAGCGGCCGATGCGGGACCAGCTGCTTTCTACGGGTTGCAGCCCGAGAGCTCCGACGGCCGGGTATCCCTCGCGTGGCGATCGTGCACGTCGATTCTCAACGTCATCCGGGATCGATCTACCGGTTGCATCTCGGGTGCAGTTAACAACTGATAAATCGCGGTCCGCGCGGATGTGCCGCTGGTCGCGAGATAATGCCCGCAAAACAATGGGATCGCTACGCCGCGCCGCGCCGGTTGTTGCGTCGGTGAGATAAATGGAAACCGGAAAAAATGCAGAGCGCGATCGCGACTAATCGGAAAGGTCGCACATTTGCTTCGTGTTTATGGCGACACGGCGGTTGCGGTCTCCCTTTCTCGCTCTCTTTCTCTCTTTCTCTCCCCTGAACGCGCAACGGCCCAATATATCTCGATCCCGAAGATCTAACGGCGAGGGAGTACGATCCCACGACGCTGTTAGCGCTCATCGAGCCCGCCATGCGCGTCATGCGGAATCGGTTCAGGCTTCGAACACGTCTCTTACGTGCACCGATCTGATAAGTCACGGTTAGAACCGGAGCACGGCTATACCGTCCGTATTGGCAAGAGTAATGGCAATTTCTAATCTGGGAGATGTGTGAAAAGCCGGCTACAAAGAGCGAGTGAGCGAGCAACTTTGTTCCTTCGAATTTATGTCCGACATCCTAAATTTATCGAAAAATGTAGCGGATATAGACATTTAAAAAAAAATCTGTCAATTGTCTCGTAAATAAAACGTCAGATTAATACGGGTAATGAAGCAATCATGTTATTTCCCTGTTTCTCAACATCTCGATCACTTGCCGTGTAAGTTACGATTCAGTTTCTTAAATATCGTATAACATAAGAAGTTTATCACGTTCTTACAATCTTAATGGAACATCTAAGAATCTGCCGAGAAACTTTATCGATACACGCGGATGTGGATGAATGAATGAGTTGATCACATAATATAACGTTCTGTCGAGGTAGCACATTGCAGGTTTTTGTAGAATAAATACTGTTATCTCATTATTACATTGTTAACGCATTAAACCTGTCAAAAGTGATAGGTTTTTGATTACGCTACTGTGTCACTACATGAGCGGACAACCGACTCGCTTGCTCATAAACTTTAACTCATTTGCTGAGACAGTGTTACTTTCTAACGGCTCTGTCTTACATTGAAAATAGGCGTTACTTTTTGTTACTTAATAATTTTTAATAACTTTTTTATTATTGCACATTTAATTTGAATTAAGTAGATTTGTACATTAACGAATCTATTTACATATTGAGAGGACTCTTATCTTAAAATATAAATAAAATTTCTTTCTAAAAGCAGTCGGTTTTTAACATTAACAAACGGGTTAAATGCGGGTCGAAAGAAAATTTTCGGTTTCGGCGGTCAAAGGATCCGCGAGAGCCGCAAGATCTTCATTCCAGTCGGCGCGGCGGTAGCATTCATCGATTCTGCGTCATCCGGAATCGATAGCACGCGCGGGCGTGCGGCACTAGGATACATCGTAGATGCGCACGGAGCCGATAAGTCACGGACTAGAGCCGGCTAGAGTACCATCTGTACCGCGGTACGCGCGCGCACGTGTATGTGTGCGCGCACGGAGATGGGAGACGCACACACGTGCGTTCGTGCACACGGCCGGTGAGCACGGTGCAACGAGAGAACGAGAGAGAGAGAGAGAGAGAGAGAGAGAGAGAGAGAGAGAGAGAGAGAGAGAGAGAGCGAGAAAGAGGGAAAGAGAGAAAGAAACGGCGAGAAACGTGTGCGATGCACACGAGCGAGTGTCATGTGCATGCGCCGCGCGAGCCGAGCGTGTAGGATAGGTCGGCGAGCGCATACATGGGAACTGATGCCGCGCGCCTCGCTGGCCGGGGTAGAGGAAAAAAAAAAGTCCAGCGCGAGGCCGAAAAAATGAATTCGTGCGCATCCCGTGCCCACACGTCTAACTTTCACTTCGCGCTCGCGGGATCGGGCAGCCGCCGCGCCGTGCCGTCGCCGGGCCTCGCGCGATTCCGCGAGATACGTCCGAGACGCGGGGCACAACCGAGAGCGAGCGCGCCGCACACGGCACGCTCGAAATCGCGAGCGCGATCCTCTTCGCGGCGAAGGGGGGGCAGAAGCCGAAGGAAAAGGGAGAAGAAAAAACAAGAGCGAGGCCTCGAGATCGTCATCGCGGTGTCGCGTGGATTCAAGGGGCAGGGGGAGGGAAACACGATCGATCGATCTCTATTGATTTGAGAAAATCACGGATCAAGGATTTGAAAAATGTATTTTTATATCATTTTGCAAATTGTACTTTGACGCGTTTAATCAAATTTTCAAGTCATTACCCATACAACACAAAGCTTGGAGTTACATTATAGCATTATAGCAACAAGATTGCAATCTTGCAGCAATATTTGCTAAAATGTAACTGCAAATTTCGTGTTATATGAGTAAAATCGAGAGCCATGTTTAATCCGTGAATGAAAATCGGCACGTGAGAAAAGTCGATCGGCGCCTCTGAAGTTCTGTGACAACGTGAACGGTTTGGAGAACGGCGGCGATATTCGGCGCGGCGGATTTGCCTCTTGAGGGAAATCCTTGAACATGGATCGCGAGTCTTGAGCGTCGGTGATATATCGCGCGTCCGCATCGCGATAACGATCTCCTTTCGGTAACGATCGAAATGCACCGTGCTCTCTTCAATCGGAGATGCAGCGGCCGTGCGTTAAATATCGATCTCTCTATATATGTAAGAGCTCTAACGACGAATAGAATTTTTGTCGCTAATCTGTTGGAAACGATCAATCCGAAGTATTGATCTCGCGGATGCTGTTTTCGCTCTTAGATGGGACGAATCTACTTGGCAAAATTCCTCTATCGTTTTCCTAAAAGAAATGTTGCATAATCAAGATTCTCGAGAATGTGAAATTTTGATATCGATAAGAAAAGGAAAATTCTAAGAAAATTAAGATTCTTTTAACGAACGAGTGTCTCTTCATTTTTAACAGATTTTCTTAAAAGTCGGGAGTTGATATTAGATTATGAATATCTAATCATAATAAGTTCTGCCAATTGAAGACCTGTCTTATGTATTAGAGACGTCTCGTGGGCGAGGAAAATTTTTTAACAGCGAGAGCAGTCGGTGGATTGCCTCTATGATCTTTCGGCAATATTAACTAACGGATAATAGATGACTAATATCGCTCACATGGTCAAGAAACTAATGTTCCTATTAGATACGCAATTTGCTGACTCGGAGCTTGATAGAGTCGGGAGGTAATCATGGAAACGCGAGCGTGTTTCCTTGTTGTCTACGATCAATGTAACGATTGCGTGACTCATTGTCAGTCAAGATTTTTTTCATATAACTTTAAACTTATGTTTCCTACCTAAACACATGGAAATACTTTCATATCTTAATGTTCCATTCTAAAGAAATTGTCAGCATTAGAAATATATAATAATATAATTCACGATATTAAAAAATTAATAGATCGGCTAAATAACTTTTAATTTAAATTTATTTCGAGAATTCGATCATGTCGAATTTTTAAGAACACATTAGCTTTATAAAAAGAGATTTTTGGAAAATTTATACTTATATTCTACTTTTATAAATATACTCAATTAAAACTAATGATTTATAAAATGCATGTATATATATTGCGCTAATATCATCTATATTCTTTTCGTAAATGCGAAAAGAAATTTATAGTATATCTACTTCTCGCTGGCGATTAAACTTTACTGAAAAATAAAAGATTCCTTACATTTTCGATTTTCTCACTACCACATTTTCGGACTCGAGAGTCCCACAGAAGAACCCTTCAATTCTATCCTATTTGGATAATAGCGTCTGCCGCAACTGAAATTTCTCTTGCGACACGGAACGCGGCGAAAACCGAGGAACGCGCGCGCGCGCGCGATATGTCCATCGCACGTTTTTGCCATTGCTCGTCAGGCCGCGGCGCGCGGCTTCTGACCAGCGGTTACACAGAGATCCTCCTTTTGTCGCGGTGGAAAAAAGTTGGCGAAACCGCTAAGAGCGCAATCTGAATACCGCTTCGCGGCGTCACGATTCCGCGCGGGACGATGTCACACGAGGCGACGCGGCGCAACGCGGCGCACGCGAATGCCGCAAGCGGCCGCCGCGGCCGCCTCGTGTGCCGCGCCGCTCGCAATTTTCATTAAACATTGTGATTTCGCATAATGTGCTTTGCCAATTTTTTTTCCGCCGCTGCCGCCGCTGCCTCGGCGTTTCGCTTCCTACTTCTCCTTATTCTCCCGGTTAGAATACACACTTCTCATACAGAGTGTCTCGGGTGTCTTGAAGTAAACATCCAGTTTTTCGTAATGGATTCGTGAGACTTTTATGTAGATGTCTCGAGTTTCTAACATTATATTTATTAATATATATTATATAATTTATTGGCATTAAAATAAGTTTAGGAATTATATTCTTTTAACAAGCAAAATAATTTTTAAATAAAAGAATTTAAATTCAAGAAATCTATACGTAAAATTTGAATTTTATGTTTTTAAAATTTTTAATATTTTTTGTGATAATTATATTTAAATTAATCTACTTAAATCTTATTGTTTTCTGTTTTAAGTCGCAATCTGATTAAGATTTCTCTTTCAATTGTTTCAAATACATATCGTTGAAAAATTAAATGTTTAGTTTGAGACACTCTGTACATTATGTAAGGAACATTGTAACGACGGTGAATTTACTCCCGCGGTTCTCTCCTTTGCAGGGTAGAAGACGATTGCGCGGAGTTGAGAAGCATCCTTTCGTAAAATTTAACCGCGTATCGAGTCGGAATGTCGTGGACATTTCTCAGGTATAACTTGTCTTCAGATTAGTTCTGAAAAACTCTTTTATAGTAACAAGTGTTTTGAGATAACGAGTATCCGCCGTTCACGAACGTCATCGTTGTCTACGGATAGAGAACCTCGCACCTGTTTTTTTTTCTCTCAATTATAGTTTCCGTAACATCGTTAGCCGGTCTTGTTGTCAGTATATCGTCCGACCACTCGGTTACGAGTCCAAGTACTCGCACAGCTGTTACTCCATATTATAGAAAGTTCTACATACGTTACACGCGCGTACATATCTTTAAACGTTTGTTCAGTTAGTCTCAACTTACAAGTGCAACGATGACGTTGATTTGATAAGCTTATATCTTGGATATTAATGAATTCATCTTTAGTCTATTTTTTTTGCAAATATCTTTTTAATTCATGACAATTTTTTTAATGAAAATAAAGTCGATTGATCATATTTTTAGATCGATATATCTACGTAAAGAATAGCGTCGATAATGTGTCGGAGGACTATTTCATTTCAAATTTGAATATCCGTCGCGTTAAAGATTTGCGTTTGTCTCTTCCTCCGAGTATAGCATTGTCTTCCTAGTTTCAATACGAATCCGCCTCTGTAACGAGTCTCAATAATTACCCGGCCGCCCACGCGGACGTGCGCGGCGAGTCCTCGAAAAAAATCGACGATATAGCGCCGCGCGAGACAACAATGATTATCTCGATAAATTCGCGCGGGCTTCCACAGCTTCAGCATCGACATGCATGCGAATTGAAAAATGCCGTTAAAGAGAAATAAAAAAGTATTTCCAGTCTTGCAAAAAAAGATAGAATGGACAAACATTTGGATGCGAAAACGAATATTCTTTTGTGAGAACCTGGAGAGTGCGAAATTAAAAGATATAAAATTACTGACAAAGTCACGAGGCTCGTTATCATATATTATATCATTTAATAGTCTATAAAAATAAAATAAATTGAACATGTATTTATTTTTATTGAAGAACTGTATGTAACATGAGACATTAACATTGTCTATTTCAATTTTAATGACAAATTAATACTTCCATGGATAAATCTTAATTGATATTTATGAGACACTCAATGCAACATTGATTAAAGAAATCTGTCATTAAAATGAAGACTTCGAGAAGCGCATGAAATTCAATATAGTCAGAAACAGATGGCAAAATGTTAAACGGACGCCTTGAGAATGTATCCGAAGACGCGACGATAAAAATATCATCGCGAGACAAGTACATACATCAAGTAAAGCGATGTTACAGCGAGAAACACCGCGGGGGTCGCGACATTTGGCCAGGTCCGGCCGCGATAATGGAAACGCTTCTTGAAGAGTGTGGCCGACGGTGAGGCAAGGAGCGGCGAAGAAGGAGGGCTAGAGAGGCCGCGGGTGAAGATAGGTAGGTGCAGGCGGAGGTGCGCATGCAGATGAATAGCTCGAAGAAACCGTGAGAGTCTACGCGGTTGCCCTATATATCGGGAGCAGGAGAATCACCGGGAGAGGAATGACGCTTGGCTCGCTCACGTTTCTCATGTGTGCGCCGCGCGTGTCTCCTTCGTCTTCTAAACCTTCTCGAACTCGGTTGGTTGGTCGGTCGGTCGGTCGGTCGGTCGACTGGACGGACGGACGATTTCTGCTCGACTTCTCGCCAGCGGCGAAGAAGCGTCGGATTGCCGCTCGCTACCGCGAGAAGCGTGCACAAGAAGAGCGGCGGGGTAGGGATGAAGCAAGCGGAAGCCTGGCCTGTTTAGGGATGCCGAAGATACCAAATCGAGATATCAAGATACAAAGTTGGTATCGCTACTTTCGCCTCGGTAAATTCTACCTAATGCGGCGCATTAGTGTCTATTACACGTTTCTTACACACGTTTCTGATGGAGGGAAAACTCAGGTGTTTCAGAAGTAGCAATTGAAAGAAATAAATTAAAAAAATTAGATAAAAATCAAAATTATGTTATCACGTTCACGCTATCTTTCCAACGGAATAATTTATCAAGATCTTACGTTCGTGCCTCTTCGAAAGTATTAATTTTTGCAACAGTCTTGTTTCGTTAATAGATTATTAGCGCGGTGTACTACATTAACAAATGTCATTATTCAATATCGATACGTGCAGCAGGCATAAATACTTCGACCTAATATAGCGGATCTACTGGTTGAGCCGGTAATGGACGGTAGCCGCCAATGAACTTTTGGCTTCTGACGCACGTTGGATTCTACCGGCTGGCCGACGTCCATCGTCGGTCCCGGTGCTCACCTTTGACTCGATGACACGATCGCGGAGGAATTAAGGACAACATCCAGGGGAGCCTGATTTATGCCGATCCTATGGAAGTTGTTGTCTGGCCGCTAGATACGACGGTTTACGACGCGCCTGCGTTGTGGAAAGCGTTGCGTCCTACGCCGACCGGTTACCACGTTACCGATTATGTTCCGTAATTTAACGTCTGCAGACAGTCGGAGTTATACATCGTAATTTATAGCCCGCGTTGATTGCTCGCACGCGCGCTACCGTACAATTCGCCAATCGCCAAGGATAGAAGTGCAAGATGTCATTCTAGATTCACCGAGAGCAGGGTATTGACCGCGCGTATCTTTGGTTTCTACTTTAATAAAAAATGATTCACTAATCTTCACGAATCTTAATTATTGAATTCGAAAATAAAATGAGTAGTGAACATGAAAATACGAGAAGTGCTGTACATAATAATAAATAAATAAACCGTGCATAATTTGCATTTACGTAGCTTTAATCTCGCAAATAATTCGTGTTCCCGGTTCATTATCGATTTTTTGCAAATGATTAAATTGTCGTTATTTCAGGAAAATAAAATTGAAGCTGATAAATAGGATAAAAAAATGATCTAAGTTTTTTGCTTTTACATAAATAATGGCTTGATCATTCATTTAAACCAAATTTATCTTATCATATCAATTTGGAAAAAAATTCCAATTGATTTTATCGAGAAGTTAATTCGAACAGTTTATGGCTAAAAATACGACCAATAATAGACATTTAACATCAATAACTTTCTGTCGTGGCGATAACGGTTATCGATCTAAAACACGCACAACGGGACGATAGAAAATGACGACGGCTAATTTCTTCGTGCGCATTTAATTAGCCGTGTGTCGCAATCTGCCAAAGTATCTGAACGCGCGACAATCACGCTTACATTATTCACAAATTGTGAAACACAGGCCTCGAGAGCGTGCGTGATGGTGGTCGGATCAATCGGGAGGGCAGTCAGCTAGGCGCAACGAGGCACCCGATGTCCTTTGAAACTAGAACTCGGCCGACCTATCGAGCACGCCGAGTCAAAGTGTTCACCGAGGACCGCCGCTCTCCGGGGCACGTAGAAACCGGTGACGCGGGGAAAGAAACGAGGGTGTAAGACGGAAGAATATGCGGGGAAGAATAACGAGCGTGAGGAGAGGGGAAACGAGGAAGGGAAGGAAGGAGCAAAAACAACCAGATGCCTGGTCGTGCCGGCTAACCGTACCGATGAACTTTCGGCTCCCGGTGGAGCGCGATGAATAAGTGACCGCCGTCCATCTACCATGCTGTACACGCTGTGCACGTGCAGAGGCGCGCGCGCGCGCGTGCAGTTGGATGCAGCTACGAGCCATCGTAGACACCAGCACTATCACGCGCGCGCTCGCGCTCGCGGCCACCTACGACACGGGCTAGCTAAACCTTCACCGTAGGTGCACCGCGGAGAGGTCGTGCCGAAGGTGGCCCGGCGTTGAGGATCGTGCGAATGCGGCCTAGGCGGCGGATGGAGGCCTGCGGAACGGTGAAAAGAGAAGTAGGAGAGAAGGCGCGAGGGGGGACCTTTTATAGACGTCGTTTGTAGGACTCGATATATCGGACGCGATGCTGATCGCGCGCATCGCCGATCGAAATCCCTCTTTAGTTTCCTGGGATTCAGATCGTTTTGTAAGCCTGCACTTATGCATGTTGAAAATATCGCGGGGTATTAAGATAAGAGGGGGAATAAAATGCAAGAAAATCCCTTCCTCTTTACTTCAAAAAAAAAAAAAAAAAAACATGGAATAATTTAAGAATCGATTCTTTGCACAATTTAGAATAGATCTTTTCTTAACAGATAGCTAGAGGCGCCGGCAGTATTTTATTTATTTAGAAATCCAGGGAGTCCTACAAATTAAATTTCAGAAAGTCAAACAGAAGAAAAATAATATTTTTACGTAACTTCAAGTGAGCTTTACTTATTTAGACATTCGATAATACAATTTAATTCGCACACATTTGCCCGAATGCAGTTAGGATGACATTTTATTGCGAAATTATCAAACAGTAGTTTTCGCTTTTTGTAATAAATAACTTCAAGGAGGAGAGCCCGCAATAAGAAAATAATTCTCGCCGTAGATTATTTAATCTATTAAAAGTTTCTTCATAATTTGAAATCTCTGCTACTTCATTACGAGTGTTGTGGTCGGTCGAGAGCGGAGAAATGTCGGCAGGAAGAAGGCACAAAAAAAAAAGTAAAATTGGCTCATAGTGCTCGGCTCGTCTGTTTGCTTTGGTCGGCGCTATTCCAGTAGCAGCCCCGAGAAGAAGGTAGCAACCAGCACATAAAGCCGAAACGTGAGAGAAAAAGAGTGTATTGGAGGGGGGCTTGGTTAGCCGTGGCCGATCGATCAGCATTGGCGGTTTTTGCGCTACCCATATGTCATAGTCGGCCCGGTCGAGAACATGCCGTGGCATAGAGAGCCCAGCTTGGGCCCTCTCGTCTGTCCATTCATGATATGTGGCAGAAAATTCGGTGGGTGGCCGACACGAGATCGGCGATGCCATAATCGTGCGCGCATCGTGCCGCATCGCGCGTCGCTTCTCTCCCTTCTCGCTTTACCGTACGCGACGATAGCACTTTCGCCGATCCTTTCTCCGAAATTATTCGTTCGACGCGGATGCATCTACTCGATTGCAACGGTTTATTAGCGGAGAGTGACGGGTAAGATATGTCCCACAGCTGTGAAAGAATTCCTTTAATGTGATTGAGCTTTCGATTTTTTGTTTGTAATATTAAGTACCTCGAAAAATATTTTTCGTTCTTGCAAGCAATGAAATTTCTTATTACTTAGGAATCGAATAAATACTCGAGTAAATCGCGTCGGTTATGAGTAAATCGATCAATCCCAACTCGTAAAACTCAAATATATCGGTATGCCGACTCTTACAACATGTTGGCGTGGAGTATACTACAAAATTGACACGCATCTTCCTCGATCTCCTTGTCGTCTCGATCTCGCGATTGTACCCGGTAATCATCAGCGACGCGCGTGAATCGCTCTACCCGCGAAGCTAATACATAAAGGCAACGAGGTCATCGGGCGCGATCTCGAATTCGGCATCGGGACAATGGCTAGAGAATACGAGAAGGATACGGGGAGGAAGTGGGAGACGATGACGATGAAAGAAGACAGTCGAGATAAAAAGGAAAAAAAAAACGAAGAGAGAGAAAAGGAGATGGGGCGAAGAGGAGAGCGAGAAGGGGGCGAGATGGTACGTGGGTGCAGCGGTGCTAGAAAGTGTCCCAGACCGAGAGGAGAAAAAAGAGTCCGGGTCAGTTTGAATAATTTTGACCACACCTCTCGTCAAAGCGATACACGAGCGTATGAATACATACATTTAAATGCGCCCCGCTGCCCGGGGAAGTATTGTCCGAATTTTTAAGCGGCTTCGCGCGCGGAGGAGCCGCGAAGAGCGGGAGAGCCCGTCGGCGAAGTCGTCACGAAGCGGAGCTCCGTGTGTCCCCGGGTGACCGATATTTCTTGAGCTCTCGTCGCGAAACCACCTGACTGCCTCCGCAATTTTTTCCTGCTCGTATCGTCCTGCCTCTCGCGCGGCACGCCGTTCTCGGTCTTACCTGTTTTCCGGAACATGTAAATTTATGCGCCGCGGGGTGAGAAAAAGAGTCGGGAGAAAGAAGACGCCGTCTCATCGTCGAAACCGGAAAATTCGTCGCTCGATCTTCGAAGCTACGAGCGCGTGGTTTTCATTAAGCCCGAGTTAAGACATTGAGGAAAACGTTGAAAACGCGGTGAAAAATCGCGATATCGCGTTCTTGACGTAACAGGTGCATTCTTTTTTATCGTATCTTTCGGCAGCGTTTAAAACAAAGCGATTATGTATATTCGCATAGAAAAAGAGGAAGTAGGGAAAACAGATATATTACATGTCAACGATAAAAATAATAATAATGAATATCATGGTGCATTAACAACGGCATGCTGGGTAAAGAATCCAACGTGCAATATTGCAGGCAGTTTGTAATGAAGATGTCTCATAAAACATTTTTTATTCTAACACGTGACATTTACGAGCGATAGAATAACTTTGACGGCTGCCTGCGTGAATTGGAATACTTCGGGTACTCGTAACCAGGTAAAAGGCGACATCGACACATTTTTATCTCTTCCTGATATAATCACGGAGAATTACGATGCCGTTTGCTCTTGTACCGTTAAGAATAGACTTGCGATTAGCCTTCTTCCGTAATTTGAATATAGATTCGCAGGAAGAGAACCAGAGAATGAGAAAGAAAGAGAGAGAGGGAGAGAGAAATCGAGAGAAGTTACATGATGCCTCGATATACGATGCTTATACATGCTTGGGTATTCAGAAGATTGATCGTGAAAGATCATCGTGTACAGAATAGAATGTCCCGCCGAGGATGCTAATCAATCTACACAGATTAATAATAATACTAATTAAATTAGTAAGATATTAGTAGCTCGACAAAGCAAAATCCATCGAATGCCGTAAACATCACGTCGGAATTAGAAATCTAAAGATTTCAGTAATTCAAATAAGGATGTTACTTGGGCGATTGGATTAAATTACATAGAAACTCGTGTAACATTAATTAGACGAATATTCATTTTATCTGACTTTATTATAATTAAGATTTTTTATTATTAGAATTTTTGTTTTACCTATATTTGAATTACATTAATTATTAGAGGATCATTATCGTAAGACTAGTTCAGCAATAATATTTCGAATATTCAAATATAAAGCTGCGCTTTACAGCCGGAATGTAATTGTGAGTCAAATGATATTAGCGCGATTTTCCTATCGCGATAAGTGGTATGGGGACGGTGCGAGCGTAACGTTTCTGGCACCTTTTGCCTGCCCATGCATTCCGATTGGTGGGTGTGAATCGGTGGCACGTACCTAGGCGAGCCCAACATCGCGCGATAGATCGATTCGCGGTGTCCAATGGAGGAGAAACTACGATTACATGGAAAAATATACGAGAATTCTCGAGCAGATGTGAAGCGTGCAAAAATAAAGAGAAGATGATAACATAACTGCTGACGTAACGACGATCGGCCTGTTTTATCGCATTTAAATGAACATAGAAGAAGTACATGTTTTGAAATATCGTCTTTTGGACATTGACTTCGAAGCATCAATCTTTGAGTTATTAATTACTAAAATGTTACTCTTCTTTCAGCATGTTAATCTTATATAGTCATTTATAATTAAAATTGCGTTTCACGTGTGACACAATTGAAAGTTCTTAAGTGAAGACAATGATAAAATCAAATTTTCTTGAAAAAAAAGACCAATTCCTTAGGAAAATAACGAATCAAACAATATGATAATTAGGTGTTTACAGTTGACTACTACGATAAATGTCTTCCAGAAGACAAGCATTTGAAGACGATCAATGTTGAAGATTACTTCGGTCTTCGTGGACAATAAATCTCGCGTGCAGTGTTGGCGCGCGCTTAGCGTTTCTGACGGCTTATGACCGTCTGTACATTCCGATTGGTGGGTGTGAATCTATGGCACGCGTAGGTATGGTCACTGGTGCGTTAAAGTTCGCCCGTTGCATCTGCTCGTGATGTATAATAAGAAGAAAGAGGGAAATTTGTTGCACTCTGAGAATATTTTCGCCGAAAGCAAAAGGCGATAACAAATAGAATACAAACTAGGAATTCGCGAGTAAACGTAAAAACAAATAGCATGCATTGCATGTTAAAAACGAAAAATAAACGAAATTATTTATAATTTAGATAAAGAAATGTGTAAAAGAAAATAAATTTATATACTTGGCAAATGAAAAAAGAAAATATTGAAGCGCCATCAAAATATTAATATTAAAATTAAATTTGAAGCAAAGGACATATCGAAATAAGAAAAACGCAGCTCCAGATCAGTTTACATAGAATTCGACGGAAGGTAGCGAACAGCGGATGGAAACGAAAAGCGAACGGTGCGCCCGTGTCTTTTTCACGATGACAAGGGGATTCTCGTAACGGGCACGGCCCCGCTAAGACGAATTTGTCGGGCGTGTGTAGTTCGAGCGAGACGACACCAATTCTATTTGCATGTGCGCGAGATCTTTCGATTCATCGCGTCAATCGCGGAAAAAACAGCTATTAGCATAAACAAATTCCTGCTTCGACGTATCGTCGTCCTCGAGACACGTGTAGTTCCGACCGTTTCGCAATTGCCATTCCGAATCCACATAATTTCCCATGTCTTTGTTTTCACCGATATGGCATCATAATATGACATGTTAAAATACGATTGCGAAAAACCCAGCGCCAAATAAACCTCGTTGTGCAAACAGAAATACATATTTCTATCGGAGTTGCCGATTGTTTTCTCTTTATTGCAAATTTCCTCATTTAACTAGTTAAAAAGCTTGGACGAATAATCGCGTGGGAATACAAAAAATAATAATATGGTAGAAGATTAAAAATATATTTAATGAAAGAAAAAGTGAGACAGTATAAAATAGTTTAGTCTATGTAATTAAATTTCTTCCACGTCTTCGAACCGTCTTCATCTTGTTATTCGAAAATTCTCAATTTTGGAAAGTATTATATCAGATCTTTTCAGATGTCTCGCTTCCTCGCGATTACTCGCCCCGATTACTCGCCATATGACGCAATATCGAATCCAAATTGTTTTATCCGTATATGTGAGAGACGTATCTACTTTTCTTCAGCTCCGAAAAGTACGAAGAAAATAAAAAGAATGAAACTTTCACGATTAACTTATTTCAAACCTGAATTTCTAAAGACGTACCGAGAGACAAATATCGAGCGTGCCGCCGTCGCGCGATTCCTCCGCGTTACATACCACGATATTTTCGGTGCGACTGTCATATCGACTTTACTGTCGCAGAGCAAAGAACGAGTCGCTCAGACGATTGTAAAATATATAAACATTGCGCAACGTGAATTTTGAATGTATGATAAAATGGACTATCGAGAAATGTGCTTAAAACTTGGCTCGATTTTTATTTAATTTAGAATATTATTCAATATATGTATTTTGGCTATCCACTATATCGATCATTTCATTATCATTGAGAGAGAAGATTGATGAAAAAATGAAAGATTAAAGCACATACCCAATAGCCTAATCGCTATGTCGTCCAAATTCTTCTTGTGCTTATCCAAATCACATAGCGAAAGCACTTACCTGAAACAAAAATTTATATTGTTAATTAAAATAAAGTGGACTACACTGTTAAACTCGTAGTGTCAAATTATAGCCAATTTGAGTCATTTTTAACTATTCCATAGGTCGCCACTGCTCCTACTCAATATTTTATTAATTTTGGACTAAAAGGAAGGTAAAATTTTGACTAACATGGAAGTTAAATTAAATAAATTAATAACATATTAAGTAAGGCTTATTCAATATGTCGCTAATTTTATCTCAATGTTTTATGTTCATTTCTACCAATGCAGATTAACTTTAATTTTGGTTTAACTTACTTTCTATCTTTTTTTAGTCCTAAAAATTAGAAAAAGATGAAAAGTAAGTTAAACCGAGATTAAAGTTAATCTGTAGTGGTAGAAACAGTCATTAGTCAAATTAATCGAATATTGAGTAGGAGCAATGGCAACATAGAAGTTTACAGTGTAGATAAAATATAATATAAAGATATTTCCACGACGAAAAAAATAAAAGGGAACGGGGGCAGACGGCGAGAATGAATTATTTTCTCTGATTGAGTCGTCTTAAAACTCGAAATTCCGCGAACGTCTAGAAGAGCAGAGAGGCTAGCAACAGCGTGCACCGTACGCAATTCCTGACGGCGCACGACTTGACGACGGTATTTTCGGTACGACTGTTATTTTGACTTTTATGGCCGCAGGCACTGAAGAACATTATCGGTGACATTTGTCCGCGCCGGACAAAACATGTTCCGGTCCGGTAGGATGACCCTAACGCCGCGCCTTTTGTCGAGCGAAAGGCACCCAGCCGACCCGGCGTGTCTTTGTCATTATATAACGCCATTGTGGCCGCACTTGCCCGGCGTGGAAGTCGACTATGCCTTTGCATATTATTAAAATGACGATGATTGTCATTTTTGTCCCCTCGCCCCCTCATCTCCTTCTCTTCTCTCGTGCCACTAGCCCTACCTCTCTCCGTCTTCTCCTGGCCTACCCGACGCGGTACGCCTCGGCCACCGACACACACACACACACACCCATGGGGTTCCCGTGGGAGAGAGAGAGAAGGAGAGACTTTTCTCTCTCTTCTTCGCCCGAAGACGGAGAGACACACAGAGAAAGGGAGAACTCAGAAATTCCTTCTCGTCCTGTTTACTCTCTTCTTTCTCTTCTCGCTCATCGTCGTGCGCGCGCGCACGAGTCTCGGCTTACTCCTACGTCTCTTTCAGCGTGTCACTCTCCCTCATATCGCCTTTTACTCGCTCGTTCCTTCCCCGTCCGTCCAACGATTCCCCTCTATCCGTCCAGAGGTTTCGCGCCGGTCTCTATCTTCGTCGTGCCGCGTCTTTCAGCGCGTGCAGAGGAAGACTCATCGCCGCGCGCCTCCGTACCGCACGATCGCGGACCGCGTACTTGTGTACCTCGTATACAAACGGTGACAATAATCGTAACTTTCGTTGGCGATGATGCGCAAAACGATCGGCCGTTACGAACGAGCGAGACGAATTGACCGCGGGCGTTCGCCGATCTAGCGAATCATGTTCATTCAATTTCTCCAAGTTTATATACTTGCATGACTTGAGCATGGTTTCTACGAAAAATTCAATAGACACATCTAGATAAACTTTGTTCAAAATCAAATATCAATTTCATTTCAAATCAATTTTATAAAAGAGACATAAATAAAAAATATGAGAGAAAGGAGGAATTTATCAGATACGAGATATCACTGAATACTGTTAAAAACTCGTAGTGTCAAATTATACTCAATTTGAGTAATTTTTAACTATTCCATAGGTCGCCACTACTCAATATTTCATTAATTTTGACTAAAAGAAAGATAAAATTTTGACTAATATGCAAGTTAAATTAGTCAACAACTTATTGAGTAGAGCAATATGTCGCTAATTTTATCTCATTGTTTTAGTCAAATTGATCAAATATTGAGTAGGAGCAGTGGCAACCTATAGAAGTTTACAGTGAAGAAATGTTAAACGTTATGAAACGTAATTAATGCCTGAATCATGCGACACACTTAATCTCAAATAAATATAATTTCAAGGTAATTTAATAAAATAATGAGACTGATTTACATCGCGCGGGTAAGAAGGCAGAAATTATTTTCGAGTCGTTCGTCGGGAAAAAAGGCAGACGAGTAACGTACTCTCTTGATAAAAGGAACATTTGTCGAATGTAAATATCGCGTCCTTAATAGCCGCTGGCTCGATGATTCGTCGCCGCCCGAATGGCCGACGGAAATTCATTGATAGCGGCCGGGACGCCGTGACGCAACTCCACGATTCTTTTGACGTGGACGTCCTCCATCGGTTCCTCGGTAAATTCGATACACCTGTGTGCCAATTGTTTTGACATGTGTCCCCATTGTGCGGCCTCTCCAGACGCGCAGACACATATTCACATACGAGGGCCCATTCGACCTCTTCGCGCGTCACAACGCGGACTATGCGGGTCGTACAGTCCGAGATCGAAAAAAAAAAAAAAGGAAAAAGCGAACGAAAGAGAGAGAGAAAGAGAGTGAGACGAGGACATGGACCCTCTTCGATCACCATTGTTGTAAAAAAAGAAGCGAGAGAGAAGAAAGAGTCGGAACGAGGCTCGAAAACCGAAAGGCGGCGACGGGCGATTCAATTTTCTGATTAAACGGCGCGTATAACGGTGCCGAATTTCACGACCTTGCTCGCAGGCGGCGGCGATTTAGCAATTCTCTGTCCGCACGCATCGGCCGGCGTACGTCACGAACGCGCCGCAAGCCGCAGGTCGTTCGCTTCGCATCCCCGTGCGCGATCGCGAGAGAAGGCGCGCGCGCGCGATCATTTTTGGGCGCGTCCGCGACGACGACGACATCGCGGGGACAGGATATAGGTTGTACGAGCACAGCGGAGAAAGTTATGGCTTTTCTATTGTCTCGCGCGGGTGCTTCGACCTGGCCGTCGTTGAATTAAGCGCTGCGAAGAGGATGTGCCCCGTCCTTATTCGAGCGAGGCACGTAATGATAACCCAGTGTTAAAGGATCGTTAAAAAAAAGCGTTCAATCTTCATTCCAACGTATAATTGGGTTTACAAAAAATGGAAAAATTACGGAGCCAAAAGCTAACTTTTGGTGATTAGTTTCTATCCATTTTAGCGTCTATTTGAGATTTTCGATGATTTACTTTTGATAATAAAGCGATTAATCACAGTTTTATTTAATTTGGGGGTAGAATACTTGCTTGCAATCCATTTAATTTTCGAGAACGCTTATAATCGCATATGCACCTGAGATTTCATCGATTACCAGGTTTTCTCTTTTAAGTGGTTACAGCACAGGTCGTTCTCTCGACCGACGTCCTTCTTTTTTTGTTGCCGCGACTGTACAGGTGGTCAGTTGCCCCAACGAAACCCGCATCGTATGGGACAGGTGAGGGCCAATGAGATAAATTCGATCTGACCCTCATGACCGTAGGGTACATTAAAACGCGTAATTATGCAAATCTCCGACGCGAAGTCTCCGGCGAAAAGAAGGTCGCACGGCGAATGTATCCGCGCTGTTACGCGATAATCACTCTTTCATAAATGCAGATTGTTCTAAGTCAATGAAACTATTGCCAGACAATGTTATTTAAATTCTATGTGTTAAGTGATTACATATTTTTTATTAAGATATTTAAAATTAGATACAGAAAGAACGATTAAACTCAGGGATCTTGTTAAGACAAAATGGATCTTAATTCACGAAACATTTTTGCAAATTTTAAATGATATTTTGTATAAAATTTTTGAGAAACCACGAAGTGAAAGCTAACATTTCGAGAGGAACATTATCGAGCGCCCGAAACAAAACCGTACGGCAGCTAGAATAACACGCGCGTAAAGATGCACACGGGCCAGATAAAGGCGATGGATAAGGAACAGGGCCAAGACGATCAGGGCGCGGGCACAATACATCCGTTGGATGCAGGAAGACGGTGGTGAACCTGAGCGGGAAGAGAAAGGGGAAAGAGAGAGAGAGAGAGAGAGAACGGACCGGCGGACGATCCTAATCTCTCTCGGGCCGGGGCCACGGCCGAAAATTCAATTAAACTTTTGATATACGGGCGAAGCGCGTCGGTTCGCCGAGCGCGGCTGTGTAAACGAAAATTTCGCAAGCTTCACGTACTTTCCTTGGCCGATTCGACCGCCCGATGGGATCATCCGCAGACGCGTTGTCGTTGTCGACTCCTAAAACGTTTAAGCCGCGGCAAGTCGCTCGGCGCGGGGGCATCATCATGACTTAACGTTCAGTCCAGCTTTTCTGAATTTCTATCCCTCGGGCAGTATCCCTCGAACATATTTAAATCTATAGAAGATAGCCGGAAGAGAGCCAATAGGGATCTCTTTAGAAAAGAGGCGAAACAGAAGAATGTAAAAGCATTCTTAAAATAAATGGGGATACGGAAGGAAGGCACCAATAAAAAAAAATATAAAAATTGGAAATAATTAAATAAATGGATAAGAAAGAATATAATAAAAATAAGGATTAAACTACATGATATATCTGCAGTTTCTAGATTTTCTGTTTTTATTTCGTGACGCCTGTTTCTTATGGCTCTATTGTCACTCTTGATGCATTATTCTTCTCTGTAGGATATTATGTGATGTGTAAGTCTCGGACAAGGCAAGAGAAATGTGGAATTAGGGACGTCGCGATGTCATCGGGAAATTTATCTCGTGCGATTTGCCGGATCTGGAGTTGCAGCAACGTTCTGGACGCCCGGGGCGCCGAGCCGCTTCCGCCGCGAGGATATCGCCGATTGTCTCCTCGTTCCTTTCGATCTTTTGTCGGAGAACGCGCGGGGAGAGCGTGATTTGTGTGGGGAGCATGGGGGATTTTTTTCTTCGCCGTCGCTTATTCGGATACGGGATTCAATTCCAAATTGAGATCGCGTGTTTAGGATGCGTAGGATTACGGAGAGGAAGAGGATTAGGAGCGAGAGACTCCGAAAGGACATCGAACGCTGGATCGTTGATGATAATTGATTCCGCCTGTCGCCGATCTATCTCTAATTACGAAACTACTATCGGGTTGGGGAACCGTTACAAGATTATGTTAATTTCGATTTGTATCGATGAATAAGTACAATGACAGCTTGACTTTTTCAACTCAATGCCAAATACGATTAGAGGATAGACGATTCTACATATATGAGCGACTGTCAATCACACGAAATACTAAAAACATTTATTATTCTTTCCTGTAAGCCTCTCGCGATCTACTCATTATATAAATATATATCATATCTTAGAAAAATACTACAAATTCGAATAATATCGATATTCCACAATAATTTTGCGTTGCTTCCCAAAATTTTCAAATCAATTTTCAAATTTGTCCTTCTTCTTTTCCGCAAGTAAAATCGTACGTATCGAGCGTGCTCTTCTGAAGGTTTCTTCGTATATTCCAACGAATGCAGTCTCGGGCACCAAAAGAAGCGGGTGCTAGGACACTGGCGTCTATTTTTACTCAACCTACGACGTAACTGTCCAGCTGCGGGTCTTCTCGCGGTCAAATCGTGCGAGAAATGCCACGAATCGGAGGCGACGACGATTCGCTTTTCAGCCGAGAAAAGGCAGGGTGTTCGCGACGCTCGGTTCCGGGCCCTAAGGAAGAAGAAAAAAAGTCCGACTGGCCGCTCCGAGGAAGCGGCGATAATCAGGATCGGCGAAATTGCCGAAATGTGGTGCGCGCGTTGAATGAGAAGTGCGTTCGTCATTCCTGTTGGGGACTCCGTCACGTCGCGGAGCTCTTTCTCGGACAAATCGTCCATCATAGGCAAATATGACAAGCGGGCAGCGCCCCCCACAAAGGGAATCGGCACCGTGAAAAATCTGGCAGAACTGACGCTGCAGATTCGGACCTATCTCGCAATCGGCGGGCCCAGTGAGGTAAGAGAGGTGAGTATCCGCCGAAGGGAAAGGAGCCTAAGGAGAAAGGACGAGGAAGGCCCTTTTCCAATGTGTGACTTTCTTTAGGAACGTGCGATGCAACTGGACACCTTCCGAATCGTTGAACGGCGTTAAACCGTTTACGATCTCCGCTTCGAAATAGATTTTAACGTACTTTTATTGCTGGCATAGAGATGTGGCGTAAGAATGTTACAAAAGAAAAAATATTTATTATGAAAATATATATTATATAATATATATATATATTTATTATATAATAAATATTAATTACGCAGTATCTCTTGTTAATAGTTGTGATAATTACACGAAAGATTGTATTGGAAACTTTGCGTTAATAAATACAGAATATTTTAGTCGCGATAAGCTACTTTAAATTAATTTGCGACCTAAAAAATCCAATATAAATGAGATTAAAAATCATGCAAATGTGGATCAGCGACGGATTCAATCGCAGACGACGCTGCATATCTGAAATTGTCGACGAGAGAGCTCTCGGGGAGAAGGAAATTATTTTTTTCCGTTTTGCCGGCTATTTTTGCGCAGTCTTGCGCTCAAGGAGTTACTGACCTCTGGCCAGTCTGCGGTACAGCGAATCGCCTATTTTTAAACGCACGAAAAATGCATAGCCTCTCTTGCGAAAGAAATCGAGGAAACGGAAAAAAAAGAGGGAAAAAAAATCGGGCGAGAGAATTTTATTGTACAGTAATGACGAGAGAGAGAAAGAGGACGAGTAAAATGAGGCCGAAGAGACGAAGAAGGAGAAAGGTTGTTTTGTCCGTCGTCGATATTCTTGACAATGTTTATTTCGGAGAGACGGCCACGTATCCCGGTCAAGAAAACTTTCAGCTCTTCTCAAGTGTTTTACAAATACATAAAATCCCTTCTTCAAGAAGATGATTATGCTCATCGCTGATATCTATCCTGATGCCTGGCGCTCGGTTGCGGTAAAACAAAAATAAAGAAAAAATACGAGTAGCAGGCGGTACATGAAAAAATCAAATAACTGTAAAATCGTTTATTAATTTTCTTTAAAATACTTCTTTTTTTTGTTTTTTTAATATAAATTTAATACTTCTCTCAAATATTTTCTAGTTAAATTAATTGTAAGATCATTTTTTGTCGTGAACACATTTGCAATTCTTATAGCAATTTGACATAGCAATACATTAATATTGTGTGAACGTTCTGTAACATTCTGTGAAATAATAAGAAGCGTTTACAAATGAAAAAACGATAAATAAGTAGTTATACTTAATGTTCATTACGTGGATAAAAGCAATTTAATCATTTAGTCGCTGGCAAAGTTAAAAGTCGTTGGCGAACCTTTTTGAAAGGATCTCTGGAAACGCTCGACGGGACTGACCGATCTACCTGTTCAGGTGCATCTAGGGATTCCGGTGGCTCGCCAATTTAAAAGTAATTTTCTCGAATCCTTTTAAAAAAGAGGCCAGCCAAATCACGGTCTTCCCACGGTTGGTCAGCTGGCCTGCGTCCAGAAGCGACGATCTTTCGCTCTATCCGCCCATCTTGCCCGATTCTCCTCTACTTTCCTCTGTTCACTCTTTTTTTTTTATGAATTTCGATTTTTCTACCTGGGCTCTATCTCGAGTCATCCGAAATCTGGGATAGCATACAAGATCTCTTTTACAGTTATGCGAAGAGATTTCGGTATGAGATACTAAATGAGAACTTATCATCTTATTGTAGCCTTAATATAGAATTTTCCTAAACTCTATTTCTGACGCACTACGTTAATTAAATCGCAAGAGATTGTTGAATCTATTTTCGACCAATGGAGTAATATTATTGTCTTGTACGTATAAATTCTTAAAGAAAAAAATAATTTTCTACAGACTTAAATTATACCAATTGTATATTACTTATTTTTTTAATATTTAGAAGTAAATTTTGAGATGCATTTCTTTGCAATATACCGCGTACGATTATGATTGAAGTTGACTGAAGTTGATTATGATCAAATACATCACGAAGCTTCGTAAAATCATGTAAATTATGCGCTATACAGAGTCCTACGAGAACAATTCAATCGAGCTACGAAGGAAAAAAGAAAATGAGAAGCGCAGAGATCACTCCCAGCTGTGCGGAGTCAATTTTTCGGAAATTGACGCGGCACGTCACCGGAGACGCTAATGTGAGATCTGGATATCGGGAGTGATCGAGCCGCCGAAGAATGGAAGCTCGATCGTATAATCGATCTCGATGAATGGCCGAAATTCGATCAAAGGGGGCGATCGGCCATATTGGGCGATGAAGAAGGACAGGGTCCTCTCGTACGGGAAAATTTTCAAGAACACACGTGGTTCGTGTCGCCCCCGGCGCCCCACCCCTCCCACTTTTTTCTCGGATCGCTTTTTATATACCTTCTCCTTTTTCGGGGCCCTAGGATTTTTTTCTTACCCCTTGGCCGGCCATCTGCCGCTACGGAAGGGGCGGCCAAGATGCAGGATCTACGTGGAGGGGTTAGGCCAGAAAGGAGGAAGAAGGATGCGTACACGGTGGAGCGGCAGGCGAGAGATGATCCACGGTGGAGCAAAAGATGCACTAGGGAGGAAAGAAGACGGATGGAGAACAGAGAGGAGATCGAGAAAGCCCATCATCCGGGGGTAATGGCTTAAGGCCCAGTTTAAGATCCCCGCTAGTAGCTTCTCTATGTCTGTAGAACGTGATTCACATCTACGAGAATCAGTTCAATGACGCCGATGGAGCCTGCGACTAGAAGAGATTTACAAGCAGAATGGCCAGATAGATAATATTTGAATATTTTATAAAAAAAGTAGTCCCTATAACGCGGCTTATAATTGCAATTAGTACAGATAAATGCCAATTTTTAATTATAATTAATCATAATCATTATAATCACTAGTTGATTTAATAACGCGTTATTTATATTTCATTTACTTCACTTTCATTCACGTTATCGTACATTATATGCCTTCTTCCGCTGAAATTTAAAAAAATTTGTTCTTGAAGCGAAATAAATTAATATAAATGATAAATTTATATTTGAATAAATCATAATTTCTTATTTATATTTGATTGCCCAAGTAATTATCAAGCGAGTATGTTTTTTGATGTCGATTTTTATACTTGATCGAACTATAAAAGAAATTCGGACATCACATAAAACATCTTTTTCTATGACAATGCTGTTATCCCGAAACAGAGATTTTTTTTAAGTCACTGCAACGCCAACTGCGGTCCGTTCTCACGGGCGGGAGGCGCGACCGTGCGTTTTCCCGAAATTTTTCAGCGGCGAGCTTGCCATCAGTTTTTCGTCGGTCCACGGTGCGGGCATGTAGACTCGGGCTAACAACCTAGCAGTATTTTAGTTTTTTTACTCCCCTCCCGAAATCGTTTTTTTGCACCTTCCGCCGCTGAGAAGAATCTGTGCCATTCGGGGTACCGTAAGGGTCGTTTCCTCCCTCCCTCTTTCTCCGTCTAGTACGCTCCCCCTCCCCTCGCTCCCGCTGTTTTTTTCTCCATCCACAAGGTGTTTCCGCCCTGATGCAGTTCCGGCGCCTTGACCCCCTCCCCCCTTTTCCTCTCTGTCTTTATTGGCCCCTAGGAGAAGGGAAAGAAGAAAAATACCCGAGCACCCTCGATGGTGGCTCCCACCACCCCACGGTGCCCGTTCGCGCCGCGTACACACCATGTATCGTGATAGACGAGGAATGCACCTAGAGCAGCATCGGCACGACGGTGCGTTACCCCCGGGAGAAGCGCAGGATGTTTTTTTCCGGTGCGCCACGGTGGGCCGTGCGAAAGTCGGCGCGGTGAGAATTTTTTTATGCAAAAATGGACATGGGAAAAAACGGGAGTCCGTGGACCAACATCGGTCGAATGTTAACGTCGTGCGCCAGATGCGCCGATAAAATTAATCACGAGAGTAATTATATGTATTTTAATCATTACTGAACGTAAATTTTCTGAATCATTGCGAGATTCGTAATGATTATGATAATTAGAGATGTAGCTTAATTCTAAGTTGTATAATATTTGCTAAAACATATAATATAAAAACATATGTAGAGTATATGAAGTTTCGACAGAAACTTGTTTAAACTTCATGTAAAATAATGATTAACTTTAATTTATATATATTATAATTATGTATATATAATTTATATATGTTCGATTTTCGACCGGAAACAATTAAGAATTTTCTTGAGTAAGATAATTTTGATTTATTATTGTATATTATAAATATCAGTGTCATTCAAAATCTTCATCTATACATAGTCGCATACAATATTTCAGACGGATTTGAGCAATAGATCGAAAATAAAATGTAAAATAGTATTATACATATTAGACGGATTTCTGATTCGTTTTATTGAGCCACATTGATAGACAGCAATTGTATGGATCTCATTAATTCCGAACAAAATGGACTCGGTTCACTACCAGAATCTAGCATGACCCACTTTGCCATCTGTGGTGACGGAAATTAGATTACGCTGGAAGTTAAATTAAAATTTTGAGATCTGAGTTCAGCGATCTTGCAGATAATTATAATTCGTCTTGCTAATGATTATAACGCAAAAATTCAACGAAGCATACATATAATATTAGCTGGTGATATGAATCAAAATTTATGTCATGAAATTTTATTTATTAGAGATGAAGATTTATCGACAAACATCTCAAAGTGATGCAAAACTAAAATCATCTTATAAAAAATTTAGAGGAAATTATACTTAATAATTTATTATTTTCTCATTCACATTCTATGTATAATTATATATTTCGCGCATCTTTATTATTATTTTGTATGTATATTTTCTTTATAGCTGCTTATGTTATGCTCTCTGATACTGTTTGGTCTAAAATAATAAATAGATTCTTTTTCTCGTGTAATCTCTTTTTCTTTTTCTTTCTCTTTTCCTTTCTTTCTCTTTCGATTTCTTCCTCTCGCTCTCTTCCTTTGGTTCCGTTGTTTCTTGCTGTCCTGATTTAGTACACCGTTAAATCATCGATGGTGACCGTCCTGTCCTCGGGCGCGGAAAGGTATCCTATGAGAATGCGAAATTCTACGCGACGTTAATCATTCGCGATGATCGGACAGGCGTCGTCGAGATGCACATACCGATACATATCGATCCAATTTTCGCCACACAGGCAAACTCTCGACAAAGAAAATAAAAAAAAACTTAAGGAAATATATGCGCGCGCATGTACGATAGAGTTTTCTCACACAACTTTTCGACCTGTCGATATTTCAAACTCGTCATCTTTAACAAAATATAATAGACGCGGGCATATAATTTCACGATTAGTAGAATTTCGATACTGTTAAATTAAGAAAAACTTCTTGATGAACCAACCGAGTTTAATGTATTCTTAAGATATTTTGAAGTGTCACTATTGTACACTGAAAAAAATTCTGGTTAAACGGACGAATTAGAAAATCTTGTAGGATTGATCAAATATTCTGGTAATTGTAATAGAAATTCTAATTATTATAACAGAACTAAATACTTTATAACTTATAATAACCAGAATTCTTATTGCAATAATCAGAATATTTGATCAATCCTACATGATTTTACTGATTCGTTCGTTTTTAACCAGAATTTTTTTTCAGTGTATGTAATATTATTATAAATATTTATATTAGTATTGCTACTCTCAAGTAATTTTCTTAAAAAAAAACTGTGGTATTAAAAAATTGCGTTTACGCAATATAAAATTGACATTAATAATTAGTTTAATCTTTAAGGTTCCTAAGGTTTCGACGCGACGCAGTTGACGATTGTCAAAAATTTGCTTGGCGGGCTAGTCAGGGCATATCCGGTTACGAGGGCTCGGCCAGAAATATCTCGCGACCGAGAGAAAAACGATAAGGCGGTGCAGGGTAACTGATTTCCCGTGCGTGCGTGCCGATGGGGACTTTCCGGGAAAAATGGGCCGCGCCGTTCCCGCGTGCGCGCGTGCACGAGGTCCGGGGCCAACCCTTGCGACAAGGAACGTCCAACACTCCTCTAAACACCCTTGGCAAGGGGTCCGTTCTCCGGTTATATTTGGTAACTGTCTCTTCTCAAGCACAACACATGCCGCAGTGGCGTAGCCACAAATAGATCGCGTGTGGTCAATTGCTTCTTTGAAACTTCTGGTCATCGGAAGGACAAAGAGGACATGCTTAACGAATGAATCATGCTTTGCATATAATATAATCGAGACGGCGATATTGCATAATCGATAAAATTGCTATAACTATTGTCTTCTCGTTTTCCAAGTTACAATAATAAAATAAAAAAATAAATATTATACAAATTTGTTTGAACAAAAAATACATTGAAGGAAGACGCTGTTAAATGTTTTGTAATAACACGAAATATTTATTTCAATAAAAAGCGGGAATGATTTATATAAATCTTAAATTAAAACGTTAATTGTTACGATTTATTCAGAGCCTGCCAAATGTAAAAATATTTGGAAATAGTTCGGGAGATCATAGTACGGTTTCGGGTGACCCCTTGACCATCTCCAGTCACCGATACGTTTACCAGCGCCGGCGCGCAATCGCTTCAGGGATCGTTTCGCTTTTATCTTCGGACCTCTTTATCCCTCTTTCGAGCTAGCATCAAGGGGAACCGAGGAGTGAGTCGCGGGGAACGGAGAGGGAACGATAAACTCCCACGAAGAGCTGGACGCGGCCGAAACCATTGGACCTCCTTCTCGTTGCCGTCTTGGTCGTCGTCGTCGTCGTCGTGGTCGTCATCGTCGTCGGTGCGAGGCACATGTGCACGTCGCCGAGTCGCCAGACAGATCTTTTTTGTCCCGAAGTAAAAATAATCTTTAAAACCCCGAACAGGATGCGTTGTTAGGGCAGGGATCACGGGTAGGGGAGCTGAAAGGGGGAGGGACGGGAGGAGAAGAGGATAACGCGCGGGCATCGTCACCAAGACGGTCCACGCAGCCACGGTTTTTTCACCCTTTGGACGGCTCGTCTTCTTGTAACGGGTGTCCGAAATTAACGTCCTGCGACACGGAGGGTCCCCGGCTCGCGCCCAACTCGTTTCTCCGTTTCGAACGATGCGTTCGGCCGCATCTGTCGGAAATGCGGCGTGAATGATGATCGTTGCGGCCGAGAGAGACTGAGAGAGTATCGGAGGATTCAACGAAAGCTTTCAACGAAAAAGAGATTAATAAGAAGTTGCCGATATAAAATATAAAAATACTTCCTTACTTTTTTCTGGAAGGAAATATTTATCGTATAAATCAATTAAGATCAAGGAAACTAGAATGGTACTTTTTGAATTGTACGCTATAGCAAAGAACTGAGCCGAGAAGACGCGACATCTCGCAACCGTATGCTATTATGCTATCGCAGATCACCCGGTGGTCGTATCGGCGACACACTTCGGCGGGCGCGTGACGAGAACATTATCGCGGTCTGTTGGTATTGTTTGACTTAACTAGATGAACGCGCCAATGTACGGGGGCATGTGTCGTCACACGACAAAACCGATTCAGAATGCTCCGGAAAACATAATAACTCAAGTGCGAATAATTCTTTTGTAGAGAATAAGGAATTGTATATTGCATGGATAGAAATTCATTCTATAAAATTAAATTTTTAATCTTTAAAATTAGAGATTGATTTTTATATATTACTGATTGGCATAATTAAATGAAGAATCTTTGCAACTCTTTCTATAACTGAATACTGACTAAATTATTTAGATATTATTTAATAAATAAATTGTCCAGTTACTGCTTAGTTAATATGGACAATTTTTTAATAATGCAGTCGTTGCATTTCTATCCATGCACTAAATTTTAACGTTGCAACATTTGTAGGATATTTTTGCTGATAATATTCATGTCCTACTAAAGATTTAAATATAATATAAAAAAACCATAGTATAAAAAATTGAACTAAATATAGAAAGAAGTTGACTATTTTAAAATTAATTCCGATGTCGAAGTCGGAGAGACTTTAAGCATTCATAATCTGCGGAACTGGACTTTGTCTTTTTTCTATTCGCCTATTTCGTTGCAGGCCACGGAAGAAGCGTCTTGTCGGGGAACCGTGCTGTCTGTGCGGCCTGAAGAATCGCAGAAACACGCGTGAGCCGAGAGGCATAGAGCGCGGAAAAATTCTATGAACTTGCGGTCGTCCGGAATACAGTGGCCCCCACGGTAATGAATGTGGGAATTTCACACGGGTCAACGGATCGCTGCCTTTTCTAGAGATACGTGCAAGGTGCACTTACAGTGCACATATTTTCTCTCTCTCTCTCTCTCTTTCTTTTCTCTCTCTCTCCCCCCTTCCTACCCCTCTTTTCTCATTTTCTTTCTCTCTCTCTCTTTCCTTCTGCAAGGCAGGATGAGTCAAAGTGTATCCTAACATGTGTGCTCGTAATAAACCGCTTGATAACTTATGCATTCCGAACGAGCGATACTATCTATCTAGCGCTGCCGTAAATAAGATATACAAACTGGATGCGGCGCATATAAATTCGCGAGCGCATCGTATAAATGCGCGTGGTCCTCCCGACGCGGCGCTCGCGAAAGGCACTCGCTAAATTGCACGTCGGAAACTTTCCTCGCGCGATCTGGATTCGTTAATTCGTCCGGGGCAGGAGAGTCTAACCGAAGGAGATATTCCCCATCGCTCAACTTACACAACTCATGTTTGTTCGATACAGCAAATAAATTGCAATTGTATACGATTGCATATATATATATATATATATATACATACACACACACACGACACCTTATCGCGTATCAGTCGCAAAATGCATCTGTTATGAATCTAATATATTCAAATGAATTCCCTGAATCGAGTGGAATAAATTGTTTCTGAAAACTATTTGTTGCAGAGTCATCTCAGTGAAAACGAGGAAAGGTAATAGATTCAAATGAGCGTTAATCCGCGGGGTTTATGCGAGTGTCGTAAAGAACGCGGATTAATCTTCGAAACACTTTGGCTTAAACTTACGCTGTTGATTCGCATGCCGTGCATTCATTACTCTTTATTGTGAAATCTCGCTATTTTTTGCGCTACATACGTTCGGCAGTCGCAATAGTGGTAACGAGTTCTCTTCTGAACCTCTGAGATCAGTCGATTAGGCACGATCACGATGCCGCCGCATTGACCACGTTGCTTAATGAACAGAAAAATTTGCACTGTGATTCTTAGTTCGAAGAGATCTCAGATCTCTTTCGTTTAAAGTAGATTGTAATAATACTTTATTAAATTTATTTATATAAAACCGAAGCGTGAGATTCTTCTGCCTGAAATCAGACTTTTTAAGATCGAAGCTACCGCATCATTATTTTTGTATCTTCTCATGTTCTCTCCCTCTTTTTCTGCTCAGGAAAATTCTAATATATTTTTTGTTATACTTATCAGTAAACAGTTAAGATCTTTTGTCAAATGGAAAACGGGAAAAGGATTCATATTGATAGAAAAATAAAATTCTCGGAAACCTTTCTCGCCCTTTCTCAGCTTGCCTGGTCGAGATTTACGTGGACGGGCCCACGTAACACTGTCCAGGAGGCCCGAAACGCTTGAGGCCAGCGCTAGATAATTTTTTGGGGATTGTTAAAAGTCACTTCAGAGACGCCTCCACGGAGAAACAGACCGAGGACAGGCTGCATTTAAGGCCTGGGAAGCATTTTCGGCACCCTTCTCCCTGTTCCTGCCCCTCCGGGCCACTCGACTCGAGAAAAGTAGAAAAGAGATCGTCCTCTTTACCCGGCGGAAAATTAAAGGGCGCGTCCTATCGCGCGGTCCGTCACCATCGGACCGAAGATGAGAGAGGCGCGACGTCGTGTATACGTAATACGTAAGATACACGGATGCGCGCATACGTATGGCATAAGCTGTACACGCTTCCTTTGAAACTTCGAACTTCCTATCGCGACCGCCGTGTCTCTTTGTAGACGGATGAACGTCTCGTATCCAGGATAATGCGAGGTTCTTCGCCATGTTGGCGTCTCTTTCTATTCTCCTTTTCTCTTCTCTCTCTCTCTCTCTCTCTCTCTCTTTCTCCCGCTCTCTCTTCTCTGCTCTCTCCCTGCCTCAGTTCCGCATCTTATCCCGCTCGCCCGGTCGCAGGATCGAGATCCTCCAGCGAGTAATCCCGACGTGGAAAGATCCGCGTCGCGGATATCGATCCCACAAGTAGAATGAGGGGTTTTAGTCGCGGAATAATTAATGTGAGAGAGCAGGTACTTCTGTGTGCTCCTCTCCGCTTTCTCTGTGATTCGACGCCGTGTGTTTACGGCGAGTTCGAGAGACGACGAGCCGTGCATCGCACCACGATCGGTTCGTAAATCTGGCTGCGACTCGTGCACTTAGCACCATTTCGCGCTGCTTGATGCTCGGGGAACCATTTTTTCTTCGTTCTACAGTACACGGTTTCGTAATGAAGCAGTAATAGTGTAAGAATTAAAGCAATTTCGAATGCTATAGAAAATATCTATAAAATTTATTATTATGATATATTTTTTTATATTTGGATTGTTTAGATCAGATTCTTTAATTTTTCGATTTCTGTCATAAATATAGGAAGCTTGATACATTTTAACAAAAGATTAATAATTAATCATCTCCTGTTACGCTAAATGTGTGATATATTGTGACAATATTTATAATCAAGTTTTCAAATAAATGATATAGAAATAAATTTTACACAAAACTTTTATCTTTCGTGTTTTGATAAAACATAATTGGACTTGCAACTTCTAAAAAGTCTTCTGCAATTAGTAAAAGTAACTTGAGGCAATTTGTCACGTGCAACGTGGAATTCTGCTACAGAAACTCATCGTGGGTGTAACGAGTGCGGCAACGATCAGCAACGAAAACTTGGCACTGTCCCAAACAACATTAATACGTTTGGGTATTACTGCGGTAACTTAAATGCCTGGTCAGCATTAATCGCATCGAGACCGTGAAGGCTGCGATCTTATCATATTTTTAAACAATTTTTTTTCGTTTGCATTCGTGAATACATATACAGAACGATCGACAAGAAGATCATAAAAGAAGCACGAATAATGAAAATTCACAAGCAGTCTCGCAGAAATTTAAATCGCAACTTTCTCAAGGATTTATCTAACATTGAAGAATAATTGCAAGAATAAATTATGAAATATCACTGTCCTATTGAAAGTAAATTAAATACAAAATTCGAAATAAAAATACTAACTTAACATAATACTTCACATTTGTATTTCGAGCACCCTGTACAACGTGAACTTTCTCGCGCCGGAAGCAGAACCGTTGGTTCCTCGCGACCGTTGGTACACGCCGGAAAAATCGTATCCGCCGCGCTCGCGCCGCGACGCGACGCGAAGGAAGGGTTGCGTTTTGGAAAAAGCGCGCCTTTCCCCTACCTACACCCGTCGCGAGAGAAGACGCGCGCGATCTCCCTCTTCGCCGTTATCTCCCGCGCGACAAGGACGACGAGCGCCGACGCCGGTATCAGCGAGAGCGAGAGCGAGAGGAGACGAAGAAGAGAGAGAGAGAGAGAGAGAGAGAGTAGCGGAGATCTGGATGGCCAACGATAAACGAGGAGAAACGAGCGCGCGGGCGTGTGTACGTACGCGAGTGGACCCGTAGGTGTGCGCGACTCACACGGACGCTCTCGCGCGCGAGTGGAAGGGAGAGAGCGCGAGAGCGAGGGAGAAGAACCGGGGGAAGGTGTAGAAAGGGAGCGCGACGCAGGGAGGGGGGAGGGGAGAGAGAGCGAGAGACAGGGGGAGAAAGAGAGAGGAAGCGCGTTACCCCCACCACAGGGGGGGGTGAAAACTACCCCGAGAGCGCGTGGGGTGTCCGGCCTCGGCGCCGAGGCGAACCGAGCGCGTCCGAAGCGAGCGCAGTGCCCGACACACACCAGGTCTCGTACGGCATACGACTAGAGGCGCGCACAGTCCGGCACAGTCCACTCGGCGATACGACCCATGCTGGACCGTCGTCGCTCTGGTCCACGCCGGCATCAGGCATCCAGGCACCCGCGCCGTCGCCACCAGGCCGCCGCACCAGTCAGCCGCACCAGCCCGTCGAGGTCGTACGTCGTCAACGGGGACGCGGTGTCGTCGCACGTCGTCGTCGTCGTCGTCGTCGTCGCCGCCGCCGTCGTCGACGTCGCGTCATCGTGATCGCGCGTGGTCCAGGAACCGCGGGTGCCACACGCCGATTGCCGGCAATTTAAAAGGATAAGAAGAGCAACACGCTCGAGGAGGAGGCTGCTCGACAGGAGAGCGACGTTGAAGGATTCACCACCGGACGACGACCGTCTGGAAAATCTCGGTTCATCGAACTCGCGCGAAACATCGCGGCGCGACGCTTTTGGACTTGTTTATATTTTCCTTTTTTTTTCTCTCTCTCTCTCTTTCTCTCTCCCCCGCGCTTTTCACTTTGCCGGCGCGACGGCGAAGCTCGAAGGTGTCAGCAGTGAACGAACGGTCAACGCAGAGGCAGTTCCGGCGACGAATCCTCCGCGCGGGGAATCGACTGTGACTGCGAGCTCTGTCGACCGCGGCGGCGAACAGCCGCGTTCGTCGGTGCGATCAGAGTTCCTGCGGCTGTGTCGCGTGTCGGCGCGACGTCGGCTCTCTGCAGGTGCCGCGGGGAAATCGACGGCCGCCGGCAGCGACGGCGGCGGCGAGTCGACGCGCAGAACTGCTGTCAATCGCCAAGGTGCAACCATTCCCGCCGGACGAGCGCGTAAACGTTACTCCGCACCTGTGCCCGCTGATCGTTCCGGTCAGTTAGCCGCTCGGCCAGCTTGCTATTGACACTATCGTTCGCAGGCGTCGCGGTGTCACATATGTCGCGCGTATTCCTCGCGGTGGTGAATGCAGTGCACTCGCGAAAGAATGCGGTCGATGAGGACCATGAGGACCGACACTAGTTGACGAACAAGTGTCCAGGTTGCGGTGCCCGGATCGGATAATCGCGCACCCAGAAGAGAGCGCGAGTCGCGATAGAGAGAACTGGATACGCGGCGTGTCGTTCCTTGAAAAGAGAGGGACAGTGAGGACAGTGTTTCGATATCCCGGGAAAAAAAAATCGGATGGACCCTCTCGCAGAGGGCGAAAACACGCGGCGGACGTGAGAGGGGAGGAGGGCGGAAGCGTGACGACGGCCTGAGATCGGGATCGGGTTCTTTGTCCTGCTGTTCTGTCACCGACGTGCGCTTGTCGCTTCCTCCTTCCTCGTCTCGTCCCCGCGGATGTGATCCAGGAAATCGGAAGGTAACAACTGGCCCTTGGTCCCGGCAACGACAGCAGCAACCGCAACCCCTTTCCGTCCTGGACAGCCGGAGCTGAAGCTCGTTCCTCAAGAGATAGTGTTTTCGTGACGAGAGTCGAAGATCGCGAACGCCACCATGAGGATCAAAATGCCCGCGGTCAGGATCGCGCAAGGTGAGTGACGACAACAATCAAAAATTTCACGCTACCGCGAAATATCGCCCGTCGACCGATGCGAGCTCTTTCTTTCGTGTTTATATTGCGACGTAACTTTGGGCAAAAACACCTGAGAATGACAACGTACATCCCGAAATCATTGACCACTTTGGATTTAATTGACACGGAAGCGACACACGCTTGTGGCGGCCGATGGTGCGAAAACACGCGATTAGACACACGCTAAATGCGTGATATTTGTCACGTTTGCCACGAGCCACGATGCGCTCGAAATCATATACCGTGTTTACGAGCGTGTTTATTGTGCCATGCGGTTGAATGGAGCGACCAAGTTATTCGTAAAGCCTTTATGATATTCCACATTTTTCACATCGCATCCGTCGCGTCACCTAATGGTCCGATTAGATTAGATTTGATAATGTATTACCGTTTATGACCATTACGACCTGTCCACTCGATTGGTCCCGAAACGAGATAACTGACTGTTTTCGATAATTAGGACGTAATTGTATTTTCGATAAATGTCTATAAGAAGAACAGATCGCTTTACATCGATTTCATTAGCGTAGATAACTTTATATATAATTTTAATATATGCTTGTTTTTCTATAGAATTAAGTTTAAAAAATCAAAAGAAAAAAAATAACATAGTTATACGAAAAACTCGAAAAGTTCTTTCTTCAAATTTCAACTAATCGCGCTAGTATCTAAAACATAAATATTTGTCAATCAATCACAATCGTTTGGTTTCGAAAAGATTTCTTTCAACAAAAGTTTCAGCAAACATATATGTTCTTTTCATAACTTGGTATATTTTATATTTATGCATTGTAAAATTTTCACTTTTCTATTAGAAATACTATTAGTAAAATAAAATATTTGATTTAAATCACAAAAGATTTCGTATTTTTCGTATATTGAGATGTTCTGCGTCTTTCTCAGAGACTTTTAATATTAATTTTTCGTATCGATGTACGTACAGTATCGTTAATCAAAAGCATAAGTGCTTGCGGATCTAATCGATTATGTTGACGTAACTCAAATTTAAGTTTTCTCCGAGAGCAGATCAAAAGCAATTTCTCTCCCGGTTGTTAACCGCCGCCGACAAATCCGTGCCATTTGTAACGAGAAACTCTCGGCGCTCATCGGCGGCCGGCGAATCCTTCCACGATGATCCGTGATCGGATCGTCGTAAATCGTTTTAAAATCGAGTCACGCAAGTCCGGCACGCTCTATTTCGATCCTAATCATTTTACGATCCGTCTCGGTTCATTGCTGCGTTATGCGTCATCGGTGCGCTCTACGTCACAGTAAAAATAAAGCGAACTTTAAGATCCGATCCCTTTGCGATTAATTTCTTGGCAAGCGATGCCTTCTGGGGAAAAGAATTGAATGCGGTAGTCATAATACAAGTCTTCCGCATCGAGTCGGTATCCCGGTCGCGATCCGATAATTAACTCCGTTTCCCTGAAAAAAGCATTCGCGTCCCGATGAAGAGGGCAACCTGTCGATGAGGTAAGCGCGCGGGGCCGTTCCTCGTGGCGTGGTGCAACGAAAAAAAAAGTGAAAAGGATCGGCGGTCGCGTGGCCGAGGACGGAGAGAAGGCAAAAAAGCTACGAAAAGCGCGAGAAAGTTAAGTGCGAGGGAGGGAAGGAAGAGAGAGAGAGAGAGAGAGAGAGAGAGAGAGAGAGAAGTATGGGGTATAAGGAGAAAGAGAAAGTGTGTGTATGTGTGTATGAGTGAATGAACTAGGGGGAGAGGAAGAGGTCGAATGAGAGCGAAAGAGGGAAAAGAGGGATGGAAGGCCAACGTCTTCGGGTAACTCGTCGTCGGCTGAATTTTTAATTAGTCCGCGACAGCCCCCACCAGGCGAGGAGAGTGGAGCCGGCGAAGGTGGTGGAGACGGAGTTGGAGAGAAGCAGAAGGTAGAGAGGTGGAGAAGAAGGAAGAGGAGAAGGAGAAGGTGACGGCGCGCGGTGGAAGGCGCGGGGTGGGCTAGAAAGGGCGGCATTGTCATGCGCGCGTTTTTCACAGACTTTTCCACCCCCGCGGCTGCTACCCCTCGTCGGCAACACCCGCCCCCGCGACATCCGCGAGGCACCCCCTCGCCTCCACGGAACGGCGGCGACGCCGGCGACGGCGGCGGCAGCGGCGGTGGCGGCGGCGGCGGCTCCGTTTTCTTAATTACAACTGCGATATTCTTTAGTTCGCGCGATGACGCCGCCGCGAAAAGATACCGGAATATTTCTCCGGCACCGATTATCCCCTCACGCCCCAATTACTCCTGCCGGTTGACTTTTATCACGGGGTAGCGCGACGATCGATAGATCAATGGGCCACGTCGATTCGTGAGTGACGACGAGCAACGTAACGCCATGGTCTCTAAGACGGGAGAGGATTCCGATAACAGCGCGCGGCGATCGATCGTCGCGATTAGGAAGAGAAAGATGACAACATGGACCAGGTCGCGAATTCGCGAGTTTGCGTATCTGCCACCCTAAAGCAAAATTAATGAGGGAGTGTCAGTGTCGAAGGATTCCCCATAAATCCAATCAATGGCCATTTTTATGACGTATGTCGAAATCGAGATCGATTTCTCTTTAATTTGAATCGACCTCTAGAACATGATGCCGAGAAAGGACCGCTGTTCTTCTCGCGATAACTAAGAAAGTCCTGTTTACTTCTCGGCCAACTACTTGACGGCTAACGACGAAGTGACGGCCTCGTGAACGTAGATACGATGATGATGATGGATGTGCTTCGTTTCACCTCATCGTTCTCTACCGCAGTTTACTTGATACCGGTGAATCGATGATGACGCGAATGGTATCGTCCATCGTTCGCGTTAAGGTGAGTCTCCGCTGATATTAAATGAAAATCTCTCGTTTTTTTTTTTATGACAATCAGATCGTGGACAGATCTGTCTAACTGAAAAAGTTCTAAGAATGCACAGAAATTCGATTATAATTTTAAAAAATACGGCAGACTCTACGGCCTTTGGACGAGCCATTGCGTTCTCGTCTTAACCATTTTTATGTGTTGTAAATGCAGAATTATTCTCTTTCTCAAAATGATGTGTCTATACTTTGATTACTCGCCTGCCCGCTAGCTCGTGTTTTCTCCTATGTATGTAGACAGGCGACGGCAAATAGATCACGCATTTTTTCCACATACGTCGAACGGCAAGTATCATACGATCACTTTATCATAATGACGCGGCAGGCAAAAGGGATATGTGTACGAATTATCTATGGTCACCTCGCGAGTGCGTTTTCGCAGAATTAACAGCACTCGTCGCGAGAAATGTCGTTGAACATTTCGAGGCGAAAATCTAGCGGAAATTATTACAAAAAGAAACACGATGAAACTGATAAGATATCTGAGAATAAAAATCAGTAATATACGATGAAACTTGACTTATTGTGATTTAAATACGAATTGTTGAGATATATGCAGATCCTCTCAATATATCAATTTGTTAGAATTTATAGAATTTTAGTTATGATTTTAAATGCGTGAAAAGTATACTCGCTTACGCGTCGCTGATACTAGAAACTTTCATTAATGTTTTGTTCTGTGTTCTGTATGACAATAATGTACGAGCTTGTTATTATATATTTGCATTCTTGAACAACAACGAGATATCAACCCGATGTATTCTTCCAAAATTATATATCATTGCTGACGTTGAGGTAACATTAAGGCCGTCATTTTACCGCACATCTTCTGCAAATTCCGAATAACAAGATATCACTGCAATCTATATGCTATAAATCATCCGTCATTTACATTTTGTATTTTGACCACGATAACCACATAATATCATAGTCAATAGAGTCGTCGTAGGTATCGCAACAACGCAATAAGCCTCAAAGTGTTGCTCAATAAGTGTTAAAAGACGAATGAAACTGACCAGCCCACTTAATCACTCGTCATCGAGAAGTTATTAAACTGGCCACGCACTTTGTCCATCCGCGTTTGCGGTTTGTCATAAACAACGATCATCGCACAATCATTAGACCAGTATTTATTTTTCTCTTTTAGAATTGTAATGTAAATTCTTTCTATACTCGCTTTCATACAACAGCATTAATATATTCCGAAATAATTCTCTTCTGACCAACATATTATCTTTTAAAACTCATCAAAATTAAAACTGTTTCTATTTAAGTCAAGTAAAATCATGTTTTTCTTTGTAATTATTATAAAAATAATTCTGTAGAAAATGAATATCTACAATACTTTATTTATGAACATGCAGAAGTAGTTTGAAAACGCACGAAAGTTAATTATGTTAATTTAAAGCGGAGCTCTTCCGTTGATAGGCAGACGCGGCAAAGGTTAATAAGCGCGCAATTACACTCGCTGACCCGCGAGAAGGGTTTCTTACTCGCCCCGTATCTAGTCTCGAGGTACTCCCGAGGATGTTATTTAGCAAACAGAGCGCTAAAGCTTTGCCCCCCCACCGGCACGTGCGCGGCATATGCGCCTTTTGCGTATAGCGTATGTTGAATATTGTCTTTGATGCGCGACCCGTCGGAAGCCCCTTCGTCTCCTCCTCGCGTCTCCTTTCTCTCGTGTCACTCTGCCGTCTCTTACGGATCCGTCCTATCCTCTCTTACTCTTCTAGCACGTCTTCAGCAAGTCCCTCGACCAAAAAACCGCTTTGATTTGATTTTCTAGATTAACCTTTAGGGCGCCGGGCGCGTGGCGAACCCTTTCCTTCGTCTCCCTCTCACGATCCCTCTTCTCTATCCTTTCCCTTCGTTCTCCTTTGCATCAGGATCCAGCACGCGACCAGGTAAGGCGAAGGCACTTTCGATTTTTTATGACGCGATGACGTCGATTAAAGAAAAACCTTGCAAGCTTGCTTTACAGAGCAGACGTATGTAGTAGATAGACAAAAAATAGAAATTTTGAGTTAGATTTAATCAAGTAAAATGTCTTGGTAATATTATCGATATTCGTATATAAGAATTTTAGTATTACATATTAATCAAATTAAGTTTTCAAGTGAAAATAATATTATTTAATGTTGAGCAACTTGTATCTAATAAATAATTTACTGGCATATAATATGTGTCAATCTAATAACAGAAATTAAATAGAGATATTATTGATTTAGCGCAGTATAATTAATGTGAGAGTGTTGCTCGGGCAATTAATGATACGATATTCTCATTATTTTATTTTAATTAATAATGCATTCGAGAAATCAATCGGTTCGGAGATCACCATCGAGATGGCACCACTTATCATCATTGTCTGATGCTGTATTGATGGTCGCTACTGAATGTTAACACTTGCTCTGATAAGCCTTTTCTCAGCTAAGAAAAAAAAGAAAACTAATTTTCCACGTATAATTGTTACAAGAAAAAGCTCTCTTTTGCAAATTTAAATTACAATATAGATTGTAAAATGGAGTAAGAGATATTGAATAAAATAGTGAATAAGAAAGAAATGGCTTTCTTAAAATACGAAGACGTGAAACTTAAACTACTCATAAGAATAGAGAACGATATGAACAGAGACGTATAAAAATAAACGTTGATGATTAAAGATTTTAAATACCTTCTTATTTTACAATTTTATTTATACCAATTTGAACTATTAAAATTAGCAGATGTAATACGCGAGAATTTATAAAGCTCCTTGTTCGATCTTTCGCGAGGCAAGCTCGCCTAGCTCGCGTCACGTTAATTATCGCGATTAGATGCGTCAAAAAGAAACTGGCGGCGGGGTGGAGCAGTGCGGGACGGAAAACGTACGTTTCCGATACGGAGCATCGAATCAGTTACAGGGGAAAACGGGGTAGACTACACGGGACAGGCATTAATTACTCATCGGACTCTCCTTCAATCCTCCTGATCCTACCGCTAGGACAGACGACATCGATACAGTTTCTCCACGTCTTCGCCGAATTCGGCAACAACGGGGCTGTATATCGTCCATCCAATCTGCTGGTGGGCAATTTCGGCTGAAATACGATGTCGTCTGGTTCGTTCGCGAGGCTCGTCGACCCGACTTATTGGCCTTCGTGGTGCACCCACCCTTAAAAAGGAGTTAAGATCGCGAGACCGCGCGTTCTTTTCACGAAGAATGCGAATATAAATGAAAGAATTACGATCGATATTCTGTGAAACTGGTCAATCTGTGATGCGCGATGGATCGGCTAAATTATATTACTCGAGAAATCGCTTTTTTTACGTTTATTCTATATTCATATATTTTGGAGAATAAAAAAAAAAGAAACTTGGAAACTCGTAGTTAAGGAATGTTGGCGATATGTTCAAAAAGTCCCTAATTGATTTAAGCTTTTATTAAGATATTTGTTGAAACGGAAAAGTATTTCGTTAAAGAGATTAAATACTTAGGAGATCAAGAGAAAATAGAGAAATGCATCGCAGATAAGTTCCCGTTCATCGTCTTAATGTCGCCACAAGCGAAAATATTTTGTCCCCTCAAATGGCAATTCTATGGGGAACAGAATAGACTTTGAAGAGGATCGGATCGTTTTTCGACTTTTATTCAAAATAATGGATTTACAAGCGCGTCCACGGTGGCCGGCCGATCTTGCCGCGGGAGAAAGACGGTCGCCCCCGAAGAAAAGCACTGGGGGGGGGACAGCATCGAGTTGCACACGTAAAAAAGGAAGGGCACGGAGATGTCCGTCCTCGGTAAGTTGAAACTGTCCGCGCGACAAGAAGGCGCTGCGAAGGAAAATTTATGTTGTTTGCGGTGTCGGTTTCCCGGTCCATTGTCCACCATTGTCCGAGACCCTCCTTCCGAGGTGCGAACACCTTTCGAAACGATAATCTGCTCGTATTATTATACGCTTTGTCGGCCGTTCACTTGTCGGTAAGCAGGAAGAGGGGATGGACCGACTCTCCACCGGCTACCTGACCAGGGGTCACTACGAAGCGCCTCCTTCCACTTCGGAAGTACAAGGTGGCCGGTCCCCTTTCCGGATGATCATCCGGACGACACCTCGCAGGTCACCTGACAAGGGTCACTTCGGCGTGTCTCTCTCTCTCTCTCGCTCTCCAAACCGAGAAATTGAAGCAATCTGATCTGACCGGTTTACAAGTGAATCCGTTATTGAGACAAATTTAAACAAGAATTTTTCATCTATTGTCTTTTTACTTTGTGTGATGCATTTTCATCGCGTGATGACTCGTAGCTACTTCACAGTTAATTGTTTATTGTCTTTCTGAACATGTACATACATTATTCAGCAAATACTTTGAGAACTCATCACAAGTACAACGATTTTTTATAACGATTCGCTATACTTTATTTTAATTAAGAAATAAAGACGATCAATTGTAGACTTTAAGTTCAAAATTATAAAAAGAAGAGTTGAGCTTGGGAAGAATTTACATCCCACAGGACAAACTACGATTTGCCAAGTTTTTACATTAGGCATCATTAAGCAGAGTGGTAATTTATATTGTGTGCCAAAGCATGTGCACGCTCTCTCGGGCTACTGATCTCAGGGATTTTCTTCCTCGTGTGGCCACCCGTTATAATCTAATCCTCCACGACCGGCGCGCGTATGTAAACCACGTGGTGCGTATACACGGCGTCTCGCGGCATTCTATAAATACGACATGTTGGAGACCAAGTTCAGGGGAATAGGGAGGAACGCGGTGCTTTTATAGATATTCCCTTGGACTCGCGTCGTGTCGGGTTCGAGGTTGGATCTAGTTATGCACTCTCTCTCTCTCGCTCTCTGTCTTTGTCTGTACTCTCTCGTCTTCGGCCCCACGGCGAGCGTTGGCCCCGCAGAAACTTCGGCCAGAGAGCTACTTTCCCGCTTCTTAATGGGAACACTCCGGAGCCGTGCCGGAAGCGCGTAATTAAAAGGGAGGAAAAAGGATCTCCCGCATAATGACGCGTCCTTGAACATTACTTTTCACGCGAGGCGTACGCGTTCGATACCTGGGCGGGTTCGTTGCCTTCTAGTCGCGACGGCGAGACCTTGAGGAAGTCGTATTTACTGAGGAAGTATTCGAAGCAGCCGAGTTTCTCCGAAACTGTCCCCACGCTCTTAATATTTCCGCGCGGTAAGATCGTTATAAGGAAGCAACAATGCGATAGGGTTGTGCTCGATGTTATAAGTAATTCTTAATTCTACGTGTAGCCTCATGTCGACAAACATCAAGTATCTCTTTGACATTACGTTCTCTTATACGTTATACTTCGCTAGAATTAGTACAAATTGTAATGTTACTAATAAATCATATTATGGCCTTTTCTTGAAAATCCTCGCGCTTCTCAGCATTAATATAACACAGCATCAAATATAAGTTTCGGATTATCCTACTTTTCGTAATAAAATGAAGTTTCGGGATTATACTTAAATAGAATTAAGATCAAACTCGTTAAATATTTCGTTCTAAATTCTTGACTGTGCATTATCTTATTATCAAGTTTAAAACAAGATATTGTCATCAATTTTTTTTGTTAATATATAATATTGTAAGTACATAAACGTCATCCTCGTTAAATTTAAAGAAATCACATTGAAGTATCTGGACTTCCATAGCATAAGGAGTATGTCATCGAATACCGGAAGGGGAAATGACGCTGTCGAACGTGATTTTCGGGTCGGCGAGCCAGATCGGATATTTGCTTTGACGAGGTGATAATGGGCGACATAAAGGAGCGACGTAATGGTCAAAAAGACGAGACCAAGGCAAAGCGGCGAAACAAAAGGCGGTGCGAGAAATCACGTCCGGCCATTGCTCGACGGCACGAAGGCGGAATAAAACGTGGAAAAAGCGTCAGCTTTGAAACGCGAGGACTTTCGATTGGTCGCGAGACGCAGAATTGCACGGCGGGGTTCTCGATTTTTAGTAAGCTCGATCGAGACAAGGAGAGAGGAAAACGTGAAGGACTGGCCGAGGAGAGTCCATTGTTACGAGACCGGACCAATTGCGGGACAGGTCCGCAGGAGGCCCCGGACGCGGGACTATTAAAAAAAAAACAAGATTGGGGGTCACAGTTTCTTACGCATTTAATGTCCAACGCACGAAAATTGCAATGGTTGCGACGTTACTCGTCTACGAGTGCGAATAATATTTTCTGTTAGCGCCAATCAGTTATCAATAATCGACAAAATTATTGCGAAAATTATGGAAATGTGTTGCACACTGTATAATAGCATAACATGAATTTGACGAATTTTATTTTCACATGGATAAAGTTAACCATAAATGTTAGCTTATTGTCGATAAAATATTTTGATATAATTTTAAAAGAATATCTTTTTTAAGTAACTCCAATAATGAGATAATATACAAGAAGTTTCAAAATTGTAGAAAAACAGACAAAGTAACACGAGAGAGACGCAGATGTTTAACAGATGTAATCTTCCTGAAAAAGTAATGTTGTTTCATAGCGTTAAAATAAATGATATAGTAATTTTGATCTAGTAATGGCGAGTACGGAAAGTTGCAAACAAAATGTTCGGCAGTCGCGAAGTGTCGTGCCGCGAATAAATTTGCACTTGGCGAATCGTGGCGCCGAGGTGTATGGCGGTTCGCAAACTATAGCATCTCCGCGCGACGCGTCGGAGACGCACAATTCGAAAATTACGGTGAGCTTCGCGAGCCACGCGCGCATTAATTCTCGCCCGAGAAAACTCGCGCGATCGTTAATTATTTCGCGTGACACGCTTCGGCACTTCGCGCGTTGTCAAAAGTTCGCATTCGGATGTTTTGCGGTAGCGTAGTGCGGAGTTTCATCGCGGGGGAGGGGGGGGGAGGAACGTTTTGAATAATGTAACAACGAAACCCCAGCCTCTCCGTCGTTCTCTCGTACCCCTCCCCACCCTGCCTCCCTCTTTCGTCTCTTTACCGCGAAACTTTCTAATTAACCAGCAAGAGCAAGAGAGAAAGCAAATGAGAGTGGATGTGGGAGGAAAAGGGAGAAACCACAGTGTGCCGGACAATACAAAGCCACGGCGCGGCTTTGCGCTTTGCGTTTCGTCGCGTTTCCCATTGGCGATCCTCGTTGCCGCTCCCGTTGCCCGCCGTTTGTTTTTCCGTCATTGTCGGGCACGGTGGGCCAACATGGAAGCGAACCACCGATGCGTGCTTTCATCATCATTGGACGAAAAACGTGCCCGCGGTCCTAGCTGAATGGGGTGTCACGTCAGCGCCGGCCTATCGGCGATTTTAACGATATCGACCCCCTCCCCCGACGCGAATTCTATACAACATTAATTTATTTATAATTAGATTAATTTAAAGTGATTCTACACTGTTAAACTCGTGGTGTCAAATTATACTCAATTTGAGTCATTTTTAACTGTACTAAATGTAGGTCGCCACTGCTCCTACTTAATATTTCATTAATTTTGACTAAGAAGAAGGTAAAATTTTGACTAACATAGAAGTTAAATTAGATAAATTAACAACATATTGAGTAAGGCTTACTTAATAAGCGTCGCTAATTTTATCTAATTGTTTTAATTAAATTAATCGAATACTGAGGGACAGTGGCAACTCATAGGAGTTTACAGTGTAGGTCTCTCGTATATGATTGAAAAGTAAAAAGGCATGTAATATCCTAAATGACTTCTTCAATTAATTATCATCGCCCATCGGCGAGCGCTTCGGTAAAACCCTGCGGAATTTTGAAGCCGAAATCGTGCAGAATTTTTTCGTTCCGTATCGCCGGTCGCCTTCCCACGTCTACCATAAAGCCGAGGCACAGTTGTGAAAACGATTGCGGCGGCGATTGGAGACGCGACGGCGACGAAGTTCCCAGGAGTCCACGGAGATGCGAGAAACGTCGAAGCCGAGTCTCACGAAAGGTGAAACGCATCGCGCGCCGCATTAAAAGGCCACGCATGGCCATGCACGCCTGAGAAATACTCTCGAAAACACGGCGGGGGCACGACGGGCGCAAATACTCGGAATCCGCGATGTCCAAGCTGCCGCATGTCAGGAGAGCAACGCGCAGCTGTATGCTCGCGGGTGCATAATTGTACGCCTATATGATTTATTTTGATCGAAAAATCGGGAAAAGGGGTTTTTCTTGAAAGCTGCGCGAATAAAAGGGAACGGGAGGGACAGGTCAACTCTCTCTCTAGGACCTGTTTGCCCGTACTCTCAATGGACAATGTCCTGCTGGCGGGCTCACAAAGGGCGACCCGCGCGGGTCTTCGAGATCCTCCCACGATACGCATGTGGAGCGATGGATCGCGAGAGCGAGCGAGATGACGAGCGTCTACGCGCGAGCGAGACGGCCTGTACCCCATTCAGAATCCGTGAGAACCAGATTTCATATTTCTCATAACCGTCTGGCCGCCGAGCGCGGAACAGTGGAACGTAGTTTTCTAGCGGCTCCGATCTCCCCGAGGCCTTTCTGATATCCAATGTGGTCACTGATTTCACCCGTTTGTTCGGGACACATTCTCGTGGCACGGCTTGAGATCGAACTGATATTTTGGTACGACTTAGCGATACGTTCCACTTTTCGAGGGTACTGTTCCGCAGGAGTTGGTGCGATTTATTGAAAAAACAGTGTCCTATGGGGTGAACAATGGCTAGGAAGAATTTCGAATCCAAATATGTGTGTGGCGATATTATTATCAAATCCCTCTTGTATCTTTTGATTTGTTAAATATTAAATTGATCATCTAATTGTTCAAAATAGTTCATATTTTATGATATGTGAGAAATATAAAAGAAAATTAGCTTGAATATGCAATTTGAAGTCCAGGAGAGTATTTAACTGTGACGTACGTCAAATTTATACTCTGTCGTTTTTACGAGAACGAGATAAACACATCTAAATCAGACAGTCTACTCTGCAATATTCAACAATGTAATGTGATTGCAGCATTTATCTCGATATCGTTTCAAGAAAATTATTTGCAGTCTCACAGTTTCAATATTATTCATTCTTAAGAACAGGATTAATAAGGATAAAATAACATATGCTAACTTAGTACTTTTTAATCTTTCTTTCTTAACATCATATAATATTTACAAGGCATAATTTTATAGACTGTATTTTCGACGCAGACGCTATTTTGGAAGGAAAAAGATTATTTTCATTTGCTCTACTTCAGCATTATCATTCTTAAAATATAAATGAAATTAACATTCTATGAAAAATTTTGGTAACGTAACTCGAAATCTCGGAAAATTACCTGTACGGTCAACCAGTTTAACGCACCCTCACTCTTCAGAGCGAGGTCAATGACGGCTTAAAAAAACGTTGAGCCTCTATTTCGCTTGAAAAGAGAAAACCCGTTAGAGGTACCGTTTGTGATATCGAAGATACAGGGGGAGGCCCTTAGATCGAAAAAGGTGGCCAAAGAAATTTGAGGAAACCTACGGCGAGATAAAAAAAAAAATCGATCCAATTGTGAGAGCGGGGTCGATGGACCTTTAGATCTTGCCATTGGTCTGTCTCAAATCTCGCTCGCTCACAAACGGATTCGTTTTTCTCGTTGGTCTTGTTTTTTCACGACGTGCACACACACGTGTACGTGCGCGTGAGATGCGACAGGGTGGAAAGGCCCTGTAAGAGAGAAAAAACGACCTACGCACTAAGCGCCATTTTGGATCCTTTGTACGGAGCAGAACGAAACGCACGGTAGTGGAACATGTCGGGGTTAACTCGAAAAACTCTTCAACCCCGCGAGAAAAACCCGAGGACGAGGGGTGTTCTCGGGGAGAGAAAGAGAGAAAGAGAGAAGATAGAAGGAAGAGAAGGAAAGAAAACGCGAAAGAGAGGACGAGGAATATAAAGTGGGGGGGATTCGTATAAAAATTGCCCCCTCCAACGGTGCGCATGCCGGTAGGTCCTTTCTATTCTTCTGATATCCTGTCGGGGCCCTTGGGCCGGCCCTGTACGCGTCCGTCCCGATGCTCCAGTCAGCATCCGAGCATGGGCGAAATGAGATCTCGTGCACGGCAATGAGAATCGATTCGCGTCCCCCGAAGATCAAACGAGAGCGTCGCTCGCGAGGACGAAGGGCCCCGCTAGGACGCCGATTTCGCGATCGCGCCGTCGCCGTCGATCCGCGCGATTGACAGTGAGTTTCACCCGGACAGGAATATTCGGATATACGTAATAACCGGCGCAGGACGACGGGCAATGGCGCACAAAGGTAATTATGGCCGACACGAGCAAAGTCGGCAGTTTCTAAGCAAGCGATGTTATCTCTTATCAGACGCGATTTGCGCAAGACATAAGTACACCGGCGATAAGCAGATAACCTGCGATGAAGAGTCGCAAAGAGTTACGCGTGAATATGATTTCGCTACCGCGGTACCGGAGGTACATAATTCGGGTATTTTAAAGAGTGCTTTCCACATAAGTGTTATCACGACTGATTGAGCATGCTGGAGAGGACGTTTAAGATTTCAATTTCACGCTTGGATTTGGCGCGGATCCTCGAATTGCCGTACCGCTATAAAACACTGTTGTACGCTTTATGCTTTTTGCGAATTGATTCGAAGGATTTTTCGGAGACTACGTCTGAGCACGAAGGAGAACGAATGTATTATCGAATTATAGTAAAGTACCACTGTATTATCGAATTATAGTAAATTATGATAGAAGGAGTCATTTTTAGATAACCGCGAAAGTACGACGTGCCAGGCGCCGATAAACGACGCGACGACGTTCTATTATGGATAAAACGATATTTGCGATCGCGCGTCACGGATCTGTCCATCTCGCGCGCGCGTCGATACGAACGTGCGTCGGGAATTTATCCGTTTCCCGATCGGTTTCTGTATTTCGTCGGGAGATCGGCTGCCACGTACGTCGGCGGTGGTGGCGTCCGATGCGCGTCCTCGGTCGGCGAAGGAAATTGCCGCGACCCAATACTAATGGATAATGGAATTATTGGTTACGGTCGGAACTCGCCCTGGGGATGATCGTAATTCAATTGCCCCGATGTGTCCTCTGGACGTTTTGACAGGACGGATGTCCTAACAAGGATACCGCCTCGGGATATCTTCGCCCGTTTCTCTGTGTGCAGGCGATGTGCACTCGCGTGGATCTAACGAAAATCTCGTGGAAAAAAACGGCGAATTGTATAGCGAGTGTGGTTTCCCATCGATGGTCAAACATAATGTAAAGAATTATCATTAACACTTTAATTGTTCTTATCGCGAAACTAGAGACAATTAAATGTTGCGCTATGATTCATTACGGCAAAGAGCCTGCGCTGAATATAACTTTTGTAATTACGGAAAGAAGTTTCGAGTTTTAAGAATAATTTTAAATTCAATTTTCAACTCTAAATGAAGAAGAGATAATTTTTTGACTGCGTTTAACGAATTAATATACGTATAATATTACATACAGCATAGCTATAAAATTTATAAGATCGTAAATTGAATTCATCTTGGAAAAGTTATATAAAGTATTGCAAATCATAAAATCTGAATTAGATTAATTTTCGAGAAGCACGATTTATTCGCGTTAGACGTTAAACAATTGATGGCAAACTATCGCTGAGAATCGATTCTCCGATTGGTCTGGCGTATCTCGCTAAGGATATAAGAAGGAAAATTAATGTGGAAAACTAATAACCTCGGAACATTTCCCGCAGAGATTCCGGTACGCGTCCTTCCCACTCGTAGATGGAAATTACAAGGACGCCCGCAATAGGGGCCACCGGTCTTGGTGATCGCAACATTACGGATGTATAGGCCAATTTGTAAGCAATCCAACTTAGATTCGCCGGGCAATATTATATTTTTACGTTATCTTCTTTCCCGGCAATTCACATCCTTTCTTCTCCCCTTTCTCCTCCTCCTTTATACGTGATTCGTCCAGATGCAACCGCGTTCACTTTTATGCGGCAAGTAATTGTCGTCATCAAAATCGGAAATGTGTTGCGCGTCGTAAATGTTGCAATCTAATTTATTTCCGCATACCGATAATGATAACTGATAATAAAATTTGCTTCTTATTTTTTATATGAAACATTTTGTTGTATTAATGAGTATTTTGTTGCATCGTAAGGTAACTAAAAATATACTCCTCCAAGTATTTGTTGAATTGTTCTAAATTGATGCCTTACAATTATCAAAGATTCTTAATATTAATCTCAAACTTTCTATTATTTACTTTTTATATTTAAGCAAAAATTTTAATAGTTTAGATAGTTTTAAAAATTTTAACACGTTAAAACGAAGAGTTGTAATATTTTATAGCTCCTCATACGATTTCTCACGAATCTTATTTATATCTTGTTTATATCTTTAATAATGTATACATTTTTTGCAGTTTTAGTATATTGTTGATATTGTTTTAGAACAATTTCTAGAGAGAGAAAGATAACGTTTACAGATTTCAAAGAAATGCAATATAACCAAACACATCGCGTAAAAAAAAACCGATACTAAACGGGGGCCAGAAGACGCACGCGAATAAATAGGCGGGTGATTTATGAAGTGGCGAAGAGACACGTGTCTGCCCCGTCCTTCCTCCTTCGCTCACCTTAAGCTCGCGAGGCTGCCGGTCCTCGCGCAGGGGTTGCAGAGGGTTCTCCACGCTGCCGACAGTTTTGGTCCAACATCTGCCCCCGAAAAAACAAAAGCCCATTGTCGCTAACGACCGGTCGCGCGTCTCTTGTTTCTAACCGAGCGCTTTTGAATCGTAGGCGAATAACGGATCCAGAGAGGCCCGTCCATTCAGGCGACTCACCGTTTCTCTTCCTTTCGCTCTCGCTCAGCCTTCTCGGTCGTCGGCCAATTTTCTTTTTTTCACTGGCAACAGAACCGCAGGCCAAGACGTCGGCCAGACGTCGCCTCGCGTTACCTTCGGAGTTTTTATCGAAAATTTTATCGGATTTTTACCATCGTTTATTCCCTCTCTTCTTTCTCTCGCATTCGACTGTCAGCGACGATCTCGGACAAACGCGATTAAAATCTCGCGTTCCTACGAAGAATGCGGGATGTCGTCGAGGCGCAATTGTCTCGTTCGAACACGAGTCTCGACACACCGAGACTTTGCGAACTTATCTCGCTTCCTGCTACCGTCATTCTTCCGGTGAAAAACGAGAAGTTGCAGATAGGAGCCGCGAAAAAAGTTTCACAGCTCGAGCGCCGACCGATTTTGAATAGTGAAGGGCCAAAGAATAGATTCTTATCGGAATCTCTCGATATACTTAGACCCACGAAAATATTTTCACGGTTTGCTTCTTGGCTCGTTGTCGAGAAGATACATCGAAACGCGATATCGGCGAATTGTTATGGACTGTCGCCGAGTTGTACTCGTCATTTGAGCTATGATGATATTACGATGCCATTAGGAAGTTATCTGTTTTTGAGAATGCTGAGAGAATTTACAAGTATGACAGATCGGACGACTTTGTGTTGAGTATATTCTCATATGTTCGGTAATGCATACACGCGAAATAACGTGCCAAATAGCTTTATATTTAAAATTAATATTTATGCATACATATAAAATTATTTTTCACTATTAATTATAAAATCAATTATTATCTATCAATTATAAAAAAAATCTTACAATTTTTGTCTCAATATAAGTTCAACAAATTATCGAGATATTTTATGTATAAAAATAAATAATTATAAACTAAATAAAAAGTAATTAAAGATATGTGAAATAGCTGTAATCGGTTGAGAGAAAGCCGACTATAACTCAAGTACATCCCACCGATCGGGGTGTAACTCGTATTCAAAAGGGTTGAAACGTGCTCGAGTTTGCGCCCTGGCCAATGGTCAAGCGAGCTCCGCCCAGAAAGAATCGAACGCCGTCGGCGCACCGACGAAAGGCGAGAAACGAACGACGAAAGAGATAGCGGCAGCCAGGGATAAACAAACAGGGGTTGGTGCAAAAAGAAGCGCAAGGAGAAGAGCGAAGATCCCTCGAGAAGCGCCACGACGAAAGTGAGACAAAGATAACGTAACAAGAACGGAGACAAAGGGAGAAACTCGACGGGCGAGACAGGAATGAAGGGGGAGGCAGGGGCAGGAAAAACGACTGCCAAGACGGCGGAGAGTTTTTCTTGTTTCGTCGCGAGCCTGGCGTCCCCATTCGGATAGATACTGATACTCGACGAGGGAAAGATCAATGTATGAAACTCCTGCCAATCTCTATGTTAATGCGCGAAATACATATGAGAGAAAGGACATAAGACGTCGCACGAGAAGTTTCTGTAGTTTCTCTTGAAGGACACTCAAAAGTGAATTGTTACGTCTGCGGCTGACCTCGGGCCCTCTGCCCCTCGGACGACGGTGAATTATAACGGTTGCGTAAGAGGAAATTAGTCCTGTTTGTTACGAGGAAAGTTCGCTCGCTTAGATTAAGCGAATACCGTCTGCGCTCTATTTATCGTTGAACGGAAATAACGATGATTGTATCATAAAAAGAAGAAAGAAAAATCAAATTGATTCAAATTTTATAGAGGAGATAAAAGAATTTTTGCACTTATAAACGCACTTATATAATATTTATACGTTTTTCATTATTTCCCTAAATGAAATAAAATAATAAATGAATTATAAAGAATATTGTCAAACTCATTACTCAAAATATAGATCTAGTTTTGATTTTCTTAATTCAATTAATTGCTATCATACATCCGTACATATGCACATAAATTTTATGGCTACTGACGAAACGAAACGCTCATAGAATCGTTTTGATATCTCATCGTAGGATTATGGCTGCAGTCAGTTAATAGGTATCGTAAATTGTAATGATTAATGCCCCGCTGTGAATAATGCGCGAGACATATGTCTACACTTGGTTATATAATGATATCTGTAACATGTACATATCGATAGTAAGCTGATACTGCTTTCACAGTTTGTAGTAAGAGTCGGAAAATGATTAGAAGATTTCTTTTTGAGTTATACAACAGAGTTGAATGTTATGTATTACTAAATTCAAATAAATAATATAACTTTATAATTGCTGCAGTAGAAAAAAATTATTTTCCACGCAACAATGATAGAAATATTATATTATATTTTTTTTTGCGAGTAGAAAGCGTACAAATATCTAAAGTCTTATTTTCGAAACTTAATAGAGGCATCAATAAATTTTGATTGGTTAATATTTTTATTATATCAATTAATAATTCAGAGCAGTAGTAAAATTATAATCAAATATATTAAAATTAAATAAGAGAAAATATGCCAAATTCGAAGCTGCGTATATATCTTTATAGCCTCTCAAATTAACCTGCTATTCGCTTAATAAAAATTTCAACGCATCTAAACGAGACATACATCTCTCTCTGTTACAGCGGAAACCTCGCAAAGTACTACATCCCCAGACACCGTCCAATGCGGGGGCTGCAGGGCGTCCTACCCCCTTGGAGAAATTGTCCGGTTCATCGAGCACAAGGTCAACCACTGTCGGAGCACCCTCCAGGGCTGCCACAGTCCACCAGCGACGGCCGCGCCGGAGGACTCCGATCCGGAGGATGCCCTCACCCTGAAGACCACCGACCCGGACTCGAAACTGAACTCGGTACCCAGCATCTCCGCGCCCATCAACAAGAGGAGCGGCCGACTGGAGAGTCCGCCGACGCCTCAGGGCCCGGGACCGGATACCGGAAGTCCGATCGACCTTAAGGCAAGCGCCAGCTCGACGCCAAAAAGACGGACGGAAGCACCGGACGAGGACAAGGAAGATCTTCCGAAGAAGCAGAAGACCGAGTCCGTGGACGCCGACACAAACACAGTCAATTCCGGTAAATTTCTGCGTCTCTCTCTTTCTCTCGATTACTATTATTATTACTATTATTATTATTATTACTATACTTTTTTTTTATTATTAAAATAACGATTAAATCCTGGTTTTGTCAAAATCAACTGATTGAGCTGTATCGTGTCGTGAAAATAGATATGTAATGTGATCCAGCTACAAAATAATTCCGACTTCCAATTTCGCATTTTTCGGCTTTTGTATCGTAGATTCCGAATTTGGCAACGATCAGAATGAGAAAATGTGTCAGGGCTTCTAATCGCAGTAGGTGTGCAATCGTAGGAAACTATCGTACCATTTCGAGATCTTTCTGGTTTGGCGAATTGTTGGTTTGTTCAAAAGGGGTGGAAGAGGATATTTTAAAGTACAGTTATAGGGGGCTGCCATGTGATGCCGAACCTGGTCGAACGGACACGGACAATAGATCGGAGGATTCGATTTTTGAATTTAAACCGCCCGCTCGGGGATTGGGGTGAACCTGCCCCTCGTGCCTCCCCACCCGCCGTTTCTCTGACCCCCTTTTGTCGGGGAATACATTGTCGTACATCGAAGGGTTTAACACGCGAGCGTTCTCATTCGGCAATGCGACACTCTGGATATGAAAGTACTGTGATATTTTCGCGGTTTTTTTTTTTTGTAATATCGAAACGAAGTTGAAAAATCGCGCTGTTCGTTTCCAACTTTTTTATTGTTCGCAGTTTGTATATTCAGCACATTTGCGCGGTGATTATATTGTTACGTCCGTCCTGAAACGGCCCATATTATTAAAAAAAAAAAAACAAAGAAAAAGAAGTTTAAAAAGAGAGTACTATATTATTTGAAATGAAATAGAAATATATATTACTGTAATTTATAAACGTAACAAATATTTTTTAATAAATAAAATACAAAGTTATTAATATATCAATTAATTTTTCATCAATAAAAAATTTATATAATAATTGATAAATTGTTTTTAGTTTTCGTGTAACAATAATTGATATTATTTTTTATATTCAAATGAAGAAATATATATTTATTACTATGAGTTTTGAGTAATTAAAAGTAGTTTTAATTTTGCAATCGACAAAAGTGATCCCGGAGTTGAAATTTATTTCGATTTAAAAAATATATTGTAACCTCAAATTCACGCCTACAATATTAATCGAATGTTCCTTCTTTCTTATGCAATGCTTAACTATGCAAATCGACGCAACTGTTTTGCAACGTAGAATGGAATTGGCCTTCATTCTCTGATGACAATCAGTACTAGTTATTTTATTTTCTTTCGCAATTTATTTTTTATAATTGTATGCGAGAAAAAATTTTTATTACTAATATTAGTCCAACAATTTCAATAGTTAGAGAATAATGAATAATAAATCTTGAATTAACGAAAATCTTATCTTGATATAAAATTATTAATTTGTATTTATAGAACTATATCTTTAATTTAATAATCTCAAGGAACTAATGATGAGTCATGTGAATCCATTCCTTAAAAGTTAATCTCACAGATATTATTTACATCGTTAGCTTAAACTTTGCAATGAAGAATCCAAATTCTAAAAAAATCTAAATTAAAGAATGAATGTAAACCTGTATTGCTTCGAGAAACGAGGGCGACTATCGCGGACGAACATAATTGTGTCTCTCGAGGAGCAGCACGTCGGTGGTCGCGCGCACACCGGTGTCTCTTTAAAGTTTCATCACGCTCCGGGGCATTCGCCCCAAACCCCCTTTTGCTAGCTACACGTTCCGGCAACGAGATAGAGAGTTAACCCTTTCCGAATTGGTCCACGACCGTAAGAATACTCGCTCGTGCTCATCCCGCCGTTTCGTCCGCCGGTTAAGCCCCCTTTTGTCGCCTTTTTTGTCGGATTTTTTGCTACCGGACAACCACGTCGAAAAGCCCAATTAGAATCGTCCTATTGTTCGGCCACGTGGTCCGCACGAGCCGTCCACGCGAGAGCATGCCCATATGGGCGGACGCGCACCGCGCGCCGGTGTTAGATGATCGAGTCTCGAGCGTTACGTGCGAACAGGTAAAGCGACGCGTATCAAAAACGCGCACGTGGGGTGGCATTGACAGGATGTGCCAGGACCCTCGGTACTCGGCTCGAGGTATTGTGATTCCCTTCCAGCGATTCTGATATTTTTTTTCTCTCGACTGTGAAAACCGAAAACTAGCGATGGCAATACGATGTGATATTTTTTCAAAAAGTAGAAATGCTTTCCAGAAACTTCCTCCTCATTTTCGTCTAACTCAGGAAAAAATGCATATCTGCAAAAATCTCTGATTTCGGAGAAATTCGGTTATACGCGAAAATAGAGAACAAGCAGAACTCGCGTGAGAGAACTGCGTTGGAGAACCGTGACGGACGATATACATCCAGAGGAAGGCTGAAGGGTAGAGAAGGAAGGCGAGAGGAGGAGGAGGAGGGTGACGAAAAAGGAGCGATAATCCGTCGAAATTGACACCAACCAGCGCTCCCGGTGAGATGCAGATTTGATCTATCTGTCACGTTTGTCTGGGAATATTAATTCTCGTCCGTGGGCGAGGTTTTTCTCTGGCAGCTTTATAGCTCCTTTCCGACCCTCCCGCGTTTCTCTCGCCGTCCTTTCCTTCCTAGCTAAGTCGACGACTCCCCGGACCGCCCGAGGTGAGCGGAGAATTGCTTGCGAATTGGCTGTCGCTCGGGGTTTCGGGGATCCTGCAACTTTCTCGTCCTTCATCCTTCCGTTTCCTCCGTTCTCCGCGGAAGAAAGTCGACAAGAACGATATGCGAGCGATACGCCTAAAAACCGGCGTCAGAAACTTTTTCGACTATATATCACGCGTATCACCGGAACCAGCCTATATTTGTATTTTATTTCGTGCTTCATCGCTATATTTTGTATTTTGGTTAGGTATTTTCATAATTTAAATATTTCGTACACGATATAAAATGTTCAATCACACGCGTTTTACGAATATTTTTTTGTCGATGGGATCACAAGAAAAACGACATGTGTGAGTGCACGTCAATATAAAAATCAACGTGTATTATCAGTATGGCAGATTCTTTGAGAAGTTTACTTCCGTTTTGACTGCTCCGGTTCATGCTTCACCTTCTTTCTTCGTTGACAATAACAAGGCTGCGTTCTTCGTTTCCTTTGCACTTACCTCGCGTGCCCCGTGTAAAAGAAAGCTCGCAAGAATGAGAGAGAGAGACAGAGAATGTCATCAAAGCTTACAAAGCTCAGAAGTTCAATATACACGACTTCAGCACGCTACGATGCGTTTAAATTACCAGGTCGAGTGGCTTTTTGATTAATTTTTTCCTTACGTCCTTGTAAAACGAGTCCGTCATTCGCGTTTTCCTCTCTCGATGGTGCACTGCACTACAAGAAAATCGAAGTAGCTGCAAAGGCAGATCTCTCCACGACGGAGAATAGACAGCACTAGATTTTTTTCAAACTTTCGACGTTCTCGTAGCACGATGTGTTTTCATATTTCGTTTCATCGCTCTCAATTTCAAGTGTGCTCATACATACTTTTAATTTTATTTATGACGTAAAATATATATGTAAAAATTCAATTTCATATTCTTGATGTTGTTGTTCCTTTAAGTACATGTGTCCCTATGCCAGGTCATGAAAAACTCGAATAATAAATTCTTTTAATAAATTAAAACTCGGCCCTCTCTGAAAGGGTTAATAGCGAGCAGTGGTCCATTCGCAAGGTTTGCGGTTTGGACGGACAAACTGAGTAACGGAGGACATAAAAGCTCGTGAAGCGCAGCCTGACCAATCCTATCGCGGAATTGTAGTGACCACAAGGAGTATGTTACGCGACCATTCGAATATTCGTTTAGAGAGGATGGAATCGCGCCGGTCGACATATTCGCGATTTTAACGGCTTTGGCTCTTTGTCGCGCGACACTCTGCGGTGGGTTGAACGGGTCGTAAATAAAAATTTACTGGAAAAAATCTGCATGCTACGGTTACACGATATTGAACGGGTATCAGTTATAGTAATTGTACGATTTTTTATATTTTAGCGATGTAACATATATTGATTGGTATTTAATTAAATTTTATTAGAATTATTTCACACATGTGTAATATATATTTAAATAATTATTACGAAAAAAATTATACAATTTTAATATTTGCATTTCTGAAATAATTGGCCTTATTTAAATAATTTCTTTGATATATTTTAATTTAATAAAGACCGCTACATATTTTATTATTTTTTTATATTCCATTTATTTATTCTATTAATTCCTTTAGGTACGTGTTGAACACTTCTCATTATTGCGTGATATTTATCTCAGCTGGTTATTTAATTAATGTGTCCAGTAAAATGATTAAAATCTCCCACAAACTACCCACGTGGACATGATCCGCTGTGCGTTGTCCCTTTTAAGTGCAGCCCTTGTATCGACGACAAAGTGCATACGTCGCATACGTTAGCTAATCGATATTTTAATATTGTCACACGCCATTCCGGATTAAAGGCCTTTATATGTGTTTGTCGTGTGTGCATGTATGTGTATATCATGACGTCATTGAGCGGCAGATGTGTTCCGTTCAAAAAGATTTCCGAGAGCGCGGCACAACGTCCTTTACACTATTAAAATTTGCATCATATATATAACACTTAGGTTATATGTGTGATCGCGAATAATTCCTTTCAGCCTATGTAAATTTTTCGAGCATTAATATTGTAAAAAAGTGATAATCTTATTACTCCAATATTGCGATCGAAGTTGATGATAGCCATTGATTTAATTTGAACGACTTTTGTTAAAATTGAAACATACACGGAGAGAATTTTTCATTATATTTTACCGTAAAATTCACTACAAATTTTAACATGTTTGGTGATAAGAGTGGGATAACTAGACAACTACATAAAAATTAAAAAAACATACTAAATATTACCGAAAATGATAGGAATTTGTGAAATATACAACAGAAATTTTATAAACTACATAATAAATTTTTATAAACTACATAATAAAAATTACCAAGTAGATTGCAATTTATATTTATAATAAACAAACAGATTTTATATTTTATCGTGGTAGATATGAATAAAAGAGAGAATTTATAAAAATCTTCGAAATATTAGTTATCCCACGATTACCATGGTTTTGAGACTAAACTTTAAGAAAATTCTCTCCGTGTATTTCGATTATTTTAACGCCGTATTTGATCGTAATTACTTAGTTATCGCATGAAAATTATTCAATATTCATCATTTGTAAATTTTACGAAAAATAATTTTCTCGTTGAAACATCAGTATCAGAGAGACAAACGTAAAAAGCCAATGGAAACGTACTTTGAGAAAAATTGATGGAAGGGAGTTGGGTTCGTGTTAAGTCTTCCGTAAAAGGGTTGAAAGGAAATATTCGTAGGATGACCGGGATTCGAATCGTTGTTAAACAATGGCGTTCCGAACGATTTGCCCGTCGCATAGGCCAATTTGTCGGGCAATTTCTGAAGAAAATCGGTCGGTCACTACCGGAGGGCCGAATCTCATGTGCAGACATATTGTTCATTTGATTCTGCTGTCTTTTTTGGGTATAAATCTTGTTGTGATCTTTAAACTTCTTTAAGGATATATATTATACGTCTTGAAAAATATTAGAGTTGTAAATTGTTTTTTAATGCGCACGTGTTTATCGATTAATAATTTTATTATACTGTTTATTTTCAAGCGTCTTTTTTGTAATCTTTCAAGAATACTCAGCTTCTTTAAATCCGTAATACTAAATTGAGGATAGGTTTTAATTATTTAAATTTTTATTTTATATACTTCCATTGTTTTTCTAAAATCTAAATAAAGTTCTTTTGAAAAGAGCTTGCAATCTATTCCGCTAATCTACTGCGCGATATTACGCCGAGACGATACAATTGTGCAACATATATTGAATTCTGTATCTTTTCCTATAAAAAAAGTCATGCGAGCGATAACGTGCGCCCGAATTGCAACCAGCTAGCCAACCATTTCTCGTAGACACGGTGAAAATCTGAAGAAATAATCCTAATAGATGGCCACCCAAGAGGTTTGCATATGAAAAGCGCGGGTGAATCGATACACCTTTATTATGCTCAAGCGTTTGCTTATCTCTCTCGCCTTCCCGCTGGCATTTTCCCTCCCCGGGGAAGAAGTCGGCAATATTTTCGACTTCCAGGGAAAAAAAAGAGCCGGCTAGCCGCTCGGAGAAAGGACGAGGGCGAACGAAATCAACGTGGTGAACGCTCGAAGCGTGAAACAATACGCCGAATTTTTACACCTCATCACTTGGCTATGACGCCTGTTTTAGGGATGACTCGGCCGTCTTTGCCTCGCTATCTTTTACGATTTTCTGTCTTTCTCCTTCACACTTTAATTTCTACTCGTAGCCGAAATCTTGAGCCAATTTTTGTATTTCACGTTCCTTCTGTCGAAGGATCAAGCTGAAGATGACTCGGGAAAATTTCGAAGTTTGAAAAGTTTTGCTCGATTCAAACCGCCAGTCTTTTTGTTAACATTTTTACGTAAATTCTGTTTTTTTTTTAAGTTTGGATTTGATTTAAAACGCTGGAAATTATATAATTGTAAAAAATTTTCAAAAAAGAGATAGTTTCAAAAAATTCCATGTTTCAATAAAATTTTATTTAAATTCTTATAAACTTTAACTTTTTCAAGATATATTTTTTATTAAATTACTAAAATATTTAATATCCAATATTAACAACCTATAACAAATTTTATCTGTCTAAAAAGTATATAAATTAATAATATCATATGTATAATAAGTACAACAAACGTTTGAAGAAAAATTGAATTGAGTCAAGTTGGAACCTCAATTAAAAAGAAACATAATGAAACTCCTATAAAAGTATAATTTAAATGAATAATTTGAAAGTAAAGTTGGAATAAAGTCGTCAGAAATACGACTGTACAATTAAAATAGTTCATATTTTTTATATATGTATACTTTTCTCCCCGAGCAAACTTCTTAGCAATTCAGGAAATCGTCGAGAATATCTCGCTCGCGATTTTTACGCCTTGTTTCCTGCGACTTTCTCCACGTTCTTTCTGTCAATCAAAAAATCGCGCGCGTCAATGAGATGAGTTTGCGACGAGCGTCTCTCGTTCCATGCTCGCTGCGACGCGTAAACGCTGCAAGCGTAATCCTGGTGAAAGGTCAGTGAAGAGCGAGGAAGAAAAGTTCCTCGCCCACTGTCGGGCTCGTTATTCTACTTAGCACCTTGTTACATGCAACGAAATGTGTTCTATTGTGTATTGTCGTTGAGATAAACTATCATTTACTCGTTGACGGCGTTGAGTTGTTCCTAATTTTATTTAAGATTCATTGTTTTCGCATCCTGCTCGTCGTCATCGGACTGATCTCTCAAAGCCGCGCCGTTTCTACGAACTTCTAAGTAATTTCATATCTATATAAAATTATAATTTTACGAAAAAATGAGGAAATAATATTCTGAAATTGATGCAGATATTTAGAGCATAAATTAAAACGATAATTATATATTTAGACTAATGAATATTATCTACTACGTTAAACTTTTTTTTTGTTATAACAATGTTTTTAAATGTTTCAATATACAAAAAATAAAACCTGAGTTTGGCGATTGTTCGGCTTTAAGACGATCTTGAAGCTTTATTTTTAACAAAGATCTTTCCCTATCCCGAACGGCCATTTAATTAGGACCACTTTATTTTGCTGCAGCCTTTTGTCTCCGGCTGACTTTCCCTCCCGTCGCCCAAGTACCGCGAGACAGTGAGGTACAATGGGAAGGAGAGGGCGAGTCCTGAACTTTTTAATCTCTTACAAGAGAGGAAGTATACCCCTGCCCGCTACAACGCGCTCGTATTTATCTCGTCTAAGAAGTTTCTTCCTGAATAATGCCGCGTGCGTATTTATTCGTCTGTGCGAGATGCTCGCGCTCCTAAATTCGACAAGTCCGATCTTGTCGAATTAAAAGAAGAGGAAATTCGTGGCCGTTCGAGAAAAGTTTCGTAGCCAAAATGTTTCTTTAACATTAAGACAGCTTAACAACTGTTTTTTATTTTGTAAAAAGATTGTGCTCGCGTTCAAAATTGTCTTCTATTTCGAAGTATCACAAAGAATATTACATCTAAATAAATATTTTGAAAGAAATGAGATGACTGAATTAAGAAAGTGACTTATAAAGATAAGTAAGAGAATGCTTCTATAAAAATGATTAATTGATAGCGACTTTATAGCGTTTCTTAAGACGAAAATTTGAATCTTCCTGTTCGGTCCCTAACGTCCGGCATTATGATTCAAGAGAATATGTTACCCGGGTAATGTTCCACGATGCTTTTACTCGTAAAGTGAGGGTCGCCCTTAAGCACATGGTGCGTGCATCCGCGGCCTTCTCTCCCTCTTTTCAACTGCCCTCTCTCTCTCATTCTCGCCACCGAGGCGACGTCGAATTAATAAAATCCCACAGACTCGCGCGACGGGCGTCTACTACGTGCTACGTGGGGCGTGAAAAATGGCCGAAAATCTGATATTCCGGATTAAAAACATTGAAATTCAAAACCCGTCCCTCCCGCATCATAAGCTTTCGCGCGCGCCATAGGGAAGGAGGGTCGAGAAGTCGTTAAGGGTCAGTTTCAGCCGCATGCCATAGTAACCGACCCCCGTTGGCCCGCAACGATCCCCTCCCGCAACTCTCCGTCGACCGCCGTTCGACGAGGATATTATTTTTAAGCCCCCGCAACTCGCCGGCCCGAACCGCAATTTGACACAGACGCGCCGTTTGAATTCCGAATTCAATCGGCCGGGTCCGATCTCTGTCCCGATTCCGCGAAATTAAGGGTGGTTCGAAAATTGATAGCGTGGCTCGGGGGCATGTACGCGCACATGTTATGTGTGTACGTGCAGGTTTTAGCTGCCGTCACATGCTCGCGAAATCACCGTGAAGCTTCAAATTCTGTCGTCAGATTATTACGATATATCTAAAGCTTTATAATCAACTTATTCGTGGCTATAACCCGTCGAATTGTATTAGCTTCAACGCAACCCTCTCTCGTTCTCTTCTCATTCAAAAATAAACTTCTATTTCTGAAATAGCTGCAACACTACGTCGAAAACGTTTAAGCCGAAAGAATTATGTGAATATTCCAATATTTTGTCTTAACAGTATAATTAATAATTAATTTTTCTGTATGGAAGTATGTGAGAAAGTTAAATTCATGATACATGAATGATAAATTCATCCAGACTTCAATGTTTCGTAAGTTTACGGAATTCGCAAAGTTTACTTACAATTTAAGTTTCCTCGAATGCTAAAACAGAATTCTTCTTGCGCATAGACAACGTGACCCCTAACATCGCGACGTCGATGAATCTGTTTCAGAGCCAAGGTGGCTGCAATGCTCGCAGTGCTCTCGGCGGCTGTGCTCGGCGTGGGAGCTCCTTCAGCATATACAGAGCATGCATGGTGCCCGCCTCTACTGCTCCACCTCTTCCTCGACGAACTCGTCGTCGAACACTCCGGCGCCTAGTCCACCAACGCCTACGCCGACGCACGCGCACCATCTAAGTCCGCCGAATCACCTAAACTTAAGCGGCAAGTCCACCGGAAGTTCCTCGGCGGCGAACTCTTCCGGAGGCACGAATACGAGCGGCAGTAGCGGTAGTCGACAGCAGCTTCAGACGTCGTCCCTGGTGGGTGATCCCCTCCACAGTTTCTTGAGGCTACCCCAACACCTGGAGCGAAGTTTCCCGCCTATGTTCAGGCCCGACTTCCTCACCCTGAATCCCTTGGCGGGATATAGAGGGCTTCAGGAGCTGCAGACGGCCACGCGAAACCTGCAAAACCTGGGCGACCCGCTTCGCGGTATGGACGGGTTGAATCTGGGGGATCCACTGGTGCGTAGCTCATTGGATTCCCTCAACAACGCCCGGAACCTGGCGAATCTGGCCGAATTGTCGCACGGCCGCGGCCTCGCGGGCCAAGCACATCCACCTCCACTTGAAGCGAACCTGGATTTTTACTCAGCGCGCCTAAGGAGCCTCGCTAATCCATCCTTAGGCGCGGCTCCACCTACGCCAAGCGGTAATCCCACGACGAATCCCCCTGTTCCGCCGGTACCACCGGTACCGCCAGTCCCTGTCGCCAGCGGTGTTCAGCAGCAGCAGCAACAGCAGCAGCAGCAGCAGCAACAACAGTCGCAGCAGCAACAATCACAACCCCATTCGCAATCGCATTCACAATCAGTGGAACCGCCTCGTCCGGCCTCAGCCAACCCCGCGAATTTAACCCACGGCAGTCATCAAAAGGAAAACTCGCCGCCCTGTTATACTCAAAGCCCAGTGGGCCATCACAACAACAATAACTCGACCGACAGCGAGAAGACTAGTCCACCGGTAGCCTCCACGCCGATCATTACTGATTCTTCGTCGGAGACGGTGTACACGTGCGAAGTCTGTGACAAGAAGTTTCGCTTCCAATCAAACTTGATCGTCCATCGTCGCAGTCATCGAGACAAAGAAAGGTACCAGCAACAAGAAAGCACGCAGGATGGTCAAGGTACGCCAGCGAGATGCGAGGTGTGCGAGATCGAGGTAGCGAACTTTGCCGAGCTGAGGAAACATATGAGGAAGGAACATCAAGAGCATTTGAATTCGGCTGCCAGTCCGCAAGGCAGCGTTGAAACGGTGCCGGACGACGGGTCCAGCTGCGATGACAACATGGACCTGGACGAGATGGAGGAGAACGAGCAGAAGGCCGAGCGGGAGGATGCGGAGGAAAACACGCCGGAAGATCTAAGCACCACCCAAGGGCAGAGCGGCGAAGAGAGCGGAGGTCGGGTGGAGAAACCGGCCAGCCTGGTGGGCGATCTCATGGAGAAGTTTGGCTTGAGCAACATCGCTCAGTACTCGGAGGCTTATCGGCAAGCGTTGCAAGAAAATCATCGCAGCGGTTTTCTCAAAACCGACTCGCCGTGCAACCTCACTAACTCGCTCAACAATAACAAGGAGAAGGAAAGCGCTCTCTCGCCCACGAATTTTAATTCCTCAACGACGCCGAATATTTTTTCCGGCCAGGGATTTCCTAGATCTTCTGGACCGGATTTCGGGGGTCTTTGGCTGCCTAGTCCTCATTACCTGGAGAACAGTGAATTCCGTAAGGTCACCAAGGCCACGACGTCCAGCCTGTCGCTTCAGGGCCTGCCGAGTCCGTTGATGAAGAAGGAGCGGAGCGGCCGAAACGACACTTGTGAGTATTGCGGTAAAGTTTTCAAGAATTGTTCGAATCTGACGGTGCACAGGCGGTCGCACACCGGCGAGAAGCCGTACAAATGCGAGCTCTGTTCGTACGCGTGCGCCCAGAGCTCGAAGCTGACCAGGCACATGAAGACCCACGGCCGACACGGTAAAGACACGTATAAATGCCGCTTCTGTGAAATGCCGTTCTCGGTGCCGAGCACACTGGAGAAGCACATGAGGAAATGCGTAGTGGTGGTGCAGCAGGGCCCCAAGCTGGACATACCTTACCCAGTGATCAAGGACGAGGACTCTTCACTTAGCAGTAAGGATACTTGATCCTGGAACGGCAGCCTGCCGCCGATCCCGCCGCTTTGGCCGCACAGGCCGCCTTATCCAGTGTACTGAAGATGCAAGATCTTCCTCTTCAGGGACCTCGAGAGAAGAAGAGATACCTGATGAATCCTGAGTCTTGCAAGGCCGGCTCGATTTTGTCGAGAATATCGAGACGGCGCGACCTCAGAAGGATCTCATAGCGCGGAATGTTCTAGGACACCTCTTGGGATTAGGAGAGGTGATAGGTCAATGCGTGATCTTGAGAATCTCCGACCGAACGACCTGGAAACGGTCGAGTCGACAAGTTGTAAAAGAATGATCAAGAGCTAGAATATCTAGCGAAGCCGGCGAATTTCGGCTGATTCGAAGAAGAGAGGATCCTTACACGATCGTCTAGATCCTACGTAATGCGAAGGTAATATCGCGAAAACAAGGCGACGTAATAAAGAAAGAAGATACTCAAGAAACCCTGCTCTACGTTTTAACTCACTAAAAAAACGAACGAATGGTTACCACTTTGCGAGTCTCAGCACACACACAGCTATTTAAATTATATATCTATAAATATAGTTTATAAATAACGGGAAAAGACACTATAAATATAAAGCTGCATATATATATACAGATAAAGAATAAATAAATAAATATAAATATATATATAAAGAAATGCAAATACAAAGAATATAAATATTATAAATAAGATAACGAACAATAGTTCGTGACTTTATTATCACATTTGAAGATTATTTATTTAATAATAGATTATATATATATATACATATTGTATAACATAATATATATATATAAATATTATGAAAAATCTGCAACTCGCCGTGTATTATATAGGGACAAATTGGAATGGAGACTTTTTTGTACATTACACGACGTCGCTTCGTAAGAACGCGTCAATGGAACTGACGCGTCTTCTTTTTAAAATGCATCGATTTCCTTTGAATATAAGGAGAACTGGCAACTTCGATGATCCTGTATGTACATATTTAAAAAAAAACATCAATATTCGAAACACTGTTATATATATATAATATATATATATATGTATTAATATAAATAGGATAATTGAGAATATTTGATTTAAGTAATATATGAGAAGAAGCTAGTATCTATAAACTCTAGCTCGATCCTATGTACAATGTATTATATCTATTATCGGCGATTCTATTACCTTTATTAATATTATTATTGCACTTATTATATTGTCTTTATTATTATTAACATTATTATTGTTTTGTAACATGATTATTACTGTCATTACTATTATTGCTATTATTATTATTATTATTACGTTTGTCACTATTATCATTACGGTTGCAGTGAGTTTAAGCGCCGCTTGCATTATTTTATTCCGATATTAAATTATTATCGCAGATGTTTTTAAAGGTTAAGAAAATGCCAAAGTTGTTTAGGTTTATAGCCGCTGATTTTGCCCCGACGCGACGCGTCCGTCAAGGTGGAGTAATTGTTTAATTAGAAAAATTGCAACAGCATTTCATTGAAAATCATCGTTAATCATTTATGTTAATTGATCCTGTGAAAGATAAAGAATCCTGGAAAAGATATTCCAAAAATTTCTCCTTCGACGGTCACCTCGTAGCCACGTCGAGAACATTATCAGCACGCTTTGTTCGTTGATTATATTTATTGCCGTCACGATGTCGAACCGCGCTCGGCTTTCGCAGGATCGATACTGAACGTTGATCCTGCGAAAATCGTCCCGCGCTCAGACCGAGGCGCAATCAGAATCGAATTTCCGTTTTCTCTCGTCCTCGTCCAAGACTGAGGCTTTCGGGCGACGCGACGATTGTTCTTCAAGTTTTTGCGTTCCATTTTAAGTAGCGAAATACTTTTTTTCTTTCTACCCTCCCTTTCGTTTTCCTCAACGACGCCTCGTCGACGTAAACGTTTTCGAAGAGAACTGTTCCTAAAGAGATATATATATAAATATATATATACACGTAGGCAATAAGAATAAAAACGAAAATAACTTCGCGATGCGTGAGAGATGACGGAGTGCGAGTGTCAATTGCGTGTCTTTATGTGATTTCATTATGCGTGTTATCCTTCTCGTTCCGGGGATGAGTGTTGCGCGCGTGTGCGTGAGTTCGATGGTGAGAACGCGAAAGCATAAAGGCGATTAAAAAAACTCATATCAGATAGTTCTCTCGGTGTTAGACGTGTACGGCCCTAGATAAAAAAAAAAAATCTCTCGTTATCTAGTTAAAAGTTTGTTAGATCGATTCCTGAAATACGTACATGCCAGGCTCCGCGTTTATACGACATACTGTAAATAATGGCACTGCCCGTAGCGATGATTCGGAAGCAGAGAGAGCCGCGTCGTCGAAAAGTTATTTAACGATCATACACAAGAATAAAAAAAAAAAGATAAGTTTAAACGGTGATTTTTTTTTCCTTTTCTCGTGCAACGGTATGTTTTGTTGCTCACAACGCTTGTGAATGGAGATTGAATCGAAAATGACGAAGATACGGGAACGACGATGATCCCTTTGGAGAATTCGCGGAATGAATGAAGAGAGAAAGAGAGAAGTTTTTGACGGAGCACCGTGTGTGTAATCGACGAAATAAAAATCCTGCGGCACGTCACCATATAAGAGTACGCGTACTTTGATTTCGAAAAGTTCTTCCTCCTTCTCTTCTTACTTTTCTTTAACAAATTTATCCCACATAGGACCAAATTCCCTGCCTCACCGAAACAGAGGAGTGACAAATGCAAATCTCGCGGCGGGCGATCGGACCGGCGGGACGCGACGAGGACAATAACGAATTTATGCAACACGGAAGAATGTCCTTACACTAGAGAGAGATATACATATATACATATATATATATATACGATAAACGCTGTAGTCATGATAAATCGTAATGCGAATCTGATATGGAGATTGCCATGACTGGTAACTCCAGCTCGGTTCGCGCCAGTCGCGGAACATCAGCGTTTTAATGTGTAATCTAAAATACGGTATTGCACAGAAACTCCTTATTATCTCGATTAATTGACGTATTAATAAATTAATCCGACTGTCCCGTCGTGTCCTCCGGTTGATTTCTAATGTTTCTACAGGGTAAATCACGTAAAATGCTAAAAGATAATCCCAGAACGAACGTCAGGAGTATAGTCGAGCGAAGTATCTAGGCAATCGATATAATTTAAAGCGCTACGAAGTATTTCCTATAATTATAATATGAGAGAGCGAACGGAAGAATTTTTTTCCATAGAGTCGATTACGGGAGAAAGAGATGCAAGATGAAACGATAATTGGATTTTTAGGAAATCTTCTGATCCAGGGTAAATAATCCGAAGCTCGGTTTCTAGGGACAGTATGTGACCGGGTTAAACCTGGCCCTTGAACACTTTTAACCGAGGATCGACATTAAGGCAATACGAAAAAAAAAGAAACCCAGGCATCTCCGAGTAAACTCCGGCCGAGGCTTGCGACAAACGTTGGCCGAGCTTTACCTCGCAGGGGTCCCTAATTGTAAACATAGCAGATACGGTGTATGTCTTGTGCGATTCAAATAAACGACATTGTTTTTAAATAACCTACACTATTTGAGTTCCTTTTATTCTCATCCTTTTGAACCTATCCTTCCGGTTGTGATACCAATGCAAAGAATTGGTTCTTATATATTGCTTTCAGACTTTTTATGATTATATAATTATTACATTCTATTCTTATGTTCATTCTCTATATGTATGTTTAAATTTTAAAATAAAAAATTTATGGAGAGATTTGTTTTTTTTTAATGCGTCACGCTTTTTAATTTTTTCACATTTTCGTCAGTTTAAATATAAAAGTTTTATAAATTATAATATTTTTATAATTATAAATTTTTAATTTTCTAGAAAAGTAAAGTAAGTTTCAAATGTATGTTGATATTCTTTGAATTTAATCGTGGCTGATCGATTTTTCGGAAAATGAAAGACTTGCAACCTTACCCGCGATAATTAATTTCTGATATGTTTCTATCAAACGTGCGCGTAAGAAAGCGCGTTATATAAATTGTTTAACTCATCTCGAGTCACTATCATTCATCTGCTATTGCATTGCATAATGTGTTTCGCAACAGTTTAAAACTCGATTAAAATAAATTTGTTATGTCGTGCTTGAAAATAGAAATATTCTTTAGGGACTTTTCTATTTGTTAGCATCAATAAATATAATATAAATGTTTTATCATAGTAAATCTGCGTAATCTATAATCTACAACTTTAGTTTATCTCTTAATTTACAATTTACAATTTGCGATAAAAATAAAATGTACAGAAAATATAAATGTGATTATTATCCGCTTATTCATTTAGTATTTATTAAAAAACAACCATCGCTGAAAATCGTGTAACTGCTTAATAAGGAATCAACTGTGCCATCTAGCGTGAAGCTGTAACGATGCAAACGAAATCTCAGGTGAGAACAATCATGCTGCATCTAAACGGGATGCTCTGTATACCGGGTTGCTCGCACAAAGGCTTGCTTAAGGGTAGTTGGCTTACTTTGCCAGGGTACTTTGCTTGTTTATTTGACTTTATAAAAAAGTATAACAATTCCTTCAAAACACTAAATAAACAATAAAATTTTTATAAATTAATAATCAAATTAATTTCTAAACTATTATATTTTATTTTTTATCATTACAAACAGAGACGATTGTAATGTACATAATTTTAAACAGAAAATTTTAATAAATGCCACAAGAGAAAAATTAATTTATTCATGAAGTTTACAACATACTTAAACACATTAGCACGTATTAAGTTTATATGTACAAGTTTGTATGAATTTTGTTTGTAGCATTTGAAATTAAGTTTCTCAAGCTTTCCACAGAGAAAAAAAAATTATTTATGCCAAATAATTTGTTAAATCATCTTGTCATATTCTAATAATTTCCTAAATCATGTATTAATTTTTTAATAAAAATAGAAAATAAGAAACAAATTAATGAGACATTTTAATGAGATTTTTGTCTATCAAATATAATCGTTCATCAACACCTAATTCGAGAAAATCTTAAACAAATGCACATTTAAGACTTTTTATATTAATTTCTCACTTGAAAATATAACAGAATAAAAAATCACTGCTGCTTTGTCTTCTATCCTCAATTCGCAAACGTATACTGCAAAATATGCACATCGACTTAACATTATCGTTGTTTCCTATATTTCGTTCTATTTTCGCCTGTTTCGCTCTCGCATTGAGATCGTTCCGCGGATTCCTCGAAAACCTCAAGCGAAATATAGATCACGAAGTCCGGGATCCACCGTCAACATCAGATTAATCTGCCGCTCGGTAATCGAGAGAACGAGAAAGAGACAGAGGGCGAGAAAGAGAGAGAGAGGGTGGAGGAGGAGGAGCAGCTTTCAAAGCTTTCTCAGTACACGTCTGCCGGTCTCAGTCCTTGTTTCGTGGCAATCGACTCGGCGGGAGCAAACAGCGGCATCAGAATGCAAAGTTAGGACAATGCCGTTAATTTTTGGTCGGCCCCCATTGTTCCCCGGGCATATTCATCTGTCAACTGGCGAACCGACTTCTGACACGTTCTGCAGTCGACGCATTCGCGCGATCGTGCGGCGGGAGGATGTCCTCCGCTCTAGCCGATCTCTGATTCCTGCTGCGAAGTCACCGCACTTATCTCGATAATATCGAAAAATTCTGCGAGTGTGCATAAAAAGGAAAAAGACACGCTAATCTCGGGCGCGTCGAGAAACCCGACAGATTTCCACGGATGATCGCGGTCAATAGTTTCGCCGGTTTCTCTTCGGGCCGTCTGAATGCGTGTTAACTATGGTGACGTCACTACAATGGCGGACACTAATCTGCACGTCAGAAACAGAGGTGCCCCTGCATTCACTCCCTTTGCCAACCCTCCCTCCCCCCCGTCGCCTTCGTTCCTGATCTGTCGGTTTCCCGGGCAAAATATGTCAAACACTCGCACCACCCCCGAATTCCGTTGCGACCATTTCCGCGTCGTAAATAGCAGGAAGTTATTCTTATCGCTTATAGCTTGCGACTATCTTCTGTCTTGATAATAAACAAGTAGCGAGGGGTTGCTATCGTCTATCTCCGCAAACAAATGTTAAAAAAAAATAAGAAATATTATTTTTGTATCCTCGTCTAAGAGCAATTATGAGATCAGAATATTTACAAACAAAAAAATAATGAGAACTACATAGAATTTATGAAATCACTTGCAAGATAAAGTTACTGGATTATATGATTAATATCAAATTTAATATTACAATATTATTTGTACAAAAGGATTCTTAAATTTACTGCAGTTTTCTCTCTGTTGAATTATTTATTATCACACTGCCTCTATAAAATTATTCAAATCATATTTGAAAATGTACTAAACAACGTAGTGTATCATAAATGCGATACCTATCTTTGAGATAACTAATAATTTAATAAATAATTTAAATGTAGATATTTGAGAAAGATTTAGAAGATGACATCTTTTTATTAGAATTTAGCAGACAACTTAAACAGGCAACGACAAATATTTTCGAGCATAGAAGATAACAAAATATAAAAATTATTCTGTCGCATTAGTGATTGTAAATTTATTTACAAGACAGTTTCAGCGATACGAATAATTTCTGATTCACGCGACAATACGCTGCTGCTTGTGGTACCTCGCCATTCCTGTTTCTCGCACCCGAAGTACCCGAACTCGAAAAGCACCGATGCAATACACGGTTGCCTGCTAATAGGAGGTACAGTCCAGTCAGTAAAACTATTAGGTGCAGTGAGCTTAGGGCCAGGGTTGCTATACACCCTGCAGCGGAAGAGACATTCAGGTGTCAGTGCTGAGAGTTACAAATCCTAGCCTGCAACCGTTGCACACATTATAACTGTTCGTTACGCATTACTTGCACTTGCTTGCTATTATAATTTTATAATTTTTCTTTGTCCTACATAAAACTCACATATTAAAATTGAACGAGCGAAACATATTAAGCGATGCATATTAAAATATTATTCGTAAAATTCTCAAAGATTTTGTTATATAAATTATATAAAATATAAATGTAAAAATTTGAGTAATACGAGAAAAACTTGTATAATTTCTGAAAAGAAAGCAAACTAAATAAAATTTATAAATTTACCGATTACTTTTAGAACAATTCTTTTTTATTGTAATGCAAAATTATCCCTGTAGATACAGTCTAACTTCAGTTTGTTGAAAAATTTAATTAAACATTTTTTTATTAAAAATTTAACTTAATATTAAAAAATTGCTATTTTTTTAATTGCAATATTCCGTTGAGGAAATCCACGCCGAAAGGTATATTAAATAAATGAATGAGTAATTAGTCAGTTTATAGAATACTAAGATAATTTCATTAAACATAATGGCCCTTTATCGCGTGTTGCCGCGGTGCGTTGTTGCCTCGGTGTCTCCATGTTGTTATCTCGCGGAATTTACAATTTTAATTCAGCAAGTCGCTCGCAGCATCCCGACAAAAAACTCACGGTAACGGAGGTTAAGTGCCTAGGGAGACCATGAAGCTCGAAGTTTGTTAGATCGCGGAATTAGTCGGCTGTTAAGCCAGATAAGCAGTCAACATGGACGAAAACAATTGCGCCGGATTAGCCAGGATACTCCAACGGCGACGGCGCCTCGTCCTTGGTCAAAAGATTAAGTAATGATCATTCGTCTTCCGGTTAAAGAGGTCGTGTGCTTCGTGTATATCGCCCGACTGGGGGACGGGGGGAGGAGAGGGGTGAGAGAAAGAAAAAGAAGCGGAAGAGAGCGAGAAGTCGTTTTATCTCGCGAGACCCCGGCGGAGATCTCGCGGAGTTACTCGAGCAAATTTGTCGAATTATCTTATCGTTGAACATCTCGTCGTGTCTCGGCACCGCGATGTCGAATTAATTTCAATCTCATTACGGCCGATACTCCGCTCGCGACTCTCCGTCCCACTCGGTTTCCCGATAAAGAACGCGGCGGGGAAGTATTGTCGAGAGCGGAATTCCCGATCTCGCGGCTACCTCTGAATTGAACGGATTAAATTCCTAGATCAATTACACCCGGATATTCCTGGACGCGCGTTGTTCGCGAGAGGAAAAATTTCGTCGTCGTAAGCGCGAGATAATACTGTAATAATTACCATTATTCCTGCTCAAATTGAATCGATAATATTGAATTTATTTTACTACTACGCGTATAGTCCATTGTTAGAATTATTCCGATTTTTATTCGATCGATTTTACACGTTTATCCGACGTAACGTTGGACCGACAACGCATCGTCCCGTGAAACGCAAAAAACTGCGCTACAGTTCTCTCCACGCGTTACTTGCGTGGTTTATGAGTGTCATGTGCGAATCGCAGTCACTCGGATAAGTATTTTTAAACGAGGCAACGCGACGTACGTTGCGTTGTTTTTCTTATTTTGCTGCACAAACAGAGAAAGAAAGCGAGGGAGAGAAAGAGAGCCGTATAATTCAATTCCCGCGAGCGTGCATCCTGTTAAGGTACAGATCAGCGATATTTCCCGACGACAGAACCCACCCCCGAAGGGTCAGCATTCGTCTGAGAGAAGGGTGGATTTGACCAATCGGACGCGTGGGTTGGCCACCCCTCTACACTGACCAATCGAGATTCTGTACGACGTGCCTATTCGCACGGTTCATTCGCGCGTACATGCTCTAACGAGCTAACATTGCGTCGAATTAAAAAAAAAAGAAGCCCGTACATTATGCTATAGGTCTAATTAGGAACAGATATTTATCGGAGAAAAATAAACGTTAATCAACATTTAAGATTTGTGTAAATGCAAATTGTAATCAAATCTTCAAAAAAAAAATATATATATATAACACAAATGCGAATTTAATATCTAATATTTGATAATCATTTGTTTTAAGATCATGAATCTATAATTTTTTCGAGCTTAATAAGATTTTTTGAAATTATTGATTTTAAGAATTCTGAATGTTTCAGTGTGTTAGAAATAGAGTCTCATCTATATGGAATTAATATTATATAAATATCTTCAATAAATATAGCTATATTTAGGTAAAGTTATTAAACATTATTAACAGTAATTAAATAGCATTTCATGTTGATTCAGAGCAACCTCAAATTAACGTTTACAATTAAATTTAGATATCATAATTAACGCAATGGAGTCAGCGTAATCACAATAACAAAATGACATTTGGTTTAATTAATTAAAATATTTAATTCATGTATGATTCTTAAATTTTATATTTTTTAAATCATTGTAAAAGGCAGGTAAAATCATTGTAAATAAACTAGTCGGTTTCGTAAAGCGCTGTTAATGTGCTAAATCTTAAACATTCAAGACTATAACAATCAAATAAATAAAGTGAGCCATAACAAAGTACATTAAGCGTTACCTACTTTTTCGCGGATTATACGTACTACCACGTAGTAAACAAATAAAAACTCAACATAACAAAGACGGAAGTAAACTCGCGCTTCAGAGTTGGGTGAGTAATTAACTGCAGGGTATGCACTATTAACCAAAATTCTCTCGAATTTCCGTTTCAATATTATCGTTAAAGGCGCAAGTGCCGTGCGGCTTTTGCAAAATTCAGACTCGGCGGTAGGAAGGTAGGTACACCAGGCCGGCGAGATAATAATGATGAAGTTCGGTGTCCGTGTAGCCGAGTGGCTGGCGAGACCGAGGAGGGTTGAAGCCGGCGGAAGGAGAAAGGCAACTCCGTTCGGAGGGGGGGCGGCGGTGGGTTATACATTTGAGTACATAAATGTATGTAACTCCGAGTTTGTGTTGGAGTGGGCGTCGGCCATCTTGTCCGGTGGGTATTGACCGAGGCGACCGCCAGGCGAGAGAGACATGCCATGGCGGACAAACCACCCTCTAGCTACTACCTCCGGCATTAATTGCTCTTATTAGTTAAATCCGCGCGCGTACTCATCATTGTCGTCGTCGTCGTCGTCGGTGCGGCGCGGCGACAAGCGACGGAAAAAATATCAGTCCCGTCAGAGGATTGTTCCTTGTTTGCTAGCGTGTGTTAATATTGGCGCGCGCGTGGCGAAGCCGGAGGGTAGTTGAGGGCGATGCAAATACACGTTATTTACGATGGAAAATTCATATGAGCGAAAGAGTTGCCGCGGCCGAAATGCAGTTTGCCACGTTCATCCCCTCAAAATCCTCAAGTCAAGTAAAGCAAAAGTAAAGAACCATTACTTATTATTGAAAGACTGGAAGCTATTAAACTGCAATTGTACGTCTTGGTTCAAGTGCCGTTGAAAGTATTAAAGCGACTATATTGGAAATTTTATTACCGCTGTTCTTGTGGAAAATTTAATGGTATTACTTGAACTATCAATATAAAATTTTCAATAATAATTTCGTTATGGCGGTAACTTGGCAATAAATATATTTGTATTACAAAAAAATTTGTGTTGGAAAAATTTTTTTTAAATTAAAAGAAAAATAAAATATAAGAAAAAAAAATATAATTATACATATATATTTTTTGTTATATTATACTTAAGTATAATAAGTACGACTTTTATTCCTATTGATTATCAAGAGCGGTAATCCGTCGCGTCGTGTCCAAATTTAGATTCCACTGTGATACCAAAAGTGGAGTTGTCCATCTCTCGAGGAACGGCAATAAATACGAGATGAACACTGAGGATATTAGGTTCAAAATCTCCTTTATAAGGTGCAATTATTATACGAAATTAGCCACGGTTAAACTCGCCGTTAACGAAACGCCTGACATGCCCCAGCAGCAGCATCCTTAAATAAAAGTTTCGCCCGTCGGAACTTTACCGATATAACGCTCAACCTTTCGCTCAACGTAATTTATCCTACTATTTACGATTTAAGGGTGTACTTATTAAAATGTTTAGTAAATTGTCAGCCATCATTTTAAAATTATTCGTGTTTAGATATCTAATTGTGAGAAATGAAACTAAAACAGAGTTCATAAAGTTAATTATTGTGAAGAATTCGATATCTGCCAATTAGTTATATGTAAATTGTAATAGTATTACATTATGCTAAAATATATAAAACATATGTAGGAATATGTAATAATCATGTGACGATATTATTTTTGCAACGAATTAACTGTCATGAAATACTTAATAGATTTACTTAAATATTTATACGCTAATTGCTATCGGTATCTTATCCGTGTTATTTCTATCGGCTAAACCATTTGCCGACGATTATTGTATTTTCGATTTAACCTATATTCTGATCAAATCTCGATACTTATATTGGTCTTATGTTCTTAGAGACGTGTTAAAATTCACGGTACATCCCCGATTCCCATCGTGATCTATTCGTCTCGCCGCCTCTGATGGTTCTCTTTTTTTTATGCCGCCGCGGCATCGAGCGATGTCCTATCGACGGCTAGACGCCTCAATATTTCTCGTTAAGAAAAATAAATATTTTACAGCCTGAATGCAATAAAATATTTAGCAATCTATACTAACGAAATTAGTATTAAGCTTAGTGAAAACCACAGAAGAAATTTTGCTTTCGAATTTAAGTTTAATTCCTATTTCTATCTATGCTATTCGCGGCATCCTGATTGTATCTCCACTTACAAGTCCTTTGCCTGGGTAAAAGATCTTAACATCGTGAAACTTCTCACGTCCGACTGACTTACGTCTTTTGGGTGTCCTGCTTTCTCTCTCGTTTATTTTCAAACAGGATTCTGGACGGCTATTTATTCGTGGTGAGCAGTGAAATTCGAAATCGCGAAGTGTTTCATGATCAACTGACAACGTATTTAATACTGTGATACAATATCAAAATGACTCTATCTCTTGCACGCTTTCTTATCGATTCATTAGCAGTTTATACATTTTAATTTTATATCGACAGATTTAATTGTATTGCATATGAGTAGTGTGAGGATTTTTTGTTGTTTTAAATTATATTTTTCGCGGTTGAAAAATTTTTGATTGCGTGAAAGTGAAAACATCACATAAAACCGCGTGATTTAAGAGACAAATTTATATGTAACTTTTATTATTTATGTAAAACGAAAAGAGAATTGTTTATTAGAAAATTACAAAATGAATCCGACGACAGTATCAAAAGTTTTATTTAATCATCCCTCTCGTAATGAACGTCGCAAGCCATGGTCACACGCAATCATCGAAATTCAGCCCATTCGAACCGACACGAATGCAACTGAGAGAAACAACGGGCGTTGCTCTGCGGCTTGCGAAAATTCCGAAGGTAAGTACGTCCGTTCGTTCGTCGTTCACCTCACCTCGCCTCGCCTCGCCGCGCCTCGCCGCGTCTCGCATCGCTTCGCTTCGCCACGCCGGCGGAGAGAAAGCGTGTATACGCAGGGAGCTCTAATTCACGCCCGGCATTTCTCGCGGCGTGTATTTTAAGGCTGGTCCCGGCTCTAAAATTCCACCCTTGCCCCTAGCGCCCGCTCGCCCAACCCTCTCGCTCTCTCTTGTCGCTTTCAACCTCTTTCTCTTCTCCTTGTTCCTCGTCGCTGCCGCGATCTCCGTTTCTCTCGAATGATCGCTCTCTTTGTCTCGCTCTCGCTCTCTCGCGGCATCACGTTCGTCTTTCTCTGTTCGTTCTGCTCGCTCACCCCTACGTGTTCCGTTCCTCCGTTTCTCTCTCTCCATCTCTCTCTTTCTCTCTTGAGCGTTTCCCTCCCTCGTACGCGGGAATAACGCAAGCTAGGTAGTACGTACGTACTCGGTACTCGTAGTAGTGGGTATAGCGGCTGTAGATATAAAGGTTGTTCAGCGCCAAGGCAGGGAGGGCGACTAGAGGGTGAGGTGACGGGACAGAGAAGGACGAGAGCGAGACAAATCGAGAGTCAGAGCGAGCGTGGAAAGCGCGACGAAGAGACAGTGTGTAGTGGCGAATGCGAACGGAAGGAGAGAGAATAACTGGGAGATATATATATATACATATACATAGAGAGAGTAAGTGAGAAAGAGAGAGAGAGAGAGCGAGAGAGCCGGGGTTCTTGGACTCTGTGTAGTGGTGCAAGGGTTCGTTCGACCCTTAAGGGGTTGTGGCTAGCGTCGGTCCCCCGCTGCCCCGACGCTCAGCCACCACCGCGTCCCCTTTACCTACCGCTACCTCCACCTCCATCTCCTGCACCGCCACTATTCCCTGCCCCCTTCTCACCTCCTCTTCTACCGCTACTCGTCGACCACCCAGTTAGCCACCCTCGTAGCCACCCTACGGCGAGCAAAACTACCCTACCGCCGGCGGCCATTTTACTCTCCCCTCGCCCTGGACTCGCCAAATTGTAATCCGAGTCCCTGGAATTCCGGGCAGAGCAGCCGTGGTCCGGCCTCAAAGGAGGCTTCCTTCGCCCTCTCGACATACCCCAGGATAATGATTAACGGAGTACTCCTCTTTCTAGCCCTCGCGACTCCACACTTCGTAGAACAAACAGAGACGTAGCCGCGTTGCCAAATAATGGCAGCGAGACGCGCGAAAATCCTTCATTTAGCTTCGACATCGAGCCAAGGCGAAATCGCGAGTCACGTTTTTACGGCTACTTGCTTTGACATAAGAGAGTTATGAGGGAGTGAATTGTTATGCAAATTTGAAACTGCGTTTTTTCTGTATCTTTGCATAAATATTAATAAAAGAGGAAGCTTGTGTTAATTGAACGGAAATTTCAACGCGTTAACTTTTCTTTAGACAAATTACAAGTATTGTCTTAAAATTCTGACCATTCTTTTGGATGGTAAATTAGATCGTCCATGCTTCTTTTCAGATGTGCTATTTTTGTATCTCGTCAATATGCTTTGCTTCTGTTAATGTCACTCCAAAATTACAGCATAATAAAGTCCACTGATAAAATAATGAATTTAATTTTCCAAAACAGTTAATTTCTCAAAAGCTAATTATTTTTCGGTGTAACCGCCAATTATACAGCCAACTTTCTATCTAGACGTATCGCTAATCTGACCGATCTGCCCTTAATTAACACTTATACCATAATATCCCGGCGTTATACGAGCCGAGAAATGCGAGGACAATAATTTCGTATCTCTACGTTCCGTCTTATCTGATTGGGCGAACGGTATCGGCGGGAAATTCACGATTATCTGTTTATGGGACGGTTAATGGGGATCGTGCCGAGTCGCAACAGCTCGGGCTTCGCGTCTGCCCGACATCGGCCAATAATATCGCACGTACTTACCTGACGGCGCACCTGCAGCTCGCTGCATGAAATTAATGTCCGAGGAAGCAGAAGGTAGGACGGAGCAACATGGGAGCGCAGGATGGGGCCGGAACGATTCCTGGGTGGGGCGTTCTCTCGTACGTTTATTTATCTCGCAATTCTCGGGGATTTGAGATTTGTGCATTCCAAGTTTACAATCGTTATTCATCACTGTGACTATGCAAAAATTTCTCGCCAACGTCGAATCGCGATCAAGATTTCTCACAAGATTGTATAATTAATTAAATCTCCTTAATGATTTCGGATATCTCAATCGACGGAGAGAATTCCTCCTTTTTGAATCTTCACGAATCTTCTCGACGAATTGCCCAAACGTTCAACGGTCGATTCTGTAACATAAAATAGAAAAGAAAGACGTGAGATTCACAGTGAATTCGTTTATGTTTGGATCGCACGCGGAGCTTTATACGACAGCGTGTACGAAAAATTCTAGATGGAGAATGAACGAAACGGTTCTGTCACGGACTTATAAACGACGTGTCGCCTTCGAGCACTATTTATCTAAGTCCGAGGATAGATTTTATCGCCCTGGATATAATTTGTTGTGCAGCAACATTGGTGGTCGGCGCAGCATTTGTCATTCCGTGCGCGCGCCTCTGTGTTGACAGCGCTCGCCTCGTTCCCGGGGTGAAGTTCACCGAAGAAACCGGAATGAAACTGGATCAACCGGTAGTCTAAAACACCCTGTGCAGATTGACCACAATCGTCCATGTAGACAAATTTACGGCAGTGGTGATCAATTGGCTAAAGTCTTCACTATTATATATCGTTCGCGTTCAATATTACATAATAATTATTACATTTACATCTACGCGTTTTAGCGATGTCGCTTCAAACATGACAATGGAAACATATTAGATAAAAATATTGTCTGTTTCATATCAAAGCAGCTTTATTTTTGTTTGAATCAATAGATATATTGATTTTAAGATTCTACTGAAATAAGAGAAGCGTAAAATAATTACAATGTCGTGGTAACAATAATTGGTGAATAAATTTCGTAAATAAAATTAATAATCCTTCTAATCCTAAATACGTACGCATACTCTGTAACTTTTATTGTACTCAAGACTTTTTATAATTTGATTAATATTTCACGATTTGAAAATGATGAATATTCTATATTCATTTTATATTTAAGGAGAATAAAGCAATTTTATTGTGTCGTGTCTTAGTATTTCTTAAAATCGTTTTAATAATGGAGATCAGAAGACGTTTCGTTAATAAAAGCATCGTACGTTACGTCGTCGAGCTACTTGAAATGTTTTACATTGCTCCTCGCAACTATCGATCCGACCGATTTATGGGATTCCAGCTGATCGTTCATTTGAAGAACGCTCGTCGGCAACAGTAGACGCGATCGCTCCGTCCAATTTTCCGGATTTCTCGTGCACGAACTTCCGCTCTGAAAACGAATGCGAGACGTGGAGACGAGAAAGAGGAACATGCTCTCACGAAGGGAGGAAGGAACCGCTTCTCCGTCAATGGCTTGCTCTCGAATACACGCGTGCACATATCAATATCGGCCATGCATGACAAGACGCCTGACTGGACACGCCGATAAAAACGAAGAGAAACTCTTCTCGCATTCTAACCGTACCATTTTTAGATCCAGACCCGAAACCTAGACAAAATCGCGACTGTTTCTACTTTAAATACAAATTAAAAAAACGATCCATTAGAAAGAAATTGTTACACAAATGATGTATTCCATTAAGACAATTAAATTAGTAATTAATAATTACTTATGTAACTAAATAATTTCTGCATTGATTAACGCAAAACAATTGCAGTAATAATTGGAGGAATATAGTAATAATTATCTCTGCTAAGAATAACATAATCAATTGCAACGAATATTTTCCTCGTTAGTTTCAAACTGTTCTTCTGATAAAAATTTAAAAGTAGATAATCGTTTTTTGTTTTCATTAATTGTAGATTAATTTATTATAGTTATTATGTCGAACTTTGACTACATTTTCGACACTGTAATAGCAACAATATAATTCCGAGGATATATAAGTAAGCCGCAAATATACGTGTACCGATTTTCGCAGCGTATCGATACAAAGAGGGAGGAATGCAGGGGTTGCGATTTTCATCTCGATTCGGTCTCCGTCGGCCTTTCGCGTCCGCCCGGCACGTCGGTAAGAAGGAAAAACGAGCCACCTATCTGGTTACTGCGCCTCGTAAAGGAGGATAGTAATCGAAGTGCAGAAAGATGCAGACTGTGTATATGGACTCGTACGCGTTACGAGGGTTCGTGCGTTTCTTCTTTCAAAAACTCGGATCGATGCATCTTTATCAACGACGATACAGAGATCTGGCCGTTCTTCCTTTTTCTGCATTCCATTACTTTTGCATTTTACTTGTTACTCGTTTTTCCGCACTGGCGATTCTCGCAGAAATTTACAGTCAATAAATGATTGACCGCTGAATACTGATCAAGACGTGAAAAACATTTCCCTGGTCAAAGGTAAGTAAATAATCATAGATACTAAATTTGTATTGAAATAATTGCATGTTGCAATTTTTATTCGCGTTTTGAGCAACATTTTAGTTTTCTCTTTGCAAAACAGTAACATCGCTATCGATTCGCGTATAGAACAATACCGCGCGACCAAAGCCGCAATTCTCGGACGCGAAAATTCCCGCGGCGCGGCGGCGCGACGCGACCGTGCCATGTCGCGTTGACCCTTTTCGTGAAGCATCAAAGGTGAAGGCGCTCACTGCGAAATTCGAAAACGAGCGCGAAAATCCGGCGAATTTCCAGAACAGTGCGTCGTATCGATTCGAGTTTCCGTGGGCGTTGCTATGAGATGGACCCTTGTACAACTCCGAGAGCAAGGTGGAGAGAAAGCAAGAGAGAGAAATAGAGAGAGAGAGAGAGAAAGGAGGGGAGAGAGAGAGAAAGAGAGAGAAGACTTGAGTGTCGCCAAGCTACCCTCCACCCCTTCATCTCTTCACCTTCGCGACGACTCACCACCCCCCGAGGAGAACTGCCCACCCTCGGTATTTCTCCGCGGAGAGGCCATCTCGCCCTCTACGCGCCCGTTATTACTTCTACAAATATACAAGATATCATATTTCGTGATCGAACTGTCGAGGTCGTAGAAAACGCAAATTCGATGGAATCGCCCAGCTAATACCGTTTCAAAGAAGCAGCGTCGTCGTTCGCCTTTGAGACCCGCGGATCTCTCGCGAGGATCAGGACTCCCTCGCGAGCCTCTCTTTAACCGTCTTCATCGGACCCTTATCTTCCCTTGGGCCTTCCATTCTCTTGATCCTGGATCCGCCCGCTTTGTCTCCGTTCATGTCTCTCGCTTGTCTCAAGTAGGGAATAATGTGAAAGATCGTGGAGGTACGCGGAGGATCGTCCATGGAAAACTGCCGCTCTCTCTCTCGCAACCTTCTTTCGCAACTTACTTCTGAAGGAGTCTCGAATCTACCAAGACAAGGATATATACGCCGTAGCGCGAGATTTGGAGACGATCCAAAGAAATAATGATCCGCACGGGGCTTTTCTTCGGGACTGTTGCGAATCGCGAGTCTACGAGCTCTATCGATCGCGGTTGGCAGACGCGATCGAGATAGCGATGTACGCGGAAAACGTGAAACTTTGTTAAACGCGGATCTTGTATCGGAAGCGTCTTTATTAATGATCACCCGCGGCGTCAAGCGTTATTCGTAAGATTAACGACGCGAGTTCCGAGGGCCCGTCGTGGTGAAGTGCATAGCTTAATTAATGATGGAATTAAAATTTCCCTTAGTTTGACGAAGTAATATTTGTTGCTAAAATTTGTGCAAATTTTATATATATGTATATTTTATATACAATTTATATTTTATTCTAGAGGCCTTTCAGAACTGTGATAATGTTGCGTTCGTATTAATCATTGAAAGCTTAAAATTTTTTTCAAATCTCATAGGTTAACAAACTCTATCTTTTTGACTGCATGTATCTAAATATATACGATTAAAAATTTTTTATATGTACGATTAAATTTTTAATTACAGAAATCATTACGACAATTAAAATATTAAAATATAATGAAAAAATGACATAAATATTTTGTTAAAATTTAGAGAAAATTTTAAGTATATTTTCATTAAACAATATTCGAACACATTTCATAAATTTACTAAAGTATAATTTTACAATAATTTGCTACATGATAGAAATATAAATTGAACGAAATACAAATAGGACACCTGTTCTGCACATGGAATAAGAGAAGGTCCAGCATCCGGACAGGTGAGATCAAAGATCATGGGTTAATCTGTGAGCATCTCGCCCATCCAGTTCTGGACCAAACGTGTTCCATCGAGAAAAATGACTGTGACCCTACAGTAGCCGGTATCACACAGAGTAATAAATTGATCATCTAATTAAATTCATATGACTACTGCATATAATATTTTAATTTATCTATCTCAGAAAATTAAATATAAAATATAGATTTCTTCTACTTTCAGCAGATTTTTAATTTTCTGAATTCCACAAATGCTTACACGATAATATAAAATAATTTTATTGCATAAATTTCTGTAACAAATTGTGTCGTTAAAAAGAAGATGGCGAATGTATTAAATTATGTATACTATGTATAGTGTCTTTTTCGAAACGTGATCTTTTACAAAATATTAACACAGTTAATTTTAACTATTTGTAATTTTCTCAATGGTCCGCTAATTCTGTCTTCGGGCAGAATGAAAAAGATTAACGAGATCTGAACGCGGGGGTTCCTGTTAGAGAAGAAAGGGTGCGTATTATACGGACTCCTACGGTTCTCTGAAAGGACTCAGGCGCGGTCCTTCGTCTTCTTCTTTCCGCCTCTTACGGTTTCCATGACGCGCGTACATCACGCTAGCCCAGACTCACTTAATTGGGTCCGCCATTTTTAGTAGCTCGACCCTTCGAAAAGCCTCGCCGCTTCTTCCCTCCAAACACCCCCAACCTTCCTCGTAAGGGAGAATTCAGAAGGGTTACCCACCTACCCGGACCCAGCGAAGCCTTCGAACACGAGCCGAGTGGCTTTTGTTTTCACCCCCGGAGAGGAACCGCCATTTTGAATTTATGATACCGGGAGTCTACGGTGCTCGGACACTGAAAAACTTCGGTCGTTAGTGAAAGTTAAGGGCGGCCCTTGCCCGTTGGTGGCGGAGCATGCGGAGTCATTTTCCCTAATAAGCGATGGATATGCTCTTCGCGAACAGTCGCTTGACAAATGGTTATCAGGTATGATAAAATATGTATGCCGCGTAGCTATTATTGTTTATTGTTATCGCAATGTGTAAATATATATTTAAGCTTTAATTTCACAAATAGAAGTGATTTTTAAGAAAACTAAATAGACATATAATTAGACATAAATAAAATAAAATCTTTTCTAAATCAATGAAAAAGAAAAATAAAACAGGATATAAAATGCAATAACTAAAATAAAAATCAATTACAACTTAATACATAACAATATACAATAAATAAAATAAAAAATGTTTAATTTCTATTTTAACAAATTAAAAAAAAGTTTTTTTTACTCTGACAATAAAACAAATAGAAAAAATGTTCACATGACAAAAATACAAAATAAAATTTCCCTTTTACATATTTATGTATATAAAAAGATTATTTAATGTGTTCCACATGTACATAATACATAACACAAAATTATTAACATAAAACTATTTTAAAATAAAATCATTTTTTAAATAATCGTAAAATATACTTAATACTGAATAAATTAATTAATGTCTTAATTTCTAATGTATAAATTCTGTTTTTTTTAAATATTATATAGTTCTTCTAAATACATTGCGTTTGTTAAAGATTGCTCACATATAAATATAAACACCAAACATTCAATTACGATAAATCTGATTTCCGATCGAAGATCGAAAGGAGGAGCCCGTCCTGTAGGTGGGAGCTTTTTCGATAGGCCGATAATCTGATATTTCGGTCGACAGATAGTTTAGTTCAAATTCGATGTCCGGAGAAGAGAGAAAGAGAGAGAGAGAGAGAGAGAGAGAGAGAGAGAGAGAAAGAGAGAGAGAGAGAGAGAGAGAACCCGGTACACGGAAACAGTTCGGCGGAGATGTCGACTTAAAACAATTGAGGGTGCCGTAGCAGCACGCAATATCCTGACTCCTCTAATTCGATTAGGGAACTAGCTATGCAGCCCAGGAACCTGGAATTCCTTTAACCAGCCCGGAGACTTCCAGGTACGGATACAGCCGACTCGCGAGAGACGCGGACGAATTGCAGGGCGGATACAACCTTACAGATATACCTATGGGTAGAGGTAGTCACCGAATTATCGGACTCGATGGAAGAACCGGCTCAATTTGCCAAATTAATCCGGCGTGCCTTTGGCAGCCAGTTTGCCAATCAAAGCTACGATATCGAACTTTTCAGCATAATGTTTGCCGAGTTTCGTAAACATAATTCAAAGCGAAAAAATATAATTTTTAATAGAAAATCATTTCTATAGACGCACTTTCTGGTCTCTTGCAATTCTCTGTTTTCGATGTATAATTATAATTTGTTAATTAAAAATATTTCAAAAATAAATAAACGTAATTAACATATGTATAGTGCATGAAATAATTAATTAAAAAATTCCTTTATTTAAGTAAAGATCTAATAAAGATATCGTCGATACGTAGAAAATATATTTGTATATTACAAATTCGACAGTTGTAAAAATAATCATATATTTTTTAAAAAATTGCTATAATAAAAGAATATAATAATGCAAAAAATCCAATTATTGACGTCGTTTAAGAAAGCAGTGTCCAAATTAGCTATAAAAGATTTATAAAATATTATTTGAGAAGAATAAATTTTAATTAAATAAAAAATGAACAGAGAAACATTGATGTCTCGGATAAAAATCTGCGACTGCGAATAATATTTGTGCAAGAAATGTTATTCCTGTTAAATAATAAATCATCAATGGAATGTCTTAGAAGTAACTATTGTTAGTTTTAAACTTTCTTCAATCCTAAATCGAATTCACGGCTATATATTTTATTAGCGTAAGTTTTGTAAAAGTGTCTTGAAACAATGTCTTCATATATGTCTTTATTTGCTATAATTAATACCTTTCGATATGCAAATGCATGTATGTATTGACAAAATTAAATTAAATCATTATTGACGTTCGTTATTCATTACTAAAAACAATTTTAAAATTTTACTAGAATTGGAAAACATATCAATAAGAGATCCATATTGTTGTTACGTTCCCTACACTCTTTTATGGCCCTAACTTGCCCCCTTAGCACCCCTGGATCAAACGTCCCTTTTCAAGGAGAGGGAGGCCCAAACTTCAGGCAACCCCATCCGAGGGTCCCCTCCTCCCTCAAATAGAAACTAGATCTAGGAACTAGATTGGTCTATGTTACCGACTATTCAGGAAGTCCTCAGACGTGTCTAGTTTGGCCAGGAACCATCGGCAGATGTCGGTACTGCCAGTTTAGCTACCCCTACAGCACCGTATTCCGTCCAACACGGCCGTTTTACACTTGATAAGCTCAGAAATTCTACCGAGAGAAAACCGCACACGTGTACGCATCAGCCGAGATTAAAAAAAAAATTTATAAATTTCTCCGCGTCATTCGAACGTTTATTTTAACGTTTAATTCTTGTCACGCGACAGCGGCAATTTACCTGCCATCCGACTTGCGCAATTAGTGACCTGTACGGGGTAATTCAGAAACGCGAGCCGGTGTGACCTGATTATAAATCCTTGATGATGCTTTCAGCGCGGGCAGCACATCACATCGATTGAATCGGGCCGACGGAAATACGTGCGCACCGAATTCGTTTGCCTGACAGGGTGGACGGGCAAAGTTCGGTCGGTCGATCGGTGTTGGCTGGTTACTTTAAGGGGTCGATTTAATTCTTTCATGCTGTTCCGTCAGCGGGAATTTGCACGGCGCGTCGCGCGGGACGTACGGACGGTGTATACACAATGCGCGGAATATTTCGGCTCGGCGGATCCGCCACGTCGGGAAAGCATGTCGGATTCCTGAAAACCACCGCAGAACGACATACGCGTGGCATACGCACGGCAGCGATTGTTCGCCAGTAGACGAATGTTACTTCCGGCGTGCATCTCACGCCTGGCTCTCCCTCTCGCCTCGTCTCGCCACGCCGCGAAAAGGAAAGCGCGAAAGCTTGAGCCGTGAATGGCCTGACGTATCGCCGGCGCGTCTGTGTCTGACACCTCGGATTTTTCCATTAAATTTTCCCGACGCGAGAATCTATCACCGGTTACACCTCCCGGAAAAACTCGCTCCTTCGCACAGCCACGAAGCGATTCCCATTACGATCGCCCCGAGATTCTGCGAAATGCGTATCGAGCGGCACGATAATGCTCGCTTGATATCTTTCTGGGTCAACAAATGAAGCGGCTGGTCTGTTTTGATATACTTATATGGAAATTCTCTCAGCGGAAAAGTCAGAAAAATGTTCAAGAGAAAGACTTACGTCAAAGGATAACATGTGAAAAATAAAATTAAGTGTGCAGAGTATAACGTGCTAACTTGTAGTTACACATGTATAAAAACATCAATTCGCGAAGATATTAATATCCCCGACGTCCGAATTAATATTCTAACGCTCACAGTTCACATCGATCCATTTTACGATGACCGGATCAGCAGTGAATAAACAACAAGCAGCAAACAAGGATAATAAAACAGATCGACTTCATATTTCTCTGTGTATCTAAGTTCTTAGTCCTTTGTATTGCGAGCCGCGTATAAGTCTTGGACCAATAGAGTGGCGTCGGCTTTGCGTAAATACGGATTTCGCGCGCCTCGTTCAAACAACGGACTTCTCAAATACAGATGGAGATCCTAGTATATTTGCCCTGGTAACGAGATTGATTAACTTATCTAGAAAAAAGATGTCTGATTCCTTATCTCCGAAGATCACCTCAAAAGTTTGCAACCACGCTTCAAATATTCGCAAAATTAATTCAACTAAAACAGTCGTGGAAAGATCAAAATATTATTATGATAACTTTGATAAATTTTAATTTTGATAATAAGTTGCTTCAAAAATATAGAATTAAATTTTTTCCGAAAAAAAATTGTATCATTTCTTTGCTTTAATGAAAACGATATCTTCGATTTCATAAAACATAGATTTTAAGCTCAAGATCTGCACGAGAAACGGATAGTTTCGCTACAATTTCTCGGAAAATGGGACAAGACGATCTTTCGTGAAACGTACTCCGGAAGAGGGGATGGGAAAAAGTTCAGAAGCTTGTCCTAATACCACGTAGGGTATCTCACTGAAGGGACGCTCCAAGACGGGCAGCTTCATTTTTCACGGAATCTGCGGGAAAATGCAAATGCGCGGGGCATCTGGCAACAATGGCCGTGGTCTGCGGCCCCTATTTTAAGGGTTGGTTTTTCGGTCGAGGGAGAGAGGGCGGCTCGGCGAGGGTTGCGGCCAGGGGAGGTAGGAGGGGAGGGATGGCGAGCTTTGCCGGCCATGCAAAGCAGCCAGAAGTACAGCAGTAGCAGCAGCGGCAACCCCCACGACCGACCTCGGCTATATACCGGCTCTCCCAACCCCCTGATAAGGGTGGACAGCCACGATCGATTAGAGGGCTACCCACCCACCAACCTACCTCTGCTCATCCATCCCCCTCCCTCCGGGGCCACCCACAACTCACCCATTCTCAACGGTGTCCTCGACGTAGAAGCTCCTGGCCCGCACTCTGATTCGCAACATGCCTGACTAACGATCTCCGGCTTAAAAATGACGGTTTTTCCCTTATCTTTTTTGTCCCCGATTCTCCCCGTTGTGCTCTTATTCTCGCTTAATTATAATCTCGGCGCGACGATCTACTTTCGCTCATTAGCTTTCTTCCACGGTCGGACGAGCGCTAGAGGATCGTCGAATCTTTCGACGGCAGGACTGAGGTCGCCCGCTTTTACCCCGTTTCCACGCTTTTTATCCACGGCCGCGAAGCCTCGGAAGATACACCGCGACTCGCGACTCGACTGATTAACGATCCTTCCCGCAAAAAAGCTCCGACTTTTTGCCGCGTTCTTTTCCCTCGTCCCGCCAATTTCCAATTTCGATCTCTTGTCGTTGGGTCGCTGCTATTTCTCTTTGTGTTTTAGTTTTGCTTTTTATTCATGAGCTGATCTGTTATATTGTACTATCACATCTATTTAATGCGCTTTGAAAAAATTTATTCTGTAATAATTAAAATATTTCACATAGCAAAGCATCTAAAGTATATTACTGTTTACAATATTATTTTTTTAGTGATAGTTTAGTGATAATTTGGCGGGGTTTTCCCAAACGATCTGTTCAGAGCGAGACACAATTTCATCACAAATCTCGAATTTAATCCGCGGCGCCGTTGCATCGCGAAGTTAACACGTTTACCGTCGCAGTTGCTGTTGTCCAACGAAAGGCTAACAATAAGGAACGATCTTCAACTAGTTAAGTTCCAGCTCGCTCGCTCGTTCTACCGAAACTTCGTCGGCTGGTCGTTGTACTTCCGCAGGTAAGTCGCACTCGCGCATATCGCACCGCTGAGTTCTAAAGTGCCTAAACTGCTAATACCCTGCTTTCCGGTAAATAGCATACGAGACGCTGTTTTTCACGCGCCACTTATGAGCGTTTTCAAAGCCAACCTCAACGAGAAATTCAGTTAAAAAAACGCGATATGCCTTAATCACAAAGCAATCCATTGCAATAAATGCGAAAGAAAAATTATAGACCTTTTTTAAATATCATTAATTAATTAATATAATTATCTTGCAAAATTTTTATCGTACTTTTTACAACTGCAACACTTGGCTATCTTTACCGTGTTATAATTCCTGCAAAACTCTTTCATTTCGTGCAAACTAAGGTAAAATAATATTTTTTATCAATACTCATTTTTTTTCTAAAAACATAACATAAAAACTGAAATCGAAAAGACCATTTTCAGTTCACATTTAATTGAAGGCCTGCGATTCCTATTAACCGAGTTTCAGTTATAGCTCAGTTTAAAATACGCCAAGGTCAATGGTGTCGAAAGTTATTACTTTCTTCATGGACCAGTCTGACTTTAGAACTTTCCCAAACTTCTTCGTCCTTCTGTATCCAATTATCCTTCATCGTGCGAAATGTTTGCACTCGACGTTCTTTTTGCACGCTCCACGCTGTCAAACGAACGTTCCGCCGAATTGGAAATAAATCTAAAGCCTTTTTAGAGAAATTGCCAATAAATTCTCGCGTTAGTTCGGTCCGGTGGGCATTGCGAGCACCCCTCAATTTTAAAATTTCCTAATTCCCAGCAAAAAGGGGTGATACTAGGAGCACGCCGTCCCTCCCCGACGTGTCACAAATTTCCTGGCAGACTCGAATGTCGCGTTAGAATCGATACCGCGCGCGATGATATCACCCATTAGACATTTATTCATTTTTGACAATTTTATTTTCTGATTTTATAACACAGTGAAAAAACAACCTTAATTATTTTTGCCAACTATAGAAACATAATATAAATATTTTCTATGAATTGAAGGTTTGCAATGTGTTACAGTTTTACATCAATTAAAAATATTTTAGTTGTTAAAGTTTGCGATAATTTTCGTATCACTGATTTTTCACTAAAATAAGATCAACAGTAAATATACTGACAGAATATTTTTAAAATATTTCTCTGTAGGTCTCGGACACCGTATTTTTAGTGGCAACGTATATTTATCGCAATCGATTTGCGCCTGTAACATTTCTCTTTAATTATTGCATGATCCATGCTACAACGTGAGACAATAAATATCGCCGGACGGAGCACGTCGGAGGCGAACGAGCACGTTCCAAGCTCTTGTCGCGAGATCAATATCTTTTAACCTTATTTGTCTGTTGGCGGCGAGTCTTGCCAAACAATAAGAGCACCCGGTATAGAGAATCTGCCGCCGTGAAAGATGAAGATGCGGAGGTGGAGAGAAGGCGAAGAGAACCGCGATATACGCGAAGCAAATGCCGAGGAAGGAGTGAAGAAAACAGACGTCGAAGGGAGCTGATATCCTTGGAATTTTCATATCGACACAGTATGACAGTTTTTTAATATTAAATTCTTTCCGACCTTTTGATTTCTCTTTTTGCTCGCCGACAACGACGGCGCCCTCGACGAACTAACTTCGCGATCGTTGAACGAGCGAAAGGGAAACGGGAAAAGAGCAGGGAAAGCGGACCGGCGAGACACGGAGTAAACGCTAATTTCCATTTCTTATTCATAGAATTCTGCGAGTTTCCGGTCACCACCATTATGCTGACTACTATTCCGACCATTAGCCAAATTTGCCGAGTCGTTTCGGGTGTATAAATTGTCGATTAATATTTAGTATCGATAACATTTAAGTATTTAACAGTTTTAGATATGTTGTCAATTTAATCGAGAAAAATTTTGAAAATTAGAAAAGAGTAAAGAATAAATAAAATTAAAATGACCAGATAAAATTGGCCATTAAAAAAAAAACAAACAAATGTTAGATTACAACAATTACAATTAAACGCTTAATTTTATAAATAATATCCTTATGAAGTTTGTGTTTTTAATTTCATTCTAGCAATGTAAATATCACTTGTATAAATTTTCGTATATTCGAAATATCATTGTTGAAAAAATTATTTTAACATTTGTGATTTCTATCTATCTCATTTATATTTATCTTCTCTTACAATTGTTTAATTTTTCAAGATAAAACGTTACATAAAAACATTATGAATTAGCCCGAAAAATCTATTGTGCGGCAATAAGTAAAGAAGAAGAACTACGGGACGAAACAAGTATCGTGCGACGGCAATTACGCGGCCGGAACGAAACGGGACGAGACAATCTTCTCTTCCGGCTGTGCAAAACCGAAGCGCAGTAAATATCTAATAAATTTCTAGCCGGGTGGTCGCCGGAGTCACGTTTTCCCCCAGCCGACCCAGAAAAAAGGAGAAATAGGAACGCGAGTAAAAAAAATGTGCCACGAGATAAAAGGATGGTCGCGCTACAAAACCCAAAACAGTTTTCGGGACGATTGTCATTTATTTTGTTATTTATTTCCCAGCGAGAGGTGATGGATACAGAAAACGTAGGGGAAACGAATGCAAGTAGCAGAAACGAGACAGACGTATTACGATGTTATTGGGACGCGATTCTTTTCACTCGCTCTCATTCTTCTCATTTTCTTTTTTTTTTCCACTGCCGCATTGTCGAGTCGAGTGCAATTTTTTAACCCTTAAAATTTCGGGTTGGGGCGCACCGACCTTTCGGAGACAGACGGGGTGCAGAAGTCGACGCGAGCGCTCTGAGGGTTGGATGATGCGTAAAATGAAAGAGAGTGAGAGTGAGAGAGGAAGAGTATACACCCGTGTACGTGTGGGGCGAGCGAACGAGAGCGAAAAAAAAATCGCGGGCTGAAAGGAAGGATTACATCAGGGATTTTGGTTTTCGCGTTTCATCTGGACGAAAAGCCGATTTCCCGATTTTCCGTCTTTCCCGCGACGAGGACCGGCACTCGAATTAGATGTCTATTGTGCGAGTACAGAGACGAGAGCAAGAGAGGTCGGTCCTACCTCCTCCCTCCGACTTCGTGACGTCGCATATTAAGTCGCGTTCGACCCTTTAATAGAGTTCTACTACCGATCCCCGAAATACGGACGCGTTCCCAATATTCCCGAGGATATTCTTTCGCGTGAAATCTAGGAATTTCTCGCTGAACTTGAAATACGACGGATAAAATTTGTTCTGGTCAGCTAAGTAGGGTACGATGCTATATAAAGTGTTCCAAAATATCTCTCAGGACTGAAATTAAATATGACAGTTCTGGGGTGCTGCAAAAATCGAGCAATCGTATCAATAAGCATAAAGCGTATTAAAAGAAATTATATTATCAAAATATTCTAATGTGAATGCATCTCTGCATTTCGTGGCGTTTTCCATGAGATTTGAAAAAAAGATAAAATATGTTTTAATTCAACTTAGTTCAGTTAACTTATCCATTTGTCTCCTGAAAATACATAACTCATCTGTATGATGATAGTCACGAGTCACGAAAGATCCACCTCGCAGTTCTCTCAGTCACCGTGTTGCACAACCCATTTTTACCATGAGTGCGCGAAACTGTCGCGCGATTCCTAAGTCACGCGCGATGGATATGTCCACGGGTGTGTTTGTTTGGACAACGACTTTTCTCGTGTCAACGTTCGTTTCCGCCCCGTGGGAAAGCCGGGACGCACGATTCTCTTTCTCTCCGAGCTCCGGTAGGTATCGATCAAAAATATATTAGTCTCCGATATGACAGTGCGGAGTGTTTTCTTTTCCGGGGTAAGAAGGGGCGACGTAACGGGACAGAGAGTAGCGGCGCGTTTTTTTTCTCTTACACACTCCGAGAGGACGCACAAAAGGGGTGGTATACCTGCTCGGGAGAAAGGGGTTTTCGTCTACCTGCGAAAAAAAACCCGGCCGGCCAAATTAATGATTTAATGTCAGTTCCGATATCCGGGGTGACGGTTCTCTTCCTTTTTTTTTTTTACCTCGATCAATCCCCCTTCCTCTTCCCTACTCGATGTCTTTCGCAAACGGGGATCGCATAGCTGCGTTTTTTCGCAACGGTTTTTTCTCCCCAGGCGAGGGAAGATATCCTGAGAGAGGAAGGACGACCTATTCCTTGGGAAAACCCTTCCGCCAGGCGGATCGGAACGAGAGTAAAAGAAGGATCGCGCAGGGTCGCAGGACTTGCCGCCAGGCATCGGGATTTATGAGGCATCCACTTGGATACTAGGAGAAGATGAAGAGACGCGAGTGATGTTATTCGAACTGAATGGAGAACGCCATTTTCGATAATTTGTTGATCGTCGAGAGCAATGACGAAGACGGTTAGAAGATTAGGATGCTCATGGGGTCGTGTGAAGTTTTACGTCTTTCTATTGTATCTGGATACATTTAGCGAGATTGCAATTTTCGTCTACCAGATAAAAGATTTTTACTACCGTCGCGAAAAGACATGATTTTATAGCCTCGAGTCCTTGATTATACGCACTAGTTAAATCTAAGAGAATATCATAAAAAAGTTATCGCATGTAACATATTTGAATGAACTATCGCTATACCCTCTTAGTGATGATTCTTATAAAATTATAAAATCGTGAATAATATTATTTTTGCACAATTTGTTTCTCAAATATTTTTGTTCTTTGCGATATTAAAAGAATTAATTACTTTTAAAATAATCTCATAAATATTACAAAAAAGGTAATAAGTTTTATTTAGCGTAGGAACGTTGATAAATCTTAAGAGACGGAGAGATATAATAATTTTTCTAGAAACATCTGCCCCGAAGATGTTTGTATCACTTAAACTTGAGATGCCCGACTTAACTCCATCATGATTATTTCACACCGATCGTCGTCGATAGATAGAATATACGCGTGGCTCGCCCGTAAATAACTTGAAAATGGCGACCTGGCGATGTACCTTTACGGGGGTTATTCGGAGTTTACAGTTCGGGGATGGAGTCGCCGTTACTCCGGATACATATATACATGTATATACATATATACATATATGCGCCACGGGGAAAGTCTTCGCGTCGACGTCCCGCGGGATCTGTCTCCGGCCGATCCTGTTCAAAAATTGAAGGACGGCGAGACCGAAAACTGCATCCGACGGCTGACCAGGGCCGTCCCCGGGGGTTCCCCGGGGGGCGGGGACGTCACGTCGAAATTCGAAATTTAAATTCAAACACACACGCGATATCCTCTCTTCCTTTTTGTCTGATCTCGCGCCCCTCCATGAAATTGGTACATCGTTTTGATCTACGACGAGGCTGGCTGGCGGACAAACTCGCATGTCGAGTCGCACTCGATCTATACGTGTGCGCGTGTATGTAGATGTAGAGAAGTGATAAAGCAGGCTAACGAAAAGGATAATTATATTTATTATAAAAAGAGATGACATCTAAAACAATCTTACATTATTTCCTAGTTAATGTGTTGCAAAATTAAATTCATTTGTAAACGCGTGTTTAAGTTCTGACCATATTGAATTTTTTTATGTGACACATCAAATAAGAAACATGTCTTTTTATCTTTAATGCTTTGTTAGTCCAAAATTTAGAAAGTAGTTTAACAAAAATAATGATTCAATTACACATGAAATAGATAGATACTTGCAATTATTTAAAAGATAACTAAATTATATTTTTTTCAGTTTCTCTTTCATTTTCTTTCTCCTTCTTTCCATATTTGATGGAAATTTCGTATCATGCCAAGAGCGAAGGAGCGATATGTAACTACTTTCTCCACATGGTCATCTACATACATGCGCACACGTATAAATCGGCATGCGGAACAAATTTATATATATGATTATTCTACACAGATCGTGTTTAAAAATTTGTATGCTTTTTCATCTAATCAATTACTTAGAAGTATAGAGTAAATCATGCACTATCGTATTTTATGATTCAGAGAACAAGATACTGAACGATAACAACGATAAATTTAAAATCGATCCTAGCGTTATTATCTTCCAGAGAGAGGGAGAAAAGTGTCCTTTCCAGGAGCGTCTTGTCAAGACGTGGACCAAATATACATTTTCAAAGGGGGCTGCTACGCGGTTACCCGCAGTGGTAAAAGGTGGGTGAGAAGGAGAAGACGCTCGCGTATCGATGTATCTGCGAGGCCTGATGTAGGTGCGAAAAGAAGGTCGTGTGTATATGTATAGATCTGCTGCCGCGCGTCAGCGGAGGCTCCATTAGCGTGTTTGCGCTACGGGAGACGGGCTCCTCTAAGTGATGTTTTGTGCCGCACTATTTGAATCGTCCTTTATACCGGGATCGTCCCTCGGACGGCGCGGGTGTGGGGACAAGAGAAAGAAAAAAAAATCGAGAGAAGATTCACGCGAAGGTGCTACTATAACGACTCGTCCTTTCGCTTTGGACCTCTCGTTATTCCTTCAGTGAGAAATTGTTATTCTTACTAAGGTACGCAGATCTCTATTTAGCTCTTTCGAAATGCTAGGTCGTTGACGTACGTATAAAAAAATCAAATTTTAAATCAAACTGAGATGTTGTGCAACGATTCTCCTATATAATCTACTATGCCATAATCATGCAATTTACTAGCATATATTTTTTTAATATATTCACTATATGCGTTACACTAAAAAGTATAAAAATTGATTATTTATTCAATGTTAGTAAGCCTTTATTAAGTATGTTTTATTATCTAAATAATTTTCTTCATTCGCCAGTTTGTCATGGATTCTATTAAATATATTTTTATAATTTAGATGCTTAAGATTTTTTGAAAATCTTTTGAATCTCACCTATTTTAATAATTTTCTGTGTTCACGCTAAACAATCAAACATAGAAATGCAGAAGATAGGAAGAAACGCTGGATTATTTTCTAACCACACAATATGCAATTTCCAATGTATGCTCAAAGCAGGATAAGTCGGCACGTCGGAAGAAGGCGTTGGCACGTGGTCAAGAGACGTCAAAACTCGTTTCTCTGCCGCTTTTAAGGCACGTCTAAAGGGCTCTTAGAGGTCTACGGAGGTCAGCGCTGCCTTCGTGTTCCGCTTCCGGGTCAGAAACCGGACGGCACACGCCATCACCACGGAGAAAACTCGCGTGACTAAAGGCACGTGTTACTATGTAAACGTCATAATGAAATTCCAGTCTAATCGTAAAAACAAAATAATGGAAAATTCTCTTGAATAAAAATAACTAAGCAATTAATTAAAACATTACGAGTTGAGAATCTATTGTGAATATAGATCATAAATATATTTTCAAAATTTCCTTTGTAGGAAAAAGCTTTATACATGTCAACAGATAGCACAGTAATCAATCGTAAACGTATAGTTTATAAAATTATTTATAAATAGTTACAACTATACAAATAGCAAATAGGAGCGACGTATGTATTTTGCACCTGTCAGAAAAGTTTGAGAAAGTAACTTGTCAGGTTTTCGTATTTGATAGATACACCTTTCCTCATAAAAAGTCTTTGATGAATGGTAGATTAGAATCCCTTTGAGACCGGTTCGCTTGAATCTCTCTCTTGATCTCTTCAAATCCGCCGTTACTTCGCTAACGAACGAATTTTCTCGGAATGGCCATCCACGCCTAAGAGCGGCTCGATTCTTTTTTTAGAACAAAGTTCCATTCGAATGCCAGCCACGAGCTCGAGGGAGAAGCGATAATCCGTGCGCGACTTTCGGAGGTTACTTTCGTTATTGGACTCTCATTTCACTAGCGGGTCGGTCGATCCATGCGCTCTCGGGCGTGAATCGAAGACTCCGACCGGAAATAACGATGGCAGATAATGCGGAGTGTCCCGCTATCTACAGAATCAAATCACCTTAAGGTTACCTCAACACCGGAACCTCTTAGCCTAACAATTTCTATCTTTATCTATCTCCACCGTTTCCCGGGAATGCCTTGATGCTCGGCAACCGATCGCGGATAGGTCGATCAAAGAATCTCGCCGTCTCATCGTCCCGTGGATGAATCTTCTAGTCGCAGCGCTTTATTTTTGCCCGAGCTACGATCCCTCGGAGCTGGCGGAGGTAGTCATGTGAAATTCACTCAGGTCGGGCAAAATTCCGATCCCAACCGCGACATGTTTTGTCATTCCACGATGCCGACGATGTTGTTATTTAGAAACTTTATGAAACTCTTTTATACATTTTTCAACCGATCGGAGAATAGCTTGAAGATTTTATGGGAAACATGTAACGTCAACGTAGCAAGGTTTATCAGCATAAAATTAAGAATCTCTCTGTTCCGATATAATATATAAAAAAAAGTTGGAGAGTTGCATGTAAAAGATATACATAAAAAAAAATGTAAATCAAATTTTCAAAATATTCTAGAGCTTGAGCTTATTGTTACATCGTACCATTTTATTACGATTGCTCCGGAGTAGCACTTTTTATGCTCGAAAACAGCCGTCGCGCTCGCTTTGTCCACCATTTTATTTCATCCCTCTTTGATCCAAACTCCCCCAACCACCTTCGTACCGATGAAAAAGATTCAGCCTCGCCATTGGCTCGCTGGACCATAGGGTGACCTCACCCCTTGAGTGCTGACCAAGCACAAGCACCCACTAGAATCGCCCTTTGATGCGTATGTGTGTGCGAATGTGTGTGTGTGTGAGATCGCACGTATCTGAACTGAGGCACCCCCAAACGAGGATACCCTCTACATTTTTTCTCTTGTCATGTTCTCTCTCTCTCTCTCTCTCTCTTTCTCTCTCTCTCGGTTTCTCATGTCGCTTACTCGGCGCTCGTTGAATATTGATCAGCGTGGACGACATTTTGGAAGCAAACGGTCAATTAGTCGAACCGAGAGCTATGCCGGGAAGAGGTGGGCCGTTAATTAGACTCTCGTCAATCGTTGCATCAATATGTTTGATCACGTGTTCGCGCGCGGGTCACGAGGCTGTGTTGATTTCCGTTCGATCAAACGTCCCGCCGCAATTTCATTTCCGGCGAGAACGCGACGCGGCTTCATTCGTGATGAAAATTCGCGCAGCCACCGGAAAATATACTCTTTTAATTATTTCGTCATTTTAACGTTTACTCGGATGCTGCGCGGCAAACTAAATGAATAGAGACCTAATTATCTAAATGCCACAATAATGGCACTACGCGATTCGATTGTGTGAATAATATAATTGTTTTCCTAACCAACTTACAACATTTTCTCCACTGCAGTTGGCTGTCATTAATTTCTATACACCACTTTACTGCACAAGTTTCTACATCGCACAACACTATTACGAGAATTATAAGAGACGATAATATAATCGTTGCCGTTATATTGCACTTAGAAGTTATGCTTCGTAAGCCGCCACGAAATAGCTATCGATGACATAGCACTTACCGCGTTCTCTCAACTGAAGTACCAGGCGACGATTCCACGATAAGTGATGATCACATTTGAAAGAAAATGGATAATAAGTATCTGAAGATACGCCGTGAATGCTTTTCACTGCGTATCTTTAGATCGCATTACATAATATCGCCATGTGATTCGATGATCCGAGCTTCAACGTCAGGTGTGACGATTTAAAATTAGAACTTCAAGAATATCGTTTCGTCTTTACGAACAAAGTATTATGAAATTTACATACTATCGAAATTACACGTCTCAAAAGATTCCATTGAAATGAAAATTGGTTTTCCATTAGATATGTTCCATTAGATATCTACAAGAAATTTCAATAAAAATATAAAATGATATTAATATATATTGCTCAGAAAATGCAAATTCATTATTAGAGAAAAAATCGGAATAATCAATTTGAAGCTTTAATTAATACTGACAATGAATAACGTAAATTTAAATATAAATTTCAATGAAATGCAGATACAGATTGACGCGATGTGTGTGGATTGATTTTAATACACTGACAAAATACATGATTCAAATTTGTACGAAATTTCACGACAAAGGACACGAGATTAAGTCTTGTCAAGAGATTTCCGATCGTAGAAGATCGCGGATCACCAGGCGATCACATCGTGCGTGAGCTCGAAACGTGACTGGGCCCATCGAGAAGACCCGCGTATCTCGCAAGAGGTGTGATAGGACCCAAAAAATCTTACCTGAGGCGAGCTTCGCGTTTGGAGAGGGGATCAGGTAGTAAAAGGGTTTCGTGGTAGGACGCACCATTATGCAACAGCATTTTTTTCCCTCTTTTCTTTACGCACGTGATCCATTCATGGATCCTGGATGCAGGCGTGCGTGTGTGTGTGCGTGAGACTACCTGGGATGCAAATGTTAGCGAGACGCGCACGTGGGCTCGGATTATTACGTGCATATGTGCGACTACCTGGAAATGCAAATATGTCGAAGGTATGCTCGCTATTGCGTGTGTAACAAGGGACTCGCATGCGCGACAGTCTATTTGAATCTAAAATTTGTCGCGCGCACTTTCATTTCATAATATAATATTATTCTTATTTTTATGTACTATATTATATTTATAAAACCTCAACATCCGTTTATATATTATTTTTTATGCATTACAACATATTATGCAGAGAATATTTTCTGAATTTCCCTCCCGTCATATTTATAAAATGGCATATTATTATAAACTTTAAGCGCGTTATGTTAAGATATTAGAAAGAAAAGAATATTAAAAAATATTAGAAACCATTAATAATATACGAGTTAGACGTATATATGAGAGAGCAGGCAGGGATCGACTCTGCATTAAGAAAAATTAATTTAATTTATTTCCACCCTGCTGCGAGGGTTTATAGAGGTACCGTTGACGCCATTTACTCAAACGGGCAGAGTAAAGGGTTGCGAGCAGCTCTCTCTGTCTCTCTCTTTCTCTTTCTCCCTCTCACGGGTACCAGATGACGCTTTTTCCAATTTCCTGAGTGAAAAGCAAAATTGAGCAACGTCGTTTCGTCACCTGGTACTCTTTCTTTTTTCTTTTCTTTTTTTTTGAGACAATCTGTAGCGTTGAAAAATGAACGATCGTTAGAATCAGAACAGATAGAATTTGGAAAAAAGAGTCCATCTTCTTTGATTTTTCAATCTTCATATTTTGAACAGGATCATTCATTCTCATCACTACGCGGCTTCGTGGGAATAATAGATAAGATAGGATGCAAGATAAGCTTATCCGTAATCTGCCAATAAACATTAAGATTCGCAAGATACCAGGTATGTTGCAATTACGCAAAGCATAATGATCTCAGTACAGTAAGAAATGTGATTAAAATGTTTTATTTGAAATTTCAATAAATGAAATATCATTAAAAATAAATGCAGACACGAATTATTGCAATTTATTTACATTTTAGTTATCGTTCCCCCCAATTTACAAAGAACTTTAACTGGTGCATTCGATTTTCAAGTACACCGCATTACAAGAGATTTATATTTTATTTGCGGACACACACGCTTATGTACCTGCAGTAACCAACCTGCTCTACAACAACAACAACGCTAAAGTCGAAATACTCGAGTCGTCCCCTCGTGCTGGATTACGCGCTTTTGAAAAAAAAAGAAAGCGCGAGAGAGTGTCGAACATACAATAGTCCAAGGGTGGTTTTGGGCGAAAAAACGTGAAAACCGACACCCAAAACAGGGCGGGAAGCGAGAAATTGACGACAAAGAACTCAAATAATACCACTAAAATAGAGATATCTGATTCAGAATCCACCCCGGACACGTAGACATTTTTTTCGACACGTCAAGTTCAATCCGATTTTAATCGAGCAATCCTTCAAATGCATGCGGATACAGGTTGTGCATTTATCAAGTGCTAATTTAACCCGTGAAATCTATAGGAAAAAAAGTATTATAAGAGGAATTTCCTTGATGCGTATCGTTAGTAATAAATTAATTATAATTAATTGAATTATACGTTCGCATTATGCAACATTTTAGCAGTATTATTTCATTACTTAAAAATAAAGAAGTATTACTAATTGTTTTCATCTTGAAATATTGTGTTAGATGCATTCAGAAAGAATATTATTAAAACAAATGTGACAGTAACTCCTGAGTAAGTAATTTCCTGTTAATGCTTTGATAAACTCCGTGTGAGATTTCATGCCCAGCGTGCACATATTCATACGTTCGCACATGCACGAGGCGAAGGATAACACGCACCCTTAAATGCCCGAAACGCTTTGAATATCTTATCTTGGGCATCTCTAGAACCCTCGAGTTCGGTCGGACGCGTTCAAGAAATTATCCGAAATCTCCGGTGCGATGCGTAATCGAGTCCGCGAAAAAGTGTTCTTGTAACCGATCACAATCTTCATTGCGAGAGAAAAATCAGCGGGTTTCTTTCAGGTTGACACGCTTCGAAAGGGATAGCGAAATTATTTCAAGTAGCATTATGCTACATGTGGCATTTTGCGGATGTCTCGAGAGGCTCTTATTTATCAAGCACTTGGAAAATTATGACTGTTGGCTACTTTACCTCTGTTTTTTAAATTTAATAATAAATAATAATTTAACATTCCAGCTAATAATTGCAATAAAAATGTATTATCGACCACGATTTTTTAAATATTTTTTCTTCATCTTTTTTAAATTGTAATCTCTGATCAAAAAATGAAATGTTTAGTTATTTATCTTTTGACAACTCACACAAATGAAAATATATAATTTCAAATATTATTCTCTTAATATTATATCAAAGACAGATTCATTGCTCAAACATTAATCAATCGAAAACTGAATATAAACAAAGAATTCCGATTAAAACGGCTTTCAATGATCTTTGTCCATAGCTTTCAGTTTATCGATCAGGCTGTGGCTTCTCCAAAGAGAATATAGAAAGAAAAAGAAGAGAGAAAGAGAGAGTGGGAGAAATAGAAAATGGTCTAGAGAAGAGAACAAGAGTGGCGCGGGGTCGTCGGCTTTAACCAAAATGAAAATGCAGAACCTATCGACGCTCGCTCGCGTGTTCGACGCAAAATCGATAATGTAGCTCGGCGCATCCCTAATCCTCTTCACCGATTTTTTAACCCCATCTGTCGTTCTTTCGCTGCGCGCATCCCTACGGAGAGCATTGCGTGCGAACCGTTCGCGGCAATTCGACCTACTTCTGCGAGGCAAAGGATTGAAAAGCTGCATAAAGGGAGAAGGAGAGAAAGAAAGAGAAAAGAAAAAAAAAGGATCCCGGCATAGGGTGTCCCTCTGACGCGCGATCTACCTGGAAAACCGTGCCACCCCTTAAGGATAATCCATTAACATAATTTTACATGGAGTGAGATAGAAAAAGAGAGAGAGAGAGAGAGAGAGAGAGAGAGAGAGAACGATGAGTTTTATATCTTGGCGCGAGGGAAACATTATATCGATGGATACGCCAGATGCAAAGAAGGACGACCGAATAAAATAATGGCAGCCCGGGGCCCAGGTATACGGTCTCGGTTAGACCTCGCAGCCTGAAAGGGGTTAATTCAAATATTTAAAATTTCTCTCCCACTGATTTTTCGCGTATAACGGCTTCCGTTCCGCTGCACCCTTCATACATCCCGAGCACGGCCCTCACGGTCGTATACCTGGAACTGGTAACTCTAGCGGGTGCCGATGAAATAGTAGCACGACCCCCGACGACCTCGGAGATCCGCTTGTCCTGCACTCGACGACGACAGCCTCAAAAGGTTGGCATTATCATTACGTAACCGAGACTCTGCTCGACGGCTCGCTCGCGAATGCAATGTAGCTAACGAGCGAGTTGTTTTTTCTTTTTTATATATCATAAACGAACTATTTGCGGAATCTGGGTTTGCAAGTCCATTGACGAGTATATGCGTGCAAAGATCAAACGAAATAATAAAGGCTCACGTAAAATTGATCCTGAAAATAATATACGCTGTCGTAATTTATAATTGTAGGACAATAATAAGCACAGTTAAACTTTGAGTATCGCGAAGATATTGGGCTAAATAAATTTAATCTGCTCAAATATAACTAACAATTCATTTGGAGAATGACCAGATTATGAAGAAATCACTTAATAATCCAATTAGAAAATAAAACTAATAAAATTTAACAATTATATCTTTTAATATATAGTAAAAGATACATGATATTAATATGAGAGAAAATGTTTTTCACGCTTCGCAATTTGTAGAAATAAAATAATATATATAATGTAATAGCATGAAATATTTCACTGTAGCAAGATAGTATTGTAATGCAACGTACAACGGAATTCGCCACCAGATATTACACTTTCTGCTGCTATACGCTTCAGTGGGCTGTACCAGCCACATTTTCAATTGTACTGACACTTTTTCAGAATTCTTGGCGTGGTGAAATTTTTCTGATGCGTATACGTTCTGATTGCTTTCAAAATCATGCTTTTGATGCTCATTGTAAATAAATTATTAATATAATTAAATAGAAATGTACTACGTATATTTTCTTCTTGGAGCTTTTTGAAACTTATTTTTCTAAATATCTATGTAATCAATTTGTAACTGAAAAACCAAGGACATCATTGTTTAGAAATAACATTATTATGACAAATTAATTGAAAAACGTAAAAATAAAAAGATAAATAAACTAAAAAATATAATAAATAAACAAATTTCTTACTCTGGATAAATAGATAAGTTACGTTTATAAATACCTTAATTGTTAATCTTAAATTATCATTTTAATTCAAAGAAATTCCCGATTTAATTTAATTCATTAAAAAATCTAGGCAAAGTATTCCGATTAAACTACTCGGTTTTCTCCGAGAAACGCGCGACGGTTAAGCGGATTATTCGTTTCGCGGCAAAACGAGAAGTCAAAACCGTAGCGCGACGCCCTTGGTCCTTCTTGATCCTGAGCCTTGATTTACGAGAATCGTGACGGGCCATTTGTCGAGGAGCCCCTCGGACAACGCGATGCGTTCTTATCAGCTCGCGGCAGCGGCCATTTTCAAAAGCGACTGACTTGCCCGCCTCCCCGCACAATGTGGTGTCGCACAATCAACCAACCTAATATGGAACGAGGGGATCACAAGGAAATGGAAAAAACTACAGTCTTTATAGGCCTCTCTCGCTTCCGCCTCGGCCACTGTGAGACTCGTTTATGCGCGCAATTTTTATTTCCTCTCCTCACATCAAAATTTCCGTTCTTCGGAAGTACACTAGAGTTTAACATATTGATTGCATTAAAAAAAGATTTAAAAACATATCAGTTCTCTTTCTCTCTTTCTCTATTTCTAAAATTATAATTTATATTTCAAACACTTAAGTAGAGTTATAAATGAAAGAATAATGATAAAAATTTCTCAAATGATAAAAGAGATCAATGCCCAAATATTGGAGCAATATTAAAAATAATATGTATTCATGTAATAACCAGCAAAAAGTAATTTAAAAATAACATCCATTAATTTTATGTGTTTGCATTGACCTTAAAATAAATTTAGGAGTCCCCTGGTTTGTGTGAACTACGCAATCGCATCAAGGAAATTCGCGTTCAGCAATGCGCGTTATCAAATCTTTGACCAAACAAACCTTAATGTACATCAGTATCTTCACCTGTTCTCGACCGGTTGAAAAATTCAGGATCGCCCTTTGACGTGCCACTTTCGGTTCCTCGGACGGATGCCAAAAGCGGAGCGTCGAAAAAAAGGAACCCCGAAGTCAAAGGTCGCCAAGATACTCGGCTCTCTCTCTGGAAAGGACTGAATTCGACGCGAAATTAAGCCAACCCGAGCGACCAACTTCCTTTCGTCCACGAGGGAGAACGGAAAAAAGGGCGAGCGAGGAGAAAAGGAGGCAGAACGCGCGGCACGAGAGGGCGACGAAGGGATCGATATCGGCAACGGCGGCGGCTACATTTTTCAGAACATTGGGTACCTTCGTGGTAAGCCGGTCGTATGTATTCTTATGGACCGCCCTGTTTATGGCGCGCAATTTATTTCGAAATCGAAGGTAATGGCCGCCGGTTTACACCCGGTGGTGTTTCCTCCACCCTCCTGGTCCTCGACCACCCTCGACCGCCCTCGGCCGTACAGCCAAGTCCCAGCCGCGACCACATTAAAATTTCAAACAAATACAAAAATGGCCGGATCCGACCCGGACATGTATTGCCCCATTTTCTGACATTCGCCGAGCAACAAAAGAAGCGAAAGACACAATGTACATCGTATATCGTCTGCATACGCTTCAATCAGTAACGCAACGATCTGTTATATTAATTCTTCAAAAGAATGCCTGATTTTCAAATATAACAATTTTAACAAATATAATTAAAAAATCGAGTACTTTTTATCGTGATAATCGTTATTCGTGTTGCAGGGATTTTAATTCTGATGAAATAAACACAAAAAATGATCTTTAAATATTAATTATTAATAAAAAATGTATTTTATATCATGTCGATAGTCGTGAAATGTTTTATCACAAATTATACGATTTCTTTATGTTGGCAAACCGACGATAGGCGGGAAAAGCGACAAAACTTTCACCGCACGCAATGATATCATACACGGCATGGATTTGGAGAGGCTTTGCGGGTCTTTGGAAAATATTTCCCGTACGTTGCAAAGGAAATTTCCGCGTCCAGGTAAGTTCCCGCACCGTCTCCGCCATAGTTGTTGGGATAAGAGAACCAGAGAAAGAGAGGGATGCCTCGAATTTTTGTCCGCGTCGAGAACGCCCGACGCAACAACGACGACGACGGCTCCTCGCGGAATAGAACGTATGAACATATTTGTTCGCGATGAATCATAATACCGGAACATCGTTGAAAATGGATTCCTCCGATATTAAATTCCCTTCGCGATGGATATTCACCGGTACTCGTGTCGTCCCGCGAATCAAGACCGTATAATAATTATTTCGCAAAGTCGCGAAAGACTTATTAGCGATATAAGGTGATGCAAGAATGTTTCATCTCAAAACTCTAATACCTTCGACAGTTCTTACAGCGGCAACCATAAAAAGTGCAAAAGGATTTGCTGGCCAGAAAGATACATTATAATATTAAAGAATTTATCAAGTCATCTAAAACCTACATTGAGAGAAAAATAGTTACTTTTGGACTCAAAACCACAATTTTAGAATATTTCTAACAATAAATATGATTAACTTAACTATATGCATCATTATATTAATCATAATTATCATTAGAAATATTTAAAAAATTGTGATTGAGGCCAAAAGTAACTACATTTTTCTCTCAGTGTACCTCAGCAAAAAATGAAGTAAAGTTTGTTAGTTAAACCTGAGCATTTAAAGAATTGATTGAGAACACTAAACGATATGATTCAGGAACATTAAGAACGACCATTAAAGTCTTGGTCATGACTCATCCCTAGCTTTATCCAGAAACGAACGCGCGAAGCTCGATCCGCGAGAAAATCGTCGGACCGACCCCATCTCGCGCTTTTTAGCCGCCGGATCATTTTTTGATCGGTCGTCGATGACTTGCCAGCTCACCCTCTCTTTCTCGCCCTCGCCTCGCTCCGGGTCCGCCGTGCGCGTGTTATCGGGGTGGCGAAGGGAATGGACGAGGGACGAGCTTCCTCGCACGGTGTTATCCGAGGGATTTAAGGGACGAACGAAAATTCGGGCTCTTCCACGACGACGTGGCACGGGCATGGGCAGAAGGGGGACGCCTCCAGTCAATTTTTATCATATATCTGAGAGTTTCGTAGGATTGGCTTCTGCCTGACCTATGCCCAATGGGCCGCACGAATTCTCGCGCTATCGCGCATGGCTATCGTCTCTCTTCGACCGAATCTTCTCCGACCGAATCCCGGATTTCGCCACGGGTTTTCTATCCAACTAACCCTCCCACCTCCGAGAGACTTTTTTTCATCCCGATCACGTCGAACTGCCACATCGCCGGAAACGGGGAATCGTACCCTGCGATCGCAACGCGAAATTTCACGTTCGGGATATGCACGGAGGATTTCCGGTGTTATCAAGAGCACAAAGTATAAACTCGGCGCTACGACGCTGCCGAGAGGACACGAGCTATAAATGAGAAAACTATATCACGGAAAATATATAAGAGGTAAACTGAGAATAAGCTATGAGAGAATACCTAAAAGTGAATTGCAGACAAGTGCAGATCTGAACTTAAATTTGACTTATCGTTAATGTATGAAAGCAATTCGAACTCCAAATATATCAAATATGCTCGGAAAATTTCGCTCGCTATTAAATAATAGCAAGCAACGTGCGCTGGCACAAATATGAACGTGGAAATTATATTCAGCGAAGTAATATTGCTCCGTCCGCGTAATCGATCGGAAAGCGATATCAAGATTTATCCTAAACTTACGGCTGCATTACAACGTTGTCGCTGGTATGCGAGGCTACAACTATTGTAACACCAACAGGCAAGCGGGAAGGGTAAGGGAGCGAGAAGGGGAAAGTTGCATATACCTGGTGTCGTGCTTCCCGCGCACACGGACGCACGCACACGACGCGAGCCCTAACTTGCAACCGCGGAAAAGGCTTACCCCTTTCCTCCCCGGCGGATGGGGTGCCAGTTTTGGGCCAGACTTCGCACGCGGCGCATCAGGTAAGAGGCCTTTGTGTAATCTGATTTCGTTGCCCTCTCAGCACTTCACGCCGATCGATACAGATTCGGCGGCACTTTCCCTCGTTACTGCCTTTCAAGCACGTCATTCGCCTTCTCCTCTCCACCTCTCTAAGGACGCGTTTCTTCCACCGAATATTGAGCACCGTTTAGGTTCCGCAGTATTTTCGACATCGTATACAGCGTGTCAAAGCTATTGTTTTTCCAGATGTATTTTTTTCTGCATGTATTAAATGATAAACTCGGAGAAATGAGGATTAATGTAATTCTGAGTTACAAAGATTTATTCGTCACGGTTTTAATCTTGATATTTTTCCCGATTTCTTTATGATTCTGGTGACATGTTTGTTGGAAAAATATATCTTTGAATGTACATAAACGATATGCATTGCTATAAAGATCATCTTTTATGCTACTGCGTAGCGACTCTGTGGTGTGTATCGTTGATCAAATCGTTGTGGCAAGTACGGCGCGAGGATTCGTCGAATTTCCAACATCTATGACTGGCTTATCCACGTCTTGCCGGTGTTCCAACTTCGGGGATATTTGAGAGTGTAGTTGCCGAAGAGAGAGAGAGAGAGAAAGGGGGTGGGGGAAGAGGGAAAGAGAACAGGAGAAGGAGGTGGACGGGCGTCCTGGAAGGTTTCCGAACAACCGAAGTCTGTGGAATAGTATCGATCTGGCTTGATATATTACTACGAAGGTCCACCCTGCCGCAGCCCCGGCAGGACCTCGAAATATGTTTTTTATGCGCCGCCTTCCTGCGGTGGATGTGCCCGCGTCTCGACACAAATACCACCCTCGAGTCGATGATGAATTTCTTAGTTCGGGATGACGCCGGCTGGCGAGAAGCATTCGTTTCCACATAATGGTTCTGCTAGCGCCGCAACAAAAGATCCGTGTGCGAGTTGTCGTTTTCGCCCCCTTTATGAATTCTTTATCTTTACACGGACCGCAAGACGGAACGTGGCTCGCATGAAATCACGTTAATTAAATTCCCTGCCACGCAGAATGTAGATTCCTTTTCTTCAAAGGAAAACACGTTACTTAAACAGTATAATGAATGAATTCTTGTCGCGATGTCGCGCCTTTGTATTTTCGTAATTATAAATCTAGTCTCTCTTTCTCTTTCTCTCTTATAAACTCAGCCCACGAAATGTACTAAAAAAAGATCACGTATTAAGTAACAAGTTAAAGTTAAATACAATTTTCGCGTGAATGTCTCTCAAAGACCAGTCGGCCGTATAACCAATAACTTGCGTAGAAAGTACCGTGCGTACCCGAGACTCTCCAGGAGAGAGAGACTCACGAGTCCGATTTCTGCATAACGTCCTAATTTTCCAAGTGGATGAAAACATATGAAAATCTGCGAGGCAAACGAGCAGACGTTAGGGGGCGCCAAGTCAGAGCCAATAAAATTCTCTTCTCTTCCCCTTGGCTCGCTCTTATTCCCTTCACCGCCCTTTTACTTCCTGCCAGCCAGCCGCTTTATCCGTTTCTGCCACGCGAGATCTCGCGGGTGTACGTCTCCATATTTATACGCTCCCTTATCGCAGCGCGAAAGAAAAAAAAATCAAAAGCGCGAGAAAAATTCTCGAGCTGCCAGTTGAACGTCTCGATCGTCAGAACGAACTAGACTGGAGAGATTATTAGAAGTCGACGGACGTATAGATTTCGCGGCTTGTTTGCATTTCAATTGGCAGACAGTTGCTCGGAAGGGACATTAATCGGTTACCAAGAAGCTGGGAAAAATAATGAAATTATCGTGAATCAATATGCGGCACGGGGACCCACCTCGTCTTCGTGAAGCAAAGTGGCCGTTCAACGCTAGGTACAGTTGCCCTCAAGACTTCGGTCGCCTATAAATTTCATAGGAATATTACTCCGTCGAGTCCTCAACAGTTGATATAGACACATCGTCTTGATAAGTGTCATTCAAAATTTATAATCGACTAACGCGATGTAATAATGCTTGTTGAAGTAAATATCTCTAAATAAATTGATCTAATGTTAAAAGATTTATCATACTTGATATTTGATATAATTATTTTATCATGGAAAAATAGTAATCAAAGTAATATTATTATTAACGGTTTCGATAAAGTTACGTCGAATTATTATAAACGTTAAGAAGCTAAATATATGCACAAGAATTTTTCCTTGAGGCAAATGTCGAGGTGTACATAGAGAAAGTGACATATTGCGGAGAAAAAGGATGACGCGCTAAGGGAGGAACGGCAACCTGCTTCCGTGTAAGGAAACACGTAAAATGACCCTATATTGTTCAGCGGTTGGTGCCTGGCCCCTTGGACAAACAGAAATATATGTCGGGAAAAGATGTCTTTCCACCCTAGAACTCGAGGCGTTCCTTTTTTAAACGACGGAACAGTTGCGACCACGAATCGATGGTAACTACGCCGGCCGGACTACGGTACAGTCCGGCAAGAACGCAATGTCGCTTCGCGAGTTTATATTGGCGTACGGAAACCAGGGCGACTTCTCTGGCGAAAAGTGTTTCATCAATGCCGATTTTTCGAGGATGTCTGCGGTGATTTCATGTGACAACCGGTGACGTCAATCTCAGAAGAAATACTCAAGAGATCGTCGGAACGAAGGGGTGACTTTTCTCCGCGGGGTGTACCATGTTAGGATGCGCGGGGTGCTCCGGTCTTTTGCATACATTTTGAAACGTAGAACCTCCACCGCGCCGAATATGCTGGCCCAGCGAGAAAAAAAAAGATAAAGAGGGCGGGAGGAAAGACGAAGGAAACAAAAATACCTGTCTTTCTCTTTTATTCCGACGGAGGGAGAAAGAAGAAAAAAGATGGGTAAACGAGAAACAGAGAAAATCAAGAAACACGCGGGGAATGTCGAAATGTACTGTGTATTAAAATCCCTTTGCCCTTTGAGTTCTCGAAATGTAATTTTGTTCCGTCGAGAGCTCACCTGCGCTGATCATTTTATTTAAAGTACGCTCAATTTTTAGTAGAAAGTTGTGATATCAATTATAATATTGATAATATTGGGAATATTAAATGTAAATGACAAATAAATCATTTATATTATAAGATATGATTCACATTAAGTATCTTTTTAATATAGCGATTGAGGGTTATATTAAAAGTAACATTCAGAATATATGAGATGACAAATTAAAAACACGCTTACTGATATTCCACATTGCGCACATAATTTCTTTGATTTTTTAAATAGATTATATGTATATGTCCGTATTATAATTTATAATTAATATAAATTTTCGACAGTAATATAGAAATTTGTAACCGCACTTCTCACACTTTAGTATTATAACAAAATACATGTACAATTTGTTCGTGATACGATATTTGACGATTTAAAATGCGGAGAAAAATTCAAAATTGTGCAGTCGAGAAAAGAGGTAACAAAGGAGCCCGACGATGTGCCAAAGATTCGTACTTCGACTGGCGCGGTGGGTTATTTCAGCGCTATCGGAAAAATGTTATTTACGCAGGACAGCACCAAGCTACAGAAGCTCTGTCCTTATTTACATGTGGTAAGTCTCCTACGGGACCAAATCCCGGGCCGCGCTTGGAACCCTGATAATTCTTCCTTTGATCCCGTTCCCGTGGGCTCAACCACTCGCCCCTCCCGACCCTTCTTCCCCCTGACCCTGTCTGCGCCAGAGAACGAGTGAGGACCGCCGGGAGGAGAAAAAAAATAACCGGCGGAATACCTGTCGTGCTAAAAAAAAAATCGTGGCTCCCCTGCCGGATGAATTGTGATTCCCGTTTCGGCAAAAAGAAGCCATCATAAAAAATGTCTTGATCGCGGGAGAATGTATTTCGTTATATTCGTTTGAGATAGGGTTTATCGATCACTATACTACCGTGTAAATGCTTATACAGGGTGTTTGTCAATTGATGATACAAATGAACGTTTTCTCCTATGAACTTGTGTAAATTTTCACGATCGTTCCACTGCAATTTAGATCTAATCGAAATCAAATGCGCGAGAACGATTAGATTCTTGCTAACGGTGTTGCAAACATTTGAAAGCTATTAGCTATGCAACGATTTCCCTCCCTGTACAAGGGATAGGAAGAGAAGCGTAATAGCAAAGTTAGAAATCGATCCGAATTAACTTGCGATTTCATTTCCATCGGCCGTCAATGGCGTTCCGAAATTTCCGGCGAAGGTGTCTCGCCGCGCCCGTTGACGGCCGGGGACATTGCGGTCCGCGAACTTTAAGATGTCTTTAAGTTACCGGTCTTGATCGGTGTCACGACGTAGTCTCAAGTCACATCTGCTTTAGTGAACGAACGAAATCTAACGAAAAGCACGGGAGAACGACCGATATCATCTCAAGCAAACTAGCGGTAGGACGACCGGCGCACTGCTGGACGGATACGGGGTGTCCCATTATTACGCTGATAACATTGGTAAACACGCCAGCGTACGTTTGCATCGACGACGGTATCCCGGCGTGACGGTTTCGATCCCGTGACGCGTCTAGCGGGTGACGCGGGCGGAAATGCCGAACTCTTCGAGAACGGACGTATCGCGATCTCCACTCTCCGCCGACGAGAAAGTGGAAAGCCTTTTCCGTTGCCCGATAAAATGCATCGAGAGTCGGGTAAAGATATTACTCCGGACGTTTATGCCGCGCGTATGCGCCCACCACTTCGGGATGGATACTTTTAATATATTTTTTCGTGCTGACGTATATCGCGACAAATATTTCTCCCTACTTAAACATTGGCAAAGCGGATCGTACCGTTCGTTCGTCTAGTTTAAATGCTAAATGTTGTCATAAAATTGCAGAGAGAATCAACAACGTAAATTTCTTTGTGTCGGAAAAATTTTACTTGTAATTTTTACAAATGGACAAGTTAAAAATGGGTCAAGTACTATTTTCCTGTGAATATTCTGCGAGAATCAATTGCCACGAGGTTTCAATTTTCCACGCTATTCCGGCAAGCGCGAGAATAAACGGTACAGTATCCGAGACAGTAAATTCATTCTAATCCCTCATCAGAAATTCCTTTGCCGGATGAGACTGGGCGGTGAATTCCGAGGGCAGGAAATATCTCCGCGGAATCTCCGATATCGAGGGCACACCCGGTACGTAATCTCTCTCTCCTCTCCGGTTAGTTAGCGGATCTCGAGAAGATCCGGGGCCGAGAGCGAGAGAGTATCCTCGCCGGATAGAGTATCCCTCGGGAGGTTTTCGTCCAATCGGCTGGCTGGTCAGCCAGGGCGAATAGTGGGGGCCGGAGGCCGACCATTGGTCAGTCGAGGGGCGGCCTGGTATTGAGCGAGTCGCTCCGGGGGTTGAAAAAACCGCCCCGAACTGACCTCAAACGTCCTACCCTCGTCTCGTCGGAAAACCCAGCCTAATGTCGTCCCCTACCCCCCTTTACTCCGTTCGGTTTTGCAGTCCCCCTTCCTCTTCTGCTGCCCTCTGCTCGCCCCATCGGCTACGTTTACCATTCAAGTACGCTTTCCCCTTATTACCGCGACCCCTTATTTTACTCACACGCCGCGCCGGTACGACTTTCCTTCGGCTACCTTCCGCGACGAGTGCGACGAGTCGTGTAACGTATGGAAATGTAAGTGTTAAGTAATAGCCGAGTACGTACTGATTATTGATTGCTAAATAATGGCCTATTTATCAGACAAATTTGAAATGGTATCTAATTACACATTTCATGTTTCTTTCCCGTTAATTTTAATTCTTTGTATTTTCTTTTCTTTATATATATGTATCATGTGTATTGAATTATACAATTTATTTTTATGCTAATACAAATTATATACTTTTATATATCATAGATATATATATATATATATATATGAAAGAGATGTTCTTGAACAATTATAGAAACGTCTCATGTCAAGTAATATAATTATTATCGGTGAACAAAACATTTTCATTAAATAACTAAAATACGCGACGCCGTTCTATATTACACAAATATTATAAATAACATTTTTATTCGTCCTATTATTCAGATATAATTATTACAATAGATTTTAATACTAAAATACAAAATGAAAATTTGTTTTCTAATTTACGTAAAATGCAATTTATAGTAAAGATACAGATTAGCCTGTTAAGATTTAACGATCACTTAGCAGTCAACTAAATTAATCAGCAATGTATAAAATTTGAGTACGTGTTCTCGCGTAACTCGCCAAATGCATTTCGTTTCGCAACATCTTGGAAAGGGATGCCTCATCGCGGCGTAAAGACTTTGTCTCACGAACGGCGACGTAACGAGCTGTGGTTCCCGATGATGGAATTTTTTAAGAGCGCGTGCACACGGAAGCGCCTGCTCTCGCTCCCTCGGAAAATACGACGGCAGTCTAAACTCGTGCCGCGCCAGCTCTAAAGTATATTCAGTCAGTCTAAGTCCAAAGGCTATTTGCATAGGCGATATTATACCTTCGACCCACCCTCACTTCGTACACTCTCTTTCTCCCTCGCCGCCACCCTAGCCACCACCACTCTCTCCTTCGTCTATCCGTAGAGCGTCCCGACGGCTCTTTCTCTCGGCCACCCCTCGACCACCTCTCGCACACCCTCCACACCCTCGATTCACCTCGGAACGTCTCGAGATCTCTGGAATTGGATTAGTAGTGGTTCACCCGAGTAAGACTTGGACTATACTCAATTTGAACTAAGATCGCGCCGCCCGGGAATGGGCGAATTGCTAAATCAGTTTTACGTGATCACCTATTCAGAAAGTTGTCCGCGATCGAACGCGGATATCCCGCACCTTCGAAGGTGGACCGGCTAGTAGCGAATTTAACAACGATAGGAGAGAACGAAATGCCCGCGTTTTCCTCGCCGTAGATTAATCGAGATCCCGATTAAATAACGATCTCGTTGATAATTTCTCGGAATAGAATTCGATCGATGCCGAAAACTATTCGTTCATTATGTGTGAGTGCATTTTAATCTAAACATAAACGATAAATTAAATAAGATATCCTAATGCGAACGCTTTTATTGCGAAAAATATGCTGAAACTATAAAATAAATCAAATATGATCATACATATTAATAGATGAAATAAATTATGTTAAATAATGTAATTAATATTTGCAGTTTTAAGGTTTAAACTGTAAAAGTTGTGGCTTCTCATAATCGGTAAAAGTAAACCCATTTTTTTTTCAGTCTGGTACTTCGTCAACTCACAGTAAACGCTTTTACTCTCGGTCGCGCGCGGTGCTTCATCTCCTTCTCTTTAAGGAGTCTCGAACAAAGATTTTACAAGCATTAGTGATTCGATTAAGAAGCCGTCTCAGACGCTCGGCTTTAAAGTCTCGCCGCGTGAAACTTTCTTAGAGAAATCGTTACTTAAGTTTCCCGCGTTATGCACTTTCGCCTCTTTTCGAATAGTTCGCAAAGAAATTGCTCCCATCCTAAAACTCGTGCGCCATTAATAATTATCATAAACACGCGCACGCGCGTTCAAAACATAAGAAAAACGTTATTTATTATTATATTAGTAGTAATTATTAATTGTTTGTTATAATAAATTTAACGTATTATGTATTATATTATTTTTTTAATTTTCATAATCACTCTTTTTATCCTCTGTTCATTTTCCTGATTAACTCCCAATTCTCAATGAAAAGTCGTAATCAATTGCGATAACAATGATTTTAGAATAAATCGTCAAAGCGTAAAAACACGGAATTCATCGAATGTAATACCGCCGTAAATCTGTCCGACGCACGTCTCCTATGGGGGGAATTACACGTGGTAAGTGGAGGAAAATGCGATGAAAAAAAAATCGAGGGTAAGGAACGACGATCGTTTCCGTCGCGAGATCCAGCGTAAAATGGCCGGTCGTAGGTCGAGGAAAGCGTAAAGAATTCCGGGGCCCCAGTCTAACGCAGTTAATTTGGCGAATGGGGCTGTCCCTCCACCCTGAACATGGCCACTGCCTTCGCATATACGAGCTCGTCCTACGTGTAACACGCGCGTACATTTATACACATACACCGAGACACAAGCCTGCATACGCGCACGAGCGGTTATACCGGGTGATCCTGGCGGAGTCTAATAAAAAGCATCCCCGCGCGCCATGGGATGGTGGGGTCAGAAGTCCATTCGGAAAATGGAGGGACCCGCTCGTCCAACTAAATCTACTCGATAACGGACACCAATTGTCCGCGCGAGAAACGCTTCGAAAATTCACCCTGCCCACGTCGTATCGATTTAAGACACGAAATTTGAAACGATGATCCGAGACGTCGTGATAAAAAATACGCCACGCAGAAGCGTTTACTAAGTCGATAGATAAATTTTATAGATTTTTTCTGATCTCGGTTTCGACGACCAAACCTCTTCGGTCTGTTAGCAAGACGTATGGTAGACGGCTAGTCCTGGCCAGGGTTCGGCTCGACTTCCGACTTTCCCTGCAGAAAACATTGAGTCTGAGGGGCGGCTCTGCCTCATCCTACCCTACCCCCCTTTCTATCCCGGTCCCATCGCAAAGACGCTATAAATTCTGGCCATCTCGGCCCTCTCCTACCCCAGCGAACACCCCCTTGTCGACGTCGCAGAATAGTGGCCGAAAGTAAGAAGTGTGGGTCTACCGATAGCCTCATTTACAATTCGCGTCCGTCGAGTCTTGTCAGCGCTCGCGCGCGTCGAAGATCAAATTAATCGGTCCGAATTAATCATTCATTCGGCCAATTCGTTTTGACCTAGTTGTAAGAAATCGGAGAATTCGTTACATTATAGATGATTGTTATATAGGTTATTTGAGTATATTAAGAACTGAATTTTTAATCAAAGCTACGAAAATAAAATACTTTGCTCTTTGTTACAAAAATTTACTGAATGTTCCTTTTATCTGTTATTTCAGTCATGATTTATATCTAACTTCTATGTAATAAAAATGTTCAAGCATTTTGAATTTGATGAAATTTCATAATTTGGTAAAACTTAGTTTAACTAAAATTTAATTTTTTAATTTAATTGCAAAATAAATTTCAAATTAAATATTAAAAAATATAATAATGAATTATAATAGAGATACAATAATCGTTACGAAGCGTTATAAAACAAAGATGAGAAAAATCTGATATATTTGAACATATCATAATATCTAATCAGCTAATATCAATTCGATTATTTTAAAGATAGAAACAGCAAGAATAGGTGTTAAGCTTTGTAAATCAATTACATACCGTTTGCAAATCAATCAGTCACATATTTAGATATACTCTGCAACGTAAAATGATTTTACATGTCACGGAATAGTTATTTTTGTATTTCACGGTGACTCTCTCTACTCGACGATGAGTTTCATCCATGAATATTTCGGTTCTCTGATTCAATCCCTAAGCTGCGAGGCCACCCAGCAATAATTAACGAATCTTACACGATTATCCGGTCAAAGACCACATTTTATATAAAAAATTTGAGCGTTAGACGCGAATAGAGAACACTGTCTAATCTGACTTAACGTTAAGTGAATTATATCAAGTTACATTCAGCAATTAAAACTTTTATATAAAATTAAATTTAATAAATAAAAATTTAAAGTCTCTATATAAAATTTAAATTTCTCTAATATTTTTTTGCCTAAAATAATACCGATTAAATTATATTTATATAAAATCAAATTATTCTCTTTACTTTTGATATTATATAATACTGTTACTTTATTATTATTGAATTAAATTATAAAACATTAAATGTTGTAAATTCTCCAACATGTACAATCTACTTCAGCAATTAATAATTATACTAACTTTATAATATCGTATTATTAATTAATCGTTATAGTTTAATAATTGAATCATATTAGATATAATTAATATTTATTGGCAATAAAAATTCTATTCGTTTGTGTAGTTATTATTGGCTGACAAAGAAAATGTATTTGATTTGTTCTGAAGACTAGCAGAGCATGAAAAATCAGCGAAGAAAGCGTCAGCCCGATAGAAAATCGTGAACAAACCCATCTTGTCGATTCTTCCGGACAGGAAATCTGTGCCTGCCGCAAAACGCCGGCCAATCGAATCTCACAGGGAATTTAACACCCTTCCTTGGTCGGAAAAAAAGGCAAAATTTCCAATTTAAGCGAATCTCCGGTCGCTTGTCCTTTAAACAAATATTATTGCGGATTCTATCTAATCGGTTAGAAGTCCAAAACAATTTATTTCTCTTTATACACAGCTGTCTGTTCAAAATTAGCACTACAGATATTCACAGATTCACGTCACAGATATTACTTTTTTTACTTTTTAATGAATAATAATACAAGACAATATTGGCTCTCGATAAATGATAAAAGAGATTTTTATTTGTACATCTAGCGATCTCGAAACATCGCGCTTTATTATGCAAGATGCGATTAAATCTTACATCCACGCGATTTCTACGGTGCGCCGATCAATATCATTTCTGGCAGAAAATCGTAGAAGAATGGCTGGCAATTTTGCGAGTCCAACGCGATCGCGCGCCGTTGACGAATCGACACCTTGCTCCAACCCGCTCTCGTTAACGACAAATGACGTAAGACGAACTCCGCTCTGACATTTCGTCGCGTCCTATCGACACGCGAGAACCGACGGGAACGGAATAAGAAGAAGTGGGAGCGCAGCAGGATGAGGAAGATCCATCGGTGCAGGCTTGGCATCTGCGTGAACGACCTTATCGGAAAGACATAAACGCCTGAAATCCCGGCCGTAAATTAGGATCGGCAGAAATCGCCGGACTCTTCCTTTGCCGTTTCTCTCGTCTTGAGATAGACTAAGTTCGCGATGTGACGACTGTGTCTGAACGACAATGCGCCGTTATCGAAAAATCAGACACCGACCGAGATGACTCGAGGAGAGCCGATCGACCATTAAAGGAGATAACAATTTTACGAGGTGAAATAACGAAAAGCAACGCTAGTGGCCGTCAAGGGATTTAAAAATACACGGAATCGTCTCAGAAAGAAAAGAATAAACATTATTTTTGAACGATTACATTAATAAAATAGAAATTGCAACGGCGACGGTAATTGAACTAGATGCCAATATAATTGTATCTGAATCAAGTATAATAATAAACTATGATAAATAAATATATTTTCCAATGATTATTAATACCACAATTAGAAGAATTCTTTTATAAGAGTAGCGAGTAGATTTTTCTTTCCGAATCAAGAAGAATATTCCACTGTCTTTGCAAAAGTACTTCATGTCCACTGCAGGAGTTAAAAATTTTTATAGTCTTATCGAAGAAAGGGATGAAGACAGTCTTCCCGTTTTAATGCTGATCCTGACAGCGGCAAAGACTGTAAGATTAATGACACGGTTTCAACGACTTTTTCTTATTAACGCGACTACATCGCCAAATGTGAAAATGTCTCCTAGATGTACTCCAGGATCTTCGAAATAGATATATTATCGTCATTATGTTATCATAACGTCGTAAATGATAAATAATTCGGTAATTTCAAACGTTTACAGCTAGTTTTCGTAAATAGTAAAGAGTCTATGCTTCAGTATTAATATTTATTGTTACACCACCTATCTTGTTGCAACGCATTCGGCGAACTTTGGCGAACAGATGGATGTTTCTCGATTTCAAAAAACATTTTGTAAAGTATGTTCTGTATAGCGTACTTATATACATATTGTAGAGACTACTACAGGAGTTAAGAATTTTTTACGATCGCGCGGGAGAGGACGTAGGAGAGGGACGGATCGACGACGATCCTTCTTATGATGGTTGCGGCGACGAGGAAAAGAGCCGAGTTTGATGGCGAGGTGAAGGGGCGAAGGGAGAACGATGGTGGAGAGTCTATGCCGTAACAAGGGTGGCACGATTTCAAGAATGCGGAGCACGTTCTCAACCAATGCCGGCAGCCAGGCAGTAAAACAAATACGCCCTCCCTATGTACGGGGTGTCCCGGTAATACCACGCGCGCGTCTATGACCCCCTCACCCCCTATCGCGTAAGGAAGAGTGCCTCGGAGTAAAGTCGTCCTCGTTACCGATACGAATGAAGGTAATGTGCTGTAGGTAGCGAGACCCTTTCACGGTCCCCCGCGGGAAACAGATTCTCGTAGCGCAAGCTGAAATTAACTCGAGAAAGTTTCCTTCACTATTTTTTCTACCGCTCATATTTACCAGCATCCCTCATTAAACCAAACATCATGTCAAACTTACGCATTCTTTGAATTTGTTCAACAACAAACATCCTTCACGATAAGATATATTTTATGTTTAACATTATTAGAGTAATATAAATTAATAACAAATTTAATGTTACTAGAAATGTTTTGTTATTAAAATTAAAGTTTTAAATCAATAGCAAATAATAAAATATGTATTTTTAAATTATAACGAATTGAATTTAATAAAGAGACTTTTGTGATCGGATATTTTTTTGTCTTCTATAATTTTCTATATCCACCTTTCATCTTCACAGAGATAAAAATATTGATAAAAGGTTGCTGCGGGTTGATAGCACGAAGACCGATTACAACCGAAGGTACAGCGTGCAATTATTTCGTCTCCCACGTCAGATATGCATTTCCTACGACCGAACGCACGCTCGCCAGTGAAGCGAACTGCCAACGGAGAGGAGCATGAAACGGCCGATAAAGGCGTACAATGGCTGGTACGAGCGCGGAAACGCAAATGTCCTCTTTCAGAAGCGTCCTCTTTAGAGGACAGGGAATGATGGACAGGTGAAAGAAGTGGCCAATGTGGGCTGGTTTCGACGTCTCATGTGACACACACGTCATCGGCCTTTGTTTTCGCGTCCTTTTGATTGAGTACTGCATGTTCTTTGTTCCTAGTCTCGGAGTACAATCCCTTTTATCGTATTCTTTATTTGATGCTCGACGGCAGTGCTCACTCTTCAAAAAATATAATACAAGATTCTGCGACGGTGACTGCTATTAATACACAGACGACAAAAATTGGCGATTCTATTAAGTAATTCCGTTTCAAAATTACGGGTTAATTATTTATCATGAATGTAGAAGCGTTTTATGTGTTATTATTTCATTGTTGTGAACATGTAACTTTATTTTTATTCGATAAATTAAAAGAGTGCGTTTAAATAATTTAAATAATATAATAAGTGACATGACAATGTTTTGCAAAAAACAATTTTAATCCTTCAAATCCTTCAAATTTGATTTACTCCATTGTCAAAGTAAAGCTGTATTTAATGAGTATTTTACACTTCATATATTTATGTCTCATTCAAATCAATGGACGCAAGTTCATGCATGGCGAAATCAATTACTTTCTAGAAAGTCTATTACATTGATGTAAACGAGAAATTTTCCCGTGCCACGCTCGCAGATCTAAACATTCCACCTGCTCTACATTTCCGATGTGTGGAAGATCGTGATCCCGTTTATTCAGTGGAACCTGTTCCCATTCTCGAATTTGGAGCTCGTCGCTTTTCTTGAGAGTCTGATCTCTGATCTCGGCCGCGGATCGCACGTGGACGACACCGAGCTGCTGAACTGGGGGCTTGAACTATGGACCAGTTTCCACTTGATACAGATCACGAGCTGTTTTCCCCGGCAGGCTGCGCTCGTGGCCGCCCGTTCGGCGAAACCTGTTCGTTCGCATAACGAGAGGTCCTGTTTCGGATTATTCTGGCTCATCATCGCGGGCTCGTGCCCGCTTAGAAAACTGGTCCATCCAACGAGGGATGCTGCCCCCCGGAACAATGACCACTGTCCACTCAAACGTATACAAACACCGCGCCATAAAACGCACCCAGTTAGCCTTTGACTCTCATTCTCTCGTTTTTTGCGGTCAGTTGCAGAAGATAAAAAACTGGTCCATCCGGAGGGAGATGCTGCTCTTCCCTCTTTCTGTCACTGCTCACAATGGAGCTAATAAACGCGCAACCGCAAAATATGCATCCAGTTGATCTTTGACTTTCGCGCGGTGAGGTTTGACTATGATCCCTTTTACTTTGTAATATTTTAAAAGTGCAAACTGGCATTTTAAATAAATGTAATTAAACTAACTTCTAAAGAGACTAAATATTGATATCAATTCGGACAAAGAATGGTTAAACATAATTGTTGCTTTATAATTAATAAAAAAGATTTTGATTTTTTCATGTAATATATTCTTAAAAAAATTTGTATTATAAGCAATTACTTAAATGGAATTAATTATCAGTAACAATTGTGAATATCTAATGCTGAATCGAATGCCGTTTGATTTATTTTTATTTTTATCCCGCTAATGTTATTTCTTGTAATATTTATATTACGTCGATGCACCAGTGGCAGAATCATTTTTTTATTAAGGAGAAAAAATAAAACTAATTTTTAACTCTCGTTATCTTGCTATTATATTATACGAATCTTGTTCTCATTTTTTTTGTTCTTATTCTTCTTATTTTTCTTAAATTACATATCTTGTTTTCATTTTTCCTCGAATGTTTAGTATTATTATTAAAAATATATATGTACATATAAATGTATAAATGTGCAAATGTTTTATATTTATAATATATTGAGCTCGGGTTCGTGGGTTCGCTAAGCCCAAATGACTGCACGGATCAGTCATCCCTGCGGGAAAGTAGTAGAATCGATTTTATGTGAGTTCTGACTGCCCTCTAACAAAGAGCAGGGAAACAAGTAGTGAGATAGATAACGCAGGAACTTATCATTAGGCAAACTTTATATATAAAATATTTTATTCATTAAAATTTTTTAACTCTTCAAATTTCAAACGTATTCCTTTCCTTTCTTATCTTATTAAAAGTCATAAAAATATATCATATACTGGAATAAAATAACTAATAAATACATTGTGGAAGAGAGGCAATTTATCCACCGGGTAGAATCAAGAGAATCTCAATACTGCAGATGATAACTGTGTAGATGAAAACTCTCAAATCAGTCGATATTTAATTTACGTTGAAAAATAAATAAAAAAAATTACAACTGTCAAACGCACGTTGCAACAAAATTGTTATTCGTCCGAGTAGAATAAGAAATTAAAATGTTAAACATTCAATATTTTAATAGGAAAGCCGATAAGATATTTGTTGCTGTCTCGTTTCTAAGCAACCCTTTGTAGCTTGCGCATGGAGACACGTACTGCAGTGAATAAGTGACATGCACTTCTAAAACCATTAACACCGTCGGACTACCTGTCTCGCATCTTGAAATGTACGGATCATCACACCGGATGTGCAACGTGCCGCGGACCATCAATCAAGAGCAAGTCAAATTACAAAAGATCAAAGAATTGACGAACATATTAAAGGTCTCATCTACAGAAATGACTAATGCATTCTCGTCAAATTTTTCCTTGACGTTTGTGAAACAAATTGCCATGATTTTAAGAGAAATCTCGTTTGATTTATTACACAGGATACGAACAAGAATCTCACCATTTGCGAAGAAATATTGGCGACTTACATAGAAAAACGATTAAAGGTATGCTTACAATAACTTGGCTTTCTCTCTACGTGAATTCTTTATTCAGTTTTAATGCTTTCATCTTCTATGTATGAGTGATCGAGTGGTGTCTTACAATTAACACAAGGTTACAACTAATCGGCATCATGAATACGAAATTTCCATAATATCTACTAACAATCATTATGGAATCATTATAGAATCTTCATTATAGAAAACTTCATTATAGAATCTAAATTTAACATAAATGTAGATTATGTGTCTTATCACTTTACTTCCTCCGAGAGTATTCACAAATAACTCAACGAACATTATGGATTATGATAACGCGATTCGTGGACATTCATAAATTATCGAATGTTAAAAAAAGATGCCGAGAAATCGATGCGTACTCCCCTAGCGACAGTCGCATACTTCAATCTCGAAATTTACCACCCTTTATACCAGCCACCTTGCCAACCACCGTACGACAACGGCCAGCCCGGATACCAACCGTAGCCGTACAATCCGTAGCTACTCAATCCGCCCGATCGATACCTGAGAAATCGAACGCATAAATCAACTGTCGGCGCCAAATTGCTGTCTCGAGATTTTTACATTCGCCCCGTTGACAAGATATTTATCTGTACTATTTACCACGGCAACACGGGAGCATAACTGCGTATGTAAGGCACGGAAAGCAAACTGTAGCTTCTCTTCCTTAGATTCTTTTCCCCTACGACTTCCTGAGCGCTCGGTTGAGCTTGAAGCACAGTGGTCACTTGCGGCGATACGTCATTGCCGTCGGATGTTCTCTCGACGACGTGACTCTCGTCTCCGGAGACCAGAATGATCAACGACAACAAAAGCTAAAACAATTATCGGTATGTCGACAATGCGAATGTCAATCATCATAATTAGCATACGACTGCGCGAGATATTCCAAACTGGACGATCGTTTCATTAATTAAAATGTATCATACCACTAATACAATAAATTCAATAATATAAAATAAATATTTCAAACAAAAATAGAATTTGTTTTTAACTTGGTTAAAATTTCATTAAAATTTGTTCGTCCACTTTGCAAAAGAATTAAAAATAAAAAATCAGCACTTAAGGGTTTTTTTGCAAGATAGAAAAAAATGATTATTTACAAAATGTGGACAAGTGTGAATAAATTGTGGACAATCTAATGTTATATATTAATTTTGTAAAAATTCACATTTTAGAGTACCAATTTCAGAGATCTTGTATTATATTTTAATAGTACAAAATACAATTTTTTTGCTCTTCATAAATTTATATTTTATATCTAAATATATGAATTTTCCGAAATATTTAGTCTTTTTATTTAAAAAAATGATCTTTTCACCGTATGTAAAAAAATGATCGATGGTAGAATCGATGATGTCGAAGATGTTATCTCGCGCACAATTGAATGACCGACAAAAATTCACTAACTTTTAATTGCATTGTACACGAATTAAATAGCTTACCAGCAGCTTCATGTTAAGAGTGGTGCGCACTAACTGATAGTGTTCAAGGGGTTGACACTTCTTTTATACTGAGTTTCTCATACAAGTCGTTTGCTAAATTTATGGTGAATTCTAGATCCGACGGTATGCGCGCACATACAACTAGCATCCCGACTAACAACTCGGCGAGACCACTCCCATCTAAAGAATCGTTAAACGACATAACAGTTGCACGAAACACACAGTATCACGATTTATCACTTCAAACTGAGAATATACGATGCGTACAGAATAAATAAGAAATTAGAGTATTATTTTCTCGTTTGTTTTTTTTAAGATACGAATATTACAAGAAATATCTAAATATAATACAATATAAAATTGTGAGATAAAATTATGCGAATTATGTTAAATACGATATTGAAAGGAAGAGAATGTCCTTTTAATTGTGTTGTGTAAGAAATAAAAATGTTATACTTTCACACGACAAAGAATCAGGCAAAGAATATTGACGAGCTCTGTTCCCGTTATATTGTGATTGTTCACTTTCGCGAGACGATCTTTGCGAGCGAATACATTGCAGAAAATTATAGTAGCGTGTGATTTTAATAAAAATTTAAAGAAATTTTACTTCTAAATTTTTTGCAATATCATTTTTAATAGAAAATAATTTCTTTACTTAAATAATAAAAAGTAATACAATTTTGTGAAAATCTAATGTATTCGTTATGGTGTTTCACATTTAACTTTTTATGTAAATTTAGAATGAAATTAATTAAAACCTATTACTTTAGAAAATTCTATTATTTTTAAAAAATCCAATATGTAATTTGTTCAATTTATTATTAAAAATCAATGCAACCGATATCACAACGAATTGAGTAAAAGCGTGCCGCCATGTAGTAAGATTACAATATAATGCCGTGAAATCTTTGCTTTATATGCAACATTCGCCTTCGTGACCGTACTAATCGATTTCATTCAACCAGCTGCGTTTTCGTCACATTACCGCATTAATTCATAACGTAACAACGTTTATGAAAATGAGTGCGTTTTCAATTTCTTATTTCACGCTTGAATCTTGAAGAATTAAATGTCATTAAACAAGATAGCCGCATTCGGCCGTTCAATTAAAGCAACATTGCATTACAGCGTTCAGTTGCATCGTTCATGAAGTATTCCGAGTCCATCCAAATCACGTAATATCGAACGCGTTAAGAGCGTTACGCAATCGCGAGCCCTTCCTTAAACGTGCGGCGCGAGTTTTTATTCTATCCCTTCCTCATGGATCGTCGGGATTCTAAGCGGTTTTGTCGTGGCCACACTAGGAAACGACGACTTTCTCTGGCCAGAAAACGGGTTGTATACTCCTACCTACTTACGAAAGCCTAAGAGGAAACGTCCGAACAAACGCAACGTGCTGTCGTCCTCATAGCCAATCATGCCGACGTCGACTGAACGCGACAAACGATACCTCAAATTGATATTTACTGTCATCAACTTTTCGCAATATCGCCGTAAATTCTATTCTTTCTATTGTTACAACTGACTGTAGGTGCACGCAACACAATCATTTTTATGACTCGCGTGAGTAAACATGTATATTTTACGTAATGCTCTGCTATAGATATTAATATTTAAATAAATTCTTTATTAAAGAAATCATATTTCACAAATTTTCGTTTAAATAAATAAATCACGTTCATTGATATGATGAAATAATATTGTAAAACAGTTTAGGTTTATAAGAACTTCCTCCAATTTCATGCCGTTTTTTTGAAAATAGATTATGTGAATGCTTCTCTTGTTTTTCGAAACTGTAGCACTTTTGAAGCAAGAACCTTATATAAAATATATTGTATACGCGCGTTAGCAAGTACCTAAATTTTTAATTCATCGAAATTAATATAGATTCTCCATTAATTAATTTATTACATATAATTTATTACGTATAATTAATTTGAGGAACAATAGTGTTGCTCTTAATACCCGCTCTTTGTTTTGAATTCAAAAATTATAAGGTTGTCGACCTGGATATAAGAAAGTTTGTTACGCGAAAACAATTATTTTTCTTCACATTGGCAATTTTTCCGACGGAACAAACAGGGATATTTTTGCATTTATTAGACAAGCTATCGTAAGCTAAGAATCTGAGATGCCGGTAGCAAATACAAATTAATTTTACGCTTGTACACGCACCGGTGAATCTCCTTTCACTTAGGAAGCTAAAAAAAAATGCACAAGTGCAAGCGCGCACAGACAAGTCTATCATAACTTTAATAGCTGGTTCAGATGGTTTAAATCTTTTTCTGATGCAATATAAATAAAAAAAAATATTCATTTTCACAAACCAAATGAAATATTCATTTATAGAATTAAAAATAGAATAGTGAACAATTGGCTTAGTAAGAAACTAAGAATAAAAATTCCTTTCTCTCGTTATCTCTCGCTACAGTTATTCCCAGAATAATAATTAGATAATTAAGTAATTCGTTCCCCCATTTTTTATTTCAAACAAAACCCAACTAGCGCTACCACTGGAAAGTTACGAGCTGCAGCTCTGCCAGTTCTTTCGTAAATTATGGAATGTTACGACAGGTGTATCACTTTTGAGCGTGCAATTAAACCGCGAGAGAATTTATCCAGCCAGAGTCGCATGAGCGCGCCTAATTTTTTTGCACATCCATTTCTTTAACGGTGACACCAACTTATTCGCGAACCTCGCCCGTTCCCGTGCTCGCGCATTGCGTCGTACCGCTTCAGTTGTCGCAAATCAACGAGTGGGCCCGTGCAATTCAAGAGAAACTCGACATTTCTTTCCGATATTATGCAAAAATTCATCCCCGCCCGTCAAATTATTGTTTAATGACAGCTACGGCGCCGCAATCGGTCGGCAGTCCTTGTGGAGTTCTGGGACACGAAGGTTTAGCGCGATCCGCGGCTGCGTTATCGCAATAATATTTTCTACGCTCAAACTTTAAGTCGTTTGTCCATACAACTCATTATTGCTCATTTCTCAATAAAAACAATATGAAAGTGATTCGTACTGTAAGACTCTATAAAGTATAAACATGTGTGAACTTTTCAGATAAAGATCAATTTAAAAAAGTGCCTCCACTTGATCGTTAAAAGTGACTTAATACGTAGCTTGCTCAATGTGCGATATGCGATTGTTTCCGAGCGTCAACTAGGTGTCCTCCACGATGGAATTATATGCACGAATATTTATTCTATGTTTACTGTGCATCGTGCGCGCGTCCGAGGCGTCATCGGAGGAGATCGCCGAGTTACGAGGGGACCCTCTGACATACGTCGACGATCTCTTGAGAATCCCTGCACGGAAAACCGATGAGCTCGACAGACAGTCCACGGAGACTCCCCGCGACAAGAGAGCCCTCGGTCTTCTGCTCTCCGGCCTGGCCCAGATTTTTGGATACACGGTGACTCCGGTTCAATTCGCCACTCTGCCAAACCCGAACGTCACGAAACCCGCAATGTCCAATTCGTCCATGACGAATGTGAAACAGCAAGCCGCAGCCTCGCGACCCGCGAATACCACAGTGCCAAAGCAGCAGGATACCATCAGGTTCACCGGCGTGCTGAATTTCGGCAATAATTCGAACATTTTGGGACACCTTCAACAATACGAGCAGATCTTTCACGGCCGTCGAAGTAATATGACGATGACTATGATGACGACGTCGCGACCGTCGACGATTCCTGCAAAGCTTTCGCTGGATCCGGGAACGAACTCGCCGACGAGGCCGCCTCTGCTGGCGCCGTTCTTCGTTAAGATCCCGTTGCCGATCGCGCCCGAACTTCTCCCAGCGATGCCTATCGAGGAACTCGAGTTGGCACCTCCCACCCCGCCGGTTTCCATTATGATTGATTTGAACGAAAATACGGAAACGCCGGTTCGAAAAGAGCAAGAGATGATATACAGGAGTAACGAGAACACGGAACGATACACGGTGGAGAAGAAAGATATTTACGACGAGAAGGACGTGAGGAAACCGATGAACATATATAATCATCAATTATTCGTCGACGAGCCCAAGTGGAACAAGCAGCAGAACGACAGGCAAAACGAGCTGCAACGCAAGCAAGAAGAGCGCATCAGGAAGCTGCAGCAACAGGAGAAGGAAAGAAATCGCGAGAAAGCCGCTCGCTACAATGAGAAAGAGTTGAAGGAGAGATACAAGAACCGCGAGCAGGAAATCGCCGGACGAAATCGGGACCACGCTTCGAAGCACGAACCGACGAAGGAGAGAAAACCAGCGCGTGGACGCGACGAGGAAGATGACGGCTCCGCGGAAAGAGAGTATGCCAGTGAGGAAAATCTCTCGAACGAGTCGTCGAGGCAACCGTCGAACGAGAAGGAGCAGAGCGAAGACTACGATGACGATTCTAATAAGCAGTTTAACAGAGAAAAGCAACCTGAAGATTTGGACAAATACGTGGAAGTGGGGTACAATCAGCAGCTGCCTATCGGCGACTATTTCCACGAGGGCAACCCCGAAGTGATCCGCGACAGTTACGGCGAGGTGCTGGACAATAAGAGGCTGGAGGACGACCGAATCGCCGGCTACATAAGTATGTTCAAGAACCCGTACGTCCAAGGCGACGCGTACGATTCGCAGAGAGCTCAGCCGGAGGACACATCGAGGGAGGAAGACGAGAAGGAGACGTCCGCCGAGGACGGCTACGACGAGCACTTGAACAGGCTGCAAAAGCTCAGGGAGGAGTACGCCTTGCCGGAGAACAAGTACGAAGAGTACGACTTGAATGACGAGAGTGAAGCGGACCGAGACGACAGAGGGAGCGAGGAGGTCCAAAATCGCACGGCGGCGAGCTCGAGAAGACCAAAACCGGGCCGAGTCCGCGACAAGGAGGACGATCGCGCGAGACTGGAGAATGCCAATTCGCAGGAGGAGGTTGACTTTGCGAGATACATGCCCCTGGTCGTGCCCGTGCGCTACATCGACGCGAACGAAAAGGCACAGCAGGCGACCACGCGACAGCTGAGCTACAAGGAGACGGATAAATCCGCGGACAGCCGGTTCAGCGAGGACAACGTGGGTCCCGTGCGAACAGTCGTCACGGAGAACCTGACTCCGCAGATCGGTCTGCCGGAAAGGCCGCGACAATTACACGAGGGCGAGCACAAGGAGCTGCAGGTGTGGCCGCCGCCTTTCGACTACGCCTTCGACAACACGGAACCGGCGAACACCGTCGTCCCGCCGAATCCGCAGACTTACTATCCGCGGACCTACGCCCCGGATTATTATCAGCACGTCGTGAAAGGGGTCGCGGCGCAGGACGCGAACGACAAGTCGTCGTCGGAGCAACCTTCCGGTTACCTCGTGGTTGTCGGTAATCCCACGTATCCGTATCGATATCCCTACAACTTGTATTACTTCTCCAATGAAGTTGTAAATCCGCGACCTCCAGCTCCTCATCCGCACGCCGAGGTTACGCGTCCGCGAGACCCGGTCTACGTTCCTCAACAAAGCGCCAGTCAACAGGTCGTCCGAGCGAAGCCTAATATTACCGAATACAATCCGAGCGAGACCACGATCAGCCCTCGCAATCACTACTATCAGCCTCAGCAAGTCCCAGCGAGCGATCTCGATCGTCACAAGTACTTTTTCGGAGAACGCGCCGGTCAAGTCAAAGAACCGTTTGACATCGAGATAAGAAGTCAAATTCCCAACGTGGAAAATTGGTCGAACAGAATGCAGCCTCGTCGGCCGCAGCCGCCGAGTAACACGGCCGAGCAGACTCCACGACCGGTCTTCGTGCAGAATATTGTCCCTTCGAGTCGGAACGCGCAAAGCGGACCGTCGGAAAGACCGCGTCGCTCGCGGCTAAGAAGACGAAAGAGTTTGCAGTCGGAGCAGCAGCGCAAGAACAACGAAGACGCAACGACTCCGCAACCGATCCCGAAGAGCAAACCGTTCGACGATCCCCAAAGCGCGCACGATTTCTTCGGCTTCAGCAAGGACGACTACAACTTCGGAAGCGAAAGCGGCGACGCGACGAAAGTTGCCGAGGAGAATGGCAAAACTACGGAGGAGTCGGACGTGTTCGCTGTAGCGGAACCGGCCGCTTATCATCCCGATGACGAAAGTATCGCGAAGCACGCCGATGAGCCGGAAAATGATACGGAGAAAGCCAAAGTCAGAGAGTACCGGAACAAAGTGGCGACCTTGAGAGTGTCGGAACGCCGGCAATTAAAGCCAAACGGGCCGATCCACTACGTGGACTTTGTGCGCAATCTCTAATCTAATTGTAACGTTACGTAGCAGTAACGCGAGAGTAAGTTATTAGTGCGCGCCGAAACGTTGTTAGTTTGTTAATTCGCGCGACTAATAAAATTCAATTTCACGGCACGGAAAATTCGTCACATGTTTCATATAGCATCTCCTGCTGGCACGAAATGCTTCTCGAGTTCTGCTCAATTTTAACTTTAACAGTTCTCTTGCATTCCGTCATGCTCTCGCACGAGAAAATGTAATATAAAGAAGGAGAAAGTATATAATTCGCTACAATAGATTATAATAATATTAATAGTCTGTGTGTTCGCAGACTATATGTGGAATAAAATCACATACACACAAATACATGTAAGCCTAAAAGTGTTTTTTTAATTATAAAAAAATTGTTCAATTTGATGTTTCAAATATTCTACATTTCAAATAAATTATTTATTAAGTATAAAACTTTAGATATTTGGATGTAATTGAAAATAATTAAATTTCACTTTTGAAATGCTTTTCAAGATATTTCTGCATGACAAAAATTGAATCTGTAGTCTAATTATTTAATACTTTTTAAATCAAGATAAAAGTATGTGTGTATCTGAAATTACACATTTGTTAAAAGAAATCATTCAAAATTCCCCTAAAAAGGTTTCTTGTAAGACAGAAAAAATATTTCACGTCGCTCTTACTTATACGTCAAAATATTCTTTCTCCGTACATATGTTACAGGAGAAGAAAGAAGAGATACAAAGAAGGAACGACCTAGAGAACAAGATGGCCGAGATATTGGAAAACCTGAAGACGCGATTATTGGTTGAATAACGATTCGAATTCGAGTGTTGAACATGTATATTATTTATCCACTACGTATCAACGTGTTCATCGTTACGTTCTGCGTTTCATAAGGAAGGAAAATTAATGATGTCAGTTTAGCGCGCTTATTCGTCAATCAAGGATCGATATTTATCAAAGATATCAAGGATGTTTGTACTTAAATACCTGTCGTGTGCAATAATGGGTCTTTAAGCCCATTCGCGAGTAAGATGTTCTTTTCCTTGCGCAAGTGGCATAAAAAATTAAAATTGCATCGGTCTCAATTATTATTTCCCTGAATATAAAATAAAGATCGGAGCAAACGTAAGTCGAATCTGAGGGAGAAGGGGCAGGGGGAGGGAAAAGAATGATAGAAGCGTTAGCATAATTTCCTAAAATGCCTCTTTTACGTTCCACTCTTTAATACTGTTTCTACACTGAACAATTCTGGTTAAAAACGGACGAATCGGAAAATCTTGTAGGATTTGAATACTTATTACGAATACTTTATAACTTATAATAACCACGATATTTGTTCACGCCTACAAGATTTTTCTGATTCGTCCGTTTTTAACCAGAATTTTTTTTCAGCGTAACGTACGCTTCCCAGAATTCATTCGCGCTTCTATTACCCCGCCCTCCCGTTTCGACGCGCTCCGAATTTCATTTTCATCAGGGCGGTTATTACTTCCTACTGTATCTGCATTCTGTGTCGCTCCGTTTACGTCTATCGCTACGTCGATGTATCCCAATAAAGTTACGTTATATCGTGTATCGATTAAAGTTATAGTATATTCGTCCTACCTTCTGCCCTTCCAATCCGCAAGTCCAGGCTGATCCAGGCTCCGGCCCCGTCCTCCCGCGAAGAGATTCCGAAGACCCTCAGGCTCGCTCTTCATAATAGTCATTCACAAGCACACGTATACGGCACACAAAACAGCCGCGAAAATCACACGCATTCGCGGACGCGCGGTTTCGCAATTACGCGATCGCGATCGCGATCGATCCGCGGCCATGATGGATCATCTCGTCAGACGTCTCGCGCGGACGCGCATAATTCGGAGCATCCCTGCGCCGCATCCGGAGCGTGGGCGGCGTGCCGCGACCCGTCGCCGCCCTCGCCGTCGCCGACCGGCCCGCGTTACCGATTCTCACTCGCGACCGCGAACGCCGTCCCGCGAATTTCCCTCGCGGGTCGGCGCGAAACGAAACCTCGCGCACGTCAGGTCCCGTCATTTTTACGGCAACTGCTCGCGCTCAAATTTCGATAATCGAAGTGGTGTGTGCATCGCGATCGCTCGAACGACCGGCCAATCAAGGTCAAGGGACGTAGCCTCGACGCGCCAAAACGCCGTGAATGCAGCTGCGCGTCGCCGCGCGGCTGCGCGCGGCGTCTGGCGTGAATCGTCGGAGGCGACATATACGAAAAGCGACGAGCGTCGATTCGCTCATGAACAAATTGATAAAAATTAATAGAATATAGTCGCATCGAGTCCCCGAGGAAAACGAGCGTTGTATTTATCTATACGGTGTCTAACGCGCCATGGAAGAGGTGCTGCAGCAGTTGGGGGTTGGAATTCGCCCTGTGAACGATCCCTTCTTCGAAGAGTCCTACAGGGTCTGCAAGGTCTTTCAGAGGAAGGGTGTCACGATCGACGACGAGGAGGAGCTCTGCCACGAAGCGTAAATATTAACTTTTCTTTAGAGGAAGAAATGCCGACATAACCTAACAACTTACTTTTGTCCGGTAAATACGGCATTTTCCACGATTACAAGGATTTCTCTTTTAATATGTTGAGTGTCACGCTGAATTTACTCGAAAAGTTTGTCAAATCATGTTGCTATTATAGAAATTGCGGTGCGTTTTGTTTAAAACTCGAAACTCAAACTCAAATATACAGTTCTTTTTTCTATTGTGTTCCATCCTAATCTCTTTCAAAATATTATTGACAAATAAGTTAGAATGCAATAAATGTGTGTCATTTATATACTGGTGATGTGCAGTTAATGCAGTCAATATGTTAAAGAATTCCATCAATTGCTTTTTTCATTGTTCCTTTCATTACTCATCAAAGGCTTTTCAAGAATCTGGAAATTGTTGGATTTTTGTTCACTGGAAGATTAATGATCATAACGATCAAAAATGATGAAAAATACAGTCACTGTCTTGTTTCAGAATCAAGGAATTTCCATGTTATGTCCCAGGATGCAGGAATACCTTTCAAACACTGTTGGATTATGAAATGCACTACAATAGCTCGCATCGGTACACTTGTACAGAATGCAAAGTGTCCAGGCCAAATCCACGATTGCTGGAGATTCATATTCAGGAGACGCACGATGCCTTCTTCAAAGTCTTATCAGAGAAGCAAGCTATGGTATATGTGAAACCTATCTTTTTGCATGAATCAAATATTGTTGCAAATATACTTAACGTAGATGATTTTTTTAGCATCAATGTTACGACTCCGAATGTGATGTAAAATTCAATAATCCTATGGAAAGGAAGGAACATTGTATTAAAGTACATAAATTTCCAAAGAGATATCGATTTGACGATACACCGTATTTCAGCAAGGAGAAGGAAGACGAATCAAATAAAATGGATATTGATATTGCTGTTAATAACAAAAAGAAAAAGAAATCTACTAAGGTACTCTTGAATAAAAATCAAAAAAGCAAGATGTTTACGAAAGATACCTCTAGTGCAATCTGTAATGATAAAAATAATGATAGCGTAGAAACAATTTCATCACCTGCTGTGAAAACTAAAACAACACCATTAGCTTTTATCCCTAGACAAGTACAAAAATCCTTTTCGAAGGTACTTACAAATAATCAAAATAGAGAAAAGAATGTTCTCGAGTCAGACACAATGATGGAACTTGCAGATACATTGCCTAATTGACAACAAATATGCGAGATCTAATTTTTAATTTAATTGACGAGATGCTCCGAAAGATTTTTACGTAACTATCTTAAGAATATTTCAATTATATTAAGGAAATACTATCGTACAATAAATTTATTTAAAATTATATTTGTATTATATATATAAGATTTCTGTAAAAAGAAAATTATGTAATACAAACATAATTTAAATATTTTAGCATTATAAAACAGTAACTATGTACATAATTAGACAAAAAAGTTTTATTCTTTTATGTAATTTATATATGTATACTCACAACGTTTACAAATTTCTAAACTTTTACTAAAATGAACTTTGGTTAAAACTTGTCTTAAGCCAATACAATATCTACAGTACATAATATTTCTAATATTTATATTTGTGCTAATAAATTTATTTGACAATTGTATATATTAGAAATTTTAATTCACATTGTATTATCAGAATAATGCAATCATATTTATATTATCTATTAATATTGTTTACTCTGATATTTTAGTATCACTTTATTATTCGTGATTAGCGTCGATTAGAAAACATATTTAAATTACCGCATTCTATACATTCTCAGTTTTATTTTCTTATATAACGCAACTTATATCTTTATGATTGGAACATCATATGGTTGTATTGAATTTACATATAATAATTTATAAATATTTAAGCTAATTTTTAAAGAAAAATATTTAAAGCTATATTTACGCAAGAAACGAATAATCTATCAAAAAAAATTTGTTTTATTATGAATATTTTCATGATACGGCAAAAAATTATATTGGATAATAGTAGTATACACGTACACATATACAGTGTTATACTACATATGTGACAATACATATAAGATGTAGTATAGTATGCATATATGAATATATAATATATATATGTATAGATATATAAGTATACTCATACACGTTAAAAATATACATATATACAAACTATATGTTTCATATATAGTTTATAGCTATATTATATTATTATATACTTAAATACTAGATGAATATACAAAATATATATACATGATATTTATATCAAATATTTAAATATATCCTGCAATTAGAAGCCGTATCATGATAAATCGTATTGTTACCGTTATATGTTACTATTATATAATATTTTACAACTAAATATCAAATTAGCGCATCAAATGAATTTGGCACAATAACTCATTGTAACTGTGCTGGAGATCCTTCAATTCAGTCCTCAGTTGTACATTTGCGTGTTCGAGATAAGCCGTTCGGATTGCAAGCTCGTCCTCCTTGGCTCTTCGAGCTTCCCTGGAACGCTTTGCTGCTTCATTATTTTTTCTCCTCTTTTCCCGATATGCAGCTTTATCTTTGTCATCGATGGAACTAGTCGGTGATCCGGGACTCTTGGACACTCGACGCATTTTAGGATTCGACATATTGCCCTTTTTAATGGTCTCGAGCATTTTCGCACGGAACAGTGCGTAATCTTCATTGGAATCACAATCGAGGTGAGACGCTATGGACAAAAAGTTCTTCGGATAGGCCTTGAAAGGTCTCTGCGTTTTCAATATCGCTGTGTTCACCGATGATGTCAATTCCACATTCGTAGACGGCGAACATTCTCTCTTCTCTGTCGGCATTGTCCATGAAAGTCTTTCTTCGGCTTCATTATATGGCACAAAGGATCGCGATTTTGTACGTAATACAGGCATTGTTGACGTCGCTACTGAAATTTTTGTGATTTCGTTCGGAATTTCTGGAAGAGTAAAGCTTGACGATGGGTTCTGATGTGTTGCTATTAACGCATTCGTAATATTAGACATATTTAATGTCGCATTACGTTTCAATTGACCATCTTCGTAGTAGCCCATAGATTCAGTCCTCATTCTCTTCGGAGAGTTTGACTCGGAATATGGCGACAACATGGCACTACTACCTGCGATAGACCATTTGTCCATCGGTTCATTACTTTCTGGGAGATTTAATTGTTCATATTTGTTGTTTACACTTGTAGATAAAGTTTGCGATTTCGTAGTTAAATTTATTTTTTCCTTTGTTTCGTCAAATACGTCTGTCACATCCTTCTTGCGTGATAGATCTAGAACCGTATTTAAGTCTAGGCCATTCTTTTGCGCAGGGTATTGAGAAAATCCTCCTTTTTTGCAATCCCACATGTTTGCCATCGTCACTTGTAATTAGCTGCAATAAAATTACAAATTATTATTAATTCATATTACTTATATTAATTTATATATTTGTATGTGCGTCGAGTGAGAAAGTTGTAAAACATTGAAAAGTATATATTAAAAAATATAAAACATTGAAAAGTATATATTAAAAAATATTTAGAATTTTAGAAATAATCTATTATATTCACATAAAGTTTAGCCCTTTTCAATAAAATCCTAATCAATTCCATAGTAATTCAAATTCCAGTTACCATGCAAATGTAACTACTATGCTAACATAACTTTTCAATTGCACGAATGTTTTATAAAATTTTGATAGGAAATTTTTACTTAAACAAAAGAATAATATATATTTTATTCAATTGATGTATTCTTTACATTATTTTCCCAGTATAATGTAATACAAATTGCGTAACAATAAATGTAAAACAGTTCAAACTAATAATTCTGTTCAAACTTAAAGTTTGAAAATTTATATTTGGACTATTCAAATAGTTCTTTCGAATTTGTATTTAAAATATGATAAGAATTAATAAAATGACTAATTAACTCTATTACCAAGATAAATCCATGATAAATGCACACAATGCGTGATTATAAATTCACAATCATTTGCTAATTTAATTTTGTTTGTACGATAAATTTACTGTTAAATCTACTACTTGGAAATCTCTTCTCCATAGTATGGACTCTACACTACGTATATTGATGCAATATGACGCTCGATATTTTGTTTCTTCCTCTAACGCCTTCCCATCAAGTCGACCAATAATCGAGGCCGCTTAAGAAGAAGGCGGAGACTTTTATAGGAAGATTTTTATGGAAAGCAACTCTTATCACAAGATGCGTGTAAATTACTCTGACTTTCTTAATGCGTACGATTGCGTCATAGGCATTAGCAAATAATTAAATAATTTAATGTGAAAGACTGTAACTTCTAGATATGTATCACTAATTAACTTAAAAATGTACGCATAATGCCGAGCGATGATAAATAGTATGTTGGACATCTCACATATAATCGTAAAACATAATTAAGCCTATTCTGTGTCAAATTTATTAGAGAATTATTAACGGCGATTTGATACGTGAAAAAACATTTCGACAAAAAACATTACATTTTCTTAAATATAAAAATGATAAAAACAATACAAATTATTAAAATTATAAAAAATAATATAAATTGAGATAGTTATACGTAAAATATCAAAACCATTATTCTTTCAACAGATCATATTTTTCAGCATAGTTTGCTGGATAAGTTCGACGATATGTAATATATATATACATATATTAAACATACATACACACGTACATGTACATAAAATCTTTTAAAATTATATTTTTCAAGCTTTCAAAAAAGTGTAAAAATAATATCACTCGATGGAATTCCATTGCAATTTGTAAATACGCTTACCTAATAATTCAAATTTAATCCAAGGTTATCACTGGTAGCACAACACTATTGGATAACAATACGACGTATTGACAATACGTCCTTATTATTATATTCGATTACCACGATCGTGACTTTAATACGTATTTGTTTCGAGAAGTAGACAAACTGGATTTTAGACTCGAAAAGATGTTTGCCGGACAAATTTCCATCTCCATCTAGTTTCGGACGGGGTTGGAGAAGCCTTATATAGCTCTCACCCTTGAGGCCCCAAATGTATTTCTTAGGAAAAGTAGTGGGGAAACTATACAACCTGTTGGTCAGAGACGCTGAAATGGCACGTGCTTATTCGAATAGCGATCATAGTCAATTTCCAAAACGTTTGACATAACACGTGATGACATCATTCACATAGTTTCTTATTACAATATGTAATTTATATATTATTTCCTTCTATTTATAATTTACATAATATTTTCTGTATAACATGTCTATATTTCTTAACACCTAAAGATTTATATATCAAGAGACAATATATTATTATATTCTATCTACTAGATAAGTAGCGTCGTAAACGATAAATATGTACATACATGTTTATTACATACACTTATATTTGAAAAATAAGTTTAATATTTTTATTTTGATGTAATCGCACAACTTAGCTACGGCTAATGAAAGCTCATATTTGAACGAAATCTTTCGAGTATTTCAAAATCTGTAAGTCTGAAGATAAATGTTTTTATCTGAATTCTTTTCCGTTCGTTTTTTCAAATTTCACATACGAGTAGCGAAAATTCGTTCATATATTACCTCAGATACTTTCTCTCTGATAAAATCAACTCTTCTAATCTATATCCATTTTAAATCTAATGATTTGTCACAAAATATTTTTGTAAAATATTGATTTAAATGTATTAGAATCGACACACATTAAAAAATAGAAACATCTAGGAAGTAAGATATAAAAGCTTAGAAAGTACACAATAAATTGAATAAGAAATATTTTATTAATGTAAATATAATGTTTATAATGTAAATAAAAAGATTTATCTTACCAGATCTTGAAACGATATTCGATTTAATACATAATTTAATATTTAATTTGATACATGATTTTTTGGTGTTTCTGTTTATCGCGTGTATGTAATATCATCTAAAATGATTATAGAAATTTATATGGAATAAGTATATATAATAAATAATTAAAAATAATACTGCAAAATGACATTGCACGACTGCAGACTTTGAAGTCAATTACAAAGGCACATTCAGCCAAATTTAAGGGTTTTTCGAAAAAGACAAAACTTTCCTTTTCCAATTGCTCATAATTGTTGTCAATATGATTTATGACTGAAAGGATTGATGTATGACAACTCTTTTGCGTAAAAATTACAAAGTCGGCAAAATCTCAAATGAAACAAATTCTTGAATATTTTCTTTCTCCAAGAAAGCACTAATAATGAAAACAAGACTCCAATATTTTTCACATGAATAATTGTTTCATTTCATAATATCAAGTCCATTTTTCATATGATTTAGTTTTCATAGATTTTTTTACAGTTTAGATTATAAATTAGATCAGAAATTCATATATATTTTAAATCTCTAAATGATAATTTAACATCAGAATATTTCAAATGGTAAGAGAAAGATAAATTAGATAGCATTGAAAAATAAATTAAATACAAATTAAAAAATTCTCGCATGTTTAAACATACTGATTAGTATTTAATGTACCGAAATCAATAAGAAAAACTAATGTTTCTTAATGGTTCTTAATGTTAATAAGCAGTAAATTAAAAACTAAATAAAAAAAGTATTAAATTGAGCGTTTGTTAAACGCGCATTCAAGCATTATCTCTCGTTGCGAAAAACAACAGTAATTTCATATTATAAAACCTTTTTTAATACATCTACCGTCGATCTTTTATCCGCAACTTTCATAAACATAAAAAAAAAAGATTGATAGACATATAACAAAATAAAAAATGAAAATTGTTAGCGAGAAGGTACACAATTATTTCCAATACGACGACGGCGGTGCCTCATTATGTCGGTGTCTTGCGATCACGCCAAATTTAGTTGTCCATTCGGGGCTTCAGTTGAAGCTTGTCATTCTTATAAAAGCACCCCCGCGCTCAATTCACTGCACCGCCTCCTTTCTTGTGTATACAAATTTTTGCTCTTTTGGCTGCATAACCCACATTTCTATGGTGCCCGTGAAACGGCCGCAACCCGTTATTTGCGATTTTTCCCGTGATCGCCACGGTCCCGGCGACGGATGAATGCGTTCACCATTTGCATCTGTCGCACGCTCACAGGCATACTGCGATGTAACGGTATCGGATGGACGTCGCATATCCACCCCGTCGCTTGCCTCGAAACCTCTGGATTTGCGGGTCGTGAATAGCCAGATGCACCGTTGACGCCGTTGATAGTTTTCTCAGGATATTTACAAGTGGCGGGACCGTAAAGGTAAAGCAAGATATCTGAAGGTAAAGCAACGGACATCTGAAACTAACATCATACTTTCTTGAATCTCTTAATGCTAACGACGCTGTTGCTAGCGAGCACATTGCGTTTACAAAAATATTTACGCAATCCATGATGTATTGGATTAGATACATGAAGACATTGTTTATTTTTTTATCTTCAAGAAAATCCGATAATTTTTAAATATATTATAATGTATGTTGTATCATATATTGTATACGTTATATGTCACATTGTTATCAAATATAAATACCATAACATCACTGCGTGTCACTATCATGTAATGTTTACGTTATCCATTCGTTATTACTCATCTATAAACTAATCGACGCATTTCTGACTCATTATTGACTTTCTAAGTCTAATAAATCTAACTGATTAATAAAAATAAATAGAAATTTTAATCTAATATTCATATTTTTTTAATTTATATTTTATTTATATTTTTAATCGAAAATTTAATATATAAATATTAATTAAAATTATTTCACTTGACTTGAAATATTTTGTTTATATCAAAGTGTTTATAACTGAACAAGAAATTAAAAATATAATCTCAGATTGCTTATTGTTCTCGCAGAATGTTTCTTTTGAATTTTTGAATTTCTAGAATATTCCTTTCATATTTAAATTAGTTTATTTTCCAATTTTTCAAAATTATAATGTATTTTTTCACATAAATATGTTTTAAAAGAATATGATAAATCGAAAATAAATTACTTATTCTTCTCTACGAGTCACAGAATGAGAAGAAGAATAAGTAATTTATTTTCGATTTATCTTTCTTGCAAAAATAATTTTCTTATAATTACCTATTTGAGGCTCACTTCAACTGTGGATCTGTACATTCATTTCTCGAAAACTCGTTCGCTTTCTGATTTCGTTTCTATCGACATACCTTTTCGCTTCGAAGGTGCATTTTACTTCTCGACTGATGAAAATCCTTTCTGTTCGCTCGATGAAGACGGATCTCCGCAACATTGAATATATCCGAAAAGTTATACTCTATTTAAGATGTACTTCACAATATATTAGCAAATATGAAGAATAATATTTATGTTAAGAGACCTATCTCTTTTAAGTTTTAAAAACATATAAAAATTATTATAAAATAATAGTGAATTCAATTTAAGGATTAACAACTGATTTTACAAACAATTTTTATATTATCATCTGTATTTTCATATACATGCTTGCAAAATTAAGCTCATAAATACTGACAAAAATATCAATTTATGAATAAAATAATTTTACTAAAAGTTGTACTTATAAAACAGAGCACAGCTGGACACATATACGACATAAAAAGAAATAATGTAGGACTTATAATGTAGGAAAGAAAACTGATAGACGAAACTGCAACAGCAGAATTTTCGGAAAGCAAAGATTGTCCGGTGTCTGGTTACTAAGCCGGCGGCAAAGAGTTGAGGCACAATCGAGCGACAGCAAGGGAAATGTTTACTCACCATTTGTTTGAGAAGCTTTTGAAAGCATCGTTGGTTATTTGAAGTTCATGCATTGTAAATTTTCTTTCAATCTTGTTGCCGATTTTGTTGAATGCACAGTGATTACCTCGCAGATTCTTTGTCCTAGTGTGTCCTAGCTTGAAATGTTTTCTTGTCACATCTTGTATTTAAATCTTTTAAATGTGCTTATAAAGTGTTAGATATAATATTTGAGTCTTTAAGAGGCAGTTATTATTCTTAAATGATGTATCTTTCCGACCTTCATTAAAAGCTATTAAGAACGTCATGAAAAATATTCTAATTACTAATGTTTAATACTAATGTTCAGATACTCATTATCTTTTTATTCTATTTTTTTTCTATTCATTTTACTACTTTTATTATCATTATCTGCTGTTTAAATTGGCTAAATGGCGTTTATATCATTTACCGTTAGCTCTCAATTGCTTAAAAAAAAAAAATTTTTAATTGTCAAAATGAAATATGAATTAAAAGTATACTGTGGCTAAGAAATAAATTCGTATATTTACATATTTGCAATGTCAGCAAATTTAATTTACTAAATTTTTTTTACCTGCCAATTCAATACGCAAGAAAGGAGTTAAATTCAGTGTCAAACTTAACATTAATTTCATTATATCATTAGTATATTTTGTAAAATATATAAAAAAATGTTTCTAACAATTCCGGCAGTAAGACATTATATTAATAACGCTGAATAAAAATCATTTTTAAATTGATATAAATTGCAATGAAATATGAAAAGCTTGAGAAATGATTTTATGATTCTATAATTTTAAAAAGCTTTGTTAGTTCAATTAATTCCGGAATAAGTATCCATATTAGCACGTCAGCAACATTTTTTACTAAATAGAAAGAATATATATTGCGGAAATTTAATAAAACATTTTAGTGTACGTAGATGCTGTATTGTCCCCTGGGACATCACATCCCCAAAGGATCCTATTCTAATCCTATTCTAGTCCTATAGGTTCTTATTCACGTACAGTATGTCTAATTAAAAATAATCAAATAAAAACAATACGAGTAAAGAAAAATCTCTTTCAGAAATTTCCTTTTGAATGATTTCGATATTTAAAAAAAAAACCTGCGTTTGCGATACAAGAATTATTTTACCTTTAAACATAATGTAAATTTGACTGCATGATCAAAATGCAACTTTCATGCATATTTCTTCATAAAGATTTAGATAATAATCTTTTTTCTGACAGTTTCAGGTTGAGGGCAGATCTTTTCCAAACATCAGGATATTGGTCAGCATGTCATATGGCCACTGGTCGGTGACCGCGTGGGCGAAGGTTGCAGATGCGCGACGGCCAACCCCTTCGTAATAATGTTGGAAAAGCGGATGCTGTGTCACAACCCTTCTGCCATTGTGTCCCGATAGCGGAGGCCATTGTCCATCCCCCGTTACAATAACCAGCCAGGTAACGGTAAACGCACGGTGGGATTCAACACACGAAAAGTGTGTCAAAAGGCCGCAATTTTCAGAACTAATCTCTAAACCGTGACGTCCCGAAAATTGCTTTCCATCACCATCACGCGGGCTCTATTGATCGATTGGGCGAAATTGAAATGTCTTGATCACCACATCACATTTTCAATAATATCTAACACGCATTAAAATTCGTATTTAGAAAATTCTTATAAATACTTTAGTCGTTCTCTAATACGATACTAAATATTTCCATAATATTACAAACGATAAATTTTTTGAATCGTAAAATTTCCAAAGAGTAGATTAATAGATAATATCATATATCTTCACGTTGTATCTCATCTGTCTTATCAGAAATATCCGCCGTCATTTCTGTGCTGTTGCATTCGATGATTTCGCATTAACGCATTTTCAAATTAAGGAATGTAGTTTGTAGAAATTATTATTTTTGTTATTAATAACATTATTCACAATTAACAAAACTATAGACAATAATGGTACAGTTGATTTTTTTTTACATCAAACCCAGTCAGACACAGTGCTGATGACAATAATTATAAATTAATTGTTCTTAGCTACATGCGGCAAATCGTATTTTCCACGCACGCATTTTATCTTAACGCCAGGTGTATCTCGTAGTCGTCCATTTCTGCAGAGCACTATATTATGTTCTTGTAGATTGTGGCCAATTCCTGAAATAATTTAAGCCGTCTAAACTTTCTAATACGGACGCGACGCTCCAAGTTTCCAAGCCTGCTAATATCAAATGCAATATTGTTGCACGAATTATACGAATCTTACCGGGAACATACGCCGTCATTTCCTTGCCGTTCGATAATTTCACGACAACGCATTTTCGATTTGCGGAGTTGGGTTTCTTTGGCTTTTTAATGACAGTTTTTAAGACTACGCCCTTCATAAATGGTTGACCGTCGAAGGGATTCTTCGAAGGTTTGCGCTTTTTGTATGTTCCACCTCTCTTATGCATTTGCCATAATGTGCTTCCAAATCTGATCTGTCCCAATCCTGGATTAGGATAAATAATCATGCAATCATTCCCCATAATCAGGTAGGAAATGATTAGAACAAAAAATAGAATTATCGACCGTATTGCTACTATCGAAATATTATTCTAACTTTAAATATAATTAACCGATTTTAATGATCATCTCGCGCCATCATCAAATTTTGAAATCAAAGACATCACCAATTATTAATATATTGTTAGAAAATATTTAGGTCAGCATTAAATATTAGTTTCGGTCAGATTTTTATGTCGATTTTCAGATTAAGAGCTACAAACATAGGATAGTAGGCGTCGACAAAGGCAAAAACTGCCTTTGATGCCGACCACTGATCTAGACGATAAGCGCGACTCTTCTCTCCATATTTACAAGATAAATAATAATTAAATAGACTCGAGAGATACTTCAAATAGAAAGATGTAACGAATTGCGAAATATTTTAATATTTTCTTAGGGACTATGTAAATGAAATTTCAAAAAGATCAAAGGATAACATGTAATTAGCAATGAAAGAATGGTAGAGAATCGAAATTCTTTTGCAAACAATCCCAACACATTTACCATGAGATAATAATAAGCCCTAGAATGAAGTTTCGGTTACAGAGAAATGTGAAAAATAATATGCAATTTCCAAAGGAAAGAATTTTTCTTTCAAGGGAGCATACTGTTAAGCAATGTGATTAATGATTATTTTCGTCCTTAGCATCTCTTGTCAGACACAAAGTCTGCAAAATTCTTTGCTCAATAACACAATGCACATCAAGAAATGTCAGTAAAAATAGAAATAATGCCTCATTTGTATCATTATACAATTTTAATAATGCTATTGTCAGTTGAAATAATTATTCACCCGTGGTGAATAACATTCTAATATAATTTTTGCAAATTAATTTACGTGATCTTGAAAATTTATTTAATTTCAAAAAATGTGCATTAAATCTACTTTAAAAACTTTAATCTTTATATAAAATCTAATGAATCTTTAATTTTTAATTATAAACATATTATTTCATAATTGATCATGTTTTTTATCGTTTCTAATTCAATAAATTTAGAGATTGCTTCTAGTGCCCAACATCATTGGTATGTTTGACAAAATAAATATCCTGGAAGAAAAAGGTCCTAACACTTACAAAACTTTCATAACGAACTTTCGAAACGTAATCATAGAGAAATTATCTAAAACGAGTATCATATGACAAAATAGCCGATAAAAGAAATGCTCGTTACAGAGTGATCAGGTTTCAAAAAATGAAAAGTTTCGGCGGTGACGTGACAATGTTAGAATTGCTTTACGAAACCATGACATCTTGTGATCGACCAAGGCCTGCCGAAGAAAAGTACCATCGTTGATCATTTCGACTGACCACCGTCCGTCAATACGACAGATGTCCAGCAGGATAGTGACTAATCCGTCCTAACTCCTCCTACGTTAGGAAAGGCTATTCTATACGAAAGGCAACCCCTTTTCCCATAGATGAATGCGCAAGATTACATTGCGAAAATTTTCGACGTCGGTGTTGCACTTTGTTGCATCGTTATAATGTCGCAAATCCTTCTTCTTTTGCCTCGAAAAATCTTTTTCTTACGATTACAAATACAAAATGCGAGTTTAAAAATTCTTTTCTTCATCCCTAGTCGTAAGAATTATATCATAATATTCAGGACTAAATTAATATTTGAGAAATTAATATTTGTTACTTCAAATTAATTTAAATTGCGTTTGACTCAAAATTTAAACATAAACAGCGACATGCGATTTGAATTCTTCTACTAAAATTAATCTACTTTAGCTCGTAAAATTTCTTTTCTTTTATTTATTTGTAATTTCCTTTTTGCAATACGATAGCATGACATAATTCAACAGCGTGAATGAAAAAATTGAAACAAACAGATGAAAATATTAAAAATAGATTCTTGTGATTTAGAAGCTAAGAACAAATAAGAAAATTTTGTGCACGAGATTATTAAATGAACGAAACGAAAGGATCTTTAATTCTGATAAGGCATCGTTTGCGAACGCTCTCACGAATGCATGAATGGATCACGGTCCCTTTGTAGGGTTGCGAGAAAAGCGGAAAGGGAAAAACAGGCGAGCAGCGCTTGGATCCCACAGTGACAACTGGTCAACCGCAAATGGACACGTCACACCCCTCAATTCCGAACGATTTTCGCCAGTGGTCACAAGGGCATCGTCTTTACGCGGCTCGAGCCCTTTCTTACGAAGTGGACGAGTAGAATCCCTTTTGGTATTTTGGAGATCTCTGTCCGTGGGGATCAAAGAGGTGAGGGTGCGCGTATTTTCGCAGCAGCGGCAAGAATGCCGGCCGCGATGGGAAATCTAGCCGACTTCCTACGATATTTGACCATTTCTTTCGCAGTATCCGGATCCAAGCAGAAAAGATACGTATCTATAGGCGATTATAGATGGTTCAGAGAAGACCACGCCAGTCATCACGCTCATAAGAAATATGATACCCCTAACGTTTCATACAATTTCACGTAAATAAGTCATCAAACTACTAATCCTGATTTTTATTTTCACATCCTTTATATGGACTGACAGATTCAGGCGCGTTTAAATTCCAGGTTTTTCATACAACTCAAAGATACATGAAATTTAATTTAATTTAATAAATAAGATTGTTAAATAATCTGATAGGTTAAATATTTAAGATATTACGCACTATTAAGAGTCATAATTAGAAAAAATTTTAATAAACGGATTTCTTAGATTTAACATAAGTTAGATAAGGGTTAACACTGGATAAACAATATTATATTAAATGAAAAACATACACAAACGTTTCGACCTGTAATGAGGTCCTCTTCAGAGTGACAAAGAAAGTTGTTACAACTTATAATATATAAAAAATAATAATTAATAACATGCAATAGTTACGCGTTGTTTATAGCACGTACATCATTAGCTCTTATCTAACTTATGTTAATTCATTTATCAAAACTAAAAAATTTCTATATTTGGATATCTTAGAATTATTCTGTCAATAATTTTAAATAATTAAAAATGATAATAGTAATACTAGAATTATGAAAAAAATGATTGCAAAATATTATCTAAACATGATAGACATAAAATAAACATTTCATCCAGCAACAATTTGTTTAATCGAAAAACATAGTTCCTCTCTCAATATTCCTTTCTATCATTCTATTTACAATTAAGGCTGTTATTTCTATCAATATTAAATCATTTCTAACAGCAAAAAATTAAGTAATAGTAAATTGAATGTTATAATAAAAGTATATAAATATCTAAGTGATATTTAAATTGCTTTTCACTTAGAATTGAATTGAATTCCATTAAAAACTATGATTATGATGCAAAAGAGATTTAAAAATGTTCTCACCTTGTAGTGCTGTGCTCACACACGTCCTCGTAGTATTCAGTATGTTTCCTGTTAATAGCAAGTGGATTTCAATTTATTGTTAAATAAACCAACGATATACAAGTTTACCTTGCCTGCAGCTGCTCTCACAAAACCTCGATAAATTGCTCCCTGAAACAAATAAATAAAATGGTCAGATATTATATATCTAAAATTGAAACTGAAATCCGACTATACGTAAACAAAACTCAAACTTTTAAAAAATATCCATTGCGATAGATAGCTCTCCTTTATTCAAAGATTAAATTAGGCCCGGTTACAACGTAATTTGGCTTTAAGCGAGACTTAAACATGTGTCTATCTTCAGCTTTCTTTCTAAATAAGTAAATAAAGACACACATCTCACTTAAAGCCGAAATAACGTTGATGCAATCAAACCTTAGAGGTTAAGAAATATATATATATAAAATTTAATTATTATACTACGTTACGCAGCGATCATACCTTGGATGGAGTTGGCTATGCAAGTTTTTGCTAAATTCATTAGATTTCTGGCTAGAAAATTCATGATTAATGTAATTAATACGCTTTTCCTACGGCAATTTAGTCTGACTTAACCTTACTGTGTGTTGTTTAACACATGACGGTTCGCTATCACCCTCTAGTGACGAAGAAGTAACTACCACGTGAATGAAAACGTGCATAAAGTAGGAATTTTATTTACCGATTTTAGGTAATTTTTCATTCGCATTTTTCGTTTCTAATATTTGATTTCATCTTATTTTATTGTATAAAAATACATTCTTTATCTAAATATTCATTTTTCTATACTATACATATACATTGGAACATAAAAATATTACATGTGTAACGCACATGTTACCTCAAAATATTAAGATATAATCTTCAAAGTTTTCGTGTTTTCAGTTAAAATAATCAGAAAGAAGTTTTTAAGCTGACTTATCTGTCTGTAGATATACATAATCTTATTATTTTTAGAATAGTTTTTTAGGACTATTTTTAAATTTTTAGACATATTGTGAAATAAAACTTAATGATACGGAAAAAACGTTAACAAGAAGAAAATTACGAAAGAAGAGCTAGGATTGCTTGATAAATATCAGTTTATAAATAATTTATATGATTATACATTCATATGATTTTGATAACATTCTATCTATTATAATAAAGATTAGTTTTGTCTTTAGCAAAATTATGTAAGTGGTAAATCACTGATAAATCGATTTATCAGATATATAAATTCAGGTATATAAATTCGAGCTTCTATCTCGTATCTTCTTGTTTGATTTTATTTTATAAAAATGTTATGTATGTTATGCATATGATACATAACATTTTTACAAAATAAAATCTAACAAGAAAATACGAGATAAAAGCTGAAATTTATATATCTGATAAATCGATTTATCAGTGATTTACTACTTACGTAATTTTGCTAAAGACAAAACTAATCTTTATTATAATAGATAAAGCATATCTATAATAGACAGCTTTTTAAAAAAAACACAAATATTAAGAATAAGAACAACAAGAAACACAAATATTTGAATAAAAAATTGAAGAATAAGAATTATTAAAATAATATAGTGGCAATGTGTTTAAAAAAAAAAAGTCTAAAAGGAAAAGAAAGAGAAAAATATGAAAGTTTACAGGAATTTTGCTCATAATACGAAAAAACATATTTAATTAACATAATAGACATATATTTTTCAAAAGTCAAAATAATCATCATTATAATCCGTTTTTCAAATTTTTAAATTTTATTGTAATATCAAAGTACACAATTAATTGGCAATTTTATCTGCTTTTTATTTTAAGAGTTGATTAATTTATTTTCCGAGAGGCTCATAGTTCACCCTCTCTGCAATGTATCAAGGGGGAGAAGATAAAATTGAAAAGACATTGCAGGTTACTAAAAAATATAAAGTTTATTTAAAAGTCGCACGATATAATAAAGCTTGGAGGGGCCAATGTTCAGGGTAGGGGCAGAATCGACAAAGGGAACCGAGGAATCATCGACGTCCCGCGACGTCGCGTAATTGTTCAGCCGCCGCGCGTGTTCACCATCCGTTGCCGTAACCGGCAGCGAGACCGGCGCCGAGGCCGTGTCCTAATCCCGCGCCGTATCCCAGGCCGGCATTGTATCCGATTCCCGTGCCGTATCCGAGACTCCTGCCGCCGTACCCCAGTCCGACGCCGTACGCGGGTCCCGCGACGCCGTGTCCGAGTCCTCCCAGGCCCGCGCCAGCGTATCCGAGACCGCCGGAGTAACCGATACGGTAAGCCGGGTACACGGGCGCGCTGTATCCGTGAGACACTATGGGCACGCTGTAGCCGTAGGCAGGTGCGGAAATGCCGTGACCCACGGACCCATAGGCTGCCGAGGCAACGCCGCCGCCGCCGCCGCCGAGATAACTCTGTCCGTAGCCTGAAATCGAAAGGGGCGTCTCGCGTGACCTCCGAGATGAAATTACACGGTTCGGGCGCCGAGGACTTTTAAGCGGGCGGTACCTCCATAAGCCGGTGCCGCCGCGACCAGGCCGGCGTTTCCTAAGCCTCCGTATCCGCCGTAGCCCAGACCCAGCGCACCCCGCTTCTCCTGCTTCTTCTCCACTTGTGTCTCCTCACCGTAAATTGGCATTGCCAGGCTGAGGATGGCTAGTACAACGAGCTGAAACGAATTCAAACGTTGCAGGGTGTACAGAGTTAAATACATATTGCCTTACGGCAATTCGTTATCTCACCAAACAGTTTCTGAGGGGGAAATCCCTCCGGACGCTATCCGGAAAGAAGATACATTCTTTTTAGATACAAGAAGATACATATATTTCACTTTTATCCAGTATCGTACTTAAAAAAATATAGAATTTGTAATGAAAATATTCGAAGCACTTGTATAAAAAATCATTTTAAGACGTCTACAATAACAACTTTGACGTCGTAAGGGAATTGATAAGTCGTATTAAGAGAATCTGAGACGATGCGTGGGTCCGTGCTAACGCGAATGATTAGTAACGGAAAGGGTTCAAATCCCAGTGGCTCCTTATCCCGTATACATCCCATTTTTCGAATGCCTATCGAATGGAGACTGACTCCTCTTATGGAGGAGAATTAGACTTCCGTAATCGGTAGGTGAGGAAGGGGAGGCACAATGGACCTAATCTGAGTCTGACAATGAGTGAGCCACAGGTGAGCTTCACTAAGACCGTCCCCCTTAGCATCGTCATTATTATTATTATTATTAAAAGTATCTTGCAATCAATTCTATTCGTCGAGGGCGAATTCGAATCCACCAGTTACTTATTCGCGGATGTAACTTCGGTTACTCGGAGAAAAACTGAAATTACTCACTATAGCGTTCATGGTGGCGGTAATGGTGTGGCGATGCGGAGATCACTACTGAAACTGATGTGGACCTGACGGGACACACCCCCTTTTATACCGGTGGGGTCTTTTCTCACAGCATTGCACCTCACCGAGACGAATTACACGTGTGTACATGTATCCGCCCATCTGTACACGATAGCCCTCCGCTCGCTCACACACATACGCACGTAAATAGAGATGTAGGAGCAGTTAGCGGCGCAATAGTACCGCCGGCAAGAAGGTAGAGGTACGCGTGGCTAATACGCCTTTCTAAAACGATTTTTCTAGCGCACTCGTCACGAAAATTCTTTGTTAGACCGCGCGATCGACTTGCGTCGGTGGGAATTAAAAGTCGATCGATCAATCCGTCGAAGGAGGATCAATGCCGTTATTCCCGATTAAATGCTCGGATTAAGGTAGGTATTATCCAACAACCATGCGGAATTATCGGATTTCTCGTAGAACTTCTTCCGTCGGACTGAATTTGAAGGGTTGAGAATTACAAATAAGATAAGACCGATTACGGACGATTTATATCACCTTTGACCTCTTCTAATCTATAATGCTGGATTCTTTCAGCAAAATAAAGCGGAAATTCTCGCGTAAGTTCAATGACTTTCATCGCATTAAAGATACTTAATCTTATCATTTGATAAGATTAAGTACCTTTAATGCGTTGAAAGTCATTAAACTTACGCGAGAATTCCCGTTTTATTAAATAGAATCTCATAAATCCTTGATCATCTTACCTTACCTTGAAGACAAAACCAGGGTTAAATTTTTTTATTTGGTCAAATCCTTTTATCTCACCTACATTTTGGACAATGATATTTCGAAAGGACAACGAGTTACTCAACGCAGAATTAATTACTCGAACTCAAGCCGAACTCGATACAGTTAATCCCCGTGAATACGAAAAAGGTATCGTATGACATCGCTGACATATCTATTGTTAGATCTATTGTTAGATTTATTAGCATTACCATATCTCTGGTGTATCTACTGTGTAGTACATATATAAATGTCTTATCATTTTAAATATATAGAGCAGAATTCATTTTGATCCATTAACTATAGCAACGCATACTTTCATCTTAAATTTCATACATGTCGAAACTTTCACTATCGCACGGCTCTGCGACGATGGTTTTCGGTTGCAGCGTTACGTAAAAACGTGGAGACATTTTTCATCCAGTTCACCTCTTGCTGCAGTTCCTTTCTGTGGCAATCTAGCGTATGTCATATGATTGACGAAACAGGAAGAAGAAAGAGACAGAAACAAAAAGAAAAATAAGAAAATTTGATATAAAATTTAGAGACGACTTTCGGCCTCTTTCAGATTTGAAAACAAATTTTACTCATAAAAATAATACAAATGGTATATTTTAATTGTCTGTCTATAACTCGTTGTACATAATTGCTCGAAATATTCGACAAAAATTCCTTTTTGCGACTAAACGGTGAAAAAAAAAAGAATTAATTGCTAAATAAACGGCGCCATACATCACTGTCCGCTGCAAGCGTTATCTTCGTGTTACTTCGACGCCACTCGGGATAATCGCCGTTTTACAAATGGTCTGCCATGAACTCGATTCGACAGCAGGCCGTTATTAAATTAGCAGAAAAATCCTCGTTAATCATGGGAAAGAGGGCAGGAGGTACACCCTCGAGCCTTCGAAAGGGCCCATGGAGTCCGGCGAGATCTTACGTCAGCGCACGATTCCGCGCTCAGCGGGTTCGACGCACGTCATACAATAAAGCACGTCATATCGTTAATTTTCTGCGAGGGGAGAAGGGAGAAAGTTGTACCGCATCAAAGGTCGCATGTGAACGATCGTTGCGTAAGCCCAAGCACAATGAGGGGGTTGCACCGGCACACCCCGTTTGACCAACGCTAGCCAGGCGAGAAATCACGGCCATTGCGTCGGCACGAATCGGCCGGATCTGTATGTACACGATACCAGATGTAGGTGCTGATATTGCTAAAAAGTTTCGGATATATATCTTTTGTTCTCGCTGTGCCACTTTATCTGTTTTTTTCTCATGTTATTTACTTGGATTTATAATGTCGTTGATTGACTGATTAATTTAGTTTCGTCAGCTAAATGAGAGACGAAACATTATATTTTATATGAAATCGATAAGAATTTCTAAATAGATAAAGAAACAAGAATATTTCTCACTGAAAATTTTCAGTAAGTTATAAAGTACAAAATCTATGCTAAGAATAAACCGCTTTTTCCCCCTGTAAGTTTTATTTAGATTTCATAATGTTATCGTAATTGAGAGATAATTATACATTTATATAAAATTGGACAAATTTTTAATTTTTTCTGTACCTATTTTCTATGCAAAATTTTATACAAGTTAACTTGTAGATATTTTTTATATGTACGTGACAAAAAACGATATTTTATTTTCTCTAAAAAGCCCGCATTCTTGTTTTATTTATAAATTTTGATTGGTTTACAGTATTTTTTCAATGATAGTTTAACGATTGCGTATAACATGATTCACATATGAAATAGCGATTTCCTTAGAGAGTACGAACGTCAGAATCCGATATCGATAAAAAGCAGCGTAAAACTTCTTTCTATACTACAGGATTCAATTCAAGGTAATGAAATAAAACGTACGGCAGAACGGCTGTTTCAGATCCAGGTTTGCGGATTCTTATTGCGAAATGCGCTCGTAACACCGATCGCGCGAATGCCGATAATGCAAAAATATGCCGACGATAATATAAGCGCGATGGCTGATAATATATCAATGCATCTTATTACTATCCGTAACAGTAGTGTAAAATTAGATTTAATTGCGGAATATAAAACGGTCTCAATCGGATCGTATAAAGCCTGGAATTTTTCATTCAGGAAAATTGACTGGGTAATTTGTTCATAGTAAGCGTAACTGACGCAATTTTCTGGTATTTATCAATAACATATCTGCAATATGCATATGTGTTTATATGTACACACAATTGCGTTACAGCTCGTATTAATAATAGTAATTATCAATTTTAAAATTATAAGAACATTATTTATATTATAAAATATTATATTTAATAATTAATTACATTTTATTATTATTAAATCATTAATAAAATTATTATTATTAATTATTAATGTAAATCTATTAAGTCATATTGTGATAATAAAAATAATAAAATGCAGCGACGTCATATTGATAATGTAATAGTATGTATACATATATATGTATGAACATACATATATCGTTAAATAAAATAACAATAAAATATTTAAAAAATCTGCAATTAATTGGATTAAACATGTTACTTATAAAGTTATTAATTAAATTTTTATTACTTCAATTACTTTAAATATTACTTTAAAAAATAGTAAATTTACTATTTAATGTAATGTTACAACGTAGACTTTTTGATTATTAACATTAGTAAAAAATTTTATTTTAAGTTTTTACACAATTAAAAATTTAAAAAATTTTGTAAAATAATAAATAATTTTTAGTTATAATTAAATGAAATTACGAATGATCATTCAAAAAAAAGATAAAACATTTATATCAAATGTTGATAACAAAACGATGTAGAAAGATTATTTGTAGATGGCAGTAAAATGATGGTTTAGTTGTGCGTACATAACCTATTTGATTGTTTTTGTTGAACGATTACAGAACACGTTGTGTCTTCTTTATAATTGATCAATCAAATAAAAATTAATTCTGCCGGTTTTTTCAGTGATGTGTTATCTAAGATGTATAGTCCTTATTTTTATAATTGGTTAAGTTTTTTGTATGGATAAATCATTTTATGAAGTACGAAATTTATGCTAAGGATAAACGGCTTTTCTTCCCTGTAAGTTCTATTTAGATTTTATCATTAATTTTATTGTAATTGAGATAATTATGTATTGATATAAAATTGACATTTTTTAATTTTTTTAATATCTTTTTTGTATGCAAAATTTTATATAATATATACAACATGCTTTCTGTACATATTTTCTGATTTATTAGACATAAATGTTTTTTAATATTTTAAAAAGAAACATTAGATATTATCTCCCCATTAGTATTAAAAAAAAAACAAAATATTGATTTTACTTACAGGATATTTAATTATTCATTAATATTCATTAATAGCGTTGAGAGAAATCAGAAGACTCAAGTACTCCTAAAATAAGTAACACACAATTATTTCATTCCATAAAAATACAACTATGTTGATTACTTCCAAATATGTTTTACATGTATCTTCAAATGTACAAAGTATGTGCCAAACATTCATTAAAAAGTACTCCTCAAAGAGTGACAAAATGAAACGATTGATGAAAGAGTATAATCTGTTATTTGGTCCGTTAGTTGAAACAAAATCCGAAAAGAAAAGGAGATTAAAATTAGAAAGAAAAGGGAAGATACCCCATGAAAAGACAAATACAATAGATACAGAATTGTTTTGGATTAAGGAAAATTCTCACAATAACCTTAAAAAAATTACCATCACTGCAGAACCTCAAGACAAACAGTCAAATGATAAAGATCAGAGTTCTACACAAAAATGTAGTGATAAGGAATTTGACAATTTAACTGATCAAAGTACAAAAACTCTTTTTCATCCTGAATCCAATCAGACTGCTCAGGAAACGGAACTTGGATTTAATACCACATCTAATTTGTCAGCAAACGATAGCGACGTTGCATTGTCCAATTCAAATGTATCTGACAATGAAACTACAGCCACAAAAAATATGTCTTCTAATTTGGAAAGATTGCCCGATATTATTATAAAGAATTTGCCATCCTTTCCAATTATGGACAAAAATTGGAAACAAGAATTGCCCACACAATCAACAGAAACATTAAGTATATCTGGGAGAGATGATCTTGAAACAATAAAATTTCCCAGTGTAACTAAAATTCTTATGCAAACCATGTCACTAGAGTCGAAGCTGGCTCTAGAAGCATGGAAGGAAAGAATGATAAAAAAGCTCGGCCAAGAGGGTTTTGAAATGCATCAGAAAGGTATTTTATAAGCTGTTTTACGGGGAAAGAGAAACTTTAATAAGCTTAATAAATAAATCTCTCTCTTTGCTCCTGATAGCATTGTTAGAGGATGGAAAATCTTTGCATTGGTGCATAGCACAGAACCTCCTCGGGAAAGAGTATGAGGTTCCTTCGAGAATCGAACCGGTTTTTAAAAGCGCCCAGTGCGTTTTGGAAGATGTGCACCATGTAAAAGCGATCGAGACACACGTTGCTCACAGGGCATTGCGTTACAAAGGCGTAGTGGATTGTATAGCCTCTTATAGGTAAAACAGAAACTTTGCTTTGCCATCGCCGAGAAACTCTATTTCTAAACGAAACAAGCAGAGGTCACTGCCTGGTTTCTAATCAATTTTATAATTTCCGTTGTAAAATAGCTATATGTGCTCTATATGATTGGCCAATAAACTGATTTAATTATAGCTTAAATGGAGCTCGATAATTTTAAGCTAAGGCACAGTCCCCATATTCTTTTTACATAGTTTATTTACTAAATAAAAAATTATTTTATAATTTTAACTATATTTTAAAGTTACATTTTATAATTTTACGAAAAGTTGAAATTATTATCTTTTGTAAAGTCCGATATAAATATTAGACATATAAATTGAGAAGTAAATTATAATTGAAACCATAAAAGTGCTACAAATTCCAATTTCCGTTTTTGTAGTATATGCCTAATAATAGTATACGCTTAACGAACATGAAATGTGCCAGAAAAATTCAGTATTTGGAAAATTAATAATAATAGCAGTAATAGAGCAGTAATAATAATAATAATTTAGAAAAATACTGTTTAGTAAGATTTCCATTAATTTTGTTTTTGCATTTTCATCGTTTATTGTATTAAGTTCTTGAGAGATGCTTTTCCAAATGTTATTTATTTATTAAAAGAAAAATGTCGAAAAAGATTATATGTTTATATCTTATTCACACTGAATCCACAGTACTTTTCTGACGTTTTCTGCCTTGATACATCTTTAATTTGTCTTTCTATAAAAAAATTCTAAGGATATTTACAATGTTACATAACATTTTCGATTAAGGTAATTGGTATTAATGACATTATTAGATTCTCTCAGATATAGTCTATCAAATTGTTTTGTATTTGTTTTTGCATTCAATTTCAGTGTAATTAATCTGATTTTCTCCGTTGACCCATATCCGAAATAGAGTTTCTTGAAAATTTTACATATATTACACATAATACAGGATAATTTTAAATTATATCGATCTTTATTTTTTCGATAAAGTTTAAAATCATTCTGTATATTCAGGATAATCTTACACGTACGCACTAAACCTGCAGGGGAGAAAACTACGTAATCGATTGGAAAAAATCAGACAGAAAGAAATTGAATTTGAAGGAAACATATGACGGGCCTGTACAACTCTCCGCGTATATCGGAGCTATCAATGCTTCTAATCTGTATCCCTTTGTGGTAAATAATTCGTTAAATTAAAAATCTCATTTAAAAAAGATGCACAAAGAAATTTTGTATTTTATTACGAAAATTAATTGGTTTTCGATTCTATTTGCAATAATTTGTTCGTCAATACTGCATGTAATAAAGAAAACTACTGTAATACTTTCTAAAAATTAATATTTTCTAAAAATCTAATTGGAAAAGAGAAGCAGCTTCTTTCCTAAAATAGCCGTGTTTCTGGATTCTTCAGATAAAACGAGGATTACTCGTGATTGCTTACACGTGCGGTTCACCAGCAACGGTGCACGAAGTGTTCGACAACACGCTGCAGCAATACTGGAGAACATGGCTGCACCGTCTGCAGAAGTACTATGTCGAAACGACGGGCAGCGATGGCAACGAATAAAACATTTAAACATCAATAAAGCATTAATGTACCCCGCGTCGCATATATTCATTAAAACTTCCCCACACAAAGCCAATTAAATCCTTATCCGTCAGCCACAGGTAACTCCCAGCAGGAATCGGCGGGAGAAGTTTTTAATTCCATCCTTTGCGCGTCAGAAGTTGCAATAATCTATAGTCTTCGGGGAGTAGTTGGGGAAAGCCCTCTCCGAGTCCGAGTAGGAAACCAAAGGACGCAGGATACAGCGTGAGAGGGAAACCGCGTCGATACGCCGACTTATTAAGCCCTGCGGTGGGCTCGGCATTTATGATTTACGACAAACCTATTCGCATTTTCCGCAACGCTCCGAGTAACGGTTATTAAGAAAATGTCACGCGACACTGTAATTTGTAAAATATAATTATGTTATTCTTAAAAATATTGCAATTTATGAAAGGTGTATTTTTTTCTAAAGTTCGTAAAACCTCAGAATCGACAAAGATTAATGTTCCTTGATCGAGAGTTTGGGAAGTTTAATGATTAACGCTTTTCCCGAAGAAGAAAATATTTTTATAAATTCACAGATTCGATGTAAACATGTTAATTTTTATAATCTACTCTTATATCGCTCTTATCAAGATTAATAAAGTGTTCCTTTTTAGAACTTAATTATTGGCATTAATTTGGATAATCAATATCGAATTATTTGTCGAGAGCTTATCTCGCTGCTAGAATAGATTTTTGATTTCACAGTCTCCGTAGGTGAAAAATACAGGTGATACTAAACATAATGGACGTGCCGGAAAAAACGCGGTCATCCCGCTCGTCCCGGGTTAACACACAGCAATTATAACTTTCGCTGGCAGGACAGAGGAGGCCTGAAGGGGGTGCTACGTTACGTGGCTCCCAGTTACAGGGCCCTATAAACATTGCGACCCCTCATGCGCCCTTGGGGATCATAAACTAATGGTGAAGCGGTGTAGCAGAATTACATCGTTCGTTGTTTCCGTATACCTGGATCACACACAGAGCCCGGGAATATCACGTTAAGGATATCAGATATTACGCACCGCATCCTTTACATCCAAACGGTCTGTGCCATACATGGCAGTATCAATTCGTAATAACATTGTCGAGTATATTATCGCCATCGTACAGTCATTATTATTTAGATGCTCACATTTTCATTCTTTTTTTATCGCGCACTTTCTATCTGAAGGTATGTGCAATGAGATTCGGTATTTCTTGCTGTATTTATATTTTTGGATAATATTAATTTGGAATCTTTTGAATAAATAAGAAAACAAAATTTAAAAGATGATGGAATATCAGTTTTCAATATATAATCAACATTCTTTGCTTTTTTAACATATTGTTTTAGTATAAGGAATATAATAAGAAAAACATTACGGGATATTAATATTTAAATCCAATTTTCTCATTATATATTTACTACATTATACAATAAATTAAATTTAAGATGAAAAAGGCTATTTAAGACATTACGATGACGAAAGAAATCGTAAAAACTTTAATAAATCTTTAAAATATTATATTGTGTGAAAAATCCAGCTACGCTACTGGACGTCAACTCGTTATTTCACTCGAGAATTTCTTTTTCCTTTAGAACATGTTTATTTCCTGTTATCCTTTATTCCGCTAACAATACTTTTTCATATACTTTCCTACGATATTCAGCTTTACAAGCCTCTTGCGAGTGGAGTACTATTTTTACATCAAAGAATTCTTTCATTAATGTGCAAAGCAGCCACACACAAGCACTGATTTTTACGTTTTTCGAGAAGCAGATATCATTGCAATATATTGAATATCAGAAAAATAATAGCAGCATTGTCTATTTATGCTTTCATAACAACCAATTCAAAATTTCTTGAAAAAAATTAATTTATTGATATATTAATATTCCATTCAATTCGGTACATTTATGTTAATAATAAACTATTAAAAAATCATTTTGAGTGGGTTTTAAATATTAAACTAAAAAAAGTTCAATGATGACACAGACGTGAATAATCGTGCGATAATCGCAGAGTCATACCGCGGTAAAACTGAGAACGTTGACTCACAACGGTGCAAGCGTCGTTATGACACATTTCCTTCATTTCTCTGCCGAGGATTGCAGATCAAAAGAGCAAAGACCTACTATGCTGCAATCTGTTTTACGTAATACAATGCTAACGTTGCAAAGTGATATTTAGTGCAGGCCGCGGATTTATCCGTCGAGAATCCCGTTTCTCGCGCGCGCGCGCGACATTCCGCCGGCATCCTGAGCAAAGACAACCATATTTCCGGATTAGACATTAGCGAGCGCCCAATCCCAGATGAATCTAAATCTCCCGGCTAATCTCCGCTAATCCTCCCGTAACAGCGGCATATTTTCATCGGCCGTTCCATCCCCTTTGAGGGCGAAGAGTTATGAAAACGATAACTTTAACTCGCCGGACGAACCCTCGCTGCCTCCTGCCTTTTGTCCCTCTTCACCCCGCGGATGCACGAGAAAACTCGAGAAAATGTGCCGCTGGAACTATTGAGCTCCGCAATTTATAGGAGACCTCCAAGCAGGATGCCCTCCGAGCGATTTCTTATATTGCTTGTCTTTAATGCAGCGACGAATAGCGGTGGATTTTTATTAAGTCCACTCTACGATCCGATAAACCCCAGCAATTTCTCATTCTACCATAAATATTATGCAAAAACTTTCAATAATGCTTAATTATATTTTCCTAAATCCGAAATGTGATATTTTGATAAAAAAATGTTTAATGTAAGATGTGCAACAACTTTTTTAAATGTAATTAATCCGAAATGTGATATTTTGATAAAAAAATGTTTAATGTAAGATGTGCAACAACTTTTTTAAATGTAATTAATAATTATTTTAAAATTGTACATATTTAAAAAAAGAGTAAGAGAGTATTACAACATTTATTAAAAAATATAGTACCCTAAAATATGTTTTAAAGAGAGAGACCCCCCCTGTAAAATAATTGCAAACGCTATATCCGAAATGTGATATTTTGATAAAAAAATGTTTAATGTAAGATGTGCAACAATTTTTTTAATGTAATTAATAATTATTTTAAAATTGTATATATATTAAAAAAAGAGTAAGCGAGTATTACAACTTTTATTAAAAAATATAGTATCCTAAAATATGTTTTAAAGAGAGAGATTCCTCTCCCCGTAAAATAATTGCAAACACTAAATCCGAAATGTGATATTTTGATAAAAAAATGTTTAATGTAAGATGTGCAACAATTTTTTTAAATGTAATTAATAATTATTTTAAAATTGTATATGTTAAAAAAAAAGGAAGAGAGTATTACAATATTTATTAAAAAATATAGTACCCTTTATATTACATGCTACATCATAAAAGATGCAGCGTACTCTTGAGGCTTTTGCTCCTTACTTCTTTACAGGTTTATATGCAATATCTTTTGCTGGAATTGTAAAACGTGTCCAAGCACGCTAGACCATGTGCTATCAGGTGCTATCAGGAGCAATCGCGAAATTGTTCTCCGCGCGATAGAACCGCCGTATTTCTCTTATTAATAGCAGCTCGAGTACGCTGTTGAAAACTTTTCGTCTCGACGCGTAACAGTCCCCGGGAGCGTAAGCGCGTCTGCGAAGGATCGTAATAGCTCGGTTGAAGTCATCAACGGGCAAACTGGAGCACGTCCGAAATTACGAAGTTTTCATCGTCCTGCCAACGCCGAGAAATCTCTCGACGTCAATATCCTTCAGTAGAAGTTCCGCCGGCATTCCGCGTCGCTCTTCCGACTAACCGTGGCGAGTGCTTCCAATGGCGAAAAGTTTATAAATACGAGGGGGGTTCGATGCTCCGAGGGAAAATCGACAAGCGCGAAGGCCGGCGATAAAAGCAGAAGCGTCGTTCGTCCGAGGAAAGTCTCGCTTGCCCGAATTAATCCTCTTCGGGTGCGCGGCGCGGCGCGGCGCGACGCGAGGCTCGTCGTGCATGAATTATCGATCGTTGCCGCGCGCAACGGTCACGCTACATTTGCCTTCCAATAATAATTAATAATCAAGCGAAGCGGAGCGCGCCAGGGCCAACCTACAAAGGACCCGGATTATACGCGAGACGGAAAACGGCCACGCTGGTCGGCTGGTCTGAGCATCATGGGATGCACCTCGTGCGACTTTGCTCCGCAACTTCGGGATTCGACTGCTGTACACTGCGGCTGATAAATCGATAACTAATTGTTTAGTGCGGTGGAATCTGTATTTTTTTTTAACGTAGAAAACGTTAAACGTAAAAAAAATTTATATATATTTTTAATTTATAAATTTATATATGAATATTATACATATATGTTGTGTATATGCATGCGTTTTTGGAGATAAATATGATGTATATCTGCTCCTTCATTATTGATTATTATAAACTAAATTGTTTACCAGTATCAATTAGTTTATCTTTTAATTTAAAAAAGATACTTGCATTTCACGGATAAAAGGCGGTAAAATTCGCGATAAAATTAAGTAAAATAAAGTGCCCTCACGCTGTTACATGCACTAACAAGGGCAACTCTGTCGCTTCTGCAAAATGATCGTCGTTTCGTAAACATTGCACCGGCCAGCTTATGCACTTATACTGCGTATTTCGCAACGCGGTTTCTCCTGGGGGACTTGCTCAGGTGCACACCTGTGGCCAATTAGCGAGCGCGCATTAAAAGCCATTCAAACTGCATTCTAGAGCGAACGTCGTGTAATTGTGTCCCGCTATTGTTGGCCCTCCCAGACCGCGTGTGCGTAATAATGCGGCATCTTGTCGAAATCAATAAGTCACACGGATAAAACATTAGCGGGAAGTAGCAGGAGGAATCTGCGAGGTTTTGTTTTGTGTGGCGCGTGCTCTTAATGAAATTAGTTTCATTTAAAACAGAACCGTACTAATTTCCTTAAAATATGATCTTAAAGTTCTTTATATATTATATACTCGAAGTAATATCATATTTTAAAGAACATCCTTTAATCTATGTACATTAAATAATCAGTTTTTTTTCTTTGAAATTAATTAGCGGTCTGGGTCAAAACACTAAAGAATCAAAAGTAAAGAATTGACTATTTTTGAAAAATTAGTTTTCCTTGAGAAAAATCCGTTGTTAAAAAATCGCGGACCAGTTTTGCGAAATATTCTCTGCAGTGCCACAAAAAAAGAGAACATTATTTTTCCGATTTTTTTTCAGAACCAAATGCTGTACTTTAGTACGAAAAGCACCGATTAAATACCGGAGCAAGCGGGGGATCAGGGAGCAAGTAGTTTTCCTCTGTGTTGTCAAATTCGCATACCGTAGTGCTTTCGCAACCGGCTGCTGGCTCGTATTGCAGAACTCACGCTTATACCCGGTGTGTTCGTCGTTGCGCAATACGTCATCGAGCCGCTCGCGAGCAATTTCACGGGGTGCTATATCTCACCGGGGGGAAAACTCCCCGGCTGTATATTGCGAAATCGGCGAGAGATCTGCCGCAAGCCTGAAAATATAACTCCGACTATAGCGAGAGAGGACCGTACTCTCAGTTCCCCGATGCTCCTATTTCTCGGGTTCGCGCGCGCCGGATTTCAGTCGAAAACAACACGCGAGGAATCAAATTGTCTCTTTCTCGTATACGGCATGCTTTGGATGCGCCAAAATACATTTTCCGTCAGCGATCACCCTGCACGTAATTATTTACCGTAACTTTTCAACTTTCGATGTTAAGTTTGCCGGCAACTGAAACTTAGATTAAATTTCTGTTGAGATTATATATTGAAATATTCAGTTGAAATTAATTTAATCTCTGTCATTACTTGACCGATCTCAACTTCTAAGACATTAATCTTCTTTTAATTTAAACTTCTGGTTCTTAATCCGTTTAAATGTTCTTAACATATATATTTCAAGATTTTCAATTTTTATCGGATAATTATTTAGTCTGTCTGCAAAATCTTAATGACATAGCAACTTATTATTAATTGCTTTTTTATTAATTGCGTTATTATTAATTGCTCTTGAATATCCCAGTGTTATAAAGAGCTTATGATAAATCTCAGACGTTCCCTTTGCGTCTTTAACTTAATAAATTTCAGTGTTCCAGGGATGCTGCGAGTTTACGAGACGTTTGAAAAATTTTCAATTTTCTTCGTCTCTACTTTTATGTTACGCTTGCGAGCGTAACATAGAACGCAACTAAAATGTGAGTTATGTGTCCGTATTGCATGCGCGCAAAGCTGCCGCCGAATGTTCTTCGAATTTAAAAAAAAAATAGCATAATTGTGCGAGGAGAAGAAGGCTCAATTTCCTGAAAGATAAACCAAACGGAAGCCGTGGAAGTCATGGCTACGGATTTTCAAGAGCGGCGTTCTGTTGGATAAATTTCCGCATTTTTCAAGCTTCTCGCCGAGTTGTCATTGAAAAGAACCGGGTCTGGCGAGGTTTCTTTGTCGACAAGTTATGGCCGATGGGTGGCACTTAGTCTTCTCGCAAAGAAAAATTCCAGGGAAAGTCGGCGTCGCGCAGCACCGACACCGCGAGTGCGATGCCGGAAGTGCATTACTTAATTAAACTTTAGCGGCGAAGTTATGCTGGCCGTAAAAAAGAGCCGCGGTATTTTCCGGGTATAGAAATCATCGGGTTACTCGAAGGAAGATTAAGAGCAACGACTCTGAGTTCGGTGGATTTTTCTTCTCTCTTTTTTTTTTTCAAGCACGTAGTTAAGCAAACCGGGTCAACGAGATTTTGTACCCGCAGAAGTTATTTGCGCAAGCTAACGACAATCCTCGGCGAGTTCTGATTATCGATTAGCGAAAAGTCAAAGGATATATCGTAAAACGAGGTTACATTGCACTAATGAATGTAATTTTATACAAAGAAAGTTACGCGTAAGTATACAGTGTTTAAAAATTTATTGTCTCATTACCGTAATGCTGTGAAATGAAATTACTTCTGTCCCTTTTCGAAAGCATAAATAAGAAACTAAAATCGCGAATGCAAAGTTAATTTTCACTTTGCGATTCGCTGACGATATCGTTTCTCTAATTTCGTTTTTATAGTTCACCGACGGTACATGTTTAATTCTATCGCATTTAACTGTCAATTAAAAAGTAACTACGAGCTAGCCAAATCCACCTAATAAAATACAGGGAATTAATTATTCAATCGATAAATATTTGCTAATCTCCCGAGGATCGCTTAAGTGTGACAAACGAGACATTCAATCCCTGTTCTTCAATCTGAAATGTTGCGTGAAAAAAATCCTGCCTTTCTTTCAGCAGGTGACGGAAAAAGGAGGTCGGCCGCAAATTCAAGACGAAATGCAGTTTGTAGCAGTGCGGTCGTTTCCGCCGCTCGAAATTGATGTTCCTCGCTCGAGCTCCACGCCGTGTCGATCGGCATGCCCGAGGAACCGAACGGAATTCCACAAGCGGCTTGGGGAGACGTAGGAGAGTTGGAGTGCGTCCGCAATTCCGCGGAAGAGGAGAACGCGCGCGACGAAAGAGAAAGAAGCGGGGAAAACGCTCGATTTCACAGCCATTGGCTCGAGAAAATGCGACTATACGGGGTAGTCATGTGCGCCGGAACGTGCATACGCGCGAGAGCGGTCGGCGGCGGTCGGGGCAGAAGTGTTCCGTTACGTGTGCAAGGACATGCTGAATGCGGACACGTACGTGGAGGGTGAAGTTGCTAGGTAGAACGACGAGGCGCGCGCGGTTTTCGCACGTGCACGCCGACGTGTGTGCGTGCCGTGCAAGCGCATCACGAGACGAGCGTTCGCATATTCTTCTTCTATCCCGTGGACCCCCGTGATATAGTTGCGTGCCTTGCGGCAAGAAGAAGAGATTGTTTCTTTTTGCGACCTATCCAATTTTTCGGGGGCTTTCGTTAAATTTGAAAATGGCTCTCTTTCAAAGAACGTTTAGCCGCATCGGGTTTCCCATATTTTCTGGATTTCAATTTAATGATATCTCGTTTTATCACAACAAATTTTGTTCTTTATCTCGATTCGAAATTCTATCACGAAGGAAAGGAGAAAGAGAGAGAGAGAGAGAGAGAGAGAAGGGGCAATTTTAAAATAAAGGAGTAAAGCGTATAATTTCGTGAAACATTCCGCGTTACTCGTTTTTATCCTGCCTTCGGGAATTTCCTAAATCTCCCGATCGTCAGAAAACAAACGTGAAAGAACGCGAAGCGATTTTCGCCGGTCAAGTAACTTTCGGCCGGGTCCAGGTCTTAAGCGCTCCTAGACGCAGCCTATTCCCAAGGAGCTCGAAGGTGAAACTTGGTGGAGCGGTTTGCGGTATCGCGGGGGCGGCAGGATCGCATGAAAAGGACAAGGAGACGAAGAGAGGGAGTATCGCACGCACGACGTGGCAGAAGCCTCCTCGGTTAAATGAGGCTAACCCTCTTTCTCTCTCTTTCCCACTTTCTCTCTCTGTCTTCCTTCCTATGCCGCCCCCTTATCCCGTTATTCTCCCCCTCGCAGGCTCCTTTCCTCTCACTCGAAGTCGAACTCTCGCCGTGTTGAGCTCACTGGGCGCGGCCCCGCACCGACCGAAATCGATTTTGGGAAGACGAAGAGAGCGAGGGAACGATGGTTGTGTAAAGGAGAAAGATGTGATACAGATTACGGACCAGCCGAGTTTCCCTCTGATCTCCTCTGTATGTATCGGGAGAGTTCCCTCTTTCTTCACCGTACGAGGTCGCGGCTGGTAAGCAGTCCTTCTCCCTTGCCAACTCCCTGGTTATAGGAGGACGCGCCAAAGCGCGTCTCGATGTGCCATGCACAGTGATTTCCTGGCTCTCGACTTGTTCGAAATTGGGATTGTAGAAATGTCCATTTAACATAGGTTCCCTTTCATAGTTTCTTTAACAAAGTGCCCCTTAGGGTGAGAAAGGCGATGAATGTATAGCGAGTTGAAAAGGCACGAGAGAAAGAGATAATGAAAGGGAGAGAGAAGTATGTAGATACATAAAGCGCTACAAGAGTCATTTTTATTTTGTCGTCGTAGTCAATGGCGTTGATGCACAATAACAACGATGACACTAAAACCAACCCCACTGTTCTGATATGGCGGAGGAAGCATTCAGCGGAAGAACGTGTATCTCCATGTACCGCGCAGGAAATTCATGTCAAAAATCGCTTGAAATGAAAGTAGCATTCACGTAATTCTTTTTATATCTTTTAACGAATGTACGTGAGATATCGACGTAAAAAAGAAACGATAGTGACACATATACCTTAAAGAAAAGAGTACTCGTAAAAAGAAAAGAAAAGAAATGCAAGAACATGAATGCAAGATTGAGAGAAGGGAGATATTAAAAGATAGGCAATGAAGATATATGAATGATAAACAAAAAGTGCATTCTATTTACACTAAAACAACACTGCGTCACAAAATGCTGAAGTGGAAGGAAATACGAACCAAAAACAAAAGCTCCGCAAATTATGTACAAAATGCAACGGGAATTTTATAACAACTTATTACTGTGGCATGTTTTTTTTCATACAATTTTGTAGAATTTTTGGAAGAGTCACTTCTCATTAATGAAATTATCAACTTCAATGTTGAATAGTTGCCAGAGCGGAAAACGTGAGGTTCTATTGATTCTAGGATACAAGATGCAGATCACGCAGGATGTCGCACTCTCGGATTTTCCCTGATCTGACATATCGAGAGGGTCGTTCTTTTCGCACGAAAGCTGCCTTCTCTCTCCTCTTTCGATAGAACGAGCTTAAGGCCGTAACACCCACAGAGCTCGTTTTATTTCTTTGCAAGTTAATCCGAAGACGTGTCTTATGCGTATAAACAAACTATGTGCAAGATATCTATTTTAATAATAATAGTAATATAAAATGAGCAAGTAGAACTATAATAGTCTCTAATGTGTCATCACCTAGATTTATAAAGTTCCTCTATGACTTTCCGCTAAAAAATAAGATATATGTGAGATTCGAGCTCTTTCCGTTTTACTCGAGTTAGCACGATAACCACACGTCATCCCAAGGTATGAGTTTAGAGTTCACAAAAATTAAGTTCGAATTTGTTCCGTACCTCAGTCTACGTTATCAATCTTACATGGAACTATGGATTTATTGTACGGCAATAATTTTTATAAATTCAACATAATATTCAAATAATTATTAGAGGAAATGATGATAATATGGGAATTAGAATTCGACACTCAAGATCTGTGTAGCGATAACTCGCCATAAATCCAACAACGTTCTATCTATCTTATATTTCCAGATTAATCAGATAAGAGAGATGAAAAGAGGACGTGATAAAATCATTTCACTCATAAAATTTTTTAAAGATAAGAAATCAGCTCATTTTCCTTAATGAATTGAATGACCTAGAATAATCTTTAGTATTAAAATTATTAAAATGTTTAAAATAGACTACTTGCAATCGCCAAATTATTTCTACAATATTTAGGTTAAATTCAAATATGATGAGATGGTGATAAAGAAACTCATAACATTTGCAATATATTTTTAATATTTAGTATTCTTGCTCTGGAAATAGCAAATTTCACTTGATTATAATATTAATTAAAATTTTCAATTTGTTCCATTTTTTGCAATTTTATTTCATTAATCTCTATTACATTTTTAAAGATTACAAATGTATTACAAATAATTATTTCTGTTGATAATAAAAAAAACCGTTATCATTTTTGCACGTCTCATAATATTTTTTATATTACATATACTTCTTCATAAAAGTATTTTCTTCAAACCTTTTCTGCTGTTCTTATATTACCAGCCTGTTTTCTTGAGGTTCAAATTTATATGTGATTCTGAATTTGTAAATATTCTTTTATGAATTTATAAGAATTTATAAGAATTTATAAGAATGTGATATTTTGCAGATCGAAAACCAAATGTTTGTAAAGATGAAGAACACTGATATTGACTCTGATATTATAATTAGTCTTAACTTACTACAAAAATAAAAAATTTCTATACTACCACCTAAGAAAAATGTTCATTTTTATTATTCAATTTGTATATTGAAATATGCCGTGTGTCACAAAAAATATATTCGTATCGAGTATCTGTATATGTAACGAGTGTTACTCGATGAGCGTTATGAGCGAGATGGGCCGATTGAATTTTACCCGGAAGGGTCCAGCCTGCGTTTGAAAATTAGATTTTAAGCCGGCGCTCTCGTATGTATCCGGTTATCGAACATTGAGTTTTCCTCCCGCGGGGCGGTCGGATTTTTTCTCCTTTGACGCAGGTTCGCATTGAAGAGTGCACGGCGTGTAACCGCCATCCAGAATTTTGACAAACGATGTTAATCAATGGAAAGTGAAATTGATTATTGCAATCATTTGCATGATATTATTTGTTACGATTTACAACGAATTGTAAGAATAATAATTATGTCCAACAATTTTATAATAGTACAATCGTATTAAAAGGGAATTTAAGAAAACAAAGAATGTATTTGCGAATATACATTCCTTCATTTTCAATGATTTAACGCTTGAAAGCGAATTAAGTTTTCCATTTGGAAGAAATAAACTTTAAATTATCAAAAAGATGCCATTAAAATTATCAAAGAAATATTCTTCATAATTAATGCAGACTTATTGCTGACGCGAGACCAATACTTTCGCGCGCCTAACTTTCGTTGACGGGAAAAAAAAGCTTAACAATCAGCTTCTTACGATCGCCGCTTGCCAGTGTTTTCCTTCAGGAATTTTCTGCGACAGTCCCATCGTGAAAGGGATCAATACCACGTCGTACCCAACGAAAGCTTCTTTTATCCCGTATCGGGACACATTCTCGTCTCCTTCGGTTAGGCGTGAGTGCCACATCACTGTCGCAGGGTGACCCGGAATAAAAATCGCGCGAGAGCCTTCCTCGTTCGCGTAAGATGACGTTCCGCCTTCGGCATTTCCAGGTTTAGATATTTCACTAGATATTTCGTTTAATATTCCCGAAATGTTCTACTGTACTTTAAAGTTAAACTCACGTTCGTATTCATAGTCAAATGAATCTTCTTGCGAACTAATTTAATTTAAAATCTCGTCTTCAAACGTTGAGTAACTCGTTTACGGATCTAAAGAAAGGAAGATTAATTTTCTTTAACTAATCTTTTTTTCTAATAATAATTATAGTTTTTGTATGTATGAAAAGTAAAGAAAATTTTAATTCAATTTTAATTTTGTTTATCTTTAATAGTGTATGTTTAAATAGAATTAATGGGTTTTCCGAAAAATGAAAACGGATATTATTCTTATTATCCGCGATATTATCTGTTTCAGATAATTGAGGTGTAAAATATATTAACGTTTTACTTTTGCAATTTATACATCTGAACTCATATCTGCAATTTTTTTCTATATGTGAATTTATCGTTTCGATCACGAGTCTCGATCAAACTTTGTCGATCTCGTCACTGAATCCTTGGAGAGAACAATGTCCGTTTCCAACTCCAATGAACTAGATGCATGGCGCGAGCAGATGGTCTTTTTAAAAAATGTAAATGCCATTCGGAAATATGTACGCGCGGAAATCGTATCTGGAATATTCGATGTGCTAACTGTTTCGCAATACGAGGTAGATATTCGAGAAAGTCAGAAGCGCAGTGGATATAAAAGTAGTAAGATACGTCTCGTTGCGATGGAGGTAAACTAATGTATTCTCAGGAAAAGCGAAAGAAACGATGTTCTACTTGACAGTAGCTTATGTTTCTTTTTGCAATTCTGACATTTATGCAAGTACTTCTTGCTTTTCTTCTTAGAGTTTTTACCGATGTAATCGCGCGTAAGTAATTTCTCTTTAATCAACCTTATCTTACTTGTTTTATATCTTTGCTTCTTCTTCTCTTAAATGTTAGAACTATTACTGTTATAATTATCAAGATAATCGGATATGAAAAGTTTTTAACGAATTCTCGAGAAATACCTATTAACTAAAGTATTTATTAACCAAAATTGCCTTCTGTGTGTGCAATTACATATCTGAAAAATTAATTTATCTTACCAACTGCAGTGATCTTTTTAAATGACATTAACTTGTTTAATCCAGTTAACATATTTAAAAATTTATTGTCAACTTTTCCTAAAATATCGAGATAGCTCAATATATTATTTAATTCTAAATAAGTTTTACTAAAATTTTAATTCAAGAATTCATGAAGATAAAAGTAGATTATTAAGAGATAATAATCAATTCAAGCAAACTTTATGGAGGAAAAATTCACGAAATTGCTCAAAGATCTGTAGATATTGGGGCATGCGGTAAACCAAAAGCACTTTGTATGTTACACATTGTTAATTACATGTCAATAAGTAATAAGTATATACATTTTCGCGAAGCCGCAGTTTGCAAGGCAGTAACTCAAGGAGTTTAGGAGCTCTATTGCTTTGAGAGCACGCATTTACCTTACGCAGTAACCGCATAAATCATGGAAAATATAACACACTTAGGTGCAGAATCAGGCTTTACGGCGCGACATATGTACGTAAGGCGACGTTTCGTCTGCGCGAGTCTTCCGTTCCGACGTCTCCGAGACGCAAAGTTAGCGCGCGCGGTAATCAGCCGGTTGCTGAGGGACCGTTATGAGAAACGTGTCTGGCATGGCGTATATTCGCCAGTAATTAAATTGTTGCGCCTACGTATCCGCCTACAGAACCGCTCGCTAAGTAACCTGTCGTCGGATTACGCGAGACATGTCCCGCCTCATTCAGAATCAATCCACGTCGCGCTACCCTAATTCGAGCCTCTCTACCGACTCGTTTCGCGATACCCATCCCTTCGGTTGGAGATACGTATCGATTTGCCTCTACTGCGTTTCCCAAATTCCTGCCGAAAAATACACAAAGCGATCGATGTAGCGACGCAACTCTGCTTTCTACCGTACAATTATTATTTTCGAAACCGTGACCCACGGAATATGCGGATCAAAATATAATTCTCATATTATCGTTATAAAAAATAAAACCCCCATCGTCAGCGCGAACAGAATACAGCTCAAACATTGCAATTGATTTTAAAGTACAAAATTCATCACAGATTATTACTTTGAGGACCGTAATTCAGACTCCACTGATCGGTAACGATATTGTCGACGTAAAACTTTTTATTTTTTGGATTTTTCCTGGCTTGCAATGAAATAAAAAAAAGATTTAAAAAATTGAAAAAACCTCTACTTTGTTGATTCTTGTATAGCCTACATCCTCGAGTGATCGACAATCGTATTTGGATAACTTTTCATCCCAACTGGATTTATAAAGCGGCTTAGTATCCGATAGAAAATCTTAAGGATCCCAGTAACGTCGAGCGTGTGTTGCAGGACGCGCTTTAAACTTCTCGCAGCTTTTATTGGTCCGCGTCCAAAGGAAACGCAAGATCGATAGAGCCTCTCAATTTTCCTCTCTTTCCCGGAGTGCTCTCGTGGCGACTAGCGAGAAAGAAAAAAAGAGACACAAAGAGAGAGAGAGAGAGAGAGAAACCGAGATAGTGCTGTAATTTGGCATGTTTCAGGATCAGGGATCAAGCCGTAAAGCACGCCGGGACGCGGCCATAAAATCACTCACAAAACCGCTGGTGCAGCGCGGCGCCATCGTAACGAAGAGTAACTCGACCGCTCGCGCTTCATTTCCTCGTTAATTTTATACGCATTTATAGGCGTTGACATTTACTCACTTTATAGCATGCAATGTTTAGCTCACAGATAGGATTACTCGTTTTCTGCCTTATCTAAAATTCGTACGTAACACATGATCGTTTCCAAAGTGGCGCACAAGCATGTTTTAAACATTATAAATTTTAATGAGCCAGCCAATATACGCTGATGGCGGTATATCGATTTTAGCAACAGAAAATTAAGTTACAGGCAGGATAAATCAGTCGTTAAATCTTTGCAAAACAGGAGTGAGAGGTGCAGGTATCAAATTTCGGATAAAGTTGGAAAATTCGACTATGTGTACATCGTATATTATGACAAATCACAAAATGTACGAAAAAGTTAACGGTCAGTAAACGTTGGCTGAGGCGATTTAAACTTACTCTTCTGTGAAAAATTGCTAAATCGTGAGCTTAGAAATTTCGAACGATCACTTAAAAGTTTTGAAGCAAGCAGCGCCAAAGTTTGAGAACGTTATATTAATATTTTACAATAATATTAGAAAGTAGTGCTCTCAATAAATAACGTTTATGTACAATTCAATAACGTTCAATATACATAAAAAAACGTTGCGGTGAATAAAATACGGCACGAGCTGGTTTGTCGAAATATTTCAAACTTGCTTTTCCATTTGATTCTAAGTATTTCCCTTTTATCGCTTTGCTTTGTATCGTATTCAGAGGTCCAATTAATTCTTGCTCGACCGTACCATGTCGCCATGGTTTGTTACTCGGCTTCACCCTGAAACAGGAGGTATCAGAAACAACGGATAGCATTGTTGCCCTGGAATGTCTTGAATTTCGTCAAACAGAACGCACGTCGCGGTGCCGATACTCGGAATTCCTACTGACGGTGATTGCATTATTCCAGGCACATCCTATCGCATGGCTGCCGCCGGCATGAGCTTTAACCCGATATGCAGCATTCGCAAACATCGACGAATCTATGCTCTAACGGACTTTATCGGAAAAGGGAAGATTTCGTGCCCGAAATTATAGTAATACACAGCTATCGGAGTATGCACAGCGGCATGAATATTTTATGAGGAAAGGATTTTAACGTATCTTTTGAAATAATTTCTGTTGGTTAGTAAAAATTATTCACGTAGTTTTCTCACATTAAAAATACACATTAAAAATACACAGTGTAAATACACAAGATATGTAAGACAAGCAAAATATATATATAATGCATTGCTCAATTTAATTTAATTAAAAATATCTTGATATATTTGGAGACACCGATGTCACGGTTGATTAATCGTGCAATTAGGGATAAAACGCAAGTCGTGATGAAAAGTATCGTGTACCGGGTTTTTGTGAGGGTAATATCTGTCCTGAGGGACGTTACATGGTGCGAAAAAGGATCGACACCTTGTCGACGGCACTTCATTAATCACTCCTAGGGTTTACCGCATGTTTTTCTTTGATGTATACATACTTTCCCAGATATATTCAGAGAAACTTTTCGTACAATATATGGTTGTCATTACTGCTCAATGAAATTTATGTAAAATTTTTTTACAAGACATGAAATAATATTTAATATTAAATATGAAGCTGTTAATTAATATTAAATATTAACAAATAAGAGCTTGTGTTTTTAAAATAATTTTTATAAAATTGCTAATTTGTTATCAGAATTAAAATAAAAGGTTTTAAAACATTTTTTATCTTTTTTAAAATAAAAATGCAATAAATTTATAATTAAATAAAAATTTCCGAGTATGCACTGTAATTCATATATTTTTTATGTAAAACATTAATTTTATTATTAAGGCTTTCTAAGAAAAAGGATCTTAAAATATCTAAATTCATGTAAACCCGTGCTTTCTTCGACTCAGCCAAAGCTCCTTGTAATCTCGCAGTTGTTTTAGCGAAGGGGATAAAGCACAAAAGCGACAACCCTAAGAATTGTCCTCCGCGAGAAGCGCTCGTGAAACAATAATTAGATCGCCCCGTAGAGAAAGTGCGGAAGAAAGGGTGGTCTGGTGGAGGTTTAATTAGGTGATTGGCCTACCTATATCTAGAATCGATCGGACCCTAGGACAGTCGGACTAATGCCGTTTTAATCAACCGCCTGGTATGCGAGACCTTGTTAGGCTTCGGATGCCAAAGGAAAGTTCTGTATCCTTCGGCGCGCTCCGGCTATTACTCTGTCCCTAATTTGATGGAATGAATAAGTAAAAGTCCTCTCTTTTGTGGTACTTGAATCGGATAAAAAAATTGGCTTTCTCTCTGTGTTCCTACGTGTTTTCATGAATAATGCTGATAAGTTGTTATCCGGCTTTTATTTAAATTGACATTAAGTTGAGTTGAGCGATTAAATTGTAATCAAAAATTGAGTAAAAAAATTGATATTAATAGTTAAAATATAATCAAAATAACTGTAAAAAGAATAATGTTTTAAACAATTAATCAATTTTCGCTCATCACTTATATATGTTAAAGTAATATTTCATATAATACTTTCGTTGAAAAATTGAATTTTTAATGTTTTCTATCTCTGAAAGAGTGAGAATATATTATATAACAGATATTTTATATTATAGTAAAATTTTAGAGCAAACGTGACCAAATTTCGCATTATTCCGATCGATTCTATATCGGATATTCTAAAGCGTTTAGGATAATGGGACGATTTAGTATAAAATTATGCCCGATTTTATTCGAGTATAAAGAGATAGTATCGTGATGTAAAGAAATGTTTTACGATCACCATGAAAGAAGAAGATCCACGAGTTTCTCGGCATATCGAGCGAACTGATGCACTTTAAAGCGATGCTCATAGCCTTGTAACCGAGACATCTGAGACAGGAGCACATGTTATCGATACATCTACGTGCCTATGTATGTACGTATCGGAAGGTACGCGGAACAGACAGGAGATACAGGAAGGAGGAGAGAGCGCAGGTTTGAGCATCTAATCCGAGGTTTAACGTGCGCAGATCGCCGGGTTCGAGCTCGCTAATGGAACGCTAAGCCAGCTGAGCCTGGGCTAACTTTGTACACCTTATCGAGCAAGGCGAGTCTGATCGAAAGCTCTCGTTTACCTCGGCGTCGCGACGCCTTGTTCTCGTCGATCAAACAGGTGTTCGCCTCGGGCGGACGTTTACGACGACGGCGACCGGTTTAAAAGGTCTTGCACGATCAAGGGATGCTTCCTTCGAGTAAATGTCATTCTCAATTACTTAATATGCTGACATTGATAAGCGGGTTCTGATAATCTAGAGATGATCAAGAAATCAAATTTCATCAAAGATGAACAAGAAATAAAACTTCATCAATTATAAAACTTTAAAATGCGGTCACGCATGCGGATCAATAAGACTTGATCATTAATGATGTAGAAGTTGATAAACAAGCGCGATAACGTAGTACAAAGTTATTAAGTAATTAAGCTATAATGGTATTAATCCTGCTAATTAAAGTATAAAAACTTTACACTCTATAATGGTGTGCGAACTTTTATCAGTAATATGACATTTAGCACTTGCAACATTATTTCTAATTTAGCATTCGATATTCTTCTTTAGAACGTACACGGCTGAAATTCTAATTAGCGGATCGATAAACCAATTTAGCGAGCAGTTGATATTGAAACTCGGACCGGGCACGGAGACATTATCGAACAACGCACAATCTCTGCTGATAATAAATTGTGCCGCGCAAGTATTAGTCGCGTTATTAGATACATAAGTTCGTCTCTGTGCAATTAAGTCGTAAAGCTGTTTCGTAGAAGGTGTTTGCCTCTCGGCATCAGGCGGTTACGAAACTACACAGGTGCTACCTCGTGATGTTTGCCTTTTGTGGAAGACGCGCGCTATGGAACGCCTGGATAAGATAAGAACGCCCGCGGTTCGCCGTGCGATCGCAGCAAAGTTTCCAGCTCGTCTTCCCCACGGATTCACCGCGAAAGAAGCGGAAAGCTTCGATATCAAGAGAGCAGCAAAATCGCATTCGCGCGATTAGCCTTGCGAAGTTTCGCGAACCGCTGAATTTGAATGGCGAAGTTAACACTTGGAATCGCGGTCAGCGAAATAACAGGATCTCACCTCTTTTAATTCTATTCTCTTTTACTTATTGCTGGAATAAAACGAGCGCGATATTAAAAGTATCCTGCGGTCGCAAATGTGCAGAGAGCGAACTAATTAAAAGTAGCGATTGTTCTAATAATACGGTCTCCGTAGTCTCGCGTTGTTTAATATATTTTTTTCACGAATAAACGCTTGAAGTTATAAGTGAATGAAAGGTAAGAAATTTATTATTAATTTCTTCTATTTCAGCTTTGCACTTTCCTAGTTACATCGTTCTTCGATTCGCGAGCACCGTTTATACTTGGAGGGAGCATTAAATCGAATCGGATCTAAATCGTGCGTGAAAGTCGGAAAGCTTGAAAGCACAAGGCCTCGGTTTAGGAGAGAAGAGAGGAACTCAGGACTCGTACATTTATTTCACAAATTACAGCCACGGATGCGGGCAACGTTCGAGTACACCTGCAACTAAAGAAAACTTATAGCCTCGATCGAAGTCGTATATCGACGTAGGAAGTATCACGGGATAAGTGTCTTCGCTTCGAAGAAAATCCGTTAAGCAACGAGAGAGATATCGGCTGTTTCCCGAACTACATTTTCTGCAGCGACAAAGTTAGCTAGAAGATTGCGTTCTCTCTTCGTAAACTCGAAAAATATACCTTAATCTTTGAAAATTGTTTTATGAAAATAATAATTCGCGTGTCGAATTACAATAAATGACATTATCGCAAAAATTTTATGAATTTATAAATATGCAACAAGGAAAAATTGTATTAAAATTCAATAAAATGTATGTATCTCAAATTCCAGATATCCTTTATAAAAGTTATTTCAAAAACATTTTAATAATGAATTGCACATTAATTATAGAAATCAATGAGATCAAAACTGTATTTATATAATGTCACCTGATTTTAAAAACAGCATTCATCCAAATAATTTATTCCATACGAAGTCGAAATGTACTATCGTCTCGAACCGTGTAATTTACGAGACGATATGAAAAATTGGACTTGTCAAGATTCTATTTATTAACGAGGTAGTATTGAGTAGCAATTCAATAGCAGGCCTACCAAAGTTCCACGACATCATTATCTTCTTATCAGTACCGTGAAAATCCTGTTATCTACTTAGTATGAATAAATTTCAAGCCCTCGTGCTCAGTACAGCGACGTCATTACCATAGAATTTACTAACTATAAAATATGGCTTCGTCGTTTTACGTGCTTAACGTGTTCAGATTTTTCCAAAGAACGCGTCGCCGCCGAAGATTCTCGCCAAGAGGAAACTTTAAATAGCGAACGGTGAGTCGAGTATCGATTCGCCGTTCAGAATCTTGTCGTGACAACGTCGTAGCTCGACAGAAATAGCGCAAATTGCATCAACCGATTAAGTATAAACCGATTTTTACTGATCTTTTCATAAAATAAACATTTTAAATAGAAGTTTATAAAAATTGTTACATGGAAATCAGGTTAGATTTGTAAAAGAATAATAGAGCTTGAATTAATTTCACTGTAAAGCATATTCATCTGAAAAATTTAAAAACTTCTATCAGTCATTTTTACTTTTGATCGTTAATTTGTAAAATGGTTATTTTTTACTTAAAATACATAAATCAAATGTCTGGAAATTTTTACTAAAATGCAACTGGCTTAAAATTTATTCAAGATTCTTAAAATATTGTTCAGTAGATCTAAAACATTTTGTTCAATAGAAAAATCATTACAAAGTATGATGCATAGTAAAGCATACAGACCCTTTCTGAAATGCATTTCTAGTGTACTAATCAAAATTACCGAGCTGGACTTCAAACACTTTGCAACTAAGGGGCTCACGTGTCGGGCCAAGAGCTTGTTCCGGTTCGTTTCTTTCTCGCGGATGCGTCACTGAGTGACGCAGAAGAAGAATGAGACGAAGGGAAGAAAACGAGAAGACAGAGACGCGCGCGTGGCACTTAATTTGTTTCCTAGGGTGTTGTGCGATGCAGCCATTAAGCGAGAATGGGCAGAGGCGATTTATGCGCGCCGAGATTATCCGACGGATAACCGGCAGCGGCCAGATAACCGACGGAATTTCGGTGGCCCCGCTTCCGTATATGGAGGACAGATCAAATTTATCACCATCGACCTACTTAACTACTATCGCGCCGTATTCTCGGGGAGCAGTTCCATAGGGCGCTCAAGTAAACGAAACTTTTGTAATTGTTCTATCGAATCCCCAGCGCGGTCCCTGCCGCCCCTTTGTTGTCCTTTAACGATCATCGAATACATTGTCTCGACTTGGGAACGAGCGGCGGGATGAAATTAGCGAAAGTCTGTCGAAATGTCGTCGTTGAACGTCGGGCAAATGAATAACCGTGCGCGTGATAAATTTTACGCGCACTTTTCATAAGGTAAAAAAGTGCAAAGTAAACATCATACAAGTTTAGAGAGCACACATTTGGTGCGCAGGGTGTATATAATTGTGAATATTGATACGCGCTATTTAAAATTTCACAAATTTTATGTCTATATTGAGTTTGTAAATACTGAATTACCGACAGTGAGATTCTATGTATATTTTTATTATTTAAATGGGTAAATTGAATGTGCATACAACGATGGATTAATTTGCGTACTAATTTGAAATATATTTCACTAATTTACATGATAATTCTTTTGAAATGTGCTAATCAGTGGAATACATAGAAATATTATTGCAGTCGGACGTGTCTAGCATGAAATCTGAAACAAAAATGTCTTTCTCTGCTTATATAAATGTTCAGAATATGAATTGTAATACTCTTTATTATTTAGACCATCTGATAATTTGCTTTCATAAAAGATGGCGAAAGTATTAGAAAGATGGCGTTTGTAATCTAAAAGACATGAAATTAATAATTAATTTTATGCCATTTCAATCTGCTCTTTTCTCTTAATCATTAATTATATGTGAATGCCCAGGAATGCGCAGCAATGTAATATTAACTCGACACGAATTATGAAAACGCGTAAATTTCGGAAAACGTGCGAGTGCAAAATAAATTGCTAATTCCTTAAAATGCCGAGGCGAATAATTTCGCGTTATTAATGCAAATACGAGCGCGAAAGCGGAGTGGAACCATTCCATTATCATCGTAAAACGTTATAAAATGTTAAAAGCATGTCGCGCTCTCTGTTCTAAAATGTTTGCGGGTCCTGGTTAATTTTCGCCGAAAAACTGAAAAAAATCTGTTGTTTTATTCAGGCACAATTAAAAAAATGTAACCGAGATTAAAAACGAGCGCGTCCGGATGGGAGCCGTGATTCACGCAGCGAAACTTTCATAATTGTTCTATCGATTTCCTTTCCGTTTGCCCTTCCTCTCTTTTCCTTTCTTGGAAAATAAATGCTCTCGCCGTAGAGCCGATTGAACGCGCGCAACTCCAAAATTAAACGGTTAGGTGTGTCCCGAATTTCTCGTCATCATTAAACAAATTACGCACATGAATTATAATAGAATCTTTTTATGATTAACTTGTGGCCTGTGGTCACACGCTGAATGCGTTGCGTGGAAATTTTATTATAAAAAATTTTTCGTGTAGTAAGTACAAATTTGAAGCAGTCGGAACAATTTAATAAAATTTTGTTATAACATAAATTTCATTCGTTCGGTAAACGAGATTTTGCGTTTGTTTTATCAATATACGATTCATCGATCGTCAAATGAAGCGGATGCTGTAAGTCACGGACAAATAAGCTGCGGCTAATCGTAAATTTCCGGATCTTGCGGATACAGCTCATGCAACAATGCGTCACCAAGTCGTTTTACTAAGAGCATCCAGCCACGTAACAACAGAAGTCAGAGTATACTCGCTTCGTATTACTCCCGTTTTATATATATCCGTTGTGCGTATACAGCTATCACATTACTAAAGCCCGGCAGGGGCGGTGCAGAGACGAGGTTTCCTCGCGGCGAGTCGACCGGTCGATTTTGGTCTAAACTAAACATGAACGTATTTACTAAACAAGCTGAACCGACGTTATTTCTTCACATCGATTTTAAATAAGCCATAAACTTTCAGATATGAAAAACAGTGCTCTTGTAAAATCTACAAATAAATCATGTATAAAGACCAATGCGATCTAAGCTAAAAGAAGAGATTTTTATAGACTATTTGAATTTGAGGAATTGCCATGTTGGAGTAACATACTGCGATATTTTATATATTATACACTGTTAAACTCGTAGGGTCAAATTATACTCAATTAGAGTTATTTTTAACTATTCCATATAGGTCGCCACTGCTCCTACTCAATGTTTCATTAATTTTTACTAAAAGGAAGGTAAAATTTTGACTAACATGGAAGTTAAGTTAGATAAGACTTACTCAATATATCGCTAATTTTATCTCATTATTTTAGTCAAATTAACCGTATATTGAGTAGGAGCAACCCATAGAAGTTTACAGTGTATAGCAATCGCAATTAATAAGTTTACGACAACCATCAGATTTAGCGCTATAAAATCGTTCCTTTGACACAATCACCCTAATCGTCCCTAACTTATATAGCTTTACGCACATTTAGCAAATGACAGCGTGATACAATATAGCGTGTTACTCGACTTGTTGGGCGTATAGTATTTTAGGCTGGTGGATCGCGTCGACGACGAGAGGCTGAAACCGAGGGGGGAAAGCAGCAGGCGCGTATCACCTTTATACCGCTACTACTCGCGAGTTATTTATTTTTATGGGGTCTCCCTTCTTCCCTCCCTCGCTCCCGCGCCGTGGTCTTCCAGAACTTGAGGAACGGACGCGCGGGAGAGGAACGAGTTCGGATAGTCGAACGAGGGCGAGGGAGGATGACGGCGGCGTTACGGCCTTCTCTCGTCTCCTGCTCCTGCCGGAGATACCCTCCGCGCCGGGGAGAGAAACCTCGTGCCCGCTTAATGGCGTTACGGGGTTGCCATGGTTACGGGGAACCCCATGGAACCGACGCCACCGCCGCGCCCAGCGAAAAGCCCATTTATTCTGGAAAAACATTATAAGAACGCGCGCGCGGCACGAGCCGCGCACCAAGGTCGTTGCTCGCCGCTCTCGCACTTGCATCCCTGTCCGCGCGCGGACTCAGCCTCTGTTGTGTTGTGCACGGGGGAGAGTGCAATTGGAATAGTCGTGCGTTTCTCCAAGAGATGACGGCAAGCTGCGGGAAGGTAACCCTCCGCGGGAGTACAGATTGCCGTGCGCGCGAGAGCGATGAGAAAAGCGGCACGTGAAGTCAGAAATCACGAGTTTCCGCCCCGCGCTGGCGTCTTCTCGCGACTCTCGCAAGGGGGGAAATCGATTCGGTTTATTATCTCGCGTCAGGCGAGAGGCTGACATACGCTTCCTTCGCCTTCTCGTGCTCTTTTGATTAGCTTCGGCTACTCCCCTTCGAGAAAATTTGAAAAGAACAGCGGAAGGAATTAATTAAAGTAATCGTTAATTTAAATATCCATTTCGTCATAATTACGTATTAAAAGATCGAAATTTTTTTATAAAATAGCTCGCTACATAAAATAGTAATTATAACAAAATGGATATTTAAATTAATGATTACAGTGCTGCGAATGAAGAGATTAATAAAGAAACGCAATCAATGAGTTTGCATAAAATTTAGTTTGTTTAAAAAGAGGAAGTTTAAACTTCAAACAATAATCAAGTGTAACGATTTATTGCCTTATAGCGATAATACATTATATTGCACGAATTAATGCACTGATTAGCATTTTTCCACCGACGTGATATGAAAACTGTATGCAGAGGACCTCATCATTCAACCCGATTTTGATCCAATTTATCACTGTATATCAGTCGAAAATAGCTTACATATATATACAAATTTATTGAACGAATGAGCGTGAGGGGGAGAGAGACGCACGGTCTTCCACGCAGTGCATCAAAGCGGACGAGACGCATTAATTAAAACAACATAGAATTGCATTGCGTAAATACCGACCGCTTCTGTAAACATACATCGCGGTATGATACAGTATCACGGTGATGATATTACCATCACAAACTGATGAATTGGTAGACATATTAAACGTATTAATAAATCCGCTTACACGCGGCGTTGCGAAATAATAATCCACTGAATAATTCGCGAAATATGCCACCGCAATCGACCATACATGTTGATACATAAAGGCTATTTTAGAATTGTCCAATGGTAATTTTAATAATAGATTTTCAGATTCATTAACAGATTAACAAACAATTTAAACGAAAAGATTAAATATCAATGGTAAAAAGGGACAATTCTTGAATTGTATACAACTGTAAGTAAAAGTAGCTTTTAACTTTTAACAAATTTTTAAGGGAAAGTTATCAAGGACTTTTTTAACTTAAATTATATACATTATATATGTATAGTCAAAATCTTGATTTAAATTTGGAGGGATTATCAAAATATTTTATATTAATTATAAAAATATAACAATATTCAATCAATATATTTGATTAAATTCAAATGTACAAATCAAAAACTATTGTAGTTGAACATAATAACTATAAATTTAACGAGTGTTTAATCTAAAAAAAAAACCCTCTAAAAATTACTCTGACAAAAAATCTTTTAATATTGTATTAAAATATTATAGATAAAGTCTTACTTTCAAAAATTTGATTTCCACGTTTTTGTCCGTTCAAATTCTCGAGTTCGTACACGAAATGGCGGATAGCGAAATAGTTCGAGCTTGCCACTGGACTGTGGCCAGCCGTAAAAACCTTTTGTGGATAACTCGCGCGTCAAAACATCGGGCAATTAACCCTCGAGGGAATTTAAAAAGCGGGTGCAAAAAGTATCGTGTGAGAGACAGAGAGAGAGAGGAACCATGGACATTTCCCACTCATGTGTCCCGGGAGAAGGGCACTCGCCAAGGGAGGCCACGTCGTTGGTTCCTGCACGACCGCAAGGGAATTACTAAGGATTACATGAAAATTCTATTATCGTCTTAACGTCGCACCTCATGAACCCCGACGAAATCGGACCGATGTTACGTATCAATTCTCGTTTCAACGCGATGCGTCCCGATGGATGCACTGGATGTACTTCAGCCGAGCTGTGCGCGACATGCTTTTATTCAGTTTGCAGCTGGCAGATCTTGACACGTATCACTATCAGCGTCGATATCAGTTATGGATATATAAACTCGTGGTTTTCCCATGCTATCTGTACAGGCATTTATCAGAAAGGGAGCCAGAGATAGTGTGGTATCTGGTTTACTTTTTCCTAACCAGGATATGTCAAATGTTCGGTCGTGCAAGTTAATAGATCGTCCTATATTCTGCACCGAGCTTCACATATAGACTTGGATTTTATCAATAGTGTGCTAGGAGGTTACTGCTCTAAAATAGGAAATCATTGGCCCCGTCTTGGATGACAAAACTCTATCTTAAAAATTTGATTAACGCTATCGACGGAAACGCTCTTTTTTTAGAAATATAAATATATATTCGAGGTAGTTACGATATATTCACGTTTCATACATGAAATAATAATTTTTCCTGTTTAGCTTGATATTATTTTTAAAATATATTTTTTTAATAATTATTCATAACATTATCATTATGTTATTAATATAAATGAAAGTAGAGTTTAGAGAAATTCAAATATTATAGAGTTTAGAGACAAATTGAAACGGAATGGCAAAATGCATTCGTCGGGTGCAATCAAATTTTACGATGACTAAAATTATAGGAAAACTCAATATGCAATCCACTTAACGGATCGCGCCCGCACACGTGAGAAACGAAGGCAGGCAAATCCCATGTCCATTATCGAAAACGGCCCCGGCTAAGCGGTCTTAACATTATGTTTAACGTCGCTGACACGTGTGATGTGCGATCCGATAATGCGAGGCGCGAAACGCCGGCGATTGCTCGCGCAACTCGCGAAATTGGCGTCACGCAATAAATTGATGACCTGACGTTGTTCGTCATGTTGCCGGCAACGCCGGCATATACGCGGCGCCATGTATCCAGGCTTTATAAAGGGATGCGGTCCAGAGAGAGGGAGAATGTGGCTGGGAGTACGAGCTCGCCGCAGCCAATTACCGTTCCCTCATTAATCCGATTAATCATGAATTACACAAAAAGTCCGTTATCGCCTTAAAACGCGTGTCGCCGGCTCTGTAATGAAATCACACACTCTCACACACGTCGGGCGACGCGTAACAAGTTCAACGTGTCATCGATCGCTCTCGCGTATATTCTCTACGCCTCATTAACCGTCAGAGTGATGTTCTCCCAAAGAGAAGTGAGAGCCCTTAACCCTGAATATGAACAACGTTACGAAATTAGAGAGCTTGAAGCAAGGCGGAGAAATATCACACCTCGTATGAAATATGCTCGAATTTAAACAGGGAAAATAATTTCCATGAATAAAAGCACTAGAATTATTGTACTAATCCTTTTTGATAAAATCATAAGTCTTACATTTATATAATTCTCAACTTTTTAAACTTGCATTTTTTCAAAACAAAGATAAGCAGATACAAAAAGATTCTGCTAAAATATCAAATACAAATTGTACGTTAATTGCAACACTGTCTCTATCAATTGCAGCTACTAATAAATAATAAAAAATTAATCTTTGCACAAATGATTACAAAATAAACTAATTATTTATACTCATTTATGATTAAAACATATTTCTTCATTTATGATTTATTATTTATTTATTTATTGAACGTTGAAATGTTACTCTAACGGAACGTTAAGCGATTATCAGTTTCGTATTAGAACGGAAAAGCCGGCTCCAGCGTGCGTCCCTGACCTGGTCGGGGGTTGTCGCCACGTCATCGTATTTTCCGACAATTACCCTGTATACGCAGAGACAAATACGCAAGCTCTCTCTCGTTCTCATTCTGCGCGCGTGTCTCTCTCGCTCTCGCTCGCTCTCAAATTGAACGTGACGATCAGTGCCCAGGGCTAGCAAGTGTAGCGAACGATCGGCGGTGGCTGGTCGGCATGGGCGGCTCGCCGCAACCAATTACCGCTCTCTCATTAACCCTGTAATAATCGCCGCGCCGTCTGCGTCTCTCTTGCACTCCCTGCTTTAGATGCACGCCTCGTGTACAACACGTGGGTATATAATCGTACGTGAAAAAGGGACACGAAAATGAAATAATCAACGGCGGACGTGACGGCGCCAGGATCGGATTTAATGTAAAAGCAGTTGCTTATATTTCCACTTTTAACGCGCTATCGATCAGTGACGCATAGTTTTCGTAGAGTACTATTTGTAGTGAGCAAAATTTAGAGTTTCGAAAATAAATGCACATGTTTATAAAATCATTGACTACAAATTGAATATTCGAAGAAAAATCGAATAAACGTCTGACGTGTACTTAAATATTTATTTTTAATAAATTTTTAAATATTTATTTTTAAATAACTGATCACATTTATGCTAATTTAGAGTTTAAAAAATAAATGCACATGTTTATAAAATCATTAACTACGAATTGAATATTCGAAGAATAATCGAATGAATGTCTGCTGTGTACTTAAATATTTATTTTTAAATAACTGATCACATTTATGCTAATCTTCACAACTTCTAATTCTGTCCATTTTTAAATTACACATTAAAATAATTAATATGTTGATATATTGAGATATTTAATAATATTGAAACATTGTCAATAACTATCTGAAAATTTCCTTTTCCTTTAATCCGATAACTTTTCCGTAATTAATTTTTTAGTTTAACCGTTAAATCGACAATAAGATGGACAAGAAGATTTTTCAAGGATAACGCACGTTTCTTTGTCATACAAATTTGCGACATTGCCCCATTTGAATCTTTCTATTTCGAGCTCTGACAATGAGATATACATATAGCATTGAGTCTAGTCGGCGCGACATATGCATATATGCGCGATGTTTGTACAATAATCGTCGCTCGAAAGCCAGGGATTCTGAGAACAGTACAAGTCCAAGTTTCGAGTATTATAGACATGAGAAAATGCATCTTAGGTCGATCCCAGGGCTTTCGACGTCATGAATAAACATGAAGTTTAATTTAGTAGATGCCGCCAGCCAACATCAATCAGTCCTAACTGCATTGACGAAATTGTCTTTCTCTATCTGTATCACAGATAACCGTTATAATCGAACAACAAGATTAATATTTGCTAACAATATTCACTTAGACAAGATTGTCGATACAACTCACGTTTAGAGATTCGTTCTCAGGTGTCTACAGTGTCGAAATCTGAATCAACCGATGTTATATCGCTTTCAATTTACTTGTGCAGAATGCGTAAAAAACATATTTTTATTTACTCTCGCAATGTCCAACGGTTTTAAGCACGAAAAAAATTATATGTATATGACGAGCCACTCGAGATCGCGCGATGGTCCGGACGATAGACTGATGTTAATTAAGAAAATTAAGCTACTTATTGCGAGGTCCGCCTTCCTCTCTTTTCCTCTCTCTATCCCTCTCTGCCTACTTCTCGCATCTCATCGTTCTCCTCCTACTTCCTTCTCAATTCATGCACAAAGCAAACCTGACCCTTGCGCACCCCTCACTGGTGCCAGTCTTCGTTAATGAGCGCGTGGCTAATTGGTCGAAACTTTATTAACGCCAGAAGCATCGAAATCGGCGGCGATAGCGGCGGAGAAGTTCGCGGATGAAGAACGGTGACGCGATTTTACGCGAGTACCCGAGTGTTCATTAAATACGACGACTGCTCCCATGGCGCGACTCCCGGGAACGATACTCTCGTATCGGAAAAGTCGATCGGGTCGTTCGTGTTGCGACGCGATTGCACCACCGGCGACGTTTCTCAATTCATAAATCTTGCGAACGATTTCGCGAAAGACAATTTACTGTTATCTTGTTTTAAGTAAGATAATTTGTACTTCTTTCTGTTTTTCGTTTGACAAGAAGAAAAAAATTGAGTCAACTAAATTCAATGATGTAAATATAGGGGATGAATCGTTAATTCATCTTTATATGTATATATTTTTCATAAATTTATGTAATTTTATAAACGATGGATACATGATACATATAATATTTCGTTTATAATAATGAATGTTAAACCCAATCTGTATTATCTATCAGTAGTATCGAATTTCAGGACAGATTTTTATTTATAATTAAGTGTATATATATATATGTTGTATATCCACACGAAAATTAATAATTTATTATCGACAAAAAATATTCTATTCACGCGTTAAATATTTTACGTACTCGCCTGTTTTAAATAAGTTATTATTTAATAAAAAATAACGATAATTTCAAATAACAATTAAAAATTTTTTTTTAATATAAACTTTCTCTCATAAAATTTTATAAATAAAAATCTCCAGTTCTTATATAAAGAATTCAAAGAATTATAAATTTTTAACGCATATAAAATGCGCTCTATCACCATTATGGAGATCAATGTTCAAGTAACAAATAAAAAATAAATAATACGTTCTATGTACTTACTCTTCCCTCAGGTTTCTTCGTTGCACTCTTCGTTGCACTCAGACATTCACATAAATTATGATCACTCGTGCACTAATCATATGCGATGATCGCATTATATCTTACACGGACGCGTCGTGCGCTTTATGATATTATGACAGAAGAAAAATAATGCGAGGAAATAACGCGAAAAATAAATGCGAGAAAAATAAAATCGCACGAAGATTGCAATATGATTTGAACGAAATATTTTGCGACATCTCGAAAATTAACAGTTAGATAAATCTCACAGAGTAGAAAGTTTTAATAAATCACCGTAAATACAAACGACGAATTTATATTGCACGGCAAATATTAAAATACGGAGTTAATTACGACTTACGTATTTACGCGTCGCAAGACCGCGCGACTCGAAGTCGATCCATTCCGCTTAGTCAATAAATTAAGTATTAAGTTAATAGCTAATTAAGAATTTCAAAATAAATCTACCGTATAAAGTCAATCTATCTTGAATATTGAAAAAATAATTATCACTCGTAATATCATGAAATAATCCGCATTCGTTTTCCATTACTAGAATTACTCGTAATTTAAAATTGCTGCGTATTTTTAATTAATAAGTATGCAAATGATACTTCAATGGTGAAAAATTGAAAAGACGACATAAAATACACGTCGTAATGCAAAAGAATATATATGTATAAATTGTAATTAACTCCATTCTTTAATATCTGTCCGCTCACTACAAACGCGCCATTTGTACACATGGCAGTTCATTAGAATCCTTCCCTTGTCGAATTCTATTTGTCGCTCTATTTTTAAAGGATCGCGAACGTTGAATCAAATACAATAAAAGAAAGAAAGAACTCTTGCAATAAATATCGCAATGATTCATTTATAATTCATTATTTTCTATTCCTCTTACTTCCTTTCTAACTAAGTAATTCATATGAAATATCTACTTTGAATAAGCAACCATCATTCACGAGTTATTAATTACGAGAGTTAATTAATCGCGTGTCCACAGTCTAATTTTAATAATTGTATAGAACAATAGCGTTTAAATGTCTCTAGCAGCTGCGTTTCGAAAAATAATAATGACAACAAACGGAGCGGTCCATACTGATTACCTGCTCGGTCGAGTCTCACCGACAAAGTATGCGGTGGCTTTGTACGAGGTAGCACGTGTCACACGCCGCAAACACAAACAGCAAGGTCAAGGCTAGCTAATCCCACCGTTATGAAATATTTGTACGAAATATACGAAATATATGATTTCTTTCAAATCAATACTGACGTGGTATTGAACTTCGGAATAACCGCGCGGAATAACCCCCTGAACTTGTTACTGTAGAACATAGCCACTTTACTTGCTAGGAGAGATTTACTTGCTAGGAAGGATTATAATTTACTTCATGTAGGTACATGAAAAATTGAATATACATGTATGGATGAATATGTATATGAAAAATTTAATAAAGATATTGATTATAATTTAATAAATATGTTGTAGAATAAGAACAGCAAATTTTAATTATAATTTGCTAATAATTATAACTCGCTAATATATTAATTGATTACTGTAGTATACATGACATTTATATGTATAAGATAAAAACAGAAATAATGTTTATTATAATTGATTTTATATTCTATAAAATTATAATCAATGGAGAATTAAATTGATATTGTTAATTTATTCCATCAAAATTGTGAAACGTAAACAGATTTTTATGATATATAAATGATCTGTTTACGATGAATGGTGAAAGTAGAAATCCCTGATCCTTCTTCGTACATTTTCAGCGTATTTTTTCATACCTCAGTCTATGGATCTCTTTATTGCAACTGTTCTCCCGACTTAACGTCTGGCTGGTAAAATATTGCACTTCTCGTTATAAGATCTTGCTTATAAGAAAATGCGAACGCGCGCGTATCATAAAAAAGGAGTGAAGTCGCAACTGAGATGACATCAATGCAGTAATAAAAAAGTTGTGGAATTATACAGTTTCCAAAACATTAATTAATAATCAACAGAACTTCATAAATCAAACACTTAGACAAGATTCTATTTTTTATTTAATTAAACGGTCTTTTGCTCGATTAGTTAATTATAAGTTGAGAAAATTGTTTGAGTGACTAAAGATAATGTTTAACCAAATTTTCACTAAGAATAGATTAGTTTCAAACTGGACAAAAAATATTGCCGCAGATCTTGTGGAACTAATAATAGAAATTACAAAACATGTTTATGTCTTGCTTCAAATATTATTGTCACTTATAGCAAGTAAAAAGGGGATCGGTATAACTATATGTATATATATTTTATATCTGTAATTAAGAATATATCGCAAATCTATATTTTCTTTTATCGGCTTTCAAGTTAATAACAAGGAGTGGATGGAGAATAACACGTCCTTATTCAAATGAAATATGAAAATAATATAAACTTATTCCGCGCTAACGCTTGTGTCATCTGGCAAAGGTATTCACGAAGAAAATGGAAATTTAGATAGACGATAAAAATGCCAAAGATTCTGCTTGATTCCTTCTTTCGTATTTCATAGTAACCCACTTCGCTTTATTTCGACTTTTCCGACGGCTTTTGTGCTTCTCGGTCGGATATTGAAATTTTCGTCACATACGCCGAGACATAAGGACCGCACACATATACAACAGCATGATAAAGGACACGCTGCTTATTGCGGAACGGAAAGTCATACACTAGGTGGAGATCGTTGTTTTCTCTTTATGGGGTGCGTGCAACTGCGAATGGAATATACATGAGCGGATCCGCGGCTAGGCATGCGAGGGGTACATTCAGCAGCTAGTGTTAGCGCATCTAGCACGTCAACCAGGAACCTTTCCAAGGAGATGCGCCCCCGGAGACTATAGGAGCGTATCCCCTTTACCGAACATCTCGGGACGACCCTTAATTTTGTACTTACCATTGGCGCGACGGACTTTTGTCAGTTCCCCGTCCCATGGGAATCTCGCGAAAAAACGCACTATGTCCGGGAATATGTCGAGTCCCTTCCTGTAATTTTATATCATAGTAACGTTAGTATAAATTTTTCGTGAAAACAATTTACGTAACGTAATTGACCATTTCTATTTTAATTTACTTGGAAGATTATCTTTGCTGTTATATTTATACATGCACTGAAAAAAATTCTGGTTAAAAACGGACGAATCAAAAAATCTTGTAGAATTAATCAAATATTCTGATTGTTATAATAGAAATTCTGGTTATTATAATAAAATTCATATTGTATAACTTATAATAACCAGAATATTTGATCGATCCTACAAGATTTTTCTGATTCGTCCGTTTTTAATCAGAATTTTTTTTTCAGTGTAGAATATCTATATGATAGAAATGACAATTTTTATTTTAATACTTTTTTAAATTATACTCTATCTACAACGTTTCTTTAGAGATATACTAAAATATATTTCGTACTTTGTTACGTCATACAGACATGTTTTTATGGTCATTGTAAAAGCAAAAAACCATTCTGACGTTCGTTGCGTCGCAGATCTATTTTCACACATTCCACTCATTATCGCGGCGCTCTGATGTTATTTTTATCATGCAAGTCGGAATTTATTACAGCACCAGGAAAGAAATATTAGGTGGCGAAGGCGACGCGGAATTTTCGATCCTACCGGAAAGTTTATCGAAACGTCGTTAAGCAGTTAGCTCCGACACGGTCGATGGCGTCATTCGTTTTGTTACAGCCGACGGTGTTGGAGAGCCACGTAAGTGTTTTCGGTGAGATGTTTAGGTTCCAAAAGGCGAAGCCAGTCACGTTCTCGATATCGGAGGCGTCGCCGCACTCAGTACACATACGAACCCTCCTTTCAGCAGAGAATTAATAGGTCAACGAACTGACCGAGCGAGTCTCACAAGAGGGATGGCTGTTCGTCAGCATACCTTCATACTTTCAGTTATAAATTTCAAATTTTTACTTGTTAGAATAATAATTATCAGGTAGATATTAATGCTATATAATAATATAAATAGATATTATAGATAAAAATTATTTTAATGGGAAAGTTATTTTTAATTTTTATTTGACTAATATTACTCGTTGTGTGTACATACATATATAAGTAGAATAATAATTATTATAAAAAATTGAATGCACAAGAATAATTAATGTCTTGAAATTTTCTCTTAGAACATTCTATATAATTACATCGCTTTTCCTGCAATATTTCTCATGTGTTTAGACATGTACGTCTTCGTTTGGACATGTACATTTTCGTTCTTCCTCCTTATCGATTTTCGCAAACTTGGTTTCTTTTCCCCGCCCCTCTCTCTCTTCTCAACCGTTTGCTATTTATATATTATGTAATTTAGTAACTTAACAATATGATATAATTGAGATCTTGAATAATTATCTCAAAATTGTCAATCTCTCTGTTCTAGAAATTTTCTGTATGCCACTTGGAAGTATATGATGAAGAATAGACAAATAATTTCATGTTTTGTAAGGTTTCGAAATTGTCGACTGTTGAGAGTATTCTAAACTTCAAACCGCATCGAGAGAAGTTAATAAACTTTCTGAGGTAAATATGTCTATTTGTATGTATGTACAAGCCCGAGATATTTTCGTCTTAATCGATAGTTCCGCACAATTTTGTTTTCAGACATCTTCAATTTTCTCATTAAATTGTGTGCCAAACTCGAGTTCACATATCCACTCAAGTGCGATATTTAAGTCTTTCTATATGTTTCAACAATCGAATTTCATTTAAGACAATAACAGATGGCTAAATGTTTAAAATTATTAATATATCGGCATTAATAATATTCGAGAGATTCGCGCATTTCAAAATTCCCCATAAAATCTAATTACATTTAATATTAAATAACTTTGTAACTGTTCGCGTCTGAGATCCATCATTATCTTCCTTATTCAATTTATGTAATATTTATAGTTCATAACATTTTCTGTTTGATATCAAAGATATTCTAAATTCCTTTTCCGAATAATAAACTGTTATGAAATATAACCGGTAATTCTTCGATCTGAGAATACAATCCCGGTTGACGAAAGCAGCGCTCAGTACTGGAATACTCAAATACAGAGACTATTAGATTCGTATTGACGGTACAAAATCTGTCTGCAATGAACAGCATTTCCAAATTGTTCATGGTATAAGTAGACATCCATATTAATGTCCACTTACTTGACTGTACTATGTCTTCGCCGCGCGGAAGGATTACCGCGCGAATCCATCATGCGAGCGCATCTCCAAATAATCAACATATTTTGCAAATGATGAATACTCTTGACAATAGATTGTACGTCGCTATGATTAATCGTTTCTCTTCAACGCGACCCTTTGCATTTATGAATCGCGATGATGCAAAGACGTAGGGTGACAGGGCGATCCCTCCAAGTTCTTTATCAATATTCGCGCAAACTGCCGTTGCGTAAGTAACAGTACATCGGTATTAATATTCGTTTGCCGTCATACCTTTATTTTCCCTCTGCATCTCCGTCCTAATGATGCTTTTTTCGCTCCTTTCCATTTTCCCGGCGCGTACAAAGCATCTCCGATAAATTACATGCCCATTAAATAAGAAATACACGGAACTATTTGAGTTAATGATCGCTTTTAAGTTCATGCTTGTTAAAAATTTCATTCGATTTATTTCAATCAGAGAATTTCTCAAATTCCCGCCTTGCTCTTCTTTCAAACGCATTATGGGTGTCTGTATCATTTTAAATGTATCATGTCACAGGGATACCTTCGATATGGAACATAATATGGTAGCTCAATACACTGCATGGTGGTTCAGTGTAACACTAGTACGCGCCTCTCATAGGCGAAGTTCGACCCCGAAGCCGCAGATTGATGCGTCGAATTATATTTGTCGCGCCGCGCAGCTGCTGTCTAAATTATACGCTACATTTAGTTTCCGTTCCGTCCCGCGAACGTCCCTCGATCCCGTCGCGACTGTCCTCCCTCGCTTTATCGGCTTTGATGTACTCTCAGGATCATGGCAGTCGATGAATTTTATTCCACCTTTGCGGCTGTCGAGGACCGAATCTTCCAACGTGATCAATACCGGATTATTGTTAAGCTCTTTTTAACGAGGACTAAAACTCATCGTTATTAGCGTATGTCCCTCATCGGTCGATACGGCAACCGAAAATGGTCTTAATCAAGACGAAAAAATATGATGATAACCATGTTATCAATTAACATAAATATAGTTACGATTGAAATATATTTATAATATATAACTATAGTATATTTATAATTCATAACTTTTTAATATGTCGAATAAAATTTTAATAAAATTCGATACAAAAAAATTTTTTTAAATTTTCATTTTTTTAACATATTATAGATAAATTTAATAGATCTTTTAAATGGATCAAGCTGAAACCGACAAGATCTTCAAGTCTGACGATCTAAAATTTTATTCATCCCATATCTTCCATTATTCAAAACAGAAGTCCCTCAAATCTGGGCAAGAAAAGACGTCGTCTATGCAAACATTACCACCATTTTTCTGAAGACATTTATTCCGAGTGATTTCGATAAAAGCAAAAAAAGAATATTGGAGGGATCGACCTGATAAAACTTCAGGTACAATAGGATTTCATTCGTCGGAAGTTCTTTTATCCGCAAGAATTACGTAAAACTCGACGGAGAAAGAACCACAATTCTCGCTCTGGAGATTACGATACTCATTTATGTATATGTATATCTAAACTTAGTTAAGCTCACTTAATATTATTACTTTTTTCTACCATAAATTATATTCTTATTCAGATATTTTTTCAACTTTTATATTTTTCTTTAAAATAAATAAAACATGTTCAGGAGAAAATGTTAAATACGATTAATACCTGCAGAAGCTTGTATAAATTAATAATTGCGTGCAATTTTAAATTTAACTTTTTTGTGCTCACTGGGCCACAATCATGCTGCATAAAGGTTTTTCCAACCATTAACCAAAGACCTTGTTTTATGAACTGTAAGACACCGGCTTTCTATATCGCTTCCAATGAATTCAACGCCTACGGCTAGGCAAGCTTGATAACAGAGGTAGACAGGTGGTAAACAGGGAAGTAACTAAAGTCTCAGTATACAAGAGAAGAGCTGGCGTTAGTTCTATGGGACAAAATTTACGAAGCCCCGAGAACACGGAAGATCATCTTTTATAAGAGGTTGTAATCGTCGGAAACGATAATGACCTATCTAACCTACTTCTCAAGCGAACAAGTCAAAAGCTAAAGTCAGCAAGCGTGAAGTTAGTACAATGTAATTTAATATCAAGAACATCATAGGAGACTTGTAGAGAGATTATTTATAATTTGTTCATCATCTACTATAGATTAAAACGATAGCGTTTAAAATATAATAGAACCTGACATATCTAGGATACACATTTAATCACAGGATTAATCAAAATTATTATTATTATCATATTGGTATATTGATTCGTCCTAATTAGTTCCAAAATTAATACATGCAGCGCTAATTAAAATTGACTATCATATCACTTTTAAAACGTTACGTATCAAGCGTCATGAATTAAGATTAGCATGTTAAATCATGGAAAAAAATATTCGTTTCAATATAAATTACATCACGTAAAAATAAAAATGACTCAAAAATTTGTAAAAGAATAAAATCTTCATGATTATATAAAAAAAGAACGATTGAAATAGCAAAAGCAAAGGTGTGAACATCAAATCCCAGAGAGAAACGTTCAAACTTTGAAAATCATCCCTTTGCATGACTCGCCGCATCGTGACAGTGTGAAAAAGAGATATCACCGCCTACAACGGCGTAACTTGCATAATTCATCAGATTTCGCCGAAGACGTTGCATTTCGCGTGACGACGCGATCGGTCGTGCGTTAAAGTCGATAGCACACGTGGGAGCGGTGGACTTGTCGATAGTGTGTCGACGATGAAGGGACCGTATTAGCGACACGGCGTTCCACGAAGATGCGGGTGACAGCGCCGGGACTCGTCAAGCTGACAGACACGTGTTACACACGGAACGCGAGCCGCACCGTGAAACACGGCTGTTCGTATCGAGCCGATGCGTGCGTGTGTGCATGCAGTTCCTCCCGACGCGACGCATTTCCCCACGGATTCCGCACAGGCGGACAACGCGACGCCCGACTGCCGGGGAAATTCGTCGACCTTTACCGTAATAATCCGGGGGCCGTCGTCGGGACGACGACGTCGCGATCGTTGCTGTCCCCCGGCCAGTTATCCTCTTTCGTCGTCGACGTCGGGACCGTCGTGCCTCTCATACGTGACTCGCAAAAATGAAAGGCGAGACGACGATCGTTGCGATAAAAACTGACGGAAATGCGGAAGGAAGGAAGGAAGGAAGCAGCACAATGCGCGCTTTTATGCATGCATCGCTGTACATGTGAGAGGAATTGCTATGATTCTCGAGAATAACGATGGGTCTGCGGTATTCGAGGAAACGTAAGGACAACAATTTTTAAAACCGTTATCCGTCTAGCGTTGTTATTATTATCTCGCGACCAATTCTTCGCTGCAGCATAATTTGCAATTCCAATGATAATTTGATAATTCCAATTCTCGACGTGAAGATAATAAGAGAGCTTCGAGATAAAATATATAATAGATTAAAAAGAAAATTTTATGCAATTTCAGATGACACTCTTTAAAGTATGTCAGAATTTCAAAGATAACACCATTGTCATAATATCTGGCTAAGGTGTTCATTAATGTATTTTATTTCTACATGTAAAATTTGGAACCAATTTACTGTATTTTCGAGAAAATTAACTGTCTGCAAGATATAATCTCTTATGACAGTGCACACATTGACCGTTTATCTATTACAATCTTTCTCATATTAACAAGATCGAAATAAAAAACATATTAACGTGAACTAGATCTTTCAACGAACATATAAATAAAAAACCAATCAATTTACCACGTATTTGCAATAATATAAAGCTTTTTTAAAAACATAATGCAGATATTTATTAATATTATATATAAAATAATATATTAGACATAAGATATTTCTAATTCTATCGATAAAAAAATAAAATAAAATTACTTAATTAATTAATTTTATTATCTTAGAATTTATTGAATGTAGATCATCATTTGACTATGAGAAGTGCTATTATACATCTTTAAGAATATCTATATGTCGTTAAAACTCTTCATCGATATTTCATTGTTTCGGCGCATTTTATCGTGCATCAGAAATTCGTTAAATCTCCTCGATAGGCACAGAGTTAATGTTGTCTCGTCTCCCGCGTCCCGGTTGAACGCGGCGATTCGATCGATAAAATTAATCCATTTAGATATTTCAAATGAACCCGGCGGGTGCGCCTGAATGCACCCCATCCGCCGGGGCTCACGGCGCTCCACATCGAGCATACAAATTCGAGTAGCGGCGAGTTTTCAAGTGGTCGATCGCGAGCCGAGGCTCGGGTAGCGCTCGTCCGCCGACCTTCGCGGAATATTGTACGCGGCACACGCCGGGCTCCATGAATTATGCATATTTTCCGCGATATGAGTGCCTGAGTGATGGCCCGGCACATAGCTTTGACAGGTTGTAAATTAGAATGCCGGAAAACCGACGGAGACGGCCGCGAGCATGCATCGCGATTTCGACCGAAGAAGCGACGAGGAGTTCGAGCGGTTCTTGAGAATGTGGATATGTCAACTTTCTCGCACCGACACTCTATTTTAGTGTCTTCTCATTGCCGTATATGAACCGCAAGATAAAAGTATTTTTATATCTCCGGCTTTTTATCTCTTTTCTTACGCGAAATTTGTTATGATTTTACAAAATATTCTGTCGTTTGTCCATACGAAAGATTGAATCAATACTGTGATCAACATGAAGAGTAGTGAATAGAAGTGTTTTTACCAGCGGAATAATTAATTCCAGAATTAATCTCAATATTTCGCGATAAAATCTATTAAGGCTATATTTTCACTGTATAAAAAGAGTTTAAATAAATTATAAATAAAAAATGATCAAATTTGCGAGAGAAACAATTGGATATTTTACAACGTCCGATTGTTTCCATTAGAAATGAAACGCGCACCCGTGACTACACCGTTAAGTTCCGAGAGAGTGCTGCATTCCGGAATCGTCATGCGTTGCGCCAATCCGTCAGCTGCGCCCATGACATACGTGGGACAGGCACGAAACGCATGTATCGGAAAACGAAGGAAGGAAGTATACGTAAAATATGAACGCGCGAGTAGTACGCTTGTGTTTTTCGCCCGCAACAAATTGGTGAGATACGTGGATGCGCCAGAGGACATGTGTAGTTCGCATGTTACGATGTTTTGGAATTGATCCAAGCGAAAACTAGACCTCGACCGTTTGTCATGGTTATTCGAACACAGTGCCGGATGTGTGTAATACACAACACAAGAAGAAAAATAGTAAAATAATAAAATCTCTTAATGCTTTTGGACTATAACATAATAAATAGTAATATCATAGGATACTCGATATTGATTTCAATGACCGATTTTCAACAGATATTCAGGTGTCAATATCGCGTTTCCGTTATATGAAATTTGTAGTCGGACTTCATACATACATTCTAGTATATAAAATAAATACGAATATATTCGATTTTGATGCTATCCTCGTGCAACTTCGTCCGCGTTAAAAAATACGTGCAATATGATATATGTTGTCTGCACACCAATATGGTTTAGGCACATATTACGCATATATAAAATATAAAATTCTGTACAATATATATTCAAAGATATAATGACACCACAATTTCTGTATCGAGAATATCGACGCTTTTTGCAACAGTTTAATATCAACATTGGAATATTGTAACGCATGACACTAAAATATTAATGTAAAATTTTCACGAGGTTCTTTCGTGAGATAATTTTATATTTATATACTTTTGATGCTTTCAAAACAAAATATCAAAAAATATATTGTTATATTTTTCACTATATGAGGTACGATACATTCTGCCTCTCTTCATCGCGTTTTTCATTGTTCGGTCGTTGGTACTTTCTTTTCTCTCTCTTTCCTGATGTATTTTTATCATTTCCTCGTATTTCGCACTTTGTCCTCTTATTCAATATATAAAGGATACTTATGTAAGTTCTTATAATATTATATGATAGCCTGGTACTCCCCACGTTTGAGTAAGATAACATGGACGCCACTGTCATGAATATGATGGATATCTACGTACTGTACATAAAATACAGTGATGCATCAGACTTTTGATATATACGAAATACTCTTTGAAAAATTTGATTAGATGAAGAAATATTGTAAACTATTTTTAGAAAAATTTTTTTAGCAAATAATGCAAAAGTAATTAAATATTAACTATATTTTACGTAGATTTAGCACGATATGATTAAAGTTTTTAAAATATTTTTGACAAGAAAAATCACATAATAATCGTCCACAAAAATTATGTTTATTCTTTCTTTGAACTGTTTAATATTTTATGTATGCGGATGTCGAAATAACACAAATTCATTGTCCGTTTTATGATAATGCGTTAAAAAACACGTTGAAAAGCTACAGCTATTCAACAACGTGACACACATACGCAAAACACGCCGCATTCAATAGCAAATGAACACCAGTAACGCATACGAATGCTACGAGCGAGAGCAGATGAGAACACATCTCAATGATCGTTATTCCATTATTCGACGAATCACACTTGACCCTTTCAAAGCGTTAAAGAGCTATCGAGTGTTTCCAATTATACGCATAGCTCGTGTAAAAAATTTTACCGTTCAACTTTAACATCGATCGCAATTCAGTGACGGGGATCCGTGAACTTTCCAAACATGTCATTCAAATCTTTCTCTCCAAACCGTGCACACGCACGGTCGTTTTATTGCGCGTGGCGATGTCGCGAAAGTTAGAGCTATCCGCGAAAGTTTTACAGAATAAAACGTAAAAAAAATGTCGGAGCTCTGATAACGCGCGTAGCCATAACGCGCGACAAGCTATCCCGCCTAATCGATATCTTGGCTGCATCTGTCGAATTTACCCTTTCGCAGGTTGAACGCACCGTAATTCCGCCCCGTGATCCACCCATGGTGCTTTTATATCTCCAACCCTCCGCCTCATTCCACCCCTCTGAGCCCACTCTCGATCGGCCCAGACAATGCTGCAGCATATTGCTGCGTATTATACGAATTATTACACAGGCACGGCATTAAACGCATCGGCCTTGAACAAATATAATAAATATACCGGGTGGTCTCGTCGACCTAAGCGCATACTGCACGGACATGGGCACTACGTTTAACGTGCCAGAGACCTTATGGCACCGATGTTTCCGCTTACGCTACATTTACAGTGACCCCATCGACATGAATGCACTCGCCTGACATAGGTACGTACGGTATGTATCTGGATCGAAAGATAGGATCTGAAATCGCATAATATACGCCGCTCATCGCACTTCGGTTAATATAACGAATCGATTGAGCCGAGATCGATCATTCTGGGATCAATTACGGGGAACGTTGAAAACATTTCCGAACAATGACGATATAATGGTTTATTAAAGTGCAAAGTTCGCTCTAATGCGAAATACGTGGGGCGGCATGCCGGGAGCGGCGCTAAAAATATAGTCGTTACGTGCGAGCTGTAGCGAAAGGTCAGTGATTTCGTACCCTCCTCCGTCTACGCCGTAACATGTAGTTAAGCACAGCCACTTTGCGGTTTCGTGCAATAATTCGATATCTTTCGCATAATAACTCAGAACTCGTTCCACGCAATCTATAATTCCGCGCGTGTTCGCGACAGAATTCCATAAGTTCATTATAATGCTAGCAATATATGAAATATCAGTGCCGAGACATCGCGACGTTCTAATTCTCGATGGCGCCACAGTAATTGAAAATTAATTTCACATCTCGGCTTGCACGCAAAAAAATAACTTAGTAATATTAGCTAAATGTCATTACCTAGTTCAAAGTTTGCTGTTATTGCTAAAAATTAGCTGTTAAAAATAAAATACATTTGCTATGAAATACAATTTTATTAGCTGAAATTAAAAATGTTGTTTAACATGAATAATCAAGAAAGTAGCAGCTATTTCACATTATCTTTCAATTCAATAAAACTGAACATTCAATTTAATTTAGTTAAGTACTATTGCGAAAAGAAATTAGCATAATGGATTTATCTAAATGTTATTTGATTCTAGCAGCGAATATTTTTCATTCGCAGCACCAAAATTTTAACAGCTAAAAAATTGAGCTTTGGTAATGACAACATTAGCTGTCCCTATTTTAATGAAACATCTTAACTGCCACAGCTATATTTTAGCTTCCTTGGCTAATCATTTACTTGCGTGTGAATACTGCCTTCCCAGCGAAAGCTTCTTTCAAGCGATCTTTCAGAAACGTATATGTAAACGCGACTGAAAGTCAGTATACGTTTTCCAGACTTTTCGTAAGACGTTGCATCGCATTTGCAATGTACTGCACGCCCACGTTGTCCCGGGGGGTAGCGGAAGGGCTGCGAACCGTCGCGCAATAACATTTCGCCCGCCCACGATCGACGCATATATCGACCTGACCCGAAAAATTTGCAACGTGCTCGCACCTCTTTATTCGCTTTATTTCCCCGGGCTTTATCTCCTTCGGGATATCCCTTTACCGTAACATCACCACAAACGGGTGAATCGATTCGCTTGGCAACGATGTAAGCTTCAAAGCCAATTCGTCAGACGTGTCTTAGAAAGACGGAATAGCGGTGGCGTCGGCACGAATTCGCGACGTTAACCCAGATCGTTGTCCTTGGAGGTGATCCAGCCGGCCGGGTCGCCGGTTGCCAGGATACCCGGACTCCTGCGAGAGATCGCCGTGGAAAATACGCGGCGGGCGCTTTTTGCGCCACCCGTTCAGCCCGAAACGGGATTCAAGCCAGTCAGGCCAGCCCGGTGTTTCCCGTTAAAGAGATCGTCGGAGGGTTTTCATGCTTCGTAAAAGGATAAAACTGCTATTGCCACTCGCAACGTGAATGACAAGAGAAACGGGAATTTTAATGAGAGACCAATTTATTACGGACCGTTTTTAAATGTGTTCAACTTGATTCCTTCAGTTTGCATTTATCGAAAAATCATGGATAATCCTTTATTTGTAATAGAAAAAGAGCGAACAAGTTTTTCAACGAGTTTTTTCAATGCTGAATATATACGACCCATAAAAATATATTTTCTGTGTTTTTTTTAAATATTCATTATATAATTTTGTAAAGTAAAAGTACATATTTTATTTATTGTTAGTAAATATTATTCTGACCGAACTTCTGCATGTACTTCTGCACGTATACACAATATTATTAGACAAAACAAACTCTCTGCTACGATACAATGGAAACTTTGTTAAAATACGCAAATACTTTACATAAATTGCGCTTTTTATTATTACCACTCTCATCATGTTCAAAGTGCGAACTACAATTGCACTTCAACTGCAACACTATATACGGTGAGGATTTCATTGCACTTTGTACGCGTTATTGTGTGGCAAAGTGCACTTGAGAAATTTCCGTCGGGAATTGAGATTTTCCGTATTATTCCGCGTTCTGTCCTGTCCTATTGCATTCGCAAACATTTCCGCTAGAGTAAAAGGAAAATGTTTATAAAGCAAATATAAAGTTTCGTCCGTCGGAGTTATGTCTCTTATGGCGACAGCAATGTATATACTCGGAATTGTAAAAACTTTACCCATTTTTTCATTAGGAAATCTTCCATTTTTAATTAATGTACATACTCGGAAATGTAAAAACTTAATTTTTTTCACCGTGAAATCTTTCATTTTTAATTGTCTTCTAGTTTTAATTATAAATTTTATCAAATTAAAATTCCATTTTTAATTTAACAAAATTTATTATTAAATAAGAATATTTGACGATAGAAATATACAGTATGCAAAAGATGTGGAATCAATTAGACAGACTTTAACATAGAAAAGAAATTTCTCTTTCAATCTTTCAATCTTTCATACACCTTAAATCAATATATATTTTACTCAAGCGACATAAATTATTTAGTAAGCAGAAATTGCCAGTACTTTCTCCAACTATTTCTGTTGTCGCATAAATTTAGGTCGTGCAGCTTTAGCATTAAATTTCGTCTGAATGGCACTTACGCATTTATCAATGTACACACATGCACGTAGCAACGTTCGCAAGTAAAAGAGAGATGAAAGGCCTACTTTGTACTTAAGGGAAAGTATATATCGAATAAATGAGATATAAATTTCCTCTCCCGTTTCGTCGATCATTTATTCGACGGTTCTCGATCGGTCGCGGATGGAGAAGCACGGTGAGTGCCAGGGGCGGCGTACACTTAAATAAAGGGTCGCCACGTCGCTCGTGGACGTCCTAAATAGATGGGCAATGGGTTCTTGAATTATGAGCATCCATATCGAGTTGGCCTAATGCAATTATCTCTTTTAGAGTATATTGGCTCCATTTGTATATTAAAATTGAGCACAGCCGCGTGTGCCATTGCACTCCTATCAGATTCGATTAAATGGACTTTAATTTGAGTAAATGACGAACTAAAGAATCTACGGAAAGTAGGTGTAGATGCTTCTACCATTAGTAGCATTATTATGCATTCTTCATTAATATGGCAGATGCGACATTTATATTTTAAAAAGAAGAGAAGCGATTCTTCTGATATATTTATAAATTATTTATTAAAACAGTTCTTAAAATAGCTTATCCAATGTTAATAGATAATTTAGTATTTCTCTATTTTAAAAAGGTCAATTTTTTTAAACTAAAGGTCGTCGTTAAAAATATAAAATATTGAAATGTCGAAGTAATATCGATTTTTTAATTCTATACAGAGAAATAGTCTACTGAGACTGAGTCGTTTAAACGAAAGGTTTGATATCGGAGGGAAAATGCAAAATAATAAAAGTAAATTGAATATAAGTAGAATGTTGAGAAATCGTCTGTATTCGTAACTAGTAAAGAACGGAAAAGCCAGTGTTCCGCAACGCCCGCGGCGTCGCGTTGCAAACGAGAAAATGTGTTCGCAGCTAACATACAAGATCCAATTATGACGGCAAGGCATTTAGCAGATAGCTCAACGCAAAATATAGCTCCTCATCTTTATCATATTTTTACGACATTTGTACAATATTTCATCTGCTTACCTTGTCGGATTCCGTCTACAAGCTCACGATGATTTCAAAGTAGTTTTCGTTGTTTCCTCGCAAGTTCTATATCCATCATTGAATGATTCTGAAAAAAATATTTAAAGAGAATATTAATAGATATTGAAAAAAGAGAATTGTTTATATCAATGCATTTCAAAAAAAATTCCAGACAAACATTGCGAGTCAGCAAAGATATTTTAATTAAAAAATTATAATATTAAAAGTTAATATTGCGTAAATAAATTATAAAATAGAAGTAAAAGGAACTGTTTATATTAAATTATTATTATTTTATAAAAGTTATTAATATTTGCTCATATTACAATTTTTATTAATTCTTATTAAATTTTCAAATACTGATGCAACGTTTGCTCAAAAATTAATTTTGTAGTGTGTGCAAATACATATTATATAATATGTAAGACATTTTTGTACAGAAATATTTCTGTCAACTATAAACCAAGCTCGGATGATCAGAAATAGCGTATGAGCAGCTTTCACGAAATATCGAAAGCCGCACCTTTCACAATATCGGAAAACGTGGAATATGCGGGAAACCTTCATCAGGGATTTACGCGGCGAGTTTTTCAGTATAGCTATTGATAAGCGCGGCAAGAATACGACTCGAGATGCTTTTATACTGGTTTCGTCCAGCCGCAACCAGTAAAGATAGCAGTTTCAGTAGTGTCCAAGGGTGAGAAGGATCCGCTCGCGGTACAAATTCGAGGACTACGGTAATTCCGCAATACGAGCGGCAACGAGGGTAACGAGCTTCCCGCCAGATTATCTGGCTGACGGCGAGAGCGGGAGGATTGTGTTGGCAACGCGTATCCTTCTACGCCGCTAGCCGGGGAGCACGTCGCAGAAAATATCGATCCTCGACTCCGGTCCATGCGGCCTTCGCGGCGTTTAACAAGCGCATTACGTTAGCCCCTTTTAAAAGATCGCACTTCTGACTTCAATGGGCCGTGTAATCGGATTAGGATCGACACAATGCGCCTGTGCCGCGAATGTGTAACGTTCCGCATCGAATCCATCTGCCAAGTCTAGCCGGAGAGCTACATTCGATGCATATGTCCGGCATATCTGTCGCGTCACTGTGGCATCTTCAAGACGAGAGCCGAAATAAAAAAGATGTAGGAATGATGCGAACAGATACGGCATGTAAGGACATGGTACCTATTATAAATGAAATAACAACCGCAAATTCAATGGGATAGACAGATGTGACCAAAAGCAGAATTTTTAGCTTTTAAATGTGAATCCAGAATATACTAAAACTCATTAAAAATACTTTTAAGAATTATTTATGAATTCTATTATTTTTGAGAAAGTGATATTATCGTTTAATAAATTATATTATCCGATTGAATAATATAATGCACATAATAACAGGATATTGTAGTTAGTTAATACTAAATGCATTCTCAATGTACATCAAAATATACATACATCAAAATATTGATTTATAGCTCTTCTCGCGATCTGTATAACGTAGAGAGTAAAGGATAGAATATTCGCATTACGAAATTGTTTGCTCCTAATCGAGGATTTATTGCCGTTTATCTCTCTCCCTCCCTCTCTCTTTCTGTCTTCCCTACTCTCGAATATTTGCGATAAGCGAACTAAATTGTGGCTGTTGAAATAAAGACACATTATAGAGTACGGTCGCGATAATTAGCGTGTTACAAATGTGCAATTATCGTGTTTCAAATGCGCAATTCTCATCATAATGGATGTCAAACGATGTCTTTTCCTCAATTATGCACAAAATTAATTCGTTAGTCATTGAATATTTCATCGTCATGAACGATCCGTCAATGTCAAACTGTGTGGCAGTTATGCGTGTTCGAATGAACTGTTAATTATCAGTTGCACTCCGGCACGCTTCTCAGAACCATACATCAGCATCGGGCCCTTGGCGTGTCTCGAGCGAAAGCACATTACTTCGTAACGATAATATTTACTGGATTCAGATCGCAGACTCGAGCTGATATCGTATGAGTATTAAATTTGCGATAAACAGCGGCTGCATTAAATAACGTGTACACATACAGAGCATTTCGAATTTTTGTTATCAGCATCGAAATAATATCCGGTAACAGTCTGTATGATACCATTATCTTACGTGTGATTACGAATACATTTGATAAAAGATGAGAAATCGAGAGATTTGATACAGCAGCTTCATTTATCATAAAATAATTCGCAAATTTTGATCAAAATAATCTCACTTTAATAATTCCTATTGCAAATAATTAATTGTTGAGAATTGAAGCGGAATATAAAATATTAATATAGAGAATTCAATGGAATATTATTTAAAAACTTTCCCATTAACCAGAGATTCGTATTATATGTACTGTCATACTAATTTTAAAATAATTTATGTACATAAAATTATATTTCTTTCCTTTCGTTAAATTGCAATATACACATGATTGCTCTTTCCCTTCGACATTTAGAAAGAAAAAATTGTCTATCATGAAAACCCGTTGTGTATCTCGCTTGCTTCGTTTTCCCAACAAAATGCTGCATAAAATTCAATATAAAGTGTTTACGCCTCTGGAAAACGGTAGGCGGTTATTCAAAACGAAACAAACGGGCGAACCCATTTTTAGGAAGCCGCGGCGGTAAAGCGGTCTTCGCGGTTTAAATTATTCACGCCGTTTCATATTAACCGGCAGCTTGCCTTATTCCGTTGAATTTCTCCGAACATTCTCTTTTCATCTGCGAATTACCATAATTCGTCGGCCTGACAGCGTAATTTTTCGTTTAAACATTATGTGAAGCTTCATGTAAGGCGACGGTTTTAATCCACGAGTATTCCATGAACAGAGAGAAACGTCGCAGTCGTGCCGCGACTGCGAGAGGCTGCTGCGTTAAATAAGTGAGCGCTTTTCGTGTCGTAGAAGGAATTTTGCAGCAAGCAGCAAGCGAATTTGCGAGTCCGCTCTCGAGTCTCCCGGTAAGCTGGCATCGTATCCTGAGATCGAAGTGCGGTTCGTCAATCAGTAAGTTACGAGGGACATTCGGGCTTTACGGGCCCTCATATGTCTCCTTCCTCTTATCGGGGCACACGCGAAACGGACGAGAAATAAATCCATCTATCCTTCTTTCTGCCTACCTCTCCCCACCCCGTGCCGCCATTCAGACCAAACTTCTGCCTTCCGGCCGTCGCAAAGTGTTTATATTCTCGCCAGGAAGAAGAGAGAGAAGAGACAGAGTGCGATATCCCGAGGTGAAACGCGGGCGAGAAAGGAATCAAGAGGCGTGGACACAATGCCGCTCTTTTACAGCAAGAAGCAGTCACCGTCGGCGTTTGAAAGTTTTCCCCTTGGAAAAATATCACCTTCCCGCTCAGGGGACCAAATAAATGTAACTCCGTTACCGCGAGGCGCCTGTCGCGCCTCGGTCGTTCCTCGGAAATTCGGGCTCGATTTCTTCTTGCTCCTCATTTCCTCTTGGGAGCCCGCGGTAAAGATTGCACTCAGCCTTCACTTATCTAATGGAATCGAAATCGACTTTCTCGAAATTTTAACGACAACAGGAACTCCATATGTTTAACACAAGATGGACAATTGTCCTTTTATGAGACTTTATTTGGAAGGGAGCTTAGATAGCAAAAAGGGGTTTTACGACACTTATTGTTAGATATGCGATATTTAGACGAATGTAGCGTTTTTGTTTATTTAGAAAGTTTAGAACTTGATATAGAGTTTTGGAATTATCGATATTGCAGGATGCCATAATGCTACCTTTGAAATATCGCACCGCGAAGTTTGATCGACGAAACGATTCGACAAACCAATAGAATGCTATCATAACCGCTGATGCAATTTATTTTCTAGCTTATGGCGGCAACCAACAGGAAACGATGTCGTTAGCGACGTGTATGTAGGTTTCTATACAAGTGGAAATATTGGTCTTTTGATCACAAATTGATTGCACGTTATTTCATCTAATCGATCAAGGAGAATCTCATCGACACAAGTAGAGATATTTTTTAAAGAGCGTAGAGTTTTAATATTTAGATAATATAAGAAGCAAAATCAGAGAAATAAATCTCAACGAAACGCGTAATACCTAATCGATCGGAATCAAACGACCACGCATTCTGCAGCTACTAATCAATAACGTATTCTTGTCAATAACTAAAATTATGACGATAGCGATATCACGTATTAATCTTTGCCGGACGATTGAACAGTAATCACGCTTATTTCGCGGTAAATACGCCGACATCAAACGAGTCCCCTTTGAAACGCACATCCGCCTCTTTATTTCCAGCCGCGTTCTCCACTCGTGTATTTACCTCTGTTGCGTTAACGAGTTTCGCGTACTTTGCCTAGCCTCGGGGCGCTTTTCATATCCCTGTGCGCGGTCCGCGGCGCACGGCGGTATCAAAAAAACAGCACCGGGGGACGCCCCCGTTCTTTCTTTCCGCCCGGTCGACCGGCCTTCCATCCAGACCGGGACGAGGACGTTGCCGGGGTGTCGTCTTCCAGGCTGTTGCCTTGCCACGATACGGACTTGGAGGCGCGCACCGACGGCGCAACCTCATTCCCGGCTCTACACACCATCCCTCTGTCTTACTCGCTCTCGTTTCTCCGTGCGCGCGGCATCCCGTATTATCCGCCCCCTCGCTCGTTTTATCTGTCCCGCTCCGGCTCGCGGATGAACGGCGACGACAGACGCCGTTCTCGTCGGTGAAACGAGGCGAAACCCTTTAGAGCGACGGCGCCCGCCTGGCTGCCTGCTTTTCAGGCGCCGGCGAACCTGCGCCAACACAAATGCTCACATACATACGTACATACGTACGTACGTACGTATATACATACACGCCCAAACGGGCGCACAGTACGCGAACGTAAACGCTCGCGCGTTGCGCTGGACGAAGGAATGAAAGAGAAGAGGGTAGAGAAGTGGAAGTGGCGAGAGCGAGAGGAGGAAATGCGGACGAATAGGATCGGATTCATCATACATTTCCCAAGTCGGCGCGACCTTCCCCTTTTCGCAAGCTCTGGACTCTCCGACTATAATCCCTTCGTTCTATCAATGATCGACCGAATTACAGTCAGCGTGGTAGCGTGCCTTGGTTGCAAAGCGCGCACCTGTTGGCAGCTTAATCGTGTAAGCGGGATGAGATTGATCGACGCGAAATTGCCGTGGCGAGTACAAGGGCCGTTTGTATTTGTTTGAGAACAATTAATCGTCGTTAACACAAACTGCTGGCGAATCGAGTTAGATTTGGGAATACAGAGTTCTCGCGGGCTTGTCGGTGAAATATAAAGTCGCGGTAATGCAAATGTCAAATGAAAAGCTTTCGTGCAACGCAAAGATGTAGCGCATCTTTAAATCGCCGTCGGCAGAATCCAAATTTTCCACGAGATAAAATCACAAGCTGCGTCTCTTCTCTTCTTCCCCTCCCCCCTTCCCCATCGTCTCTTTCTCTTTGCCTCGTAAAAGGTACTATTTCATCTACTTTCTTTCCAGTTGCCTTCCTGAAGATTGATACCGAGAATGATTCATCGTGACCATTCATTTCACCCTTGCTTTCTTTCGTATTCCTACTTCTTACTTCCCTTCACCGTCAGAAGTTTTCTTTTTTTACGGATTTGTCATGTGCCGGTAATTCTATGTAAATATAATTTCGTGTAAAATGTAAATAAGCATTTTCTGGAAGTCACAATTGTTATATATCACAATTTGACACTTTAAAAAAAAAAATAGTACTTGATATATAATACTTACAAAAAAATATACATTTTTTGTGAATTGAAAGTTATTCAAAGAAAGAGTTTGTCCATAAATCAAAAATCTGATTTAGATTAGAAGAGAATACGATGCCATGAATCAGATTTCTGAATTTAACGATTTTATTCTGCAGATTCTCCTATCATCCTAAATCGGACTGCCAGCTCGGAAATTGAAACAGTTTTATTTCCGCAAACATCTTGGAATATCTACTAACATACGAAAATCGGATTCATATAAATTCCTATTTTTATACTCTCCTTTAAGAAAAATCTTGCCTTTTGTTTTTTTTTTCTCGGGCACTTTCATAAATATATCTGATATTTTACGTTGCTTGTGTCAATACAAAGATTCGATTGCATATTAAATCGGAGAAATGCTCTTGGCATATCTCGGGAATGGCAATTGATGAATTGGTAACTCGATGAAACGAAATACTTCTATTTGTTTATTGTGAAGAGGCCGTCGTCGGCGAAAGATCGTGGAATAAATATTTAGTTTAGCAGCAGTCGCTTTGAAGAGGAACAGGAACAGCGCATCGCTTGTCCCTCATAAATTTATTTCTCGCATCTCCCATCTTCCTTTCTTCCCGCTTATTGTTCCTACGGACTTTCCGCATTGCTTTTTTTATGCACCGAGAAAGATTTAAGTGTTTAATAACTGGCTCGCTCGCAAACATAATAGATGAAAAATACAAGTGTTTCGAAGCGTTATTTAATCCAGCTTCTCAGTCGTTGCATTTTTGCTCTATCGTTCTTATTTATTTAGTCTCTGGCGTCTACTTTTTCCATTTGCCTGTACTCTTCTATTCCCGATCTCTCTTTTAGTGCCAATGTATGCTAGAATTGTCGATCTAGCAAGAGCATTTATTAGTCTCTATCGCTGCAACGCGTGGCAATAGAAGATTAAGCAATTAGAAAGCAATGGAAGCGTGACTAGACGATTTGTTGGCGAATTGATTTTAAAGAAAGCACATGAATTTATATCAATTCAACTAAAAAAATTTCACATATTTTTTTCATATTACGTTATTATAAAAATAAATATAAAAGAAATTTAAATTATAACTTCTCTCTTTTTCAACATTTTTTTTTACTAATTGATTTATGGTTGATTTAAAAAATTTCATGATTAAAAAAAATGTATAATAACATGCAAAAATACTTTCAAAATGTGAATGATTTGATCATCATTCACAAAAATTAATTTATCAAAAATTGTCTTCTTTAATATTTCTTTCTCTCAAGTTACTTTCAAGTTACTGGGACGCAGAAATAATTATACTGAGAATATTCTGAAGCTTCACAAATCATTAACAAAGTTATCAAGTTGCTACTCAATTTTGTTATTAAAATAGCAATGGCACGGAATATCCATCGTTACGGAAAGAGTTGCGCACTTTGGCGAAGCGAGATCCACTTTCGGTGCTTGCTAAGTCGTCAGAAAACCAGTGAATAGCATGACGGATTTTCTAGGGCAGCTTTAAGACGATAAAACCTTACGCCATGTTTTAGCAGGCGTCGCGTGAGAATTACGATCTATCATCTTAACAGACGCGGCTCGTTTTACCCTGGACGAATTTAGTTGTGCAAGAAGCGCGTTAACCTTCTTACTAATGAATTGTAAACAATGCCGGAGATACAAACTTTAAAATAATGGTGGATAATCGTGAATAACATTTAATTAATTCTGCCTAACCTTTCGCGCGGCAATAATCGAAGATTAATTGAGATTAAAGATTAATTGATCCTTGTAAATTCACGCAAATGTTGCCGCAGTATTAACGAGATAGATAATCCATAATTATGTCTCTCCTCTGTATATAATTACACGGAAAATGAGAACACGGCGCGCGATCACATTTGTAACATAATGATGCTTTTATGACAGTTCTATTTTCCCGAGGAATTTAATAAAAATGACGTTCAATTTTCGACTTAACCGCGTCAATTGTTCCCTAACGAGCAAAGTCCTTTTTATTGCCAGTCGATCGATCAATACGATAGACGTCAACAAGGTGAAAAGGCAACGTGAATGTCACCATTGTCATCACTCGATTTCAAGTTACGAGAAGGAGACGTGAGACCATTCTCTGTTCACAAGATTGTAGCTCACTTCGGTGTAAATAGACCGCTGACAAATGATAAACAAGCGAGACGCTCTCTGTCTGCAGTACCTCTCGCTTTTTCTTCGTCTCTCAGGATCATCGGCATAAGGCACAACCGCCGTTTCCTCGCGTCACGAAAGACCAACCAAAGGTCCAAACCCGTAAAGCACGCGAGGGTCGGTTGGTTTATTTGAAAAAGGACGGCCCTCTTGAGAGAGAGAGTGAAGGTCGTAGCTGGTGATGGAGTTTGTATACTTCTCGAAATAAAAGGGGAGGAACACTCGAGGCTGCATCGGAACAGCATCACCTTCGAGTTTCGGTTACATCAGCGGCGTCACGTGAAACGAGAATCATTTCGTCTGGAATCGATCTAACACAATGAGATGAATGATTTCGAATAACGTAGCGATAGATTCCGATTTCTGAATAGAATTCTGGTTAAAAACGGACGAATCAGAAAAATCTTGATCAAATATTCTGGTTATATATAAATATTATAAGTTATAAAGTATTGAGTTTTATTATAATAACCACACTGAGAGAAAAATATAGTTATTTTTGGCCTCAATCATAATTTTATAATATTTCTATCACGAAATATGAATAACTTAAATATATGCATCATTATGTTAACCATAATTATCGTTAGAAATATTATAAAATTGTGGTTGAGGCCAAAAGTAACTATATTTTTCTCTCAATGCAGAATTTCTGTTATAATAACCAGAATATTTGATCACGTCTACAAGATTTTCTGATTCGTCCGCTTTTAACCAGAACTTTTTTTCAGTGTATATGATATTTTAGCTGAATCAGACTTTTACTGAAATGAGATTGTTCTTTCCAGTAGATTGCGGCAAACCGGATTTTCCGCACATTTCCATAGAAGGACATCTCTCCGTGTAAACTCGAAATAAGCCGCGCTGTAAGCTCTTCAAGTAATTGCATGCACAAGAATCGCAATTACAGGCCTATCATTAGCGCCGTGGCAATATTTGCGTAAATTTACAGCACACGGTACAGATACGCTATCAATCTTCGGGATTTTAGAGGAAAACGACGACGACGATCGTCGGGGCGCAAGGAAAGCTCCTCATCGTGCGTGTCATAAATCTAGTGACGGCGGCGAGGGATTCGTTAGATGACGACGTTTAAAGCACGTGACATAATAGCGAAGGAAAGAGGGGTACACTCGCACGCGTCGGAGTTCCGGGAATTAATTCGCGTTACGGCTTTATTAAAAGCCGATCTAAATTGAATCGCCATTCGAACCTACGCTGGAGTGATTATTACGCTACTTCCGCTATTTCGTTGTCCTTCTTGCGCAATCTCGTTTTAATTTACTTCAGTTCCCGGACTTAATGAGCCAACAGTTTTCAGTCTCAAGTCTATCAATCTTGCTCTCCGCGTTGCCCTGCCAAACAGATTAGATAGTGTTCATTTTTTATCACTAGGGTATATTGCATCGATACCTCGCGCGCGCGCGTACGCATTTATACTTGTGCGTGTGCGTACACCGCGACTGGATAAGCCGCTGCCATAAATCGCCGATTTTTGCATATGCGGGCGGAGCATAGAGCGAAACAAATTCCGAAAACAAGATTGCTGTATATATCCTATAAACAAAAATCCCTCGCCGCCGGGAGATTTATATTCGTTTGGGAAAGTGTTACGCCGCGCGTGTTTACGAGCGCACGATGTGCAACGACGTCCCGTAGTAGGGAAGATAAATGGCCGATCTAGGAAAAGTCGATATATGGGAGAGTAGCGCGCCCAATATTGGGCCCCTACGTGTGAAAAATGTTCGACTAACGTGCGATTTAATCTCTGATTTAAGTAATAAATAGGGTACTTCGCTTTCAATTCAATTCTCGATCGAATATTACTTCAAGTATAATGTTGAAGGCGTGTGGCGCGACCACAGACGTAGGCTGCGTCCCGGTATTCACTGCCAGTACTGCAAATCTATAGTTTGTGTCACGCACATTATAGATTTTCAGTACTGACGGTGAATTTTGGAACGCAGCCGTAGAAAGATAAGCCCAGTTTAGCTGAAAAGAACAGACCTATTGGCTCGGCATACGTGTCTTTGGCAGAACGGTCATTTTCTCTCTTCCATTCTCTTCTCAGTAAACAACTTGCCGAGTGGCGACTTGCTGTCATTAATGCGCCTGCAAAAAAGACAGAGGATAGAGATTCGCCGATGCCTAAATATTTCGATATTTCATTAATTTTGACTAAAAGGAAGGTAAAATTTTGACTGACATGGAAGTTAAGTTAGGCTTACTCAATATGTCGCTAATTTTGTCTCATTATTTTAGTCAAATTAGTCGAATATTGAGTAGGAGCAGTGGCAACCCATAGGAGTTTACAATGTAATTTAATCATTTTTTGTCATTTTGACATTATCATGACTCTCTGTTCTACTCCTCCATGGCTGTTTTCCCTCTCTTTCTTTCTGCCAAACTCACCTTCCTCCTATAAAAATATATATGACGTGCCGAGTCTTCAATGTCTGTGGGCGCGACAATTTCCCGTTTCGCCATTTTGCGGTTGAGTCCCCCCCCCCCGAATTTTCGGCGCCTTGCCCGACGTGCGTCTTTAGCACGCGAACTCATCGCCGTTACGTTCGACCGCAGATCGGAAGGATGCCTCGATCGAGAGGACTGCGAGATTCAACTTACGATCGTGTTCCGGGAATCCCGACGGCGTCGAAATTTGTAGAAAAAAAGCACGGTATAGGCTGCAGAAGAAATTCGGATGGTAGAAGGTCGCGCGCGCGAAACGGTCGTCGTTTCCCCTCTATCGCGTCCCGCGTACCTGCCTGCGTGCCGATGGCGGTCACGTGGGACGGCGGCGACGGCCGAGCGCGGCCGAAGATCGTGCCGAGCGCGTACGCAGCGCTCCCCGCCACAGTTCGAGTTAGGCCAGCGCAACGTCGTGACGTTTCATCGTAGTAGTCGGCCGAGTAATCGTATCGGATGCCGTGCGCCGCTTGATCGCTCGATCATCGTCGATCGTTGAGTTTCGGGAAACGCGCTTACGCGTGTGGTGTCAGTGAAACGGTACAACGTCAGATAGCGAGAAGTTGAGCGGGGAGGAAGGGAGAACGGTGTGGTGAGGAACGAGAGAGGACCGTCTTGCCCGTGGAGAGTGAAGATACGCAGCGATCGCGCGTCACGATGGCAGCCCGTCGTGAATGTCCCACCTGCGTGGCGATCGCCGTTCTGCTGCTTCAGCTAGCAGGTAAGTGCGAGGAAGTATCTTTTCCGCGCGCCGCCGCCGGTGCGCGGAATCCCGTCCCCGTCGGAATCTCGCACACATGGTTTCCCACGGGAAGCCGCGGTACCGTTCGCCGCACCTCGGCGTCTAAAGCGCGAGTGGGAGAGGTGGACGGATAGACAGAGAGAGAGAGAGAGAGAGAGAGAGAGAGAGAGACGAGGCGAGCACGCGAGTACACTCAGCAGGTGGTTTAACCGCCGCGCCGCGCTTTCTGTTCTGGAATTCGATGTGAAGTTTGCTGCAAAGTTCGGGCGCGCGCTCAGCGTTGCTCGCGTATTCGAATTTGAGTTTGAAATGGCGCGCGTCCACCGGCGTCGCGTCGCATTGCATTGCCTTGCATTGTATTGCATTGCATTGCATTGCGTTCGTTCGTTCTACAAGTTCTACAGCGGTGCTGCATCACGTGTTGATTCGAATTCGAAATGGCCGATAACCGTCGCGGCCGGTTTCGCGAGCGGCCCTTTTGTTCCAAGTACAAGGATGGTAAAACTCTCTCTCGTAGGATCGAGTTGCGAGCGACGTGGCTTTCCACGTTCGTCGGAATGATGTGTTTGATCTTTTGTTCTCCTGTGATTGTGTTCGTTTATGCCGTGTCGAACGGAAGCACGCGAAATCGTCGGCGATGAATCATTAGCGTTGGCAAATTCGCGATAATCGTGATTCATATCTCGAGTAGTTTGATCGTGTAAGATACTTTAAATGATACAAAGAAGTTTGCATTTAATTGGAATAGTTTTCAAAAATATATATATTTTGTACTATAAAAAATTCGTACTATATACTTTGAATATATTACATTTAATTGTCTATTTTGAGTTGTTCTGCTACGAAGTGAGAAAATCTTGATTTCAACGTAATTTCTATCTTTTGATTGAAGTTGAAATGTAGACGCAGTTTTCTAGCAGTAGATATTTTGTTTTTAGTACTGCTTTTGCCTTTTCTGGAACTTTATTGCGCCATTTGGAAACTATTTGACTATGTCTATATTTCTACATGTATTAATATAGATTAACTTTTATTACCTCGTTTCTTTTTATTTTTTTCTATGTTTAAAAATTGGAGAAGAATAAAAGTAAATTTTTAGTAAATTAAGATTTAATTCATATTGATTTAATTGATGAAAATGGACATAAGCTGTTTTTAAATTTTTTCAAAGCTATTTTAAAAGATTTCGAGTGATAAAATTTTAAGAAATCACCACCTCGCGAGCGAAGAATATTTCTATATCGATATAGATTAACTTTTATTACCTCGGTAATTTTTTTTATTTTTTTAAGTCTGAAAATTGGAGGAAGATAAAAGTTTTTAGTAAATTAAGATTGAACTTAATCTATACTGACGAAAATGGACATAAGCTCTTTGTACCTTTCTTCAAAGCTATTGTAAAAGATTTTGTATGATAAAATTTTAAGAAATTACCTCGAGAGAGAAGAAAGAGAAAAGAAGAAAAAAATAATAAAATTCCGCGTTCTCTACGTCTCAGATAGCGTTGCAGATCCGTCTACTTTTTTTTAAACTACTTTTCTCGATTTTATTCAAGATATCTAGCATGATTTTTATCATTCCTTTTGTGTCTGAACGCAAGAAATCTTCGCATTCTTGGTTTTCTCTCGACAACGATATCGAGGTAGACCTGCACCTGAGCAAACGTCCGTTTCCTGAGCGCACCTGTTAAGCGGACCAATCCAGAGTGCGTCTCCCCCTGTAAAAATCCTCCGCTAATAATACGCCGCGATCGTAGCCTTTGTGCAAAACCGCAAGGAAGAGGAAGTCGTGGGGCAGATATCTATAAGTCAAGGCCGATCTATCGTATGCCGCGTTATCATTTTTCTCAAAATCGCTCTCCGGACTTCTATCTGCCTCGCAAATAGCCGCGAAAGAAGGAGAATCTTCTCTCGTATCTTCCCCTTTCTCGAAGATTCTCCCTTTCGTTTCGATCGTTCGTTTATGATCGGGCTCTTCGCGAGGCCGTCGTCGCGCAACTGTCTCTCTTTCTTTTCCGCCTTCTCCCATTTCGTCTCACCGCGGTCCGGTTTCGTTGAGTCGCTTCGAAACTGCGCGTCTCCTTTTTTTTCCTCTTTTCTTCACCTTGTCCTTCTACTTTACGAGCGCTGTCGTGTTCTGCTCATCGATTTATAAAGTATGCCTGTGCCCCGCGTGTGTGCGAGAAGAGAGAAAGGATGATAGAGAGAAGTACCGTTCCCTGCGACGTTTCACTTTTCAATCTCACACTTTATTTGAATACTTTTTTTTTCTCCGACAGAGGTCTTCTCGTTTTTCCTTTCTATGGTATACAACTAGAAACTGAATATGAGGATTTAATCGATTTATACAACGTGCCAGTAACTTTCACAACGATAATGATTAATGGTACATGGATTAATTAAACGCGGTATAATTTATTTTCGTTTAAGCTCTCTCGTTAACGAATATTGAAATAATCTTGAAATTTCTCGAGAAGGTTTTTGTTCGGAAACTTTAGATATTCTAATTTTATGACACTGTCCTTAAAAAAAAAATGTTGAATGAAAATAGTTTAGTTAGCAAATAGTTGGATGTATTCGATTTTAGAATTGCATTCTTAGATATACTTTTTTTTTTTTCGTCGAAAAATTCCTTGTCAGCACGTGTGCGACACATTCAACTTTACAATTTTGTCACGCAAAGATACAATGCACAATAGATATTGCCATACCATTGAATAGAGATGATTACTTACACATTTTTTTCCTTACAAGCCGTGAAGACCTTAGGGTCAGTAAAGAAAAAGCGTATCTGATGTCTCGACGGATAAAGAGTTCTGTTTTTCGCAGTTTCCATCATAAATTACGACGTGTCACAACTCTCGATCGTAAGTTCTTTTAGACGACGACGGCTCATCTTACCCCTTTTTTTTTTCCACGTCTCATCGTCGCGGTCTGTCCGGCGCGCATATAAATTATGGTAGCTGATGTTACGTCTGCGTAATTGTATGGATCTTCACGTCAGTCGGGCACGCTCACCGTGAACCTCCTGGGAAATATTTCTCTGGTACGTCACCGAGACTATGCTCGGCGCGATAGATGCGCGTGTCCGCGGAAACTCCGATCATCCGTCACTGTTGAACTTCCTCCGGCTCTTCCACAATCGGAAAGAGCAGTTTATTAAGCTCAAAACTTAATCAACAATACTGAGATCAATATCAAGTAGAGATAATTCCGACTTGTCGAAAAGTAAAGTGCATTAAAAGTTTGTTGTATGTCAAGTAGAAGCGTAATTACCAAGATTCTTTGATGTTGAATATCAAGTAGCGACGATGAAAAATGACTGAAGAATTCGTCATTCATATTAATGACAGGCTTGAAGGGTAATTAAGTTACATCCTGCATTTTTGCTGGATCCACTTTTAGTAAGTGTCTATCGCAATATCCGTTCATTATACAGGATTCCGTCGTGAATACAGTCGGCTTTTCCATATTTATAAATCAATCACAAATTCAGTGCTAATTTTCGATATTCGCTGAAACGGAATATCATCTCGTGACGTTGAGCGTCCCCATTTTCTCGCCGTGATGTTTTTGACTTCTCAGGAGTCTCGCACAAGAAACGATAAACTCGAAAACGAGAAAGCGCTGGAAGGAACTTTCGCAATGGCTCGGCTTATCCGTACACATCGTAGATTTTCCTGCCATGGTCGGTCGCGTGACGCAAAAACGAGATGAAAGGCGACGGGAAAATGCCGCAACCGTACCGCCCGTCGTGTCAGCGGTCGGGCAGTTTATCGCGTCGTTATTTGCGAGAGAGAAAGAGATACGCGTTGATTATGGTTATTACGCTGTTCACGCGCGCGCCCCGGAAAAATGTATTCCGCGGAAACCAGTGGCGGAGCGAACCGGCGCCAGTTAATGAGCCGCGGCGGTTTTTTAACGGACACCGTCACCATAAAGCGAGCCGACCCTGCCATTGCGCGCTAGCTACGACGACGGGGAAGGAGAGATTCTTAAACGCGCGTTTCCACCATTGTCAATAATTAGCGATCCTTTCAGAGAAAATTTCGGCGGAAAACTCCGCGAGAATGCCTGTCGGACGTGTAAACGCGGGATCTTTTTTGGTGGTAAAAATGCCGGACACGCAACGAACGTCGGCCTTCATTTATTGCTTCCGGAACCCGCAACGCGTATTTTAATTACGATTCTTGCACGCAGTAATTTGTTTTGCCTCACGGCAGACCTTTTTAATGTTACCATAGTCTGCGGCCAGCATTTCCATTATTGCTATTTAGAATTCATACTGCAATCGATTGTTATTTGTAACTTCATTTTAAACTGGATTTATAAGAAAATGTATATTTATTTTAGAAAGTACATACGTAAATATATTTTCTATATTTTCTGCGATATTTGTTTTGCGATTTTAATTGAGATAGATACGTGATACGTTCTCGTTAATGAAAAAAAATTTGTAATTGTATACAAAACTTCATAAATTTCCGGGTGAAGTTTTCATTAATACGCACCATTTGATACCGAATTCGATTGCAACGAGTACTGCTTATCATCTCGATTTCATTTATCTCATGTGATCATCACGTTGCAAGTATTTAGATTTCCTACCGTCGTTCGTGATGAAATTGCAACGAAATGAATGTTTTATTATGAATCGTCAGCAGGAAGTTTCGTTCCATTACGAAGCAACTAATAATATCCACAATTTTTTTTCTTTGTCATATATTTATCATGTGTTCATTGTATTTGATGTTTTGTTCCAAAATTAGCCGCTTTTTATTTTGTTTTTTTCAAAACAAAAGAATCAGTCTACAATATATCTAAAATATGTAATTGTCGTTTGTTTCTATCTCTCAAGATTTACTTTTGGAGTTAGTCAATTGTATATTATTTTGTAAAAGGGTTATAAATATCAAATATTTATTCGTTAATGTAGTAATAAAGCACACACAGAAAATATAAATGTATAGATAGGGATATTATACGTTATATTAACAAAAATTCTGAAAAATTTGTTTCAATGTGTTTTTTTTTTTAGTATTTATTTTAACATTATATAATATTAATATAACATTTATAATTTCATATTTCTCTGTAATAACTATAAGGTATCGTAATAATATAACGTGATCGAATAAAAAAAAATTATCGAATCTGCCGCTAGGAAAAGCTCGTTGTTCCGTGGAAGCGCGAATGTTCCGTAAATTGCTCTCGAACTCTCGTGAATTATCCTGCAGAACGAGAACAGCAGTAGTTATCGTTGGCGGATCGTAATAAGTGACGCAAGGCTTAATGAGGTAGTAAAACTTGAGCGCGTGGGCGTTTTTCAGAATAATAAAAGATTGTGTTCACGGCGCCGCAGTTTGCCATTGCAATTGCGCCTGCACATGTTTAAAGCATTATAAAAATTTCCCACTAACCAATTTAATTTCTTTTTCTTTTTTTTTTTATTAGTCCGTAATATTAAATAAAAGTTTTAATATCGTATCGGTTAAAAACATGGTTTTATAGGAATAACCTTTGCAAAGTTCCAAATACATATTAATGCAACTTTTTGTTGAATTAACTGATGTTTATCAGAGTTAGTTAATATAATTAAAATTTGTACAAGACTTAGTAAAGTTATATAAATATCAAATATCAATTCTAAAAATATTTCCGTTCTGGGAATAAATATCTAAAAATAATAATTTATCTCATAAACTATATCAAGAATTGTCATTTAACATTATTTGCAATTTGTTGTCTATATATATCGTAAAATATCTATATTTTGCGAATAATTGGATTGCCACGTGAAGAGCGCGTGATATTTTCTTGCTTAGGATCGCGCGATGAAGACGTTACACCTAATTGAATCACGCGTAATTGAAATACATGTTTTCAATGCAAACGTTTGCTATATCCCAACCGTCTATAAACAGAGTGCTCTTTTTTATCGTATAACGACGTGCGTCTGCAATATCGATCGCATGGTCGATATCGGCAAACACCGTCATAAGAAAAATAGCGTAGCACCTGCTCTCGTTTGCGTAGCGGGAGCGAACTCGTCGAACTCTCGTCTCCTTGGAATACCGTCGTGTCTGAAAATCCGTTTCGATATCTTATCACTGGTAACACAGCGTGACAAATGCGTTGTTATCGAAGACCACTTGAAAATCAACGCTCATCGCACGCAACTTAGAAAATTGTTTGAATAAAAATAACATCAATAAATCTCACATACGAGCATATAAAATATACAATACTACTACTACTAATAATAAAAGTTAGATTTTAAAATAACTTTAAAATCCTTTTAAACTTTATGTACATATAAACGCTCAATGTTTAAAGCAATATTATAAATATCTCTGTCGATTATGATTCTAATAAGGTAATGTTTGTAAAATATGTAATATAATAGAATAACAATATATGTAACAATTGTTTACTCATAATCAAATGTAACAATTGTTTACTATTAATGATTGCTATTATATAATTGCGAATATACATCTCGCATAAATGCACATGTGCATACAGGCACGTGTATGTTCTAGGCATTGCTTTATTGCATTTATTAATCAGATAATTGAAATACATTGATGTTTGCCGTATTTCGCCTTGGTTCTATTGCTTTCACAATCGTAGAGAAATATATCTCGCTTACTGTGAGAAGTTTTGCCCTCTTTCTTCTTTTCTTACATGCACCTTATGTATCGCTTATATTCAGATTATACTCGCTGCAATCTTCCCGCGCGTTGACTCGTATAATTTGTTCCTTATTGAAAGATCAGGTTTGGTATCAATAGCGGCCCATGTAATTTAATCACGAATTTAAAGAGCTGAACGTAAAGTTATCTTATAGTTGACACATCTCTCTCCCTCTCTCTACGCTTATCATTATATTACGAAACGCGAATGTCGATTTATTCTGATGACTAAACGTTCGATTGCATCGTGTTGTTATGTAATAACATAATTGACGTATATAGTTGATAACATAATTGACGTACATATTTGATGAAAACATGGTGAGTGATGTTCGAGAATCACGAACTGGACAAATTTTACATAATAAATTTTACAAAATTTACATAACTGAATAAAAGTAGCATCTCTTATATATTCGATACTGTTCGATAACATACTGTTTAATTTCATATCGTATGGTGTGTTTCAATATTGGGCACTTTGCCATTGTAGTAAGATATCTCAATAATCAACTTTTTTTCTTCCCTTTTCTCTCTCTCTTTTTAATAAGTTTGTAGTCACCTTTCTATTCATAACGGACAGAAATTGAATATGCTCGCGTAGTAGAATGCATGAATGAGATCTCGGGATGCTTCTTGTTCGATGCTTCATAGAATGCAACATCGAGATGAATGAAACGTTCTGTTGCATCGCGTATTCAATATGCGCGCAATCGAGGCACGAGACTTGTGCGACTCAAAGGATTCGGTGACGTCACTAGGATTAACTAGCTAAATACCCAACGTGAATTAAACTCGTATGCCCACCCGTGCTTCGCCGTCGGCGAAGAAGCGGCGAGCGCTAACTTGCTGAAATAACAGTCCGTGTTATTCAAATTACGTCTCTTGAAAAAGAAAAATATTCTCTCGGTTTCAAGAGCACAGACGATTACAATCGTTTGTAAGAATAATAGACACTGATATAATTGTACAGAAATATTTTCGGAGCCGAAATACGAGCACGTATCATTATTTTAATCAATCGTTGGACACGAGTCTACTTAAAAAATTTGCTCGATGTCTCGTGTTCATTTAGGAATGCAATTAAATTGATATTGAGATTAATCTATGTCGATATCAGTACTACTCGATGTCGGCTGTGAGCTTTACGGAGGATCTCAATTAAACTTTCATCTAGCCGAGGGTGAACTTTCGGTTTTACATTGTCGTAAAATGGCGCATACGAATGCCCTTTTCGGTAGAATAATTCAGCGAGCGCAGCCCACCGTCGGGTCGCTTTTACGATCGGCCGTTCATAAAGGGGACAAATTACAATGCCGCGAGGCGTCGGCATCGTATCGTGTCGCGTTCCGCCGCGACCTTTCCCGTTTGCGAGAATTGTAAAAGTCGGTTCCGAAAAAAAAGGAAAAAACATGATAAAAACATATCAACGTGGAAATAGGGTTTAATTAAAGTATCTCGGTCGTTCAGATGGCCGGTCGTTTCGGCATGCGCTTATTAAAAGAAACATTTTTGAAGCAAGCTTTGAACGCAAAAAAAAGTTCTCAAATGAATACTCGAGAACTAGCGATGCGTCGTAGGTAATTCGATTTATGTGCGGATGTTCATAAATTATCTTTTTTTCCCTAAAGGAGGGTCCAAAATTTTACAGCCAATTTTATACGACAAATTTTGTTTTCTAAAAAATCTATTCATATTAATAACTAATAAGTCTAAAGCAGGGTCCACATTATCGAGCCGAACCTCGAGTCGAATGTTGTCGCGAGTCGGTCATGTGTCCATATTATCGAGCTGAATCTTTTCGCCTAATCGGTTTGCGACGACGGTCGGCTCGATAATGTAGACCCTGCTTTAGACTTATTAGTTATTAATACGGATAGATTTTTTAAAAAACAAAATTTGTCGTATAAAATTGGCTGTAAAATTCGCACGTTTTATATGAAATATAAAATAAAAAAATGTTTTTTTAATTATAAAAATATATTTTTTAGAAATTATTAATTTATAGAATGTGAAAGTATCAAAGCATTATTCAATTACATTTTTGATTGGTTTTATTGCATTTTTATCCGTTAAATTATTGAGTGAATAAGAATATTACATGTGCAAGAATAAATATTTGACTTATATGATTAATTGTTATCGAGCATTGATTACAATTCGGTAATTATTTCGGAATTATATCTCATGGTGAGTTTCGCAATCGGTCGGGCGAATTTAACGGCTCCGCCGTTTGCGGCATTTCCGAACGTCGGGGATTCCGGAACTAATAATCGTCCTTGCTTCTGTGCTGGCATTTCGAAACACACGCGTGCGACTGACCGATACAATCGGATTCGAAAAAGCTCATCAAAGCGCTACTGCGTCGTAAAGCACTGTGATTACTAAGCGGAACAAAACTGCCCTTGTGTATCACCTCCATTCACTAAATATTGCCAAAGCTGTGTAATCGAAACGAATTTTTTTCTTTAGGTGCAAAATTTAATTAATTTTAACGCAATTATTAAATTGTTTTAAAATGCAATTCAAGCCTTGATATATATATATGTCACAATATTATATTACATAATATTATAAATATAATATTATATTACAAAATTGATAACCAACTGCAAGTCAATTCTGACTCACTACGTGTGGCAGGCATATTTGGCGTGAGACGCTATCATGTCTCTTGATCTTAAAGTCTAAACAAAAGAAACGAGTTATCTGAGCTACCTTTTATCTTCTGCACCGTATGACGCGTACGCGGGATTCGGTCAAAAATACGTGGAAAGGAAAGAATAAAAGAAACAGCGGTACACGCGAGATATTTCTTTCTTTCAAAACGAGAGGGTAGGTAGGATCGAGGAAGGAAGGGGAGGGAAAAGAGGGTAAAAAGGCGCGGACCCTATACCTTGGCCGTTTTTATAAAAACCTGTTCCGCGGTGTTCTGCCTGCAACCTGCCTCATGCACCTGTGCGGACAAAGAAGACCTTCTTTCAACGTCTCAACGGACCACCGCGAGCCTCCCCTTTGAGTCATCGCCTAACTACCGTTACATCGGGTGTCTCACAAATTACTAATCTCACGCTTGAGTTAAAATCATTTTAAAATTGTATCGCAAAAAGAAAAAATGCCGGAAACTAACAATACATATATATATGTATTTATCGGAGAGTTATAAACTTTGACGAAACGTTCGCAACGACGAGTAAATCACTACGGAATTTGTATATAAACTCGTAGCATTAGTAGGAATTAACAGCTATTACTGAAATGGAAATTAGCGAATAAATATTTAATACCGATGAATTATCCCTTCATTTTGCGGGAAACATTGATTGGAATAATTTGAGCGCGAATGGATTTTACAGAAATTATTTAAGAATTTTTCCTCTCGAAGCAACTGTCAGTTTAACAGTGCATTATATTGTGTGATGCCGATCTCGTGAGTTACCGTTTGATACCCGGACGATAACATAAATTACTATATAAATTTTTCGTCGGCAGTTAATCCCTCGGCTCGATCCGGCTCGTAAAGCCAAACTCGTAACACTAAATTCATGCATTTTACAAAACCGTAGAATCCGGAGTCGAGAGCGCGCGTTTGACACGAACGGAAGTCTCGAATCGCCCATTGGCGCGGAAGCCTCATTTTTCTCGCTATAGTGAATGGCTTTACAGTTATTTTACGGAAATCGAGATTTACCGCTAGCTACACGAGCAACTACGCTGGCACCGTAATTTTTTGCACGGGTCTGCTGCTTTTAGTTCCCTGGCTCGCGTCCTAGCCATTCTTGCTTTCTTCTTATTTTAAGAGACTACGTGACGACGATCAGAGCGGGAGTAGCTCTCATCGTCTTTGTACCCGGCTATCCACCTTGCTACCCGACCCTCTAATAGAAGTTAGGGTCCGTCATTAAAGCGATAGGTCGGCCGTGACTCCCTATAGCTGCTCGGCCGCGCTTCCGTTAGGTTCGTTTTCGCGTGAACTGGATTAGAACGAGCTCCAGCCGGGCCTGGCATCTCGGGATAACGATCCGTGGGAATTGGACTAGCGGGTTAAGGCGGTGTAGTGGCGATAACGATGATGCCGACGGTGGCGCTCGGATTTTGGGATGGACGTTCTTATTCTTTGTTGGTCGTTAAACTCACTTGTCACGTGAAATCAAATTTATGCCGACTTGAACATTACCTGATGTTATGTGATATATGTATGGTCCTCGTATATTAGATTCAACCATCTTCTGTTTCTACAAAATATCGTTACTAAACGCGAAAGAAGTATGATCAGTTCGTATCTTTTTATATCTAAATTCTTCTACATAATTCAGTGTCCATTTTTAACGGAAGAAGAATTTAATTTATTACTTTTTAGAGGAATTAATTATTTAAGAGGAATAATAAATTGCCATTGTATTTTTAAAGTGTATTTTGTGAATAATGTTTTATTTAAAATAATATTTCATTAAAATGGATCATTTTATGAGAGACATTTTAATGAAAAAGATGTGATAATTTGAATAAAGAAACATAATAAATAAATAGGTAATGTATATAATTAAAAATTGTTTAAAATTCACGATAAAATTCATTAACAATATAAAGATTATTTTTGGAATTATTTTTATGTTTCGAAATTAATAGCAAACAATTTAAAGAAATATTATCATTATTTGATTAAAATAATAATATGATCATGTTGTGGATTTCGCGGACACCCTGTGTAGCTTAACAGCCGTATGACGTTCAGGAAGGAAGTCCCGTCAGCCGTCACGTTTTTGCAAATATTTCAATCGATGCATCACGCTGCTGGCTACATTTATTTTCGAGTTGAACCTCGCGTTACGCATCACGGTTTGCCACCTGTAAATTATTTTTTCATTGTTTTCAAGTTTCAACAATAAAATTCTACTGGTAAGATTACGGTTTGTTGTAAATAAATTATTGTGTTACACATTTAAAATTAATTGCATAATTTGTTTATGTTTTAATGATGAAATTATGAAATTTACTATAATCCGTATGGTGAAGACAGAAAACTTTAAGAAATATTTTATTTAATGTAACATCTGAGAAATATATTATTTAATATAAATAGGTAATATTTCATTTCATTAAATAAATGTTTATTAGTGACAAGATGTAGGCGTTGTGTTTCAATTCAACGGCGCATTAAATAAACGACGCGAGCATTTGTCTCATTTAACTTTCTTCTTCTCTCTCGTATTCTCACATTTCACACTTGCTTATTGCCATTAGCATTCGTAAATGTGACAGCATTGCAATTTGAAACTCCTTTACGCGACTAGATAACGTTTGAAACCTTGACACTTCGCTATCATTATTAAGAGCAATTATCGAGAAAGTGTCTCTCGTCGAAGTACACTGAAACCGGGCGATTAATCAACCTTGAATCTCGCTGATTACTTGCGCGCGTGCAGGACATTGCCGCAGCACACGTGTCTGTCGACCGTTGCATATTGCAGTCCAGCGTTAATAACTCTTCGCTCCCGTGACGTAGCAACGAGCGCAATTAACGTTTCGTTTTTCTCCGTGTTCCAAAGAGCGTAAAATCGATCCGCAACAATCCACGTTGCAATTCCAGTAAGCTACGGTCGTCACGTCGTATCGAACACAAATACAAAAATGTCATTTGTTGCTTCGATTACGTCGCGTTGATCTTTTTACAAAGGAAATATGTGACTTTTTTTTCCCTTAAGCTCTCCAAATCTGAACGAATGCCTCAAAGTGAGTTCGTCGGAGGATCCATGACGTTCAATAAATATTTATCCGTCGCCATGGGCTTTATTAGTAGCAAACATTTGTTCGTATTTACGACGCCGCGAGCGACAAATAGTACCGATAGAGAGTGAAGGGGGACAGCCCTCTCTTCGCTCGTATACGCATCTCTCTCTCTCTCTGTGCCGCCCATAAACGGACTCGACCGAGCGAATAATTTATTACTCGCAACGAGCGTGGCGAGATTTGCATAAAACAGGGGTTTTCGCGCTCAAATCGATCGCGAATCAAGCACGACATTCGCTCGCGCGTGCTCGGCACTTACGCACGCGCCCGTTACAATAAACAAACGTATGCACGTGCTCAGTACTGTGCACTGTGTTTAGTATTTAGATTTAAACATTTAGATTGGGAGATTTTCTATATTGTCTTTTTGGCAAATTTTACTTTTTATACTTCTCGCTAAACAAGAAATTAATAAAGTATTACAATAATTGCAAGCTAAACAATTTTGATTCTTTTACAGTACAACAAAACCTAGTATTTATTTAATTTTATTTTACGCTTGTGATCAAACAATATGGCAACGTTTTTTATTTATACATTTGCAGAAATTTATATTTGTCATATCCATTTATCTGCAATAAGCGTGTTTCTCTGGAAGGCAGATGGATGGGGATGTTTTCCCTCTAACTAATTGTATCTGCGGCTGCTTTAATATTGCATCCTTAAACAGCGCCGATTATATGTATACCGTGCCGTGTCGATGCGCACGATCGATGTGATTAATAAATTAGCGCGTCGCTGCGCCGCTCGAACGAATATCGCAATTATCGAAAACGCAGTAGCGCACGCGGTGTTGCATTATGAGCTTGTGAAAGCGGGTTGCATCGCGTGTGCGAATGATTAAGAGGATAATTCCCACCCTCACCCGATCTATCTCTCGTTCTCTCTTGTACACCAACAATTGACCGATTCATTCTGATTATCTTGGATCGCTTCGCGTACGGATCGACTTTCCGAAAATTGCGTTCGAAATGATAGCGATCGATCGTATTCGCGTGTTCGCGGGCACAATCGGACAAAAGTACCAGTGGCGATGCGAACACGATATAAAACGCATTTACCGTATTTTTAGTTAAAACCGACATTCGACGTTACGTTTGGGAATACGCTTTTTCTGAAATATATCCAGCACTATTCGAAGTACTTCGCGTTACGATAGGTATTTTATTGACCACCTATCGAATAAATTTTTTTTTCACGTCCCGGACGTATTTTTCTTTTACGATCTATATAAATCGTGCTTTTTTTTTTTTTAACAAAACGCAGTTTGTTTGCAGGTCAATATATATATTCAAAATTTCTTTAAAATCATTATGTAATATCGAACAAAATTCTATTCTCAATTTTTTTTCCTTTTTTTCCCCTCAAACATGTACAACAATGACCTTTGTGTGATATATTGCGCCATACATGCTTAAACATGCGTAAATAATCAGTGTTTGTCAAAATGTAACTCTATAATGCTATTCAATAATTTATTAGTTTTGAGGCCTTAATCTTAATCCGGATTATTTCGTCAACAAGCTATTCAGATGCTAAAAATGAATAATATTGCCCAAGATTGCAAATACTTTCGTGGTACATTAATTTCAAGTGTTATTTTTCGCTGCTTATCGCAGTAATTGCGTCCCTCTGAAACGAGGATTTAATTTTGTTTGAAAAATGATGTCATGATCTCACATCACATGCGATTAACAAATCGGATGAACCGAGTTTATGTAACCCAACGTATATTTTGCGTGAATCTTTGTATTAAAAAAAATGTTAGTATCAGACTTTAATTCAAAGTACAGATCCTTTTAAATAATGAGTTTACGAAATAATATTGAAAAAAGTTTTTTTTATGTACATATTTTCGCATATAATTCTATTTATAACGGTACGGTTTTGTGAAAATTATGCCATTTCGTTATCACATCTTAATTCCAAGTTGGACAGTCAACTACGATAAGAGAAGGGCAACGATCTATTTGATCTTGAGGGCAAACATTTGCTTTGGGTACGAGTGGACGCTTGATGGGGATATAGGAGGGGGATTTCCTCGTTGAAATCCCGTGGATGACGAGGTCGGGTTATTGTAATTAATAACCGCGGAGTGCGGCGACCGAGTAAAACCGGCAGGCAGAGCCATTTCGTTTGAATGGACCGTAATTCAGCGTCGTTTCTTCTGAATAGGGCTTAATTCTGGACTTGCGCGTTACCCCGTGTCGCGTCTTCCGCAACGAGATTGGTGTGCGAGGCCCACATATAGGACGTTAAGGGTTGATTTTGATGGATTGCCGCTGTCGTCCTTGTAGAATTTCAACGAATCCCGCGGGAGTGTCGTCGTGGATGCGTCGTCGCCGATGACTTGACAGGGAAATGCACTCAAGCATGCCGCGCGTGTGCTCTCTTTACCCCCTTTTTTTTCCTTCTTCCTCTCGATAGTGTCGGATAGCGAACTAATTATCTTTTTGTAATGCGGAAGTTGCTTTCGCTTTTAACGAAGTCGTGTTATCACGACGATCAAGGGGTAATTTTCTCGTCCGCTTAACCGCGTAAACACTTTTTGAGTTTAAATCAAGTTAAACGTCCAACGTGTAACTCACGTTAAATCGACTTTATCATCCTATCACGTAGAAGATGGAAGTTGTTCATCTTTTCTCCTATAAAACTTTATCAAAGAATGAAATCTCATTGGTACATCATTTCGCCTCTTGATATTAAGCGAATTATTTTTACAATGTTTTTTTTTTCACTTACGTTCGAACGAAGATAAATTAACCAAAGAGAGTATTAGAAAGAGAGAATTTAAATGAAAAAATTAATATATTATTAAAATAATATTAGGTAATTTTTATTAATATTTTGATTCGATATATCAAATCTCTTTAGAACTTAAACTAACTACAGCTGCATCATAATTTTATTTGTTCAATTGTGTTCTCATGACTATCAAACATCTGCATTTGACATTAAACTATAATATTAATTCAATATTTTTTCATTTTGTCATTATATACCTATGTATCACATGATTTATTATGATAAAGTTTGAGTGCACGTAACTTATATGTTGCAGTCTATTATTTGAGACAGCAACTATTAGAACTTTCGGTAACTCGTATCTTCTTGGCAATTTTAAGGTACGGGGTAGCTTCGCCGAGCCAATAAGTTCCCGAAGGGTCGTGATATATAAACGTCGTTGCATGTCGCCAATACACAAATTAGGGCAGCACATGCTCCTGTTTACCATACCCATGTATATTTATGCTTTCGCGGGCTGGCGAGAGAACACATGTTTCAACAAAAAAATTCAAAAGTTCGTAAAAGTCTAACGAGCGTTTGTGCGGAGGTAAATTTTTAGGCGGGCGTAAGAGGAATGGTGAAAGTTTTCCTTCTTAGAGGTAGAATTACCGAGCACATATATAACTGATACAATTGTAAATAACACGGGTTGGCATTGAAAGTTGCAATTTTCTTCAGAAAAACGTAATAAAAGTTAATTATTACTGATTTAGAATAATTTAAAAATGATAGAACAAGTGATAAATCAATATTAATGTTAATAAATTAATTAAATATTCAATTTTCCACCAACTTTAAAAAGTGTTAATGATTGCGCTACTAATTTATTTTTATTCGACGTACGTGATACATTTGATTTTTATATTTCAATAGATAAAAGGTAAGAAATTTTATTTAGGAATTTAATCAAATTTTTGTAACAGTAACTATCTAACAGTTAGTGATTTTAATTAAGATGTTAGGTCAGCTTAAATGGTTAGGACGTCAGAAACATAACGGATTCAGGTTGCAAAGCTGCGAGAAAAACAAACGCGAAGCGTATCCACCTCTGTTGGCGATAATTTCGTGGGAGCACATATGACGCACATGAAATACGAGTCCGCGCCAATTAAGTTGTTTGCTCGCACGCTAGTTATAGTCTCGCGCAAATAATTCATTAACGAATGTCGGCGAGGTATCGTGCGCATGGGTGGATGAACCGCTCGTCGGAGTCAGCAGGTGGTTTAAAGTCCTCGAGAGTCGACTTTAAGCTTCTTCCACCACGTGAGTCGCTCACGTAATATCATGTTGCGAGTTTTCAAGACAGTTACTGCCGGCAAAATTCGCCTCTCGGCGCGCCTTCGCGTTCGCGTCCGGAATACTTACGTCGGATTTTCGAGCACCGATACCTGAGGCATCCTGAGGCGAGGGAATGGGCAAATAATTGAATTTAGATTGAAGGGTTGTTTCACGACGGCGTCTCTCCACTACGCCGAAGTCGTCGTCTCGCTTCGTCGATTAATTTGCAGGGTTTCTCTCGCGTGTGCCTTCAATCCTCTCTTCGCACGGAGGGTTCTTATCGTGTTCTGCAAGTCTTCGACGTGCGGAAAAACACTGTTCGGATAATTTCGCGCCACCGCTCTCCGTTGCTCTCGTTCTCGCCGATCGTTTATCGTTCCGTTTAAAAGCGCTTCACAGGAAAGACATTTAATTTATGCAAAGCTGCGATTGCAGCCGGCGATGGAAAAGCGATTTTAAGTGTTTTCACAGGTCCTCGGCATTTGCGTATTATTTGCGAAACGCAAGACTTTGCAATTGTTTCATTGATCGCGAATTAAGTATCGTCAGTACATATTAACGAGATTTTAACGCGTGCTGTTTTACTATCATTAACACATTTACCGCCAGGCGTATTTTGCATGATTTTCCATTCACGCCAACCATTCAAATTTTAAAAAAGTTTTTTGGGTTTTTTTTTTACAAATACGAGCAATTGCGGATTTTACATAATGCATTCATCGAGTAACAGTCACCGGTGATCAGCGAGGCGGAAACGGAAAGTTCAGTGCTGCTATCGTGATGAATATAAATATTAAAACGCAAAGATTCTAATTTTTAAATCTAGGAAATGTATAAAGAAATTCATAAATGCAGTGTCCGACTTCATAAATGACTAAATTGTCCGCTTTAAATAAGTATGATAAGCCATTCGCGTAATCTGTCTAATTTCTTCGCGGTGCATTACCAGCCAATTTTCATATGTAAGGAGAGGAAGTTCATGTGTTAAACATTACAGATGATGAGATGTGATACGCCGACGTGGCCGCGTATTTAATATGCGAGTTGCGCAACTCCGAACATACCGTCTGGTTCCTATACGCGTCGCGTACAGGCACGCGTGCATATAAAAGAAAAATGCGTTCCTCCGGATGCGAGGAATATGACTTCCCCCTCTTTCGTAATTTTTCCCGCCTCGAAAACGCACATTCTTCGCGTCGTGACACGAAAGGGGGAGGGGGAGGATGAAGGCAGTTTTTCTGTTTCTCCGTTTTTTAGATTGCGAGCCGCGTTCTCGAGCGAAACTATGGCATCGCGAGTATTTACGGAACCTGCGTGTGTTATGAATTATTAATGGCCACTCGGTACAATCGTACGCGTCCGTGGCACGTCGGGCTAAATAAAGCATTTTTCATATCGCGTAAATTACGCGCTCCCACAGCACCATGGCGCATTCTCTCTGAGTTGGAATACGTTACCATCGATGTAATTACAAAGCTGTTCGTTCGAAAATACGCGCGACGTAAACGAGAATTCGGCCCGTTATTCCATAGCCGCGCGAACTGAATTATTTCGAGTCTCGGTCGCTCTTTTGGAATTATTTAAACAGTTTCGACGGAGCGTTCTAGTGCAGCTAAAACACTATTCATTTCTATCCAAACGGATTCTTGATGAAGAAATGCGAGCTTTGCTTTCCGTACTCGTAATGTAACTTCCCGCATTCGTAATGAACTTTGGTATATGCACCTCATTAAGAGTGGTCGTATTTAACAGTTGCTCATCGAGATCGGATTGCGGAAATTCGCGAAAATAATTCCCGCGTTTTGCACCGCGTGCAAATAATGAATTTGCAATGATCAGGAAAACGTTGTGAAATGTATGTGCCAATAAACGTAAAAAAAATAGATTACATTTATGTTAATATATATTCCATCGGAATCAATGTAATGAAATTCTGATAGCCTGATAAAATTATTAATTGATGCACAATTCACATTTTTATCTTACGCGTATTGTCGAGCAAGTTTTATTTTAACCGCAGATTTATATCAACTTTTTTTTATCGCGATCTCTCTGTCGTTTTCAAATATTTTTTAATGCAAATGTTAATATTTTCGAATAACAGCCACACGAATTTTTTGAAAATCTGTATTTTTCCTAGTGTTTTTCTCATCTTACGGTAGAATAATTGAATATGTACTCGGAATAATATAGAAAACAAACTTACTAATTAGCTAAAGTGTATTTACCTTTCATTATATAAAGATTGTATTTCTTTTTTTTTTCCATTTTTACATGATTTTTATTAATTTTGTCAGTATTTTTAGCTGATGCAATGAGATTTCGAATACGAAGACAACATACATTATTAGCCTATTATCTTATCGATGCACGATAAATTACCTCAGCGGAAATGTATTGCAATTAAAAACACTATCGAACACCCTCATTCCCATCGACTGCGTGATTTATAGGGGTGTAATTGTACTTGTGAGCATCGAAGCCGAAAGCTCGCGCGTATCGCTCACATTGCCGTGCAAATCGAGCCGAGTCAGGGGTCGGCCCGTCGAAATCCCCGAAGAGCAGCCAGGCGCAATTTTGTCGTGCGATTAATGACGGTCGCAATAATGGATCGCAGGTATTATTCAAGAGATAGCGCGGTTTCAAGGCGTACTGGACACGCGGTTTTCCCGTAGGTTATTGGCGCAGCCAAAAAAACTTGCAGAATATTTTTGTTCAATTGCATTGTCTGTTGATGATGCGACTATTGAAATAATAGAAAAAAATAACCATAGTTCAAATAGTTCTTAAATCGAAAACAAATGCAATGCGATGATATTCACGAGATCGTTAGTCGGAGCATTCCCGTACGCGTCTGTTTAGGACAAGAAGAGAAAGGTTGAGAGGCACAGCTGCGACGCGGTGCGTACACTTAAGATGCACAAATGGCACAATTGCCCCGCGGCGGTGGTGCCGGTTTGCCATAACATAGCACTAACTACTTGGATTTAAAGCGAGACAAAGCTCGTGTAACTCGAGCAGCGCCAGGAAATCTCGCGATTCCGGTGTCTTTCTCAGCCCCTTCGTCGAGACTCGACCTACGCCAGTTGCGACTACCTTCTATTTCTTAGCCTCCCACACTGTAGCACGTATGTGTGTGTGTGTGAACGACTATGGTATTGTTTCCGAGTGGCTGACTGGACAAATTAAAGTCTCAGCCACTTATCTGTCTGTTCGTACTTGCCTTTGAAATTCTCGTAATAGACTAGATCACGATATGAAAATATATTTACATTCTTCTGACATTTTCGATATCTCTTCCAAATTAGATAAAATTAAGATAAATATTAAAAATTTTGTTAGATATATTTTTTGCTTTAAAGATTTAATTAATTTAAAGTAACATATAAATATTTTTAATATTTCCGACGTTAAAAGATTATTTAAAGATTTGTAATTATTTGTTCATAACTATTGTATTTTTAAACAATTAATTATAAATTTTATTTAGCGCTACTCAAGTTTAACATTACTATAAAAATTTAAAAAAACTTGGCACAATTAAAAAAGCTACATTTAATACTACATGCGATGACAATAGGGAGCGTCACCTGGAACATCTTCTTTATCTGACACCGCTAGCTAACTCTATTAATTTAACTTCGTGTACTCTTCGTACCTTCAGGCGTCGGCGTAATTTCGTTTTTCGTGATACTTAATTTTCTCCGCTTTCTAGGCGCAATTTCTCTCTTAGGTTTTTTGCGGAAAAGAAGTATGAGCGAAAATGCATGCGCTCTTAGACACATTTTCTTTATGAATAATTCTCACGATTGACGACAACGTTTATTGAAGTCTGTTTTTTTTTTTCCTTTCTTTTGTTCGTATCGTCAGGTTAAAGAGGAAGTGCAACGACCATGTAATTATCACCAGCTATCCAGGCGACGAAATAGCACACAGCAAATGAGGAAATTAAATTTTTCTTTTCTCAAGCATTCAACTCGAGATGCGTCTCTCGTCTTTTCTCCCCCTATTGAACGAGCGCCACTATTTTTGCCGTCTCTTTCTCTCTTTTCCTGTCTCGCTTTTTACCATCTTTTACGAACGGTCTCTGACCGTTCCTCCCGACTAGTCCCACGCCCGTAATTGCGATCGTTAAAAAAATTTACTTCCGGGGGAGCATAAATGCGACGTGCCTTCGTACTTTTACCTAATTATAATAATTTCCTTTTGTCGAGATAGAGAGGAAAGGAGAAGGGAGGAAAGGTAGCGTGATTTTCAGGCTCCTAAAGGAAGATTGCACCCTCTCTTAAGACAGCAGATCCCGGATGCCAAAAGATAAAATTTACTTTATGTGAGAAGCTTACCCGCGATAAAGGTCCGTACGGCGCCTTCGCGCCTTAGCCTCCTCCTCTTCTCTTTACGACTTTATAAAAGAAATACGCTCAGTGGAGTGTTTACTCCCAGACAGAGTCAATGTTTGTCTGACTCGGCTCGGACTTCCACGAAAGACCAGACCACCTGCCAAAATTAGCGAGTCAGATCAAGGATGCGCTTCCCGTAGTGCTCACACGTCCCTCCGAATTTCTCGGCCAAGTAGCGTGCAAAGTCAATCAGAAATTCTCAAGGGAAACTTGCGCCGCTCAGACAAGCTGTTCAAACTTATTCCGTGATCTTGAGAGAAGCGATATCTTCTTACGACGTGATTCTTCCGTACCTCCGACTTCGCTAATACCGTCGTTACGACAAACGACGCTCACGGATTTCTCGATCGTAAGAGCGCGGGAGAAGTGCCTCCGTGAAAAATATCAATCTGTCGCCCAGCATCATTCGTCAAAGGACCGAGTGCGATAACCTGGACATCATAAATCCTTCAGCGACCTCTCATCGAACCAGCCGTCCAATCATAACGCCCGCTTGTCATTGTCTGATTCTAATTGGAATGAAATCCGTTATTGTCACCAGCTGACGCGCTTTTTACACTGACAGTTTTGATAAACTATTACTCGATTTGAGAAATTGATTAGTCCAGAGACAACCAGAAAGCTTAACATAAAGTGAATACGACAAGGAAATTAGAATTAGAATTTCACACCTCAAAGGGGAGGACGTCGGGATGTTTTTCTCGGCCGGAACTCTTTTGATTGTCAAAAATTCTGCCGCTTTTCTCTTATCGTCATAAATTTTATTCCTACGTGTTTTTGTGCGTCGTCTTTGTCCGCGTCTCTTGGGTTCTGTGGCTGCAACCGAACCTGGCACAAAGCCCGAAATATCGTTGTCACAGGCCCGGCCTTATCTGTCTACGGCTCAAATACACGTTGCGTTAAAGGCAACGCAAAAACAAACAAGTGCAAACCCGGCTGCACGTGTGTTTCGTCTACGTTGTGCAATCGGAACGTTGTGCCCGTGTGAACGCGACTTCCGCACTTTCTCAAACGCAAACGGAATCCCTTGATTGACCCTTATCCGGATGTTTCTATTTCTGCAAATGAGAGGCAATCGGATTTGTTTTATTCCTGTTCATTTATTTTTCCTAATAATAACGCACGAGGATAGAATCACGATTTTAGAAAAGAACGAAAATGATCACAGTTTATTGAATATTCGATATATATCTGACATTCGACGTTCCGAGAATATCGGTCTTCAATTTTGTTTATCAATTAATGTCCATTTCTACCAATGCAGATTAACTTTAATCTCGGTTTAACTTTCTATCTTTTTTTAGTCCTAAGAATTAGAAAAAGATGAAAAGTTAAACCGAGATGAAAGTTAATCTGCATTGATAGAAATAGACATAAGAGCGAAGATCGTTTTGGAATAAAATTTCTGAAATAGCAAGGGGCAAATTGTGTTAGAATGTTAAATAATGACCAATACATTTTACCGCGTTTGTTCCGAATCGAATTGAGATCCACGAATACAAATAATATTTAATGAATAGAATCGCTGAATTAATAGGAGTTGGTATGATGTACTTTTGCGAGAGTTAATTTTCGATGGTTTATATCCACATAATTCTGACAGAAGGAAACTTTCGAGGAAATTAACGTGCTCCTTTATTTAACAAATTAAATGTATTTGGATACTGTTCTATTAAGATAATTGAATCGTGAACAAATAAAATTTAATTAATTTTCATATATTTGTATTATTTAAATATTTGATTTGTATTATACATATTCGCATTCCTATATTTTCCATTTTTTGGACATTTTTCAGTGATTAAATATAATTTAATATTTACAACACGCACGTTAAATAAATTAAGATTTATATATTGAATAAATTATTTTAATATTTTTTATTTTTTCATTTTTCATTGTTAACAACTATTTTTACTTTTATTTGCAAATGTGTACCGCAAGGAATTCTACTTATTTTTTTGTATATTATTTTTTCCCTGTCACGATGCTGTTATCTGATATCCTAATCAATTTATTCGAGAAAGTTTCTTCGTGCCTTTTTGATGTTTCTCTAACTTAGGGGGAAAAAGCGGTGGTCCGTGGCAAAGTCGAGAGAGAAATTCGATCTGCGAACGTAAGGACCCGTTACTTTTACGGTTTACTGCGCGTATTATCGGATCATCGGCCAATAAGGTCCCGGCAGCTCTCGCGGCCTCGACGTTAATTACAGTCCAATAATCCTTTCCGGAGCACGGTACAAGTGGGAAATCCTCTCGTCAGAGATCATTTCGAATCTTTGTATCCTTGGAAACGAACGCGAATTAAGAATTAGGGAAACTTGCCGCGCGAAAGGACGCGATCTTGATCCTTCGTAATGAAGGAAATCCCGTCTTCCTTTTTTAGAATAAAACATTTGTTGATTTTACCAGTGAGCTTGTTGAATACAAATACCAAGATTAATTCAGATAAAATTAGATTCATTATATGTTTAGATAATCAGAATGATACTACCGAAAAAATCTGGAAAACCTGAAATTCTCATTTTTTTTCTTATTTGAAAAATCAATGAATTTTCAGAGAATTTTTGTTGAAATTGTTTATTTTATATTGTAAGCAATAAAAAATTAGCCAGTTGTATTTCATATTATATAAAGTATAAATTTTTTTAAACGTATAAGATTAAAAATATTAAAGATTTTATTAAATATTTAATATTTAATAAATAGTACGATAGGGTAGTAACAGTAAAAAATGATAGATTTATTACACAAGGTTTGAACTTATTTTAAAAAGTTTTTTTCTAATGTTTAAATGTTGATAATTCTTATTATATTACATTTTATTTTTTCCTGTATTTTTTTTAAATTAAAATTTAAATTCAAACAATGTAAAATATACATTTTGTGAAAACCGTTTATTTTCTTTGAAAAATTTTATAACTTTTAATTTTCTCTTTGATTGTGTAAATAGGATATAATACATTGAAAATATCTGAATTCTACACATTAATTTAATTTGTATCAAAAACGTTCTAGTTTGGCCAGGAAATTTCATTGAAAATATATTGAAAATCAGAAAATTCTCAGAGAATTTTTATTCGAGAAATAAAAAGATAGCCTTAATAAATGTATTTCGAAATTTTTATATGCAAAAGATCTCTCAATTTTTTTTATTTTAAGAATATCAAATCATCCATTTAATTCAGATTAAATTATTTAATTTCGATCGATAGGAATCTAAAATTGGATAATTTGTCACATGATATTCATTATGACATTCACAATTGCCATAATTTTTCCTAATTTTTTATTTTATTATATTTTAAGTTGCTGAAGAAACATACTGTATCTCTATATATAAAATCTTTTAAATAAGAAGCCGCCACATTTGATATTTGCAGACGATATTATCGGATGCTAGTGGATGCTGTCTGTGTTGGAACTAAATCAGATATCTGATGAAGAAAAAATTAGGGGCAATTTTCACTTCGTTAGAAGGCCGAAAACCGCCCTCAGGTTTTGCCCCCTTTCACTCTATGGTGCATCAAATCCCGGGGGACCGTGGGGCGCCTTTTCCATCCCTCTTCCATCGAGTTCCATCTCTTCCCCTTCTCCCCTCTTCTCTCATCCCTCTCTGTCTCTCTTTCGAATTATATCCTTTGAATCTACAATTATGGGGCGCCGCGGGCATGCGGGACACGTTTTCACGAAAGTTTGCGCGCCGAATACTAAAGCCGCGTGGCAAACAGGATCAATACCTCGTGTCGCAGGAAGAAGGCACACGATGGTCCTGTCCGTGATATCCCGCTGTCCTTTGGTTGGCCGCCCGGTCGTTTTGTGTGCTTTCCTTCCGTTCTTCCTTCCTGCTTACCGTCGTATCGCGGAGACGTGGGAGGACACCACCCTACGTCGTAAAGGACGAAGGGATATCGTGTCGCAACGCGGTCTCTTATGGTTCGTGCATTCTAGAAAGGGATCTTCCTAGTTTCCTCTTTATATATTGTCGAGAGAAAGTACCATACCGTATAATATAATTACACACTATGTCAGAGATAGCGTATATATTACATATATTACAAAATATAAATTTCCGTTTTGAAATATTTGATTTATTAACAAGATAGAGAAAAAGAAAGATAAATCTCTCCCTTTCTCTAATTTAGATATAAATATAATTCAGATCTTTTAAAATAAAAATAAAATAATTTATAGAGATAAATAATTATGCGGTTGAATATACAACTAAATACATTCTTTTTTAAATTTCATAAAATATTAATGCTTTAGATCCAGATTTTTCCCAGTCGTAACAACTCAGAGTTAAAAATAACTGTCCTTGGGTCCAAGAGCGTTTTGCTTCCTCTACATCTTTTTCCTATCAGTAACGTCGACTTGTCGTCTCGAAGCGTCTCGAGATATTCATCGTTCTTTTCGGCGGGAGTTGCCTTTCCTTCGGCGCAATCTGTCTTACGTGTTTTTTTCCCATTAAATTTCTTGAGGCTTTTTATCGCGAACGTTAACCCCTTTCCACGCCTAGAATGTTTGCGACAACGTTGTAATCGAGCGTGATCTCCCGCAAAAGATAAAACGAGTAAACGTAAACAAGATTCTTTAGCGATCGATATCGTTATCTATTAATATCGTCTGGGTATCACAGATCAAGACTTCTTGAGAAAAATAAATTCTAAGAATTTAAAATTGTGTGAAAATAATTTTCGCTATTTTTAATATTAATTAAATATAAATTAAACAACATTGTAACAAATTTTATGCTTTTTGTTGCAGGTAAGCTACTATTTTTCCTCTCGGAAAGTGCGAAGGTTTATTTACTATACTGAATAAGTAAGTAACTCAGAGATAAAATATTAGCATTTGTATTTTCTCTTGTTTTGTGCGTCATAACCATTTGCGTTGCAAGCATCACGGTCGTCAAAGTATGAAAGCGTCATGATTCTGAAAATCTTCATACACTTCCGTTGGCAAATGTTCAAGTATTTCCGAGTCTGATGTCAGGAACACTATAAGCAGCTTCATAAAATAAATCTCTGTCCATGTCATCATGCAATAATATTTTGAAGGTTTATCTTTTTCTTATCTTTTTTTGTGCATTATATATATATATATTTCATATCTTATATTATTTTAGAAATTTAAATATTTTCAAACTGCGCTATAAAAAAATTTTCTGTTTGCCACGTAGTTACACATAATTCTAGATTCGATGCACTAGATCTCTAATTAACAATATTGATTGTCTGTCTAATCCACCCGATAATACGCATTACGCGGTTGTAGTAGTGCGCAACACGAGAAGATATACTCTGGCTTACGTGTAGTATATGTATTACACGACATACGATCCTCGTTTAATTGCTTTACTCGTAGCGTTCTCTCTGACAATATTCGCTTGTTCACCCATCCAGAGCGATCCGGAGCGAAAACGGTCGATTCATCGTGACACTTAAAGTACCACCGAAACCACGAAGAACGACGTGCCCGCAATACGGTGCTGCAAAGTCCCAGGTGCAGCATCTTACGCGAATCAACCACGTAACCCCGCTTTTAGCACCGCATTCACCACTAAATGCGGTAGCTTGATTCTGGATTTTCTTATTATAGATTTTTTTTCTAAAAATCACTTTTTATAGTATAACTATACTTTTATCCTTGATTCATACATAGATAGAAAAATAAGGATACGATTTTAGGGAAATTAGTAAGAAGCAGAAAGACTAAACACAAAAAATTAATTTTATTAATTTCTTAAACAATGTAGGTAGGAAAAATAAATTTTCTTTAAAACTCTTTAAAGAGATTGATTTGCTAAATAATCAAATTTACGTTTGATATCAATGTTATATAAAAAATTAGCACACCTAACTATATTTAAATATGCAGTTCAAACCAAGGATTTCGACACAGAGTGGTTTTTTATGTCTCAACGTTTAAGAAATGCGATCGAAACGTGTTAAGTTAAATGACACTTTTCAATAAGATTCGACATTGAAAGGAATTTTTTTCTACGAGTACTGCTAAACGGAAACAAGTTCTGTCGAATACATCGACCGATGAAATTCGATATCGATGGATCCTCCCCCTCCCCCCTTTATCGAACTCTACAGAAGAAGGACGTATAAGGGTGCGATGGAGGAGGAGGGAAGGAAGAGAGAGAGAAAGAGAGGGGGAGGGAGGAAGTAGAAGAGAACGTTTCGAATTTCTCGATAAACTCTCTCCTCCATTCCCCTTATACGCATCTCTTCCCACGTGAAACAATGGTAGAGTGGCGTGGAAAGACGTCTCGAATTTCGCTGAATCAAAGGTGGTGCGGCTTGAGAGAGAAAGGGAGAGTACGCGCATTCGGGGGGCGGGGGGATAGAGGATACCGGAGAAGCGTTTTGCGGCGTGGGCCAGGAGTGAAATCGATTTTGTCTACGGCCCTGTGTGCAGCCATATTATCCCCTGTGGTTTTCTATAGTGTCATTGTTGGCGATGAAGCCGAAAGTGGGCGATAGAGAGAGAGAGAGAGAGAGGTGGAGGGGCCATGTTATAAGAAAAGGTCGAGAGTTAGAGGGTGGAAAGGAAGCGCCGGTCTGAGTGGACTTGGTCGCACAAAGCGTCTATATTACGTTTCCACTCTTATTTTTCTAGTGTCTCCACCGGATCCGACGGCACGTCGCGTCGTCATTGCGGCTTGCGTTTCGCGGTGAAAAGGTCCTCCTCTCCCTGCACAGAGTAGCAAGCTCATGAATTTGAATACTCGGAGTATTATCAGCAGAATTTAAGTTGTCTTATAAACACGAAAGTACGGTGTAAATGAAAATAATAACGACACCGCGATCCTGGGCGATGTAAACGTAATAGATAAACTGTTGATTTATACGAAATTGACCTTATTTTTATTAAATTTCATTCTCACAGAAATGTCTTTTGAAATAGCGAGAGCATCTTGCCAGATTGCACAATTATTCAAAAACGTATAATATAATATTTTAATTTGGAATAATTCTAGGGAGCGTTCCTTTCCGCAACGATACATGACATGATATCGCGAGACACCTTGTATAGTAAACTAGAGTTGAACGTGTCTGGGCATCGTGAAATTCACGACGCGGCTTTGCAGTCGCGCGTAATGTGTTCTCCGAAAGTCGTGTTTCGCTTCACGTCAGGATCGCGTTACAAATTAAGCGCGGAAACGTATGTATCACACCAGGTTCTCTCGGGCTGACGCGTTTTCAACGTACTGTGCTCGTTAGCATTCGTTGCGCACGTGAGCGCAATTGTATTACGCAATAGGAAACTAACCAACATTTAACACAAACCGAAATAATTGACTTGAAAATTAGAATTAGGAACAGAATATCTTTTTCAGTGTTCAAAGTGCGATAAAGTAAGTAATTAAAGTTTCCTGTACGCTACCAGAACATGATATGAAGCATTATTAAACCCCACTATCTGAAATTTCGGAGAAAATAATATAAAGAGAAACGAATATCGTTTTTAGCTATAAATAATTTAAATGTTTTTTTGCATCTTAAAAATATTTGTTTCTTAGATATAATTAAGCTTAAAGCTTTTAGAGCATTAATCTGCAAAGTAGGTTAAAAATTAAATTTAGTTCCCTACTGCATAATAGATGAGTTGAAAAATCTGCAAGAGAAAAATTAAAAATTCAACATTTCCCTTTATAATTCGCCACGTATATCTAACTCTCGTCGAGTTAGAGAAAAGAAGGTAAATGCGCGATGGATTAACCCGGATTAATTCGCTTCCGTTGTCGAGAAAAAAAATTCATTTCTCGCGAGCTGGAATATTAGAAAATGTAGGTTACTAGACTTTCGTGCGAGATATTGGTAATTATTCGTGCGCGCAAACAATATGTTAACGCCACGCCACACCTATTTTCCTGTCACACGAGTAAAAGAGCGACCTACGTGTAGTAAGTTAAAATAATTGAGGTCTGAGTCAGTCAATTTGACGATATTGATGACTAATAATAGTAATAGTAATAATATGATAATGAGTCAAGCATATAAACTTCTATTTACATTAAACTTGTTCTTATATATTTAGCGTACATAGTTATGATAAAAGTTATAATTATTTTTAGAAATTTTTTTTCCCCCAATTATTTTTATGTATTGATATGACGTCATTTATTAAGACTAGAAGTATCAATTCTACTAAGGTTCAGTAAACTCTAATATTTGAAGAAACCGGGAGCGCAATTTACATATCCCTTTAAATCCCTGTACAGTGTACGAACGTGCGAGATACCTTAAGGTGCGCATCGAGATTTATTTACTCTGCCTACGTGCTTTCTCTCGAGAGCAACGAGTGGCCGTTTCGCAAATCTCCCAATTGGCGTTAGAAGAAAGGGAGAAATGTATCCCGGGCCACGGCAACGGGGGATTGCGGTTACCTTGAAAATTCAATCTGAAAACTCGGGTGTACGCGAACCACTCGCTCGCGTCGAAGGATTAAAGGCGGCACGAATTGGATTAACGTCCTGTCCCGAGCGCTGCAGGCACAGGATGGATATACAACAGTCGGTTTTAAATTAAAGCGCCCTTGGGCGTGCCGTTGGCACGGATCTTCGCGTATGTTCCTCTCATCCGACCAGAAGGTGCGGTTAATTTTTTTAATTGAAGTCTAGCCGCACGTCGAGATGTTGTCTTTGATCCGTATAAACTACACTCGGTACAACCACACGTCAAACGTGGAAATATTCATACTAGAATAGTACAAGGCCCTTCGATGTTTTCCATTTGTCTCCTTTCCGATATAACGCATAAAAATTATTTCCATTACAACTTTCATGCATGAAGTTTTACTGAATTTAGAGTATGTCTTCTCCACTTTGCTTCAAAAGATTCGGATCGATCGTATTTTCCTTCGTCTGTAAACTTCAAGAAGTTAAACTTTTCTCGATTCTCCATCGAATTTTTATTTCGATCCACTTCACTTCCCTAGAGTCTCAGTTTTCATTTTTGATACCGTTTTTCTTCATTGAATCTGTGAGGTTAAAATTGTACACATTTTTATTTTAACAGTCTTTTAGAGAATATTATTTTGCGTTTTTATTAATACTAATTTATTTATTTAAAGAATACTCTTTGAAATTTTTATTTATTTTATTTTGAATGAACTATTTCATTAAATTTATATTTTCCAATGCTATTTCAAGAACTATATAAGGGGTTAAAGCAAACAGATTGGATAGATTAAACAGACATCGATTGGACGGTGATGTTTGACTTTCATGAATCGCTAATGCCAACCGTCGGTCCTTTTTTCTCGGGACTGAGCGCAGATGTAACTCTTTTCATGTCGAAGCTGACATACGCGATTTCCCCTCGAATTAGAGGTCCCCCGCTTTCATGGTTCAATTCCATTGAGCTAAATGCACGTTACGCGGCTGAGGATGCAATTAAGAAGTCTAGGAGGAAATTAAAGGTCGGTGGTTGGTCAAAGTTCAATCTAATCCTCCCTGTCAAGGCCTTGCGTTTCAAATTAAAGGGACTGTACGCTACATCGCGGATGATTCAGAGATCTTGTCTCCTCTATAATAATCATGCAAGAAAGTACATTCTTGTTCTGAGATGAGAAATTTGACAATCGATAAGAAAATTTGTATCAATTTTCAGCAGAGGGACAGAAAGATATGCAAAATATTTAATATTTAGTATGCTATGTATTTATCAACTCTTTAATCGTTTTTTTAATGAAACAGCATTCATTAAAATATTTTGTAATTAAATATCATTTATTTGCATTTTCGAAACTTGATATTAAATATCTGCATAATCAGATTTAAAATTAAATATTCGCGAACCAAACTTTGTATTTATCTAAAAATACCTAGATTTAAAGATAACCCGATAAATTAAGGATATTCTGCAAATATAGTTCCGGATTACTTAATCCGGATATAACGTGGAATCGGGGAAGCCAGATAACCGCGGTATTTTAAATGGAGAGGAAAGCTTCCGTTTAGCATCCCCCGCCTCTCTCATTTCTATATCTCTGTCTTTCTCCGGTCCGTATGACCGCAGTAACCATCGTCGTTTATACCGACTAGTCGATCCGAATTAGCCGGTCGAGTTTACCTTGGCTTGCAAAATCCGGCTTGAAGCTTACCGTCGTGACGAACCCCTCGTTAACCTCGACGATCGACTTTGGCTCCGGTCGTTGTCCGGAGGTCTCCTTAATTACCGTGGACCGACACTTTACCGTAGCTCTGACAAAGGAGACGCGTTGGCGACCAGCCGACAAGAAGTGGAGCGTGAAAAGGATATTAGAAGGCGGGGAACTACGAGGCGCGAGATGCTCCGACTTTTCAGCGAATAACATCGGTTTGTTCGCGACGGATGAATTGTCCGGAATAGCTATGAATCACGATTATCGCTTGAAAACAATGACTCCTGCGCGCGGCTCACCTCATACTCCCCGACTTTAGTAATCCTGATGCATAGGCAGATCCGATACTGCGGATCCGTGTTAGGGTATCTTTAAAGCACCTCCCCGTGACATGCGCGAAAATTATGTGTCTATCTTTGAAAAGCTGGATCGAAAAAAATCTCTCATCGGTATTGATGTCTCCGTTTCTATCTTCTAACTTGATTTATTGCATTAATGCAGCTGTTAGTATTTTTATTTATGCGGTTATAATGAATCAGTTTTCTTGGAAGAATCATTAAAATAGCATTTGGATCATTTGTTATGTTTAGAAATATTATATTATTTTTTTACCGCAATGTTGATATAAACATCATAAGTATTTAATTGAAAATTTGATATTTCATTTACATAAATTATTTAAAAAATTATATATATATATATACAATGTATAATTCCGAATCTATGCAATTATAGTTTAATTATTCTTAAATTTCTTTAAAAAAATTTTCTCAACAGTAAATTTATTTTAGATTACAAATTAAGAACGGACTCTTATCATAAATTCACGCGAAATAACAATATTTCATTCAGCATGAAACGTGATAAGTGTAATAATCAAAACGCGATAATGAATTCCACAGGATATAACGGTTTTCTAACGTATGAGTGTTATAAATTTTACTTTTACATTATCATGCAAAAAAGCATGCACATATTTCACATGCATACATGGGGCACAAGAGATAGTACTACATATTATGTAATGCTATTATGATAATATATTATAGAGGAGATAAAAGGTGCATATAGAGTGTCATAATTTACGATAGATGTTAATGATTATTCATATGAGCTAGGAGTATAATGTATATGGAGCTAGGAGTATAATGGATAACATCTTGAGTTATTATTTTGAGTTTAAATTTACTAGGCAGATACATTTCCTTGATATAATTCTTAGAGTGAGACTGTTACAATTGATTAATTCATACGATTTTTTATTTCTAAAATATTTTTTTACGATATAATTATCTGTTGTGTTTGATTTATTTTCTACTTTCTTGAAAGCTATTTATAGCGGTGCAGTTAAAGTTTACTGTCAATAAGCGTGCGCGAAAGCGCTTTCCCCTTTCGTTATTAAACTTGGCGTTAACGCTTCGCAAGTCACAAGGCCAGAAGTTCTTAATAACCCTTAATAAACTCAAAGCAGCAAACCACAGTTTATGACGAGATTTAACATTTGCAACCGACTTTTTGAAAATTCTTACATTATTGAAGCCATTATACAGAAATGAAGAGGGTAGAAAGCAGCATGAAATATTTTCGTTTCAATTCCCCGCAGAAAACTCTACAAGTTCTGCATTTCACCCATCTGAAATGTCTGAATTTTCTCTCTCTTTCCCTGCGGCATTAGCACGATTCTGCCTGACGACCGCCGTTAAAAAATGGCACTGTTTTATGCCAAACCTGATGCGCGCAGTAAAACGTTCTTTCTCGGAAAAGGGAAAAAGAAAGAGACACTGCAACGATAAACGGTGTACCTGCAGCACAAAAGCCTTGTGGGATGGCGAGGATAATATTTCTATCGATCTGTAAAGATACCGAGAGATGTTTCAATCGAACGAACGAGTTGTGGGTGGCAATCTACAAATTCATAAAATTCCTCTTAAAACGGCGAATGGCCATGCATCTTTCACAGATCGCTTTTCCTCCTGCTACTGCACGACGCGTTTTTATTGCGAATTTTTAGAGCGCTCCGCCGAGAGACGACTACCCTCGGAAAAAAAAAAAAGAAAAACATCGGGGAAAACGGACGTGCTTCGCCTCGACGTGAAGGGGGGGGGGGGGGGACCGCGTAACTTCGTTGTGGGGGGTTGCACTTAAGTCTCTCTTCGGAGGTGGTTCGCCGTCGGAAAGATGAAAGTGATATTTTAGTTCGCAGCAAGCAAAGAACGAGAGAGGGAGGGAGCAGCGTGTTTCGTCGAGCAGGGAAACCTCGATTGAACGACACGCGTCAGTGGGATCTCCAGGTTGCGTGTAGAATATCTAAAGCGGTAGAGCCTGAGCTGCCTTGACCATGAGGCTAAATGGGTTGTGCAGCCCTTCGGAGTCAGCCCTTTAGAGCGCAAATTTATTTCTAGAGAACATCGCTATTTTATTGCAAACTATTTTTTATTTTTACACGTAAAATTACACGTAAAAGAATTGTGTGAAGTAAATTTCCTTGGTTTTATTTTGTTGTTGCAGTCATCAAAATAACTTATCTACAAATTAGCTTGATATTAACATTTTAGAAATAACATATATTTGTAATAAAAAGTAATAGATGCACTTGTCTCATATGGCTGGAATTAAATTACATTCGACGTTAGGGGTTGGAGTGTATTCTTAGACTTTAATAGACAATTGTTATTTATGAATAAGCGTTTACCGCACTGCCTGTCATTTTATTTAATTTTCCACTGACACGCGTATTATACTTGGCCTGGTGTAAGGCTCGATTTGCTCGAAGGGAGACCGTGAACCACACGAGATACTATTTTCGTTCCATTTCCACGCACGTAATTGCTGTGAGCACACAAATGAGAGTATCCGCTACATACGATTCAGTCTGCACTATACGGAATTTACATAAACAAATGTTACTGATCTTTGTTTCTCTTGGATGGTATTGTTTATACACTTCGGGATGTTGCTGTTGGGAAATGGTATTTACAGAATTATAAAAATACACACATGTTTAATGCATTCAATAGCAACTATTTAATTATAACTTTATTGCCAGTAAACATATTAATTATTATACGTGTACAATATGGAAACATTAATTATATTTTATTGTATTTTCCACTTTTTGACTTGTATTATTACCGATATATGATTTTAACGCCGAATTAATATATTACCTCGAACAATCGATATTTAATCCAAAATGGTCGCTCTTGAATAATTATGCATGTACTAAATCGATAGGTGCTACATATGTACTTAATATTTCGTACGGAAATATCTCTGGCTACAAGAGAACTGAACATGAACAAGATCGACGTGAGCTCGTTAAATATCCCGAGGAAATTAGGAGTCGTGTATGTGCACGAAAATTAGCTCGAAAATTATATTTTGATTTACGAGTGGGAAGGGGGCCCTGCGTCAATGAAAGGGAAACCTTTCGATCGAACTTGCGTCAGCAAGGGTAGTCAGACTGCTCTCTGTTTTTCTTCATGTAACGTAGTAGATACATTGCGCGATCATGGGGAGTGATGAAGGCGATGTGGATGGCTGATTGCCTTTGTCATCGAAAAAATAGAGATGACGTCATTTCCGATAGTATGGATTTTAATCTTGAATCCTCTAAATATAGCGTAAAGCGCGAACATAAAAATATGGCGATAGGGATGACGATGTTAATTTTTTTTATCAATTGAGATAAATTAACATCATATTTTTATACACTGAAAAAAAGATTGATTATAATTGATTATAATAATCCAGTCTTGATTAAAGTTACCAAGAACCTTAATGAAATAGTTTCAACTAAACATAGGTCATTATAACAAAATAATGTTGTAAAAATGAAATGGTCATAATTATTATTAAACGTTTTATTATTATATTTGGTAGTAATAATTAAGTATTTCAAAAATTGCATTACTAAATACATCTTACAAGTTTACCTAGAATTTTTTTTTCAGTGTAAGAATGTAAAAAATAAGTTTCAATTTCACGTTAGTATATGATTTTACCTGAATTTTGATAAATTGAAATGAATCGCATTTTTAATTCTTAACATTACAAACTTGAATTAATATTAAATACATCAATCTTTTTTTCCCTGCAATGTCCTCAATATTCTTCTGGTATTCTCAATTAGTAGGCGCACGGAAACTTCGCATCGCTTGTACCGTCGTTAAAATTCTCAGTTAAAACGAACAGCGCGTTATACGCGAACACGTGCGATATAAGGGATGTACGTGTTCTCGTATTCGCACCCCTCGAGAAAATCGTAGATTGTCGTGTATATGCGGTACACGACGCATATGCGTGAACGTGCCCTTGCACTCGTATTTGGATCCGGATGAAGAGAGAGGACGGAAAAGCGGGGATATATACGTATACGGGGCGACAGGAAAATTTCCTCTTTCATTGCTCTCCCCCGACGGGTGAAGTCGTTTTGTCACAATGGTGATAAAAGCGACCCTCTCGCTCGCTCTTCCGTTTTCCCCGAGCGATGTCGACGCTACGCTCGCGCGAACGCCCCCGCAATTACGCTGTTTATGTAAGGGCGTGGTTTCCTCGAGACTAATTCGAGGCCGCACAACGCATCTCTCCTCTGCAGCTCCAATATGTACACGGGGTATACGTAAACAGAGCCGCGAGCTATATCGCTTTGAAGATTGGCAGATTCGGCTTAATGGTCAGCGATGACCTAATCGAACTCGATATATGTAGTGAATCATACGAAAAGGGCGAGTTTCTGATCTACCAGGCCCTCAAAAATGAATATTTTAATATATAATAACAATATGAATATATTATACTAAACTTCTTAAATTTTAATATTTTTAAAATAAAGTAAATGGCTGTTACATAGAAATATCTTCACGTAATTTTTTTTAAAGGTTTGTAAAACACATTTTGTAGTCGAAAGTTATGTGTATATCATTAAAATACGGTTTCTCGCTAATAGTTGTGGCTTTTATCTTGAAAAGGAAATTTTAATATTTTTTTTTTATTTTAAATTAACGTTCTATGCAACGCGTCGTGCCGGCGGATACATGCAACGAAGCAAATAATCCATTATTATGCGACGCAACCATGTAGAACAGGTTAAAACGACCAAATAAAAAAAAACTCCATAAATTGTTAGTAAAATTCAATAATTCATACTTTTTCCAGCTTTATATATTTCTCGTTGTAGCATGCAGATATTTTGCTGTAGGATCATCAATCACAATCAAACTTGTAAAACAGATATTAGGTAGAAATATTACGTAACTTTTCCTCTTACGACTTGACACGTTATACAAAACGGTAAACTTTCCATTTTTCTTGAAATCTACATTTCAGACTGTTCTCATAAATTTTTTTTATCTAGGTTACAACCAAGACGTAGACAAACCAATTTCGTACCACAGCTATTTTTAAATCAAAAACTATAGCGAAGTCGAATGAAATAGAATCATGATATGTCAAGGTTTCATCCGATAAGCATCGTGCATTTTTTGCGTGCACTGTATACATTGTGCGTTAAGCATCTCCAACCGCGAAGGTCTTTTACCGTCGAGAGCAGTGAAAGAGCGCATTCGGCGTAGGAGGATGCGTGTAACGATGATTGACCGGCTGTTATTATTACAGCATCGTCGCGAGAGAGAACACGCGACGAGAGAAAAATAAACCGATGACTCCGATGGCACGGCGCAACGTATTCGAGGGGACGAAATCGTCCGGCCGGACATTTATGATCGTCATATGGCCCGCTGTTATTAATTATTGCCTCGCACCGCTATCCTCAAATATTTGTAGCGACTGTAGCGTCCGAACGTTTTTAATATCGACATACAAAAAAATACGACGTAATAAAGAAATTTCACGGTGCCATTATTTTGAATCGTGATCACAAATCAGTGAACAATGCACAAAAAATTGCAAAAGAATTGCATTTGAATTTTTTTTAATACGCGTATAGCTCTCCGATGGTAGAATACTTTGTCAAGTTTGTACTATTACATCGAAGAAATTTTAATTAATTATCAGTTAATAATATTCAGCCGACTTAACAGAGAGACTTATTTCAATGATATTTGAAAATTATATATATAGCATATAGCGGTGCCTTATGGCTACCTAGTACTGATTTCTGTTTGCATAATATGACCATTGCATTCGACGTTGTTGGCAGAGAACCAAAGAGCCGTATTTAGCTTAAACGTGAACGCCTAATATGAAGATAGCACGCTATATATTACGGAACAAAACGTCACATTTAATATTGAATAATCTGCACATAAATTGTGATTTTTAAGCTATTTTGTATATTATTTTTTAATTTATATTTTATTGATGTTGACGCACTATTTTCATATTATGAAAATCTTTATATTTGATTTGCTTTCCTTACATTTAGAAATTTTCCAACGTTTACATGGACTCTATACATTATACATTGCGAGTTTCTAAGTTTAACTTTGAGTGTCGCGCATAATCCATACATATTTGCGTTCCGCATTTGATTACGACATCAAAATTGTACGAACCAAAAACCGCGAATATTCGCCCGACACGCTAGATAACACTCTGGCGATCGCCGGTGGAGTCTACCGCCATAAATAGTACTCTCTCGCCTATCTCCGGTGGCTCCGGTTAAATTGAAACTTGGTTTACCCTTAAATTCCCGTGGGTAAGTCTCGGTTTAATCCCTCGGCGTAAACTTGGATCCCGATTTTCAGCCTCTCATTTCTCCGAGGTATTACCGTTTTCTTACGACTTCGCGAAGCCGAGTTATTTCGTAGTTATTCGATGCCGCTTTTAGAATTCCTCCGAAGGAAGGAAGCGAAGTGTCGAGGCGATCGAATAATCCGCATAAACGAAATTACACGGCAACAATTTCGCGCCGTTCGTGCGAGAAGGTGAGTTACGGTTATTTGATAAAATTTAATTATAATCCAATCTCTCGATGAAACACTGGAAGGCTTCTCAGGTTCAAATCTCTTCATGTAGTCTATTCGTTATGTTCTTCACAAAACAGTGAATAAAATTGACTTATATGTAGCTAAATGCGCGAAGTTAACCATGCGGTTATCCGGCACGCTTTTATGATTCTCATTATGAAAATGAGGTGCAGTATATTATGCAAATTTATCGTAAACCAACCTTAACGTAGTCTGGCATTATTAGAAATGCGCGTTTTTTCGCGAGAAGGCTGCAGAGCTCTATCTTCTCAATGTCGAAAATTATCGTCGCGATCAAAGCGTATTCTCCTTAACGCGCCAAGAGACGTATTTCTGAGAACGGCACGTTTTCATAGGATCAAAGATAGAGCATGAACAGACTAGACACCCTTCAGCACATCTGGATCTAAAACATAAGTAAATTGAAATATTTAATATAGTAAAATATACTTTGAATACATTTTTACTATATTATGAAAATAATCTAAGGAAAATCAGAAGTTTTATTTACAATATACCACTATATTTATTATGCAACAATTTTTTATTAAATTTTTATCAAACAAAAATACAAAAGAAAATTATTTTAGGAAAATAATAGTTTGATACAAAATAATCATTGAACATTTTTAGAAAAAAAAAATGTAAATGATATGAAGATACTTCGGGAAACTTTATTCAAAATAAGATAAAAATTAATTAATTAGAAATGAAATAATTCTCAAACGGATTATTTTTTGATAAATAAATTAATTATTTGACATATAATTGCAAATTGTATGAGACGGAATATTGCCTGAAAAATAAAAACATTTAAATAGATGCTCAGAGATATTTTGCTTTTCAAGGCGACGTAGGATATCTGATACACCGTAACGCGGAACTCGTCGTGGAAATGGCACGCAAAATTTTATGCAAACGCCCTCGGATATGTATATACGCGAGAGACGAAGGCACCTGTACGTAAAGCAAGCAGGCGGTTCGCGTTGATACCTGATGCGCCCGTAATATGTATCTTAACGAACGCAACTCCAGCTGCAACTTTCCCGGTCGAGAACTAACTTCGCGGTCGAGCTTCTATCCGAGTGCCGACGCCCCCATGAAACTACATCTTACCAGTTTGGAGTTCAACCGCGCGGAAATTTTCCGGACTGCGTGCCGTTAATCGAGTAACTGCGCGATTGAATGGTTCTATAGGATAACTGGACGAAATGTTGCAGGAAATCTCAAAGTCTACGCCGTTTGGAAACTTCATCAAGCGTTTTGCCCTGTCTCGTTACAGAGAAAACTATTATGTGGATGCTGCGTTCTTATGGTTATGTCGGAAATAACGCGATAACTTAATCGCAAGAATTGAGAGATTTCTGCGAATTTATTTTTGGAAATCTTTTAAGAATTTCAATGTGACGCTTAATTATTTAATAATTGAAAAATATGTAATATGTAAATTGCATTATACCGTTGTATTATTGTAAGCATTAAAAATGACATAATTGCTTCATAAGTCAAGATTTCAAATTCTCCTTAAACCTCTTTGTCTTTATCATTGCTCACTTATTCACGGGATATTCAATGGTAGCGTTGCACCATTTTCGGTACCATTATTAATTTCGTTCTCATTAAATTAAATTAATTCCTCCGGAACCAACGGAAATTTCGCGGCACTATGCGCTCGTGCGAAATTCAACCCGGCGGCACCATTATTAATTTTCTTCGAGCACGATGAAGCGAGAATTTTTTTAGTTTTTTTGTTTTTTTTCCTCCCCAACTAAAACCGGCTTTGCTCCAGTCAATTTTCGACAATTTACGTAAATGAGCTTTGTAACTATACGTTCAGAAAAATTTATAAATCAGTATTTAAATAATCCGTAAATTGTTAAAAATTATGATTATCTATTGAGAAATGTTAGTATTGAAAAAATGTTTATGAATGCTATTAAAACTTTTGTGTACTTTCTCGACTTTAATAATTTTACAAGGACGTTTTCGAAGAAAAGATTTGTTTGATACTTTTAAGAAAATGATTATTTAGATAAATAATTGTCTAGTTTGCAAGCGATCATTTTGCCATAACTTCGATTTATAATTACGTGAATTTTTATGAAAGGATAATGAATTTTCTGCACCTCCAGAGAGAACTCTCGCAAACACTGAGAAGTCTTTGTGTTTGTTTCATATAATAATGAAATCTGTTGATATTGTATAAATTTTTCGTGCAAAAATGAAACCTTTTTTCAAAGTGTACAGACTTTCACGAATTCAACTACCACCAGCGTGCAATATTGCAATCAGAATTGGAAATGAACCGGTGCGATATGAATCGCTTGCATTCTCCCGGTTGAAAATTAATAACTGTTACAAGATGAAATATTGAACGTTAATATTATTTCCGTTAACATCGGTATACCAACTATAATGTATCGTAATGGAATTTAATTTGTCTTTGATTTCACGAAATTTGTATATTTCGTTTTTAATGTCTTCACAATTTTGTGCATAATAATTCTTCTATTCGTGAACCGAGTGTAAGAAACAAAGTTCATGCAAAATTTATGCTGCATATAATTTCATCATTCGGGTCGAAATAATTTATAACTGTAATAATTAATTTTTTGTTTGGTGATTGCTATATTTATCTTATCAAAGGCTTAGTAATTTAACCATAATTCACCGCTTATCTTATCTTTTCAACATGTGTGACAATTTTTTTAAACATCATTGTCAGTTTAAAATAATGTACGATTAATGGAAGTTTTGTATAGAAGTTTTGCAGTAACTGTAAAGTTCAACAGAACCCACGATCTTATATTAAAAATAGATCCAAGATTATATTTGATTTTCTCATATATATTACTCTTGAGATTTTCGTTAAGCAAAAAATCGATTTCGACTTCTTGCCAACGAATACATTTCTACCGCTGATATCTACCTTCTACGTTGACCCACCTAGCATATATAACCAGTAGTTGTCCCGCGGGTATAACCGACGTGAAAAAGAGATCGTTGAAAACGACGATAGATAACGAAATGTCAGAAGCAAGAGAAAAGCAAGGAGAAGGGAAGGGAGATGCAATCATGGGATGGCGAGAAAATTCATATCACGCGGGACAGTCTGGGAACAATTCGTCGGAGCGACATTTGATCGCTGGAGTAAACAGAAGCGCGCGATCGATGCCCACGTTTGTGCACCGTGCGCACACATACGTGGATGTGTGTACGTGCACGCATATTTGATACGTCCGTCTTTCTACGGAGCGGAGAACGATTCTTCAACAAACAATGACATCACCGTGGATAAATGAGAGACAGTTTCTTCTCAACGTTCGTCGCGTTACGACGCCAATTGCGACGGATCTTTCCCATCCTCTGGCCATCGCGTTAATTTCTCCGCCATCTTCAGTCCTGCTAATTCGGAGACACGGATTTAATGCGAGAGAGGGGTTTTGTTCCCTGTCCGAGACCACCCTTGTCGTGCGGCTGCTACTAGGAAAAGGGGGGACGGGGAGAGCGAGGAGAGTCTCTAAACCGTACCCGTCGCGCGGCGACGAGTAATTTTGATATATCGACGAATACGTGCCAGGGACGGAACCACGCTCCGGGAACTGTTTTCCCGATATAATATTGCTCCGTCGGGATGCAACGGGATGTCGGCGTCCGTTTCCAGCCGGACTCGGCTCGACATAATGCTCCTCGACTTTTCTGGCCGGAAATCGATTGCGAGCTGCCGGCCAAGCAATTCCATGAAAACGCGTTCGGGATACCGTTCCGCATCGAAGGGGAAATTTGTCGACGGCGAGTGCAGATTCCGTTCGGGACTTCAATCTCGACTCCGGTGATGCGCACAATTTCTTCCTTCTTCAAATGTACATCCTCGTTAAACCGAATCCATTCGTTTGAATTTTTTTAACCGATACACTGATTTGCGCAGTAAATTTATCGTGATATATTCGCCATACTTTTACATTTCTTGTGGATTTCAAATTTTATTAGATAATTCGCTTCAAATCATTAGAAAAAGTTTTATTTATTTTTTCTCAACTTTGAATTAATCAGCAAACTGATAATAAGTTTAAGATTTTTAATTCTGAGACTTTATAGAATATCGAATTATTTTCATGAACAAATGCAAAACTATATTTAAACAATATAAAAATGCTTTAAAAAGTAACAACATTAAGATTTTATCGTAGTTTGAAAATTAATACCATTATACGTTCGTGAAAATCGAATTTCTTCTTCCGACATGTCAGCAATTCTCAAAATTAATTCTTAGGGCATCGATCTTCCTAATGAAATCATGTCGTAGTACATCCCCTTGATTCGTCACGATCTTTCTTAATCGTGACTCGCGGCGATAAAGCTACACCAGTCACGCGTTGTCCTTTGCCTAGGAGCTATCGACTCCGGAATGATAGCGAGAAAATGAGGGAAACAAGTGCCCCTGCAGTTCATTCTTAACGAAATATGACGTATCCGCTTGTCCGGGAGGGTGCGCCAATTGACCAATTCATCAAGATTTCGGCGCTTATCGCGCCGTAGCGACGACCCTTTTTCCGACGACCCCCTCTCTCATTGCAGAAAAGCCGACTTTCCGATTTTTCATATTTTGCTCGTGTTGACCCCTGCGACTCAGCCCACCCTGTCTAATGCAGATCGCCGGTTTATTCTTGATGGTCGATGAATCGATAAATCAGCCGCATCGAATTGCCGAGGTGACATATGCCGCGCGGAAATAAATTCCATCTGCTTATCCGTGGACATATTTTTTTTTTGGCAGAAAAGCGAAAATATGGCTCACCACGTGCCGACACGTGCCGATTCGCAATACTTACGTCCGCTCTATCTAACACCCCGCCTGTTTGTACAGATACATCGAGAGATCTCATTTTTGGCATTTCTGAGAGGGTGCGAATGACAAACGAAAATATTGTCATTTACATATAGTGTTATGTTATATATTTAAAAAAAAAATTGCAGTATATTGGAATCACATTCAATTGGTATTTAAAGTTATGTTTATAAAAATTTTTATAAATAACGTGCCGTGGTAAAACCAAATCGCGTTAATTCGATTTTTGTTAAAATTGTTAGTTCTGCAATATATTGTATAAAGTAAGAAGTTTAAGTCTAAATTTTTCTAAAATGATAATTTTACAGAGCATAAGTCGAAATTACGAGTAATTGCAGTCAATGTTAAATATGGATAATAAGGATTTTAATATTATTTATATTTTGCTACCGTTATTTACAGAAATCATATCGGACAAATTATCATGTTGTTATCCTTCGCAATTCTTCGTTACATTCGTTACAAGGGAAAATCAAATTCAATTGTTCAGATAAATCAATGAATGCGCAGTCGTTTTTGACGGTTTACGCAAATACGCGTCGAAGCGCGACATTGTGCGTGGCATACAACGATACAACATGCATTCCAGCCGGTGCAGATCGACGAGTGCATTTTTTTTTTTTCCAGGCGAAAGTGGATACGCGCGCGTTGAAATTAAATTTGGCGGGGCCAATTTAACTCGCGCCTCCGATTAATGGACCGTAAACGGGCATTCGTCGAATGCAAAAACAATGGTGTTCTCGATAACGAAATATTTTAGCGTTTATTTATACCAATCTATCATGCGCGATGTAGTCTTTATTAAACTGTCTTTGTTATTCGTAACTCGAGCAAAATATCGAACGGTGATGTAATGGATACAGCCATTTATCGCGCTGCCGTTGGTGGAATTACTTTTAATCGAGATTCAATGTAATGAACACCACGTTGCTTTTTAACCCGCATATCCCATTCCTCAATTTTCTATATTTTCCACTGAAAGATATACAATACAAAAAGATAACAGATTTCTGTAGCTTTTAATAAGCTTCAGTAATATAATTCTACGTGAAATAATAAATGTGTAAAATTGAGGCAGTTATTTAGAGATATCCTATTTACAGCGTAATTCGATACTATCGTAAATTAATAGCACAACAATAACATTATAATATTGTGTAATACAATATTAAAATACTGCAATGGAATTAGAGAATTGCATCCTCTACGAATAATGGAACTAAACAAATATTCACATTTTACGAGCATCCGAAATAATTACAAGAAGCCGGTCGATCAGACAACAGTCGACGATATTGAGGCGTGACGCGGAGATGTACGCCAGAGCAATCAAAGCGCAGCACGGTGAATGATGAAGAGGGGTTGCCATTAAAGGATGTATCTACTTAATGACAATGGCGGTGCCATTTGCATCGTTCTCTTTAGCCTCGAGGAAGCGGATAAGTGCACCGTCGTCGTTATCGTCGTCGTCGCCGCGCGGAGATGAGCGCGCTCCTCGTGGGCGTGCTGACGACGGGAGATCGTTGCACCGAACAATAATTGAGACAAACTTCTCTCCTTAAAGTTCAACTGGTGCGGCTAGTTACCGGCCGCTTCGTCGTCGTCTCTGTAGGACATACATTATCGGTGATTATTCGGCGGCTTAATAATCGCTCCATCGGAAGGAGGGAGGGAATGGAGGTGCATTGTTACCAAGAAACCGGCGTAATTGCATCGCGTGGGCGTAGATTTACGTCCGGTCGATCATTAAGGCCTAATTAAATCGAGACGAGATTCGACAAAGCCTCGTTACGACAAAAATCGTCAATGCACGAGCGTTGTTAATTGCACGATTAGTCGATAAATCTTCTTTCTTCCTCGTTGAGCGCAAACTCGCTGTCTTTCCATTCGTGATAGCGGATTACTCGCAAAGATAACGATACCCACAGATAACGATATACGATTCTCTTTGAACAGAAATAATCGCGTGACAGATCGTATATACCTTCGTGACAAGCGAATACTTTTTTCCTTAACGTGAAAAGAAAGTAGTTAATATGTTGAATACTTCAAAATCTTTCAATTTGCCTCGGCATTAAATAATTTTTACAGTTGCCATTTGATTTCAATTTTAAAGAAACATAATTTATTGTGATTGATTGTTGACACATTGATAAATATTTTTATACTCTTTTAATCAGTTACTTTTATCTGTTTCTGTTTCACGCTCATATATTAATTTTTATTGATTTGTCACATGATTTATATATTTTTGTATGTATAATATATAAAAATATATGCAAATTATGTTTTGGTACGTATTACATTTTAATTAACTCAAAATTTCGCGTAATAAATTTTCTGTTCAAACCTCGTTCATTACTGCTGATACATCATAAAAAAAAATAAGCCGACCCTCGTAAAAACCAAACTAACAAAGGACATTTCAGCATCTCCGCCCGCAGTTACAGCGCGATGGGTGCAGTAGTACATTATATCTAATATACATCAATCTCACTAATGGACGTCCAACGTCAACTCGCAATGCGTTTCGTCGCATCTATCACATAACACATATTTTGACAGAGAGCTCGCGAGGCGTGATGTGCTTTCATCAGTTTCTGATTTCGAAAAGAAATTCGAATAATCACGTCACCGAAGTATGATTACACACGCGAGCACTTGATCAGTCCGACGTTAAAGTACGCAGAACGAAAGCTCACATTTGACTTTTCTATCGTAATACCATAATATGAGCCAGATTCCGCATCCAACTATTCACTTTCTTCGTGGCGGACTTGCAGCTAGCAATGTGTAATCGGAGAGATATCCCGAGATTATGCTCCACTGTGCTGCGTTCAAGAGGGAGAGAACAAGAGCGACATTGTCGTCATTCGAGTGCACGCGTGTTATGACTGATCGCGGATTAGCTTCTTTTCATTAAATATAACAGCTACTCGGGGGAGAGAGAAGAGTAGAAACGGGCGTGACAGGGCCCTGACGGCTCTCTGGCATACCCAGTGCTTTATAATTGACATTTCTCAGGGGGTTGGCCCGGTTTCCGTCTCTGGTGTTGGACCGCGTGCGGACCGCCTCTCTCTTTCTCTCTCTCCTCTCTCTCGCGGAGGGATGCGCACCCATCCGATGTCGGTAGAAGGGGGGAAATTGAGATTGACAGTTAATTTCGTTGTGCCGCACGTAGTCGGGGTGGTCCGAAATTTCGAAGCGTTGGAATTGACCTTCCGCTCCGTTGGAAATCCGACCACCACCACCCAGCCAAGTATCGCGAGAACAGGAGATGTTCGAGGGATCTTCAGTCACGTGTATGTGTATCACATGAACGCGCGCGGCATGCCGGATTAGACGCGGAGGGTCTATCCAGCTTCTGTGATTTTGTCAATATTTAACGACGACGTCGCTTTTGTGTTAGCGTGTTTAATGCGTAAGGATTGTTCCTCGTATCTCACGAGGGCGAGATGTGTTTGATGAAAGTTGAATGTTAATGTGATTCCGATGTCAGAACTTCGGGTGTACTTACCGCTGGCTAAAGTTAGCACAGCTCGTTGGAGGAAACTCGTTAGAAAGATTATCTTTCTGTGACCAAACTTAAAAATAACATAAAGTACTTGTGTTCTTTGAATACACGTGTGATAATTTAATCAAAGCATCTGTAGTACCATGGCAGGAGTAATACTGATGCTTTTTTTGAATAGCAAGTTAAAAGGACCAAAATAAGAATTATCTATTTTTGGGTGTAAAATTAGGGGAAACAAACAACTGCTCTAAATTGTTATCTCGTATAAATCTAATTTGTATAAGATACCATGTTAGTATTTTTCCTCGACATTTTAATATCAAAGTATTAGTGTAATTATTACATGTGTCATTTATAATTAGATTATAACGCTCGTCTTTAAAACAAGACCGCGCACGTAGAATATCACGCATAACAAAGAAAATCAGATCTTTCACATTTAATAACCGCGTCGATAGCCCCCGGACAGGTCGCAGCAAAAACATCAAAGCCTCCCTCGGTGCTGGCGCATGTTTTGTTACTGTGTCATACTTAAGCTCCGTCCACCGGCTGCGTGACGAATTATTAATCTTCCGGTTTGCACGACAGCGACTAGCGTGGAAATTATTCGTACGCTGCGGGACAGTTTAATCCCCGATACAGTGACGACGACAACGGGGACCGAGTGCGGGAATTCGGTTGTAAGAACGTTCCGTTGCGAACATCCTTCCCTTGAAACCGGAAGATCAGGATTACCGGCAGAAATCGAGTTTGCCATGGCGCTCAATTTGCGACATTTCCTATATGCCTTCTTACCCAATTTTCACGTTAATAGGACCAGGCCGAGTGTGCCGGGTGGATCAATTTATTTTCACTCGACGCGGATCCTTTGAAGGATCGCTTCATTGACATTCAGTATTATATATCAAAAACGTAAAAAAAAAAATTGCAAAAAGACCTATATTTAGTTTTTATATTTATTTTCGGTTTCGCCGTTTTATTAAAAAACAATATTTCTCTATTAAACTTCAAACTTTCCTCTGCATGAAGCTTTATTTATATTTTTCACACTATTCCACGTATTGCTAGAAAAGTTAATACTCGACACACGTCTGTGTTTCCTTGCTGTCTCGTCTACCTGACATTTCACTTATTATTATTGCAGCAGTCATTTCTTTCGCCGTCCAGTGATTAATAATCCTACATTAATCTGCGCGTGCACGCGACCGAAAATGATCGCGCGATATCCAGTTATATAATGCTATGCTGTTGCACGACTATGCGCGCAGGCGATGATTGCGCAGGAATTTCGGCAAGAACGAATTTTCATTTCACCCGGTCCCGTGTGTGTTTGTTCGTGCATAGTGTGATGCGGTTGTACGGTATGTGCGCCTGAAATGCGTGCTTGTTTGCGCAAAAGGATTCATTGTGACCGTAGAGCATTCGCCTCGTTCCCGCGGAATTGTACGCGCATCGCACTAATGTTAGCGCTTATCGACCGTACAATGCAGCAGTTATCCTTCTCTCTCTCCCAACGGTCTCCATTGTAACCCGTCCACTTGTAATGAGGGCTTACATATAGTCGCATTAATTTAAACAAGATGGCACTTAAGCTGTGAGCAAAGCTCTCTGGAGAATATCACAAGCTCTGTCGGAGGTTATTACAAATATTTAATAGTCTGTACATTTAATTCGTGCATTAACAAAATTATAGGTATTTAACATACCGTTTTAGGGTTTTGTCTCATAATTATATTGGTTATACTATGTTGATTATATTCTACAATATTATGATATGGACGTGATTGAAATTTTGTTCATTCTGATTAGAATGATAAAGTGAAGAGTTTTATATGAATCTAATAGCTGTAAATTACATAGCTAGAGATTGGTATCGAAACAATATATTGAAAATAAAAAATAATGTAACATTTTATATAATTTCTTCTGTCAAGAGAATTTTGTAAAACGTTGTAACATTAGCCGTGAAAATTTTCCTTGGAAAGAAAATTCTTTCTAGATAATTTTCCTTGACATTTTTTACACAAAAAAATACACTCGCTTAATTATAAGCTAATTATAAGCTTAATAATAAGCTACTTTTACTGAATAATATAATAGGATGTTCATACCGAAGACAGCAAAAAATCTCGGAAAAGACTATTTTTATGTTAGTGGGCTTTAGAAAAACAAAGAGCACAAATTTCAGTCACGTTCTCGTGTTCCCTGCGAGTCACATTAATGACGCGCTTGCCGAGACGAGACAGGAGAATGAGAGAAGTTCACGCTCAAGCGTGAAGAGAGAAAGGAAGAGGGGGGCAGGGGGTAGGTCTTGGTGAGAAAATCGAATTTGATATTTTCGTTCGTTTTTCATTGGCAGCACGTGCGCGCGTGAAAATATCGGGCGGCGTTCACCCTCCTTTGCGTCGCGTGCGAAACGAGAATTTCTTATCTGCACGAGGCTCAGTCCCCCGTCCTCCCGTGTTTCCACCCTCGAGGGTGAAAGGTGGCATCGGGAGTTAGGGGAAACGTAGACGAAAACGTGAAGAACGGGAGAAATGCGAAATGGCAGCTGCGGCTAAGATCTCGGAGGCCGGCACGGAGAAAGTTGTTGGAAGAGGTCTTGCAAGAAGGCCGCGACTGAATTATTTAACTTGTGGCCCGTCCAGGACCCCTCCCCCGCAATTCTTCCATGTGCCACCCTTTTATTCGCTGGGACGATTCTCTTGAGGAAATTTAATTTCACCCTCAGCGGCTGAGAGAAGCGTCGAAGAAGAGCGCGGCCGTCTTTCGTACGACGAGCGAGCTCTTCCTCTCTTTCCTCCTCTCTTACGGTCGAAATGCTTTTAATTGGCCGTGGCCGGGCTCGTTAAAGGAGAATTTACGTCGAGGAGAAACGAGATTGGAAACGAAGAACGATGCGCTGGTCGCCCACGAATTTAAGAGGACGAACGTGGAAGTTGTGGGAATGGTGTGAAACGCGACGATCGATGAAAATGCAGGCTATCGTGTATATACGGTCGTCAATAGGGTCGATACTAGTTAAAAGTGGGGAAAATATAACAAGCCGTCTCTATCGCATGCAAATAAAGAATTTATTTGTGAATTTTGTTTATCACATTATTGATTTTCAGCGATTGAGTTTCACCGATATTTATAACGATCAGATATATTTTCTATTTTTATTTTCGGAGATATATATATTTCCATTATCATTTAGGATATTCATTTCAAACTCGATTTTTCGTATTGGCAACAATCAACTCAATTTTTCGAAAACAAATCCCGAATGTTTGCGCTGCTCGCAAATCTGATTGGCGTCAGCCGCGAAAAAGGGAGGAAACTACCGTGCGTTTACATACGATGCTTTACTCTCTTCAGTTTCGATTCACGACCAGCGATCACCGCACCATCGACTTACCCTTCGGCGCGATGGAAAAAAAAAGAGAGAAACGGCGACATGCCAGGAAAAGCCGTAGGGCAGAAGGAAAATGTAGAGCGAGACGCAGCGATGCGCGAACGCAGCTTCCGCAAAATTCGATGGATACTGTGCGCTGAGCTGTTTTAATTCCCGGTGGGTGCGCAGACCCACCCCGGTTTTTTCGCGAATTCGTCGGATAAGGGATTCCTTTTGCGCTCGTGTACCCAATATATACGTACACGACATATCGGGTTTCCCACACTTGCTTTCATCCGCGTACTTGGTTTGACATTATCGTTAGCGCCAAGTTTAAGCTTGTAATTAGTTACAGCATGGAAACTTCGGATACGCTTCTATCAATATGTCACTATGAACGTAAACTTGGAACGCTTTAACTCCCGCGGAACTTATGCGCACGTCAAAAGGAACTACACCGTCGAATTCATAGTCTCGACTGCGGCTATGAATTTCATTAGAGAAATGTAATTGATTCTTGTTTGGAGAGACCGTCGCGTTTCCCAACGCTCCTCAATTTCGGAGCGCATAATAAATCGATCCGTCTATAAACCCGCCACGCATGGCAAAATTAATATCACCGCATACGTGTCCGTTTACGGGGTCTTATCATTTTTATCGAAAATGTCCTTTACAGAATTCTGAAGCCATCCTGATTGTACATGGCATTTGACTGGACACCCCGTATGTACATTGCGTCGCCGACGATCGGTCTCGATGCCGCCGGCTCGGAGAACACGCGAAATTAATTCACCGCGGCGTTTCCGCCCTCTCGTGCGGAACGCAACCCCCGCGGGGGTTGCGCGGCCGCCGTTTGTCCAACTTTTTGCATCGTCGACCGGACGTCCAATTTATTGCCAGTCGCGGTATACAGCATCGCGCCGATATTTGCTCGCCCGGGAAATGCGCGACCGCTCGCCGAAGGATCGACGTTTCTGCAATTGCAATCTCGATGCACGCCATCCGCGTCATACTTGACCCCGGCGAATGCATAAATCAACGACGCGGATTCGTATTATCCGGAGATCACCATTTTACTACCCTCTTCTGTTTGGACTCTCTCTTTCACTCTCACTCTTTGTGTGCTTATAAGATAGATAAGTTACTGATGGCCCGTAAATTCTGGGACGAGTATGCGCGTGAAATTCTGCTTCCGTGTCGCAGAGGAAATTCGCTTTTATATCTTAATATCGCGTTATGAGGTGCAGATGAACTTTTTTAAAACGCGTGAATTAATCATGGTAATATTGGACTTGGTACTCTTGGCTCAGGAAGGACTTAAGAGGCGAGGTATATTTAATCTATGACAAAGACTTATTATATCGAGCACATAAATGGCGCTTTGTGACTTTCCCTTTTTATTACTAATTGCGTATCTTCATCTTCAGTTTCCGTCATTTCCATCGTGTACCATGCCGGATGCGCAAAGCGAGACGCGCTTTTGTGCTCGCTCTCGTATTTAATGAAAAGCGCATTTAATGTTGGGGTATTATGGCAGCCCTTTGTACGTTTTACGCAATATATTTCTATACCGCAACGATGAATGCATATTTTGCTTTCTTTTGATACTCGTAGTCGCACAGCGCCGAATAATGCAATTACTAATGCAATTGGAAGTTTATTTACTTTAAAATTGTTGTTTCCGAAACTCTCAAATGTGAATTATTATAATATTAGCTTTCGCATGGTATTATGAAATTATTAAATACTTGTTATACAATTAGTTCTAGGGAGTTAAGAACAAAATTTATCAAATTTTTTATTGATAGAGTATAGGATTAGATAAAAACTTACGATATAAAAAATCTATCTCAATAAACTTTCGCAAAATAATAATTTAATCAGAATTGAAAAGTGTCTCTTGTTTAAAATCGATAACTGCGGAATATTCCGACTTCAAAATTAATGTGCATCGCTCCAGGCATACTTATTCTAATTAGTACTAACTGATCTTTCTCTCGTGTATGCGCGCGCTTTTCATCTTGTTGGAAAGGATTGCGCGGGTGAAATGAAATTCGCCCGCGGCCCAAAAGTCTCGGCTCCGCATTGTCCTCAATCTAATTTACCTTCCGTCCGGCGTCAGAATTCCTCGGTTTTCGCGAATGTTGAAATTCTCCAGTCGGCCCATATCACGGCCTTCGAGACTGACGTTTAAACGGAAGTTGCCCGAATAGAGAGTTGGCGTCTCGGAATTTTATCGGTGCGTAGTTGAACTTTGAGTACGCAACAAAATGTTGAAGCACCTCGGTACGTCTGTCTAATTATGAAAGGCAGATTAAATGAAAATTGATCAAACATTAATGCTGAGTTCTGCGTGTAACGTTTACGAACGCATATTTCTAAATGCATTTCCGAAAATTTTGAATAACGCTTCGAGCGAATATTTAACAAAGCATAGTACTTCGACATTCGCGGCTGTCCATGTCGTTCTATTACGGTTAGTCCTTCCCGCCCACCAATCACTCTTTCTCTCGCGAATACGCCGCAGAAAAAGGATTGCACGCGAACGCATGCACACACACACACACGCGTCGATGGAGACGACAGGAGAGATGGGGAAAGACAACGATAGAGAACAAGAGGACGGACCGACAACGTCCGGAAAATTGATGGAAACTGGTGTGCGTGCGCGCGCGTGACACGATCGTTGCGTATATCCCGGGAAAGCCGCTGGTGCTGCTATTGCTGCCTACTGCTCGTGAATTAGGGGAAGATAGCTTTTAGTTGAGGCACAGTGCCGTCACCAGGTGCGCGTCCGCTGACTCCACGGACTGTCGGTATATAGCCGAACCCTTTTACCGAAATTGCCGGATATCGTCCCCTGCTGCGGCAGATCCCTCCCTCTCTCTCTCTCTCTCTCGATTCCCTGTCCTCCGTCCTCCACGGTACATCCTGCAGCCCTCGGCAACCGGATTTCCCTTCCCTCTCCCTCCTCTTCGTGGTCCCTCTGTCGTGTTCGGGTAAGCAGGTGTCGTGAAGTGCACTGACGAAAATTCTGCGGGGAAAATCTATCGCGCACGTTTTCTACTTTCGTCCGCCTCTGTTCATTTCTCGTTCTTCCCGATTGCCAACACTTATGCGCGAACGTTCGTTGCATTATACGTGCTTTGAAAATTTTATTTGCACATAAATGACACAATGTAAAAAAATGGGAACCATATTTCCGGAAAATTGTTTTTCCTCCCGAGCGGAAGTTGGAAGTCGGCCAAGGTAATGCAGTAAAAGACTGCAGATGTCATTTAAGAGGACATTTGTGAGGTACAAAACGAATGTAGACTCCTTTTTCACTTATAATTCACTTATAAAAAATCTATTAAACATTCTTCTTGTGTCTTTTTACTTAATTTCCAACTTCAGGCATCTTGGATTACTGCATTCCGAATTAAAATTCTGTTCAAGTTCCCGCGGAACTAACTGAAACGTATCTTTGAAACTTTAATTCACTAAAACCATCAAACTTTTTAATTGCTTATAATTATTTAAAAAAAACTTTCACATCTCGATTGTTATTTTTCAATTTACTTTCAGTATAATTAGTGCGAAGCGAACGTCGTGAAGCGGTTTCTGGGACGTTGCATGCATGTCGTGCATAAAGTATTGCGATGGCAACGCGATATACTTGCAGCCACTACGCCGGCAGCAGTGAGCTCTCAGATGGATTTTTTTGTTGCTTAACGCTGTCACACTGCGCGTGCAACTGCAAATGCAGTTATAAAGTAGAGTACCGTTCGATATTCTTTCTGTTCCAACCTTCAAAACAATTCGAAGCTAACGCGATATGCACGTGTACGACACGAAAATGCTTTTTCCCCGGATCGCTGTCACGACGTTGAAAATACTTTCCGTGTCCCCGTGTATACTTTTTTTTATCCGCAATCTCTAAGTGACATTCGATTACATCGAGATACATACGATGTCGAAGCTACTACCACGGCTTATCTATTCACATTATGCATATTCTAGTGCAAGTATACGATACACGATCCATATTTTTACGTCAGATAATAAGAAATGTATGAAAAATATTTTAATATTTAATGTGGAACATGCTGTAAAAAGTTTTTTTTTTTTCAATGTACATTTTACAATAATCGGAGCTATAATAAACTAAAAAATTAGAGATTATATTTTTATGGACTATCTTGTTTAAAGTCCGATAATTATTTCATTGCACTTTCAAAATTAATGCTACATAAATTCGCAATATCGGAAAATTAATAGCATGTGAATTTGCAATACGGTGCGCAACGGAGCTGTGTACTCACAGTGTTTATAGATCGCGTTGTGACTAAAATTAATACATTAACAAGATACGAATGTGAGCAATTAGACGAAATTGATCGTAAATGAGGTTTGCGTGAATTAACTCTAAAATTAACAACAATATTGTTTATTTATAATTTTATATTTGCACAATTAAAATATTTTATCGTTTAAATTCTCATAATACTCGTGTAAATTGTATCTATATATCTTTTTCAAATTAATACAATAATTATTTCCTGCTTAATAAATATTGCAAACATTCGTTGATAAAAGTTGACTCGTAGTCTTGAAAAATTCGTCGTTGTTGTGATTACAATATAACACTATTTTACATTTATTGTCTCGACTATTCCGAGCTTAGAATTAAGACAGCCGGTAAATTTGAGAGAGACACAAAAGGCATTTCCGTGATATATTGTACAAACAACACGATGTATCCGCTCAATTTTCCCGTCCGCGTTTAACAGCGGTGAATATATCAGGATGTATAAGCTATAACTAAGGCAACCGTGGCAGGACCGGAAGAGTCAACGTCCTGGATGCTTATCTCTCCCCGGCATTATGCAGAAACTGCATGGCTGCGCGCAGTCTACTTTATGCACCCGCTGAATGCCAAATAAACGAGAAATACCTCGCGAGGTGGTGGCGATCTTTCAATACGGCGCCCCGAGAAAATCGCAGAATCTTTCTTTCCCTCTTTCTTCCTCTCCTATCTTTTTCTCTTTTCTGTATAGTACATTTGCATACACATGCACACACACAATGCCAGAGAAATGCAATATTTAGATGATACTCCATTTAAATGATAAAATCGAAACGGCTGCGGACAGAGCGATCGCGCGATACGCGTCTCCGGTACTCTCGAGGCTTGTTTATCTGCATTATAGAAGAGATTTCTAGTGGGTCTTCAGCCATCCGCACCGAACGATATTAATTATGCATTGACAGGATAAAGACTGCGTGAGTAACGATATTCGAAACGTTACAACGTCACGGGACTAATGGATGATGAATGATAATTTTACCATACCGGATAATCCGATTTTTACGAAAAATATTCTGTCGTTATTTTTCAGATTATTAGAACATGGCAAAAAGGAAACTAATATCAAAATGCAAGTAATTACAGCGTAAAGTTTCATAAAGCAACTAATAATTTTCACTGAAATTTATTTAAAAATTTTGCAAGATATAGATAAAATCTTCAAAGTTTGATTAAATGTCTCGTATATTTATAAAGCTATGTTTTATTTTTAAATAAAAATTTACGAATTCAATGCGGCTGTGACTCGTTTTCGTTTCTGTTCTCTTTTAGCCTCAATTTCTTTTGTGTTTCTCGTTAGTATTCCGCGGCGTCTTCTTTATCAGGATATATTGCGATCCCCGAGTAGAGAGACGAGTCCGCGGTTTAACGTCTTTAAGGCTTAAACGGTGACTTTTACGAGCCGTTACGTCACGAGCGTTTCGCTCTAGTTGGGGAGAACTGAGACTGCCGCTCACGTGCGCCGGACACGCGTGTGCTTGGATGCACGCGTATAATATATGTATGTGTGCGTTCGTGTATCGTGTAGCACGTGTGTAAACGCGTATAACGAGACGAACAGGTTTGCCTCTAACGAGCCCGACCGCTTTTGAAGCCCCGCCTTTTAGGGACATGACTTCACGTACGTACAATTTTGCCCGTGCCGCAGATTATCCGATACTCTTGTTATGTAGTATCTTCAGTTGCTTCGGATTGCGATCACGAAGGACATCGACTTGCATTTATCTCATTTGCCACTATAATTATACGATTTTACGCTTATTTCCTTTATTTTTATTTAGTGCTTATCTACTAGTAAAATAGTAAAACTATAATAAAATAGAAAAAGAATGTAACGCAATGTCACTTTGCTGCTTTAATTTTTCTCTTACAGTGAGATCAAATTATTTAAAAACATTTTCCAATTTTATAAATAAATTTTATTATTTATTATAAATAAATAAATTTCATAAATATTATCAAATAACATTTAAAGCGATGTAGAATTTAAAACAAATTAAATGTTGTTTGTACTCGTTACAGATTTACAGTAAAGTACGAAATGCAAAAGGAAATTCGTGGTTTCGTGCGCGCGAATTATTTATCCCGCAAACATACGGGTAGTGTGAGTGTGAATAGCAGTAATCGCGTTAATTTGACTTAACTCATTCGCCAATACGTGTATCCGGCTAAATAATGGAATATGTTACCGAGAGAAACTTAAAGTTATAGAGGTTGCGTGCCTATACTACACGATGCTAATATTGAGTGCGAAACTACGGAAGCCGGAAACTGTATACACACAATACATATCTCCTGAAAACAACCTGCCGAACTCATTATGCACAAAGCGAACATCCAATTTAATTTTCGCGAGAATACACCAGAATTCGCCGGAACGTAATTTGTATTTTCTTCTCTCACTGTATTTCAATTGTGCTAATTTCTGTGCTCTCCAGTTAGCTTCATTTTTGTTTGATTAAAATACCGTCACGCGTGTTTATTAAATAACGTTCTTGGTTTTTGATATGCTATTTTATTTTTAATTTTAAACATTTTAACTTTTATAAGCGTATAAAATTTATATTAAATTAAATCTTTTTTATACATTTTTTGCAAATTGACGCTCGCGAAGGGATGAGGAAATATTTTAAATGGAGTACAAGTACTGAATAGTTTTCGCGAGGAGAAAGGAGGCAGCTATTACGTCGTTACACCTTGCTACTACTTGCAAATGACATTCCGGAATTTCATCCGATAACGAAAATCTCGTTATCAACGCGGCGACTGAAGCTTCTTATTAATATCATGGCACGCTGCCTTCAACTAAATCACATTAAGGGCTAATTTAATTCATCGCGCAATTATACGCCAAGCAAATTACCATACGGTTTCCGTTTGACATTTATTTTAAATTTTTTTATGAAAGCCATGCGCTTATTAAATAAAAACTTATGAATGATATAGTAATTGATTTTTCTTACTAGGGGGGGAATGTCGCACAATTCCATTTGCATAATTAACTTTTTAAAAGTTTTTTCCCTGCTTTTTTTTATGAGAATACATATATCACTCAGTTTTGTTCGTTGCATAACACGCTCCCAACTGTCGTAATAATTTTTACAACGGCGGAGCAACAACTTGGCCAAGCATGCTATTCCGTTCTGTCTGAAACTTTCTTCGGCATCCCCATAAATTTCCAGCTCCCAGGTGTCAAAGGCACGCTTGTACTTCGACATATTTCATCACGGCGTAAGAGATCGGGATTCTCAATCCATTCCCCTGCGCCGCCGCCGACATTCATAAACACCCAATGTCGCGTTCCATTCCTCAAACGTAGACCCGCCCTCTTCGTCTCTGCCACCCCTCGGATGACTTGTTTGTCTCGGTGGAATCGCGTCGAAGCGTCTGCAAAAATGTTCCCTTTGCCTGTCTTCGTGACGATTCCATTCCATTTATTTGCACCATGGTTCGAAGATTTTCTTGCAGAGTCAGCTTATTTTTCTACCAAACTGAAACGAATGAATGTGGAAGTGGTGAAAATACGAGTAAGAAAAAGAAAGAGAGAATTTAATTCTTAGATACTTTTACGTTAATTATTTTTATTATAATTGTGGTTAAAACCGAAATGCTGAATCGTTTCATTGAACGCGAAACCGAACTAACTCGCGTTTACATTGCATAATTCACATTACATTGATTAACTAACTTGTTATAGACAAGCAGCTGATATAAACTGAACTCAATGCATTCTGACTGCTTCCGGCAATATTTCCTTTCCAGTGTATTAATTTTACAGGAAGTTAACAAACGTTCAACATGAAATTTACCTAAATAACTGTAAACGTTTAATAGCATGGAAAGGAAAATACAGTGGTGAAATATTATAAAATTAGACGAAAATAACTATAATTAAAAATGAGCTTCTAATTCTTCAATAAAGAATTGTGTGAGAAAAAGGAAATATCAATTTCATTCTTTTGCGAAGCAAAAAATTTATATATCCGAAGTAAAAATGTTAAAAGGTCTTTTTATAAATTTTTGTCGCAAGTGATGAAACAAGATAGTCGCTGGAAAGCGCGATGTTAATCAAGACGAGAAGGAAGGGAAAGTGAAAGGGAATGTAAAAGCGCGGAAGGAAGAAGAGAGAGAGACTCCCGTTGAGCATTTAATTAGAGCGCCTATCTGCCGCTCGAAGAAGCTGTGCTGGGAAAAGTTTTTATCGCAACGCGTCTTTCCGCCCTCGAGGCTCTGTCCCCGTCTGATTTATAAGGTTTCGCCGTTACACCTTCTTATGTATATATATGTGTGTATATATATATATGTATACACACACATAGATACATAAGCCTTTGACTGGTAGAAAGAGGCGTTCCTCCTCTGATTCCAAGATTTAAGAGATTCTCTCAGCTTTTGCGAAGTGAAGAGCTGCAACGCGACGCGGTACCGACCGATTTCAAGATTATCCCTTCACGTGTTTGCCTTTGTAGAGTTATCCGGAACTACTTCATAGCGTACGAAAAAAGCCGCAAGTCGTTTCAACGAGGAGAATATCCCTTTCGCGCCATTATTAACGCTTAATGGTCTTTATGTTAATGAAGATTCAACTATTATCGCCACTAATGACAGTAACTCTTTTTCTCCCTTTCTTTTGCATGTGCTTTCTTCCACGAAAATGTGCGCGCAAGAGCAATTATGCAAGCTTTGATCTCTTCTTTCTCTCTGTCTTTTAATATCATGTTCTAAAAAATGTATTATACTCTCGCTGATTTTTAGAAAAAACCGTATATTTTGAAAGTATTTAAATTCTAAAACAAAAATTGTATACACATTTATTTATCTTCTGAAAAATATCAAAGACAATAAAATTTCATTTATATTGCACATTAATACACATTATTTTATAAATAATATTTATTTTTACATTTTACAAAATACGAACATATACAACATGTAGATAAATAAAATATTAGTTACCTTTATTTATTTTGTTACAATTTATTAATTTGTAACTTATTACTTGCTACAATTTACAAATTGTCATGCAACGAATGAAGGGATGCAGCCACAATAATTCTCATTCTGTTGTTATGTAATTTCGGTTTGGTGACCGACGCGCCCTTCGACCACTTCATTATCCTTCCGTGCGATACTGGGCTATTTAATCGCGTGAGTTTATCGACAAGATTACCACGGCGCAATCTCTACAACTAATCGCGCTTGCGTGAACTTTCGAAATTGCTCTGGTCCACTAATATTTCCCCCTTCTGAGTTCAGCGCCGGTCATTGATCCAATCTCTATCGCGATTTCCTCTTGCTACTCTGTTGTCCCGATAAAATAACGTCTTCGCGGTTTTCCCGCTTTTCCTCTATCTTTCTTCATACAATGAGAAAAGAAGAACGCGCGTAAATGCCTACTCGATTTTTATGGGTTCCTCTATGGTTTATGGGCGTTTTCTTTTTATGAGAAACTACAATAGCCCTCTAGAGTACCGCACATCTTATGAATACTGATGATAGGTAATCGTACGTCTCCACACGATGTGACATATTTAAAGACACTTGAAGTGTCTGTCGAAGCATCTAAAATTACCATTTTAAAATAATATTGGCGATTTATAATTACATATTCACATTTGCACACTCTGCAAATGGAATATCTATATAAATTAATAAAAACTAATAAATTTGTTTATATAAATTAATTTTAGAGATTTGCCAAAAAAAGATTGCAAATGATAACAATGATAATCTAAGTTGTACATGTGCTCTTTTCAAGTTTTAAAAGGTAGCCTTTCCGTTTTCCAAATACAGTCTATTCACAGAAGTTTATTCGGCACAGAAGCCTTATCATTGACATGCTGTAACGTTACCTTAATTAAATCGTCGCGTTCCTCGCTCCCTTAACAAAGCTTCGGTCTTCGTTCGTAACAAACCCTTAACAAAGCCTGCAGGGAGCGCATGATGTATTCACAGTTTCATGCAATGTTCCCCTCGCGCATCGAAATTCAAATGGTGCACTTTACTACGCATTATGCTACATGCTCCATATTGTTCGCCACTTATAAATCTCTCGTAATTCACTCGTAATTGCGAAAATTACTTGCGGTGCAAATTGTTGCATTTGCATTAAAGACAATACGACCTAGAGATGCAAGTATATTTACAGGAAGTTCTCTTCGAATGAATAAAGAATAATATGATAATATCAAGAAATGAAAGAGTAACGAAATTGCAAATTTAAAATATAAATTTCTAAATTACTGTTAAATTACTGTTTAATTAATTTCTTAATTCCTTCTTTCTAAAATAAACTTTTTTAAGTGATTATTAGCTGGTTATTTATAAAAAAAATATAACGTAATATAAGTCAGATACATATGTAGTTCAAGAAAATATTCTGAAGGTAGGAAGTTGGACGGCGGCGAAAAGGCAATATAATTTATTTTGTCGATTTCCCAGTTGGTTACAATTTTGGAAGATCTTGTCGTCGCAGCGTCGTCATTCCCTCTGCTCTCGACCTCTTACTCGATCTCGATTCCATATCGAGATCTGATCAAAACCTTTCCTAGCACTCACCGTCTACCTACTCAGTTAGCACCACCTTCGTTGCTTCCTCCTGACCCTCCTGGATCGAATTCTTCCAGCTCGAGTGACATGTCGTCGGAGTTTACTGGGAAGCACTATTTCGGTCTCCTATACACTGGGTGGCACGCGCGTAAAGCAAACGGTGTACACGAATCGCCTTTGAGCTGAAGGTATATACGCGAGTCGGGCGTGGTTCTCGAGTGGATAGGCCCCGGGGGGTAGGAGGGTAGTTTTGTGGTGCGAGTGTAATAGCAAGATCCGGAATGCCGAAGAGAAACCCCTCCTAGATGTGTGCGTATGCGTCGTCAACGGCGGGGGGTTGAAATGGGTGGCGGAGAGACATTGAATAGCCCCTGGGGTGACTGCGCCAACAAACCCTAACTAACGTAAATAAGATGTCCTGAGAGAGGGGTGGGTCTTCTCGCTCACTCCTGGACTCCTTTCCGTCTTCCTCTTGATCCTTTTGCTCGACCTTTATCTTCCTACACTACCCACACACTGATTCGACCAAAGCCGAAGCTGATGAGCTAACCTCTCGGGGCAATCACGGGATTTCTTCGCGGAAGAGTCCCAAAAAAGGCCTTCGAATTCCGTCGTGACGTTCTTGTAGGAGGATACATGCGCCGGAAACGATGAATCTGTGAATTTCGAGGGTAAACTAGACCCGATGTGACCCACTGGGATGTGATGCGAAATGATGACTCCTGAGTAGATAATGCTTTTATGTCTAAATAAATTGGAAACGCAAACTTCATAAAAATAAAATGAGATTAACTGAGAGATTAGGGCAATATAGGTTTTATTAAATAATGTTTAAGAGAATTGTGAAATTAGTTTTATTTTTTTATTTTATAAAGAACACAGAATCAAGATAGTTAAAAAATATCTAAATATGTATTTTCTTTATATTCTTAAATTTAAGAATATAAAGAAATTTAAGATTAAAATGACATTCAATTAAACAAATCAATTAAACAGAAAATTACAACTCTTCGTAAATGTGTTAGATTTATATTTAAAAAACAATATTTTTTCATATTTTATTTACGAAATAGTTTTCTGTCTTGATCTGATTATATTTGAAGAAATTTTGCTTTGAATATTTTCTTATCTTATAAGAAATTTCTTATACATACTATATTCTATATATTATATATATATATATATATATATATATATATATATATATATATTTATGTATTATCAAAGAAAACTACAATATATCATCAATGTACCAATGTATCAATTTTGCGGCTACAAAGTCGGCCTCGATGAACCCGGTCAATTACGGCGTTTCTTCGCGAGGATCTTCGGGAAAAGTTGTGCCGCGTCCCTTGTGTATCCTTCCCCCACGGATGAACACGCGGTACGCGTCCCGGAAACGATGAATTTGCGAGTCTCAAGGGTGGATAATGGCTGATGCGGTACACCGTTGTAAACGCGGGGTGGTGAGAAGAAGTGGAGCGCGGTGACTCGGGCGAATTTGTGAAACGATTATAGAATCTGCCCGAGCGCATGCCCTCGGGGGGGAGGCGGAGGTGTAGGGGATGGGAATCCCTAGGAACAACCCTTCGTATTGTTGCTCTCTTCGGCGATTCACGCCGAATGAGTTTCGTACGACGATATAATGGCGCATCGCGACGATGAACAGGCGGATTTTCTCTCGCGCGTAATGACGGATGCATTTTGAATACAGCATTAACGAGCAATTAATAATAGTGTATCTTTCTGCGACAACAATGATCTATCATGATGTCAGCGCTTTTTTTGTATAAACACGATGATTTTTCTTCACGAGATGCAGACAAACATGTTTTTGAGTATCTATCAAAGAAATAATTAAGAAATTTCCATGTATATATATTTTTTATATTAAATTATTGCAATAGAAATTTTTTTGTGTAGTGAAAAATAGGTTTTAATTATTTATAATTTCTCATAATCTCTATATACTTTTAATCGTTTAAATTGTATCTTATATAAATATCTTTTTTTAAATCTATAACTGTAAATATTATATAGACAGATAATTAAATTGTTTTAATTTAATCAAAATCAATTTAATTTTAATACGGATCAATTTTTATAAAAAATGATTATTGTAATTGCATTGAATTATACATCTTTAAACATTTCTAAGAATATTTTCTTTGAAACGACTATACTAAATTGAAAGATATTGTATTTAACTACAATAATAACATAGAATGCATATAAGATTATAATCATTTAAAAAAAATCTTATTCAGCAATCAAATATCAAATAACATATAATTTGATCGGATACTTTCATCGTTGAGACTTAACTCAGCATAGATAAAATCAAATAAGTTCAGTCCGCCGGAAACATAATTGCGATTTATGTCTTGCCATTGTTCGAAGGGGACCGTCTGCTCACTTGCTCCCTCCCGAGCAGTGAAACACATTTTCACAATGCCCGAGTGACTGCAGGAAAATCTTTAATTCACCCCTCGTCTGCCCGCCCACTCGCCTAAGCGGACCGGAAATGATGAATTTGCGAGTCTTATCGCGAGGACGAAATGACGTTTCATGACGGTGCGAGAACGGCAAATAAATAAGCTATCCTTACGAGTGAGAGACAATGCCCTCCCGGGGACATAATCCTTAACGACTTGCCCTTTCTTGATTACGAAATCTCTTATCAGAAATGACGAGAGCGTGAGAGCAAAATTAGTCCTGCTATAGGGATCCGCCATTGTGCATAGGCTACTGAAATGACAGCTGGCCAAAATTATAATCCCCATTGTGTTTCGAGATATAGTCCTGAGATCGGGGACTCGATATGCAGAAACGAAAGCATATTTTCGGGTCCAGAATCGAGTCATTAATCAAAACGACTTGCCGCTTGATTGTGGCTATTGTACGTAATGCACAGTCGGAGACAATTAGCGACGACTAGGAGGATTTAACACATTTCTCACTGTTCACCCAGTTCGAAGTTTAAGCAAACTTTGCAATGCAAATGCCGGTGGCGTTAAGCGAACGTTGCAGTGTCTTATCACGATGCTTCTCCCCTAGATACAGACTTCAGCTCGAATGTACCGTTGAAACTTATCGCAATTTGTAAGCTCGACCTCTTACGTGTGAATTTTCGAGGAGACGAGGAGAAGCACTTCGCCTGCTATCGCACATTAAAGTTGGGACATGAATGTTAGTTTCTACCAGTACAATTAAACAATAGTTTAATGAAATGTCTAAAGTTTAATTACAGTAAAAAATTACCGGATTGTTAATTAAAATTTTATTCACAGATGTTTATATTTTTAGTTGAAAGTTTTTTTTAATTTGTATTTTGTGAAATAAGTTTAATAAAGTGTATATATGAAAATTTGTATGTTTTTAGTTTATATTTTTAAAAAAACATGCTTTAATCTTCGAGAGATTATATTGACACAAATTTACGCTAAAAGTTCCTGAAAAACATTTTAAAAGAGATCATAGAATTAATGAGCAGCGTGAATTAAATGTTTTTTTTTCCCTTTCTGAAAAGTTTATTGCGAGGTACTTAATATGCTCACTTGATGATTGTCGACTCCATTGCGTAGTTAGATCTGATGGCTCGCTCCGACTTATAGAAAGATGTCGTAAAAGCAGCTTAAAGTCCCCCCCCCCCCTCTTCCGAGTTTGTTGGAGGGGCAAGGCGAAGCAAAGTGCACAAGCGAGATCCTTTAATTGACCGCACGCAAGAACTCATCCCGATGAGTCTTAGGCCAATTAAGGAAGTTCCTCCGTTAGGAAGGTTTGTAACCTTTCCGCGTCCTTGCACGGGCTATTACAGAAATTAACGGGTCTCTCTCTCGGTTTCTCGAATGGTGCATTTGCATTATCCGCGATAAAATAATCATTTCACACAGATTTCGCCAGAGATATCTTCAGCGAAGTCTCAATTTAAAGACAAAAGTAATTAAAATAAATGGTAATTTATAAAAGATAATAGGCATGGAAAGCGGAAGAAATTTAATGGCAGATGCAATATTTATCTTATGATGTAATCTCTATTTTTACGATATACGATTATTTTTTGAATAAATATGTTTCTGAAATGTAGTGGAAAACTGAGGAAACTGAGCTATCGCGAATAAATTTTACAGACGGCAGATATATCACGTCTCGTCCTCTTTGGCTTTTTCTTTGAATTTTGTTTAAAACTTTTCTGTTGTATTTTCATTCTTCTAATATCTGCCAGCAGTAGATCGCACGGAAGTTTTTCGCGGCGCGGGAACGGGAAAGCTCGACTTTTTCCGCCGGCAATTTGCGGCAGTTTTCAATTTTCGTGCCATTGTCAATTACGTCAGACGCGATCTGCGTCACACGCGGGCTGCTCGCTTGCATCAGCGGCATAGCCCGCTTTCTCTATCTCGAGTCCGCTTTTTTAATCCGTATTCAATTATTTTCACAGCATCCACCGTTTCGCGGTTTCAGTATTTACGAGATCAACCATTACAACAGCGATCGGCGCTCTTGCGTCCGGTGAAAAAAAAAAAAGAATTATTTAGGCGAACTGGCCCCGATCCCGTATTTCGATTACACGGCTCACTCAACACATTGTGCTTGTATCGAATACATATATGTATGTATACGTATATATTTTTCACTGACCGTTTCGATCCTGTGTGAAACGCTCCCGCTGTCAATTTGACAATCAGTGATAGTACGCACGTGTGCGGGAACGCGAATCCATTATCGGCCCACTTAATTCGCACGAAACGGAAATCGACCGATCGGTTGCATGGTGGGCACTCGGCGTGTTTTAAGCCACCATAATTAACCGCGTGTAATCGCGAATCGGCGCCTCTCCACGCGACTTGAGAAATTCCCACGGATTTAACGAGTGGTTCCAGTTGCGGCTGCCGGCTCTCCGTAAATTCGATAATGATTCCCTCGTTGCGCCGTCATTTCCACTCATCAGGTAGCCCAGGTTTCACGTGCGGAAAGCTAACGAGCTAATGAGCTTTGCAAAGCTGGCGCAGAGAGAGAGAGAGAGAGAGGGAGGAAAAGCAGGCGAGCGAGCAACTATTCTGCATTACGCCGTTGATGCAGTTTACGTTTGGATGACGCGGGAGGAGGTGAGGAAGAGGAGGAGGAGGAGGTCACGGAGCGTTTCCCAGTTAGGGCAATTCCGCACTTTCGCTCGCCGCAATTAATTAGCTCAATTCCCGCTTCCTGTTATGCCTGCCGCCGCGCCGACGACATCGGGGGCACCCGTCGCGCACGCCTGCATTCCGACGACGCTCGCATACCGTTGTCATAGTTCACGCACGCATCTCGGTCCCCGAAGGTGCTTTCCGCTGTGCGACGCGAACCATGAGCGCCGAGACGACGCCGATCTGCCTCTCCGTGTTGTGCATTTACGTGATGACGGCGCCGCCGCTACCCCTGCTGCCGGGGGCGGTGTCGCCTCGTCCCACTCGCGTGGGTAAGACTGCAACCGCGCGCGGATTTGTCTCCATTTGTTTTAAATTGCCTAATCTTAAGAAACAACAGGACAGATTGATTTTTATTTGCTTGTTAAATTTAACCCTTCGTATACACACTTATTTTTTCAACCTTCGCATACACACTGGGCGGTTGCCATCTATAACAAAAATTCAGTACTCTGTATCTTTTAAGTACCGTAATAAATGGAACTAGTGTCACCATCTAATTGTATTTTGGGGTCTTAACTATGCTTTGATTCCATTCTGTTAGCTAAATAAGCGTTAGTTAGCTTCTGGCAGTGAATGTTGGGTGGTTACCACCCCGTTTGATATTCTAAATAAATATACTTTTTCTAGAGACGATTTACGAGACAATTTTTTTTAAAGATAAACAATTCAACAATAAAATGTTTTTGAATTTTTACTTAAACGAATGTGAATTTTTACTTAAAAATAATAGAAATTACAAATTTTTTACGAAGGGTTAATAGATTGGATTTAACATAATAGATTTGGGAGGAGAATATCTGAAAGCTTGGAAATACTAATGAATCATATATCTTATAATTCTATATATTTTAATTAAAATATGTATTTTTTTAAAATAATATTCTTGATACCCTTGATATTCTTGAAGAAAGGAATTAAAATTTTAAGGAAGGTAGTACTTAAAATTTTCTTATAATATTCAAATTCAAAAACGATGATTTATTATCTACTTTAACAGAATCTTTTAAAAGCACACATACAAAAATTATGGTAATGAATTAGATAGATATGCAAATATAAATTATAGAGATCTTAAAAATTTTAAACAACGTTTTAGTGATAAAAAGTTGTAGGGCAAAGTGTGTGTCTAGGTAAGTTGTCGCTCAAGATAAACGCATCGAAAATTGCAAGATATGCGAGTGCGACCACTTGCACGCTCCTGTATTTTTTGCAAAAATAAATGTCACGATCACCATAATGCCTCATTAATAACACCATTATCGAAACCGGCGTTTTCCGCCGCTCTATAGCGACTACGATTATCTCTGTTGCACACGCAAAACCATACACACGCATAAACACAGGTATACATACGCGCACGCACTCGTCTTTCTTGTCAGCATAATAACGTTCGTGATTTTCTTCTTACAGCGTATGTGAACGCAGCGAATCCGCACTTGGATATCTTGCCGCCCGGCGAGACGCAGACAAAGTCAATCGGCTCCAGCATTATCCTTACGTGCAAACCGAAGGTGGACGACGTGTCACTCATGAAGCAGATGCAATGGTTTGATCCGAACAACCGCGTGATCGAGTCTCTCAAGTAAGTCAATTATCATCCCGACAATCTTGTCTATCTTCTTGCTTATAAATAATAATTTCAAGATGACTCAAGAACGTTCGCGTCAGTAGCACTTCTCTATTTATATTATAATTAGTAATCGAGAATATGACAGTTAATTAACCGGAGGTATAACACTGTTAGTATTACGATCCTTTTCTCAAGAGTCGTTACGTTCAAGCAATTATAAGAATGATGAATCTAGGGAGTTTTCCTTTTCTGTCGTTGATATTTACATATGAATTGCTGTATTAATCAATTACATTCCAGCGAATAATATATTTCATAGCCTAGTTAAAATACTTGCGAAATTTATTTTAATTGAGAAGCTTGAGAATTTTAATTGAAAAATTTAGTAAAGTCATGCAATAAATTATTAAAATAATTTTGAAATAGCGTTTTCTTTTGATTAAGATCAAAGTTCTTGACTTAACTTGATTAAGATCAAGTTAAAAATATCAAGATTTGATAATAATTATACATATATGTTGTCTCTAATAATTCATAGAATAAAATTGTAAATTTTAATTGCGATTATTAATGATATATATATACATATATAAATCTTTGTAGAGAGCGCAAATTATTAGTTAGAAAGTTTAACTCAGCAGTACAGAATCATACATATTGCGTTTTACACACAAACAAGAATGCTTGTTGCAACACTAATTTAACGAATTTTTGTAACGCATACACAGAGACATCGTCTTGCTCGAAAGGCGAGTATAAAACTCATTGAATTGAAGATATAACATGCAACCACACCATAGTAGTGTTCGTTGGTTTGCTGCTCCTCCCGTTTCCACTCCTCTCTCATTTGCGGATACTCTCACCCGTCACTTGGCCCCAATACAATCGGGTTCGATACAATCATTTTCCCACGATGTAGCCACGTTTCCCGCAGTCCATACCACGGAGCTCTTAATTGCTGCAACGCGAGCCGATTGCAGTTCGCGAACCGGCTCGTTAAGCCGGCCGGAAAAGTTCCGAACGTTCGCACCGGTGTACCTGACTTATTGAACGCTCGCACATGTCGAGAAAACTCGTTGGCCGGGAAAAAAAAATTCATCGAATAGCGAACGAATTTTTCGTTTATACGTTCGTATCGAATAACCCAGAATCATTGTTCCTTCAATAGATTCTGTTAATAATTCAGATTTGATTTCGTTTGTCGCAAAAGGAAGAAAGAGCATGATCGATTTCAATTAACGTAAATTTTTAGTATTGAGTGCATTACAATTAAAATTAAATCACTTAATTTTTTAACATGTGATGCGAATAAAATTTAAAATTTTTTAATTGTTTAAAAGATTTATTTCTTTCTTGAAATAAAATTTCAAGAGTGTTTATGTACACTCTTGAAATTTTATTTGCTCATACTCTTTTAATTTTGGATGTTAACTAGCCTTATAATTAAACTGCTCGAGCTCGCGGGATTAAAAATGAAGCACGATCTTTCTAGGGCACCGCGCATTGTGTGTGTGTGTGTGTTTCAGCAGTAATTAGGCAGCTCCATAATGGCGCAGTTCTGTGCATACTCGCAAACATTATATCACCTTCATCCGCAACATTTATATCTTTTATTCGTGCAAGTCTGTCTGATATCGTTAATAATTAATGCAATGTGTCGCTCATACTGCAAAGTATTTAATCCAACAATCAAATAATCTAACGAGCATTAACCCTGATTCGTCGTGTCGCGTGTTTGCACGATTACTCGAACCCCGAGTACGATTTGCATAATTAAGTACATTCGTCGTCAAGAGTGCCATTCCGCGTGTGACATTCCCGGACAAAATTGTCCCGTTTCGAGCTATTTGCGCCTCTCAATTATACGTTCTCCACAACGTCATTACGCGAATATAGACTGTTAAATCGATACGTCGAGAACCATTTGAATCAGAGAAAATTCACGTGCCACTTATTTATTTAAAAAACGCAACAAAACTAGAAGAATTTTTTTTCGGGATTTTTCGAGCGTTCTGTATAATTGACAGACTGTCACAACGTCATTTTTTTCCAAAGATTTTTCATATCAATCATCATTATTGCTTGCTTTATATTCGTGCACGTGATTGTCATTATATTCGGCTGCTCTGCGATAATTAATTTTTAAACATTTACGATTTTTTTTTATATTGCTCGATATTTTCCACATTTTCTGTTGGAGATGTTAAACTCGGTGTGATCTCCGATGATTCTCCGCTCTCTGAAGACGAAAACGCGGTCGCGGAGCAGCTGCGCTTCTGGGCCCTATCACCTCCAACCACCTTCTTAATCCGCAAAATCCATATTCGTAACCTTCATCGCGACGTCACGCGATATTACATCCGGCATCCCGTCGTCCGATACACCATATGGAAATTGCTTGAATATATCATACCATCATATACCTCACATCATATCATGCCATACCGTGCAACGTTGAATAATACGAGGTCATGTGAATGCATCTCGTTGTCGTTTACACGTCATCCTCATGTCAGCCTCGCGAAGAACATGTATGAACGTAATATCACCATGCGATGTCATTGATCATTACCATCAATTGCTGTGCCGACTCGACTCGATGTTGCGAATTGTTTTGCGAAATGTGACGTTAATTTTCCACAGGACTCAGGGGGCGTTATTTTCCACGAAGCCAGCCATGTACACCGAATTGTATCCGGATGGCAGCCTAGGCTTGTTCTTCAATAATCTTCAGGAGGATCAGGGCGGGAACTACACGTGCCGCGGGTCTTATGCGAATAACGTGTGGTTACACAAAACCGTGAAGATCGATACCATTAGTGAGTATAGCCCTATTAAAAGTCCCGTTGCATTTTAATTTTTGTGTAAAATTATTCTGATACGGAATAAAATATCTCCCAGCGAAGTATATCGAGCAGTATTTAATTAATGTCACGGTGTAGTGATCCATAAAGTTCATATAGTGCATGTAAATTTATAACGATAGCATTTTTTCGGTTAAAACTTTATCGGAAATTGTGCATAACTTTTTAATAAGACATAGTTTATCGAATGATAAATCATATTTCATTTTAGTTAATACTTTTAAAAAATAGACATACTGTAGACATATATTGCATAATAAAGATCTCGGTTTTTGTTAAATTTAAATAGATTAAAAATTAATTAAATAACACGCATGTTTTTTTTCTCCCGAAAGATCGACGTGTGTCGCAATATTTTCCCAAATCGAATTTTCCATTTTTTTATTAATAGTTTCGATCACGTGGGACAATGCACCGCAAAATCAGTACCCCATTCTCGGGGAAGATTTTGATATTCAGTGTCAAGTACGCGCTAGGCCACCGCCTTCAGTTGATTGGCTTTATAACGGAGAATTGATCAAGACTGATGATCACTACGTTATAAACACTTACTCCTTGAAAATTAAGAACGTTCAAGAGTCCGACGACGGGATATATACATGCCGGGCATCAGTGCAGACCACAGGGGAATTGGAAGAGCGACCTATCCGCGTCGAGGTACTTTTTACTATCTTGATTACATAACACTAACTGAAAAAAATTGTAAATTATCTCAGAAACTGTATGGACAGTTCCATTACGGTTTTTTCCTTTATTGTACGTATTAATTGCCGTACATTAACTGTTTCATTACAACAATATTGCAATTTATGATTTATTTCCATTAATGTACTCATCAATTTGCTAATGTTTTTTTTTTAATTCATTGCTAATCATTTTTAGACTATTTGCCTGAAAATTTAATTAAGTATCTTTTTTCTATTTATCTTTTAATTGTCTAATCTCTATATATCAATTTTCTTTGTTAATTGTTATTAGGTACACGTACGACCTGTGATCGAAGAGATCATGAACCCGGTAGATATTATCGAAGGTGAAAACGCGAATATTGAGTGCAAGGCTAGCGGCAAGCCGCCACCAATGTTCACATGGATCAAATCTCTCACTCAACAAAACCTGTCGATTGCTGATCGCTTTGGCGTCGATCCAGTCACGGGCGTGCTCACCATCACGAACGTGAATCGCGAGGACGCGGGCGAGTATCAGTGCAACGCGGTGAACGCCGCTGGTCTCGCCACCGCCAACATCCAGGTGAACGTAATCGTCAAGCCGAAAATTATGGAGCTTCTGAACAAGACCGTGGTGGAGGGCAAAACCATATCTATTCAATGCAAGGCTTTCGGTCGACCGCCGCCCCAGGTGACTTTCAGGAAACAAACTGTCGACAAGCCGTACGTAATGGGTGCTCAGCCGCAAGATGATCGAATCGTCATGAAGAACGAAATAAACGAGGTGTCCGGCGAGACCGTTGGCACCCTGACGATCACTGACGCTCTCACCGACAACGACGGTCTGTACGAATGCGCGGCGAAAAATATCGGCGGTGTCGCCTACAAGAACGGCCATCTGACCGTGGAATACCCGCCGTCCTTCCGCAACATGCCGAACGAAACGATCTTGTCCTGGGAGCAGAAACCGGTAAATCTCTCCTGCATCGCCGAGAGTATACCGAACGCGACGATACGCTGGTCCCTTGGCGGGAGTGATAGGCTCCTCGAAAACGATCCTATGATCCACCAGTTTGGTAATGGACCAAAGTCCATTCTTCAAGTAATACCGACGGACCGTAGATATTACACCTTTTATAAATGCATTGCCATGAATACTCACGGCACACGGGAACGTTTGCTCGAGCTGAGGGAAGCGAGAAGACCCGGCGAGCTCGTGAACGTCAAGATGGCCGAGGTTACTGCCACAACGATAAGATTCGATCTGATACCACCTCTTCAGCCAGATTTAAATGTCACAACTATCAGCGTACAATACAAAGAAGATCTCCAAACCTGGCAAGAATCAAGAAACAAAACGTGGTCTGTCGGTAGGTCTTAAATATATATTTTTTTAATTTTAATAAAGTTGAGTTTGATTTTTAAGAATATAATTCAGACTTATACATTTAGAGAATATTTATTGCGATATTTTATTCCTGGGTATATAGATTATTACAAGTTTATGTGAGAAAATGTGAAACTTTAATTTTATTTATGATAAAGTAAATGAGAAAAAGGAACTTTAAATTAGAATTTATGGTAATATTTATTTACAAGTATAGAAATAAAATATTTAATATAAAATATACGCATATACTTAAGCTAAATTGACAGATTTTTAATTATTTTTGTATGTTATTTTCTTTTACGTGATTTAACTTGATGCACTTTTGATTGGAGCTTCTTAATTTATAATAACTAAACGTCACGCAATGTTCCTTCAGGTTCCTTATATGTCATCGAGGGCTTAAAACCTCAGACGGCCTACGATTTTCGATTTGCGTCGAGGAACCGGGTCGGTCTGGGTATCTGGGCTAACAACCACCGAGAGGTTACACCCAGCAGGACAGTACCGAAAGAGCCGAAGATCCTGACAACGCCGGGCCAAGAGTACGAGATGTCTAAGTTCAGTCATCAGTATGAGCTTAGCTGGATAACGCCACTGGACAATGGTGAACCCATAGACATGTACCGGATCACTTACTGCCAGATAAGACGCGTCCCCAACGGTTGGGAGAGGTTAAACAGTACCTGCCAAACGCTGCAGATCAAATCCCAAGGCAGGACGAGGCAGTACATCAAGGATTTGGAAAAAGAAACTTTCTACTCGGTCGAGCTAGAAGCTCGCAACGCGATGGGTTTCAGCAATCCCGGACACGCCAAGTTCAAGACAGGTAGAGGTAAGTTGATAATCCTTCGCAATTAATTCTAGGTGTTCCTACGATCCAACATAATTATTGCCATGACGTATCTACATTTCTCGTAATGATTTCCACTCGAGATATATAATTCCCTTTGAAATTTATATTATATGTGCACGAAGCTACTGCACTGAATATTTTTTTCTTCGCGATCTTCAAATCGTTTGTCAGTTTGTCGCCCCTATTTTTGTTCATTCAACGGGGAGGGAAAAGGGTTATTTGAGGTCTTTCGTTTCCTCGTCTAGGAGGTTTCCACTCAGTTAACTATCTTTTTTTTTATTATTATTATTTTCTCAGTAACTCTTCCAATTGGTTCTGCCGACGGCAAAACGATCTTGTAATCGCCAGAAAGGCCTAAATAGTTATTTTTCCCGCCAAGCTAACTTTACCGTTATTTTTTAAGCAGTTATGTGTTCTATAAATATTTATTATTAACATTAGAATACAAAATAATAGAGAGAAAATTTTTACATTGTAAGTGTATGATACTTTGCATTTCCATTTCTGAATATAATGGTACGTTTTATAGGATTTTTACATTAATACTCGTGAAATTAATTTCTATACGCGAGTTTTGATGCACGTTATACAGAGTTTGTCTCCTATTTTCGCAAAATTTTCGCAAAATGTAAAGTCATTTTTACAAAAGTAGCAAGCCCCCCTCGGCTCACTTCTGGCGTTAATCAAGATTACAAGGATTTGATGAAGTCCTCAGATCCCTTGACCCTACGCAAGACACCAACTAGCTAAAGTTTTACTCGGTGACTGTCGGCGGGCTTGTAAAAAGCGTTAAAAATGTTTTACGCGACGACATCAACGTACTTGTGGGGCAAGGAAGATCTTTTTTATTACACAAAGCCTTTTTATCCATTCAGACTCTATGGACATCAGTAATGCTGGTGATACTTGCAAGACCGGCGTCGCCATTACCGCAGCAGTAATGCTCCTATCTCTAGCCATTTAGAGTCGCCGTCAGGGATATTTGCTCCTCGCGCTCTAATCCTCCCTCCGTCGCGATAGGAAGCGAGGCGAATTCGCGAGGCCGACAGTACAAGCGAGATCACGATGGACGAAAGTGACACACACGCCCCACTGATATAACACACCCTTTTTCGTGATTTCCTGCGAACTTTCGTGTTTCGTTCGAATCTCATCGAATTACCTTGAATGAATCTTGGATACGAAAGCGTTTTCCGTCGAAAAGGTTTCGTGCGAGACACGACGAAAGTTGGTCGCGGGACTATTGTACACGATTGTGTTGTTCATTTATATATATCCATTTAGCAGTAAACGATCGACAACGAACTAAGTAAATTGATACGTTCGCCGGTACATTCCGAGAGTAAAAAAAGAGTAGCATTTAAGCTTCTGTAAGAAGGAAGAACGTGAAAAGAATCGCGATGCGAAGTGTATTTATACGTATTATTTGTTAAATGCTCACTGCGTGTTAGTATAAACGCGTACTGGTACGTTTTCTTTTTATTTTCCTTTCTTTCATACATAAGTTAAGGCTGTACTTGGACTTCTGTAAGAGGATGCCGCAGTGCGCAGGAATAACGTTCCCTCACCTTGGTGTGGGGGAATTCACGTAACCAAAACGAATAACGTACTGTACCAATTACTTCGCGTGTTATTTTTTTTTTTTTTGTTTCTTAATTAAAGTCAAATCTAGCTGCAGCTCTTTTAAAGAGCCAAGGTACGCATAAGTCACGACTACGCTTCGTTAATTTTTAAAGTTTACGAACTTTTGTATGGTATGTTGTATCGATAGGTAAAAAGAGAAGGATGTGCTTCCCTATACGTAGGTTGATTCGAGCATAAATTAACGATTTATTGTCGGATAAATATACAGCTATACGAGCGTGAGACTATAAGGTAGTGCTACTGCCCTGAATTGTCGACTACTCACGCGTATAAAGTTTACTGACTATTATAATCGATATTAAGAGAACGAGAACAACCGCGATTAGAATCGCGGGGCAACCTGTAAATCACGCACGAATACAAATGTAATAATTGTCTCGTTGAATACTTGCAATTGGAGCATTGGAGCTATTTACTGAGTTTGCCGATTAGTATACGTCGAAAGTATTTTTAGACAAAACTTTTTTTACGTCTTTTGCGATCTGATTTTTACAAGAAGTTAATGAATGTTTTTAAATTGATTGAAGACTAAAAGAAAAGAATAATTGAGCGATTAAAGAAACGCGATCGACGAAGTATTCAGATACTCGCAGATCCGTCATAGCAGTTGGAAAAAATTATTAAAGTTATACAACGTGTAGGAACGCCAAGTGCGCTTGTCTTTTTGAAGAAAAAAAAAATCCGTTTTTATCGAGGCCTTGAGAGGTGGGACATTTTCCTCCTTCGTAAAAATCGACACTTGATTCGCATCCACGATTCGCGTTCGTGCGAGATTCTTTTACGAGGCAAAGAATTTCACACGAGCAAGCGAAACTCCTCGCGAAGTCGCGTCACGCACATAAGATCCAGGAACTTTAATCCTAGAACCCGACCTTTTTCTACATGAAAAAAATCATGAGGAGACAAATGAATAAAAAAATTATAATGCTGTAACAAAATTTGTATACTTTGGAGACAATTTTTTTTTCCCAGACTTTTACACGGTATAATACAGCAGTAAATTTCTGTACATTGTATTTCTCTGTGTATTTTTATATTATGCAATTACGAGATAATATAAAAACATTACGGTATAAATATTCGTCAAGAATTATTTATTCGAAGTGGAAATCTCACCGTAAATATCATGGAATAGGATAATTTATAACTGTACGGTCGGGTTCTACGACTAATCGCGAGATAAAATCCGAAAGAATACAAAGACTCACACAACTGCCAGTTAACATTTTAGTTGGATTAATTTTGTATAAAAATTTTTCTCTCCTCTCTTGCCTTCGATTTGTTTATCCTTTCTTTTGTAATCTTTAATTTTTTTTTATCTTTTTGGGAACTTATTCATTCATTAGTTTCGCTTGACTAGTTTTGAGATACGTGTTTAGTGTGCGCATGATCTGTGTGTTGCGATTATTACGATTTATACGATTCTTATACATTTTTACAATATAATTATAAATTTATTATCGTCATAGCTCTTACGTATCCATAACCGCCGCTACCGGCAGTAGCTGTCATCACCACCGCCGTAATTATCACTAGTAACCACTGTCGTGATTAATCACTAATCTCGGGCGATGAGATAAGGAATCGAGACCGGTTTAATTTTAAGTTTAGATTTCGATACGAAAGGTACGCAAACTGTTCTTCAATATCGAGCAAAGTAACTGGAACATTCAAATGAAAAAAATATATAAATAGAATATATTAAAAACAATATATTCTATAATAAATATATTCTATAATTAGACTGCAGAATAATTTTTTAAAGATAAAATGAAAGTGATCAAAATTATAAAATTATATAAAAAATTTCTAACTATAAATTACAGAAATTAAAAGTTTCTGTTAGAAGTTAGAAGGTACAGTCAATGTTAACTTTAACATCGGAAATTTTATTCATTGAATTTTCTCATTTACTCATTCCGCTATTTCACGACATAATTATTCCGACGTAGTTACTCGGTGGAGTAGCGCGACAATTGGTGTAAAGTACATTTTCCCTTTTTTATTCTTTCACGTCGAAAATTGAACTCGAAATTATACGGTTTCGATTCCTGGATAAGAGACTACAAAAGGAGCGCGGTTCGATCTCGAAGGCCTGGTCGTATCCGGAACGGGCGGTCTTTTACCTCAAGTGCCTGTACACACATGTACACCCACACACATATACACATACGCATTGATCGCCTTCCCGCAAAGCTCACGCGAAAACACCGACGATCGATCTCGATGTGACGAGGTCTTCGACCTAAATCTTTTTACGTCTCTTTTATGTCTGTTCGCAATGCCTGGGTTCTTAGATATTAGTCCACAACGCATGGCATGCGCTTTGTTATCATTACTCCCCTTCTTATTTTTTTTTAACTTAGCGATGCGTCGCGCCGAGCCTCATCGGCGATGTTCCCATTCCATACACGACGTCCCAGTTTAGATGGAGAACGCGGAGAACTCGTTCACGAATTCTCGGCATTTGATACGACGAGCGTATCGAATTTTGATGACGGATTTTTAATAATCACAAGTCGATTTTTTTTACGATGAGAATTTCCAAGACTGTATAATTTTACGAATCTACTATTAAAAATTAAAATTAAAGTGCTACGGAATGAAGGTTTTTCCTTCTCTGAAAGCTCTAAATTAAAATAGATTGGTACTCAAGAGCTACTTTATTTTTCCGTTTATTTCAAATGGAATTTCAGCAGAATTTTTGTTTATTTCAAATCAAGAGATATTTAATGTGATATGAATTTGAGATGGCTGAGATATTTAATGTTGAAAATGAAAAGGTTGTTGCGTAAAAAATTTTTGGTAATAAAAAATCGATTCCATCCGTAAAAAAATTCTGTCATTAAAATTTGATGTGATAAAAGTGTGAGATGGACCATATACATAACCGAACATAGCGTAAGAATAATCCGATCTTAATTATCGACTATACCGAATAATGTTACGAATTGGTAATATTAACGCAGTGACCCGAAACCTTCCTTAGTAATTCGCACAGTGCAACAAACTTTTATCGAGACTGAGGCACACATAGGGTATACTATCGCGAATTTATGGAAACAAACACGTCTGCAAATCTTACGAATGCCGGTCACAAAAACAGCAAGTTTTCGCGCTAATGTATTACCACGCCTCGGAACTGGAATAACCAATAACATCCTAAGTCTCGAGGGAGGGGGGGAAAAAGGAAAGAAGCTATCGGAGCCAAGAGCAGACGCGAGCTTCAGCATACGGGTAGTTTTTTTTTTGTGTGAAATTTTCTTGTCCGATTTCTTTCGCCCGCTCTTCTGTTTCCGAGTGATAGAATGATATTGATTAATCTAGTTTCAAGGTATCTGCGCTCATCGTCGTGCCGATAATAAATTAGGACCGACATTGAGACTTTTAGCCACAAATACGATTAAATATCATGATAGATGAACCCCGACGGACAACAAGCTCCTTACTTCCATTCACAGTAAAAGCTCGGCTGGATCCAGTCGACGGGAAAACGGCAACGTCTTTTACAAGCAGTATACGCTGTTTTACCTCCCGTGACAATAAACTCCAGCGTAACTTCGGAAACGTCGCGAGGCGGAAGAAAGCGTGGCCGCGGATAAAGTCGCTTTCAAGGCGACGCAGTACGAGCGCGCGGTGAAAGACGAAGGAGCGCGGAGATGCGGGCGGCGGAAGGCTTTAAACCGATGATAAAGACAATGCTCGACGAGCGGCAGACGCGACGGCAGAAGAGAAGGATTCGACGGGAAGGACGATAGTTGCCGAAATGGTTTCCCATCCGTCGCGAATCTTCCACCGATGAGTTTTCCTTCTTTCTGGCGGAAATCACCGGGCGAGAGTTCCTGAAGAGAGAGAGAGAGAGAGAGAGAGGAGCGCGCTCGAGGATACGATTGTAACTGGAGCTGGTCGAACGAAATCCCTCGAAATTCGCACTTTGTCTCGATAAAAGGATTCGTGAAATTGCAACGAACAGACCCGACGGTATCGATTCGGTCCGCCGTTTCGGCAAAGACGCAGTCTTCCATTATTCCACTTTGCCGAGCAGATTCCCGCGATTCCGTCAACGTCCAGTCCAGTCCAGTCTATTGTCATCAATAGACTGGAGAGAGCATTCGGAAAGCCTACCGCTCGCACTTGCCCATATCTAATGCGACGTGATCCTCTGCGCGACGCGTAAAAGGTTTCACGTTAAATTTCGTTGTTTCCTTTTTGTTTGGTCCCTTTAATTCTGTTGCGACAGCATTCCAAGAGATTCTTCGTATAGATGTCAAAATTAGACGGTGAAATTCAGCGGCAAATTCGTGACGGGAATACGGAATACATTGTGTGTGTAGCTTCTTGCTCTAGCTACCGAGAGGCTACAGTAATTCAGAAGCAGACAGCAATTTAACGTTAAATGGGGGGTGGGTGTGAGCTACATTCATGAACAAACGGCTCTTTATGCGCGATTGTTCGACGTGTCGCGATTCGGCGTGGACTAATTACGCGAACGTGCACGTTACGCTCCTTTCCTCCTCACCCTACCGGCTCGGGGAGACGAGCGTGTTTGCGGAGAGCCTCAAACCAGAGAGACGCACGCGACCGAACCCTCCGCAATACCTAGGAGGATCAATCGATCCTCGATTCTTGCGCGCCGTGGCCGGAATTGTCTCTACCGGGAAATCAAGGCGGCTTTGTGTTTTGTGCTCGGAGGATCGATCCTTCCCTCCCCGCGCGCAAACTGCGCGCCGCATCCCCCATGGATAAATTGCGAGTCCCCGTATAAATGCTCCATTCGATCGGCGACGACTCATTGTTTGCGCGAGCGTTTGCTTTCACCCGGACGCTTCGAGCACCGGCATCGTCATCTCGAGGACGCGATTGCGGACGGAATCAATTAGCAGGGAATGCAGGATTATTCCGATTGACTCGCTTTGTAGGGCGATTGTACGATTGTATGGAATTTATTTTGCGGAAAGAAATGCTGTCGTGCCTTAGTCGAGTGCGGTAATTCGAGAGAGATTAAACAAATGACGACCTTTTAATTAAAATCAATGTGCTCCTTTTTTTTCCAATTTCAATTCAAGTGACCTCTAAAGCTTCTTTTTTTTTAATTTTTACTTTAATTCGAGCCGCTAAATTTCTATAGCGGGTGTTACTTTGTCTTTGTTACTTGCGCCACGGTTGTTACTTTCAATGCTTTCAATGTTGCGGCATAGATACCCGCGTTTCCCAAAACATTTCCCGAGAGACGTCGAGAGAAATAATGCACGTCAAATATATACACACAATCTGGACGTGTCTGTGTTCGAGCAAGAAGTTTCCCAGCAGCAGCTGGAGTGTTTCTCGTTACGGAGATAATCTCTCCGCGCGCGTACAAATGGATCGCTCGAGAGAAGGAGAGCCCGTGTGTTTGCGCTGGCTGATGCGCCGAGTCCATCCTCGAGTATCCGCGCGACTTCGTGGGGGGAGATAGAAACAAGGAAACGCAGAAGAGCCGAATAGAGGTCCGCGCTCGCGAATGCGAATCCGTTCGTGGAACCTCCGATGGTGTCGGGCGCCGCTGCCGCCGCCGCCGCCGCCGCCGCCGCGTCGTTTATAAATAGTCCCGCGGCGTTAAAGAGAATCGCGCCGAGAGGCTGAGCACCGGATAGGACTGGAACGACGAGAGGGCGAAAAACGCAGAAGCATAAGCGCGCGCGATACTCCTCGCCGATCTATTTCCGATGGGCATGCATGCTTTCACGCGATTTCGCAGGCGCCCTCGAATCCGCGCCAGCTTTTTCCTTCCAATATGGAAAAGAGTATTGAAATTGTTTTGCAAAATAATTTCTTTGCGGTGTAATTGTTGAACAAATGATTTTTTTATTTTATTTTTCAAAATGCATACGTCATTTAAATATTGTTCAACATGGCGATGTTTGCATTGAAATGAAATTCATTAAACCGCGATGTTATTATTCCCTCGGTGATAGAAGGGTTCGATAATACGTTTAATATTTTGATGTATTAAAAATATTGGAATTGATGAAAAAGTTTATTGAATGAGTACCTGAAGGTTCACGTACAAAATCGCGTTTCGCCGTGTTGCTCGGTTAATAATAAACAGCCGTCCGTATTCGGAAAAGCCTTCCGCCAGTGCGCTAGTGCATTTTTTTGCGACTCTGTCGGTTTTTTCTATTCGGTCATTTTGCTTAATCACAATAAATAGAGTACGGGTTCAAAGATTTTCCAGCGCATTAAACGCAGCCTCTACAAATAGAATCACTTTTGTGTTGAAAAGGGAGAAATCGCTTAAATCGCCTACAAAAACCGGAGCGTTAATAACAAGTATTTTCTTTTCTTCCCCCCATGCACTGTTTTTGCGTAATCCGCGCGGTTTTTCGGACGAGGAGAGGAAAAAAGGGTATGCATGCCGTTATTAGTTTACTTTGAAGAAAATGTACAGATTGTTCAGATTTAAGAAACAATCGCGCCGACTCGGTGCTAGGCACATTACGTCACGGATCGAAAATAGACCGGAATGCGAAATCGAATTTCAACGCGGCCGTTCGGTTCCCGTTGCCGCTCCGCTTACTTTTACGAGACATTCGACGATCCCCTCGTTCTTCTCCGTTCTTACTTTTTTTTATTTTATTACGGTACCGTGGACTCCGCTCGTAGTTTCCGAAGGGTATATATATTTACACACTACAGATACACAAAAACACGTACCCACATACACACATAGAACACGTATATGTACAAACTTATATATAAAATATATAAATATATATATATAGATAGATAGGTAGATAAAACCATTTACATATGTCTAAGGATATGTACTAGCCTAGTGCCTACTATGTTCGTATTTATGAGGAGGATAAAAACTCGTATAACTCGTTCTTTCCTGTGCGAAACATTCAATATTGTAAATACGGAACGACGTAAAAAGAAAAAATATATGTGAGTGTCTAAGGAGAAAAAAGAACAATACGGATGGAGAGATCCGAGCCAGCGGAGAAGCCACCTTCAAATTGTATCCCGTGTGCAAAATTGTCGATTTTCCAAGCTCTCGAAACGAAATGACGAGCGGAAGGAGACGAGAGATGACCGTTTGACCAGGAATCAGCAGAGAGAGAGAAAAGGCCCTTCCGGCCGCTCGTTTGCAATTTGAGATGGTTTCTTTTTCGGCGGTCTTGTTTATTTTTTCGCTTGTCATTATAAACATCGCCCCTTTACTTTGTACTTTGAATATAAAAGTAAACCACGGGAAGCGACGCGCGCCGCCGAGAACGGTAAATATCCCCTTGAAGTTACCAGGCAAGTTGCAAGATGTGGCCGCTAACTAACGTAGTTGAGAGCTCTGTTAAGGTTTTGGCAGCGAGAGAATGAGGTGAGAGAAAGGCCGAATGACAGAAAGCGAGTGAGTGTAAGACAGAACTAAATACGAGGCACTCATGGTGGAGGAGCTTTTTGTGTGGAGGTAGCACTTTTAGATTAGTGGCGCGTAGAGACTAACATCGATGGTGGGAGGCTAGTGAATGAGCTTTTTTTCCCCCCCTCTTCCTTCTCCCCTCACCCTTGAGCTTTTTAGCACAGCTCGTGTTGTGTGATGTTGCGAGACGAGACTCTTCTATTGCTTCTACGCTCTCTGCAGTGCGCTAATTATCGCAATCCATTAACCGGTGTGTAATACACACGTCCACACAGAATAAAAAAAAACAACACGTACATACATGCACACTCATTTGCATATTTACACAAATACGCTCTGTGTTTCCTTAACCGACAAATCATCACTTGTATGTCTTGCCGTTGTTGCCTTCTGGTTTTTGGTTTCCTCCTTTGATAAAGACGGATTTTTGCCGCATTTCCCTTACACAACCCCCCCGCCGAGATCTTGTTTCTTTTCAGGAGACTAAAATATCATTGTATACGTGAACCGTGTTTGGTGATGCAACACCGCGGCCGGCATTCGAGGAGTAATTATCTTAATTACTGTATCGACGTGAGAGAATTTTACCTCGTGTATATTTAACGTTATATATCAATAATTTCTCATAATATGTTAACCTAAATGTTGTAATCGCTAACTGTTAATAACGCTGTTTAATATCTAATAATTTATTAACGTTGCAATAATTATTTTAAATTATTAATCTGCAAGTCTAATTATAATTGTGTACTTCAAGCCTAAACAGGAAGTTATGCTACATGATTGCTACAAAATTGTAATCATTATTTGCTACAAAATTGTAATACTATAAAATTGATTGATAATCTTTTTATGTTAATAATTGTCAACTATTTCATAATTTGTACGGACAGTAGCGACTCTGCGAGATCAGAAAAACGTACCAGTGCGTTTTCTCAAGCATGTCTTACCGCATCCCTTCCGCAAGTGCTTCCACGACCGTCTATCACCAAATACGCGTTCGAATACAACGATTGTTAACCATCACCAAACATCGTTCAGTATCGCTTTTGCACTAACGAAACTTTGTGACATATACATATACATGATGTTGCACGACGAATACGTTTAACAATGATCTACTTTTATCGTCTTTCAAGGTCTAGATACCAGCGTGCTGCAGCATCAAGGCCAGTTGTTATCGAGCGGAGCCATAATTGGCATTGTCCTCGCGACGATATTCGTCATCTTTATCATCATCGATGCCATCTGCTGCTCCGTGCGCAAGACAGGTGAGCCTGACATTAAATCATCAAGCGCTGCTTGAGCAGATCATCGATAAATTTCCCGTGCATTATACTGTACAATATAATGGGAAATATCGAAGTTCAGTTCGCGCTCGCATCATTGTTAATTACGTTAATTACGTTCATCATGCGCTAGTTATATGCCAATCATGTGTCTCAGTAATGAAGCTCTGGTTATTACTCATTATGGCTAACTGTGTCATGCGATCTCGCCGAAATTAGAATTCGGGAGTTCAGCTATGAAAGTGCATATTTTCGAAATTTAGAAGCAAATTTAGGAAATTAAACCCTGTAAAAGCTTTTTAATAAACGTTTAATAACGTTTAAAAAATACCCCGAGTGCGCGCAGTGATGAATTAAATACACGATCAATATTATTTCGTAGATCTACCAGTATTAAAATATTGCACGTCTTTCTGTTTTAATTGTTGATGAACATTTTACCGGAATAACGTTTATCTACTTTTTTTATAGGAATTATTAACTACCTGCGCGAACGATCTCGGCGGAAACCAGTCGACGAAGAGGACACGAAACTTGGCAGGTGAGTCTCTCTAAATACTCGAAATTCGCGATACTCGGAATATATGTTTTATGAGATAGTCTTTTTTTGGATACTTCTACAATCTACCGCATTTCTCGTTTATACTATTACATATGTATTTTACATTGTGCTTTGGCAAGTCTAGCGCTACTTTATCATGTTATCGAACTTTGCACCCGTCATTGAACTTTCGTTGAGAAAGGTTTCTTTTGTCTCTTCCGTCTTTTAGTCTCTCTCGACCGTCGAGTTCGCATTACTTATTCCTATCGGCGACAATTTAATTGAAACGCGCGAGTGTGTTCCGGGATTTCTCCCGTATTGCTTACCCAACACTTCCGCGAGTATTTGCGACCTGCCCTCGCATAATCGCGTCTCGCGCGACAGAATGGACAATAGTGGGTGCGATGACGGTGGTAGAGTCGCGATACTAAATGTTAGAAGATAGTGCCCGCCGGCACACACAGACACAGAAACAACACTTTGACTCCTCTCGTATTTCTCTCTTTTTTTTTTCTTTACCGGTAGTCTTTACGGTTGGCGGTTTCCATTGCCGTATTGCGACCAAAAAATGGCCAATGTCGCCGGGGTCACGGCCATCCAAGACTCGAGTACCATTAGATTGGTCAAACACACTGCCATGTAAGAGAGAAAACGATGTATAAGCGAAATCAGTAAGAAGCATGGCCCCTCATGAAGGGGCTCCAACACGGCTTTCCACTTTGCATGATTTTTTTTCTATCTCTCCTTCATTTTTTTTTCTCTTTCCTTTTGAAGCTCTCGAAGACTCTTCTCTCTTTTTTCTTTTTACATACTTTTCTTGCCTGACTTCCCCAAGCGACAGCAGTACCTACCGCTGGACTCGTCCGACGGCGCTCGGGGATGAACTGTCTCGTAAGGGAAGTCGCAGATAGCGCATAAAACAGAGTTCGATGAGCATGGAAGAAGACACGTTTCGATTCGTTGGACTCATTTATTGTGCCGCCAACCATTCCTCATACTGCAACACGTTTATTTTTTCACACTTTTATTGTTAAGCCGGCATCCGTGTCCACTCGTGGCTACGTATAGGCAGCCGCGGATTATATTTCTCTTTTTTAAAATCCATGGGATGGATTATGGATAACTTCGATTAGATCGTACAGCATATAATGGATATTTCGCACTTTTTTTTTTTTTTTTTTTTTTTTTTTTTTTTTTTTTTTTTTTTTTTTTAACGAAATGTGAAAGCATATGTGAATACTTGTACATATATGTACCTATAAAGAAGCGAAAGAGGCAGTGGATTTGAAAATTTTTTAAAAATTACTGCCGATTATTTATATATCAGAATTATTTTGTAATATATATTATTGGGAATTTCAGCGAGTAGATACAGATAGATAGAGGCATAAAGAATTTTTTTTATATAAAAGGAATGATTTTAAATAGAGAACGAGAGAATTTAGTTTCTTATTTATTGTTGTGTTTCCTTTCTTCCGCTGGGAATTGAAAATGGTTTACGTCATGTACATCATATTTTTAGTTCCAGCGAGAGAAACGAAACGCAGCCGATGATTCGTGATTTGTTCGTCGAATTGATCGTTAATTATATTATTATAATTGATATTAGGCTAACTAAACTATTTTGTCTAATGCCGCCCTACGAGTGGACACTTTAATACTATTTCGTTAAAACGTGCATAGAGCCGGTATTCGCTTGGGCTTTGGCCATGCCGCATGCACAATACACTTTGGAATAACGCTCACTTTGTCCTTGATTTTCTGTAATCCGTCCCGTCACCGCACAATGTTGCAACAAGTATGCGAGTCTTCTTCCCGACCTGCTAGTTTTGTGCTTTACGAAGCGCAAATAGCGCATTGCGAGTAAACGCTATATAATAACTTGATGTACTTTGAGCGGAAGTGGTATAAATTGATAAAGAAATAAGGAAATTATTAACGTATTATTAATTAGTCATGCGCAAAATGAAAAAGCAGAAATGCAAAAGTTTTTTTTTATTTTAACGAAATATAACGAAAATAGATATAATTTTCATAATTGTTTAAAACTAAAAATTCTATTTGATTTTACATGTATCTTCATATTTGTTTCATATATCTTCTAATTATTTCAGTATAACTAAATTAAATGCTTTGGAAACTCCTTATTTCTGAAAATAAGAAAAATATACTGTTCCACTCAGTGGTTCGTATTTTTAACGATGCTCACGGATCGATCATCATTTGTATTTTATTTTCTGAAAAAGCGGGAACATCATGTACAAAGCACAAATTACCAAGAAATATATACAGTTTTAAAATAGTAAATATATACAGTTTTAAAATTGAAAAAACTTTCGTTCGCAGTATAAGAAACATAGCATAATTATTTGAATATTTATAACAGATTTATGTAAAGAATAGACGGCGTTCTTTCTTTATTTTTCTGCATACTTTGTGCATGTGCACGCTCAGAAAATTGACTGTTTCATCACGCTTGGAACAGCCACGAAGCCCCTAAGAATCATAACAAGTGCGCATCTCTCGGGATTTGTCGATATCGATAAAAATGGCATATAGAGCTGCATAGAGAGGGACGGAGCCGCCTCTCTCGCTGTGACAATTCTTTTACTTTGCGAGTGACAGCATGCCTGACGTGTATATTCGATGTCGCACCACGCGCCGCATATGAACGTGCTCTCTCTCTCTCTCTCTCCTTTTTCTAATTTTTTTTCCCTTGCCCGGTATTAGAAGTTAATCCGACATCGGAGAGATCATGGTCCAACCCCCGACAAATGTTGTGTTTGACGCTTTTGCAGAGACGAGAAGGAGCCGCTGAAGGAGGAGAAGAAGATCACGCCGATCATCGATTCCGGACTGCGCCGGGAGACCTCCGTCACCTTCGACGGCAAGAGGTCCGTCTCCAAGACCGGCTTCGTCGGCAAGGACTCGGCCGTCTAGATATTCTTCCGGCGTACTAGATTGTAAATCGTACCGGAAATGTGGCGGTGCTCGTTTCCGGCTAAAAAGTGTTCTCGAAAAAAAAAAAGAAAATAAGGAAATGAAAAGCAAGAATCGAAAAGGACGCGCAGAGCGGATCATCGTACGTTCGCGAGCTTAATTGCGGGAGAACGAGGGGTCCCAGCGATCCGCCTCGCCAGAATTTTCCCCGGACGAAGCCTCAGCGCAATCGCTCTCTCGCCGTTTCAGCGCCGAGTCTCTGCTTTTCGTTTTCCTCTGAAAAACGTTGCGCGGTTTCACGGTCGTACGCCGACCCGCCTTTCTTCCCTTTCGAAAAACCTCTTACCTCGTGTACTGCGATACCACTTGCCGCCTACACTTCCTCGTAGAATCCCCTGAAAGCGCTTCCTGCCGCTGGTGAACTTATCCTTCGCCTATTACTTTGCCGCAAGATTCTCACTGCACATCTGATTTCGCGTGTAAGGTAAGCTAACCGCTTAAAAAAGGGAGCAAACTTTGAAAACTTGACATATCCCCTGCTACGTTTCCAGCTGGAACATATTAAAATACGTACACAAAGTGAAAAGTGATTTGATCAGATATTTTTTGGCTTTTTAAACATCGCACGATCGCTTGAAAATAACATGGAAAAGCTCGATCTGAGGTAGTTTTTTTTCCAACGAATATGTCACGTTTGGAAGGTTTGTCCCTTGAACATGAAAGCAGTCTTGAACTCTTTTCACCCCGTCAGTGTACTCGCCGAAGCATGCGAAGGAGCACGGATAATCGATAGCTTACGAAAACAAGAAGTATCAAGTGAAGCTTACTTGGTAGTTGCTCGTAAGAGGAAAATACGGATAGAATTGTAACGTATAAGGCAAGGAAATAAGGAGTAGGTAGATCGCTTGCGCGAGAAGAAGAAGAAGCTGGCAAGAATGTACAAAAATTCATTGTGCAATTGGTAGAGGTCGACTGATCGATTTAGATGAACGCTTCGAGGCACCCTTTAGATTATCACAGTCTAGTACGCTGGATAGTATCGTGTCCTTTGTCGCGCGCGGCATCAAGAAGACCGCGCGGAAAGTCGTACTCTGTTGCGCGCGAAGACAAAAAGGAGAGAAGAAAAACTTCGTGTTCGTTCGGAAAGAAGATTGCGGAATTGAGGAGTATAGTCACATGAAAATGCAACGCTCGTGTTCTTTTTAGAGTAACATCCAACTTTAATTCATGATCATTGTGAGAAAAGTCTTTTTAATATTGAATTAATATTTGATTACTGCAGGTTTGCGACCAGTTTGCAATTTTCAACCAATTTTGCCTATTGTCATTTTGCATTTCTCTGGTTTTATCTTGACTATTCATGAAGATGTTAAATCAAGCTTCGAGTATTAGTTGTAAATTAGTTGTATGATCTTTGACGCAGTCCAGTTACTATTTATAAAGTTATTACTATTATATTTTTAAATTAAAAAAGTAAACAGTAATAGTAAAATAGAATAATTATAATGGAACACGTGATATGTATGTATGTATGTGTACATTATACATATATATTTACATATATATACATGTAATTAACATATATGGTCCAATTTTTCACCTCTGTAAAATAATAATAATAATAATAACAGTTAATAGCTCGCGGAGCTACATATATCAAAACCATAACCATTTACACAACTATTATCCTAATATTATATCTTTTAAAGTTTAAGCGTCTTACGTCTCCTTGAGCAGTCAAGATGCAACGAAATGAGAGGATAACAATAAGCAAAATCAGTTGAAAAGTTTAAACCGATCGCAGACTTGGATCAGAGAGTGTTTCAGTTAAAAGACACTTTCGAAATTTTTCAGGGAATTTAATAAGACATATCTAAATGCCAGTAATAGTGAATGAATTAAGGTATTCTTGGACAAGATGAAAATGGGGAGAAAATTTTAAATCAACTTCACTAGTCTTCAACGTTTCCTTAAATGTGAAGTATTTTTATTTTTTTCGATTGTTATCTTTATTTTTAGCATATTTATTTAGCAATTATTTTAGCGTGATAGAATTTTAATTGTGATTTAATTGTGACACTAGATATCACTTGTAAAAAGTATTCGAGGCTTAGAGAAATCTTTGTCAAAGGGCCGTTCTCCATTTTCAGAATGTTTAAGAATGTGAGTGTTGCTTTTATATTCCTCAAGCGCCAACAGAGAAACTCTCTTTCTCCTCTTCTAAACGAGGTGCGCAATTTTGCGGCACTTCGAACTGTACATACACCTTGAACAATCTATTATCTCTTTTCCCTCATTCTCATACCTCATCTTTCTCTACGTCTTTCGATTAGGAACGACTATCAATCGAAAAACGTAAACAGTAGGTAGGCTTTCATACATATGTACTTGACGCATTTTTATTCTCATAAATTCCTGACTCCGTGTTCGTAATGTTCAATCTTTTACTCGTTTTTTTTTTTTAAATCCAAAGACTGATTCTTTTATACATCAAATCAACCGTAAAAGCATAACCAACTGTCGTTCAAATAACCGAAGACAAATATCGTACTTGCAGCTTTTTCATCGTTTTATCGCCGATAACGCGCGTGTTCTTTGTCGAGTCTTACGATCATGCGTGTGACCACTATAGTTATGAGTGAATTACTACTTAAATCTCGCATATCCTTGTAGCGAGTTTGTTCGTTCTTCGTACATTTATATAATCATAATCACCCATGTATATTTATACCTTTACTTTAAATTACCTCGTGAGAAGAGCTCTCAATTACCTTTTTTTTTTTTTAATCGTGATAACGTTATATGTTTTACAACGTAATAATAGTTACCTTATTCATAAGATGTAAGAGCAGCTTATTTTTTTTTACATGTTTTTTTCTCTAAGAATAACAAATTTTTTTACTCTTTAGAAATTGAGAAGACAAGTTAAATAATGGGGCGGTTCTTGTAACACTGTGTATTTGTATTGACGTTACAGAAGTCACTATAATTACGGTTGTTTATATAGCGACAAAAAGTTGGAAGAAGGAACTCAGAGCGATATTAGGATGTATACAAGAACAATCGATTAGCGCGATATAAGATTTCTAATAAAATTTGGGCGTGTTACCTTGACTTAAAAATCTCTGAATATATATAATGTAAAGGCAAGTGGCATTTGCCGTGACAAGTGTCAAGTCTTGCAGATACACGGAGCTTGCCAGTGGTCAGTGAACTGATCAGTAAACCGCGAGAGTATGACATCAGTAAAAGCTGCCATATAATTAATATATTCGAATAGAGAGTAAAAAAAACGTATCGCTCTTGCCCTAATGTCTAAGATGGCTTTTGCAGAAAGAAACGCAGTTAAAATGTGATAAGTTTTTGTAAATGCTTGTAAACGTTTTTCCTTAATTATAAGACGTATCGAGGATAAATCTTATGAGAGTTTTGGTAGGTCTAGAGAAACGTGCATGAGCACGGAATGCGTGTCCTCGCGGAAAATCAGTGACTCATCCGAGAGAAGAATAAAATTGTAACAGGCCATTGTATGATCAGGTACAATGATAAATCCAAAGAATTCGAAAATTTTCTTGCTCTAGTGCTTTACATAGATTCCATTGAAAGCTCGGTTAGCTTCGAATGTAATTCGAGTAACGACTTTTTAAAACTGGAAATTTAATTAGAATTTAATTATCATTGAAATTAAATGTAAAATTATGACTGATCAATTTTGTAAAGCAATGATTACACTTCATAGATTATACTGTGTAGAAAAAGAGATGGAAAAGAACAAAGTGTAGAAAATCTAGAACTAGCAGCGAGAACGTTTCCATATCCGGATACTATATCATTATACCTGTTGATACGTTGAAAGGCTGGCATGCTTCCTCATGTTTGCAAACACGCTTTCCGTGCAGATAGCTTTTTTACGTAAGACAGAATTTGCCAAATACCATAGTACTTATTAGCACGTAAGTCAATGAATACATATATAAATATATAAATATATATTATATATGAGAAAATGATATATATGTACATGGAAAAAAAATGAAGTCGCGGGACATTCGCGTGATGGATGTCGCGCGGCACTTCGCATCGGCGAGCGAGACGCGTCATCGTTTCTAGCACCTCTAGCTATTTTGTATCCGTTGCCAAAAGCCATAAATCCTTAATCAAGTAGCTTCCCACAAAAGTATTACTGCGCATCTTCCGATTTGGAGATTATTACGAGTATTAAAGTTCCGTAGATGTAAGGCGTATTTTTTATGTAATGCTTTTTCTGTACGCGACAAGAAATCGTGCTCTCGAATAAAGTGAAAAACGTTTTCAAAGTGAAAAGGATGGATGAATCGACAGGGATGAAAACAACCCACGCCTCTCTTTTTTCCTTAAAAATTTTATTACAATACATTTTTTATAAAATGATATGGACGTGACATATCGAGATTACTCGTATAAGAATGGGGTAAACTCGTTGATTCGTTTCCCGAAACAACGTGGCAACATGCGGAATAATTCAAAGCGCATTGCGATATCACATAATTCTTTGAGATTCGAATAATACGCTAGATTCATTCGACAATTTTTGTTCATCATCGCTATTACGTCTGCAATTGCAAGCAGCTATACAGAATGGCACTGTGTTATACATGTGGCTGTGTATATATATATATATGCAGAACCCGATAAAAAGAGCGTCATTTAATTAATCTTTTCCATTCTTAAAAAAATCGATGTCAACGAATTCAAATATCTATTACAGATAATTATTATATCTGAATCACTGATTCACAAGGAATGAGGAGAACGCGGCAGCGTTGTGTGAAATGATAAAAAAAACCTTTTCTTTATACCTCAATGCCGGCATTGGAACGTTTACCTTTTCTGATCAACATTTGTTCGACATTTAATAGCGGCGGTTCCGTTCGCGTGTGCCATACATACACCTAGAACACACAGAATTCAAAGTTTCGCGAATATTTTAAAAGATTATTAATAAAATTCCAAATAGATCCTTCGATACCTTCGTACAGCAATCCGCCAGTGGCTCCAATTGATCCTTCGTGACTAATTGTCTAAGTATCTCGCTCTCCTGATAACCGCCTTGCACGTCGTACGAGAACCACGCGTCTTTGTGTTTGAGTAATAACTCTATATTAATGGCAAAGCCGGCCATGTCGAGTGGAAACGGCCTATCCGGTTTCCACGCCGCGTTGAAACCGATTACTTTGTTAGTGGCGTTGTCGCAAATAGGCTTCTCTACCATTAGACCGCCAACTAGGCCGACCGGCCAAACACCGACCTTTTGTATTTTCTCCATCTAAAAGCAATAAACCATAATTACCACAAGTGAAACACAGCACATTCAAGTAACCGCAGACAGCCGCGATTCATCTTTCTTAAATTGCTTTAAATTTATTATTTTTTAATTTGATGCCAAATGGATTAACCGAATTACTCTTCGAATCACAATTATTATATAAAAAATTGAAAAAAAAAATAGAACAGTGAGTAAAGTACTTCGAATTAAATCACTTAGACTAACAATAAGAGAAAAACCGAAGAAAGGATAAGAATCAATTAAAATGTCACAAAAATGAACGCTTCTTCAAAGGAATATCGGTTTCCAAAGAATCGCTTCGCCTCACCTCACCGAAGAGTTTGATAGAGTAAGTATTATCATCGTCGGCAAAATAGACAACGCCTTTGTCGGACGGCTTGAGGTTCTCCCTGAGCCATCTGAGCGCCGCGTTTCGTTGCTCAACCCCGCGCGGCTTCTTCCAATTCGGGTCGTTCCTGCCGAGCTTGTAGTTCGGCGGGGTCGCCGCGGACAGGTGGGTATAGATGAGACCGCTGGTCTCTAGGAATCGGGTGACCAGAGCGGTCTTCTGCGGCGCGTCTTCCACGACGATCCAGTGGAAGTTGGACACGTGGAGGAACGTCTGCGCCAGCCGGGTGAGCTCGGCCTTTTGCACGGGCCTGGCGAACGTCGGCGTGATCGCGTAGATCACAGGCCGGCTACCGTCGTTCCGCCCGCGGACGTTCTCCACGAAGAGACCATGCGCCTCCAGCCTCTTCAGCAAGCCATACGTCAGCCCCTGCACGTCCCGCAGGTCCGCTATCACCGGCTCCAACTTGGACCTGACCTCCTGCCACTTCTTGTGCTCCTGATAATCTGCACGAGGCACAATCGGAGTTACTGGCGATGACTCGTCGTTCCCTCGGGCGATTATTTGATTTCGCGCGGAACTCTTGCGTTATCTCTCACGGTGATACGTACGGCGAAAATTATACGCGTGAAGGGAAATGGAGAGAGCGGCGAGTCAAAGAAGACGCTGCGTACGTTATAAATAGCCAAGGTATTATGACGCCACCGGGATTTCGAAACAGCGTTGAATACCAATAATTCGCGCCGTATGCTGCACAGATTTCTTATTTAATTGCAATTTGTACGGCTAGCGTAAGTATTGCGTAGTATCGTTTGTGATTTTTTTTTCTTCTCTACTTTAGAAATAAAGACTTCATTCGGCCGAATGAAAATTACACCTATTTTCTCTTAATGCTAGTATTAACGATTAACTAAAACAATTTCAAATGTATTAAAGTCAACAGCGTTTCATACATGTATTCATAAATCACAATTATAAATTGATAATAATCTCCCGAATTATATCATAATTTAATCACGTCTAGATAATGTTCATTAGTTTAAAAATATATTGTGATAATAATATTCATACAAAGGAGGAATTCCGCAAAATATATTGACATTAATAATTATAGCAATTTTATTACATAAGAGGTTTTTTCCTTTTTAATTTCTGTACAACTCGAGTAATTAACGTATACATTTTATAAGATACATTTATAACATACATATAATAATTACAATAATAATAATTTATTACGAATGTATAACATAACTGCGTTACAAAAAGATAAAAAAATACAAGAAATAAAGTAGTACATACAAATGATGAGGCATAAAAAAATAATATTACCTCTATAAAACCAAGTAATAAGGCAATTTTATTACATCATCGTTCCTTTTTTAGTCTTTTAATTTCTACACAAATTTCTATATTAATTCACGCGAAAAAAAGTTTATAAAATCATTTAAATAAAATGTAAAAAATTAGAATTACATGAGGAGCTACATTCGACTTTGTTTCGAATTTCCCGCCAAAACCGCATCATGCTCGCGCAGACTCACGTTGCTTACGCTGTTGCACGCATGGAAGAGAGTTGTTTGCGGCGACAGAACACGGGGAGGAGCGCGATAACTAGATGGACACTTACATATTATACATTGGAAGACGATCACATTCAGCATAAATAATATCACGAAAGTCCTGTTGCAGCGAAACCCGCCCCACATACTGGCCTTCGTGCTGGTTTCGTCGATGAGGAACACGCTCTCGGTCATCGTTGCCGCGCCATGACACTGTTCTGCCTAACCGATCGCGCCGAACTGATCGAAGTGTCAAAATTCCGTTCCCAGCGAAGTGTATGTACCGACTCGCTCGCGCGAGACTCGCAATACGATTAGTCGATAGATCGAACGATAAATTTAAAATTTATCCAAGCGATTGTAATGATTTTATTAAACATTTGCGTATATAAAAAAATTGTATTTCCATATTACTTGGAAAATTACGAAAAATATTATTATTATTATTATTTATCATAATTGATAGATATATTTTTTTGTATAATTGATGTCGCAAATGTAATAAATTTATATTGCATTGTTACTAGACGATGATAATCGTATCGTGGAAAGATACAAAGATTACTCTAGATTCTTTTTATGCAGGTAGTTACATTGCCGACTTTAGAACGAAAAATTTTATTATTAGCAAACTCTTTTGCTAATATACATAAACATTTATAAATCAAGTTAGTCTTTTATCATGAGATAAATAATATTTAGCTATTTTTAATTACTCTTATTAATTTAACTGTACATGTTTGCTCCACAATTCCATTTTTCATTCGTAAAAAAAATTTAATAGGGAACAATTTTTAGTTTTCTCAGTTTCAGAAAACCGGGTGTTTTAAACCAAATTAAAAAAAAGAACCCTCATTAACGTGTTGAAAGAATTTTTCAAATTTTCAATGTTATACCATCTCTTCATACGCACTTGGAAAGAAAATGGTCATGCGGATGGCAGGCATGCAGCCACCCCCGAGTGTGGTCGCGCGACCCCAGATGACGCCAAGGGTGCTCGCGACCCGTGAGGCTGCGCGGCGCGTGTCGAGGGCGCATGCCGGGGCACGCGCGTGCCACGGTCACGCGTACATTCTCCCCCCAGGACAGTCAGCAACTAGTCAGCAACGGAACGGACGGGGGCAGGGCGGGGGGGAAAGGACAGGATGGTAGGGAGCAGTGGAGGGAGGCTGGTTTCGGCAGGCTGGTCGCTGTAGGCGAAGTAGCGAGGGTATCGCGCCGCGCAGCCACACCGGCCACTGCGACGGCCGCGGCGGAACCTCGCGCGTCGCCGCTGCTCCAGCGTCATCCTCTCGCGAGACGTCGTCCACCAAGCCTCCTGTTTCTCGCGCGCAAAAACGGCGCCGCGATGTGAGGGTAGACACGCGCGCGAGAGAGCGGGACGATCCTGAGGCATCCCGACGATCGCGACACGACCCGGCAAGCGCGGCGAGCTGCGATTAATTGCCAACGGGGGTGAGTCGATAGCTCGCGCCCAACGAAAGGGAGAAGGGGATACTAGGGCGGAAGAGGGAGACTGAGAGAGAGAGAGAGGAACGTACGGGGGTGCTCACGTGACACGCGAGGGGGTGCGAAACTGTCTGACAGTAGTATACCAGACGTCTGCTACTCCTGCCGTTAGTTGCTTGTTGTGGCCGTGGCAGCGACAACGACGGCGACAGCGGTGGCAGCGGTGGTGGTCGGCGGCTCGTGGTGGAAGTGCTTGTGGTGGTGGTCGGCGACGAGGAAGACGTGGGATAGCGCTGCGCCCCTGCGATCGGTGGCGAGACGGGTGGAAAGTGGTAATCCCCGAGGTTACGAGGCCAGGGGAGAAAGTGGGTGTTGCCTGAGCGACGGCGACAACCGGGAGGATCGCCCGGGTCCGGTGGGACACGTAGGAAGCGGGAAAGGCGAGCGGGTGAGAGAGAGAGGCGACCGGAAGGATGCTCGTCGGTCGTCGATCGTCACCCTGGAGTCGGTGTCAGCCCATCGCTGACCTTTCTCTCGCCGCGGACCCCGTGCCTCGTGAGTAAGCCACGTCGGGTGACCTTTATCGCTTCGTATATACTTCGTATACGTACAATATAGGCAAAATTCACCAGGGAGATGAATCATCTCTCGAGTGCTTGATATACATGAGAAATCCGCGCGACGCTGCTCACGGCTTGTCCACGCCTTTAGAAGTAAATCGTTCGCGACTCTCGAACGAGACCGTTTCTCAGACGTGACCTGAGCTTTCTGAACGTCGCTCGAGATGATCAAGAGAGAGAGAGAGAGAGAGAAAGAGCGCACGCGGGGGAAAATAGAGGTCGGATGCAAATCACGAGCGTGGACGGTAGGCGTTGCGCGCCGGGCACGGTAATTGGGGCGAGGGAACGCCGCTTCTCTCGCGCTGGGCGCGGGCGACACGGGGGGAGGTCACCACGGTGGGATACACCGCTGTCTCTCGTTTTCCCTCGCGATTTCTCTCCCTCGCGGTCTTCATCTCCCCGCGCCGCCCTCGATTCTCAGCCATCCGCAATACCGTCTCTTCGCGTATTACCCTCGTATCTTTTTTTCCTCCCCACCCCCTTCGTTGCTTTCGGTAAACCAGAATCGTCGGTGCGTGAAACGTCTCTCTTTCTCTCTCTCTCTCTCTCTCTCTCTCTCTCTCTCTCTCGCGATTACAAATGAGATCCCGTACAATGAGGAAAGGGGTTACTGTGCACGCGCCCTTTGCTCTCTCTTTCTCTCTCTCTTCATCTGCCCTCCTTCGTGCAACCCTTTCGTCGTCATACGTCACGAATACTGTACGTGAATACCAGAAATAATACTCGAGACTTGTCGACCGCTCGAGAGGGAAGCTTCTCTCTCTTTCTCTTTCTCTCCCATCCCTTACTGCTTCCATCTTCCTTATCACCACATATGCATTAGCTTCGAGCGTCGCTAAAGAGAGATATTATCAGATTACTCTCTCTCGCTCTCTCTCTCTATCTCTGTCATCTTGCTTTTATCATTTTTAAAGAGACGACAGAGAAGCCGCATGCTAACTATGTCATCGTGTCCCAGTGAGTCACGGCTTTTAAATTGATTCCCCTCTTTCGCGTTCATCCTCTCCCGTTATTATACGGAAGTGCTACTATCTTGGCTCATCTATGCGCACGTGAATCGGAAAATGTCAATTTATTTAAACGCAGGCTCGATCCACCGGACAATTCAATCAACGTCTCTCTGACGCGCCTTAATTCTCAACAATTTTATGATTGATTGCTTTGTATTTATTCTTAGACGAGAAAGAGTCTCATTCAATATAAATCTGATATTTCTATCTTTAATCTCGAAACAGACAAAAATGACTAGAAGTCTGAGTTATTAATATCTGACAATCAAATGCATGCAAGCACATTTCTCGCTATCCTAAATCTGTCCCGGAGAGACTTGGAAGGAATTTGAGAACGAGAGCCATTTCCATTTTTCTTTCTCTTATTCTTCCACTTCTCTGCCTTTTACTGTGTGCGTAAGCATACTGCGTACGCTTCAAATCTGCCATCGACGTCTTGCCATCAACGTCTTGCCGTCTACGTCTTGCCATCTAAAATCCATCGATACGATTTCTGGCACGTCGATTTTATGCGATCCGGAAATGTATATCCCGCGGAATTGCCCATGACTGCGGCATGGACGGCGTCTAGCATGGTCGTTCAATAATTTAGCAAGGTTACGGCTGCTGCCGACACCATCGCGGTAAAGCTCGTAAGAAGTGATCGATCAATGTTCCATCTCGATACTTTGCGAGCGTCGCCTCGTCAATCCTTTTCTCGCGTGCGTGCCGCTATCACACTTGAGTGGATTATAGTCGCGCTATTCTGAGTGTCTGGGAAGTAAATAGCATACTTGTGTCTATCAGCGGAAGTTTCTAAACAATGATAGAATTATAACAACGCGCACAAATTCGAATGCTATAATCGTAATGAGCTTTTTTCAATCGTTTCGTCATTGAATCGCTTCTTTACGTTTTTATATAATTTTGAAAAACTTTGAAATATATTTCGAATCTTAGTATATAGTCTTTTTTAATGAAAAATAAGGGAAGAATATGATAAAAGTCTTTTAAACGTATCTGAAATCGGAAATGTTATTAATATTAATATATTTTATCAGTTTAGAATTAAAATTGTTATGTTTATTACCATTATGTTAGAATAAACTATCATTACACGAAATACAATGGTTCTCATAATTATAAGAGAAAATGTTGCGAATCTGTAACAATTGTGGGATTGCAACAAACGTTGCAAACGATCGTGAAAGTTAACAGGCAAGCGGATTTACGCTGGTGAGTTGTGCTTGGCGGAATTTAATTTTGCAGTCTACTTGGGTTTTTAATATTGTTATCGCGTGGGTGTTTATTTAGTTACACAACATGATATGGATCGTGCATCGCGTTAATGTAGCGTTAATTTCATCGGGATCGGAAGTTCGGCCCCCGTAAAATCTCCGTAATGTCAGCGAATGCGTGTACAACAGTATAACATTCATCGTGCGTAAACCAGAGTCGAGTCACAAAGCTTAATTTACTTTCTCTTTGTGGCTTGCATAGGGGTGGTAACTGTATACCTTATTTAGAGGCTTTCGAATGAAAATAAAGTGAAGCGAAACGTTAGTAATGTAACGACATAAAACATTAAACGTCGATATATATATTTTTTGTTAACTGTAATTGAAAGTAATAGATTGTAGATATCAATTAATTTTACTGTTTACAACGTAAGCTGCGGGCAAATTTAATAAGCCCGCCATTCAGCAAATCAATTCTCGTAGAAGTGAATGGAATCTAAAATCGGTCGCTCGATTAGCTATTATTAAACAAACGCGCCTTTATTTTGTGCCCCCGACCGCAATATTCCGGTACCATGCATTATTCCGTTATCGATCATACCTACTGTCTATCTAGTAGTCGCGTTCGATTAGTTGAAGCGAACGAGATAAAGGGCATGGAACCAATTCCTAGGAAAATTCCATCCCATCCGCCTCCTACGAACGACCCAGCGGCGCAGTGCGATGACTTCAATAGCGTAACAGATGTATAGCCCAAAGTTCATAGCCGCAGAGATAGTAGTCCTGACATTTCTGAGGCGTGACCGTTTTCAGAAAAGGTCAACCGATATGGAGCAGCGTTCGAGTTGAGGGATCGCGTCGAGTTCCCCGTCGGAAACAATTGCTCCGTTCCGCCCTCTTCGCCGCCCCAGAGTTCTCTCTTGACAAAAAATAATACATACCGCGGAATACCTAGACTGAATACTAATAACGGATGAAAAATTGACGAAAAAGTACGGTGGCTTTAATATCTTACTAATGGAATTCGAGAGAAAATTTCGCTGGATATTGAAAGGGCTGAAAACGATGTTGATTAAAGCTTGATTAACGTCTGATTAGTTTTTTTTTTTCATTTGAAGATTAGCGCTCTTTGTACTTAAAGTTTATAAAATATTTTAGAACTTTATAATTACATTGACAAATATTCCGACAAATTTGGTATTACTTTATAGAAGTTATTTGTAGCAATTTACATATAATATGCAAAATTAAATATCTTGATAATCACAAATTAATTAGAATTAAAATCAATCTTTTTAATGTAAACGATAACGCTTTGTTATTTTCGTTTTGCAAGTTAAAAATCTTGAATTTTCAATCACTTGTAACTCGATAACGCAATAATTATAATTGAGATATTAGTTCGAAATAAACTGTAAGTAAAAATTAGGACCAAGAATTTGAGTACATCGTACATATCATTCTCACTTTTCAAAAATAAATTTTTGCTTGCCAAAACAAGCTCTTCTCTTTTCATACTCCGACAGGTATTTTGATGCCAATGCGCTCTCGTATTGTTGCCAAAAGCATATTCCTCGGTTGCTACCCTAGCCATTTTCTTCCTAAAACCTCGCTTCCGTGAATTATAACTTTCCTGCGGGCCTCTTATTGTCTTGACCTACTTCCGGTCTTAATAGCAATCAGTCGGAGTGCTCTATTCGACCTGAAACCTTATCGTGAAGAGAAAAAGCCGGGTGGTTGTGTCATTTTCAATCTTTGATCGGGATGGTCATTGAACCGACGTATGTACAATATACGTACATGTATATATGTAAGGTATATCAAAATGCAAGGTATGCCGATACATACATATTATATAAGGCGTGTCATACTGTAGCTATACATAAAACAGACAGTATGGTATATTTGGAGAGTATCGATATATACCATGTACTTTTATTCGTGTTACGTCAGAGCCTCGTAATAACAAGAGTCTCATAAGCGACTGTTTGTTTTATTAAGTAATGAACATGAAATGTATTATTTTATTTCTATAAAAAATATCGCAATTACTGACTATGGAAACACTTTGTCCAATGAGTTCTAAAAGTTATTGAAACGATTTGATTCAATTGATGAATAATAAATGAGACTCTTCGACTCTTAAATGTGATCGTTAAAACTAACAACTTATTGTTCTCCTACTTGGTTTTCATCGGTATTTTTATGGAGAAAATAAAATGGATGGAAATATACAGCTTTCGTCATTAGTCTTTTTTTTAATTAAAATTCTTTTTTTTTTTGGAGCAAAACTAATTGCGATTGTAGAAGATTAGCAGATGGGATTTACTTAGCCACAATTTAAGTCAGATGTCGATAGATCGCGATGTGTCAGCACATCGAAATGGCCCACGATCTGCTCGAGAAGCTGCTCGAGAAATAATGAGTGGCAATGCGGTTAGAAGTTCCGGGGCCACGGTATAGTAGATTCTTGGCTCGTTGCACCGTGGTGATTAGCGAGCGAATTGCTCAGCACGGAACGAACAATTCCGCTTCAAAATGAGATCAGGACGTGCGCAAGGTAGCGGGAACAAAAGAAGAATTGGTTCGACTATTTATTTGATACGCCAATTTGTACTTGCAATTTTCTTGCACCGTGTGCACTATGTTTGTACAAGATGTACCAGAATTAAAGACTAAAATTATTCACAGAATCTTTGAGATTAAATTGTTTAGATTACTATTTTAAAGCCTTTCAATATTCAATGTTAAATGTTTTATCAATTTTATGTCAAATTAAATGTTTGAAGTAATATAATTTAATTGTGAATTGAATTTAAATAAACGCGGCTTTCAATCATTTAATGACATTCGAAAAATTTAAATCGTATAAAATAACAATTTTTATTTCGGCTCAAAAACTATTGATATCTTGACGTATTTTAATCGGGAAAACTCAATTCTGAATTGGACGGAAATTTTCAGGGAAGCTCGAGACGCGCTATACAACTTCGTGCCGCAAGACGCCGCGTAATTTATGAGTCCGGATATAAATTTGGAAATTATGGCCTTGATTATTAAAATGGATTATACGAGATTAGCCGGCTGAGGTTGCCGGAAGGCCGCATGAAAATTTATCACCTCCCGCTATCGTCGTATCAGTTGTAAAAATATGCGAAAAAAAAAGCGACGCGCGTGCAGAAAACGCACCCCGATTATTATCGGAGATCTTTCGCAGGACGGTAAGAAGAAAGGATTGTGGGTGTGTGTGCGTGTTTGTATCTGCGGCAATAAAGGCCGCTTTATCGTCCTAGGGGGTGAAACTTCTCAAGCACGCTCGCGTGGTTGTTGAACTACCGGTTTATCGGCTCAAGGAGAAACACGTGCGCAGATATATGAGCGCATGTTACGTTCGATCAGACTCTAAACAATTTACCTTATAAAATTCGTTTCTGCTTTTTATATATATAGCTAAAGTTGCGATATCTTATTTATATCACAAATCTGTCTGTTTGGAAATATCAATTTTAAGATTGATATTTTCAATTTAAATTCATTTTACTTTCTAATCATTAAAAACAAATTTGAAGTCCTTTTTCCATTCTTTCTTGACGTACTCATAAGACGTACTTTAAATGTTTCATATCTCTAAAATTATATTAAATAATATGTAACGAATAATTGAAGTAAGATTTTTCAATCCCTTAAATTATATTAGAGATTATATTACTTACATATTGATGAGTGCAGTCTGTGTATCGTTTCTCTAATGGTTACCGGAGATTTCTGTCGACAATTTGCACACATTTATTCCAGAGAGAGAGAGAGAGAGAGAGAGAGGGAGACGAAGAATTCTCATCCCGAGAAACGAGAGGAGCGCAAAAAGAATATTCTTCGAACAGCTCGGACAAAATGAGAAAAAAGAAATCTTTCGAGCTAGCTTGAGAAGATGCCCTCTTTCCGCTTACTGAAGATTATACGTGCCACTCGTTTGCACAGAAAATAGTTTAAAAGGACTTTGTTGTTCAGCCTTTCAATTTTTTAATACGTACGAATAAATGATTGAAAGACAATATTAATAATTTAATAAAAGGGAAATTTATTAATAAAAAAGGAATATTATTTATTTGTATTATTTACATACAAAAATAAGAAAACATATATAATATGAAATATAGCACTACATACTTCTTATATTTATTAGTAATAGCTTCATAGAGTTTTCAGATATTAAAGAAAGATTGCAAATTTTTGAAGTACGTCATTAATATACATATATTTCATTAAATTATTATAATATTTTTAGTTTGTGAATTTAGCTTCTGCTCTAATTAATTTAAGTTACCATTTATTAAAGTGCTCCAGATTTTTGAGCGAGGCTACAATTTCATTGGAGAAATACGCGATGATGAAATCTCTTCCCACGCCGCGCCGCCGCGCAGAGTAAATGGATTTAACATTTATCGCACTATCAGCACAATCCGGATTTTTGTATGGCGAACAGGCAGAGATGACGCAGTTATGTTACTAAGAATTTCTTGTGACACCATGTCTTTGGACATGGTAGACGCTAAAGTCACGTTTACAACGAACACTAATGTAAATCCAAGATGCAAATGAGATGGTTTTTGCGATCTACCGTACTACGAAAACGGTAGATGTGCCAATGTTCCATGAGCGAAACAGCCAGCAATTTGCATCTTGAATTTACATTACATTGAATAACGATGTTTTTGCAATAGGATTTGAACAGGATACTTTTTATAGGAAGTCCAGCGTTGATTTCACATATGTTTCTCCTTTTATTTTATCCTATTATTTTATCCACGTATCACGCAATCATTTTTGTGACGATCAATTTTATTGGACAACACTATAAGTACGTCAAACTGATTGTGAACAATTTTCAAGTCATTGAATATTAAATAATTTCAGAAAAGTCTAAATAAGAGTTTTATATATGTTAAAAAGAATTATTGATATATTATAACTTTCCTGTCTGTGATTAAAAAAATATTTTTTCTATTCTACCCTAAATTTCAAATAATCATTATCTTAATAGTAACAGTAGTTCTTCTATTGCTTCTATTTAAGGCATCGAATTCTTTTGCTACATTTTGATATCAATGTGTAATCTGATTTTTTTATATAAAATTATTATTCTTTTATAATTCTATTTTATAATTCTATTTCTTTATAGTGTATAATTCGTGTTTAAAGAAAATCCAAATATTTATTAGTGATATAAAATATCTGATATATATTGTGTCCACTGTCAATCTCATGTTTGTCGCCTTCAAAGAAGGTCGCCGAAAAATCCTAGTGAATTGAATCCACGAAGCTTTCGAGTAAATCGTCGCGATCGGTGAATAGCCTCGTCGTGAAGTTGGCAGTTCACTCTTTTCCCCGATGGAACACGAGCTTCTCACGATATTTATTACGGTAATAAGCGGTACCGTTCGACCGCAGGAAGCCGAGCGATAGACCTCGTGGTTCGATCTGATGTCGCGAGGCACTACGTACGATGCCTCGAAGATAAGAAATACTTTTGATTACGTGGTGACGCCGCCGCCACCGACGCTTCATCGGATAGAAACCGTCTAGACGTCTGCCCAAACACGCACGCAATTCCTGTGAGTAAAAATGGGGGTCATTGAGACCGAAGCTTCAAAGGAAATCGTCTTTTGATCAAGGCTTAAGGATCTGTTTATATCTATCGCACCGTACCGAATTTTTATTAGAGTAATTTAGACAGTATAAACTTTTTAATTATTTTTCAAAATTTTAACTATTCGCTTTAAATAAAAATTCTTAATTTTTTTATGTTCAAAATTTTTAAATTCAAGTTTTCGAAATTTTGAACAGACTAGTCTAAAAATCGAGAAATAATGAATAAAATCATTATGAGTATAATGATTGTTAATATTTTACGTAACAATTTCTAACACTTATTTATTATAAATTAGTTTACTACATTCACCCTTTTTTTCTTTATAACAATGGTAAAAACTTTGCGACAATAACGAGTAATATTTCGATATTAATTCAAGATTCTTACTTTTCAAAAGTACTTATCATGACAAGTCAATGAAATTGTAATTTATTAAGGAAGCACAATGAATATACTTCCAAAAAGTCGAGGTCAAAGACGTCCTTTGTGCTCTTTTGTTAAGTCTACCGATGCAATCCGAGTCAATCTTTAAATTTGCAACACTTATATGCCATGGGCAAGAAGTTCCATCAAATATCCAGGCCTCCCCTCGAAAGCGTCCGAGGACGAGACTCAAAGGGGAAACGTGAATATCCGCCGCGGGAAGAGGAATTTCCATTTATACGAAATTTCTTCTGGTCTCCGGTTGTACTTTTAAGATCATGCGGACTGGTCGAAAAGAGCGACAGATTACAATTTAATATCTTAAAAGCGATCGCATGGAAGCAAATCTAGTGCAATAGTGGCGCTATTTTAAGAGCAAGACCGAGAATATAATAAAAAATTTATCGGCATACACAAGTTTAGACGTGCTTTCACGTCTTTGCAGAACCGTTACTTTTGACCAGAAGATATAAATATCGACTTTCGGATAAAAATACGCGAGCGTCGCACTTTTGAATAGGACACAATTTTATTTAAATAATATCTTCTGTTTGAGAGAAGATTTATAGAATCAAACAGTTCGTTAAAATAAGAACGGTTAATTTGATAATTGGACGAGTCAATAATGTCGATTGAATAATTTCTTGGATGAATTTCACATTGTGAATGATGATTCATTATTACTTAAATAGAAGTAATAATAATTGAGTGAAGGGTAATTTATGACATATATTCACGTAAGATCACGCTTTAATCTGGGAGCAATTCCGAGAATCAAAAGACAGTAAAGTGATATGGAAAGCTAATGTAAATGTAATTACGTAAGGTAAGCCTGAAATTGCATTCTTGTCCAATAAAAGACCCGAGACTCACTTATTCGCCCTTCGCTTTGAACTTCATGGCTGAAGCGACTTTCGAAACCTGGATCCAAAAACGCTTTTCCGGAAGGCATGAATCCATCGGGAAATGTGATTTAATATTACAAAGCCAGGTCCAACTAAATACGAGCGGCTGAACCGAAAAAGGTTGGAGGTTAAATGCTCCGAGGGAAACGACCGAGGGGTAGGGTCAAAGATTGGAAAGCGTTGCGCGGATAGGTATGCAAACCGAGTACGTTCTCGGTTTGATCCCCCCTTTTTTTTCGCGGCAAAATGATTAATTTCCCATTTTCTGTACAGTCACGAAACTCGGTGAATCTCTCCGCTACATTTTTACGATCGAGAGTCCCGGGCGTCTCGTAACCGGAAGCCGGTTTGCGATCAATCGCGTGCAGACTGCACACAGCGAGATTACGACAGATGAAACGTTTTAGGGATCGCTGAATAAGTAAAATGGATAAATAAACAAGAAGAAGCATTGCGCTGGATCATACATTTTTTGCTGAAAAATTGTTAAATCGCTCGAGAAATACGAGTCCGATATATCTTATTGAACCATTTTCGAGATTGAGATTCCTGCTGAATTCGCGCGAATGTTTCTCGAATCTTAGTTTTCGAAATTATATGATTGTGCTAGCGATAATTTAATTTTTCCTCCATCGTTAATAATTATTCCTTTGTACGGTATGCATGATGGGTAAATGCGAGGTGGAAAATGCACATGCCTGTCTGGCCGAAAGGGCGGCGGTCGACCGATAGGGTAGACGACCTGGGGCGGATCGGCGCGGCATGGAAATTCGTCGCAGAACGACGCACTAATCGATACGAAATTTCAATTTTCCTTGTTAGAGCCTGTTTCCTCTGCCTCTATACAGAGAGGCGACGGTAGACGATTGACGCTTCCGTCTCTTTCATTTGGCGACCGCGCATGCGATTTTATAATCGATGGGATAACTGGCAAAGCTAATAAGTCTCTGATGGCGCTTCAAGGTCTCTTGGTCGTTCAGAGGCGAAACCTACCGTTTAGCTTTTTCCATCAATTCGCAGAGTGCAAAGAGCGATTATTTCATAAATGATCGCGCGAAATTTTAGGTACGTTAACGTTACTGGAAAATAAAATTTATATATGATATCGGAATATAACACGCTTTATGTGTAATTAAATTTAACTTCTAATAAGAAAAATAAAATTTTTAAAAAGATTACAATTTGCGGCAAAGCTTTTTTTATAATGTATGATATAATAAATTGTATCAACTGATATTAAATCTTTTCATATAAAATTGCATATAAATTGTACTTTGAAATATATACAAATAAATACAATTATGACACATTTCGTGTCTCGAAATTTTATTTGCGTCAGCTTCAAAATAAACTGTTCAATTATGCGCCGCTATTCATGTTTTCCGCGAAGTCGCGCGATGGCGACTCGATGATTACACCCTGCAGAAAAAGAGCGTTGATATCCATCTGCTGAAAGGTTGTTGACGAAGTGAATTTGAGGAGAACTGCGACACTCTAAAAATAAATAAAAATGAGGGGAAGTACAGAAACGTCTCTAGGAAGATAGACTTCTATGCAATGTGCTTGTCACGACAGAATAATTGTCTAAATTACTGTTTTAGGACACGCCACGCGAGAAGATAAAGTTTCCCGACTAAATTCCTTCTTACACGGCAAAATTAAAACTTGCGAAATATCTTTCGTAGATATTTTTTCTAGCTTTTATTATCTCGGAGGAAGGATGTTTTATAATTCTCTGTTTCTTACGCGGTGTCATAGAACGAACCTTTGGTATATAAGAAATAATTCTCGCCGGGTATATTTATAGTTCCGTATATTTAATTTAACCTACAAAGTCTATCGGGAAGAAAATCAATTTTATAGAAAGGGGATTACTCTCCGGCAAAATGTTACACAATAATCCCTGCTAACACCTAACCAGAAAGTTTTTATTCTCCATTGTAGATGTGCCGCGACCCGGGGCGTTGTATCTATTTTCAGCGGCGGTTTCGCCGTTTTTCGTCGTGCCGTTTAAAAAGAAACTTTACGAAGAATTCAACCGCGACTATCATTAAATTATAAGTTGCGCCCCGTAAATCCGGGTGCGCCCATGAACGTACGAAGAATTAAATTTTCAGTAGTTTAAGCTTCCGGCCGCGAAATATCGAATTTGCCGTCTTCGACTTTCAACTTTTTCGAGAAAGGGAGAGAGAAAGAGAGAGATCATTTTGAAAAGGATTTTACTTTTACAAGATCGCAATGTAAAGTATATTTACTTTAATAATACATTCCTCGACAAAGTTGGAATCCCCTCTCTTCTGTATAATAAAGTTTCCGGAGGAATTCTTCATTTCTCGTAATCTGATATACGCCAGCGCAATAAATCGCCCGTATTTGCCTTAGCCATGAAAATGCTTTCAAAAATGCAAAATGCGATGAATCCCAGTGCCAGGCAAAGGGATGCCCTGCAGCAGGTATGAAACCAAGTAATAATGGATCGTTACGTCGTTCGAATTCCGTCGCGGAAGTAAGGAGAGACGCGCGATAAGGCGCGCGGAACCGCAAGAAGAGTCGTCGCGATACTCCAACCCCGAGTAAACTTCTCTCACGTGCAGCATTTCAGTCGCCACGCTCTTTATCTCGCGCGCGTTTCCGCGCGCACACAGGAGGAAAAAGCGCGCTTCGGTCGTCGTATCGTCGTACGTAAATACGCACGTCGGTCGATGTAGGCCGGTATCGCCCAGAGGCGTTAATCTGGGCCACAGTGCGTCGGCCTCGGGGCTAGAAATATCGTGTGAGCGCACACACGAGGCGAGAGAGAGCGCTCGAGCACGATTAACCCTCGTGAGGCTGAAATGCGCTTGATGTACATGAGAGCATGACTTTGTTACATCGCAAATTATTGCAAAGAAGTCGAAGCGGCGATGCATTTCTCTCTTGCATAAACGCCCGCGAATATTTAACTAAAACGCCACGTGCTAATGTACTCAAATTCAGAGACATCATTTCGAAATTTCTTTTTATTTTAGAGTTAATCTAATTGTTAATGTCAATGGTTGGAATAATGTTTCAAGTAGCAAGTATGTATTTTGTTATCTTTTGGAAATATTCATATTTTTATCTATTTCTATGAGAGTAAAAAAGAAAATAAATATGTAATAAAAAGTTAAATTGTTATACATCGCTTTTTTGTGAAAAATTTTGCAATCTGTGATCTTAAATGTATTCATAGTTATGAATTGAAGGATAAATGTCCGTGACAATTGTGTAAAGGATTGTGCATACAAATCGAATAAAACATATATGACTTATAAAACATATCAAAGCGATGGACTCGTACTTGAAGCTCGCGTTTGCATGGAGACCAAAGTGTGGCACGTTGGTATTGCAAAAAGCATCAAAGGATGACGTTAATAACATGGAAAAAAATATGGATATGGTATTTTATTTTTATAAAACACACATAGAAACTCATTTCTTTTGCTGTAATATAATTTAAAAGTTTACAAAAATTCTGTATAATAAATATAAAATTATGTTTTGATGAAAATATAAGAATAATTTTTAAAAATACAACATAATATAATACATAAAATACAAAATAATTTTATAATGCATAAATATGAAATAATATTTCATCTTGCTGATGTAATCTTTTATGAATAAACTGTTTAAAATGTAATAATTACAATACAGTAAATTGAGGAAAATATATCTAAATATAACTTGCAATTATTATTATTATGTATATAAATGTTTTATAATATGTATTATAATATTATAATATTATACATATATAAATTTCCATTTCTACATATAAAATTAATAAAGACTGCACAGAAACGCATTCTGCAAAAGTCATTAAGAAAGATAGACATCACCGAAGAGAGAGAATTCAAAAGTATCTCAGGAATGCACGCAATGTCGCCCGGCTATTTTTCATCGGTTACACACATGCACGCGTAACCGGATTACGTGGACCAAGTTAAAAGTAGCAGAGCACAGCTGTCTCTTAGCAGCCGGTGTTCATTTCTCTCTTCTTTCTCTAGCCGCTTGTCGCGACTTAGGGAAAATCCGACCCTTTAAATTATTGCACGGACTTTATTTCAACGACGAAGCTTGAAAATAACCCCCGGACTTTTGCGGTTTATGGGAAGAGGAAAAGCGAACTTTTCCGCGTTTCAGCATAGCGGATGATAGATCAGGAGCCAATTTTTTTTTCTCTCTCTCTCAAGAGGATTATGCAGTTTCAGATGTGGCCCATAGAGAGCTCATATTTTTTTCATTATAATTCTTTTATAATTAATTAATATTTTCTTTTAACGCACAATTTTAGAAATTTATTTTCAATAATTAAACACAAAAGTAGGTTCTCTTACAATTTATACGATAATTTAGAAGTACAAATTCTCCTTGGGTGAAGGAAGACAAGCACCATCGTAGCGACGCCACTCATGCCTTCCTCTCTAGCTTGAAAATCAGAGTCGTTGATCTTCGCACCGAGTGAATAAATGTGCCGGAAAAGACGACTTCCAGGCTATGCCTTCGAGCAGCCGTAGCAATGACGTGAATGATGAGATGTCAGGATTGCAAAGCTGTTCTCATTTACATTCGTCAACAAATGGTTTTATAATGTAGGACTTTTTTTTACAATTTTGCAAATTTACAATGTAGAGCTCTCTATTTCGTAAAAACTTTTATCTATGTCACTGTACCTTTCTCCTGTTGCGTAAAAAAGGACTTGCGGAAAAAAGAGCTGTCAGTGCGTCGACATACTGAAAGGATGTCGCCCATCTTCTTATTTTAAAACAAAAAGAGAGACGGCCGAGTGCACGCGGCCTTTGAGCAGCCTTGGCAATGGAGTGCGTTCGCCAAGAAGCACTTTCCGGCATCGTGAGCACCGTCGTGTACGTCGAGAAAATACATCGGCCTTGGGAATATCGATGAGCGTAAATTAAGAAAGTTTTCCCCTGAGCGGCAGTTCAGAACGGCTTCCCGTGCCGGAGATTGTCGCGTTGAAACAATCGCTCACGTATAATCCGTATCGATAAAGAGAGTCATAAAGGGGTATATGACATTCATAATGGAACGCTCAGATTATATGAATCTATCGGGGTCGATTAGCTTATCGGGGATTACCCTGCCGCGATATCTTCATTTATTTATCGAAATCTTATGCAAATAATATTTTAATGTCGTTATTGGCATTCCTCGTAATAAATAATTAACTTGGACTAGTGAAAGAGAGGAGAGATTAATACATTGACACGTAGTTATTATGTGTAAATAAATTAATATGTTGCCGACTTTTATTTTTTCATGTACAGGAGTTTCGACAATACACCAAGGGCAATAAATTACTGGCAATAAATTACTAATATTTTTATATCAAGGGAAAAAGCAAATTAACGAGAAACGATAAACGGAGATAAACGTCAAGAGCTTACAATGCAGTAACTATAATTCTAAAAATGTACATAGAATAGATATATATAGGAATAATGTAAGACATTAACATTTAACAAGTAACATTTAACAATTTATATATTCAAAGTGTGAATTTTGGAACTTGATAGTTTAATAAAAGTGATGAAGAGCCACTATTTTCGGCAACATTGTAATCTTTGACGTGAAACATTTTAACAAACTTGAAATGAGCCTTTTATTAAAAAGTAAAATTAATTTCAAATTATCTAAGATTTCTAAAAAGTTAAATATTCTGTATAATTTCGTAATTCTTGAAGATTCTTTAATTTTCAAAGTAAAATATTTACGCAGTTGAACCTTATATTAAATTTTTGCTGATACATTATTGCTTCTTTATTGAGCTTGCCTTAAGAAAATTGAATTATGTAGCTATTGATTTCTCTTTCTCTCTCTCTCTCTCTCTCTCTCTTTCTCTCTCTCTCTCTTTCTTTCCCTCTCCTCCAGAAATGAAGTAGGAAACTGGACGAGGATAATTGCATTCGCGTGCACGCTTTTGCACGTCCTTGGCAGTGAAATGCAGATCACTGTGAAATACTTTCCACGCTATAAACATTACGTATACATCAAAGCGAATAGACTACATCGGCCTTCGGTATATCGATTTGTACACGCAAAAAGAGTTTATTGAAACCCTGTCCCTCTCTGCGCCATGTCGCATTGTCGGATCACGTCTATACGTCCGGTCGTTGTTCTTCTATCAACATTCATTATAGGCCCAGTTTCGATATAGCCGAGTAACGATAGTCTGCTTAGAAATTAATTGGCCAGGCGGCTAAGTTTATTCCCGACTAAATTTGGCCACGGCTAAGTTGGATGTCGCCGATTTATTTATAGCATACGCAAACGTAGGCATGCTCCTGCTTCATGTTTTTATCGCCGTGGGACGGCGAATATCATATAAGTAACGATGAAATTTTAACGAGACGATTATGGCTCTTCCTGCTGTATATCTTGAAATATGAAAAGCGCTTTACGACTTGTCCTTAAGCGTCCTTAACAATAAGAAGCTATTAAATATTTTACGACACTACATTCTTATTAATATTTAATGCGTCGAATGTTGAATTATTATATTGGTCGAATTATCAAATTAGATTTACATTACATTAATACAGTAGCAACTTGTTACAGGTACATAATTTTAATTATAATACAATCGCTTCTCTGCTCCATATAATTATTATGTCTGAAATGCTCCAACAAACTTTTTACAAATATCTTTTTTTGTATATATATTTAATATTTGTATTTTTTAAAACATTTCCTTTTTTATGGTAGCAAACAGGTTTAGCGTGAACTTGAATGTTATTCCAGAGGACCTTTGGCGCTGAGATTCCTCCTCAGGATGGCTGGAGCGAACCGAGAGGTTCGGCAAGGCCCTGAAAATTTCGTGCTTGCAAGTCATCGTGTTGGGCGAAGCCGGTCTTCGTACGATTAGGGGCTGTGCCAGGATAGCACGGGACGGGGGTGGTTCTTTCCATCGCGAGGATCGAGATGAGCGATCTACAGGCCACCCTCGAGTTCTCCCTCGAGCTCTGCAAGTTCTATAATGTCGATCTCTTCCAACGCGGGTGAGATTATCGTCCATATCTCTCAGCATACGACGTCGCGTCGTATCTCCGTAAAATATCGCGACTGCTTGCCAAGAGTTTGTTTGATCATCCATCAGGAAAGCTCTGTGCACTTTTTTGCAGATATTACCAGATCCGAACTGCTCTTAGAGTATCGCCGAAGTTGCCGGTCAAAGTGGAGGTCAATCAACCACGAAATCGTAAGCATTTCAATAATCAAAGATCAAATCTAGTTTACTGTGATACAGGCATTTTATTTTGCATGCTATATTAAATTTATATGTACAGTTACATTTAATGTTTTATAAGATTTTTCTTCCTTCTCCCCCCCCCTACCCCCTTTAATTAATTATTCAGAAAAATATATATAGCTCATTGTCAGTATATAATATTGCCGAATTTATCATAAAAAGTCATGTATTTTAAAACATTTCTCTCTATCTCTCTTCCTTTATGTTTCGATATTTCTATTTCTTACGTGAGCATCGCGTGAGTCTCGCGATCGTTTCTCGGACTGCCCGAGAAGTTCTCAGTCATATCACGCGAACGTACTTGCCGATTCCGTTCACCCCCGATCGATCGATCTATCCCCGAGGCGAGCGACGTCGAATTCGATGGAGAGGCACGCACCGTTGTGTTGCAGACTCCCTGGAGGCGCCGGGCACGAGTAAGCGCTTTCAGATCCTCTACAGGAACGAGGAGGTGACACTCGGCACTTCCGTCCTATTCCGGGCGCATGTGCTCGTGCATAGTCACAAGATTGAGGAGGCCCTGTCGCGCACCCACTTTAATCTAGGCGTCGAGCTATGGTTCAGCGAGCCGACGCAGCCGGGCAACATGGCTTGCGTGTCCTCGAGGTAAGCGTCTTGCCGTCTTAACACGAACGCCGACTCTTTTTTTCCCAGTGACAGCGGACACACGCGACGGTTGGATTGCGAGCAACCTGAGCAATCAGACGGCCGCGCAATTCTTATCTCTCGTTTGCGAGCTTTCTGGGCCGCGATATAACGAGTTACGAGGGAATAAATTAGTGACACAAAAGTCTGGATAAATCTGAAATTAAAGAAAAAGTAAAATGAGTTGAGAGTTGCAGCCGTTCATTCACTTTAGTTATTCTATAATATTAATGTAGAATAGAGGAAAGTCGCCGATACTGGCACAGAGCCCATAAAGCGGCACCCTCCTATTTCTCGGAAATTAAACATTACATTGTATGAATACCGGTAAAAACATGGTCCCCTTAGATAATTAAAGAAATAGAAACTTCTAATTTATACATTCGTGGTTTTTTTTCTACATAAAATCTGATAAAGACGAATTCTTCAAGAGCGAAAATAAAATTTGCACGATTTTCTCTGACAAATTGGATAGTTTAAATAATGGGGAATGTATTATTGATAATATTACATCATTTTATATATTTGTAGCTTCCTAAAACTGTTTTATTTATGTATGTGTCTGTCATATTTGCCTCGTAATGCAGTTTTAAACATAAAATTGCTCCTATAGCGTTAAGCGGTCTACATTTCTTCGTGAGAACAGATCATAGGTTTAAAATTGCTTTTATTTTCAAAGTGTTTTGTTCTAACCTTTTAATTTTAAAAAATTAGTTGTTTAATATATAAAAATATATTTTAATACTTAGCTAAACAATTTATTTTTTTCTTTTTCATATTCTTTTTTCTCATAATACGATTTATAACATAAAATTGCTGTATGTACAACGATACATTTCTCAATGAGAATAAAAGATATAATAACATAGATCTGATAATATCATCAAAGTTGGCAACTTTTACCTCACTTATTGTAACTTTAAATACGTGTTCCAATTTTGGAACCCAATTTCTCAAACACTCTTTTTGACATGTGTTGCGAAAATATGAATTATGTACAAAATACGAAATAGTATTATAATGACTATTACACCTTTCGATAGAGGACACTTTCTAGTTTGTATTTCTGCTATCAAACTCTTATTTTTAGTTTTTGTCTAAGAAATATTGTTAAAACAAACTGGTGTGCCAGTATTGGTGACTTTCCTCTAATTATATGCAATAGATGGTATCAAAACACGGAAAGAATTTTTATAAAGTAAAAGAGGTATAAAAACCTCTTTCCTCTTTATCCGTTTGTACGATGCATTATAATAGCGTTCCTAAGTTTTTCTTTGAGGAGATATATTATTAGATAAAATTACCGTGTGGATTTAATAACGACGTTGAAAAGAATGATTCCACCGCAATTTCTGCCGCTTGTCGTAAAGAACCTTTAAAAGAATCTGTCAAGCGTGCTTTAGACAAATCTATCGGACATCTGTTGGATATTTGTTCGCAAACTGTTTGGAATTGGGCCGAACTGATCGATGATAGTTTCGAGTGCCGGCTATATCGAGTCATCCGTGATCGATAGGACGTTCTTTTTCAGGGCGCTGCAGTTGAACTTCACACCTACGAAGGGCCTTCACTATCATCTGCCGGTGCTCTTCGATTACTTTCATCTCGCCGCGGTGTCCATTACGATCCACGCCTGTCTCGTGGCACTTCATCAGCCCTACATCAAGTCGGTATCGTTCGATGTCGCGCATCTTTCGTAACTTTCCAAATATTCTTTCCGAATCGACGTTGTCTCTCACGAGAGCCTCCTTTTCTGTTTTATGGCCACATGCTTTCACCCTCACGGTAAATACAGGAAGAGCATACTGCACGTAGTGCAGAGTTGGTGAGTTCTTGACACTTTTGAAAGAAGCTCAGAACTGGATGAAACTTCCGCGCGAGTAGTCGCACAATTTATTATTTCTTCCTCTTCCCGGCTTCCGAATTCCTGAGGCGACTAACTTTACCTTAAATTTGAATTTGAATTTACGAAGTCGTGATTATATTAAGTTCTATATAAATTTAAAAACTTTAAAATTAAAAAAATTTAATAGTAGTGAAAATATTGCGATGCATATAATTGCAATGTATTTTATTTTAAAAATATTTAACTGTAAGAGATAATAAATATACGTGCGTAACTCATTTTTTGCTATTAGTAGAGATAAATAAATCTTTGACAAATGTTGTCGATTTATTATAAAAATTAATTGTCTCTGTAATATATCAAATTATGATTGTATTTCACTGTGAAGCGGGAAACCCTGGCTGCAATTTAAACAGTCTGCATCAAACGGCGATAGCAGTGCGACGATTATTGGAAACATTGTGAGTTTGTTTGAAATGATCATCAGATCATTAATATAATAATAAATATTATTTAATATAGTATATAGTACATATATTTCCGTTAAATATTATTCAATAAATTCTAATAAATCCTAATCATAAGTAGAAATCGTTTCAGGAAACCACTACGAGATGCGTTGGATCGACAACGAGGATACAGCACGCGAGATTGGTCCAGCAAGAAGTCGCGAGACTGCTCCTAGCCTCAAGGGAGTCTTTACTGAACGATTTGTCCGACTTGGCACGGCTCCTCCCTTCTTGGCAACAAAGGGCCCTCGAGCTCGCACAGAATACGCACAAAGAAATCACGAAGGTTTGTGTTTTTTGCATTACATTATATATTTAATTTTTAACAGATGCTCTTTAAATCCGTCGTTTACAGTTGATGGACACCGAAGAGGCTGATATAGCCCAACTGTGCGCACAAAATATCGTTCTTTGGCAGCATTTTCTGGAAGCGTTCTCTGGTCGAGAAGCAGTTCATCAGCATTTAGCGCGAATTCATCATCAATTAAGAGTAAGAAAAATGTACAAATTATTAAGATTAAAAATGTAATACTAGCGTTTAATATCGATGCAATTTTTTAAATATGAATATTAAACCGGATAAATGTATTTAAATTTTATAGTTTATTTACAATTAATTATTTAATTGCAGGTAAAGCGGTTCGCGGAGGGTTTCTTCGTATTAGAAAACCCGAGAACATCGGCAGCAGGCTGTTACGACGCTAATTATCAGTCTTATCAAGCGGTAAGCGAGGCTGCACGAAGATCGCGTTATCTCGCATCGTTGCCACCGTTACCTGTCCATTGTCCGGAAGTGGACGGTGATCTTCATTCGTTGCCTTTGATTTTCGAGGATCAATACGCCGACATGCAACAGAGACACAGAAACAGCGGTAAGTGTATCCGCAATAATATATTTGCTGTAATATGATTTAAGATTATATTAAGATTTATTTGCATCATTGCAACTTATAAATTTAAACAAAAATATTATAACTCAATTTTTTATTTTCCAAAATAATGATATATATACAAATAGTTAATCTGGATCTGCTAAATCTGAAAATAAGCTAACGATAAATCGTAATCATATACAAATTAAATAATTATATTATACTCTATTTAATTAATTTTTATGATAATTCTAGAATATTAGTACAAATTTTTCGGACGCTCTACACGAAATATTCTTTTCAGTTCCCAGCATGGACGACTGTAGCTGCGGCATAGCGGCTATCCTGGAGTCGCGCTCCTTGGGCATTTGGTCGCCCAGAAGCGAAGGCGCAGCTCAGGACATCGGATCGATCCAGGCCCGCCTCATACTGACGCCTTCCACGCTTCCGGCGAGGCACAGCAAGTCGCTCGATCAGCTGGGTCCCGACCTGGTGACACCCCTGCAGCCCAGGACATCGCCGAAGACTCTGCCCAGGTCTGTGTCGACCCAATTGTTCACGCGAGGGCTGCGTGGCGGCGGTCGAAATGTCACGCCACCCGCGACGGTTCCTTCCAGGGGGAAATCCAGGTCGACAGTGCCGTCCATTAGCACCCTCTTCCCGCCCTCGGGTCAGCAGGCTTGCTCCGCACCGAACCCATCTCTCGGCTCCACGCCGGTGATACCCCTGCCACGAGCCAAGTCCACGCAGATGTTGGTGCCGAACCGGCAGCAGCAGCAGCAGTCTGACTATCAGTCCTCTTCCATTAGCTCACTGCTGGCGGTGATGTTCCCCGAGTTGCCGCCCGGTGGACACTTGCCCGGCTATCGACCCTCGTCTAAATCTTGCGACCAGAATCTTGCTGTACCAACGTATATAGGCGCTCTGGACCTCAGTCAATTGCCCGATTGCTTGCCGGATAGCAAGTCGGCAAATACGATGGAAGGTACGATGAGATAACAAGGATTTAAGGCAAAATAAAATACACCCAAAAAAAATAATTTTGATATACGTCGCATTCTCTAAATCTTAAAGGATTTTACTATTATCTCAAAAGGATTCCTCTGAAATCAAGAGAAAAATAGTATAAACAAAAGTATTTAAGAGGGAAAAAAGTATTGTTCTCTTTATTGAAAGAGGAATATGTTTGCAGTAAAATAGTAAGCTTAGAATATGAGATTATGGAAAAAGTCACTTTGAACATAAAATACTTTTTTTGGGTGTAATATTGATAGAATAAATATGAAAAGAAATTTTGAAAGCAAACTGATAAATTTCTTATTTATTTCGTGTAGATTATCATTCTCTCGATACCAGAAGAATACGGCTAGAGCCGCGGAGTCATCGTCTAGGAACTCGCCAACCGCTACCAACGACCACAAACGACCAAAGTAGCTTTCTGTCCTCCAAGGCGAATGTAAACGGCGACTTTTTACAGGATCCACAGCCGCTACACACAGCGACGTTGGACAGAGTCACTTACCGAGGAAACTCTAAGAAATCTGGACATCAGACAGGTGGCAAGTACAGCCAAACGAACGGCGTCGAGAGTCGCAGATATCACACACTCGGCAAAACGTCGATGACGCAAAGAAGTCGCCCAGAGATACCAGAGTGCATGAACGGCAGCGCGCTGACCAGCAGCCATTTGCACCTGGCGGATTCTTCGAGCAAGAGATCCAACTACTACGCGACCACGGACTCGTTTTTCTATCGCACAAACGGCAGCACCAGCGGGAGAGCTCGCGACGAGATGCCGAAGAGGCCGAAGAGCACGGAACGATTGCTCGACGACGTGGAGCGCGAGTGCTGCGAGTTTCGGCGAGAGCGACCGATTCGAAGAAGAGCAGAACGACCGGCCAAATCGTCTCGCAACGATGCAACCAAGAATTACAACGAGGAGAAGCAACGACGCGGTCAAACCGAGAAGAAAAGCGCGGACGCGGTTCAGGAACCGATCTACGAAGTAATAGCCCCGAAACCGGAATCGAAGAAAGAGTCTCGCGAGAGAAGGAAAGACAAGCACAGCAGAAGACCGCACTCGGCGCCCGTTCTCGATACGGACCATCCGGCAGAGGAGAGCAATCACAAAAGCGATAGAAAGTGCAGTCATAAAAACAGAAAAATAGCACCGCCACCTCCAGCATATCAAGATCCCGCTGTCGCCCCGTTGCCCAAGTACCGTCATCCCTCTTCGACGCCTGCGACGAACGTTCTTGAGGTGGAAAACAACAATAAAATTATCCTAAAGGTAAGATGATAAACGTGACAAAAATTAATGTGTATCAATATTAATAATACACATAATTATAGTTAATTTTAATTTAATTTTACTAATAATACATATAGTAATAATTAATTTAACTTAAATAACTAACAATACATGTAGTTATAATTAATTTAAATTTAATTAAATTTAATTTTATATGTTTAATTTATATTTTAATATTTTTTGCATTTTCGCTGCTTAGATGGAACCTATAAAGTCACCCATAGAGGCGCCGACCACCAACGGCACGACGCCTTCGGACCCGCCAAGTTTCGGAGTGCCGCCGTCGAATGTAAAAAGACTGCGGTGCGCCAGTGTCCCGGTAACTCAGAACAAAGTAGTTGTGCCACGCAGCGCGGTCTCTCTGCCCTGCATGCCGATACGCGACAGCAAGGACAGCCTGACTAATAACCTGCCAATCATACCGCATCTTCTCAGTCCGCCGTCCACCAGACCCAGCAGCCCCACGCCGAGCTCGAGCTCGAGCAACCTGACGTCCGAATGTTCGGGCTGGGTCAGCAGCGGCGACACTTCGAGCTCAGAACAGCGTCGCAATCAAGCCAAACTGTCGAGCGAGCAGCTGCGGCAGAAGCTATCGAAGATCGTGCCACGCAAGGATCGTCCTCTCGTCACGAAGGAGAGCGTGGAGGAGCACTCGTACGAAGAGGTGCGGTTACCACCGCCGAAGATGTTCCAAGACGAGCCGCCACCTCCCGAGGAATTCCGCGATCCGCCGGCGCCGATCGACAATCCGCTCTACCATGTGTACGAGACGGTGAAGCAGACCAGGAGCCCGAAGCAGAATAAAACCGCGCCCTGCAGTCCGCAACGAAACCGGGATCGAGACAGAGAGAACGTTTACGGCGCCAGGGACATCTGCCTGGATTGTTATCAAGAGGGCAAGGAATTGTTACAGTCCACGCAGGACGACTTCATCAACTTCAAGAAGTGCAAGGAAGAGTTTAAGAGGCAGATGAGCTTCTCGGGCAAGATTTACAGGTGTGCCGAGTTTTCACGCAGTAATAACGCGATCAGCCCACCCAGTTAGAACCCGCTTCCTTGAGCCTAATATCCACAGAGCAAGATTCGAAGTTATTGCGAGCCAAGTAGGTTTTCGAATAATCTGTGAAGCTTAAATTAGTCTAATTTAGTATTGTTGTTTATTAACCAAACTAATTTAATATTGTTGTTTATTAACCAAACTAGAGAATCCAAGCAATTAATACGCTTGAAAAATGGAATATAAAATATCTTAAAAATCTGGCAACTAATCAATCGACAACTTCGAGTAACGCTTTGTAGGTATCAGGATTTAGTTTTATTCTGATATTTTTTTCTTTCTTACGGCATTGTTTCTCAACGCGTTTCTCTCGCGACGATGCTTCTTGAGAGATCTCGCTTTCGCCTCCTTAAGAGTGCTAGATGCTGTTTTGCTTTCGCGTTACTTCGCAAAGTTCCGTCTGTCTTTCGTAGTTTAAGTTCTCTTCTCTGTCTACCTTATCCCTCTCTAGAGAACACGAGGAAGCACAGTTGTATTTACATAAACGTGCCCATTCCCTCGGATACGGTGACCTTCTTTCCTCGCCGTCGGTTCAACCATTAAGATCCAATGTGCCTCTTAGTGACTATCAGAGCCTGGCCTCGACCCTGCCGTACTTCCACATCAGCGACGAGTATCGGCTCTTCTCGCCGGAAGGTGCGCACCTCATCATATGCGTCCACGGTCTCGACGGTAATGCCGCCGATCTCCGTCTCGTCAAGACATATTTGGAATTGGGTCTACCTGGGGCGCATTTGGATTTCCTGATGTCCGAGAGAAATCAGGTAAATTATATCAGCGACAAATTATTAGAACATTAATTCTCAGAGTGTTAATTGCAGTAAAATTAATTGTGCTAAATTCTTTCTATATTGTAAATAAATTGTAATCTATGTTACATTTTAAGCTCTTTAACTCAACGTGTGTATTAATAAATATTATGTCTAAGACTTAAAAAATTTTCTAAGAATTTCTAAGATTCTAGAATCGCATAATAAACTGTCATATATCGCTTGTACGAAAGGGAGATACCTTTTCCGACTTCGAAACGATGACCGACCGACTAGTGTCCGAAATTCTCTATCATATTGAATCATCGGGTCTGAACCCGAGGAAGGTGAGCTTTATCGGGCATTCCCTTGGGACCATAATCATCCGGAGCGCCCTGACACGACCGCAGCTGCGTCCGCTTCTTCCTCGTCTACACACCTTTCTCAGCTTGAGCGGACCACACTTGGGCACTCTTTACAATACGAGCGGTTTGGTGAATGCAGGTAAGCCTAATAAGTATCCGCGATGTATATCCGCCCGATGTTGCATCGGAATGTAAGTTTTTATTTTGTCAACAATTTGCACAGGTATGTGGTTCATGCAGAAGTGGAAAAAGTCCGGTTCTTTATTACAACTAGCCATGAAAGATTCGCCGGACGTGAGACGCTCCTTCATGTTCCGCCTGAGCCAGAAGAGCAATCTGCAGAAGTTCAAACACGTCTTGCTATGCGGCAGCGCCCAGGATCGATACGTGCCCTTGCACTCTGCCCGAATTGAACTTTGCAAGGCTGCCGTGCGAGATCCGACGGATCAAGGTATTACATTTAAATTGATCACTTTGTTTTCATAGGTTTTCATTAAGATGAGTAAATTGATTGAACAAATCCAGATAGCAATACGTTATTTGTTGTCTTTTTGACGTTAAAATAACGTTTTTGACGACAAACTTGCTACCTGGGAAGTCATTTAATCGTTTAATAATGAAAGAAGAATAATTGAAACTCGGACTTTCGCGTGATTCTTCCAGGTGCCGCGTATCGCGAAATGGTGCACAACATTCTGTATCCCGTGATGTCGGCGCCCGGCGTCAGTCTCGTGAGGTACGACGTGCACCACGCTCTACCGCCGACGGCAAACGCCCTGATAGGCCGAGCCGCGCATATCGCCGTCCTCGATTCCGAGCTTTTCATCGAGAAATTCCTGCTGGTCGCGGGACTGAAATACTTCAGATAAGGAAAGAACAGTCTAGCGCACATGAAGAATTAATTGTAGTTTATTAAAAAAATAATAATAATAAGGACTCTAACGTGGATTCGGAAAGAGTCGCGTTCTTTGCGACATCTTCGACCATCTCGCGATTAGCGTATATTCTAGACGTCCTGTCCAGCGTTGCCTCGCTTCTTCTCTTCGCTTCTTCCAAAGCTATCTTCTTCCAAAGAAAATAAACGGGATCCCGAAGCGAGGCAATCCGATCTTTTTTACACGAAAACGCGGCGCGCGCCATCGATCGTCGATTTTAGTGACGAACGTTCGTTAGGTTCTCACGTGTCATCATGATATACCGATCATAATCACGGACGTGGAAAGGTCGCGCGCATTTGTCATGGTCGAATTTCGAATTCATTCCCGTAACAGTTCATCGAGAGTAACAGTCCCTCGTGGGCATTCGAATCGAATGGACCTGTAGCTCGCCGTGAAACGGACCTACTCTCTAGTGACGGTAGTGGTGGTGGTAGTAGTAGTAGTGATATATCGACCAAGAAAGTGAGGGACAAGAAGAGAAGGAAACAGAAAAAATGCAAGACAGTGCGAAAGTATATATTGAAAAATTCCAGCGTGTCGTGTACGCGGTCACTATAAGTGACGCGACGTGCATGAATGATCGAACGTATTCCAAAATTTCGTATACTCGAAAAAAGAAACGAAACCTGATCAGCGCGTTTGGCGGCCTAGCGTAAAATGAAGCAATCACGAGGGGACACGATACGGTCGTCAGGCATACATCAACATCGTCAACGTGGTCGCGAAAGACTTGATCGCAATCGTAGAAGAAAAGGGGACGAAAATTATTCATCGATACAACCGTACCGATCGAGGACGTGCTTTTTTTTAAAAAAAGAAAGAAAATGAGTCTCCAGCGAGCAAGGGCACTGTCGCCGGATCAATTCTCCACGATGTACAGCCACGCATTAAGGGGAGAAAAAAATTAATAATACAAATAAAATAATAAAAGTATATAAGACAATGCAACGACACATTGTCTAGTCGTATAGGAAAGTTACGAAACGTATGTCAATTGTTATCCTCAGATAAGTGTGAATGCTGAATGCGATGAGTGCGAAGAGCGGATGGATGAGAGCCGAGTACGATGCTGAGAGAAAGAGAGAGAGAGAGAGAGAGAGAGAAAGAGAAATATCTGAAAGAGAAAATGATTAGGCGAAAGAGATAAAAAGAGAAGAAAAACTGAGGATGAAGGAACATGTTAAAACAGCGTTATCAACGTTAACGAGAGGACTCGATGCGGTTTTATCAGCATCTCGGATGAACGGGTCCCTCGGTGCAGGCTCAGTGCGGTGAAACGAGAACTCGCGCCCTGAATCGCGGCAGAGGGGAGTATCCAGGGTGCGAAACGGACGCGATGACGCGACGAGAGTGACTAACGTTTCAGGTATATGAAATCCCTCCAATGCTAGATCTCAATTGCTCAGAACAATCTATCAATGAAAAGCATAAAAAGAAGATGAAAAGAAAAAATTATATTAATATCGTAAAATCGAACGGTGACAAACGCGAAGCGTCGCGTCCGCGAGTGCTATCGCTGCCGAGATCAAATCGTCGTGTGACCCGAGCGAGCTCGACTTTTGTCACCTTAAAATCTGCAGGCCGTTCCGGAACTACTGCCCTTAAATTTTAATAATAAATTCCGATTATTAATGAAGACGAAAAATGTTTTGAGAACTTGAATCTGTGTTATATAATTAAAGAAAACGCACACACAATCGACATTTTATTATTTCTGCTTATTTTTATTTATATCAAAATTTTATCTAATACATATATTAGATGTTTAATATTAAATATTAAAATGTGATAAATAATGATTATCAAGATATAGACTTTAAAAATTGGTGAAAGATTTTATAATAAAAATTTAAGGGTAAAGGTTTCTGACGCTCTGTGTACCAAGCTGCGATGTATAATCGTAGCACTTCAGCGCGAAAATGGCGCCTCGTACTTCGACAGTTACGAAAACATTTTCTGCTGGAGAATAGGAATTTCGAGAAATCAAATGGATATATGTTAGATGTTTGTATTATGTATCATACAAATATGCATTTAACATTTTTAACAAACACGATATGTCCATTATGTGTCCCTATTTGTGAAACGATGTAAAATAGTGTTAATAAGCCGATATTCTGTAAACGATAATCACGAATGTATGTGTGTGTGTATATATATAGTATGTGTATATGTACATGTATATACTATATATATCCATAATAAACTGCAGTCGTTATAAACTGAGGGCTGAAGTACGAGGCATCTATTTTATCATGTATTAATAATTATGGAGTGGAAAGTCGTAAGAGCTACATTATATTCGAGCAGTTAATAATTTTCCAAAATGAGAGATTAGAGACTTTCCGCGAGCCTTCGATCAATATCATCGTTCTTGCCATTTCTGAAATTTTACAGTTGCAAACGTGCGTTTTGCATTTTTATTTTATAGAACACGTGGTTGCGAAGATAAACGCATGCACATGACGGATAGCCCTTTATAATCTTCCACTCCACAATTCTCGCGCTACAAATCTCTGCACACATATACAAACACTGTCCCGGGCGCAAACGCGCGCGTAGAAAATAATAATTTTTACAGCAATTCTATCGTAACATATGTGTTAAAAAAAAACGGATCATATGGATCATACGTCGGCTCTCAATATGCGAGTAATATCGTATCGCATGTTAATCCGTATCACTCGTATCATCCAGTGTAAGTCATTTACATGCGTAAGAAAACGTTTACGTGTATCGTCATAAAACGATTACCTATAACCATCATTAACATGTATACTACAATCGTATATGTTATTGCAACCGTTCTAGCCTGGTAATCGTGATATGGTGAAAAGTTATATGAACAAGTGCAACTTTGCATCAGACTAAAAGAAAGTTTATAGAATATATGCGAAAATCGTCACACCCCCAATTTTCTCTGTCTGATACAAAACTAAAATAAATTATTTTTTTGGAATTTCAATAATCTTAATATCCTTTTAACGGCGCGAGACAAATTTTGAAAATCATCTATACTTTATTCTTATTTAAAGTCGCAAGATAAAATACTAGTAATTGTAAAAAATATAAATATAATTGTTTATTATTTATGTTATTCTTCTTAAACAGATTTTTAGAAAAAAAAAATTGTTTAGATTTTATATTGGTACCTCAATTATAATTCCTTTTTAGTGTGATGTAAAATTATACTTGCTGATGTAAATTAATTTATATCATATATATCGCATTCGTATGTTTTATCAATTTCACCGTCAATAACGATCTTTATTTTTCCAAATTTTAATATTTCGCGTATAATAATTTTCAGAATTTTCCAAATGTTGCCTTCGACAGAAGGTCTCTTAGTCTCGAATATGGTTATTTAATACAGTACCGGAATATTTCTCTATAATTTCATGCGTAGGATTCATTTGACGTAGAAAATCTCAAATTGAAATTAAATAACCGTGCAATATTAATCGCAATTCAGAATTGGAAGTTATGTTCGTCTACATTTGCCGGTCTCCGTCGGAGATTTATGACGTTCCTGTGCCATCAATGAACGTGACGAATGCGCATATGAGTAAAAAATTCATGTTCTGACTGTCTCTTTAATCAAATTTTTACTCCGCAGCGACACGTTTATCAGGTAAATCGCCGCGTATATGTTGTTCCCTCAACTGCGAATAAATCTCGCCGATGACGTTTACGCGCGTCATGTATCGATTGCGAGAAAGACAGGCCATCTTCTCTCTTTGTCCGTTATCAATAACGCGTTACAAATCGTGCGCGAAAAGGAGATTACGAATGATGGAAAATGGGGAGAACGGAGGTTCGGAGAGATCCGAAAAGCTTTTCTATTTGCTCCTTCGCGAGGAACACGGATCAAAAGGAATTTTCATTGTTATTCTATTATTTGCTCAATTTTTATCGTCGTTTTACATTGTAATCGACTCTGTAACACGTTCTAGCCGCGATAATTACAACTTTGTACTCTCGTCATGTAAACTTAAGTTTTTAACTTACCACCTAAGGCAACAATTTTCTAGAGATTTATCGGGGAACGATGGGAACGCGATCGGATCAATGATGATCGGGATCGCGATCGATCAAACAATTTTCCGCGTTCCGTTTCTCGACATGTTTTAGAGAGATTTTCTCCGGACCGAAAAACTATTTCAAGGACATAAAATCGTTGTTGCATTTTTGGTGGGTATGTCCTTGTGTAATTTACGATTCGTGTATTCATTCCTTTCCTCCATCCTGTGGCGCCATCCCAGCTGCACGGTTGAGTAAATAGCGAGATTTCTTTAATAAATCATAACGGCCTCTGGAGACAATTAACGAACAATTGACAAACGTCGGGCAATTCTGCTCCTATCGGACTAGCCAAGCATTCTTCGGGGGCCTACGAGAAATTAAAATATATGTAGATCCATAAAAATTAAAAATAACTATAGATAGAAATGTTAATTAATAAAAAGCAGAAAATTGGCATATAAGACATCCTTTGTTCGTGTCTTTGAATAATTATGTAATATTTAGTTTTATTTTTATTTTGTATGCATATAAAATTTACATTTCGAACTTTATTTTTGATAATACGAACACGAATTATATAAGTAGACGATTATAATTTCAACATTTATATTTTCTTCAAAATTAAAAAATTAAATTTCTGTTCTTATTATATTATACTTTTTCTCTAACAAGATGAAAGGAATAGAAGAGCTATCAATTTTAAAATGGCGAGGAGTTTCAAAGTGATTTTTGAAAGTTAAGTGCCAAGGCAGTGCCAAAAGCAGAAATTGCCAGTCCGACAACGATATCCTTTTTCCACTTTGAAGCGTGCATCGAAGCATTCATCGACACTCAAAAAAGGAGAACTCGCTATTGCATTCCGCTCGTGTCACGATTATTAAACGTGTCGTACAGCTGGGTCTGACAAAAAAGCGTCACCATGTAATCCTCAATCGAATCACTTGCGAAAAAGAAAAATGTAAGAGCGAGAGAGAGAGAGAGAGAGAGAGAGAGAGAGAGAGAACGCGGGAGAGAAAGAGAAAGAGTGAGAGAGAAAGAGAGAGAGCGAGAGAGAAAGAGAGCGAAAGAGAAAGAGAGCGAAAGAGAAAAAGAGAAATAAAAGCCGCAAATATGCGCGAACAGGAAGACATAATCGTCTTTAAAAGAGAAACACCAATGAAGAAGTAACAATGTATACATTATACATAACATATGAGTATGCAAAAATGAATAAATCTACGTATATATAAAATGAGAGATAGATTAATAAAAAATCTCAAGCCATTACATATCATTATTATTCACCAACGCCGAGAGTAGTATTTACATACCTTACTTGATAAGCATAATCGATATTCTCGTTGAAATTCTAGTTGAAAATTCAAGCAACTTAATTCGCAGGATACTCAGTTACGAATTTCTAATTTTAACAGGATGTGCGATTATGAAGCCAGCGTAATGCAATAAAGGTACAGCATTTGAATTAAAACAGACCGATTTAATTGCCTTAAAATAACAGAGTGCAGTACATGGGAATCTCGAAGAAAAAAAAACCGTGACATCGAGATATAGTACAAGCAAAGACGGAAAACGTATTCATAAAAAATAACAACGTACGCTCCGCGCATGTGAAATGTCACGCTCCATGGCATTTCTCGCTGTCCGAGAAAGTGTAAATACGCGTTCGCACAAGGGACATTGTGAAATAAAATTCCACCAATTTACAGAATCTAAAAGTGCGTCTCTCTCTCTATGAGCGAATATATCGCGTTATGTTTGATCGCATGTATAATTCTCGTTGTTATGCGTGCCTACGAATTGGAGGTAGATTTATAAAAAAAAAACAACGTGAAAAAATAATATCGCCTACAAAATGATGATTAAAAACCAGGGGACGCAATGGAATCGCCGTCTCCCACGCGGGGCCACACGCATTAATTTGCGTCGTTTACAATTTTCGTGTTACGGCTAATCTGCGAGAAACGCGAAAACGACTTATAAAAACTTGCTAATGCGTAACGCAATTCAACTTCAAGCCTCTCATTTTTATCCGTCCCCTTGCTAACTCTGTTTGCGTGCCTTTCCTGCGGCAAATTGAATTTCGTTGTACAGTTTAAGAAGCTCATTTAGGCTAATTCTAAAACGGTGTTGCAATTAAAACGCCCACTTTTTCCATCCGCGAGTAGTAAGAATTCGTTCCTCTTGGAACATATTTTCCACCAAATTTTTTTCTCTGCGCAATTTTGGACAATTGAAAAGTCAGCCGAGACAATGCCGTATCTTTTCAAAAATTATAAATGTTGTTAGAAAATAATATTCTGCATATTTTGTCGAGTAATTAATTCCTAACGATCAACAGTAATTAAAAACAACTCACAATTCAATTTCATATATCTTTTGAAAGATACCTTTTCTTACTATTTCTTTCGTTCAAGTAGTAACAATATCAATTTATTAGAAATGTTTTATCGTTAGTCAGTCAAAGACTGTTTATTCGACCAAATGTGCAGAATATTATTTTTAACAACATCGACAACTTGTAAGACAACCTGTATGACGGCAGCATCGTGCCAACTGACGCTTCAATTTTTAACGATATTTAATCAAGCTCGTGTACAATGTATAACGGTTCGTCTTCCATTTCCTTTTCATCGTTCTCCTCCTCGTAAAAATTTCCGATACCATCGGCCATACCGTCGGCGGGACCAACAACGTGCACCGACTCGCTCACATCCATCTGCTCATCCTCCTGTGCTGAGATTATGACGTTAGTCCCGGCAGAACCCTCGCCAGGTTGATCGGACTTTTCCCGATTCTTCGATGTCGCTTGGCCTGGAAAAGGTCACATTGGCGTGCTTAATTTATCAGGATTCTTGTTGCGCGAGAAAAGGTGAAAAGTCGCGGTAAAACGTACTGTGACAAGCAAATTTCGAAATAAATGATTCCGCGCGATTCTCCAAGTATCTCGAAGATTATTACAGCAGCGCCTGATCTATTTGCAGGTCAATTTCAACACGCGCGAAATACTTCTGCGAAAATTTACGATAAATTCGCGGATGCTTTTCGACTGGCTCTCCGCCAATAATGCTTTTACAGGAATTGTGCATTTTATGGACGTTCCTTACGGCGAAAATACTAAGACTTTCGTGGTGGAAGGGTCGATTATGAGATGCAGGCCCGCCACGTGCACGTACATTTATTTACACGTAAATATGTATGGAGGTGTCGAGCGTATAGTTGAAGGTTTAATCATCTCCTTTGAGAGGTCGGTGACAAAGGCTGGCGAGTCGGATATTATACTGACCTTGGCCGAGATCTCGCGCTTTGCCCAGATAGGAGTACTCCCGTGCGTTCGCTAAACCCGCTATCACACAGGCACTGAGCGCGCTGCGACTTAGATTCATGGGGGATGCATCATACCATTCATTGTAATCCGCGTCGTAGCACTCGACGTACGCGATTGTACTGGATCCTATTACGATAACGCCATTCGTTTATAATCGTAAGCCGCTTATATTTTACGTGAAAATGAAAATCGCCCCCTGACGAGGCGTATATAATTTTCTACTTTATGTTTATTATATTTTATATCGTCGTTATTGCGCATATTCTAAATTGTAACGAGAACCGAAAATTTCTAAAATCTTTCCCATTATTTTGAAGCTCGTTAATTAACATTTTTCATTCTTGCCGAACTGCATCTTTTGTTACAGCAAAAAGAATATTACAGAAAGATATATGTATGTAGCTACATTTCCTTCAAAGTTACGTTCGAGGATATAATAAAGAAGAATGATAAGGAATCGAGCTAGGTTCTTTTTTTCTGAAATACCATTGTAGCCGCCGATAACGAAAATCATATCGTCGAGGATCACCGTGGCGAAATTGCTACGTGGGCTGAACATTTCTGAGATTTCGTGCCATTGATCCGAGTGATTTGGAGTGAAGCGTTCTCCTGAAAAATAAATATTTATTTCTCTTGAATGATTTCCACTCTTTCTAGCACGTAGCCTGTCATGTCACACGCCCGCGTGGACAATATTTAACACGTAGTTATACACGCGGTACATTCGCAGATACTAAAGACTACGTCATGTACAATGGGCATGCAATTCGAGAACGAATATCGCGCAACTGGCGTAGTTACAACTGAACGAGACTATCGTTGTCTACGTGAACATTTCAGTATCAAACTAAAGTCTGACAAATGTATGGAGAGAATCTGCAACCTAACTAATTAATTAATTAACGCCTACACGCCAACACACATTTATCTGTTATACTTACATACGGAAATGATAATTATCCATTTTTCATCTTAAAACTATTTATACAAGTGAAAAATATTAAAAATTAATTGCTTTCTTTGATAAAAAGCGATTCTTTCTTTAATAATATCTTAAAACGTCAAAGTACTTTCCGATTCGTGGTTTGATTGCTTTCTTGAATAAAGCATTTTTTTTCTTTAATAAGTCTCAGAAGTAATATCGAAAGTATCCTCTGATCGCAGTTATTGATAATAAATATAAATGGCAAGAAATAAAGTGTGTCAGTGAGTTAACTCTCTACCTTCGGATTATTTTAATCCTGAGCAAGGCCATAACTCTGCAATTGCTGTCAAAGGCAATCAGAAATCACGGCATTACGTCGAGATTGTAACTAACCGGAGCTCAGTCTTGCGATGCCGCTGAATCCGCCGAGGGCGTAGAGACTATCGTGAAAGGCGACTAAGGAGACGCCGGAACGCGGGCTGATCATCGAATTGATGTTGGTCCACTGATTGCTCTCCACGTCGAAGACCTCCGCCGAGTCGAGGACCTCCTGGCCGTTGAAGCCGCCGACAATGTAGATCTTGTCGTGCAGGGCGGCCGCGCTCGCGTCCGATCGTTGCCGATGCATGGACGGTATCATCTCCCATTGATTCCTCTGTGGCTCGTAACGTTCGCCAGAACTCATTCTCGTGCGACCATTGTATCCACCGAGCGCATAAATCTTGCCGCCTTGAACGATACCAGAACAATGCGCAATAAGTAGACAATGGGAACGACACGAAAGAATGGCGAGACAAATGGTCTTTAGTTTTTATAATAGAAAAATAGAGGGATTTGTTTTAAATAATAACACCAAGGAAAAGAACTTCTTGCGTATTTTTCATTTTTTTTTTTTTTGCAAACATTTGTCTTGTCATTTACTCACTAAAACAGTAACTTTACGTTATTTCGAAGCTTTTACTAATAAAGGAAGCTATCATTATTCTAGCGACAGCAAAATCTAATTTAATTATACTTAATAATTTTGTTGTAACATTACGAGGCAGATAAAAGTGAATATTGCTGGACTTTGAATTCCGTTAATATTAAAATGCCATTTTATATTAATGAGAAATAGGAAATTATATTTTAATTTTTATAATTGGAGAATGATATTTTCAAAAAGCTCTTTTTCTCTGTCCTTCTTAGAATATTATCCTGCAAAAAGCTCACCATGTGTACAAACGCTGACATAACACCTAGCATGATACATGCAGGCTCGCTCCCTCCATGTTCTCGTTATCGGATCGAAACATCGTACCGTATTAAAGTGCTCGTTACCATCAAATCCGCCGATCATATAAATGAGATTGTTCAGGACGCATAATCCATGATAAGCCCTCGGCGTTACATCCGTGTTCACTGATAGAAACCATCTGTCAGCTCTAGAGTTTATATTTAGGTAAGTTACAAGGTATTTAGGTAAGTTACCTAGAGGTGTTCGTATCTACTTAACATAGCAATATTCTAAAGTGCCATTTATGCGAGATCAATATTTCCTTCTATGATGTTAAAATTGCAATAACATTCTCTTTAGTTATTCCTTTTTTTATAATCCGATACACCATTAATACATCGCTATATTGTGCTATCTTATATAATTAATCTCAGCAATTATTTCTTTGATTAATTCACAAAATATCAAACATATCATATTGTTTATAATATAATAAGATTAAATAATACAGAAATATTAAGTAACATATACTTTTTTTATGTTACAACAATTGACAATAATTAAAAAGTAGGCCAAGTATCTTTTTCCTAAGAAAGGATCGATTTCAAATGGGTTAGAAAAATACTGTCACTGTTTAAAGGAAATGTTTATTTATTTTTATTTAAATCCCAAACAGAATTCCCGTATACACGCAATAATATTTTTGGAACCTCTGAAATTTCGATTTCTATGGAAATTTTAGTTATGCGATGTCACTTTGTAAGAGCTTGGCTCACCTTGTGTCGTAAGTCTCTACAAAACTGGTGGGAGAACCAGCACTCCATCCGCCAATCGCAAAGAGAATTTCATATGGGACTCGAGGTCTCGCAATAGGATTTTTTAGATCGATCTCACCGTTTTGTTTCAACTCTTGCTCGGTAAGATAGGCATTGACAGGAAGCAATATTTGTTGGCACGCCTTAGAAAATTTGAGCAGATTTAACGCTAAATTAAAATATCATATATAGAAACAACAATAAAAAAAAGAGACATAACAAAATTAAAAAAATATAATAAAAACTATTCCTCATATAATTTTTTTCAAATTGATTTTTTATTACAATAAATGTAATATAGATTATATTTTTATAAATATATATTTTGCGACCTCTATTTCAAGTTTTATAGTTGCTTATTTTAAAGTAAAATATGGATATTCGTTAAATAGGAATAAAGTAAATAAAATGCGAATTTATAGTTTAATGCTATAACAATATCTTGTTAGAAAATACTAAGGAAACATATATCAGCACTACGCCTAACTCCATTACATTCGATTCGAAGTGAAGCAAAACACGACGCGTGGATCAGCAGTGGATGAAGGTACGTGCTTACTTCATCCTTCTCGACGAGCTTCCAGTTGACGATGTTATTAATGAAATACTTATGACTCATGAGACCGTAACGTATACATTCCAGCAACCTCGGTAAATAAACCCGTCTCTCCTCGACTCGCGCTTCGACCCAGATCTTGACGGCGTCAAACACGATCTCCTCGTTTTTAACATTGAGCTCGTCGTCGCGCAATATTGCTTCCAGCTCGTCGCAAAGAAGATCCTTGAACTCCGCGCTCTCCTGCAGTATCCGCTTGAAGTGATGTCGTATGTACTTCCGGCCCTGTTTCTCGAGATCGCGGCAGAAGTAGTGTCGTGCAAATTTGAAAATACCTGTAAACGTCCAACAAGGGTCCAAGTTATTTCCAACATAAATGACGTGAATTGTTCATCCGGAAAATCGAAAATCAACATCCAAGTTTGGTACATGCAATTTAACTTTTCAACTGTTATCTCTGTGACTAGCAGAGTCAAGCTAAAATTATACGTTGTATTATAGTCTCGCGAATAATTGTATTTTTATAATCCTATACAACCCTTCACTTACCTAAACAATTTTCCGGTCGTAGCTCCTGTAACAGAAATTGACAGCACAGCTGGACGATTCCGAGGACCTCAAACTGATCGGCCAGCGGCAATAATTGTTCGACATTATCGGCATTTACGTTACAGGTGCCCGTGTAGGCGTAGTCGAGGATCAGGCTGAAGATTTCACCGGGGACGGAAATAACGACTTCCGTGGTCTCGGTTTTGCCGCCTTTCAGGCTATTGGTGAAGAGGGCCTTGAAATAGGGGCTCACCGCGGATAATATGGCGCGATGGACTGGGAAGACTTGATCCTCCAGGCATCTTATGACGCCGTCGCACAGCTGCTGGTTAGCCCTGAAGCCGACAGACTCGTCACAATTCTGAGAAATGTTGCACGCATTTTGTAATTAACCATTTATATCAAGTCTCAAATCGAATCGTGCAAACGAATAATAGACACAGAGATTATAATATTTGATTGAATTGAAGCTGTGTAATATGTTCGGATAGATTAATTTACGAATCGTGAATTTTACAGTATATCAAAGCTAATTTCAGTCCAATTCTCATTTCATAAGAAACATGTAATAATGTGAAACTAATTTCTTAAACAAGATTATTAAATTTTGTTCTCAAGTACATTTCTGTAAAGGAATAGAGAAAAATGCTCCTAAATTGTTTCCTCTCATAAAACCGCCGTACAACAGTTGCGAAAATTAGCTAATTTTCTAAAAGCAAATATCTCGTAAGCTTGTAACCGTTATCTTGAAACCACGCATTGTCCCGAGAGAGAATGTTAATAATCCGCGGCGCGAATGAGGGAAGGAGGTGGATACCTTAATCACGATGGCGCATGATTACTGACCTGAGCTCGGACCAGACCACGGGGAACTCTACGAGGGCGTAATTGGACGGCAGACACATGCATTTCCTGATTCTCGCCGACTGTTTTCGCCTAGACTGCTTGAGGAGCCTGCTGATACCAGTAGTGGTGGCGTAGTCCACGTGTACCCGATGTCGCGTCGTGTAGGTCAACACGCGTGTCCCCGAGCTTCCCACAGTCTCTTCCGCTTCGCCGCTACCGCTGAGCTGCCGGCAGCCCTCGTATTCGTTCTCTTCGCAAAAGCGAGTCCCGATAGCGCCGAGACGCGCGGCCATGACAGACGAAGGCCAAAAATTGGCCGACTTCGATCCGATCTAATTGCATGTCTCTCTCTCCCTCTTTTGCTCTTTTTCGATCTCTCGAGAAAATCGCATTGGAGCAATACTCGACGCATTCCTGTCATTGGCGAGTAATTAATAAAATTACTTTTATCAAGAAAATTATCTTTATTACAGTTATATAAGTTGGTACAATCATATTTTCTCGAAAATGAGAAAATGTATAAAATCACCTTAATGATCGTGCGATTAAGTTCACACTGCACTTTCTCACGGTAAATTTTTTTCTATTCTTCTCCCATTAATCATATCGCAATGCGCGATAGTACGCTATTTGTGTATACAAGCTTACGTCAACAGAAAGCAAAAATCTAACCAGAAGTTACTTTGTAAGAACTTGTGCATCTCCGGTTCCCGCAGGTATCTCGCCGGAACTATTTTATCAGAATTTTGTTGCAGAAGATAAAACGCTTTATCACGTCTCTTTCTCTCTCTCTTATGTCCTAGTAATATCTTCCCTTGCAGATAAGATGTTTCTAACCCATTTACGATCTTACTGCAAAAAATCAAGTAGTCTAGAAATAAACGACTTGAAATATAAAAGCAGTATTGAGGGAGGATACAATGTACAACATAGATCTTTGGTAAAAAGATTCAATAAAGAATTATCGGTTTTACAGGTAGAAAGTTTCAAGTAGATTTTCAATGCCACTCTAAAAAGGAACGTTCTTTCGTGTGCACGGTTGATGTGTCCGTTTATAAAGGATAAAGGCACAAGGCAAAAACGAAGAAACACGGTTAAAGAGAAAAAGAGCAGAGGCATTCTGATGCAGTAGACCGTTCTTTAATGTATCGATTATTATTGGCTAAGATTCTGCTACTTTATGTTAGATGAACGCGGCATCTTTAGCTTTTTTGACGTATAAATTAGCAACAAGCTCTTCTAAGAAGTTTCCAAAAATCTCCTACTTATTTTTCGCGCTTCCGTTATATTAACTATTACATTTGAGAGACATTAAATCCATAAATGTAAAATATTTATTTCTAAAATAAATTTATTGAAATATATTATAATTAAAATATATTATACAGTTTAATCAATTTTTTTTATTTCTATTAATGGACTTTGAACAGAAAGTTAATTACCACGCGCCATCACGGACAACAAAGTCGGTTTTTTTTTCCAGAAAGCCTTTTCAACCCAACTCGGCAAAGCATTTTTCATATTACCCGGGAAATAATTTTATTCGCACTTCAGAATCTTCCCTCCCACGAAACTCTCTTAAATTAAATCGGTAATACAATGATCCTGGGGACGGTTAGGCAATTTTTCATCCTTCTTATTGCTATGGCGAAACCCTCTGTATTCGCCTCTAGGCGGACGCTGTATCTAGCTCCTCGATAAAACAATTCGCACATCGAGAAGAATATCATCTCGGCGTTAAATAAATATGTATACGACTGGCGCGGAGTTAAAACATTTACAGAATCTCTCTCAGGAACGCTTGAGAAAACTCCCCGTTCTCTTTTTCTTTTTCTGCCACAATTTTCTTTAATTTACCCTTTACTTTAGACAATGTCGATTCTAATTATTTTGTGCTTTATCTCTCTCTCTTTCTCTCTCCCTCTCTTGTTCATTTTCTTTATAAACTTAATAATAATTTGCAAAATCTGTTTGCTAAAAGGGATTAAATGTAAAAGCGTAATGCTCCTTTACGATTCGCAAATAGCACAGATGAACCTTATATTTCTTTCATACGTTTTATTCTTCCCGCTGTCTTTTCTTCTTTCTTTTTTTCTACTTTTGTAATTTTCGTCTTTCTCTTTTTCGCAGTTTCTCTCTTGTTTTTCTTTCTTCTTCAGCCCTGAGTAGCTCTTGACATAAGAACTCCAGTTACGCCCATCATCGTATGAGTCCACGAATTCTATTTCCTACATCGCATGGTGTGTCGGCGACATACAAATTTACGCCGTTTATATGCAGGAAGTACACATAAATTCTACAGATACTATTACGCGTATCGTGGGTATTGCATGAAGAAATTAGCGTCTCGTGTAGAATATGATTGCTTTGTAACTGAAGTATTTAGTGAGTTTGTTTCACGACAGTTTACACTCGGAAATGTAAATTCCGTGCATAAAGTCAGTCGCTTGGATTTTCCGCATGTCCAATTGCTCTTCTTCACACGCGAGCCAACAGTCGGTGTTAATCAAGCGGGTGAGTGGATTAGTTAATAGAAATTACCCTGTGACGTTAATAGTGATACTTCTCACGCACGCGGTATTTAAATGCGCGAGAGGCTTATGGTCTGCGCAACTGCACGGAAACTTACTACCGTAAAAGTTTCCGACATGCATCGCTCTTAATTTACAGCTGAGATACGTATGCAAATTCCTGCACGGATACCCCCGCACGGTTTCGCATTACGCGCATGTAGCTGTAATCCAGCACGCGCATATGCATGTTCATGACCGAGCGTGACGCACCCCGTTACTAGGTGTTACGCTTTTGTCCGCGATAATTATAAATAGGGATAGCGGTTGCGCTATAATAGTCATGGAAATATCAGCCACAAAGTCAATTTATACAGGCAACACAAGCAGACCTCGCGTAAGAACGTTCAGAAATACTTTTAGTATTAGATTTAAATATGTATAAATTTCATTTTATTTCAGCTGCGTACAAATTATTTGGATTTTGTGTGGGCATTTCGAAATATTAATTAAATTGCCGTTTAAATCTAAAACTAAATGCCAAAGGTATTAAATTAAGATAGGCGGCGACAAAGACTAGAGAGAAAGCAAAATATTTTACGGAGCATAGAAATGAGCTGATTTAAAAGATGACATATAACTGATTCGAACAATAATAACTTTGGTCGAAAAGTGGTACAATCGGAATTTTTCAATTTTATGGTTGCGAACTTTAACGAAAACTCTCACTGACGTATCTACGTAACTGGTGACTACCAATCGTCCGAAACGCGTGGAAAACACATTCTCTAACGAGCATCGGGGGCATCGATGTTCTGAAAACGGCCGAAACTTCAAATCGTGTTTACCCGTGAGAATGGAAATAAGCGGGGAGATCGTTCGACGCTAAGTTAATAAAAAACGAAATTGTCAATTTCGCACGTCGACGGTAGAACGTTGCAGATTGTTTTTTTACGAGTATCCGTGAAATATTCAACGCTGCGGATGCATTCTTAATATTCAATATTACGTGATATGAAACGCATCGAGAATTAGTTGATAGCTTCAATTATTTACAATTTTCGAAGTTCGGGAGCTTTTCAAATAACGTTAAAGTTGATGTCTCGGAAAGGCGTATTGATCTATTTTTACGAATATATTTTACAGTAATTTCGATTATACGTAAATAAAATATTTGGATGACGTTTACGATAATTTTCCACGGTGACGAGAATTATTTTTGATGTGTTAATTTATTCAAGAATCCGAATCTCGTATTTCGTAGACGATCTTTCGCCCACTCCTTTCCACATTCCCTGGACACATTTTATTTCGTACGGTCGATGGAGCTCAATCTCATCATCAGATTCAATTTCAATTCGCGAAATGCCCCAATAAATGAGAAATACCGAATAGTTGCGAATTGTCAAAGGATTGGGCGGGCAAAATGATAAAAAAGAAAACATATTAAATCCGTCTTTGTACATACCGTGCTCGCAGATCCGAAAAATTTGTCGCGCGAAACTAAGATGGATCGTTCGAGATTCGTGCTTGAAGAGAAGCGCGTCATACTTTTTAGCCAGTCATGCTACTTATAAGCTCTGCCGTAACTCCAATGGATACACATTGCAGCGTGATGATTTAATAAGCAGTTTCTCATTTACATGAAGGCAATCAATGGTTTATTTAATTTTCTAACGGCACTGATGGAATCTCATTTAACAATAGCAGTTTCTATTATGATATCTCTCTTGCTTTAAAATAAATCAAATTGAATTAGTTTAATGAAAATCACGTTCGTTGTAGTTGATACTTAAAATGTATCAACACATTTACGTTACCACAATTCGTACGATGCATATAATATTAACAGTTGTGCGGTTCCTGATTTATTAATGCATGAATACAGTGTAAAATGAAAGCAGGACAAGAAGAGGAAAAATATTGGAACGACGAGACATTCGTAGAAAGACGCCGTGTAGCAAGGAATATCTCTCTATATATCTATCTATAAATCTCTTATATACGACGAGTCGTGGACCGAAAAAAATATTTTAATTCTTAAAACAGTTTTTGGTGCGATTCTCGCCGAGACTAGCTGTATAATACATATCTCACTTTGTCAGATCAAGAATGTAGAGAAGATACAGAGAACGCGGGAGATATCAATCTCAATTCTTCGCAATGACAGCGTGACTGACTGGAGTAAATACAGGCTAAATCCCGAAGGTGAGTTATCGCGAAAATTCTTCATGCAAAAGGGTCTTTCCTAAATTTCGTAGTTCGCCTCGGCGCGATTTACCTAAATGTTATCATACGCGGATTTAAATCCCACTTCGGATGTATTACACGCGTCGCCAGAGCCCGCACACATTTGGATTCTCATCCGGTCGATAGCGCTCAATCAGATTGTTAGATTCAATTCCAATTCGTCAGATTCACCTTCGGTAAACGGAGGGACGCCTAACGGAGGGAGATGGGGAAAGAAAAAGTAACAACGCGGAAGCTTGATTTACTTCTCGACTGTCTACGTTACCGTAAGAAGCAGTCATCCCGCTGAAATTGCTTCAAAGCTATTAACTGTCACGAGGCTTAAGCCGAATTTAAAAGAATTAATAATTTCACCTTAATTGACAGTTGATCTTAATTAAAGTTCAATAATTCGCAGTCAAAGTCGAATAATTTGCCGATTAGAAGGAAATTTGTAGAGCCAGCTACGATGAATACTGAAGAGATGAGAAATACGGGGAGAACAAAACTGTTATTAAAGTAATTCAAGAATGTGCTACTCGCTTTTAACTTGCGGACGGTAACTAGTTCGAGATACCACGGTTTAGCAAAGGAGCCCCATACCTCTGGCCAAGACCATCCATAACTCTAGTGTACTTTGGTAAACTTCACACTCTCTTCCGCTTGAATTTACTTCGCGTCTAGTCCGCAGTAATCTGGGTTACTGGTGAAAAGAATAACTATTCCCTTCGTACTCTTTTCATGCTTACGTTAACAGTTCGACTTTCCAACGTGTATTGATTTTACATGGTCGAGGGCCACCTCATTGGATTTGCAACTTTCGCTTCAATCTGCGTTTCGTTTCAATCTACAGAAAATTCCGGATTTCGCAGTGGATAAAGATATAAATGGAAAAAAGGATCCTATCTCGATTCTCATCAGTGTGATATCAATGAAATTAATGTGAACGTTGGATTCTCAATGAAATGAAAGAAATCGATGTCTTTTCAAAAAAACTTATTAAAAGAGAATAGAGTTTTATTATTATTATTTACTAATTAATATATAATGATATAATATTAATAATAAATAAAATTATATTGAATATATAATATACATGTGTATATATGTATAAACTTTTCAGCGTTATAATATTAAGAAGCAATTATTATATTTTCACATTTATTGGAATACACATGAATTAGACATACATAATATTAAAAATTTGTAGATGTAAAAAATTATAGATGAAGATTTATAAATATTATAAAGATAAGTAATATAGACAGCTCTATATTAATAATACATATGTACGATATAACGATGATTTTTAAAGTATCTTTTTATCATCATCTTTAATTTGTATTATGGAGAAATGTGAAATAGAAAAGAAATTCAAAACAACAAGATATGACTCTGATTATTTTTAGAAATGTAAAATTTGCAATATGGTTGCGTGACGGTCCGTATAATGTGTGTTTATATCACTGGAATAAACACATAAGATAAATATAATGGACACAAGCCGTAAAAATAAATGTCTAATTTTATGGATCAGAAACACGCGTATGTGAATATTTTACGTTCTTATCTTCCTCTCCGTATCGAATAAATAAAATTTGCATACACTAATATCTCAGAGTCCTAAAAATTTTTGCAAACTGTGAACCGAGTGGAATCCAAATACATTTCGGGGACTAGAACGAAATTGTTGTCATGTAAGAGAACATACGATGACGGAAACCCCGAAGAGGTGCACGTTGACCGCACGAGACCGCACCGAGATGCACACGTCCCATTTCGCACGGGCGAAGGCACCCAATCAAGTCCGGTTTCAATTTTGATCCGCAGAATGTCCCAGAACGAGGAGAAGGAGAGGAGAGAAAGAGAGGATGAGGAGAAGAAAGAGAGAGAGAGAGAGAGAGAGAGAGAGAAAGAGAACAATTCGGATGTAGGACGACAAGGCGAGGGAAAAGTCTGCGGCGGCGACGAGGAGCCTCTCTCTCCCTCGCTCCTCCCTCGCTCTCCCTCTCGCTCTTTCTCTGGGTGCAAGGGGGGTAGGTAGGGATGATCTGGCCTACCCTCTGGTGCTGCTGGCGCGCGCGCTGGTGCTTTCGGCTTCCCCGGGACGGACTCGCGCTCTCGCCCGCCGCCGCTCTCTCTTCGTCGCCGCGCGATAGCGAGCGCGGCGTCGCACGTCCCGTAAGAGTAGGAGTGAGCTGGCCAGAGAGCTGCTGGCTTGCTCAGTCAGTTCGATACCGAGCGCCGAAGCGTTCGGTCCGCTCCGATTCCGGCGTGCGCCGTTATTGTCATCCCGCTCGCCATCCCGCCGCCTCCGGAGCACGTCCGCCGCGCGTGGCTACATGGGCCCCCCCGGCGTCCGGGGTACCACCGGTCCGTGCGCCGACCGGGGGATGACGCGCCGCGCAGGGTTGCCTGCGACACGCGGAAACGTTACCGCGAGACATGTGCGCTCCGCGGCGTTGAGAGAGCCGCTATAAAGCATCCGAGGGGCCGAGAGAGGAAGGGATAGATAGATCGTCAAGGGTTCGCAATCTTCGCAATCTTCAATTCTGGAACCGCTAAGGGCTTCCCATTCTTCCACCCGCGACGAAAAGAAGTCACTGCTTTATGTCACGGGACACGCTTATTATCGTGCCGGACCGGTGCGGGACAATGCTTTGGACCATGTGCGCCTTTGAGGGGCTTCGCTTTGTGAATGAGCTTTTGAATTCCCGGGCTGTGGCGAGCGGCAATGAGACCGCGAAGGGGACGGTGCGCCTCTTCAATGGGCCCTCGTGCGAGGACGGGAAAGCATCGGCAGAAGAAAACGCAGCTTAAGTGCAGATCGTTAACGATCGCCTTGTGAGTATACTCAACTGTACATTCGGTTTATCGCGTGCTCTGCACCACCTACCTGTTAAAGCTTTCCTTTCACACCGCGTCGATTACTTCGAACGTGTAACAGGCGGTATTTACGTGGCTTAGAGGATACGGCTTCGAGTCATCCAATTCCCTTGCGAGAGCTGGCGAAAAATAAGTTACCCGCGTATGCGTGAATTTCTCCCTTTGAGGAAAGCGCTCTCGCGCGCGCGATAAGCAACTCGACATCCCAGCACCACGGAACGTTTAACACCAACTCTTGTCGCTCGTTTCCTGGAATTAATCTAAAGATTGTTTTAATGACTTGTTAGAAAATCGTCGTCCTTGGCAGGGGCCGTTTCCGAGAAGAGCCGTTTAATTTCTACACGCGCGCCCGTCGATGGAACGATTCATTTAATTGGCCGCGTAAGAGGCGCGTTTTGCAGATTATTCGCGGAAAATTAACAATTTCGCGAGGGGGAGCGATCGCGGAGGAATGTAGCGGATAATATGCCGCACACGCTGTAGAGTATGCGCGGTTTGCTTCGCCGTGCACGGTAAATGGCGGGATGGTTCATAGCGAACGGGCATATCCCACGCACTTGGCATATCGACCCTCTTCCCTCACATCTCTCTCGCCCTATTAATTATGCCGCTAAGCGATGTGATTTTCGGATACCAAAACAACTCGGCAACGGAATGAGATCACCGTCGGGAGTGCTTTGCAAGCAGATCTCGGAGAAATAGGATCGACTGCCTGTACGTTGGAAACGCGCAGCATTACATCCAAATCGCAGCGATTGCGTATCCGCGATGTTAAGAGTTTAATATAATTAAACGAGATACTCCATTTGTGATTCAGAACCAATCGCTTTTAGCAATTTCTCGAGAACATGAGAGATGTAAATGGTATCAGTTTTTCAATCTTATTTAAAGGTATTTTAATCTGCTAAATCATATCCGTTCACCGTACACGATTAAAAATATATTTTGGTGTATGAAATATATCAACACTACCTTTCATCAATTGCTCGAGCTGAATGAAACTTTTTTAAGTATTCATACAAATGATCTTAATGCTAGAAATTGGGAATATAATATGTAAATGTAATCTTAAACTTTGTTGCGGCGAAAAAATGGGATTACTTCTGAGAATTCTTTAGGAAACAAAAAGATAACTTTCTTTATTTTTGAAAATAAAACCAATTTTGTTACATAGATCGATATTCTTTATTGTTCTATAGAAAATATCATACTGAAAATTTCAATTGTTCTGATTATTACGTTCTAATTTGAAGGATGAAATACCTCGTAAATTATTTACTTTTTGACTAAACAAATATACGAGTCCAATTCTAAATTTTCGTTATATGAAAATTGTTAATAACTTTTTTCATTATAAACTTTATTTAAATTGAATTATAATGCTTTGTGATAGAAGCGTTAATCAAAGTTTTCAAAAAAGAGTTGTCAGGCTTGCCAGAATAAAAGAATGTTTAATTTAAAACATTTCTAATTAAAAATTGAAAAATTTCTACTTTTCTATTTTAATTTCTATCATTTCAAGTGTAAGGTGCAAAAGCTTTATTCAAATATAAGAACTTCAAATCTCTTTAACAGTGAACCAAAAGTCAATTATCTCGAAATCTTAATGTTTTGATGAACCTTGAAACACCAATTTATAAAAGAACCTGAAGTAATTTTAAAACAAAGACCTCTCGGATAGACGACTTTGCACAAGTTTTTTATTACTTTTGATTAAATTTGCTATCTCAAAGTAACAAAATTTACAATTTAATTTTCTTTATTTAAACATGCAGATTACTAATTCACGGAGAAAATTCACGCAGTTGCAATTACTTCCGCTTTAACTCCGTTTTCTTTCCTTATTCCTTGACTGATATATATACATAAATATACATTTATATGTATGTACGTATACATATACACATACATATAAAATGTAATTTAATTTCTTCGTAAATTACAGCAGAATTGTGAAATGTCATTCAAAGGAATTTCTCTTGCATTAACGTATACGTCGTGCACATAATGAAAACTCGCAGCTTTTTCAGATACCTGATAATCGCGGCGTTTTGCGCTTGTGTTGGAACGACTCGCCCGTTCTTGTTTCAAATAGGGCACGCTAAATTGGGATGCACAGACAGCAAAGTGGCAGCGTTTTGCCGGGGCTGCAAAAGTCCTGTATTCGCGAGGAGACCGCCCTTAAAAACGTTCCACAGTAAAAGAAAAAAAGAGAAATTCTCGCTCGCATGCATGGCGAATGAAAGGACTGCGTGTTTTATAAAACTGGTAGCATTGAATTACACTCGTATCTCGCCGGAACAAGTGTCAGGCGTGGGCAAGAGAGGGAAAAAAAGAAAAAAACTTACTATGTTCTGGCAACATTCCCCCAAGACTGTAATAAGACAATTTAAGTAAAAAAGACAGCGTACATATTTATAGATCATGCGCGGTGTTCGCGAAGATCGCGACTAACAATAAATAGATTCTTTTTATCCTATTGCTCTTAAAACGGCGGCGGTGAAAGTACGCGCGGCAAGTACATGCATCCGGAAGAGCCTCTTTTTCCGCGTTATAAATCCTTCTCCACTTTCGAAAGTTTCTCCAGATAAAGTTGGAGGTATAGAGTCAAAATTGCACTCGACTTATTCCGCTGAGATTTCACGCGAAGGCGTAAAAGAGCTTGATAACTTGAAAACGAGGGAGCCTCCCGAAAGCCATATAAATGTTCCCGAACTTTTGTCATTACGTTAATGAGGGAGGAGGGAGGGGTGGGGCCACTGAGGATATTTACCTTCACGTTCCAAACGGCACGCGTGATATGGGGTGAAAGTGACGGGAATCGGGCGAGAAAGAAAGCGAAACGGGCGAAATAAGTTAAACGCCTCCGTGATACGGGGGTATCGAGAAAAACTGCTCACGCGGGCGAACCCAAAGTGAAAGGAGAGCCTTTTTCTCTCGTTCTCGGTAATATTGAATATAACGTTCCAAGGTCGCCTTAGAGTTCCGATCGTAGTTCCCTTTATTAGGATACGCCCGGAAACCGCGTTGATCCACCATTATCGCCCCTGCGCGGAATACGAAATGAAAGTGGCTCGCCGTGGCGATGTGCCCGCGCTTATTCGTAACTCCATTACCGGAGATCGACGATCGGGATTTTCAGAGCGGGAATCGCGCGAGAGATATTGGGATTATAAATTGCGACTTCTAGAAGCGCGGTAAGTTAATAACTTCACTCTCGGGCTTTTGTTTAACTGCCAGTATTAAAGCGTCTCGATCGCTCGCGCAAAAGTCATGTCCATTTCTACAAATGCGGGTTAACTTTAATCTTGACTTTAATCTTCACTTACTTTTCCATCCTTTTTCAATTCTTGGACTTGGAAAAAGATGAGAAGTAAGTTAAACTGAGATTAAAGTTGACCTGAGATTGGCAGAAATGTACAATCAATGCGTTCTAACCGCTGCCTGCAATTTGCCGTTTCAACGTACAAACAGGAGGTTTAATAAAATTATGTTTTAAAGTTCCGCGTGCGCTTGCGAAAATGCACGAGGACGTGATTTCAAGTATTCCGCCAAGTATTCGAAAGTTTCGTGAAAAAGGTCATATGTGAAGTACTTCACAGAGCGCTCGCGCTGCCCAGCGTGCAAATTCATATAGATTGAACCGGGACCCCAGTGGAAATGCTCGAATACTCACCGGTGCAATTCTCGCGATCGTCTCTGTAATCCTCGATTATAACGAAAAATTGAAAATAGACAATTCCGATGTCTGATGAAAAGGGATTTAAATCATTAAGCCGCGCGTACGCGTGCGATCCGTCAAAGCTGGATTACTCCATTGTAAAACGTGCAAAATTGGTAGAGGATATAATCAACGCAAATGACAAGGGCATTTAATATGCGAGGCGCGTGAATTTTATTTAGCCTGTTTTGATTGAAAAATAACATTTTGCCGCGCACGCATCCTATTACCGTTCACGCCGGCGAGATAACACGGCCGTGTTTTCACACGCGAATAAGTTAATCGCTAAATCTGAACGATCGCACCCCGATGTTTCACGAGGAGTTAATTTCCGCGTTTAAAGCACCCTAGTATCGATTAATAAAGTGCTTTAAATAAAGAGCGTCTCGGTGGCCGATCGTCGCAGATACGATAGCAGTCGGTGATAAAGCGGCCGGCGGACGGTGACGGTGACGGATCGTCGTTTCGTTGCGACTATCGGAAAATATAGCGCGGCGTTTTATATAATGAGCCGGCAATTATCTACGACGGAGAAAAGTATCGAATGCGCCCGGTTATAGGTATTTTTAGTACCGGCGGTGCGCGTCCCTCTCGACCAGTCTGCTGGAAAATATTTACAGCGCCGCAGCTTACCGTGATTAACAGGAAAGAAAGAAGGGCCCTTGCGCCGCGCCCTTCCCTCCCTTGATTTTCATGAGCCACAGATACGGTCACGGAATAGCATGAAGTAAGAGACCCCGTCCTTCCTTTTTTTATTATATGTTCCTCTTTGCGGATTTAGGGGTTGGTTTACGACCCCTCGGAGCAGAGTCGATAAACGTGTCAACAGAATAAAATGTGAAGGGTTTCGCGGAGGAAAGAGACTTGGTCGGCATTTAACTTTTTCGTTCGGTACCTACGGGAAATTTCAAAGTTCTGTTTTTATGGGTGTACGTATTGTCGCGCGCGCGCATTTTATTTCATCGATATTGAAATCCTATTAAATAACACAGCTGTTATTTTATTGATATTAAACTTCTATAAAGTTACAGCTGTCATTTCATCGATATTAAATTTCCATCATCAATCCGTGGCACTCGACGGTGGTACGTACATTGTCATGGAAACTTATTGAGCGCGGATTACAATGTTGTGCAATAAACAATTAACAGCGTGAGAATCTGTATTTTGCGAAAATAACGGGACCACGCGCGCGACGTGATTCTTTCCCTCTCCGTATTATTCTGACCGCCGAAATTATTCCACGTCAAGCTCTAGCTCAGTTTTTCGGGGCGCCGTCAAAAGCCGGCTGTCCCAAGTAGCTTTATCCAAGTTTAGCCCGAGGCTGATTTTCAAGTTGGATACGTACAACGAGGACGCAATCCACGTTGGTGTGCGCAGACGTTTGGTCGCGATTGTTTCGACGAACTAAACATTTTCATCCGAAATGCTGCACGCAACATGCAATCGAAAACTAATCGCTTTCGAGAGCGCACGATCGTTGCGCCGAATGGCACAAAGTCGATTTCGTGTAAATACAAATAGCTGCATGTATCGCGCGCGAGCGGGAGACAATATCGGCCAAAATGGAAAACCTGCCTCGCTGTCGATGGACATCACTGTCTCTCTCTCTCTCTCTTTATCACTTTTTACTTCTTCAACTAGGCCACGCGCCGTCAGGATGAAACTGTAGCTCTCCGGCCTGCAACCGTTACGCCAAACTCCCCGTCGTACCGTCTTAACTTAAGCGGCCTGGTTTGCCTGCAAATATTTGGAAGCGCCAGCAAAGTCGTTTTCACATTCACGGAACAATCTCGTGAGCCGGCGGCGAGAGAGACACGATGGTGATGAGACTATCGCATGACTGGGAATGTGGGTTTGTGTCTGTACAACGTAACAGCTGGAATGTACTTCGTCCGCAGGAGAGAGAGAGAACAAAGAACAGTCAAGTGGTAGTTTGTTTCAATATTTAGTAACGAAAATTAGAGCATTTCGGCAAATTAAGCTGCAAAAGTGTAAATAATGAAAACTTGTTAACACTTTATTTTATTTGACTTTACTTTAATAGAAGTTTCAGAGCTGAATCGTTAAAGTCGAGCGTAAAATAAAGCCTTCAGCTAGTAATTGTTACCCATTAAAGCTTTGTTAGGGAATAGTTGAATTTAAATTTAATCTATTTACTTTTATCAAATCGAAAAAGGTTCCACGAATCAATTCTATTGATGTATAAATGTATTTTATGATCAATCACAATTTTTATCGAGAGTTTCAGTTTTGACGAAATTTTTTACGCAAAGTTATCGATGCTGAAATAAATTAAATTATTCGTAATTATAAATACTTTAATTAGAACGATTAATTAAATGATAATTTATGTTTATTTCAGTTAATCTAAATTCAAATCAGCATAATTAAAAAATTTGATGCCATTTGTTATTTCGATCATCAACAGGCATTCGATTGTAATACACGGATTTTATAATTTAATCCTGGCTAACGATACGAATATAATATCCCTATTGCCGTAAAAAATCGCTTAACAAATTCGCTAAATGCTCGGATCGTTAAAAGTCGAAGCTTTTAATTAAAAGCAAATGCTAGCACTTTCATGATTTCCTCTAGGGCGAAATTACAAAGCGGGGAACATGAAGTGGTCTTGTCTGAGCTAATAAAAAATTCATCTCAGCGTACAGAAATGAAAAGGTCTTGCTCCCACGTTCAATTTCGCATTTAAAACATCGGATATAAAGCGCGCGGCTGATAATCCGAGAACACTGTATTTTTGCGCCCGGGATACTTTGTAGTAAACGATTATAATTTCAACGATATTAAATGACGCACGAAAGTGGGGAAAATCCCGACGTAAGACCCTCCCTCGCGTTTCCGAGGTTGCTTTTGTTATGTCAGAAGCGTTTCGTTGATTTTCCCGCAATCTCGACGTTTTCAATTTACGATCTTAGACCCCGCGCCGCGTTATTGCGCCATGCATAAAATATGACCCAACAAATAAAAGTGACCTCCCCCACCGCAAATGAACGATCCTTTCAAACTTGCATGTCGGGACGAGAGCTCGTTGGGCTGCTTAATAAATGATTTACGAGCCAGAGACCGTGGGACACGCCCGTAGGGTGGTGGGTTTTTCCGCGACACATTCTTCTCTCTCTTTTCCTCTCGTCAGCGTGTCCACCTTTAGGCACACCGTGCGTGCCTGCTCAATAAGAGATACAGCGTCCATTCGTTCTCGTTGCATCGTTGCAGCCTCCCTGGAGAGCAGTATTTTCCAAGCAACTGACAGTCGCGCGCACGGATTCTCTTCGCGGTTTTGACACGTGTCTTTCGGGATCACGAGTGAGTCAGCGACGACGCTAACAACGGTAGTTACGTGTCACACTGAAATAAATGACGTTTGTCTCGCTGGTGCACGCGTGATATTTGAAACACGGACGATCGGACGTTACTCTTATTATTATCGTAAATTAGAGCGTATGAAATTCGAATTTTGCTCGTAAACGGCAAAACTTGTTCAATGTTAAATAGATGTTTTAACAAACGAGCAACTACCGAGTTGCTAATTAGGATTTCATTAAAATGGTATGTTAATTCATTATAATAATTGACACCCGAAAATTGATTTCAATTTACGGCCGCGGGTAAATGCGCAAAATTCTAATTGCTACAATGTAATAATATGCAAATATTGCAAATATGCGGGGAAATAAGTTAATTGGCATTTGTTAATTATCTAATTCTACATTCCGCAATAGACAAGATAGCAAGTGTAAAATTTATCGCGACGTATAAAGTACGTTGCCTCGTGTGACGTACCGATTTGTTACCATGCAACGACGACAAGTCTCCCGATCAGCCCTCTCTCTTTCGCGGGACAATGGACATTTTTTATTCAGTCCCGTTTCCCCGTATTTCGATTTCGCAGAACTTATTCATTTGTATGGCTGCTTTGTACCAGGTAGGAACGCGCGCTCGGCGGCCGTTACGCGTTATATAAAATGATTGACTTGCTACTGGTTGAATAACTGGTCACAATAACGCAACGAAATCAATAATCATTCAGACACCGCACTCGGTTGTCGGTGATTTTAGAGTGCTGTTCCCCCCATTGTGTGTGCTCTCTGTGTACCGTGTATTACATTTTGGAAATTTAATATCTCGAGAACAACGACCTTAACAGTTACCCCTACAAGCCTTTGTTTACGCTTTTACGAAATTCCGCGCGCACATACCGGAAAATTCATCCAATAGTCATTATTCACCGTTCCATTTGAATATTACACGTTTGAGTGCGCGCAGCTTCTTCTAGCTCTGGGAAAGAATCTCGATGCGCGCGTAAAAACGGAAAATCAACCTCCCGGAATATTCGTAAAATACAAATTTAAGAAACGTTCTCCTACCCGTAAAGAATAAAAGAGTACAATGCCGAGAAACAGCTCCTTTTATTTATACTCTATTTTACATCGAGTATTTAATTATTTCTCGCTACCCCGGAACAAAGCTGCTCGCCAAGGAGAAAAGCGTCTTACGGAGTATCGAACACCAATGAACCTGCTAAGACGGTTCCTCGACTTCCGTAACAATGTCTCGCAAACTCACGCGCTATCACCCACGCGAAACCCACCTGTGCCATTTGACATTTCCACATTGTTACGTTGGAATCGTATAAGACGTCGCCGTGGCGGTGCGGTAAATTGCCGTTGATCTCGAAGTCACAGACGATCGGCGATCGTAGCTGTAGAGCCGGGCGACCCGGGACGGCATGGCAGACGGCAATTAAGGGAGGATTACACCGTAAGGGAGAGATTTTGCGGCCTTCGCGGAATCTTCTTTCAGGACATTGGCTCCCGGCTCCTTAACAAAGTCCCGCTAAATTCGCCGTTTCGGCGTCGAGCGATCGATACTCTTTTCTCAGCGATGCACAAAGTTCTCCGCCGGCAATGCGGAGCGGGGGATATTAGGGGAGAACGGTCGACATTGCTCGGACATTGCAGGAGGTACGAGAGGACGGAATTGCTACCGAGGTTCGCAACGTCATATGTAAGGTGCCTCGGGCTAAATATTGATTTCTATTTTAACTCACAAGTACATAAAAGACTCTTTCCTATCGTAAACAATTTCGCGGAGTGCGTTTTACAAATTGTAAATGCAACATCACACTCTGACATTCCGTTAATAAAATAAAATTAATTATAAGATAATTGAATGTGTATTTATAGGGAAATGATTATGCAAGCGCCAATTAAGCGAAGGGTCACATTAAGATAAAAGAAAATTCTGATCGTCATAATTGCCTCAGTAACGTAACAATGACTAATATAGTATTGTGTTAATTTTCTAATTACACGGGGGAACATGCAAACCTTGCGTTTGTGCATTTGGTAGCTACGACACTCATTGTTCAACTTAAACAATATGAATGTCTTAAATATATTCAGTTTAGCAATTACGTCGCGACACACGTAGAATATGGCGGGGAGTCTCGTGGGCAATGGACGATATTTTCATGTCGACCCAGACGGATACAAATGGTAGTGTATGCGATGCAAGAAACGTCGGGCAAGATAAACAGACTCCTTTTTATTTGCGTCGGCCGGTTTTATGCCGACCGCCGCAATCTTTTCGCACATTTAGTCCAGCCACTAACAAGTTACGACCACCGACGGCGGACGAGCGGCAAAGGAAATTGGGCAGGAAACCATGGTGGGATAAATTTGCCCGCCGCCTTGTGTACCGGGTAATTGAGGGATTATCCACCGCAAACACACAGTGATTGACTAATTTTCATTATCTCGATCGATACGCACGTGTACATGAGGGTCCACTATATAATTTTGATGATCATGGGAGTTTATCCGTGTACAAAAGGGTTAACAATTTCTTGTTTACTTTCGAGTAAACATTATAATTACAAATTCCATTTGTTATGTTTACTGCTGGCCGTAATATTCAATTTATGCGATATAACCACAGTCAAGTAAATACAAAAACCAATATACGGGTCTTTTTATACATGTATACGAAGCATGTATGACGCTATAAATTTTCATTCTGTGAAATAAAAAATGTGATTTGGTGTTTAATAAATATACGTAACTGTCAATCCTTAAATAGAACGGCGTGATTCAAATCCGGCGGCAGGAAATGTATGCAATAAACTTTTCAATCAAATTAAAGGATCGCTTAAAGTCACGGTGGAAAAAATGATAAAGCACAAATTTATGTAACTTTGCGAAAAAACGGTCGTAAAGTGACGTTCAGAGAAGCGTTTTAAAGCCTGAAGCTCTCGGCTTTTAAATTCCGCCAAGTTTTTTTCCCGAAGACGCTTCCACTTCGAGCGACCTCATTTTTGCGATTCAAAATGATCCTTTAATTTTGATGAGAAGTGCATTATTTAACAGAAGAAATATACGTAAAATACTTTTCTACTCTGCGCGCATGACCTAAATTAAAAATTTCAAAATAATATTAAATTGATAATATTAAATTTCTCATCGGGGGTAAAACCGAACGAGAAGATTAAATACGTTGTCTAAGCCTCTGGATAGTTAATTGACTGCGGGATGAAGAGGTGGATCAAGTGGACACCGCGCAGCAGCGTTTTAATATAATTTATGTTAAGAGATGGATTATCTACGCATACTTCCTGCTTTGCGTAATTTATATACCACGCTGAATTAATTAAGATACAATTTTAGTAAAAGGGTAGTGCTGTTTTTTTTTTTTTGTTAAGAATTTCCTGGCTGGCGTATAAATCGCAAAATACATCTCTTGCATCCTATTCTCATAAATACGTTGCCACCATTCTATATCCTTGCATCTATTTCTGAAGTTTAATAACGGCAGAATCATTTGGCGAACGAATTTATACGGATGGAAGATGAGACTGTCGCGAGATATTTGAGCTTTCGAGGATCGATTCGATTCTGCAGTTTCGATGGATGGCAAAAGAAAGGGACGTATCGCACGTATATTCGCGATACGGCAGCTGCGCGACGCAATTTGCGGTGTATATGCATATTTCATGATAAAAAGAGCAAAAAAGTTGGCTATTATGCGGGATTCTGATAAGTGCAAACCATTCGGTTATAATCGAAAAACTTTACTCGTTATCGCGAGCCACGATTCCATAATCGTTTTTATTTGTAAATTTTCGATCTTTTGTTTTTCCTCTTTTCGCTAGAACTCTCTCTCTCTCTCTCTTTCGGCAGCCCTCTTTGCTCGCATATCTCTCATTAAATATGAATATTATGCATATATGAATCCGTCGGATAAAAGTGAATACATCAAACGTCATTTTAATATTCTTAACGAATAGTTTATGTACACGTGATATCGCAACAACTAAAAATCTCTTTTCTCTTTAATAATTTTCCAACATTTTTGAAACGTATATAACACTGAAACAAGTTATCGCAAAAAATAAATTTACAATGGCGTTTTATCATGTTAATGAATGTTAACAACGTAATTTACAATCTGTCGTGATCAAAAACTCGTTTTTAAATTATCAAATATTTTTAATAGTATCTGCGTGGTAACATGGTGAATAACGATCAGCACGCTGTCGCGCGATTCAGAGTTCGATCGCAATAGTGACGTTGAAATATTAATTGCCTCTCGAGACGTTAGCCGTGCGCTACTAATTCAAATCCGAATGCGCAAATCGATTCTTCATAATTCTAACAAATCGCAGTTGTATTTAGATAATAGCTAGTAACACGCAAACTATATTCGACCCGCTTTCGGTATATAATTAATTAACGAAATGTCTTTGAATCCCAGCAATAATTAACTCATCCTTGATCCACCACGAGCGCAGAACTCGATGGGATTAAGTCAGGAGTAATAGCTGCTCGTAAACGCGGCCTTCCATTAGCCGCTGCCAGGCGCACGATGAGCATTTACATACACGCATCAATCTTTGGTCGTAGCTTCTATAAATACGTATATTTTTAATTTTCCTAACAAATTCAATAAACATAATCCGACATCCGAATAATGGCCAATTCGACATTGAATCCAAAACCCTATTCCCGAATGAATGAGTTCAATATCTATCCATCATTCGTTATCGTGACGGGTCGCGATAGGATTAATCCCGTATTATTCAACTTACAAGTATTGGCTTTTATCGGCTGTTGTAGATCGTGATACTTGAAACACGGGCGTGGCCACATCGATTCTCGTTTGAAGCTTCCGTGCATTTCGTTTTACAAAAGATTTAATAAATATATCCGTAATATCCAGAAAATATTTGTTTTCGATAAATGCACTTGTTATTACTCACCGCGCAACCGTCTCGGTTGCCCGATGGAGAATGGACGCGAAATTATTAGTAGTTTATAATTATTGGTTTTCCGCGGCACGCGCAAATCACGGATGTTTACTGAATATCGCGTTTCGACATTAATCCTTAACTTCGGCGAGAGAGCGATTCGTAAATTCCATCCACAGCAGATATTCGATAAACGCGCCCCTAATATCCAGACAATGTCCGAACGGATTCATTGTTCTCCCGCCGCGTAACATCTCGCGGCGCACGACAGGATTAACCCGAAATTATTGGCAGCCCATAATTACCGGCTTTCATTGCCTGTTACAGATCATGACGCTGCGTACGGGCACGACCTTTTCGCCTGCCAATCATCGTACGTCATAATCGGTTCAGGTGCGATAACGCCCCGTCAGCGATCTCCCGCCACACAGGTGCGTCATCGGTGTGCCCAACTCGCCTCCTCTCCTCTTCCCCCCCATCCCCAATTCGTCCGAAATTGACGCGTCGTCAACAGGGCCAGGCCCGGGTGGATGCGAGGGCCAGATGTTGCGCCGCGCGATCAACGGCGATTCGAGCGCGTCGCGGGATGAGGTGGCGGCCGGACGGCCGGCACCGGACCGGACTTCCGAATTGGAACGAATAAGCTGCGCCGGCGATCGAACGCGGCCACTCGCCCCTTGAACGCGGCGACGGCGTCTCGCCCACCCTCCCAAGGAGAACCACCCACACCCCCGATCCCTGAAAAACAACGACCTCGATCCTCGTTCTCGCGCCGCCATCGCGCGCGCCCGCGATCGATGTATCTATCCGGCTAGATAGACGCTTCCGGGACACAGAACGCGGGATCCCCATGCATATGTATACACAGCCGTGCGTTAAAGTGTGCGAGCAATCAGAGTCAAGGTCGAATCGGCCATCCCATTCGCTACGCCAGACCGATATCTGAATCCATGGACAGACGTAGTCGGAAATAGTGCGCTCGATATTGTCGTCATCCCGGTATATGCTATTCCTGGCTAAAACGAGCGTGTGTTATTGTCTCTGATTGGCAGTAACCAAGAGCTAAGACAGTGCTCGCTCCGCTCTCCTCGCTCTCTGTCACTTATTTCAAACTTGAAGCGGATGTTGAACGTCGAGCATTGTGCGAACGACGATCTTTCCGGACGAATGGAGATCGGCGGGGAATGGAGTTTGCTCTACGAGTGGTATAAGTGGACGCGATCGTAAAGTAAAATTTAATGGTCCGCCGCCTGACGAGTGAACGTGAACATTCAGTGAACAGAAACGTCTCTAACGAGGGTATCGGAGATAGAATCAAATTTACAAGTGAAAACTGGTGCAGACGGGAAGTATCGGCGAGAATATAAAATTTTCCAAACGAACAAGTTCAACGAGCTCAAAATATCTCTGCGGGCCGCGAAAATGTTTCTATTAGCCTTTAAATTACTGGAATGGAATTCGCTTTTGAACTTTGGACCGCCCCGCTGTGTTTGCCCAGTATAGCCTTCCTAACTCACGGATTATCTCTAATGGTGGAAAATTAAAATGTGTGCCGTCGATTATCAAGCACGGCGGAAAATATAATGGAAAAAATGTTAAACATTTTTAATATCGCAAATTGACAATATTGAACGAGGACGTGGACAAAAAAAAATCACGGACGGTGCAACTGTTGCTGCCATAAATTAGGTCAATGTTTCAGAATCCCTCTTGTTCAATCTCTGCGTGCTAAGCGTGCTAACGCGGCATTAAACCCGACGGGGCTAAAAACTGGGGCTGTGACGCGGTGTTTTTCCCCGGTGGCGACGGCGCGACAAAATGTGGAAGCGCGAGAGTGGTTTGCACGATATCTGTTTGAAGAGGAACCGCTTTTTAACCGCTCTGCGCGACGAAGCATCTTGTTAAAAGAGAGGCGTGATGCGCGTGGATGCCGCTGTCATGTAGAAGCAGAGATTCGCGAGATGTCAGCCCGAAGAATCGAGACTTTCGTCGAGTTTAACGCTTTACAGGTACGTGGACTTACACTTTCTTGCGAAATAAAATCCACCGCTCCACCCGAAACACGGATTTTTCAAGGGAACATGACCGCACAAAGCTGAGACTTTTAGAAGAAAATACAAGAAGTTGCGGAAAAGTTACGAACGGAAGCGAAAACGTACACAACCGCCAAAGATTCAATTCATAATTTATCAACACGTCACTGCTCTAAAAAGTTTCTCAACTCTTATTCTTAAAATCAAATCCATTTTTTATTTATAAATTTAATTTATAAATTATAAACTCCTGCGTATAAAAAGTTATATTAATAATTTAATAAGTTAGAATTTTAGAATGTTTCTTGGACTGATACTAAAACTACTGTGCGTTTATTGTTATTTTAGCGATATACCAATACTAAGTCCAAAGTTATATAGAACTGAGGTACAACACTTGACCCGATTTTCCAACTTGCACTGTACCGTCAACCGCACCAACTGGGATCAGCGAACCTTATTTGTCCTCTTTGACAACATTCGGGATTAATATTCCGGATTAGAATCACTTCTTCTCGTAAAAACCGTTGCATATAAGAAAACGAAAACGATTAAAATTTATTAATACCTCAGAAAAACAAAGAGTTAAAAGTAAGGGGAAACATACAATAATGACAGAGTTCAAATAAATAGATGAGGAATATTACAAGGATTGTGCAAAAATAAGGAATTGATAACGAAAGAACGATTAGAATACTTGTTGCAATTTTTAATTGATATTTTAAAACTCCGATATTTGTTTCTGGCATTTTTTCGTGCCAAATTTTTCCATGGGAAAACACGTGGAAAATTTGATTCGTTGAAAGCACAATTTTGCGTCGACGCAAACGAACCGTGCTTGCCGCAACAATTTATTTCCGAATCGTTGGAAAGCCACGCGACAGCACAGCCGGTGTTAAATTCCTCAAGTTCGCTAATTTACCGTGCTCTATGCCATAGCAGATTCATCACCTGTTGATCTCATTCTTTCTGTATTTGACACGAATTGGATCGGATTCAATGTGCCAACCTACCGTCAGTCTTCGGAATTTACGATCCGACAGGAATTAAGTGATCAAGTAGTGCAAACGTTGCTTTAGGCGAACGTTGTATAGCTTTGATCAAAACCACTTTCGATAAATTGAAGAATTTCTCCTGTGAAAACTGTGTATATAAGTGATAGTGATGTTTCTAAAAATAAATTTAAAAGATTAAAACTCCTCGTTGGAAAGAAAAACATGTGAAAAAGAAAAATTATGGAACATGTAGTGAAATATAAAACTGAAATAAAACGTGGGCTTAAAATTGTTAAAAATGATAATTAATTTATATTATTATATAATTATTTAATATTATTTAATTATATATAATTACCTACATTTCCGTCCACATGACATTTTCTATTAACACAATCCATTAAAAATGTGCTATATATTTCTGCGTAAAAGAAAAATTTTTTTATCCTTTTATATAGAAAATTTTTTTTAATTATAAAATTTAATTAGTGATTAAATTATCGTAAATGTTATCAAGTTTACATTTCATTAAATGAAGTGAATACGTGCGTTCGATAAAAAGTAATTGTGCTAAATTTTCCGTGAAGCATAATACAATTAGAGAAATAATCTAAATTCGATGACAAACGCGAACGACACATTGATCTGCATGGAAAGGTGTGAAAAAGATACAGAAAGAAATAATGGAATTATCAGATCACGAACGTGGACTTTTACCTTGTGCAATATTAAGAATCTCCCACAATGAAGAAGTGGAAGTTAACTATATGCAATAAAATCGATCATTCTCTCGCATATGATATAATGCGATTCCAATTTAGCGTCATTATGAAATAATGAGTAACGTATCGAATTACGTAAAGTACCGATGCACACAGCAGAGTTATTATATCGGGAAAGATTAAATTAAGATGATAATACATTTTTAACGCTCTTTCTTATAATTGCTTTATCCGGAGAAATTGGACCATTTAATAAAAGTCTATCATTCACAGCTATCTATATGTTGTAGGTAATATACTACCGGTCGATTATTTTAATGGTGACAAATGCAAAGGAATAAAGATTTGACGACGATTTTTTTTCTGCTCGAACAAAAATAATCACTTTTGCAGTGAATGGCCCCGGAATATTTCAGACTTTTATACTTCTCGAGTCTTATCATCGTAAAGTACCATAGCGATGTTCTGACGACCATAAAATTCAGGAGATCGTCGCGTCATTTTCATTCAAAAGTGCTTTACGTCTTCCATATTTTTCCCCGTGCATTTTATACCACCCCCGTGCGTATTTCCAATTTAGAATGTTGAATCATGATTATCCTGCGTATCTCTTGGGGAGTGCCGTCGAGCTGCTCGCCGGAAATCGTTACGTGCCATCAGGGACCGATGCATCTGATTCAATGCGTTTATCGATGATGGTTCTCGACGCGCGCTCGAAACTTGTTCAGGCTAGGTAAACAGGAAAATCAACCTCTCAAAGTGGCTCTCCCGCAGATGTTCGAGCCAATTTCCTCGGTTAATTGGCACGTTACCGTTGTTGGTATGTAAACCACTAATGAGAAGGGGGGAGAAAGAGGAAGAGAACGAGAGAGAATCTCCTAAGCGTCGCAGTACGACGTAGTACGACTTTCTTTAATCAGTACCAAGCGCATGAACCATAATAACTCGGCGTTACGTGTCTTGTAATTACGCCACGGCAATTTGCTCGACATAACAAGCTCGTAATCGATCGTAAATGTCCGCGTAAAACGAAACCAACGCCTGATGTTGTCTGTAACAAACTGGGGCTGAATCATCTCGGATATCTTAGGTCGCAACTTCTCGTGAAAAATGAAACGCTATAGCATGTGTTCCAATCGTGTTCCAGCATGTCACGTTGCAGCGGGAGAATTGTGTAAAAATGAATTATTTTCTATGTGTGCAACGTCGCGAGTGTGGTAAGAAAGTTAAGGTATTCGCAGAGACTTTTAAACAGACGTGAGGTGGATTTGCGAGCTTGTCGGATCACCCGAAATCCGGGATAAAAGCCCCTCGATTCAGATATATGGAAAACGCGAAAACGAGTCAAGAACGCTTACGTTTCCCTTAAAGAAGGGATACAATCGGGAGAAATGATATTCTTTCTATCTGAAAAATTCATCTATTTATTTCCGCCACCGCGCATTCCATCGCCGCGAGTTCTCCATCGATATCCGCTCTGAGAACCAATTTAATATCCCGTCGCAGTTGGATAAAGCACGTCTTTCTTTTCTCCCGATACGGAATAACGATAGTAATTATCATAGCCAATAACAGATACGAACATGACGGGCGTCGTAAAACTTTTCACAGAGATTCGTACCGGGAAAATTTCATTTGGGAATTTATTTCAATGTAAATTCGTTATATGTTACTCTCTAAAAGTGAATCAGTGAAATAAGCGACTGTACACTGACAATCAGTGTAGTCACTGATTTGACAGTGAGTTTCACTGATTCATTTTTTTTTTCACTTTTAGAGAGATATATATAGCTTATTTTTACTTATTTTGGAAAGTCTATTTATATCCTGAAATTCAATTATAACTCATTGCAATGTATCATTATTTGTTTAATATCGTATTGACCTAAATTAATTAAATAGCTCAATATTACATATTTTATGCTCAATATTACATATTTCATTTCAATCCCGTCATTGCTCAATATATGTGTATCAATTAATTTGAAATAAAAGATATCGTATCTTTCTAGCATCCTTTATAAAATATCATTGCGATAAAAATTTATCAATTGACGCGTCATGAATGACTTAGCGGATATGACAACCGCGGTGGAAACTTTAAACCGTTGAAACAGTCCTGTTCCCAATTCGGGTCCTTTCTCCCTGGAAATCCGCAGAGAGAGAGAGAGAGAAGTCACGTGCGATTCAATTTCGCAGCGATGACGTTGGAGAAAGCCGGCGATGGAAAACGCAAGCTCCGAATTACGCGCAAATCTACTTACGCACAAAGCGCACGGAATCTAACATTAGTTGAAAGCATTAGAGAGACAAATGTACGGCAGGGTGTGCCCTATTCATTATCGAGATAAACCTATGCGAAATCGAACCAGCAATCAACCGCGCTCGATAATCATGCTAAACGGAATTAAGCCGATGAACATCATAAGTTCACAGGTGGCCTTTATCGCGCGCGCGCGCGATTGTGTGTGTCATAGGCCAACCGTTATCCAGTTATCATCATCAAAGGGATAGCTGTGTACAAACAGAGTTAGAGTGCAATTTCTGTTTCCACAGTAACGCTGTAAAAACTGTGTACCGTGCACTGTGTAGTTTTGATCGTGTACTAACGCTGTAAAAACTGTATACAGTTAGTGTACAGTTTTTTTTTCACGGTACGATAACGTTATAACAGCATGTTTTCGATGAAACCGGAACACATCTCTGTTGTTCGACTTCTCGCGTATCAAAAAGGTTTTAAAGCCGATGGATTGACCAAAGGGCACGTATGACGAAGAGGAAATGACTCTTTTTTTTCGGCTATTTTTCACTTCGGGAGTTTTCAACAACATTTCCCGCGGTTTTTTTCCTCAGTCTATAAATTCTGTTACGCCAACGGCGTTAACTGTTATATGTTAAATTACGAGTTTAGCGTATCGTGCATGGGTTTAAAATAATAATTTTAACATTCATCAAACAACAACGACATTCAACTTTCATGAACTATGATAAATGATATAATTATAAACAAAGAGGAGATCCAAAGTTTCTCCCGCATACACGCTTTTATCCACTGACCTTTTTATCATTTGTTAACAAGGTCTGAGCTAATCGAAATATGAAGATGAAGGGAAAACTCGAGTCTGGAATATTCTATGCATTTTTTATATTTTCCTTCGTCATTTTGAGCGTATAAAAATATTACAAAATTTGTGTTGTAGAGATAATATTTCGTTGACTCTACGGCACACCGTTTGCCTGTTGCTCGCAAAGTTACGGAAGTTCATATAACTTTGCTCGCAATTTTTCACGTTAGTATTCATCTCATCACCAAACTCTGATTTTCCCACACAAAGCAATAGGAGAGCAGACTCAATCGCGACTCGTTAGAAAAATCTCACTTCGTTGCTGGGTTCAGTTGCAGCATCTCAAAGAGCTAATTACGCCACGGAGCTCCTTGTTCTTGCAGTATTAAAGGGGAGGAAAACACGATCATGTATTCTGTATCAAACAAAGAGCCGACCCGATTTCATAGACTCGCGATATTTACCTTCCAGTCGGTTCATGCATTTTTCCGCGGACGGCTCGTTTCGTAAAATATTTCTGCGCAGTTGAATGTAATTTTGGAAAATAAAAAATGAAAGTAATAACGAGAAATTAATACATCAGTCCAATACTATAAAATTATACGTATATATGTAATTAATTATTATAATATATTTAGTAGAAAAAAATGCAAAGTGTAAATAGAAACATCACGATATTAATATTATGAGTAAAACTCAGTTATAAAGTATTTTATAATGTAATCTAAAATAAAGACGTCACGCATCAAAAATCACACGGTGTGCTCGAGAACTAATTATTTTACAAAATGCAAATTTTATGTACCACGTACATTATACATACATTATTCTTAATGCGATTATGAAGCAACTTTGAAGGAATATTGCGAGCTTCGAATGCAAAAGAGTTAGTCCTGTTATCTTGTTATATACGCCCAAGTAGGTCAGTGAGCCACGTTTATTCCGCAGGCGAGGGTGAATCAACAGATCAGAGTGTACTCTCGCCGTTCCACGCCGTGGTGGCAGTGACATCGTGGTCGGCAGGGTCCAGGGGCCCATGGCCGGGAATTGTTTTCGCCGGTTCTGGTGGTGGCTCCCGATCGCGATCCTATCCGGGTGCTTCCCCTCCGCAGCCGCAGCCGGTCGTATTTCGTGCACGTCCACCTATCCCGCGGAGACAGCGCGCGACGAGCGGTCGCGGTCCGACGCGGACGTAATAATCTTCCTGGGCGATAGATGCGACTGGGAGATGAACGTCACCGAGATACAGGATCACTTGGAGCGCGCGTCTGATCTAGCCGGCGAGCTCTCGATCAGCGTGATGCCGAGATCCCGTGAGTATACCACTTGCGTCGGACTCTATCCCGATGTTACTACTTATTCAATAACGAGACGTCGCGGAAGAGCACGTGCGAATATTGCAAATTTTATACGTGATCGAGAAACTGTAATTCTGGACATTTTATGTAATTATCGAGTGAAATACGTACGACTGGAAACGGTGGTCTCTAAAACGGTGTAAACGGATATTGAAAATTTACAAGTGGCCGATAATATTCAACGACGCGGTAATTAATTATACAGGAGGATTCACGCGCGAAAGACGACGAAAAACCTGAAACACACCACACAGCATCGTAATCTCGAATGGATTAATTAATTCGAGGGCTATTTCTCTCACCTAGTAATTAATTATACCCGCTCGTACGTTCGCTGTATACCAGAACTGTAACGTTAAATTTTAACGTAACGCTCGCCGCTCCCCCGCCGAGAGTAATAGCATTAGGCGTATATCCGCAATATATAGAGCGTAATACAATCATTCGCGCGCTTCCGTTACGCGTTATCAAGCCGGCTTTAAATTTACACGCGCGTGAATCACGCGAGGTCCAATAATCTCATTACGCATTCAAATTGAAACTCGGCCGATTATACGCTCAGCATAAGTGCCGGGCTCGACGAGCCGCAAAGAGTCCGCGGCTCTCGAGAGCACCGGCGTTCGCCGTTTGTAGACACGGTGCGCGTTTCGCGGAAATGACCGTGACGGACTGGAGTAGCCGTCGGCGATGCAACCGGAATATAATGCGGCTCCGCGTGGTACCAAGTTGATACCGCCGAGCTCGAGAATGGCTCAAGTGACTCCGACTGTCGCCAAACCCGATTTTCCCGCGAGAGTGGTCCGGGAGGATCCTCATTCAGGAAGCGCCGCTAATAGCGTCTCCGCCGTATTGTTTGCACCCGTTGTATCTCCGGCATAATCGGCCAATGGTGGCACAGCCGCCTACGTATCTCTCGGTGCAAGGGAGAGAGATACGTACGCTGCGTCTCAATAGAATCGCAATTTCAATGGGACGTGCCAAATGCGTGCACGGTCGATGCTGTTGAGCGTCGGCTGTAACGAACGGAATACGAGAGCGCGTGGCGGTCTCGTTATTATCCTGGCTGGAGGAGGATAGCGAGCTTATCGGAATCGATAGCCGACCCATTGAAAATTGCGCCATTAAATCAATATACGTCACTGCTCTGCTCGCCGCCCTGTAACGCGTCTCTCCCTTGCGCGTGCTATTTGTAACAAGTCGCCGTCGAGTGGAAGATCGTCCGGCCCGATCCCGAAATCTCCGATCGTCGCCCGCCCGGGGAGAGCTAAATCGCCCGATTAATTAAATTCCAGTGACGTGTGAGACGGAGACTGGGGGCCTCGGCGCGCTGATCCACGCTCTCGGTGATAATAACACGAAAGCGGTGATAGCCGCCCTCGACAGCTCGATCTGTGAGGTCGCCGCCAAACTCGCGCATCTTGGGAATAAACCGCTGCTAACTTGGACCTGTCCGCTGGTGAGTGTTATCGCGTTTACTTGCCGACGGTCTTCGCCGTTTACACAGTTATCGGAGCCGTCGAACAGCAATCAAGGTACACTCTCGGTATCCTGAGGAACGACTGATTTTGCGAAAACACTTGATACAAAACAAAGCTGTTACATTACAGCTTTCTCTTGAAGAAAAATTACAGAGAGATTTAAAATTTTACATCGCTTCGGAGTAATTAACGTCATGTCCCTTACGCATGTCTGACTGTTGTTGACTTGTATCACTTCAAAACATTTTCTATTTTGATCGTTACTATTTTATACGAATCAGTAAAACTATTATAAAATTTTTAGGAATTAATTGTCCGAGTGACGTTTACGGTACACATTGATGTACGTTTCGCTTTGTATTTAAATTAAATCAAACTTTTTTACATATAAATTCTGACACGTGTTTCTCTGGGATGCCGATGTCACGCCTTGATTGGACGTCATTACCATTAGTGAATAAATATCGCATCCTTTTACGAAATAATGAAAGTACGAAATAATAAAGACTGCGTCCCCAGAGATGCGCAGACGAAAGGAAATATCAAATGCAAATTTCGCGGTATGTTTATTGCGGTGCGCGTTTGTAGCAAACCGTGAAATATGGCACGACGTTATTTAACCCGCTGAATTTTTTTCCCGGCAAGCAAAAGTTAAAATAATGAAAATTTGTGCGCTCGTAAATAATTACTCTTACAACGTAATATCCGGACTGAAATTTGGAGAGGCCATAAATTTCGTCTCTGCACAATTGATTTCTACCATAGAAGTGACACTTTTAATACCGACTTGCGAGCATCATTTCAACTGAACCGGGTAAATGGTTATTTCCCGTTATTTAGTTTTCTAATTGGTCCACGTCCAATTATGGATATTTCCGATGCTAGCGGCAGACTCACGGTATAACCCACGGTAGAGTGTCTCGGCGAGGCAATAATATAGAGCCTCGTCAAGTTTTCTTTGATTCATCGTGAACTCTGTCCTCAGTAAAGCACAATTCGCTTGAGTGAAACAAATCGCCGTCCCACGAAAAAGCAGTCTTTATCTGCTCGTAGATATTTCACGCATTCCCTAAGACGACAGTTATGTCATAGTCTTGGGGAATCCGACATACACTTTCGGATATTCTTTTTCTAAAATCAGAATTGAATTTTAAAACGCAGTTTAATTTAATTTTTAACTCTCCTTTGAAGTTTTTAACTAAAAAAAATTTATTTTAAAATAATATTGCCGCAGAATATGCCATAAGAAATAGTTTGGATTTTATTTTACTATAAGAGACACAAATAAACCATACATATGTGTGTTATTGTTTTTGAAAAGATATGTATGTGAAAAATAAACATTCTGAAAATGCTTACAAATATTTTTCTGTAAAACAATTTCATTTGTCGGACAGTATTGATTTCAAATAGATGCATCATAGACTGAAAATAATATATCTCAAATATCGCCTCGTTAAAATTTGAGATCGCGAATATCTATTATTTATGTTCCAGAGAGATTTAAAGGAAAGAGATCTATCTTCCTCGATCATTAGACTTTCTCCGTCATTACCGTCAATGGCTAATGCCGTAGCGGAAATATTTCTGCACTTGCAGTGGAAAACCGCAGCCATTATCAGTATAGGTAAGTCATCGAAAACCTACATATATATTCATTTGTATATATATATATATATATATATATATATATATATATATATATATATATACACATATATATATATATATATATACGTATGTGTGTGTGTGTGTGTGTGTGTGTGTGTGTGTGTGTGTAATTGCTCTAAATAAATTCTATTGAATAAATAGCGTTGACACAATAAAAAAATAAAATATTATTTCAATTTTTATTTAATTTTAATGCTCTTTACCATCAATACACAATATTTTTTCATCATCCATCCAATTTAAATTATATATTTCAAAATTTATTTAGTTTTATTTAAATTACTTCAAAATTGAAATTTTATAAAATAAAAGGTTAATAAAAAAATTTTTTTTTCAATATAAATATAACAAAGATATATATAATTTCCCACTTAAATACTTTCAGAGAATATAACTTGTATAAGAATATAATTTGTAAAAATGAATTTTGTATAGAAACTGCATGTATGTAATATTTGTATTATTTGCCATAACTTGAAAATACGTGACGACAATTCCTTTCTCGTTTCTCTCTCGTAAAAGAATGCTGCGAAATTTAACCTAAATACGTTCTGCATTTCCAACAAAAATGTATCTTGTGACAGTTGATTAAAACTTACAGTCCTTATTAATTCACGACCTAGCTTGAGAATTACGTAACGTATTTTGCAAGTCAGCTCTGTCAAACGATGCGAGAGAGATGCGCGATGCAAAAAAGCTCATTTATTTCAACGTGCGCTGCACGTGGAAATTACGTATGGCTCTTCGCCTCTCGGCGTCACAGTCAACCAATTTGATTCAACTCGAGCCAGGGCTTAGGGATTAAATCGCAAATACGAACAACAATGCGAAAGTATCTGGGATGATAACGACGATAACAGTCAGGACAGTGACGGACCGAAACATAGGCCGACATTAGTTCGGACTGTCCATTAAAACGCGACGCGACGCGACGCGTTGAATTTTAATGCGCATTAGAGACATGATTAACACCGCAGATCGCGAGCCGTGGTCCAGCCTGGACCGTGCCGTAATCAGCGCGTTCCGGAGGATCGGCGTCGTCCTGCGGCACCACCTGATTCTACCCCACCGCGCCACCCTCGAGCAGATCCGCAGGATCCTCAAGTCCGTGCACAGCGTTTCCCGTCGAAGTAAGTAACGCATGATTAATCTCGTTATACGGAAATACGGCGAGCATTTACAGTGCCACGGCTTCGAGAGAAGTGTCTGTGTCTCTCTCTCCCTCTCTCTCTCTGCTGAAGTTACTACCGAAACTATCGGATTGAGGATTAACTGGTGCGAGCGCATCTTCGTCCCGAACACGAACACGCGTACACGCGTGCACCGTCCCTGAAATCCCTTCGCGATCGGGGACCTTTATGCAATTCTCTAACGTCTGCGACGTCGTGCGGCGCAGTTTGACGGCAATGCCATCAACTCTGAACTATTCCAGATGGTGTTCGCGACTTAATCCTTTAATTACGTTCTTTTGTCGCTGCGAAACACAGGGTGTCTCGGGATCTTCGACTTTAACTCAATTTGATCCGATTTAGAGGTGATTTCTCTTCTTCGTTGATACGTATCCATGTATCAAGCAGGAACTTTCTTGCAGCGATCTTTTTGGCTTTGAAATAGCGAAATTTTATTTTCCGAGAGCCGTGTCGTCAAAAGCGAGGGAATCCATCGTCAGAATAAACATGCAGATTTATTACATTTCTGCAGAGTAAATTAATCCGTTTGAAAATTAATATCGCCCAAGATCAACTGGAGCAAAGTAAACATACGTTGCGATATAGACAGGAGTTATTGCTATTTATATGCTTTTTGAGAATTGAATCTAAGTGGAAATCTATTTCTGAATCTCCTTACAAATCTTTTACTCGCTTTATATGGGGATTAAGATAGCTCGGCAAACGCAATTCCCAAGCGAGCCGAAGTAACAGACGAGAAGATTGCTCTTGCTACGGCGGTGTGTGTTTATAGAGGATCGTGAAGTTAACAACGTCTTTTTAAATGTTTCCGTACATAAAAGGACATAGCGAGAGACTCGCACGGCTGCCTTCCCAGGTTTAATGGCGATAAAACCCACCTGCAGCCAATCTGTAGATCTTCCAACTGCAATATGTATGGGAAAAAGGAGACCACTTATCCGTTACGGCCGTTACACGACGAATTAAAATTTCGTCGCGATTTTTCGCGATCTTTCTTCTGCGTCCCATCGATCGCCGCGTGATAATCGCGGCGCTTCGGCATATCCGCGGAAACGGGCAACTTAGTTAATGGCAATTTACGACGCCCGAGCCGGCGTACTCGCGGATGCAAATCAATCAAGTAATGGTACGAGGTGAACTTTTCGGAAGAGGGCTCGCGCAAACATGTATCTCAATATGAGATATGACGTAGGTAAAGCTCGTTTTAATTAATTTCAGCTTTATGAATGAACGGTTCGTTTCGCTGAAGTAAGCCCCGACCTGTCGCGAATCAGGAGACGTATAATTACGTTTACGTTAAATGTAAAGGACACGAAATCACGGAACGACATTTCCTATGACGAGAGAGAGTCTTGCCCACTCAATTATTGCCGTCCGGAATCCGTTTTGCCGCTCGGGATATACATTTCAGAGTTACGATTGTATTCTACGACAAGAAAGCGTCGCTTTGTTCCCTCTTTTTTCCTGCAGCTAATTAATATTAATTAGTCTTACGTAGTGCTTTACTTGCAGAATTTCCTATATTTTAATTAAAATCTCCGGCTTTAATGTACCTCTGAAAGAGTTATAGAGGGATACACGACTATAAATTCAATCTCTATTCGATTGGTCACATTCCCTGGTCGTTAGCTAATATATCATTCTCTACTCTTTTATTATTTACTCTTCTTTCCTCTGTGTCCTTTTTCCGCAGGTCCCTTCACTCTCCTATTCATCCATATATAAAAGATAAATTTTACTATTTACTTTGAAGATTTCTTCGTTTCTCGTATTGATTAAACATATTTTAACTTTTCAAATATTATTTTTAGAGAAAACTGATAACTCATTGAAAATATTTCGAATTTTTATGGAATATTTTGCCTCATCCTATTAGACATATAAACATCGAACGGGTGATTATATGTATATAGAAAACATATAGCAGTTATACCATACTATCAATTTAATCCCTTAATGCTCGGGCTAAGAAGTACGTAGAACCAACTTGCTAATAAATTAAGTGAAGTTCATTAATATGGCTAAACTGCTATAAATCTTGCTTGAATACAATTCCTAAAATAATATTATATATAGAATAATGTCACTTTAAATATACATATGGATAAAATTTCTATATACCAATTTATAAGGATCCTTTTACAAAAAAGATTGTAAAAATAGATTTTTTTTTATTTATGATCGCAAAATTACAAATCACTCAAGATTCAATAAATAATAGCAAATATCAAATAAATAATTCAAACACGATCGGAAATCGCCTATTCAGATCTCTCTTTGGCCCTTTTATTTCCTTTACCTTCGCGAATATTTCATATTCCTTTTTGCGCTATCACACACGTACAATCACGCAAACTTGATTCCCTTTTTTTGTTAGCTACGGTGCTTTGTCTGCCGCTACTTGACGACATGACGAACCGCGTTCTGGTCGAGCTAAACTTCGCGTGGCAAACGCACATCCAGAATTCCGTCATCCTGATGATCCATACGGAGGATATCGACCTTTTGCTACCGAAAGACGACTCGCCCACGTCACTCCCCACAGATCCATCGACCTTGGCCCATTCAACGATTACTCAGTCTTCCAATTTTTCTACCTCGAACGTAACTCGTGCCGGCCCGTACATGACCCCGGAGAGAGACGAGAGAGTGCGAAGGGTGCACCAGACCACGCCACGAAGATTCACCCCGCCGAGGAATCTCAGCAGCACCACGATGGAGAATCTACTTGTGGTCGCACCATTCGATCAGAGGTAATCAATTATTAACAACGTTAACCCGGGGTCACCTATCGATGTAAGTGAGTTGCGGGTTTAAGATATTCAGGACCCGAAGAATAAGCAGCTTCTTCATGAAATATAAAATTATACAGAATGTGAAATTAATTAACAAAGATGTAAACTACTTAGTTACAGATATTTTAATTATAATTTTAGATTAAATTTATTTTAATTTTGTCATCGATTGATTTTTTCGAAATCGACATGGAAAATCTTCATTCATAGCTTTATCAATATTCATAGCTTTGCTTCTCAGACTGAAATTGCCTCCGTTACATTATCCTTCAAGTAAATAGTTTACAGTTTCTGATGAATAATCATTCTACGTCATGAATATGTATTTTTTTAGAAACTTCGTGAAATTGATATCAGTTAGGACATTTTAAGTCTCAATTATTATTAATAATCGCAATTAAGTCATCCACAAATGTCGCAGTTAAGCAAGAACGCAGCGACGGATAATTCTGCAGTCACGTTGGCAAATTAATTAACGTCCTCGAAATTATATAATTAATCATCTGTTCTTCAGAATACTTGTAGTTTATTTTCTTCGTATATATACTTGACAAGAAGGGCTATAAGTACTAACGCTACGAGAGAAGATTTATAACGGCAAAAATTCCACGTTACTTAGAAAACCCTTTCATGATAGACTTTTAAAGATCCTCGGAATATCAGCATGCCATAATATAAGCGACAACTTTACCTCTTTCATCTCTTTAAGAGTATGTATTTACAATAATTAAATATATTTAATTATTTTAGTCAAAAGACCTTCATTTATTTTTACGCTCTAATAAAATAACATTAATATATTTGAAATATTAAAAAACACAATAATAACAAATATTTCCATGATTAGTAAGATTTCCGAATTTATATTCATTATCTCTTTATTCGTAAATATAGAATACCTATAATTTTTTCAAGATCATATCATATTCTTAATCGTTTAACCAAAACCCACCGAAGTACGACTGCGATCGTAAATTCTCGGAGAATTAGCTGAGAGGTTGACTTTAATTAAAGGAACTCCCTTGTTTGATCGGGGCAACGGGGCCATGTAATTACGAAATTCCACCGCCGTGCGAACATGACTATCCCGAATTATAATACAAATCGTGCTTGTCAGATCATCGAGCCGAGTTAATTGTAGGCATCGATCCGTGTAATTCGCCCCGTGATTAACTCATGGGAACAGGCTGCGGCGTCCCCGGCACGGCGGAGCGTCGCGACGCCGCGTCGCCTTGTCAGGAGAGACGCTACCGACGATTTCTTACGCAGGTACGACGTGAGGAAGGTCCTCAACGGCACGCAGGATTACGCGACGCCGGCGTTGCTCGATCGACTGAATGAATCGCTGACCGTGCTGGCGCGCGATAACAGCAGCCTCGACAGCCACAACAACAAGATGTACACGTACGCCCTAATGAACTGGCGTGACGCCGGCTGGGAGCCGATCCTCGCGATGGTCGAGCGGCATCAGCAGTTGCTGGTCCAGCAGCTGACGCCAAGCGCGGTGGCGTTCCTCAATATCGAGGCGCCCGATCTGCCGTCCTGCGACGTCGACGGCGATTGCTCGAGTGAGTTCGCCGAAGATATGATAATAGCACGTGTCTGTCTTTTTACGCGACAATTTTATTGCGCAATAACGTAACTAATATGACATTAACTCTAGCTTATCACCCCGGGTCACCATGACCCAGACTGATGACAAGTAACATATCTCGAGAATATATTCTACATTTTTTGCTTAAAATATTAAAAATTAAGGAAGTTATGAAGCAAAATGTGATTTAAAAAAGAATTTGTTTTCAACAACTTTTTTTCAAATGAAAATAATTAAAATATTAATTTTTTATAATTGGAACATATTTTTCTATGTTTGAACTTTATTTCAGAATTTTTTCAGAAATTTTGAACACTTAGTTTTTAAACTGCAGCTCATCGAAAATTGCGTTGGGTCACGGTGACAGTGTGACAGTCTCGTTCGGAAAAAAAGTGTGACAGTTTAGGATTAAAGGCAACATTTCAAACGGAAAATTACGCTTGATCACGGGCTTGATGTACAAATGATTAATAATGCAAAATTAACATCGTATATCTCGCGAGAGAGATACTGTAAAAAAGAAATATTTATTGAGTTTTGTCTATAATGTACAATGTTTGTACGTACAGATCGTGTTGCGTTACGATCAGAAAAGATACTGTCAAAAATAGGACGGGGTAATTACGGAATGGAGGAAAGATACGAAGGTGGGGTCCTTCCCTTGTATCTTTCCGATCGGGATCGATAGGCAGCTCCCTCGATTCCGAAAATATCGCCCGATAATACGGTAATGAGGTAATGCAGTGCATTAATTATTTAACAGATGGCTTGGCCGACATGTCTTTCCGTACCACACATATCGTAGCTATTATTCTTGGGTCGCTGCTGTTCACCTTTGTCGCCATCGCCGTCGCGATTATAATCCGGTGAGCGATCACTTTATCACGTTATACATCATATCATTTATAGCCTGTAGCCAAACCGTAGAAAGTGACATGCGTCAACGCTTCTATTGCTAGAAATAATTTTTTCTTTATTTCTGCTGCGTATATAGAATTAAATATCAGACTTTCGTAAACATGTCCTGATTAAGATTTAAATCAATTAGCATTATTTTAATTTGATTGAGATAATAATTAGAAAACGGACAAATTATTGTACAATAAATTTTCCATTTTCTAGTAAAACTTATCTTTAAAGTATTTTGATAAATTGTAGACGAAAGATAAATTAATTACTGTTATTACAGAATTTTTGTATACAGAATACGGAAAACATTGATAGAAAGTTATTTTATTCAGAAGTTTTTTACGATTCTCGAAGCGTTTACTTAGAAGTAGATACGACTCATAAAGTTGTCCGATTTTTGTAATTCTTAATAAGTAGAGATTTTGTATTGGATACGTTGGCGATTTATTGCAGAAAGCGGTTGATTAAGAAAAGGATGTCCAAGGGCCCGTACAAAATCATTTTAACGACGTCGGACTTCGTTTTTCCTCAAGTGCCTCCAGTAGATTCAAGAACGGTGAGTGGAATTTCATTCACGACATGACAGGGGCTTTCAATCCTTCCCTTTCACGCGCCGCCGAAAGGATTAAAGAATCCTCGCATAAAATTACGAAGATTATTAATGAAGTTACTTGATTACTTCCTTTATTAATATCTTTGACTATTCTCCCGTGAAATATCCCACAAATGGTGTGAAAGACATTAATATCTGTTGCTAAACTCGTCGGAGAGTTTACGTTGTAGAATTCTACTTTTTATTATACGTCGGAACAAAACCGTAATCCGACACGTACACGAAGTTAGCACTGCTATTTTATTAAAAAGAAATAATAAAAATTGTGCTGTGTTGTGCTAAGTTTGTGCTACATTGTGCCGTAAAAATTAATTACATCTCAAAAGACAAAGCGTCAAATAAAAAAAAATCCGTAAAAATTTATCAGATATCTCAAAAGACAAAGCGTTAAATAAAAAAAAATTCCGTAAAAAGTAATTAATCACATATCTCTAAAGACAAAGCGTCAAATAAAAAAAATTTAGAAAACGGACAAATTATTGTACAATAATTTTTTATTTGACGCTTTGTCTTTTAAGATATGTGATAAATTTTTACGGACTTTTTTTTTATTTGATGCTTTGTCTTTTGAGATGTAATTAATTTTTGCGGCACAATATAGCACAACACAATTTTTATTTTTATTTTTTTAATAAAACGGCGATGCTAACTTCATGTACATACATCAATGCAACAAGTAACTCACCGTCGGCCGTCGCCGTTGCTTTATTTCTCAAAGCTTCCGAGTATCCTTTTCTACCCTTCTGTAGTTCCTTGTATTCTCCCTTCACACAATCACACAATCACGCTATCACTACCACTATCGCTATCACTTGAATGACCTTATTGTACACTTGCACTATCACTCGAGCGGCATACGCCGTAGGTAAGCGACTGAACGAATTTAGATTAGATTATCACGACGCGATTATTGAAATTTCGAAGACGATCGCGCGGATTAGGAAACACGCCGGACAATCGTCTATTGTTTGATTTGACACAATCTCGATGCTTGACACTTGTTTGTCCGCGATATTCACTTTCAACGAGTTAAAAGACAAGAGTTTATAAAGGGTAAGTAATCCGATCTTACTCTTATATCTCCGCGATGAGATCGAGATACACAAGTGCACTTTTCGAGAAGATTAACCGAAATGTAAATGCAAACAAGGCTCGAGCTATCACTTTTGAAATCTCAAAATCAGTTTTTTTCATCGGCAAAATAAAGAAGATTTGTGTGCTTTTAAGCAAGTTTTAGGTGCGAATTGAACCGTGACGTGCTTGGAGATATGAAATGTTCCGTGCACTTTGCATGTTTCTCATAATCATTTTTTTTAAATATCACTATTACTTAATTACTATCACGGTATAAAGTAATAAAAGGACCGAGGCGATTGCCCGTTACTCACCCGTATGCGATATTCATTTTCCACGGACGAAAAGTCGCGCGATCGCGGAACGTAAACGACACGTCTTTGCACTCGGATTTCTGTGATGGAAGATTCTTTCCGAAGATTTGGAAATAATTGAAAGCAGAAAAATTATAAGAAGGGAAAAAATTATGGGGAGGAGAAGGATATCTCGGACGAGTGTACATTTCGAGAAAAAAGAAGTAGGCGCGAGAAAGCTGCAAGATAATTGTCGAAATCTCGGCCCGAATTCTAGCATCATGGACACGCGGCCTAAAACGGGAGGCTTCGAGCTTCGCTTCTAAAATCATAATCTTTACAACGGCAAAACGTTTACTCTTGAGCACGTTCGACATTTTGTTTTATTTTTTTCTTTTTGAAACGAGAAGAAACGCGATTATAATTTTTGCCGTATAATATGCAATAGTTAATGTTATATCCAGCACAATTTTTATTTTGTCGCTAAATCAAAATGGCGGTGCTGGCGAAAAAAATAATTTTTTTATTTGACGCTTTTGAGATACATGATTAATTTTTGCGGCAAATGTAGCACAAACTTGGCACAACACAGCACAATTTTTATTTTATTTTTTATCTTAATAAAATGGCGGCGCCAACTTCATGTATGTACATTAATCCGACGTCCTATATAGCGAAAACAATTTTTCACTGTCGTTGGGTCAGGATTGTAGAGTTGTATTAGCACTGCGGACGAACATTTCTTTGCGGGGGAAAATTCTTCTTAATATGACGCAACGGAACGTGCCGTATGGGAAGAGCTGCTGCGCTCTTGATAGGATATATTTCACGCGAGAGAGCAGTCGCTATGTGAGCTCCTAAATTATCAGTCTACGTGGTAGAAATAGCCGATAAAAGTGCTAAATGTCACCGTGACACCGGTTCGCCCGACTTAATTGAACCGCAGCGAACTTTAAGCACCCCTATATGCTAGTACATTAAACATCGCGAATAGTTATCGTATACTTTGTTTTAAAAAAAAAGATGTTTACAGCTCTTTTATGCTGTTCCATTCAATCGACTACATACTTGGCATAAAAGAATGATATAAATATCCAAAATGAGATTTTTCCTCAAAGAAAGAAATTATTATATTTATACACAAAATTAAAATCACCGTAAAGAGATATACATAAAAGAGAAGTTTGTATACATATATGAAATATACATAAAAGAAAAGCATAAAATGAACACAATGACTATTTTTTATATAACTTCTTCAAGCGTATAAGGTATTATATTAATCTTTTTTCCGCATTTACAATCACGCACAGAAAAATATATACTACCTACGAATAAATATACTTGTTCTAAGTATTTAGTAAGTTTATATGTCCGCAAATCTATCAAAAGCATCACATTTACCTAAAATATATTCTGGACTTGTGTCGAGTATATTTTAAACTATTATTAAGAAAACATTTTTAGCTGAAGAAAACTATTACTTAAACAAAATAAAACAAAATAAGCTTTTCTCGTCTGTAGAATGAATGTTTTTCTGTGTGTATTTTTATATCAAGAATCAGATTCGACAGGATCGTGGGTTTCCGATAAATATTCTATATAACCATTCAATGATCCTATTACCTCGCATCGAAGCGCACTTTATCGCACACGGCGCGCGCGTGTTCTCAGGTAGACGAGGGCATCGAGGCGATGCTGTGCTGCTGGCTGCAGCAGCTGCAGGAGTTCGGCGGGCCGGAAGTCGAGAAGCCGGATCTGCTCCAACTCGGGAGCGTGACCTCGCTGAGGCCGTACCTGCAGGCCAGCAGCGGTGGGAATATACCGCGGCACACCTTCTTCAAGGATCCACGCGCTAGATATAACGTGAGTATACCCTGGCAGTGCCAGACTTAACAATCGCGTCCGAGTACACCGTCGCGTCCACGTAGTCGTGACTGCGAGACTCGAATACTGCATCTCCGGTCCTCCTTACCGCGACCTTATCTTCGCTCCAGATTTTAATCTCCGCTGATCGAGTTTCCGTGTTGATCCAGCCCAGCCTTGGTTAACTTGTACAAGCGTCTGATAATTTACAAGAGGCGATATGTATGCGATAAGAGAATAATAGCACGTGGAAATAGCTCGCCAATGTTTTCTCGTGTCCAATTTTATCCCACACCCGTGTTTTATATAAAAAGAAAATAGAGCGAGAATCAGCACGGGGAAAAAGGAAACTCGGGATCTCCCGTATATCTGCTTTCAAGGCATTATCGGTATCCTACATTGTATACCTTCGCCCTTGCAAACAATTTCACCCTTGATCACTTCCGAGAATTTTCTGCTTGACATAACGCAAGGTATTATCCGATATGGGCTAAGAATATATTCCGAGACACACATCGATATTCATTTTCGCGCTGAGCGTCTACGACGTCAGTGTCCCTTATAGCGGTGGACGCTGATTAATGCCGTAAGTTTCGGAATATGATCGGGCCGATAAGAAGCTCTTGCACCTAATGAAGATTGATAAGATAGTATTAAAACACGCTGCAAAACGCGGGCTAATCTCCGGTTCGTTTCAATCAAATGTCACGCCGTCAAATCCTCTTTTTTCCCCGGGGGCGACGCAAGCCAATAGATCCGCCGGATGCGATTCTATATCAAATGCTCCAAGTTAATGGTCCGTCCTGATTTCTGGTAGGGTGACTTGGTTCAATTGAAGGAGCTGCCCTTTCAAGGTACGTTCGAACTGAAGAGCAAGGCCATGGACGTGCTGGTCACGGTAAAGGCGCACATCCTTTTATTCATTCCTCTGAGTTAGATTTTGATCGAGTTTCTCCCCACTTCTACGTTTCTACTTTTGAGCAGATCCACGGGCTGCGACACGAGAACCTCAATCCTCTGATTGGATGCCTTAACGAACCTACGAGACCCTGTCTAGTGTCGGAGTACTGCTCGAGGGGCTCCCTGGAGGACGTACTCGTCCAGGACGAGATTAAACTCGACTGGTCCTTCAGATTATCCTTGCTCACCGATCTTGTTCGGGTAAGTAAAACCTCGAATATGATACGTTAAGTGTACGTGCCGCGAGAATTGCAAAAAAATCGGAAGAATTGGAAGAGATAAAAGGTATTTATAGAATGCACATTTATTTCGTTGTTGTTTAATTTTTAATTAATATAATAAGAATAATATAAAAGAATTAAAACAGAATGTTTGATATCCGTACAATTTTATTGTTACCGTACAATTTTTTTGTAAACTTAAAATTATTACGCGGGATGATCGGGAACTTTAAATTTTAATTTGAATGAGAAATCCTTTAATAATTTAAAGTTTCAAACTCGAAATTGATTCTGTGTATACTCTGAAACTATGATAATTTTGGACGGGGCTTGTTTGCTTCAGGGTATGAAATACCTTCACAGCACTCCGATACGCGTCCACGGCTATCTCACGTCGCGGAATTGCGTGATCGATGCGAGGTGGGTCTTGAAAGTCACCGATTACGGCCTGCCTGCATTTTATGAAGCTCAGAACATAGTGCCGCCAGTGAAAACAGCGCGAGGTAATTTTCCTTCGTTTCGACTTATGTCTTGTTCTCATTATATCTTCTTCAATGTATTCGATGTGACCGTCTAAAAGATAGAATTTTCTATTTAAAACTCAGATAAGCAAGAAAGATTATAATAACTCCTAAAGAATATCATATTGTTATTATAAATTTATCTTTAAACATACTTTTCGAATTGCATGAAAATTGCATTTTGTGCTCATCAGGCGCTATTATCTAAATGTTTGCGCGCTGTTTAGAAATTTTGCCGGGGTACGAGTTACTCAAGTTAAAAAGTTTCATTAATTAAAAGTTGAACAGCGTATCTTACTAATTGAAGATATTCAAACCGAGCAGGGTTTCGCATTATTTTAGAAAATAGGATTGTAGTAGGTGAATGAGAATAGAATGAGAATAATTAACATAAGTAAGCCGTTATTATTTTCATTAATAACCGTCGGCTTGTTATCGCATAGACCTGTTATGGACTGCGCCGGAACTGCTTAGGTATCCGAATTTGCGGAAAAAGGGAACCCAGCCAGGGGATGTTTACAGTTTTGGAATTATTATGCAGGAAGTCGTTGTTCGCGGAGAACCATTTTGTATGCTCGCCCTATCTCCGGAAGGTAATGTGTGTGCGACTTTTATCGTTAGAAATAATATGAAGAGTCTCTTCTTCTATGGTTTCAGACTGAAATAATTAAATAGACTAAGGAGAGAAAATGCATGTGTATCTTTAATTATACTTCAATTATTTCTAATTGTAATAAATTAATTATTAATTCCTAAAGCCAAGATTAACAATTTTAATTGCTTAAATAATAATGCGATAATAATTACTTCGCAAACATCTCTTATTTCACTGCGAATCTATTAATATCGAAAATGTATAATTATGATAAATGAATGAGAAATGAGATAAGAATGAGCCAATTCTTCGCGCGTATCGTTTTTCGATAAAATGATTAACGATAGACACATAATTACAAGATTTTGCCATTACTGAGGATTAAAACCGTATTTACACGTTAATTTATTGGCATCGATTATTCAAGAACGCAAGCGTGAAATTTCGGAATCTTGTACAGCGCAGCCGATCGTAAGCGATTTGAAATTCTAATGTGAGAATTTTACAATCGTTATATTTGAGGATTAAAATGTCAGGTGTTTCACATATCTCACAGATATAATCGAGAAAGTAATGAAGCCACCGCCTCTGATCAGACCGTCGGTCAGCAAAGGTGCTGCACCACCGGAAGCCATAAACATCATGCGCCAGTGTTGGGCGGAAACTGCTGAAATGAGGCCCGACTTTGACGACGTGCACGATCTCTTCAAGAAGTTAAATCACGGGAGGTAAAATCGATGGCCATATAATCCTCGAGGCATTATGTCCTTAAAGCTGAAATATTGGATGTAACGTTGGCCAGCAGTCAGAGATTAAACCGTTGAAATTTATTTCTCGCATATCGAATCACGATTCAACAATATTTTTAATAGTTTAGAGTCCGATTTAATTTCTTTTTTTAATAAATATTACTTACAAAGTTCTTTTTGCGTCAATAAACTTTAGCAATTTAATAATTAACTAAATAATTTATTTTATTATATACTATAATAGGTGAAATTTTGATAAGGAAAAAAATCTTTATCATTTTCAAAGAAATATCTCATTCTTTTAACTATAGTTTTAAATGTCATCAATTTAATAAAACAAATGATAGTAACTAAAAAGACGCTGCCATTAGCTATCACGTTTTATTTTCAGAAAGGTGAACTTTGTAGATACAATGTTTCAAATGCTCGAAAAGTACTCGAACAATCTTGAAGAACTCATTCGCGAGCGTACGGAACAGCTTGACATGGAGAAGAAAAAAACCGAGCAATTATTGAATAGAATGTTACCTAGGTAAACAACAGAAATATTACATTTTTGTTTCGCGAAAATAATATTGTTAGAATTGATTGAATAAAGTTATTGTCGATATTAAATTTTAATAAATTACTCTTATTGCTTAATTAAAAGTAGAAATTGACAAATTTTTAACAAACTGACTGGACAAAACTTTTTTTTTAATTGACAAATTGATAGTTTTAACGTTTTCGGGAAAATTAGCGTATTTGGCTTGATGTTTCTAGTTCGGTCGCCGAGAAACTGAAGCTCGGCATGCCCGTCGATCCCGAAGAGTTTCGCGAGGTCACGATTTATTTCTCAGACATCGTTGGCTTTACAACGATATCCGCACGTTCGACACCCTTTCAGGTGGTTGATCTCCTCAACGATCTGTATACTTGCTTCGACGATACGATTAACGCGTACACGGTTTATAAGGTAATTGCATGGTAACCACATAATTTTTATAACAAGTTTATTTCATGTATAATTTTATGTAAAATTTTTACAAAATGATAATAATGTAATAAAAAATAACAAGCGCGTAACGCACATACAACATCGTTAGTAAAGATAAAATTAAATAAAAAATAAGAAGATTACAAAAAGAAATAATAAAATTAAATATCAGTTATAATTTTACAAGAACAAATATGTACTTTAAATAAAAGTCGACTGCTATTTTTCTAATAGTATGCAAAACTCCAACTCTTCTTGGTAATAAAACTTGGTAATAAACATTAAATGACATTTTTGACATTTAGAAGACATTTCGGATTCCGATATTACAGAATGCATATTCGAATATCCTAGGTGGAAACTATCGGGGATGCCTACATGGTCGTAGGTGGTTGTCCTGTGAGAATACCCGATCATGCAACTCAAATAGCAACCATGGCGCTTGATTTGTTACATCAGAGTGGAAAGTTTAAGTTAAAACACCTCCCGGACACGCCGCTCAGGCTGCGCATCGGTCTTCACACGGGTTAGCTACTTAAATAATTTAATCATTACTAAAAATATATTAATTTAGATGGAAAATTTTTAACACTTTTATTTTATTTCCAATCATTTTTTTATTATTAAGAAGCTTATACAATTCGTTTTACATAATAACAATCGATGTCACATCGGTTTGTTGATATAATTAATTAAATTGATTGATTAAAATTTAATTTACTCAATTAATTCTTAATTAACTCTGAGAACCTTGCGATGAAAATAAGTAAAGCTTTATGTAAATAATCGATCGAACCCTTCCGCCCGGAGATTTATGTCGTCTCTATATTTCACGCTGATTAAATCCGTGCTGAAATAGCAAATCTGGACGGTATGCCGGCGTTTCTTTTATCGGGAACTTTGTTAAAACATTTTCGCGTACCTCGACCGAAGTATTAAGGAAAGGAATTTACTTTTCCCCCTCGCCAGGCCCGTGCTGTGCCGGCGTGGTAGGTTTAACAATGCCGCGTTATTGCTTATTCGGCGACACGGTGAACACCGCCTCGAGGATGGAGTCGACCGGGGCCTCGTGGCGTATACATTTGAGCCAAGCGACGAGGGATCGATTGACGCAGGTCGGCGGATACCACATCGAATACCGCGGGCCCACCGACGTCAAGGGCAAAGGCAAGATGCCGACCTACTGGCTGCTCGGCAAGCAGGGTTTCGACAAGGAGCTACCCAAGCCACCACCCCTTAGGTAAGTCGTTCCGTTCGCGAGCATTTTCTCTGAATTTCCACCCCACTGGCGTTTCCGCCCGAAAGATCGTCGTGTACTCCGTGATTTAACACTTCGCGCGCATCCGGCAGGTCTTATTAAGTTCAATTTATTACATTTTCTCCCCTTTTATACTCAACGCGAACGTCACCGCATTCTTTCTCATCGCATTCGGGCGTTTTGCCCGGAATGTAACGTGACGAGGGTAGTTCCAAATAAGTTCTCGAATACTTTACGAAGCATTCCCGAGTCCTCGCGGAGAAAAGGGTCAGATTTAATCAACGAAGAAACTTACCGCGTATTCGTTTGATTAAGTGTCAGAGAGAGAGAGAGAGCGCCGAGCGCGGTGGAAACGCGCTCGAGAGTTTTTAATTATGCAACAATGGCTTGTGCGCGGCAGGCGGCCCGTTATTGTATATGCGTTAAGTTTATCCCAACCGCCGCGCGACTTTTACCTCATATCTTACTGCTCGACGTACTCGCGAAAGTGATATAACAGCAAAGTTTTCTCTCTCTCTCTCTCTCTTTCTCTCTCGCACATTAACTATTCTTTTATAACACCCGTGGGCAAAAAGTGACCTATTCAGTAACGTGCGTGTAAGCTGGGAAGAGAGACCTGGCCTACTCTGAAAATGAACGTTTATATTATGCAGGGTTTCCGATCTGATGCGCAACCTTTCAGCCGCAGATGCTTCGAATCTAAGAAAAATAACTGTCTCACAAAAATCCAAGGAAGCGAATTTTATGTTACGCGCGATAGAGAAAATAGTTAAATAATTTACTCTTATTACAGTTTTACACACACAAATAACAAAATTTTATCGAAACTTCAATCTATTGTAGAATTAATTTCAAGTGGGTTTAAACAGAAATTTAATTAGTTAGTCGACCTTAAAATTAAATAACTGAAATACATATTTATGTAAGCGAAACGCACCACTATTTGAAAAACGCATCGTAAATGAAATTAATTAAAAATTTTATTATTAGCCGTATAACGATAACAATTTGAATATTTGGCGTAAGCAAATTCGAAAAGGCGTTCAGTTTATTTCTACTCACGCTCTTTGTATATATTTTCAATGTAGTTTTATTCGTATTATTTGATTTCCAGACATTTAATGCTTTTATCTGTTGCTATTCTGCTGCTACACTCAGGGAGAACCATGGGTGAGTAGATTCGCATATATAAATTATTCAACATTCCAATCGATCATATTGTTACTTCACGGCAGATAAATCTCTTCTCGTGCTGGATACCAATGTGGCGAAAACTAGAGCATTAATTTCAATATCATTTGTCTAACATTTTCCACGTAATCGTTCATTTAATTTTTTGTCCAAACGTTAAAACGGAATTTTTATTAAAAAATTCATCATTTTCATCAGCCTGTTACAAGCAACGTAAAACTAAAATGAGAATACAAAATGCGGCGCATGCATAAACATACCCCAGGGACCATCAGCATCAAAACGACGTTTACGTCAAAATGTCAATTACTCTAAAAGTTACTTCTCACGTCCTTATACTTGAAGTTTATTCCTTCCTCGTCTAAAGTTAAATCCTTCCCTTCCAGTGATGTAATCATATCATTTCTCGGATGCAACTATAATCACTTTTATAACTTTCCAATTTCTGTCAGCTCTTCCACGAGCGATACCGGCGTTAAAACGACGCGGCGTTCATGAATAAACACATCCATACGAAACATCTGGGTCCACCCCGGCATCGAAATGTCGTTCGCGTCGTTCGCATGTCAATTTACGCGAAAAATTCTCATATATGCCAGCGTTCCGGTATGTGAAGCGTTCGGTGGAAAATGACGGTATACATAAGTAACGTAAACATTCGATACACACCAATTTTCATACGCCAGCACTTTGGGACAACATAAAATTTGAGTTCTTCTACTTCGTAAAACGCAGTAATAAAAATTGCATTTTGAATTTATTGGATTCTTACTCTAGCGTATGTATATGTTATTTTTCTTCCACTTCTTAAAATGCGAGAAATGTGTCTCGCCGTCACTACTGCTCCGCCCGGCGGTTCGCATATTCTCCCCTGAATTTTCTACATTTTCCCAAGGCTCGACGAGAGTCTCATGCTGGGCCAGAACGGAGTGCCGAGCGACTCGCTCGCGACGTGCCCGCAGCTACCGGTGATCCCGTCGCAGGACGAGTCGCACGAGGAGGCGGCGAGTCCGGTCGAGCCCGTCAGCCTCGACGATCAGAACCGCCAGGATTCCGTCAGCAGCGGGCTCACTAACAGCGGCAGTCGGGCCGCGTCCTTCGAAGAGGGCCCTTCCGGCGTCAGAAAGGTCGCCGTGTCTGTGCACGACGAGCGCACGTTGCTGCCGAGCTTCTCCCTCAAGTCCACCAGCGAATTCATCGAGGTGTTGCAGGGCAAGCAGGACACGGTGACGAAGCCGAGCGAGGGGGTCCACGGCGGCGGCAGTGGCAGCGTGATCAAGAGCACATCCGGCGACAATCAGGCCTCCCTCGGCGTGTCGACCTCGGTGACCAGCGTCGATCCGACCGCGATCCTCGGCGCGTCAACCAGCTCGCTCACGTCGATCTCCAGCTCGGCGGCGTATCGACAGCCGCTAGCGAGGCATCGTCGCTTCGCCGGATGCATCGACGAGAACGACCTCAGCACGCCATACAATTATTATAGATGTCTGTCGCCCAACGAGCACGGTACGTATTCGGAAACTTGAGAATCCTGCACGTCAGTCCCTTACTTCTAGGACTTCAAAGCTTGAAAATTATTTCTTCAAAATTCATTCCACTAGATTGAATGCACTGGAAAAAAAAAGATTTATTATAATTGGTTATAATAATCCAGTCTCGATAAAAGTTACCAAGAACCTTGATGAAATAGTTTCAACTAAACATGTAGGTCATTATGACAAAATAATGTTATAAAAAATGAAGTGATCATAATAATTATCAAACATTTTGTTATTATTATTTGGTAATGAAATTTTTATAAATTTTTTTTATAAATTTGATGAATATTTGATAATGAAATATTAAGTATTTAAAAAATTGTATTACTAACTACATCTTATAAGTTTACCTAGAATTTTTTTTTTCAGACTAGCTAATTGATTAACGAATGTTATCTGTCTTCAGAATTTGAGATAGGAACTTTTAATTGCACACATACACACACACAAATTGAAATTTTTAAAACATATAAGCAAAAGATATTGCAAAATATCTGACCCCAATTTCGACAATTAAATTATATGTAGATGAAAAGATTTTATATATGCAATGTATGTATATTTATTTATTTATTTAAAAGTGATCTGCATTTTGATTATTGTGTTTTATTAAAAAAATATATTGGGGATTATTCAAATTTTCCCAATATTCCAAAAATACGTAGAGAATTCGGATCCTCGCATTCGGCGTTGATTAATTCCGCGCCCATATAACGGATCACTTTGTCTGATTTCAGGGAAGGGTCCCGGGTGCCGAATGCTCAAGAGGCAGTTCAGCCTGGATCGTCCGGACGAGCCGGTGTCCATTATTCCAGAGCAGCCCCTGCCGAGGTCGACTCCTCGCCTTTACAAACAAAATAGCGCGGGCGCGGCCAACGACTTGGAAAGAATCGAGGAAGTGCCGCCACCCACTCCCAAGGCCCTCCTACAGAATTACCGTCATGCCGCTTCCGTATCCCTCTCCGTCGAGTCCCTATCATTACGTTAAAATCCCCGTCGAGAAAAGTTTTATAAGAGGAAGATCGAACGCGGCATACGCGCGTCGCGACGTAAGCGTGTCGCGTTTGGAGCAGCTAAAGCCGATTCACGTCAAGAATCGCTATTACGATGTGACTGATAAAACGCCGTGTAAAAGAAACGAATTGCAGTTTTACGTTCTAGACATAATTCTCTATTTCTAGGAAAAAAAAAGAGAGCTCGATTAAATTGAAAGTCAACGTTGAAGCCAATCCTTCGAGTCTGTGACGCATAAATGGATACGATTTCTGTGACTCGCTGCTCCGTCTGTATTCTTATCATTGTGAGAGTACTCTGCATTGGTGTCCGATAATACGGGCAGGGTATCGTAACAAGCACAACTCGTGGTTAGAGATTTAATGATTCAGGCGTGTGTTGTAAATTTATAAATAATCGCTGGTGCAAAGAAAATCTTCCTAGGATTTACGAGCAATCCGCTCTTTCCTCCGACGTGTCTGTACCTGTCAATCTTACATATTTCAACGTTTCATCGATAATTCAACGACGCTGTCTAGAACGATTTTTGATGCTGAACTATCAACATCCCCGACAGCACAGATATTTAATAATCTTAGATATCTATTCAAATAATACGCGATATTCAGAATTCTGAATATTTTGGATATCCAAGAAATTCCATTAAATTGCTATGCCTCAATTTATATTAGATATATAACTCAATTTTTCTTTTCTCAATTTAGGACGTCAAAATTTTAAAACAAGTAATGTACTTCTCGTTTTCAAATTTTTTCACAATACTGCGTAAGAGCGATCGTTTTTTACCTTGCAAAAATTAAAAGTTGTCCTCCCCTCCTACGATTATCTATCTATAATCGTCAACGATTGTATACTGTCGCTAGATGTACTTACTTATAAAACGAAAGTCGATTTTACTGAGTGGAATTTTAATGTTATAAAATCATTTCCACGCATCTCGTGGAAAGGTAAGAAAGTTTCTATAAATTTAACGTAAAGTTTAGACTGTTAACACAGAGGCAAGACAGATAGCAAGATAAATACAAAACGAAAAATATTTAACTAATTAATTAGTCATTTATAATTTTTTGTTAAATATATCTTGATAAAAGAATTATTCTTCAAGAAAGAAGTTGAACATATTGCTCGTACATGTACAGTCTTTATGTAATAATTATATTTTGATTGAAACTCACGATGCAATCGATGGATTATGATGTCAATCAAGAAAGAAAGTTTTATAGGAAGTAATTAACTACCATCTCGCGATTATGGCAGCAGAGAAGTCTTCATCGGTCAGCAGGTACGTAAATATAGATACTGATATTGCTATTATTTCCGGCCTAATAATTTCATAATAAAGGCCGAACGAACACTCTGTTGTACATGGATTTTGTAACAGTGAGTGGATTAACGAAGAGCTTCCTCTTAAAATTGTGCGCGAAAACTGGATAAGTGTTTTAATTATAAACAAATGAAAACTTTATCCACAATTGAATAAAAAATTACGCTCGCAGGCAGATAATACAATTATATTTTTATAATAAATCCTGTATCTTTTCCATTGTCTTATTTTAGAAATGTAATATTTAAAAAGTTAAATATTTTCAAATTTTTTCCAAAAAATAAAATTTCTTAAATAAATTGGATAAAGTTTTTCCCACCGATAATTAATTAAATGCCATTTCTTTCTAAGAATCTTTTAAATATCTATTATTAATTATTTTTGTAACCAACTTTTACATTAAATTCTATATATAATTAAAATACAGTTAGCTTAAAATACGATACAAGTACAATTCATTTATAATTTTAAGTCCATTTCCAAGTAAGTTACTAATTGTGATTAATGACGATAGTTTTGGGACAATCTGTGAATCATTGTGAGGCCACGAGCTCAGTTAGTTACAGTACCTTAGAACCATTCGTGTTAAAAATTCTCTAAAGCTAATATAATCGCAAGGATTATGACAGAACAGAGTTATCCAACTGGCTTCCCTAATTCATCGCTTTAGAAAATCTCTTGCGGTCGACGAGCGAAAATCAATCTTGCGGCCGAGTCACGAGTGACATAAGAAACGATAGACTAGGCGATGAGAACTTTCTTATACGTTCCTCGCGCCAAGTGAGATTGCTATGCGGCACGGGTTCTTGTTTTATGATCGTAAACGCTGGTAATGTCACGTCAAGCACATAGATGACGGAGTGCGACGTAAACATCCGGAGATCACCAAGTGATCATAATGGACGAGACTTCGATCGACTTGCCGAATGACGTCCTGTGGACGCAATTTTTTGCCGAGATAGCTATGCAATCGCTCGACAAAGCTTCGAAGCGTTTTATTGATTTTTACATCTCGATTTGAATGCGACTCCTAAATTGCTGTTTGACTATGTAGCGTCGCACGTACGAAACAATTTGGCCACAGATTTCTTATAAAAATGAAACACTTGTTATTTTTGTTTGTTAACACTTTTTTGGTATACAATTGTATCGATTTGAAATAGACATTTTTCTATAATACTAGAAAAGATTCATTTTTATTTTAACAAAAGTGGTCATTCTTTTGATACCTTGATACTTTTGAAGCATTGAATTAAAATGTGCCAACAATACATAAAAAATTTTTTAACGTTTGACAATATATAAGAGAGAGAAGAAAAAGTCAGTAATGAAGATAATATAATTAAATATCCAAAAGGTATAACTTTTTAAATCTTCTTCAATGTATTATAATCGAGGCGCTTTGTCACAATCAACTTAACGTCGTTTAAAGACTACAAATTGTAGTAGTAAATTAAACAAAAATAAGTAATTAAGAAAATTAGGAATTCTGACGAGGCGATGAAAACATCCCTCAGACACGAATGGCTGATAACGGGAATAGGAAAGGCACCCTCTTATCGCGGACGACAATCTCCATTGCACTAATCTCTTGTCTGTTTGGTATCATTTCTCAACAATCGCGCCATATAATCGGATTATTCCGTCAACTAGTTTCGCCAAAGCAGAGCTGTAAAACAAAATTCATGTTTTGCATGTCGCTCAAATTCTCGAATATATATCGTGTATATGAATATTAAAAAACGGATGGGTTCGCCATTCCAAATCCGGAATCCCGTGTTTCAATTTATTTCAAAAAGTACCCGGATAATGCAACTTATGATATTCAAATATTTACAGCTCTACCTTGAACGCCCACGCATTAACTTTCGTCCATTTTTTAAAGCAACTGTATGTCGATGTCTATTCATAAATTAGGGATATTTTTGCAGAGAACGGATATATTATTTGATAATAATTGTGTAAAAATGTAATTAATACTTCGCGTCCATCTTCATATACGTTGTCCACCTGTCGAGGTTCACGTTTTTAGCTTCGTCTATTTTAGATTTAGCTTTACTTCTAGCGAATAACTAATCTTTCATCTTTCGACATAAATGAAATACGACTGCGAGCACTGTGGTAGTATCTTCCTAAATTCTTTGAGTGAATCACGAGATTATCACGACGCGACGTCTGCTTGCCTATCTCGAACTTCAACTCTAGCGTTATATCAGCACCGCTTTTCACGGCGATCTCAATAATTCCATACCCGTAATGACAAATAGCACATACGTATACGATGTTGATTAAAAAAAACCTTTGACTGTATTCCGTGTACAATAATAAATGTGCAAAGATGGAGCGAAGCAGATACGTTGCGTGCTCCTCGCGAATATTAATCATCAAAGCGACATGACAAACCAATTAGAATGTTATAAAAGCCACTTTTCCGAATCAAAAGAGAATTCCTTGAACGGACTCAAAGGACTCCCCTTTCATTCCGCGGTACATGAGTCTCGAATCAAACGCGCTCGTCGAGCCTGATTAAACTCCTCGACGAGCTCCCCTGTTTATGCGGTAGAATACTGTCTGACCTTTTCTAAATCAGCCTCGACGCAGTCGGTGCTAATCCGGACGACAATCGTTAAGGGATATAATCGCATTTTTTAACGTCACACCGTAACTATAGTTATCCGATCATTTTTCGATGGCTGTCCGTAGCTCGCGCGCGAGAGAAAGAACTCCTCGGCAGTTTCGCGCAATGCTCTCGCGAATAAAGGGATCGGATTCGGCAAATATTCCACAGCTCGAAAACGTGTGTGCGACTCACGTGGCCGAACTTGAACATGGAACGGATGCACGTACCTCGATGTAATTCGTGTAGTCACATAGTTAATATTTAGAGATATAGATAGGTATAAGTAGCTTGTACCTCTCGAAGCGATTTGCGTTCCATATGTGACAGGCATCCTCGAATTGCATACGAACAAATTGTGTAATTTCTGGAGACATTCGATTGACTCCTCGCTACCCAATTTTTCTTTCCTTTTTACTGCCGCTCGATATTTAATTACTTTCCACCCAGAAGTCTTTTGACATTGACATTTCCTTTCAATTTCTTTCGCTTTCGATTCAGTAATATGTCTCACGATGTGTAATATGTATAATAAAAGAATAAAAACATGTTAAAAAAATTAAATATAATATTAATAAAGAGTTATATTAATAGTAATATTAATAACAAAAATAAGGAGTTAAAGGGTCAATCAAAACTAATGAATTTTATTAAAATTACTAATTATCAAAGAGCAGGTACTCTTACTATTTAGTATATCTTCGAGAATTTTAAGCTGTCTAGTGTACCATTTAATTCTACTCATTCACGTTATTATTACAAAAAATGAAAGGTTAAGAATGATAAAACTAAAATAAAGAATATTAAAATCAGAAAGAGCACAAAGAGAAGCGCAAAGAGTTTAATACGTTTTTCACAAGGATGCTTGTCAATCAGTTTATCGCAATGATCACTTGTTATCATTTGTGGCGTAGCAAATATACATTAAATGCTCACTCGTAGATAATTAAGTGACATGATAATCAAGTAGAACGCTCAATTTGTCTTTATATTTTACTAATCATACGTAATTATAATTTCTTAATAAACAACACAACTGTTTGAGTAATCTGTTTAATTAATGTAATTAATAGAGTTCTTTTATAAACGATAAATACGTTAAATTAAATAAATTGCAACCATCGATAGTGGTTAAAGTCAGTTATCGAAGGACAAATTGTGTATTCTCCAACGTTTTAATATTAAAACGCATATTTAATAAATCAATACGGGCTTATGTTTCTCTGTTGAATACTGAAAACGGCAGAATATTCGCTACGCTACTGGCCATCGTTTCTACACTTATATCTGACTGTGTGAATAGAAGAGAACTTAATTGTACATGTATGAATGTTACATGTTAAAAGATGTTATCGGAAGAATATCTAAGTACTTAGCATAGTAATCGATGGCGACGGTTGGATATTTGTATATTTCAGACGCATCGTGCGATTATATACTCGTTATTAATACTTCAATGTTACTCGGTAACATCTTCGGCAATAAAGGTAATCATACGGCCGTAAAACTGTCTGTACTTTTTATTTTTGTACTTCTTGCGGGCATAACTCCTCTCCTTAATAATAATTTATCGTCGAGAAACGATCATAGCAATTTTCTAATTTACGAAACGCAATTCAAACTTTCTCATAAAATAAAATGAGAATTAACGATAAGATTATCTAATTACACACATTAACTATTGTATATAATACAAATCATTTAGAAAATCTCAAAGTATTGTGTCTTAAAAGAGAATTTTGCATTAGAAATAATGTTTTCTGCTGAATTTTTCTCGTGTTTTTTAGTAGAAATAAGTGAACTAAATAATTTTAATAATAAATACGCTTGTGATATTTACAGGTTGTGATTTATTAACATGTAACTGTAACATTAACATGTAACATCAGTAACAAAAATAACAATCTCTTTGATTATTATCGCTAGATTACTATCGCTTTGATTATTATCGCTTATTGTTCTTCTTATACTTAAAATTGGATTTGACTGAGACTCAACATGATGCACGCGTAATTATTGGCTGTTCCTAGAATTTCGAGGTAAAGCAAGGAGATCAGACTGATTCGCTGTTTAATTAATGCAAACTACTTTCGGATTTACCAGGCACTGTAAAGAAAAATCAAAAGAACATTAGAGAGCTTTAAAAAAAAGTAGTTTTTTGAGGATAATCAATTTCGCAGTAATAACTGTAATATTTAAACTATATTTTTAATACCTACTTGAATAGTGACAACTTTAGTATTGAGAAAGTTTTTCTAAATGTCAATATGTTCTAAGTAAAATTTTGTTCTTATTAAACAAAATATAACTGCAAAATCTAACTGCAATAAAAGAGAGATCGTGTTTTAAGAGTACTAATTATTAGAAAGGACAGAAGAGATTAGCGGTTTTCCTCACCCGTAGGATGGATCTGGTTGCGACCAAGCCGGAGCATCATACTCGACATGTGGTTTGTAAATAGGTTTTGGAACAATTCTCTCGATATAAACGGGTTTCTCGATATATTCCACGTATTTCACTGGTGGTGAGAGGTAGACGTGATGTACTTCCGGTGCACTATAGAAACCAGCCTTGTAACTGAAAGTGAAATAAGAAATATTGAAAGAGACATTTATCGCAAAAAAACATTATTCAGAAAGATAAAGTATATTGATCGAATTATGCAAAAAGATAAAATACACTGACATATTGTTAACATACTTTTACACATCGATATAGAATAAATCGATCAAGAATAAATTTTAATATTGAAAAAAGACGAAAATAAAATTATATCTTTAAATATATAACATATTGAAATATATTATTGAACTGTATTTATATTTTGCTTGTTTTTGCAAAATTGAAATTTTTCATTAATAATCAATAGCGACAATAAAAAGTAGATAAAACGGATACAACTTAAATGTATGAAACAGAATATAAATTAGTTACCCCTTTGCGATGCCAAGACCGAAACCAAGAAGACCAGCGCCGAGCAGCTTCTTCTTTAAGAACAGCGTTCTCTTTTCTCTGGTATGTATCGTATCGCCATCGATCTGATCTTCGATAGCGACGTTTCCGAGGTCCAACGATTGTTGATTCTGTTGGACAGCTTCTTCCGCGGTTGCTCTCAATACGAGGAAACAACAGACGGTGGCGATGATGGTGACAATAGCGCGATGCATTTCTGTCCACGAAAAACAAATACTTTGTACAAATCGCTATTGCATTCACAATTTATTTCTCCAAGCGATATAAGAGCATTCGCGCAAATATCTAGAACAAATTTACAATAACATACAAAATCTTTTATTGAATTAGCAGGCATACAAATGAACGCGCGCGTATTCCAAATGAATTTAATAAAAAGAATTTAATTTTTATTTAAAATATATTTATGTAAATCGCATTTAAATAAATTGAGATAATTTCTAATCCGATTATTAACGATCTACACCACGCGCGTCTCTTCGGACGTAACGCTGAGATACGTTTAACTATGTTAACTTGATTAAAACGTAAAATCGTGTCATCTGCCTGCGTGTCGTCTCTTGCCATCGAAATCAAATTCGCGATCGATATCGATAAGGAAAGTGCTAAGAATTTCACGTGCTTTCGCCAGGATCCTGTTTACGCTGAGGAACCGGTTTCGGCGCTTACCTGATGTCTCAGTGCGACAATACACGTAGGAATCACGGTGATGATACACCGTAAGGACAAGCCGGAATACTGTGACTTTGATCGAGGAATCGTTCATTTTATACCGACTTGCCTACCTCGCCGCAGTTTGCGGCCGGCATAAGCGCAATTTCGAAGTCGTCTCCCTCCCCTACCACGGCACCAGGAACGGGCCGGTTTAACATTGGGCTTAAGACGATTAAACCTGTATTGTGACACCCGGGAAGCATTGTTGCACACGATAGCAATTGTTCAGCCTTGTACCTCACCAAAGTGGAAGTTCCTCACCAAAATGAAAATTTCATGGATCTCTTCAGCTTTCCTTAAATGAGTTTGACTTGGCATAATCTTACACTAATTTTTTCAACTGAATATTTTATCCATAAAAAACCAATTAAAAGGATAAGATGCAGTTAGAAAATAAAAGAAACCAATTAGAGATATTTCTGCCAAAATTGTATGAAATACATTAATTATTACTGTTATATTAGACATTATAATATGAGAATTTTCTGATCGTATGCTGTGTTTCCATGTTTTCAATGCAAAAAATCTTTTTTAAGAAATATAAGTACCACATTTGGCGCTCGGCAATGGTTTGCAAATACAATGGTTTTCTTTCCAGAAACCTGTTCGAGGTTTTCCATTGCTCGTGGAAAAGTGTCATGAAAGATCCATTACTAGCGATTTAGATCTCTGGATGGGACTTATATAGACAGAACTTGGCAGATCCGCGGAGGCGAATTCGAGGAAGTGAAAGAAAGCGGAGCGGTAATAGGGACATGACGCGGACGTCGCTTCGATTTATCAACCCCACGACGTGACAGGCAGATAATGCACACTATTGTCGGCTGCAACAAGTAGAGCGGCGGAGGAAAGAATGGGAAGACAGAGAAAAAGAGAGAAAGAAAGAGGGGAGCGCGGAAGAGGCAGGGAGAAAGCTGAGAGACTGTGCAACGAATTTTCCATTCCTCTTTCGTGACGTGTGCTCCACGTGGCCCGCCTTTCAGCGCTACACGTGCTTCTGTCTCACGCAATTGCCGGACGCGTTACGTTGCGATCTGATATGTACGCGTAATCATTGGCACGCACGCGGCCACACACGCGCGTACACACGAAATGCGATCGACGACGAGCGAATGACAATAAAATCCGAGGGCACATCGCCGCGATTATAATCCGACGGCGAATCCGCAAAGCGATCCAGGCAGTGATCATCGACATGTGACTGGCGTATTTAGGCATTGCAACATTATGGATATCTTGTCGCAACAAAGCCGGCGTGAAAACTCTCCTAACGACAGCGAAGAGGTAATATTGAGAAGAAATATAAAACTCGCAGTAATGAAGAAATAATGATTATAGAAATAATGAGACTCTCTCTTTTAAATTCCCGTTTCATGCTAATGAGCTTTGTAATAATTAATCGAACTAATTGCAAGTGCGATACTTCTCAATAAATATCGATTAGTGGTCCATTTCTTCTTTGGAAGATATCGTTCTCCACTATCATGTTTATTCACTGAAAAAAAATTTTGGTTGAAAACGGACGAATCAGAAAATCTTGTAAAATTATTTAAATATTCTGGTTATTATAGTAGAAATTTTGATTATTAATATAAGTTACAAAGTATCGAGTTCTATTATAATAACCAGAATATTTGATCAATCCTACAAGATTTTCTGATTCCTCCGTTTTTCAATTAGAATTTTTTTTCAGTGTTCTAAATTTCATTTCGCGCTATATCCTCTGCTCGGTTTATTTCATAAATTAAATTAAATTTTTTATTAAAATTTTTTAATTGCATTAAATTTATGTTTTAAAATCAAAGTATAAATTGTACTCTAATGTCCATTTCTACCAATGCAGATTAACTTTAATCTTGGTTTAACTTACTTTTCATCTTTTTCTAATTCTTAGGACTAAAAAAAGATAGAAAGTTAGTTAAACTGAGATTAAAGTTAATCTGCATTGGTAGAAATGGACATTAGAGGCATTTTTCTGCACGTGTGATAGCATTAATCCTTCGGTCGTCGCGCTATTTTTCATAACACGAGTCGACGCGTGGAGTTTTGAGATATCCCAGTATAAAAGGTCAATTTAATTCTTTCGAAAATAATATTTATTCAGACTATCAAAATTTAAACGGCGAAGTTTGTATTTTATTACGAAAGAAGTGCGTTTTATTAAACACTCCGAACTAAAGACTCCGCGCGACGACTGGAGGGTTAAATCCCAAGCTTAAATCCAGCGCTGGGCAGACTCGGTGAGTCAGTGAGAATGACGCAGGACGCAATTCGGTAATCGGACGTAGAAAGTGTCCGAGAGTAAGAGCGAGAGCTTTCGCAAGCAAACGTGAAGCAGGCGCGAAATTTCACCGGGTCGCGAAGGCCGCCGCGCCGCGCGAGGTGCCAGCGACGTATTTCCAATATTTTTTCGACGCGCCCCGCGTTAAGGGCGCCGTCGCATCGTCTGTTTGCGGAGACGTGCCTCCACGTCTCGCAAGTACAAGTCTCGTTGGAAACTGACAGGCCATTTGTGCGAGGAGATTAGCATGGAAATGGAAGTTCAGTTCGTGCCCTAATAAGAGACGCTTCCGTGCCGGAGGTATAGACAGCTTGTCGGGACAAAGTTCACTCTCTTTATGCTATCTCCTAAATTGCATTCCGAGAAATAAATACGTTGTTTGTCGTCGCTATTATCCTGCGTGCGCCAGTAACTCTGATGTAATTATAACATTTTATTTAATATCCACGATATAATTTAATAAAATTTAACTTTCTGTCAAATATAAGAATTCAATGTAACATTTAATATAATTTAATATAATTTAATGAACATTATATTAAATTTAAATTCTAGTTAAATTATATTAAATTTTTTTTATATTAAATACTGAATATATCATTTATTATTAATGTGAAGAGGTAACTGCAGAAATTACAAAAGTTTTTTAATTTTCTGCAAGCAACATTGGCACTGAATTTTTAGATTAATATATTTTCTTTTCCTTCTTACTCAAAATGTAACGTGAAACTAAAAGAAAAAGGTAAAACCAATTCTACAATTTAAATAAAAAAGACTTTCTTCTATTAATTTAAAATAAACTTGTATCTTGTGAGGTTTTATATCGAAGTCGAGATTGTTAGACTTTACGTTGGAAAAAAAAAATATGCTATAGAATTGTAGAATGGAGATACACCGTATTTCTCTTTGAAAGAACTTCCTGTCTCGTACTCGCGTAAAATGTAAAGTAAATGTAATAATCCAAATCGCACACACAATACGTTTGCATACGTCAGAACGTGAAACGCGACCGAAACTGCGCCGTGCAGTAAATCGACCACGCACGTACTAAATTCGATATTCACTTTTCGCTTTGTATTCTTCCTCGGTACTCTCTCCCGAGAGAGAAAAGCGCCGTTTCACGACATCCGCAAACTTGTATAGTTCACCGCAAAAACTCCGCATGCCGCGACTACAGAGTAGCTTCATAAATAATTTATTAGGCCGATATTCGCGGACACCTCTTACGAGGGATGCGCTTAATTAGAAAAATTCTCTCTCGAGGCCGTAAGCTGAGAAATCCTCTTTGTGACGCGAATACATGCTATTATTTGTAAGCATATTTTGAGCGGTCAAATACGTAATATAATTATCTAAGCGTCTAGACGCTTTAAAACGTCCATCTGTCTAGCGACCGATTGTCTAGACGTGCTATTGAAACTACGTGCTTTGGCATACATATTTTGGCAATGACGTATTCACAGAGTGAAATCAATCGGTGCGCTCGACATCAATCCCAGGTGCGTGTTTGACTTCCCAAATAGAACATTGCACAATGTGCTATCGGTTAATCTCTCGGATACTATCTTCATCATCGAAGAATTAGGTCACACTGTGCTGAAATTATGAAAATAATTAAAAGCATTTTGAAATAAATAACTGTAAAGCTCGACAAAAATACATGTAAAAAATGATATTTATATTACATTAAAATAATAATTCAAAATTGTCAAAAGAGTAGAAAATGATTTAATTGTAAAATTTAATCTAAAATTGTATAAGGAAATTTATTCTTTTGTTAATAATGACTTTTATATTGAACAATAACTTTAAAGATTCAATATAATAATTTCTTGTTTTTTATCTGCAAAATGTTAAAATTGTACATTAGCATTTTAACTTTTCGAAAATTCTTAATAATAGCGTAATAATACGTTTGTAATAATATTTATTTTTCTTATTAACATAAAAGTTACGTTTCATCATAGATTTTGTTTACAAAATAGTTACAAAAATATATATAATTTCAATAGTTTAAAGAAACAGATAAAGTTTCCTTAAGATAAACACAAATTGAAAATTTTGTGCTGTCCATAAATGGGAAAGATAAAAAAATTGTACGGTAGTGATCAATAAAAGTAAAATGCAGCTGCGATTATGTTCCACTCATAGAATTTTCTATGTGGCTTCATTCGCTTAATCAATTTGTTAATTAAAAGAGCAATTTAATTTAATTCTATTTGAACTCATTTAGAGGAGGGATTTTGATAACATAGGGCTACATTTCATCGTTATCATTAGGTCGGGCTAAATTAAAATCAAGGATCTCATCCGATGTTAAGAAGCGAACGTCGCTGTCTTCCGAGAGTGCCGATCCGCTTGCTCCTCTCTTGTAAGTCTTCCTTCTCCTGATAACGATAATCACGATCGCAAGTGCCACGGAGAGTACGACCAAAGTTGCACCCACTGCAGCAACAATCTCTAAGATTTCGATGCCTCTACCTTGTTTTACTTTTTCCGGATTTTGCGCTACGTCATGTAAATCTGCAAATTTTTCTCGTCAAAAACAACAGTCAGTATAATAAAAAATCTCTTGTCAAACTGTCGATAGTTTAAATTCTATTCTAAATTAATTACCAAATTAATCAGATTTAAATATGATTCACATATTATATAATAATATATAAGTAAACTTTTTAAATAATTAATTAAATTGTTTAAATTAATTAAATTGACTTGTCTCGAGACGTGCAATTTGTGTTAAAAATTGTGCATTTTTTCCATTGGATTATCAGTCAATAATACTGTACATAATTATAAGAGAAGAGTCAATCGATACTTGGATGCAGGTATAAATGCATTATAAGTCTATAACACAATTTCTCAAAACTGATAAAGTCTATACTTTAACTTTTCAATTTACTTGGAGATCCTTTTCAAGACATAGTCTTAAACTAAGCTGAAACGTCCCATTGCAATTTAATATCAGATAATCTTTCTTATATTTTCCCCTATATATGTATAATAAAACAGAAGTATACCAGATCGATCCTGAAGTTCTATGTTTTTTGTCGTCGAAGTTATCATGGATACGAAAGGCGTTTCCTTCGTTTCCGCTTGCTGCGTTGACTTCATAGGCGTTGTCCTGCGCGAAGGCTTCTTGGTTTGAACTTTAACTATTGGAGTCGTGGTCGTGGTTCGTCGCGTAGTCGTCGACGTCGTCGAATTGGACACAACTGGGTCGATGTCATCCTTCGGATTTATAGGAAAGCCCGTCAGAGTGGAAATCTTCATCGGTACAATCGTAATTCTACTCGATGACCCCATGATATTATCGAATATTGTAGTGTACCCTGCAGTCATAATTAGGATTTAATCGTAATTTCGCAAAATAATGTGCCATAAGCAGGAATCCGGTGCTATGATGATAATGTAATCAACGGATCTTATAATGTAGACGTCCTGTCAAAACATCTCATTGAAGATCCTATTAAAATAGTAAACAGTTACCTAGAATGCAATATTCAGCGTAATCTGGGCAGCAAATAGAGCGTTCAGCACAATCGATCGTGCAAAGGCAACTCTCCGGCCCAACTGGTACCTCTCCGGTCGAGGCAGAAGGAACAATGCTTTCCGTCGAAACGCATCTGTCCCGACAGGTTTGTTGCGCATTAACAATTTCGACCTGGTCTGAAACAGAATTTTCAGAATAGATATTTGTATAGTCCATTTAGTCTCTGTACATTATAGAAAATTTCTTTGGAGACAATATAATATCAATTTTTATGTATTGGATATTAATTTCTATGTATTAATTTCTATATTTCTATATTTCTATAAAATTATGATAGCTGCAATATCAACGATTTATATATATATATATATATATATATATATATATAAATTTATTTTATACTGCCAGGAAAAATATCTGCAAAATATTCAAATATTCTAATACCCACATGTTTATCTTGCTGCAATGCAATCGTTAAAATAAAATTGCAAAAATTGGAGTTAACATTGCTATTTAATCTTTGAATCGAAATATGTTTCAAATATTACATATGTATAAAGCTCATTTTAGAGAAATTTAATTTATACAAGTAATTTTTGCTGATATTTTTTTAAAATTTAAATAATTCTGTACAACTCTTGCCATTTCTCTACCAGATATATCAATTTTGAATGGAAATTGATTTAAAAACCCACCATCAACGCCTACGGTTACGCTAGTAGACTCATTTTTAACAGCACACTCATCCCCTTGTAAAATAGCGACGTCATCTATTGCAATATCGCTTACGTAACTGATACCTCGCACACCTTCTACAATAATCTATAAAGTGTTAAAAAATATTTTAAAATATTTTTCAATTCAAGATCAACTGAAATTATTTATTAACAAAATAATGAAATTTAAACGCACAAAATATATAAAAGTTTTGAGGAATTTTTTATTTTCTTGTAATATATTTTGATGCAAACAATGCAATATTATAACAATAAAATATAAATAACAATATTCCAATAATTAAAGGCCCAACTCAATTATTTCAAAAACAAAGTTTAAAACCACACGTACCTGGAAGCTAGCATTAGCTTTCGGTAGCTCGGAAATACCATGAAACCATTGATTCCCTTGATTTCCACTTTTGGTGAATATCAATCGCGGCGTAGTATCTTCTTGTTTAAAATATATGTTCAATGAGCCGATCGTGGCACCGTACATATGATACCTATTCATAAATGACGTGAAACAATTCCAAATATTACCAATGAATCAAATATTATTAAAAGAAATATATAAGCTTTATATAAAATCGTATATTATATGATATTTTCATTTTAATATAATATAAAATAAATTAAATATTAAAGAAATTTTAGCAACAGATACGTCACATTTCTCTCTTTACTTTCTTTCTTACTTAATTTCCTTTTACTCAATGTTATTTTGATAAATTTATTAATACATATTATTAATATAAATACAAAGGCTCAATTATTCACAAATAATTTAAATTATAATAAAGAGCTATGAGCCAATATTGAATGTTTGTGTACAAGAGTTTTATTATCAATTAATATAAATTAGAAACGTTTCGGTCTACAAATTGGACTTCAGTGTAAGAATTTAATTAACTAAAAACGCATCAATTTTAATTCGCAAAATAACGTTGATAGAGCGAAGATAACCAACTGTAATATAAATTGATAGAAAATAATACTAACCATTAACAAGAATAATTATATAAAATAGAATCAATTATTCAAATACATATTTGATTTGTTGTCAATTCCTGACGGTCAATAAATGAATCAAAATTTGAAATGAGAGAACGTGAACACACTTATAAACAAGAACCAAGAGAGAAGAGAGGGTAAAAAAGAAGGAAGAGAGAGAAATTATTTGGAAGAAGAAAGGTTTAAAACCGGAAGATGGTCAGCAGATAAGAATTGGGTGTCACTTTGTTTATTGAGAGCAAATGCTTGCCATTTAATGTGCAATTAATTTCTGAAATTAATCTCTTGGAGTAGGATGGCTCTTCATCCAATATTTTTATATTATCCTACTCAAAATATTATTAAGCTTATATAAAAAAAGTTTTAAAAAGAAATTTGACTTACGTCTTAAAAAATTAACGTATAAAATAAGATGAATAAGAAGATAAATTAAAGCTGAACGAAAATTCATAAAAAAATGAAGCAACGTTATATTTTATATTACTTACCAAAATGAGAAACATCCTGATTCAGTTAATGAGGAATTGTATAGAGGAGATATGATTCTCGCCGTATCATTCACCAATCGTCCGGATGCCTCAATATAAAGATAATGGCCTGAAATCAGTGAGTGCGAGTAATTCTTTGAAAATAAACAATCATTTTCCTTTCTTCATTAATCTAATATCTCACAATCAGTGAAATGTTGAGGTCATGCGAAGATACGTACCGTCATTTCCGGCTCCCAGAGTATGATCATGCGTTGGACCGGTGCCGATGTGTAAACTTGGAGTCTCGAAGTTATGGCGTTTCCAATCAAAATCGTGCTGCGGATCTTGTTCCCACCAGCAAAGATCCACGCTTTCAAAATCGCATTTTGTCGGCACGGATGCATTTGCGTCTTACGATAAAAGACATTACATTAACGCGAATAAAAATTCACACAAAAAAGAAAATAATTAAAGTCGAAATAATAAATATAGTAAATAAATAATTAATTAAAACAATTAATAAATAAATAATTAACAAATATTAAAATAATTAAAATTAAATTTTTAATTAAAATTGAATAAGAGAAAAGGAAAAAAAAGCAATTCGTACAATTATGCAAAAATAAATATATATTGTAAATTGAGGGAGCGTGAAATATTAAGCTTGGCAATAAAAAATATTAAGTAATTACTTTTTTGTTACTGCCAAAAATAATTTTTATCCTGAAATACTCGTGTTCTGTAACTTGATTACAGAATCTAGAGCAATTGTTAAGCGGGGCGAAGCAATAACGAAATAAAATTAGGTCTTTATTGTAGTACTTCGACAATAAGGAATCGTTCCGTTCCATTGGCGTCCGTCGCAATAAATTTCAGCGTTGCCGATCAGGGAGTATCCAGGTTCGCAAAAGAACATTAATATTGCACCATTCAATTTTTGTGCCATAATTGCATGATCCGGCCGAGGCGGTGGGGGGCATTCCGCGTCTACATATCAAAAAGATAAAAAAATCAAATTTACGCATGTTATCTTAGTTAAAAGTTTATAAATGTCGCATTTAATATGCTGCTGTTGTAATATCAATAATTCCTTGCCGCATTAAAATTCATTAAAACAGACAATATATTGAGCAAACCGTCGTGACGCGACCATTTTGTCGCATTTTTCTATTATCGTACCTTACTGCACACGCATACACACACACATTTTATTTTAACATATTTTGATTAAAATATTTAGTTCTATCATTTTGCTTGCGAACAATGAAAAATCCAAAACAAAGAGAATACATTTGTAGGCTTATGAAACTTGTAAGATTTTGCTTTTATCTCGAAGCTGTAGAATTAATTCATGTCAGATATTTTGTTAAGAGAGAATTTACTATTTCATCTTTAAATATTAAATTACTATGGAGATTAAATTAACTGAAAAAAACTAATATGAATCTATACGCCGGGCGTCGCGTTTATAAAATCCGTCAATATTTTCTCATTAACAATTTCCCCAACTGTTCGCATATTAAATTTTACTTACTCACACATACGGGAGTCGGTGTGTCCCATCGGCCACGTACGCACGTGGAATATTTGTTGCCCACGAGAGTGAATCCTTCATCACAATTGAATCTTACGATTCTACCTCCTCGACCCCGAATGCGAATTCTTCCGTTAGTAAGTCGCATTATGGGACATGATCGCACTGAAAGGCAATGATTATTACGAAATGCTAAAGGCGCGCAGTCTATGGAAATTAATAAAAATCGCTTCATTTATGAACCGATTCGATTTTATTTAAATTATAGAAGTAATTGCAAGTGGAATTTCTTGATGGAACTAGAGTTTCCTTTAATATAGCGAGATTAATTGTAATACTGATAAAAGACGAAGTAAAAACGAATGAAATAAACATATATTCTGATAATAAAATAAGTTTATATATTGTTAATCAATTGTAATACTTATTATCAATTTCTCTATTGAACTAATTTTCCGTACTAAAACAAATATGTCGAAGTAATGTTAATATAATAAAATTTATCAACACATTAATATTAATTTATTGTATCACTTATTAAACGCGTGGATTTGCTTTTAAATTAACTTTTTCCCTGAATTCATCCGATGAGCAAAAGCGATGGCATTTCAATTCCGAAGATAACAATAGATTTCTACGATAAAATCAATTTCCCTAAGACATTTGTAACCATCGCAAAGAAATATCTCGCCATTTTGATTTTACAGGGAAATATTACGCTGATTGCACGTCGCAGTTGCTCCGTGCCAATTTCAACTTTATTCGAATTCCAATCCATTTTTATCGAAAATACGTTATTTCCATTATTTTTGCTTACTCGGCACCTGCCAAGAGCAAACGATGCACTGGCCAAAGAAAACGAATAGCAGCAGTATCATCGAAGTGCACTTCATCTTCACGCAAGTATGTGAGACGCACATGCATGTACGTGACCCGCGCGCAACGAATTAACGGGGGAATCCACGGGGTTTATTCCCCGTTTTGATATTCCCCGAGTATTCGGATTTCGTATTTCGATTGGAAAGACCTTATTTTCTAGAACAAACACCGCGGATCGCGTCTTCGAAACTGAAACAATACACTGAGGTTCACACGGTTTTAAATACTTCCGGCTGCCACGATAATCACGATACACAAGCTTTGCGAAGCGCTACGCGAGGAAGATTCCGATAGAAGAAGAAAATCGCTTCGGTTTGCGTCATTAAGCGCGTCGAAGACGTAAATGGAACCCGGGATTCATCCATTTGGGGCTGTACTTGTCGTAGCCGAGGGCGGGAACACGGTTTCCGCTGGCACGCGAGCGATAGCTTTTTTATCGTCTTCCGGTGCTTTATCTTCGTCGCGCGTCGCCAGGCCTTGACGAAAATCTCTGGAGATTGCACTTCGCGCGAAACATGTCCGGCGCCAAATCGATGATCTTGATTCGGGAACTTTTCGACTCGGGCTGTCTGAATCTACGAGGATTTATCGCTGATCGTGATCTAGGACCTCAGAGAGTCCTGAGAAACTTTGCGGAGTCCGAATCCACTGAGTTCATTGAAGAAATATCATCTTTCATTTGTTCTACAAATTCTTTTCAGTTAAATCAACTTAATTAAATTTCCACTTCTCTTTAATAACATGAATCCTTTCTTTTATTTCTACATTACGCTTAATTGTTTTACGAAACATACATTTTGTAAGAAAATTTAACTCTTGCTAATCTTCTGTTATACACTGCTTAACAAAATTATTGCATAGGTAAATTTATGTCAAAATTTTGCATAATTTCAAACAGGCGTGACATTGCAAAAAATCATCGTATTTTAATTTCAAAAAGCATATTATTTTAAAGCTTGAAACTTCTTCTTTCAAATACTTCTTGGCGATTTAATTATCTTTTTTTCTCACAGTACAATGAAGTTTCAAGGTTTAAAATGCTTTTCAAAATACTCTAGGAGAAATTTTGACCGTTTCTTTGTAATTAAGCAACTTTTGGTTAGTGTCCCTTAAGTGAAAATTGACTTTGCGTAACTAGATTGGCTAGGAGCTAATTGGAAGACTTAATGAAAACTTAAAAATCTTTGAAGTAGAAAGAATAGTTACTTCCAATTTTCAGTTACGCGGGATTAAATTGAATTAAATAACCAAATAATTTAATTACTAATCGTGGGTCCCAAAATGGATTTAATTGTTTTTTTTTCCCAGAGTATTAAAATACGATGATTTTTTGCAGTGTTATGCTTATTTAAAATTATGCAAAATTTTGATATAAATTTACCTATGCGATAATTTTGTTGAGCAATGTACAATACATAATAAATACTAATTTAGTTTTATAGATATATAAAGGAAAAATTAAAATTTCGTAAGAAGAACTGTTCGTTTTTGAAACGGATGATTGACGGATTTGCAAACAAATGCATCGAAGGGCTTTTTAGAATGTAATTTTATTTCCTTACGTAAAATTATTTTTGCGAAAGTTATTTCTATAATAATTTTTGTTATCTGATCAAGGATCATTTATGGTTTTCTAAGCGCAGAGTACTCTGAAGCCTCTTTAGCTCAGTGGTAGAGCACTGGTCTCGTAAACCAGGGGTCGTGAGTTCAAACCTCACAGGAGGCAATTTATTTTTTTGCATCTTATATGTATCAAAAATATTTTATTTTTCATTATTTTTTAAAAATATTAAATTGCCGACGCTTATCACTGATTTACTAATATCATATATTTTTCAATAGATTACAATTAAAAACATTATATCAAATTTTATTTATTTACCTATGCGTATACATGTATGAATGACGTATATTTTTCCTTCTCTTAAATTACAAATTTAAATATCTTTTAATATTAAATTTTTATAAACTTTTTAATTAAAATTTAAGAAAAGTTTATTTCAAAAGTTATAAAATTTTAATTTTAATTTAATTTAATTCTGTATAATTATTGCATTTTATTGTATTAATAGATGCATTTCTTAATTTTAATTAAATTCTAAAAAGTTTCTAAAATTCAAGATATTTTAAAACAAATTAATTAAAATTTAAAAAAAAGATTTAAAACTTTTGTAGGTCGCGATTTAAAATTCTTTGGTACTTATTTGATACTTATGAAGAATTAACAAGAGAGCGAAAATAAATAGCAGGCCAATAAATAAAATCGGAATTAATCAATACAAAAAAGATCGAGTTTTGCAATTTTAATAACCACGAAGCGCAAAAATAGCTAGACACGACGCGACCGACCGAAAAAGCCGAGGAACATTTTTCGCATCCCGGAAGTGGCGCAATCAGCGTGCTTATGCTCGAAATCCGCCGTTACTACGTCGAGAAACGTGACCGGTGTCGGCGCCACGCATTAACCCGGCATTGTCGCATCGAACCGCGTCGTCTCCCCGGATTCCCCACTGTTAATTGTTTTCGTGACCATTCGTGACGACCCGAGGTGACAAGAGACGTTTGGCGAGATGAGCGACGATCATCCGTATCGAGCGGAATACGCCAAGAGCGACCGTTCCAAATGTCAACAATGCAAACAGCCCATCAGCAAGTCGAGCCTGAGGCTGGCCGCTATTGTTCAGGTACATGTCGACTCTCGCGACGGGGAAAAGCGCGCGAATAAATTGCGCGTCATCGTACCCAAAGTATTTCGATACATTCGCGACAATGGCGAGTTCGCGATACAGAGACACGGATGCATGCGGGCCGGTGTTATCATAGAACTATCGATCTTGGGCTCTGATAACGCACCCGATGGTGTCATTCTGGATAACTGCGTCACCTGCGCGATGCTATCGCTATTGCAGTACATGCTGAATTATTCAAATATTTTTGTACGGCTGCTTTCTCTCTGCAACTGTTTCCTTATTCGGCTCAGGTTACAAAAAATATAAACATTTTTCTCCTTATATTAGAAAGCTCAAGAACAAATCTCTTTCCTTACAATGTAAAGTTACTGTGTTTTCATCTTTTATTGTTTTATTATGTCGTTTTAGAGAACAAATTAAATAAATGTACTTATAATTAAATAATTGTGTAAGTCATACTTTGTATTAGGAGATATTCCATCTTTTTAAGTTGTTCTCCTGAAATATTTTCTGAAAAATAAGTCACATTGTAGAAACATTGTTTATGGTATTTTTAGAGCCCGGTTCATGATGGGACGATACCCAGATGGTATCACTTCAAGTGCTTCTTCTTGAAACAAAGACCAAGCTCTACCAATGACATAGCTTGCTTCGATGAGATTCGCAGCGAAGATCAAATTGCGATTCAGAAGCAACTTGGTTGGTACACAATTTGAGCAAGAATTATAATTTCAATTAATTTCTTTTATCATTTCACTAGTTCTTACATGCATTATTTTTACATGCAGAGCAAGCTCATAATGCACCTCCTCCAGCAAAGGGAAAAAAAAGGACAAAAGGTGGTGGTGGCGGTAGCAGCAATGGCTCTGGTGACTTTAAAGTAGAGTATGCCAAATCTAGTAAGTCCACTTGTAGAGGATGCGAGGAGAAGATAATAAAAGGTGAAACAAGAATATCAAAGAAGGATTATGAGAGCGATGACGCCAGGAGATATGGTGGTTTGGACAGATGGCATCATGTGGAATGCTTTGTAAAACTAAGAGCGGAGCTGGGATATTATGGCAGTGGAGATGAGCTTCCAGGTGCAGCAGACCTTTCGAAGGAAGATCGTGCGAGTCTTAAGGCTTCACTACCCAAAATGACTCAGGGTGACATGCCACCACCTCCTAAAAAGATTAAGGATGAACCAGAAGATGCGGAAGAGGCAAAATTGATGAAAAAGCAAAATGAAGAATTATTCGCTATAAAGGACCAGATATCAAAGCTTGATAAAAAAGAAATGATTGCAATATTGGAAAAAAATCACCAGCAGATTCCAAGTGGCGTATCTAATGTAAGCGATTTATAATTATAATTATAATATATATTTATCGTAATATTTAATAAGTTTTCTAATAATTTTCTTTGAATTGTGTATTATAAATCTGTTTATTATATGATTTTCAATCAGATTTATTGTATCACTTTATTCGGATTTTGTTTCCAGATGGTAGATCTTTTATCTGACATATTATATTTTGGAACTCTACAACCTTGTCCAAAGTGTAAAGGACAACTTGTATATAAATCTGGTATGGGTTATAAATGCACTGGTAATATAACAGAATGGACTAAATGCGAGTACGTTACACAAGATCCAAAAAGAAAAAAGTGTGAAATACCAAGTGATATGAAGAAAGATTTCCCGATTAAGTAAGTTCTTCCTCTAGATAATGTGGAACTTAATTAAATGAATTATTTCTACACATTTTTTTTATTTCAGTGTTATTGAATACGATATAAATATAACTAATACTCGTTTGTAGGTCATACAAATCTAAAGTAAAGAAACGAGCGTTTAAAGTAACAGCGCCATCATCGTCAAGTTCCATTAAAAAAGAGGAAGATGAAGCAGATGGACCGAAAGTACAGGGAAAACCACGTCCTTTGAAGAATATGCAGTTTGTCATATTGGGTCGTACAGAGAAAAATAAAGAGGAATTGAAAAAAGAAATTCTATTGTTAGGAGGTACTGTTACAACAAAAATTCATCAAGATTTGGCTGCTGTAATCTCGAATCAGAATGAAGTAGAAAAAATGAATAAAAGGATGGAGGAAGTTAAATCATGCGATATTCAAGTAATAACGGAAGACTTTATTGAAGAAGCGAAGGAATATACAGACGCTCCCATCATGCTCTTAAAAAAGAAAACTATTTCTAGCTGGGGTGGCGATATTAATGCTAGACTTTCTAACGTCATCGCAAAATCTGGTGCCTCCAAGAGTAAGAGCAGATTTGAAAAGTCGAGTTCTGGTAAAGTGAAGGTAAAGGTAAAAGGCGGTGGAGCTGTTGATCCCGATAGCGGTTTAGAAGATTATGCGCACATTTATCAAAATGGCAAAGACAAATACATCGTGACGTTAGGTCTAACAGACATACAGTCGAAGAAAAACAGTTATTACAAGATGCAAATTCTGAAGCATGATCATCAAGAGAGGTATCACTTATTTAGAAGCTGGGGTCGGATCGGCACCACAATTGGTGGTAACAAATTGGAGGCAATGTCCAAGGAAGAATGTATAGAATGTTTTGAATCGTTGTACGAGGAGAAGACGGGTAATCAGTGGAAGAATAGAGAACATTTTGTTAAGGTACCGAATTTGATGTATCCAATTGATGTAGATCATGGGGATCAGGAGATTGCTTCTCTAGACTCAGACATCAAGAGTAACTTGGAGAAACCAATTCAAGATCTGATGCGCCTCATTTTCGACGTAGCCGAGATGAAAAAAGTTATGTTGGAGTTCGAGATAGATATGGACAAGATGCCGCTCGGGAAATTATCTAAGAAACAAATTGAGAGCGCTTACGCCGTTCTAACGGAACTGCAAGAGATACTGAAGAAGAGTAATATAGACCGCACTACGTTGATCGATGCTTCCAACAGATTCTATACATTGATACCTCACAATTTTGGAGTTTCCGGACCGAAAATTCTCGAAACATCGGAAGAGATTCAGAGCAAGTGCGATATGCTGAACGCACTGCTCGAGATGGAAATCGCATACAATCTTCTGACCGATAAGACCAATGAGAAGGAGAATCCGCTCGACAGTCATTACAAGCAGTTGAAGACGGATATCGAGGTGTTGGATAAGAAGAGCGAAGAGTTCAAGATGATCGAGAAGTACGTTAAGAATACTCACGCGGCTACTCATATGATGTACACTCTCGAGGTCGAGGAAGTGTTCGTTATTAAGAGACAAGGCGAGGAACAGAGGTACAAGCCCTTCAAGAAATTACCCAACAGAAAATTGCTCTGGCATGGATCCAGAACTACGAATTTCGCGGGGATATTGTCACAGGGTTTGCGTATCGCGCCGCCGGAAGCGCCTGTTACCGGTTACATGTTCGGCAAGGGTATCTATTTCGCCGACATGGTGTCGAAGTCCGCAAATTATTGTTGCACGCACAGCCAGAATCCAACCGGTTTGATGCTGCTTTGCGAAGTTGCCCTGGGTAATATGTACGAAAGGTATCGAGCGGACTACATCGAGAAGCTGCCGAAAGGAAAGCATTCGACGGTCGGTCGTGGTGGGACACACCCTGACCCGAAAACCGTCTACAAGACCGAGGACGGCGTTGAAGTGCCCTATGGAAAAGGAGTACCTGCGAATCTTAACGAAATTTCGTCGTTATTATATAATGAATACATTGTATACGATGTGGCTCAGGTAAAAGTACGATATTTGATAAGAATGAATTTCAAATACAAATATTAATCTATAAATTTAAGATACGTAAAACAGGGGTGTTGACTTTCAAGTTTATGGTACAGTTACGATTTTTTATTTTGTGAAATTGCATTTTATTATTAATTAAAGATATATATTGCTATAAATTCGAGTGAAGATTTAACTAGTGTTATGAGTGTTAAACTTCATAGAACCGTTTTACTTTCAATGATAATCTTTCAAAATGTGTTTTGTTATATATGCAATTTGTTCGTGCGCACCAAATAGTATTTGCTACCTCGAATTGATTGTAAGGTCATATAATAAATTTTTCACAAAATCTAATGATTATTTTAACCTGGAAATGTTCACCTTTTGTGTGTGGTTTCTTTTTTTGTACAGGTCGACCAAAATGGTCTTAACCTTTTGATCTCAATTAGAGGTTATATATATTGTAAATATAAATATTTTGCAGGATTTATTTAAAATAGTAATTTATTTAAATTTGTTCAAAAAGTATGTATTTTTCATAAGCAAGTATTTTCCATATATGATATTAAATACTTTATTAATTTATATTGTTATCAAATCCTCAAACAATTGCTAAACAATTCTTATGTGGTAAGTACTTAACAAAATATAAATTTTATAATTTATAATAGTTTCAAATTTTAAATAAACCGACGTGACAATTTTATTTTCTAAGTAACTACGTTTCGATTGTAAAACAATAAGAATTCAAATTAGCTACTTCTCACTTCGGCCGCTATGTTTCCTGAGATGGCGTTAGCGTACAGTGGAGTTCTTATGTTACGCGAATTTCCATACAAGAACATCTTTAATAACGTCGGTGTCTATGCTCGGTGACCCACGTGGCCGGTGTTTGTGTTATTGCGTCATATTTGAAACCGGCATGAATTTTGAGTTGTTACGTCGTTTCTATAGTTGGCCGTATTGTATCTCGACAGAGATCAGGTGCCAGGTTGAACCTGAAGAAGAAGTTTCCTACAGTCTCCCGAGCCCGTCTCCGTTAATTTTCCCAGAGTCCCCTGCTTTTACACGACAAGAGGCGAGATGGACGACTTCATGGACTTTGTGAACCATTTCGAAACTCTCGATCCCCTGTATTTTGAAATCGACGGTCTAAGATATGAGGTGAAATACGCGATGAGCGGTCAGTCCAAGTGTCAATTGTGCAGACAATTTATCGCCAACGCCACCATCAGTCTTGGTATCGTAGATGCAGTACGTATCGAATTTTTCGACGGAGAAATCGCGCGAGTAAACTTCGCGTGATATCCAAAGTATCTTGATATCTTCACGATTAATAATGGCGAGCTACAGTTTTATAAATATAAAGATACAAATGCATGCGGACTGGTCATCAGAATTATCATTGAACATTGATTTTTAGCCATAATACATTTGATGTCATTCTTTGCTGTTGTTATTACACATGTGGAATTATTCAAATATTTTTATACGGTTGCTTTCTCACTCTGCAACTATTTCCTTATTCAGCTCAGGTTACAAAAAATATAAATATTTTTCTTATTATATTAGAAAGCTCAATAACAAATCTCTTTCCTTACAATGTAAAGTTACTGTGTTTTCATCTTTTATTGTTTTATGATCATTTTAGAGAACAAATTAAATAAATGTACTTATAATTAAATAATTGTGCAAGTTGTACTTTGTATTAGGACATATTCCATCTTTTTAAGTTTTGAAATTTTTCTGAAAAATAAGTCACGTAGAAACACTGTTTATGGTATTTTTAGAGCTCGATTCATAATGGGACGATACCCAGATGGTATCACTTCGAATGCTTCTTCTTGAAACAAGGACCAAGCACCAATGACATAGCTTGCTTTGATGAGATTCGCAGCGAAGATCAAATTGCGATTCAGGAGAAACTTGGTTGGTACACAACTTGAGCAAGAATTTTAATTAATTTCTTTTATCATTTTAGCTATTTCTTACATGCATTATTTTTACATGCAGAGCAAGCTCATAATGCACCTTCAGCAAAAAGAAGAAAAAGGACAAAAGGTGGTGGTGGCGGCAGCAGTGGTTCTGGTGACTTCAAAGTAGAATATGCCAAGTCTAGTAAGTCCACTTGTAGAGGATGCGAGGAGAAGATAATAAAGGACGAAATAAGAATATCAAAGGAGTATTATGACAATAGGAGATATGGCGGTTTTGATGGATGGCATCATGTGGAATGCTTTGTAAAACTAAGAGCGGAGCTGGGATATTATGGCAGTGGAGATGAGCTTCCAGGTGCAGCAAAGCTTTTGAAGAAAGATCGTGCGAGTCTTAAGGCTTTACTACCCAAAATGAGTCAAGATGACATGCCACCACCTCCTAAGAAGATTAAGGTTGGACTAGAAGATGTGGAAGAGGCAGAATTTATGAAAAAGCAAATTGAAGAATTATCCGTTATAAGCAGTGCTATGATCCAGATAATGGTTAAGTTATTTTTATCGACAAAGCACTAAAAAAAATCATCGTTCAAAATGGATTATCATAATCATATTTTTTCCTGAGCTGAAACATGATCAAGAGAGATATCACTTATTTAGAAGCTGAAGTCGGATCGGCACCACAATTGGTGATAACAAATTGGAGGCAACATCCTTGGAAGAATGTACAGAATGGTTTGAATCATTGTACGAGGAGAAGATGGGCAATCAGTGAAAGAATAGAGAACTTTTTGTTAAGATACCGAACTTGATGTATCTGATTGATGTAGATCATTGGGGATCAGAAGGTTGCTTCTCTAGACTCGAACATCAAGAGTAACTTGGAGATACCAATTCAAGATCTGATACGCTTTATTTTCGACGTAGCCGAGATGAATTTCCAGTGAAGATTTAACTAGTGTCATGAGTGTTAAACTTCACAGAACGTTTTACTTTCAATGATAATCTTTCATATCATGTTTTGTTATATATGCAATTTGTTCGTGCACACCAATATTTGCTACCTCAAATTGATTGTAAGATCATATAAATTTTTTACAAAATCTCATATTTCTTTATCTTAACCTAGAAATATTCACTTTTTTTTTTTGTACATGTTGACAAATGTTTTAACCTCCCAATTTCAATTAGAAGTTATTTATATTGTAAATATAAATATTTTGCAGGATTTATTTAAATTTGTTTAAAAAGTATATATTTTTTATAAACAAGTATATATGATATTAAATACTTTATTAATTTATATTGTTATCAAATCCTCAAACAATTGCAAAACAATTCTTATGTGGTAAGTATGTACATAACAAAATATAATTTTATAATTTATAATAGTTTCAAATTTTGTATAAACTGATAATTTTACTTTGAGTGCCTACATTTCGATTGTGAAGCAATAAAAATTTAAACGTGGTACTTCTCACTTTGACCGCTATGTTTCTTGAGATGGCGTTAGTGTACAGTGGAGTTTTCATGTTACGCGAATTTCCATACAAGACCAGTCATCTTTAATGATATCGATGTCTATGCTCGGTGACCCACGTGACCGGTGTTATTGCGTCATATTTGAAGCCGGCATTTGTTTTGAGTTGCTGCGTCGTCTCTGGTCGTCTCCTACAGTCTCTCGAGTCTCCGTTGGTTCTCCCAGAATCCCCTGCCTTTTCACGACAACTCGAGACGGGGTGACGAACGAAATGGACGACTTTATGGATGACTTTATGAACTTTGTGGATATGAACATTTTCGACCCGGTAGCTTTCGAACCCCGCTTTGGAATGGGTTGGGGAAACCGGTCTTTTGAAACCTACGAAGACAGTCTGGGATTTGAGGTGGAATACGCAAAGAGCGGTCGGTCCAAGTGTCAATTGTGCAGACAATCTATCGCCAACGCGACCCTCAGACTTGGTATCATTGTTGCAGTACGTATCGAATTTTTCGACGGAGAAACCGCGCGAATAAACTTCGTGTTGCATCCAAAGTATCTTGATATCTTCGCGATTAATAATGGCGAGCTACAGTTTTATAAACATAAACATACAAATGCATGCTGACTGGTCATCAGAATTATATCCGTTTGATAATATCAGTCTTTGCTATCGTTACTATATGTGTCGAATTATTCAAATATGTACAGTTGCTTTTTCTATGTAATTGTTTCTTTATTCGGCTTATGTTAGAAAAGAATATATAAACATTTTTTTTCGTTATGTTATTATATAGAAAACTTGATAATATATCTGTCCTTAAAATGTAAAATTAATCTATTTTTCTTTTATTGCTTTGTGCTCCTTTTACAACAAATTAAATGTATTTATAAATAATTAAAATATTTATAAATTCTGCTTTGTATTAGGAGATACCCTTTTTAAGCTGTACTTCCAAAATATTTTTAACGAAAAATAAAGGTCATAAGAAAATTGTTTGATTCTTTTAGAGCCCTTATCAGAGGAGAGCAACGATATCCAGATGGTATCATTTAAATTGCTTCTTCTACCAACAAGATAAACCTTCTTCTGTCACTTTCATAGATGGTTTCGATCAGATTCGCATTGAAGACCAAGATGCAATTCGAGATAAACTCGGTTGGTACATAATTTTGTATAGAAAGTATAATTTTAATCAATTTATTTGATTATCTTAACCATTCCCTATATTTTCAGAATTCAGAGTTGAGTATGCCAAGTCTGACAGGTCTACCTGTCAAGGATGCTTGAAAAAAATACCAAAGGGCGAAGTAAGAATATCAAAGAAAGATTGTACAAATGTGGATGCAAGGAGGATTGGTGGTTGGGACAGATGGCATCATGTTGATTGCTTTGTCAAACATAGACTGTTCCTGGAATATTATGGGAGTGGAGATGAGCTTCAAGGTGCCGCAATACTTTCGAGAGAAGAACGTGAACGTCTTAGAACTGCACTGCCCAAAATCACTCGGGGTGACGTGACACCACCTGCTAAAAAATTTAGGTCTGAATCACAACCACCTCCTAAAATGATTAAGAAGCCAGAAGACACGAAGGAGACGAGATTAATGAAAAAGCAGGCTGAAGAACTATGTATTACAAAGGATCTAATTTCAAAACTAGAAAATACTGAAATACTTGCATTGTTGATAAGAAATCATCAGGAGGTTCCAACCAATGTAAGTGTTTTATAATATATACGTATATTATATCTAATATACGTGTATATCTAATAAATTTTTTTTCGAAAATTGTGTCACAAATTTGTTTACTACATAACTTTTAGGCAGATTTATTATATCGCTTTATTTTGTTTCTAGATTGTAGATCTCGCATCTGATATATTATATTTTGGAGCTCTAGAACCTTGCCCAAATTGTAAAGGGCAACTGATATTCAATTCTGATGTTGGTTATAAATGCACTGGTAATGCAATAGAACAGACTAAATGTGAGTATGTTACACAAAATCCAATGAGAAAAAAGTGCGAAATACCAAGTGATATGAAGAAAACTTTCTCATTCCAGTAAGTTCTCTCATTAGACTTTCGATTAAATGAATTCTGTACATTTCTTTATATCAATATTAATAAATGCGATATAAAAATGATTTACTAACACGTTTGTTCTTATGTCGTACAGAAAGTTTCACGCACTCACCAAGTCTAAGCTAAAAAAACGAATGTTTAATATACCCGCAATTGAAATGTCAGTGCCGTCATCGTCAAATTCTATTGTAAAAGAGGGACCTGAAATAGATGCACTGAAAGTATCTATTGTAAAAGAGGAAACTGAAGTAGATACACCGAAAGTATCTATTGTAAAAGAGAAAACTGAAGTGGATGCATCGAAAATATCTATTGTAAAAGAGGAAGCTGAAGTAGATGCACCAAAAGTATAAAGAAAACAATTTCCTCAAAAAAGTTTGTGATATTAAGTCGTACGCAGGACGATGAAGAGAAAAAAGAAATTGTTAGATGATATTCTTACTATAAGAATTCGTCAACATTTGACTAATTTCAAATCAGAAGTTCGTAGTATGGTTTTTAGTTAAGATTATATATGTATAACTTTGCGAGATTACATTTCATTTTTTATTATTAAAGATTAAAGATGTAAGTTCTATTATAACGAAAAGTTATATATTTCGTTATATATTATAAATATTAAATTTTATGAAAATTTTATTTTCAATTATAATATTAATGATAATTTTTTCAAGTATTTTATTGTGTACGCAATTTTTGTTTACGCACACCAAAGTATTAGTTACCTCAAATGTTACCTATAAGAATACAATAAATTTTTTACAATATCAAATGTTCTTTATATTATCCTGGATATAATCACCTACTTTTTTGTCACTTGGAGTGTTTTCGATATCTCAATTAGAAGCTACTGTTAAATTATATATTGTATATTATTGACGGTTCTAAAATTTATTAATACATGTATAGGTTTACTCAATTCATATCTAAAAAAGATAAATAATACGTATTCTCGATTAGTAGAGAAAACTACTGTAATAGCTTCAATTTCTCGAAATGCTGGATTGTAAAAATCATCCCAGGATTTAACAAATCTTTCCTCGTGTTATCTTTCATATAAATGTTTACTAACAATAAATCATAAACAATTTGATGAGATTTAAATGACTGATGTAACTCCGATCAGCAAGCATACGTGAGACCAAAAAAATGTACACGCCTTCTGTGTTAGACGCTAACGTATTTGTAAAAATAAAAAAAGAAATGCCAACAGTACGCGGTGTTCCCAAACGGTCACCCATTTAAGTACTGACCGCGCTCAACGTTGCTTGACTTAAGTGATCGGACGAGAACTTGTACGTTTCAACGTGATATGACCGTTGACAAGTACCATGAAATTCAACACAAATATAAAGACATAAATTCGAATTGATTTTATATTACAATTTTATATTAGTAAATTATTTATGCAATTCTTTCACTTTTTTTCTTGTAAACTATCAGCTAATATCACCGATATTTTCTAATAAGTAAAACCATGTAATTTTTATTATTTTACATGTAAAAGTCAATATAAGATTATCAAAAAGATCGCTAGTTTTAAATATTTTATTGTTATCTCAAATTGCTTCAGTTATCGCGAATTCTCTCGTTGCTGACGAGATTGTAACGATCACAACTAACCATGATGCATGAATATTTAGATGTGACGCGTACTTTCGTATACATCCTCATGTATTCCATGTCTAAACTTTATGACGCTGTTTTTTTTTTCGTGCGAATCATGACGCCATGTGCGTAATTGCGACCAAAAGACAATCGTGACTAGTCAACATCGGTAACAAAAAAAAAATAGCGTGGAGCAATTCCTGCGCGCGCGTTCAAAACGCGCGTTTCGGAGCATCAAGATTTTGTCGATCTATCGGTGAGAGAAACTCGCTCGCGGTAGCCGCGAAAATGTCGCAGCAGGAGCCTACGGTGTACGATATGGCGTATCGCGGCAAAACCGCGGCCGTGAAGACTCTGCTGAGCGAGAACGAGAAGCTGAAGACGCAAACGGACAGCGTTCGTATCCGTGCCGCTTCGCCCGCGGATTCCTTTTTTGGGGTTATATCACGCTTTCTCTCCTTGCAGAACGAGCGTACGTTGCTCCACTGGGCGGCACTGGGCGGCCACGATGATCTGGTCAGGCATTTGCTGTCCCTCGACGTACCGGTGGACCCCACGGACGACGTAAGAAATCGCCGTACAAATGCGCATTAGCAGTTTCACGATGTAAACAGTGGTCCTCGTTGCTGCACCGCGCTACACTGTTTGCACTCAAAATGACAAGGTTTGTTTTTATCGCTGAACTGACTACATAGAACCGATTTTTCCAACTTCTTGTTAAGCTAACTATAATAGTTAAATCATACGTTTGAACTTGTCTAATTTGAAGTTAAAATAAAGACAGACGTACGATATGATTATTAGTTAACTTACCAAGAAGTTGGAAAAACCGACCTTAATTCAGTCTTTCTTTTTTCAATTTGTGCAGCCAGTTTAGCAATAAAAAAAAAACAAACTTATGGATATATAAGATTTATTTATTATTGCTGAACTGGCTGCATTAATTAATTGAAAAAAGGAAAATAAATTGATTTCGTGCAGTCAGTTCAGGAATAAAAATAAATCTAATTAGATGTCGGAGAGAAAAACAGAGATGAAAAAAATTCAATTCTGTTAAAGAACAAGTATAAGGTATAATATTGCGCATAATAGTGATAGCATGGCATGGGTAAAGAAAATTCAATAAAAAATTTACCTTTTCAATTAATCTAAAGCATCAATAATGTCTAATAGCTTTATAGCTTGCTTTTTGAAATTTCGGGCAAAACTCTGATCGGCCGTTGCTGCAAATAAGTGCACATTTACAGAAATGTCATACCTTGTTCTATTACATCATGAGTTATATCTAAACTAGTTGACTGATAAAATGACGGTACGATCGCGCGAAGCGACGGGCGATCAAATCTCTCGCCAATCGAAATGCCGCGTAGATTTCCCCTCATTTTAATTACGTTTTCTCAACATTTTTCTTTCTTTTATTTCTTTTCTTTATATCTCAAGAAACACACGCCTGTTTTAAATATAATCGCGAAAAAACATAATCGCGACGCGGTAAAATCAATTTCTAATTTTGTATGCAACAATTTTGAAGAGCGACGCAACGAACGCACATACGTGCTGGATTTTTAACATGTCATTTTCAAAAAGTTTTAAATTACATTTAAGATACATTTTTAGTGCGCACGAAAATAGCCGATGTCGGCTATTTGTTTCAATGAAATTTTATTAATTACGTGAAAAGTTAAACAAGATGATTTAAACAAAATAATAAATTCTTAGATATTCTTAAAAAATTGCTACAACGTATATTAATTTTTCGGATGTATTAGATGTGTTACAATATTTTATCATTAATATTTTACTTTATCACACTATTCATTAAAAATGCTATTACTGATATCGTTTGAAATTATATTAATGCATGATAATTGAAACCGTTATCGAATTAATAAAATAATAAAAATAATATAATTTATAATCATACCTCAAAACTCATACTTATTTTTAAATCCGTGATGTTCTTGAAAAATTTTGAAATTTTTCTTCGGGTTTATGTGACCGTTATAACTTTGATTATTAAAATACATTTGTATAAAAATGTTTAATAACACTCCGCGATACGCGCTTATGTTCAAATCAACTTTATTTTTGTATCTCAAAATATCATGTATATTTTCAAGAAAATTATAATTCTTGCGTGCTGTGTACTGGTCGTTAAGCTCTCGTAACTCCAAACGAGACTCTACACAGACCGTACACTGGTAACACAAATAAATAGTACAATGTACAGTTTTTGTTCTGAAAAACATCTCGTTTCTTTATAAAAATACTTCAAAATGCGTTATCTATTGTTAGTAGCAGTCAGCAGTATAGTTAAGTTTCAATAAATCGTAGACCTACCTACTTAAAACGCCCCTTAAATCGTAATTTGAAAAATCTAACGAATAATAATTTGAATTAACTTTAACATGATATCAAGCAAAATCTTACATTACTTCATAGAACTCTTCCTCGTTCCGAGAGGTCTATCGAAAGAAAGATGGAGATCTTAATAATATACACACTTGAGGACGTATAATTATATTATAATTTTTCCAAAGATCATTTATAAGAAAAAAAAAAAACTTATAAGAAAATATATAAGAAAGTATAAAGCGAAAATGCGTCCAAAATGCATCGCGCGTTACGTTACATTTTTTTGCATATCCTGTTCTCTTTTTCCTCTCTATCTCTTTCGCACACTCACACACATGCATAACGCACGTCGCATAGTCACCGCGAGACTTTCAATCCGTTCGTTGCGTCGGCTAGATCCTCGTACGAAATCCAAACGTTAAATCATATCGCCCGTCTAAATCACGCAGACAAACATGACTCCGCTGATTCTGGCGGCTTCCGCCGGCCGCGAGAAGGTCGTTAACACGTTGCTGACCGAGGGAGCAAACGTGAACGCGACGACGGTCGACGGCCACTCGGCGTTGCAGTACGCCGCGTCTAAGAACTGGAAGTCCATCTGCATGGCGTTACTCGAGAAGGATGCGGACGTGAACATCGCGGACAAACGGGGCGCCACGCCTCTTCACAGGTCCGCCTCGAAGGGCAACATCGCCATCGTCGAGCTCCTCATGGAGTACGGGGAGAAATTGAACATAGGTAAGCGGAGCGGTCTTTATGTCTATATGTGTGTACGTTATGTTATTGAAATGCAGCTCTCTTAGTACAGTATAATAATATATAAAATATCAAATATAATCTATATATATATCTATATATATATATCTATATATAAATATTTCCGATTATAACTTAGAGAAGTACAAAGGTTCGCTCGCGCTCTCCCAATATCGATACGCAATTTCGTGCATTTCGTTTCATGCTGTTTCGTTTCTTAGATCAGAGAGACGCGTACGGTAATACGGCGTTGCATCTCGCTTGCGAGGAGAACCGCGTGGAAGAAGCAAAACTGCTGACGGCGCACGGTGCGGACTTGATGATCACCAACAAGGAGCGTAAGACTCCGTTGGATCTCGCGAGTCTCGGATTGGTCCGACAACTCGAGGAAATCAAACGAGGGACTGCGTCAAAATGAAATATTTCCTCGCGCGAAGTTTTCGTACGAGAGGTTTACATGCGATTTAAGTTTCGTTAAATAAGTCTCCAATAAATTCATTCATGATTAAGAACTTCCTTTTCCAAAGTTTATTTTACCCTTTCTCATTCTCTCCTTCTCACACTTCTCTCCTTCCCTTATACATATATGTAAAATGCGGTCAACTTTTGCGTTCGTACTATATAAAATGTATCAAAAGTCCTCTAATCGATTATTCCTGTTTTCTTTTTCGCTGCTTCGCGCCTCTCTTGGCTCTTTCTTTTGGATCGTCGGCACCTTATCGGTTAATCGAACTCTCGACTGCAGACGAGCGTTATCTCGTCGCAATAATCTTAAGGCCGGAAACGCCATGGGACATTATCGAAACGACATTTTGATTTTAATCGTGGAGTTGATCTCGTACCCGCGACGCGAGACATCAGTTTAGTCCGCGTGACGCGCCGAATCGAGCAAAAAAAAAGCCAACACCCTCTCGACGCACGTATGTACATAATTCACAGAGGTTCGAGAGCACATTGGACTGACTCCGATACTCAATTGGCATTCTCCTCGCCGTCGATGCTCTCATCCTGCGTTGTCGAATCGTCACCCGAGCCGCCGGTTTGTACGGAACCGCGTTTCAGCCTTGTGGAGCTCAGACTTATCGGAGGACCACCGCGCCTTTAAACAGATCATATGTTACATTAATTAGGCGTATTCATTTGTTGAAATACATCTGCAAAAATAATGCGAAAAAATATACACTATCAGTCAGTAGTTTAAATATATTTTTCACTTCCTTTTGAATTTAAAAATCCTCTGTTGAAGTAAATAATAATTTGAGTACCTATTTCGAATTAAAGACAAGTAAAATAGTAAAAAAATTTGTGAAATTATTATTAATGAAAAATACGTAGATTATACCTAAATAAATTTATATTTAAATCTTTGTATGGCTAATAATTAATAAAGTTTTAAAGTTTTAAATATAAAAACTATTACAAAGAGAAATCAACATTTCCTAGAAAATCGCATTGTCAAACTACCAACCGATAGTGCGTACTGCAAATAAAATATCAAAAAATATGAAAAAACACATTCACAAACAACTGCATTCAAGGGGATGCCGGGGGGGTTGAAGTATGTCATTATCACACAAGGTAGCAGTCCAAGTCGGCATTATTATTTTCAGGGTTAGCGGTTTCAAATTAACCAAAAGAGCTCGTTTAACTCACTGTAGCACACTGGGGACACTAATGGGATTGTTTCCTAGCAAAAAACTCTCTCAGGTAGGATACCAATCGTTTTTTCTCTCTTGACACCTACACATGTCAGAAGTTGATCACTTCCTTCAAAGATAAAACACTACTTTAATACTGCCTCATTACGTTCGCCTAAGGTTACAGATACGTATGGCCTAAAAAGTGTAACATAAAATACATAAATGTAAATCGTTCAAAGGTACAGTATCCTCTTGCCACTTAATATCTTCCAAACATTAAAAACTCTTTATCTCCCAATACCTTTCAATATTTTCAAGACCTATTGATTTTTAAATGATATTTTTTCTCCTTCCACATTTGAATATGCGTGTATATGAAAGAGAGAATAAGAATATGAAATTACCTTAATTTATTCTTTAGATGCGTCAACTCCCGCGTGAGCTCTTCATGAGATTCTATCATGTCGTCCATCTCTCTCTGCGCTTTCCGCTTCATGGTCTTATGCCTACTGATCTCCTCTTCCGCTTCATCCAACTGTCTCTTCAACGCCTTCATCCTGGCATTGACTTTCTCTGCCTGTTCTTTATACTGATCGGAGTTTCGTCTCTCATCCTCCAATTGTAGGCTGAGTTCCTTCAATTTCTTTTCCAGCTTGCGATTGATCTTTTGCTGTGCGAATCTCTCCTTGGCTTCGGTCTCGAGCTGCTCATCGAGATTGTTGATCTTCGACTCCAGTTGTTGTATCGTGGCCTTGGTCTTGGCACGTTGCGCGGTTTCCAGTTCAGTTAACTTGGCCTTGAGCTCCTTATTCTGTCTTTCCAACAGCATCTTGTGCGACTCCAACTTTTGCGTGGTGGATCGCTCAGTCGCCAAGTCCGTTGTCAATTGCTCGATCATAATCTGACCCTTTCTGGCGCGATCCATCACAATCTCGGCGTTCGACTGCTCTTCTTCCAGTTCTTCTTCCAGAGTGGCGATTCTCGCCTCCAGTCTACGTTTCTCGTCCAACATCAGAGTGCCCTTATTCGCGTTGTTATTGACCTCTTCCTGCAATTCGTCCCTCTCGTTCTCGGCGGTTCTTCTGGCGCGTTCGCTGCTGGCAAAGTCCTCGGTCAATTGCAACAGATCGGCTTCTAAGCTCTTGACTTTCCTTTCGGTTTCCTTAGAGGCAGCTGCCAGTTCATCTCTGGCGGCTCTGGCTTCCTCCGTCTCTCTAGTGCAATCCTTGATTTGAGCCTGAAGTTTCTTCAGCTGCTTGAGCGCGTCCTCCTTCACCTTATTATGCATCTCCAACTGTTGTTCGATATCCTTGTAATCCGCCTCCATCTTTTTACGTGCGGCGATGGCCGCGGCGCGCTGTTTCCTCTCATCTTCGAGCTCCGCCTCGAGATCACGAAGCTGCTTCACTAATCCCCGACGTTTCTCTTCCGCCTGTTCCTCCTTGGTCTGGAGATCACGCTCGAACTGAGCTCGTAACGCCTGCATATTTACTTCCAATCGCAGTTTAGCATCTTCCGTGAATTGTAACTCGTCCTCCAATTCTTCTACCTGTGACTTCTGCTCTTGCAGCTGCGATTCCAATGAACGTTTTGCCTTCTCTAGCTCGTGAACATTCTTGTCAGCAGTACCTTGGTTATTAACCAATTCGTCCAGTTCCGACTGTAGGCCTCTACGACCCCGTTCAAGTTCCTCAACTTTCTCATTAAGCTCGTCCAATTCGCGAGTCAGTGATAACACTCTTGTCTCTTTTTCGCGCGCTTCTCTCTCCGCGGCGTCCCGTTGCTCTGCAAACTGCTCGGACACGGCCTTCTCCTCGGCTAGCACCTTATCAAAGTTCTTCTGCTTCTTTTCCAACTCGAGTACCTTCGCTCGCTGTGCCTCCAGCTCAATGATACTGTCCTCCAGTTCCGCCTGGATCTTCTTCTTCGATTTGTCTAGCTTGTCATTGGCTGCCTGCAACTCTTCAACCTGCCGCTGGAGACCCTCAATGTCCTTCGCGCAACGTTTTCTGGCTTCCTCGAGAGCGGCGGCCGCCTCTGCTTCGTCATCGGCACGCTTCTTGGCTTCGGCCAATTGTACATTCAGACTCAGCACTTGCTTGTCCAAGGCACGTTTCGCTTCCTCTTCTTCCTCAAGTTGATCGTGCAAGCTCTCTTTCTCACTTTCCAACGCGCGCAATTTCGAACTGAGGGCCAGTTTTTGCCGGGTTTCTTCTTCCAATTGCTGTTGAAGTTCGGTAAACTGGGATTCGCAGGTGGCTGACGCCTTCAATGCCGCAGATGCTTTCAGTTCGGCAGTTTCTAATTGCTGCATCACACTTTCCGCCTCTTGTTGCAGTTTCGTCACTTTCTCTACTAATTCTTGTTTATTTCGTTCTACCTCGGCCAATTTTGCATTTATTTCCGCTAATTGTTGCTCCGCTTGCTTGCGACGACGATCAGACTCTTGTCTGCTTGCGCTGACCGATCTCAGTTCTGTAGCTAGATCAGCGTTTTCGGCTTCTAGAGATCCTTTGGCCTTCTCTAGAACCGCCTTCGTTTTCTTCAGCGCGTCCATCTGTTCGTTCAGAGCAGTCAATTCTTGCGTGTGCTTATGACGCATATCGGCGAGTGTGGCTTCGTGCAACGACGTTTCTTCCTCGAGGTTCTTCTTCAGTGTCGCGAGTTCTTGTTCTCGTTTGCTTCTCAACTCCTGCTGAGCCGCGGTAGTATCGAGAGAATCGAGCAATTCGTTCTTTAAGGCTTCGAGTTCCTCATTCAAATCGCGCTTCTGTTTCTCCGCTTTACTTCTAGCCGCCTTTTCAGCTTCCAAATCTTCCTGAAGCTCGGCCAATTGTGATTCTAATTCTCTAAGCGCTTTTTGAGCTTGGGCTTTAGCGGCACCTTCCTCGTCCATTTTCGCCATGACTTGATTGAGCTCTTCTTCGCGTTTGCCAAGTTGAAGCTGCATTTCCTCAACCTGCGTTTTCCTCTCGGCCAATTGTTCCTTCAAGTCTGATACTTCAGTCTCAACTTTCCTCTTGGATCTATCCACTTCCTGCCGTTGCTGATGATCTTTGAGAAGTCTCTCCTCGAGATCGGCAATCGTTGCTTCGTGCTTAGCCTTTAATTTCGACAAATGTTTCGCTTTCTCTTCTTCCTCGGCCAAAGTCTGTGAAAGATCATTGGCACGTTCCTCGAGAATCTTTTTCTCTTTCAGCAACTTTTGATTGGTATCATCCGAAAGAGCGAGATCTTCCTCTAACTTCTTGATCTTTGCGTCACATTGGACCTTTTCCAATTGCAATTTTTGTCTAGCAGCTTCTTCCTCTTCTAGTTGCTCTTCTAGATCGCTAATGTTCAACTGTAATTTCTTTTTCTCTTGGGTCAACGCGGCACTTCTCTCTTCTTCCTCTTCAATACGCGCTTCCAAATCGTGCAAAATTTCCTCCAGCTCTTGCTTTCTTGCGGCCAGCCTAGCCCTCATCTCCTCGGCTTCCGCGCAAAGCTCAACCTCTGCCTGCAGTTGCTCAGCTAGCATAGTTTTTTCTTCGATTGCCTGCTGATATTTGCGCTCGTATTCCTGAGCCGAGTGCAGCTGTAACTCCAACTTGTCGCGAACCTGCTTCAGCTCATCCTCCTTCTGCGTGAGTTTTTCCTCCTGCTTGGTAACCTCCAGCAGAGGCTTCACTTTGGTGTACAACCGCCACCATTGCCAGTTGCGCAACTTCAGATAGGCCGCACAGTTTCTCTGGATAATGCGGATCGCGTTAAGCTGCTGCAGACGTTTTTGATAGTTACGCCTGGCCAAGAAACCGCGGCAAAAGGCTTGGAAATTGACGATTATGTCCGTGATCTTGTAGTCCCTCTCCTCTTCCAAGTGAGCCAATACCCCGGCGCGGAAAAAGATCTTTGATTGTCCAACACGATAAAGATTTGGATCTAATTCCAATGCTTGAATCTGTAATAAAAGTTTATTATTTAATGATACATTTTTATTATCTTTGAACAAGAATGCAAATATGAAGATACATACCATCTTTTCGCAAGCTTTCTTTCCGTCCATAAATCCCTTGGGGATAGCATTCGGAGTAAGCAATTCGTAGCGTTGTCTGAATTCTTGGAACGGAATTCTATTTGGAAAGCCTTGCCGGCAGATACGAATACCCTCCAACACGCCGTTGCATCGCAGCTGATCTAGCACAAGCGGAGCGTCGATCTTACCGGCTCGCTTCTCGTGATTCGGAATTATACATCTGACGAAGTTCGGATTCGTATTACGCAATGTCACCATCAGCTTGGCCAGCTGTTCTTTATACAGTTGCGAAACCGTTCTGAACATGCCCTTCCTCGTTCTCGCACCGAACTGCGTGTCTGTAAGTGCTTGCTGCGCCATACCGACGATCTCAGCGTCTTTCCAGATATGACACACAAACGGATCCTGCGAGGCTTGTAGAAGACTGACGACGTTCTCATTCAACGGGTCCATGTTCTTCATCAACCACTTGGCGGCAGAGTAATCCACCTTGCCGGCATAATGGATGATCGCAAAGTCGGCCACACCGCGGAAATCAGTCTTCATGAACTTCGGGTGGACACTATGGGCGCCAACCAATTTCTCCACGAATGTCTTGTCTGTGGCTTTAGGGAACCAACATTCCTCATCTAAAAGCGCCATAATGCCCATCGGTTTGTCGATCAGATCAATCGTCGGCTGCAAATCCAACCCGAAGTCTATGAACTTCCATTCAATTCCCTCACGCTGATATTCCTCCTGTTCCAGAATAAACATCGTATGATTGAACAATTGTTGCAGCTTCTCATTGGTGTAATTGATACACAGCTGCTCGAAGGAATTCAGCTCAAATATTTCGAATCCGGCCATATCCAATATGCCAATAAAGCTGGCACCCTGTCGCTTCGTTCTGTCAAGAGACCTGTTGATTCTATTCACCAACCAACGGAACATTCTCTCGTAGCAGGCTTTTGAGATTGCTTCCACGGCGAATTCCACTTGCTCCTTCGTCTGTGCCTTCGTAACGAAATCACGGCCGACCTTGATGCGCGGTTTCAAGAAGGCTTTCGTCATCTCGGTCACGCTTAAACCCAATAAATGCGAGATCTTCTGCGCCACCGTGTTGTCCGGTAAAGTCGCCTGATCAGAATTTCGTTCCTGGCGGAACTGCATCGAGCCAAACAACATCACGGCGGAAACGATACGGAAAATGGAGGAAAAGTCCTCGTTGGTCATGCCCATGATATGCATCGACTTCACCGTGGAGAAGAATTCCGCGGAATCGTCGACACCAGGAACTGGTAGAGCTCCATTCGATAGGAAGGGATAGTGCTTCGGATCTTCCAGTATAAATTCCTCTAAAAGAATTGACAAGCCATTACAAGTTACGAATATTGAGTACAATGAGCTAAAAAATATAAAGATTCTTTGTTTTATGTATTGCTTGACTCACTCTTTTGTTCCACTGAGGCTCCTGCTAATAGCTGATAAAAGATGTGGAAAGTTCTTTCATCTTTCGCTTGCCGAATAGCTCTCGACTTCTCTAAAAGATACGTCTCGATGTTCGCACCGGCTATATAACCGGATGCATCAAAATTTATTCTTATAAATTTACCCTGCAAAATGTATATTATTATAAAACATGATTAATTGCAACAGGATGGGGAAATAACGTAATAACAAGAAGCACATTGCACTCCAAAATTATCAATATGTATTTTAAAGCAATTATACTTTAACTTTAATTGAAAATTGATTTCTTTAACAAAGAATTATTAACACAACTTACGAAACGGGATGAATTATCATTCTTCACGGTTTTCGCATTACCAAATGCTTCCAAAATTGGATTTGCTTGAAGAAGCTGTTGTTCGAGTTCACCCTATGATGAAAAAAATTTCAACAATTAATAACAAATATTGTTGAATTTATTCTTCGAGAGTGATAAAAATAGCGCTAATGAGCAAAATAAATGGCTTATTGCGTATATTGAAAAATAATGCAAAGATGTAAAAGAACTCATTCTTCTCGATGTAAAACAAGTGACACCAACGAATCTATTTCTACGAGTTCTTCTTCGAATTTTTTTAAACATTTAGATACATATAGAAGGAATTATTATGACAAACAACAAAGATTCTTTACAAACATAAATGAGTAACAAATGTTAAACGATAATTTTAAATTTTGTTGAAAGCTTTGTCCGTATAAAATTTATCTAATAAATATATGAGATTATTCCATTTATAATATTAAATAATATTGAATATTATTATTGATATACAAAAACAAATATTAAATTGTATCACTAATGAAATCTGTTTTAAAAAATATCTCCGTTAAAATGATAAATAAGTTAAAAAATATAATTAAATATTTCGCCAGAAATATAAACACAAGTATGTTGGTGATATAACGCCGAAACAATAACGCTATATACAATAATGCTAAATATGTACACTAGCTAACAATAAGAGGAAATAGATAAGTAATGGCGATTATAACAATCGCTGTCTAAAAACATCGAAGCTATAAAAATGTAAAAAAAGACGAAGCTTAATCGGTCATTTCGAAACGTTGATCATTTAGACACGAGAACGCAAATTAATTCGGTCGATTTATCTTAAAGGAGCATGACTAGCGTGAAAATTTTCTTCTAAAAGCACATTCCTCTATGACAAATCACCATAAGCTTTATTAAAGTATAAGCAGTTATGATATGGAAGTAAAAGACATTATCTATTGTACAAATAAAGAACATTTATCTTTTTACATTCAAACGTCAGTACGTGATTCATATCACTTCGAGACATAGGAGATTTTTACATTGAACTCTAAGCATAAGCGATAACGAAATCTTTCACGCTTCCTTGCTCAGCGATGTATAATAACGTTAACGTTACGGTTAACACAAGCGCACTACGCGTATCAAGCATCGAAGCTCGACTTCCAACTTTTGCGACTTGTTAAAACTGCAGCGCATCGAAAGGGATTTTAAAAAAACAGAAATAAACGACAATACAATCGACGACAAAAGCAAGCTGTAAGGCAAGACACTTATCACGACACCACACCAGTGTTAATATTGTTTCCTCCCACTTTCTTTCTCCCTTTTTCACGTTAATTACCGCAAACTTTTCCGTGACACTCCCAGATCCCTGGATCCGCAAGCAGCAGGAAAAAAGAGGCAAGGGGAAGCTTCGTTAGCCACGAGAACACCGATAATTTCGACAGTTTTGCAACGATTAATTTCTCACAGGAGGGTAATGCAAAGTGATATAATTACATTTCTACCCGCGAAACGCATGCAAGTACCGAGAGATCATTATCTTATTAACGTTTAAAAAGATTTATTTTAATCCATCTTTTACCTCCGTAAGAACTGCGAGACACATCTCCAACCAGTTCAAAATCAAAAAGAATAAAAAATGTCTCAACACAATTAAAGTTATAATAAAAATTATAATAAAAATGCATCATAATACATATAAAAATTAATTCAATCAAACATAATTGATATTATTCCTCTTAGAAATAATATTATAAACTTGGACATCAAATCATTCATCTCGCAATTCTTTCGAAAAATTATTTTCTTTATCTTATATCCAATATCACAATTTCTTATCAAATTCATCACGTTTAAATCATGTAACAATATACACACATATATATATATATATATATATATATATATATATTGTGTATATATATACATATACATATATACACAATAACAAAATATACACAATATATTTTGTTTACTTGTTTATGTATAATTTATTGTGTCATATTTTTCATCACCGCGTATCTGTGACATTATTGTAATATATACCGATCTCTGCCTCTGTCTTCCTTTCTCTCTCGATACATGCGTCATTGAAGATAAATAAAAAATTCAAAAGAGTCTGTTAGTAAGGGGATGGATAAGCGGGAAAATAATACGAAGCCCCGCGCCGCAGGCGTCAGCCGCCTGAGCCGGGCCTCTGTTTCTTTCGTTGACTTACTATGATTAATGCCGGGCTCGGAGTCTAGGTGGGCGGCCGCCAAAAGTCAGCACCGAAAATAAAAGAATTTTCAGTATTAGAATCAGAATCGTCCATGGTGTGGTCTTTCGAGTCGCGCGTTCGTCCTTGATCCGCGCGATTCCCTCATCATCCCGTGTACCAAATGGCCAGGTACACGAAGGACAAAACGACTGGCGAGTAAACGCACTCGAGTGAAATCGAATCTTAACAGACGATAGGATCGATTCTTTCTTTTTTCTTTTATTTATTTAGTTTTTTATTGAATTTGTTTTAATTGGTATTTCGATTTTGTGAGAGACAAAATGGACTTGAAAATAAATTGCTCAGATACCGAATTGCATAACTCAATTTTGATATCGGGTGATAAAAATAATGCCACGGTATTACTTTTCAAATTCTTGATGGATTTAAAGTCGATTCGGTCTCAATTGATTATCGAAAATTCAAGAGAACAACTAAAACTAGAAGGTTAAACAATTTTTGCAGATAACTAACTAATTTCGCAGGAATCTTCTAATCCAATCGAAATTCAATCGGAGACTCGAGTATTCAGAAATATTTAGGATCGATAAGAAAAGGCGATATACGATAGATTTGCGAAACGTTCGCCAAGGAACTTTATTGGCTCCAAACTCATCAAGGAATTAATAACGTTAAAAAAATAATCCGGCAGCTGCGGGATACCCTAATATACTTGGGGAAATATCGTCCCAATCGGAACGGTTTGAAATGTCCGTAGTGGCGAAACAAGCGAGCTTATTTGCTCTTGTGCATGCGAAACGATCAGGAATGTGCTGGCTGTGAACAAAAGTAAGACGATAATGCAGCCGATGCGATAGCATGCAGTCGTACCGTAGGCGAGTGTTCTCGTTTTACAGACCTTTTTTTTACACATACACTTTTGCATGTACAAACGCCGTGCAATCGACGGTGAAGGAACATTAAGAAGAAATCTGATACGCTGAAAAAGATCAAATCTTCTCAAATTCTGTGCATGCAAAATTCAGTTGAACGAGATGAACGATTCTTGATTGATCTCGATGATTTTAAAGATATGTTTATGTAGAGATACGTTCATTTTATTAAAATATTAATTTTCTAATTAAAACTAAAATAAATGACCGATTTCCACAGTATTAATTCCGCGCTCTTTGTCTTCTCTTAAAAGACAAAAAGAAGTAAAATTTTTAATTGTAAATTAATATTTTTATACAGTATTTACAGAATTTATTCGATTTAACGGGAGATTCAAGTTACTGCAAAATTGGGTTTTTATTCTTTCTGAAAATAGCACCAACTCTCTCCAGATTCATCGAAGAATGCAAATTACCCCTGTCACCATTTCCCTGGTCAACACTTCTATGTTATTTACTCACTACAATTTCAACTTGATCAAAGTTTACTGTACAAAGTATTAGATACGTGTGCTTGAGATGTGCGTACTTATTATACATCGACATGCTGTATATACATGTACACTGACTCGATCTAATAAAGGCCGTTAAAAACTCAGAAAGATAACACGAAAATTTAATTGCGTCGATTGCGTGTTCTATGCGACCTGCAAAGATTAGTTTGCGACAATTGTGATCACGACAAGAAGCGATAAGAACCGTCGAGTGCGAAGTGCTGCAACGGGATTAGCTTAATACTCCAAAATATTCAATACGGTATCACATTTTATTACAATGCAGTAATATTATGCAGAATATTTTGCATTTTTTTTTTATCATAGATAATAGAATTTAAAATCAAAATTAAATATTGAAGAATTCAAGAAGAATTCGAACAAGAAAGGACGGCTCAAATTCTCGCGAAACGATCGCTCGAGAAACTTGCTAAAAAGAGAAACAAATTACAGTTGGAAGAAAACGCGACGAAACACCTGGAGTGCAAATTTCTATTTATTTTGCTTTTAATCTATGGTAGGCCTAGATTCACTCGCGAGATGAGTCACGCGCGGGTAGGCCGGCTCGCGTGACTCAAGAGAATCGGAAAGAGACTCGGTCCGATAAGTGGATCGTTTGTCTGAAAAAGGAGAGGTCCTTCGGTGAGCACGATAATATACGCGCGTGTCTCTGATTCTGTCCTCCTTCCTCTCTTCCGAGCCATCGCGAGCAACGTGTACGCGACGCAATATAGATCGATTAGGCTTAATCAACGTATAAACAAGCATCCATCCGCCACTCGAGTCGTAATGCGACGCAAACTCATGGTAATCGAAAATGTGTTAAGGCTCTCTCGCGGGCCGACCTTCGATCGAGTGGACGAAGAAGTCGCGATTCACGCGAATCTTCGAAAGGAGCAAACACTCTCGTTTCTGCTGCTCCTTTTTTGCAGCAACCTCTTTACGTTTTCGACTGCTGCGAGGCTGAAACCGGTGGTGGAAAAACGTCGCTCGTGTCATTTAATAAAATCAATTAAGAATCATTCTTGTTGTTTCTTATTAACAAATGTTTTCTTTTTTTTTTTTTAATCAAAATTATGAAACCTAGTTTTTCTCTACGTTTTGCTATTGATAAGATCCTTAAGTACTTTAAATAGGTCTTGTTAAGAATTTTGGTCTAATAATAAGAAGTTTAATTCACAAAGGGATTTAAATTTCCAAAATCTAATTTTTTAAACATGTTATTTCTAAAATGATTGATTCAATATTATCACTTTAAGATATCATAATATTTTTCAAAGTGTGAACTGCATCGAATATTTTACCATGTACTTACTTACGAAATTGAGCCCTCAACGTACGCCACGTCTTTAAAATGCCTGCGAGGGACTAAATTACATTGTTTACGTTTCAACATGTGGTCGCCATTATTTTTCCTTAAATTTTTATCTGATTCACGGATGCTAAAAATAGCCATGTGACTTATAAAACTTACAAAGACGGTTACAAGACCTCGCGAGGCCAGACCGTCAGGCGAACAGGACCAAGAAATGGATGTTACCAGTCGAAGATTATATCTGCAAATTTCTCCTTTTTTTTCTACTTGCCGTCCTTCTACCCGAATCTCAGCGTAATTTGTGACCCGGAAAAAAAACACTTCGTTCCCTGCATCTTTCTCGATTTATTAATAACGTTGCGCTTCGCGCGATGGTTCGGATTATATTCTTCAAGTATCCCGGCGAAACGCGCGAGAACAAAGAAGCCACTGTACGCGAAACTACAGCAGAGGCTCTCAAATAATTTCGTGCTCTCTCTCTCTCTCTCTTTTTCTTAATAAATTTTTTAAAAAATATTGAGCTTCCCTAATCTATACGGCTCTTTAAAAAGAGACTGTTAATCCATTATTTGAAAAAAAGACTGCAAAATTTATAAAATTTCTTTTAACAAGCATTTACGATACAGGTAATATTGAAATTCCTTAGTCGCGATATTTACAGCTTCATCTGAAAAAATTATGATTGTAAAAGACACCATTGCAATCACCTGATGGAAAAATAGCTATGATATTCCAGGATCAATAATGGAAATCTCTTCGAATGATAATGTAAAGAATTTTAACGAGTTTCACACAAGACGTCTGGCTCTCTTCCTCTCCGATATTAATTCGGCAGTAACATTTATGGAATTAGGCATCGCGAGTTCATGATAAGGACGTCATGAATCGGATATTGAGGTTGCACTTCCGGCGGCGGAAGCGAGCGGCGGCGAGGTTTTCCGAGCTTCGGAAAGGCCGACGCGATTGCGGTGAGCATGGTGACTCGATTACGCGAAATTTCGACGCTTTTAACGCTGACAATCCGTATTGTCGCGCGTCAGTCATCCGGCTCTCTTCATGACATTAACACTGTTTTAATACAGTTTAAATCGACGTAGACTCAACAATCTGCAATAACTCGAAACACTTCGCACAAAATTTTTTTATCGCAAAAAGAATTGCCATTTTAGACAATATAAGAAATATTAAGATAAAAAAAATTAATATTAGTGTACTTATGAATAATCGTTTAGAAACGCGTTTGAAATATAATTTGAGTCTTTTTTTTTTTCTTTACTTCTTTCGCTTTATATTATTCACTTCGCATTTAGGAAACAAGCCTGTTTTGATGACGCTTCGACTAAGAAGATAAAAAAAATCACGCCAAATAATTGGCTAAACACGTTTTCATGGTCGAGCATTGTAATCGCATACCACGATCGCTCGGGTAACAAGCGGCGTTGAAGTTAAATCTATTTACCGAGCAGCGTGTCAATTGTACTAGTCCCTTGTGTCGTTTCGCTGTAGTCGCTTTGGTCATTAACCTTGGCAACGTGCATAGTTGTGAGTAGACGTTTATCGCGTAAACATAATTGTGCGTGAGGTAATCGAAACCTTTCAACCGTAACGGAATTATTATCGCACACGCGAACGCTGCCGTTTTAAGCCGGTTAAAAATACAGGAAGACGACATATGGAACAAGATGGTATTTATTAAGGAAATTAAGTTGGGAGATATCGCATGATTCCAGTTTCACCTGGTTCAAATTATAGTAATCGCGTCTCGTCGTCTCGTCTTGCCATCCCGTAATTATAACGTCCCGGATTTATATAACGCGTTGAATACTTTCTTCCGTCCCTTTAAATATTGAAAATACCAACTACAACGCGCGAGTGGAAAAATAAATTCAATATTTAAGCTCGAATCATCCGAAGAGCCTTTCTATCGACCCACATGCACATTTCCGGGGACAGAGATCACTCTCGCGCGCCTCAGGAAGCTCGCGGGAGTAGCATTCGCGCTTATGGGAGCATCGGGGGTTAAATGGCTTGTATAAATGGCTCGCGGTGGTTCAATTTGTCGAGCGCGAGCGCGCGTGTCTTCGAGCGAGCGAGCGCGTGCGTAAAACACAATGGATTCCGCCGTCGTCGTCGTCGTCGTCGTCGCCGGCGAACAACGACGACAAACGTGCTAATGGACGTTGACTTACCGCGTTGGACTTGGGTTTCGACGCGGCCACGTAGGCCAAATATTGAATCACTTTCTTCGTATTCTCGGTTTTGCCGGCGCCAGACTCGCCGGTGCACAAAATCGACTGGTCCTCGCGATCTACGACAGACAGAATACTTGTAGATTATTAAAGAGAGTTTAACTAAATCAGAATATATTTAGATCCTCAGGATATACATAGATCTACTGGGAACTTTGTGGAGTAGTATAAAGAATGAAAAATAAAATATTGTGCACCGTAACACAACAGAATTTCGGAAACTGACAAAATAATTTCGAAAAATCCTGCAAAATAATTATCTGTTAATCATCATTTTTCTTTTCTTAATATACAAGATTAAAATAATTAAAAATTTAACTTTGTATATAAAAACTTAAAAAAATTTCTTATTTATCGTAATTTAAATGTAAATAAAAGACACATCTCGCCGACTTGGAATCCTTTTTTCAAACGTTGGATCTTGATGTGCCGGATAACGACATTAATTCGATGCTATTAGCTAATAAAAATTTCTAATTATGCCGTTACCTTGCAACATGGAACGGTAAGCCGTATCGGTAATGGCAAATACATGTGGTGGCACCTCGTGTCTCTTGATGCCTTTGTACCTTTCCATGATCTTCTCTGTGTATATCGGCAGTCTCTTGTAAGGGTTTACTACGACGCAGAAGAGGCCAGAGTACGTCTGTAACGAGAAAAGATTTCGATTATGATAATACGATTGTGCCAAGCACCGTATTTATAAAATCTATACAAATTGACACAGTTGGGCCAGCTTCTTAAGCGCTTCCCTCGAGAATCGGAGGCCTTATCTCATTCATTAATTAGCGAAGCATAATAGCTCCGTATCTTTATCTCTCGAGCAGGAACATTATCTCCGTTTTATCGGCTAATTATCGAACCGATCGCTTCATTCACTCTTTCGAGAGCTAAATAAGAGCGAAAGCATTCGCTCGCGGACCTCGTCGCCTGACCTAATTGTTTCGGTGAGCATTGTTTCCGCTGACTGATGCGCATTCCAGGAATTCTCTCGCGATAGCGCGAGAGGGAGCTGGAACGGCACGTAAAGCTCGATGGAATGTCCGATCGATGACGTCACGTTCACCATGCGATGCCGGTTCGCGAGAGCGCGAGGTAGAGAGCGAAGTAGCAGAAAGAGGCCGACGTATACTTCTGGTTCGCCGCTCTCCGGCGTCTTCTACCTCCGCGCTCTCCCTTTCTCGCTCGGCCGCGCGTTCTCTCGCACGTTGGCACGTTTTCTCCGCCGCGCCGACACATGCGGGCAGGCCCAACGTTACTGTACAACCGCTGGTCCTGAAACCGAGAGCCTTGACTCTCTCGCGCCTATCCTCGACGAAACGAGCCGTTTCGGCCAGTTGAGTTCGGGCCCGAAAGGTACCGCGACTCCAGATTCCGAGATAAACCGTAAAAATTTGTACGATTTACGGAGAATAGTATATCTGGTTGTCAGATGATTCGCGGTGAGCGAGACGACGAAAATATCTTTTGCACCGGTTGCACACTGAATTTCTTGAGCCTCTTAAGATAAAAAATTTACAGGAATATATTCATATATACACGTTTTATTTGTGGCTACTTTTTCTTTCTCTCTCTCTCTCTCTCTCTCTCTCTCTCTCTCAGCGAAATTATTTATCTTAATCTCTAGAGATTTAAAAGAATATCATACTACCGATTGACAGATATTACTTAAATACAAATTATTATTTTCATCAAATAACATTTAATTCATTAAATTTCATTTAATTCAATTCCTGCCGTTCGTTTACAAAGAAAAATCTGTTGACATTTTTATTTAATCTTCAATTAAAATACAGATAATAAAATGTAATAGATAAAATGTAATAGAGTTATGCAATTAGATTCAATAAAATTCTCAATGTGTTATATATAACATCATTGATATCGTATTGATTTCCTGCTTTAAGATAATTTGACGTATACATTATCATTAGATTATCGTTTGTGGAGTTTTTATAATTTTATGATAAGATAAATCTTATCCACCGGAAGCACATCATTCGACTGAAAAATACATTTAGTTAAATTGCTAACGTCAATCAAAATCATTCAGTTTTACTATCTAGCATCTAGTCTAACGAGCTAAAATAAATTATGATGTGTAAAATGTTTCGCTATTACGATTTGCATAGGCTTAGTAATTAACGATTCAATCCGGCCGGATCGAAAGTGTTTATCGTAACGTGAAGAGCGTTACTCCACTACCACAAGGATATTCGCTAACAAGCGAATAAATCATGTATTTCGCGTATACAACAGACAGACAGACCCCTATGACTAACTAACGAAGGGATGCTTAATCTCTCGAGCGCGATATCGAAACGGAGCAAAGTTATTTAACCTTTTATCAGTGCGAGCAAGTGCATGCAAATGGTTTCCTTTGGGATTGTCTGGTAACTTGTAAAACAATGTTTTTTTAATGTGTTTTCCCAACACGTATTATTTTCCCGTCTCGCATTATCTCTTCTCTGATCGCGACGTACTCTCCCTGTAAAATATTGTAAATTGTACACGGAATATACAACGCCATATGTTTCTCATCTCGTTATTGTACGTACAAGAAAATATACTGTATTGCTATATCAATTTACAGATACGTCTTTTTGATAAAAATGGAAAGGAAATAATAAGCCGATCGTATCAATATATAGCCTTCGCAACGAAGCTACGCGATTCTCTCGTACGCACAGAATGATCGATTTCGACCACTCGTACGCGTATACATTGTACACACATTTTATGCAGAAAGACAGTTCGCACAGCCTACGCGTAGACGTGAATTATCGTTGTTTACGCATAAACGCCCAGCATTGATACCGTTGCAACAGTCGCAAACGATCGCAAACTCGTCGGCGGGAGACAGCGCGGGCGTAGGTGTTAATAAACGTTCCTCTCGCTTTTATCTGCCTTCCATTAAACACTGGCGCGATGACGCACTTTAATTGCGTGAGTCCACTCGAATTATTTACATTGTCAATAGGGCCGCAATCTCAGAGAGATTGTTAGCCACTGCTTACTGGACCCCGGCCCAGGCACGTTCCCGATACAATTAGATTGGGGCCCTGGAATTTTTTCGGCATTACCCATCATCATCATCGTCATCGTCATCATCGTCGTCGTTGTCGACGTTGTCGCCGTTTTCCTGCTTCTCACGTTCGTCGCGCGTATATCCACTTTCAAAGATCGCGACGAATCACCGCCGGTTGCCTCCAGAATTGCCTACAGCGTGATTCACACGCATTCGCTTTCCCCGGTCCGCTCTCGAGGGCTCGCGGCTACTCGCGTCATCCTTCGTGGAAGAAGCCACCCGGAAACCGGTGCCGGGTTTATTTATTCTCTACGGCGCGATTTCCACGTTAATTTACCGCATACTTTCGTAACTTCTCCCATTATGGATACTGGTAAACAGCGATTGCAGTTAGCCGAGGTTTATCGTGTTTCTCTGCCCGATTCTGCCCGCGAGGGCAAACGGAGAAAATAAGCCTGAGCCTCGGTTAATTTTAAATAATGCTTGCAGCCATTCATCTCATGACACAGCACATTGTTTCTTCATAGATCTAGTCGTAGCACGTGTCGGTGCTCCGCAATCTTCTCTGCAATCCGATTGACTAATGAATAAATCAAATAAAATGGATCGATCGCTGGAACTTATTTCGCATTTTTTCCCTTGGATTCGTCATCGTATAAAGATAGCAATAATTCTCCTGTACTTCGATTTGTAAAATTCGTGATGCTTTAGAAATATGTCGTCGTATTTAAAGGGTAAATTATGATGCTTTAAATTCATGATTAAGATTCAAGTGTTGGAAATATTTAATTTCCAACACTTAAATCTTAATCATGTGCACTGAAAAGGAGAATCAAGGAGAATTCAAGAAATTGAGTTGATTCGATAATCTCATTTCTCTACCAGATGTGCATCGTCGAGAAACACACGCTTTGAGGAATCTTAACTAAGGAACGATCGCCTCTCATGTGTCCTCGAAATTCATGATTTTTCTCCTTGGCATCATTACGAAGCGTCACGTTTACGGAATCGTAGTTCAAGCGATTCACCGCATTCGCATAAAATCGCGCGGACCGATCGAGCCTCGATCATATGATGCGACGCGCTTTTCAGATTTCGTCGCAAGCCCGAGCACGGAAATCTTCGTTCCCTTTTTCCAGGCAGGACTGTTCGTTCGGAGGTCCTCGAAAACCGGTCTCGCGGTACTCTCAGGTGTCATCGACCCTGCCCAACATTCCTGTTTATACCTCGCCGACGCGACGTGACGGGTGCCTTCTAAGCAAATCGGCAGCCGGTGCGTTACATCTCACGAAGCCGACATCTTTCACCGCAAGGATATAGCAATCTCCAAATGTACGCGGAGGTATGCTGTCAATAGAATTCGCCGAGTTCGAGGGCACGAATCCGGAATAACCCTTCCGACGGACCCTTTAAGTTTCACGAAAAGTAAACGCACGGCGTTATTCTTTGCAAAACTCAGAAGGTAAAAATCTTTTCTCAAATTATATATGAAAAACGGGTACAAGTATAACGAGTCAGATAATTCAAGAGACTTATAACTCAATTACTCCGAAAAGTAATTACCCCGTGAAAAATAATCCCGAATTCGTCGCGATTCTTCGATGTAAAATAATGAAACAAATTTTCTTACAACGTTTATGATTGCTCAGAATTAAATTTACATAATGACCTCACATATATGGGCTATCTCAAGACGTGCGGTATCTCTTCGTGAATCACCTTCTGCGCCGATCAAACGCAACGATGCGTCACTCCGTAGCGTTTAGTTACACGCGCGCGCGAGCGCGCGTCTCGCCCCTCGTATTTTCTATTATGGGACATCGCTGAACTTTTTTACGGCGCCCCAGGGGGTTTCGTCAGAATTTTCTTTCGTGGCGCCGGCGGTAACGAGCACGAATGCGGGACGACGACCGTAAAAGGCATCAGGACCTGCCGTGACTCCGTTTGCTCCGGCTCTCGGATCGCTCCACCGATCGTCGTCGCGGCTGGGGGCCGCGTCTTTAAGGCACCGGCGCGAGTAAGCGGGTTAAGGACGCTCGTCCTTATAAGGACTCGTCTTTGCCTTTTTGCGCCTGCACCCTGCAAAGCGCGTCCGTCTCCTCTCGCTCGTCTCTTCCTCTCTCGCTCGCGCGCGTTTTTTCTTTTTTTTCGCCTGCGGCTGGCATCTGGGCCGCCTCTCCCTGCATCCGCAACGCGGCGGATCACCCTCGATCGGGACAAGATCGAAAGTCTTGATCCCAAGCACGGCGGCCCGCTCGTTCACTCGCTCGAGACGGCGCGAGAGGCATGCGCGTGATCAAGTGCAATTTGTAACGAACGGTAAAAGCGTGATTGGATGCGGTGTGCTTTATTATTGCGGGTCAAAGTTGCGGCCCGCGAAACAAGATCGTAAACCCCACGACAAACTTGCGAACGCTCGGGGCTACTTTGGGAAATTAGCATAAATTCGCTATTAGCGTGTTTACGACTTTCATCGCGATTTTTCTTCGCCATGACGGATTCTAAGGAATGTTAAATTGACTATTCTCTTTCTCTCTGTTTCTCCGCTTTATGTTATTACGGATTAAAATTACAATCCTCTGCAAACGTTCAGTCATTTGCGAAATTAAATAGAATGCACACGGAAAAAAGAAATTCCGATTAAAAACGGACGAATCAGAAAAATCTTGCAGGCGTGATGAAATATTCTAGTTATTCTAATAGGAATTCTGGTCATCATAAGTTATAAAATATTGAGTTCTATTATAATAACCAGAATATTTGATCACGCCTACAAGATTTTCTGATTCGTCCGTTTTTAACCAGAATTTTTTTTCAGTGTATATTAATATCTATTAACACATGTTCGATTTCCACAATTCTTGTCACTTAGTTTTTTTAAAGAACCATGCATTTATTTATTCTTTTTTTTTTATTATCATTTAAATTAAGAATGCAATAAAATGAGATCGTAACTTTATGATTCTACGATAAAAACACAAGCGTCTAAAGTCACTCTCTAAATTTAGCATCTATGTGTACATGCAGTCTGTCCTTCTCAATTGTTATCGTCGATAGTATTGCCGATTGGATCAAAAAAATACAGATCATCACTAAAAGTAGCTGGCTGACCGAGATGAGAATCGCGATACCACGTGAAAATGAAGCCGATTTCTCGTTGCGCAATTTAAAGAGCGCATTACGTTTATAACCAGTCTTTAAAAGGACGAAAACCCGCGACACCGCACCTCCCTGCAGCCACTCTCTAAAAATGGTACCGTCGCGTAATGCTGTAATGATTCCAAATACAGGAATGCAAGAATATACTTTGCTAAAGCCGGCTCTAGGTAACTGGCATTCAACGTGTCGAGCGCTCGACGCGTACAGCCGTGTCAGCCCGCGCTCACACGAGAAATGAGAATGTCACATTACAATTTCGACACATTGTCGCATCGCACATACATCATGTCGTCGCTCGGGGGGAGGCGACAATTGTATCGCTTCGGCGAATATTTATCGAGTGAATGCCTCCAAGTCGGCCGCAGACGGTGCCTTCGCTCGCCAAATATTCGCCGCAACTCCCGAGGGCATTTGCGTGACTAATTTTAAATGTGCCACCGAACGCGACACGTTCACTCGGCAAATATTTATCAATGAGATACAGGTATTATCGCGAACGAGGTGATATACGAGGCGCTATTGCCCTTTTACACGACGATATTGCCGCAATTTTCTGCGACGTTGCAATAAAACTCGCCGGATAAAAGACGACATATATTTTATTCTGCCGAATAATGCAGAAGCGAACGTATCGCATGTTATATTACATTGACAATTGGCATTACGTCATGACGTATCGCGACCACGCGATATTTATCTTGCTTCGGCAAATAATTGGCCGGCGAGCGGTTTGCTCAGCGTTGTTTGAAACGCGCTTAAAAGCCGTGTCGTATTACATAGATTGCGATTGCATAGCGATTGCGTATCGGGGATCGATACTCGGCCAATGAAGACGGGAATGAAGATGAAGCGAACGATGATTGAGACTGAAGATTCATATTTTTTTTTTTACTTTGAGGCCTATTAGTCTACAGTTATTACGATCGTAACATGAAACGCCAATGTAATAAAACCTAAATCTATGATTATATATCTTTCACTAAAACCTCATACGATCTTTTCAAATAAATGTTTAATTTAATTGTATCTGTATAAAAAAAATCTTGGACATTAAAATGCATTATGTAAATTTTAATATAACTTCAGAATGTTTTCTTATATTTTTAGAAATTTATTTTGTAGTGTAAATGTATATTATAATGACGATGTATTAAATTACTGTACATTATAAAAACTAATTTATATATTAAATTACTTTAAATTAAATAACATTAAATTGTATATTGGATAAATAGTTAAAATTTAATGTAAGTGCATAAAAATTCTAAAAATCTAGAAAAAAGTTGAAAGAGATTCATATATAGACACATACGACACGCATGCAACGACTAATTTTGTGATTGTAAGAAGCACCGAGTAAAAATAAAGTAAAGAAGTAAAGTAAATCACGCGGTCGGTAGTTGTCGAGCCGTTACAGTCCAGATACAACCCATATACGGTATGCATGGACAAAATCAATCGGATTCGCACCATATACGGACAGGGATAACGATGTATATACGCAAGCGTTGCGTAACAGCGGCGTTCTTTACGGCGTTACCTCCTGGCAACAGAATTACGAAAAACTGCTGACGAGAACGGGTTGCCTCTTGACCTTACGAAAAATCGCACCGCCGGCCGTTCGCGGTGCTTTCGGAGATAAGCAACACCGTCAAATTGCGACACGAATGTAGAATGCAGGCGACAGGTGCAGGTAAGAAATGCAGAAATACGATATATAATATCACGTCACTATTCGCGTTGTGTGACTATGATTTCGAATGGCATGTTGAATAACTTGATAACTAAATCAAATGTCTCTAAATTATAAAATACAATAAGTTATATGTAACAAATACAATTTGTACATTTAAATACCAATTATATTGTCCCTCTTATGCCAAAATCATGAATGTGCAAGTTTTTTTGGCATACAGTTAGGAATATAAAGAGACATTCATTCTACTTCGCTCGAAAATTTGCACATTCATGGTTTTGACATAAAAAGGAAGATGTATACATGGCCTTTTAGTTCTCCCAATTTTGCTTTTGTTTATAACAGATTTTTTTTTCATCAAATTAAATTTGAAATTTCTAAAGGCACATTATTATACCTGTCCTTGAAATTTATGACTATTCTTGTAACCAGAAAATTTAATTTTTTTCTTTTCATAATCTTCAGCCAACCTTTTCACTCATTATAAAGATAAAATCATTTAATATCCTATAGAGGAACGTTACAGCAAGATGGATTTTAACAACGCCGATAATTAACGACAACAGGCGTTAAACAACGCTTAATACTTCCGTTTATTCATTTTTACGCATCGCCGTACTCTCGCGCCGACGGTACATTTATATCTCGAAAGCGAATGTCGTAATGATCGCACGTCGATCACGCCGGTCGAGCGGCGGCCCTGAGACGGCCGAGGCGAGAATTCCGCGTGAATTCCGGAATGTTTCTGCTCGCGCGGTATCTCCGCGCGCGCGGCGTGTAAGAGAAATTCCGCATGCGGTTACTACACACATTGCGAATACTAAATGCGCATACTAATCGGACTAATGCCGCGAGGCGGAGACCTCGCGTGGCCGTGCAACCTTCTCGTTGCAGTGCTACGAATTCTAGTTCCGAGAAGCCGGTTAAAAGCAAGCAGAACGTCCACCGGAGCCTTCCTCATCTGTCGTCGGTTGCTATCGGGCGAATATCAGGCAAAATGTAATATTAAACGAAGGCAGCAGCATCTCTGAAGTACGAATCACTTCTTACTGCATTATTTTTCAAATAACTAATAATTTGATTAATCTGAAATTAACGTTTTCACGAAAATGGCGAAACAGTTAATAATTTTTCAATAATTAGCGACTGCAGAAAGGAGACTTCTGGCGAATTAAGTTTTAGGAGAGAAAGTACATAACAAAATCATATTTCATTCCATTTCAAGTAGACAGTTTGATTTATGACTCGGTTACAAAGATATAAAATGAAAGCGGAGAGATTGGCGAATCAATGATGGTCTTCCTCGTGATTGTAATGATTAACACGAAAGACTTCGCAGGGAAGTATAAGTCGAGAAAATGACACAAAAGAAAGGTATCTGTACAATGTAACCTTTCAAGATTGGAAAGATACATTCAATCTACATACTATTTGACGAGACGAGTAAAAGTAATTGGTATTTGTGTAAAATTGAAACAAAAAAAAAACGATGAATTTTATTATATAATTTCCATCGAAAGTGAATTTATTACTCGATTTTAAATTTTAATTGAGGGGATTCGCCGATTCGCCGACAGACAACAAATTCGCAGATTTCGGTAAGCCACATTTCGCCAAGGTGACTCTGTTAAACCGCTAAGATGGCGTCTCAAGATCGGCCTTCCAACGAATATCCCAACCTTCCTCTCCCTTTGCCCGTATTCTCTGTCACTTTATCTCTCTCTCTCTCTCGCGCTGTCGCTTTCTTACCTTCTCCTCGGACACCGTCATCGGACTCCGTCTACCTTCGGAGTCGCGTTTACCGAATCAGTCACGCGTGAGTCACGACGAGCATCGACTCTCATTCTATGAGTCTAGGTTGAAGGAAAAAAGAATCAACGAGAAAGAAAGAGCGATTATATATTATTGTTCAAGCCTCAAGTCGTCACGTTGCTCGTATCAAGTTGCGTCGACGTTGCAAAATAAATGATCAAAAATTTCAATTTGTTAGCAAAAATAAGCAAAATAATTCACTGCTCTATCGTGATTTTCAATAAATTACATCAAGAATCTAATTCGCATCTTTAAGTTAGCGTCGGTGATTCTTTCGGAGCAAACGGCGCGTCTCATTCGCCGACTCCGATTTAGCACGGTCTGATACATCTGGGATAGAAAACAATCGCAACATTTCAATGGTACGAGTACCGAGCAGACAGTTTTAGATCGCAATTTTATCCGCTGCACCGTGCAGTTTTCCCCTGACGCGATAGCGCCTGTAACATCAACGAACGTCACCGAATGTCGGCGATACCGATTGAAATTCTGAGCATCTCTTGTCCAAACAACATACGCTCGCGTGACCCGGCGAGAGAGTTATGACGAAGCCCGTATGGAATTTCTGACGCAAATTTCAGGCAAATCCCTAACACATCCGGCCGGTTATGGCACGACAAATTCATTAAGAGCTAGCGAGATGACCTAAACACGCGCTTCTCAAGAGGATCGTAAAAACTTTTGCCTTTGCGATCGCATCTAGACCCGTTCTGGCCCCTGTAAACTATATGACATCATTTTTCGACACGCTAAATCATATACAGGATGTTTGATAAGGTATTTCCTTTGAACCAAAGACATTAAATGCGTCGATTATTTTCGGGTTGTTTTATAGTGTGCTTAATATCTGAGTAATAAAAGCGTTGATTGCAGTCGACTTTTCATTTTAAGAACAAAGACATTCGTCTGTCATCTAGCCGGCAAAGATGCCTCTTTTAATGCGGCATATAAAGTTACAAGTTACATCGTTCGGCGCGTGTGAGAACAGCTGCACGATTCGCTATCTTATCGAATGCGACTATCGTCGAATACTTTCTTGGCGGCAAGGAGAAAACATGAAAATTGTGTATCAGGTACGGTAGTATCAGGAAGAGAAATCAGACGACAGGAAAACATTGTGGGAGCGTAATATTTTTTTTCACTTAAACAATCAATATTTGTTCAATATTTGTTCCACGTAAACCTATTCTTTAAGATCCAAGAAAATCTTATCGTTATAAGTCTAACATACTTTATCTAAAGGAAGTACAAGCAAAAGCTCCATTTAGATAAGTTTCATTACGTTACAGATGTTTTTCAATGATTTCAATTTTATGTAGTTTAAGGAACGTATGAATACATGATTTTTTCATGCATACAACTATAAGCAAAACTATTTACTCGTGTGTCACTCAATAAGAATTTTGTTTGTCCTAAAATGTATGCTAAAATATATTTCTAATTTATCTAAAAATAAGTCGGAATTTTATCCATTCTACGAAGGATTTTTTTAAATATCTCTTTCTTAAATATTTCATTCATATGCCAATGTAAATGATTCAAGAACTATTGCGAGCTAATATCCGTGACACATCATATACATCCAAAAATGTGTATAATAGCTGTCTGTAATAATTATTCCTACAAGATTGCGACGTATTCTTCATTCTTTCTGACATCTCAAATATGGTCTTCTGCCAATGTTTGGGGTGTTAGTGACAATATTTGAAATTCAAAGGAATGGCGTTTCCAGGCGGCGGAAAGGCCAACACCTGCTTCCAAGTACAGGATCAAAGTCGAGGAGCGTAATCAGCGTTCAAAATGTAGTCAAAATCGGCGTGAGTCACACGCTCGTCGCCGAGTAAGGTGGGGCGAGAGGTTCTTATCATTCGGCGATAAGCGAAAACGTCAAGGAAAACGCGGTGCCGGTGCACGTACTCGTATCCTAACACACAGGCGAGACACGTCGACTTGTGGAATCGGTGACCACCGGCACCGCCCATGTCCTTCTTTTTTCATCGTGGTCTCTCCCTCTCCCCCCCTCCCCCCCCGGAATACCTGACCGTGCGAATTTCGTCCTTGACCATAGGACCGGGTCTCCTTTCAGAAACTGAATATCCCGGGGAATATTCACCGCATTCGCTTCGTGCTTATCGCGAGGGAAAAGGAGCCGAGCGGCAAAAACCTAGGAAATTCATTCCATTCTCTCATCCGAAACTTATAGGTCGCGTCTAATAATTGCGTACGTGAGAGTATCTAACGATGAAAACCCCGTGGGCGCCTTTTGCTCGAGATATTAATTAACTCTCGGACCCCGGTGCTCAAGACCTGCGGCGCAGGTATGTGAGACGAGCGTTTTTACTTCCCACACACCGCAATTATCTCTTGCAAAACAACTTTCTTCACGGTATTTTTATACCGTGATAGTTCGTTACCTTATCTTACACTTTACATCACAACTTTTATGCACGGTTTTCCTTAATGAAATCCGATATCGACATCGCGAAATACGATATGCTCCAGAGATGTGTTTGCAGGACAAGATTAACTTTATATTTTAATAATATATTTTGTGTGTGTGAAAAAAAAAATATATAAAAATATGATGATAATTAAAAAAGCGAAAAAAATATTCGGGATAATTTGCTCCAATTTAGCAATTAAATTTGTGATTAGGCAAAAAATGTAAGCAGGTATTTAAATTGCGAGCACGCGATCGAATCGCCTTTTGCCGATCGAATTCATTCGCGTCGCACGCATTTTTCTCTCCACCTCTCTCTTTTACTCGCCCGTCTCCCGTCTCACCTTCGGTCCGCCGACATTTCCGATATATCTCGCGCGCGCGGATTAATTCCAGACGAGGACGAGCAAGAGCCGTACTGAACCCCGAGAGCTATCTTTAGTCCGCCTTACGAGCGAAAGAGAGTCGTATGGTCTCTCGCGCGTTGGTCGGAATAAGACAGCGACTGATTTCTCGAACGACGCGAGCGCTATTTTTCAAAATGTGCCCGACGGCCAGCCAGACCGAATTGATAATCGACAAAAAGAATGCAATTATGCGAGAATATAAATGACGCCGGATTTTCCTTTCAATAAATTCTCTCCGCGGTCACCATCAATCCACGTTTCAACATCACGCGCAATCGCGACGGAGAAACATATTTTTCCGATCGGACAAACGGGGCGGATAATGAACCCAGAAAATTCCAAACGCAGATATACGGTGATTAAGATATACGGTGCTGTCTGAAACACGCATACATTTTACGGTAGAAAGACTCGTGGCCGATCTTACGTATCGATTATTGCTTAATAAGAGTAAAAAGTATCGATATTTTTCTTCGGAATCCCGATTTTTGCCAATCCAGCGTTTGCCGTCTATCGTTCGCACTTTATCTTGGTGTTAAAATAATCAATTTGTCATAAAAATAAATTCGCCCATCCCCACCGAATATCCAAATATCTTATCTGAATATATCGAGAGATTGCAGGAATCAATATCGCTTGCACTCGCAAAAGAGACATAAGGCACAGTTATGATTAATTTTTACTTCAACAATTTGGTGTTAAAACGACCAGTATATCTCTCTCGGATACGGAGAAACGAATGTTTCGGCATGGAAATTTCCTCTCTTCCACCGGCGAGCGACGGGTGCGATATAGCGTTCCACTTTCCGAGTTATTGATTTACTTATCCCGTTCATCTCTGGTTAACGCAAAAAGCGAAAGACCTCATAACTCGAAATGCACAAACCGTGTTTTTCCACGCGACAATGTCTGACTCGAGCAACGAGCGAGGAATACCGTTGTTTTTGCACCGCCCCGCCGGTCCGTAAATATTTTAAAGCTGTCGCTTCGCGAGTTCGGCCATCGTCGAAAATTCCACGTAAATTTCGCGGGGGCGATTAATTTTCACGGCGACGCGCACGGCCGCCGAATTAATAATGCCAACGCAAATTCGAAGCCGAGCTCGCGCGGACGCGCGGTGAGTCAGCGGTGCCTCGCGCTACGGCAAACATATTAATTCCGCAACGCCCCGAAGAGAAGGAATTTCCAACGTTCCTTGAAAAGAAAGAAAATTTCAGAGTCAGTCACGATTAGATCGCCGCTAATTGCGTTCAACTTACTTTTTTTCCTAACAACACCAAATAATCGTGGCCCTTGATTTTCTCAAAATTTTCTTATCTGTCTGTATTTCATCTGTACTACGATTTTGGAGAATATAAAAATTTGAGAACGAATAGAGAATGCTCTTCTCGGAAATGCACTGTTAAAGAATCAAGTTTAAACAAATTCCATGAATTAATATAAAGATTAATGATATCTGATTATTTTTAATTATCATGTATATCGAAATAATTATTTCAACGCGCAACATGTAATTAACATGTTGTTATTTAATTCCACCGTTTGAGTTAATTACAACATGTTAAATAGGAAATAGCGGCAACTTAAAAACGACTCGGATCGAACATAATTTGACATTATGAATTTAACAGTATAATTCCAAGGTACAAGTAACATTTAAAAGCAATTATTTCATTTTTCAAACGTCAGTTTACTCCAATCGTATATACTCCAATAGTTTGACTTAAGTCTAGAGATTTTTCTCCAGATTCTGGTTTTGGCGAAAGTGCGAAGGAACATTTTAAACGATGCTAAAGTTAACCGACATTGGAGGAACCGGCCCTAGGGGAAGGGCCGGCACGCATCTGGCACTTGCACCTGCATCGCGATGGCTTTCCACGAGTGACCGTCGCCCGAACATTACTTCTTAATACCGTGAAAGAACAAAAGAGTGAGAAAGAGGCTGCGGATTATTCGCAATGAAATTCAAATGGAAAAAAAAAAAAAAACCGGGTCGTTCGTTCTATGAACGTTGAGAACGACATGTCAAGTCGTTAAGAGCGAAATTTATTTCCCCGCGTCTCTCTCACGTTCCCTTCCTCGAAAAGAATGGCAAAACAAATTCCGCCGTATTTTCCCGGAGTTATTCCCGATCTGCGATAAGCCTGGAGCTTTAACGCTCTATCGCGTCTAGGATCTCTCGTGGCGCACGCTTCCAGTTTCATGCTCGAGTTGCCGAGTTTCGAGCCCGCCGACAAACTCGGACTTCTTGGAACGCGAGACCCGGTGGCGAATCAATCCGCAGCGCGGACCGAGAAGGAAAATTGGGTTAGCGGCGAGAGCGTAAGGTCGTCGGGGCTCCGGCTAGAAAGAGAAAGAGAGAGAGAGAGAGAAAAAGAAAGAAAGAAGCGAGATTTAAATACCACTTGAAAGCGAACGGAAGAAGAGTGCAGCTTAATCGTGCGCACCGGGAGGCGGGCGAGGCAGGCGCAGTGCCAGGAAACAAGAGGAGATCGACGTTAAGGATAAGATAAAGGGCGTCACACTCACGTAAATGAGGCCGGAGTAGTATCGGTCCTTGAGGTTATGCAGCACGGAGGCCTCGTTGAGGCAGGTAAGCTCCGCCATGTCCTCGACCTTGTCGAACTTGGGCGGATTCATCTTCTGGATGTCGTCCTTGGCGACGAGCACGCGCTTGCCGGTCTCGGCGATCTCCACCTCGACCTCGTCGCCGCGCTCGCCCTTGATGCCGGCGGCGACGAAGCCCTGCGTCTCGTGCGGCACCCACACCAGCTTCTTCTGCGTCCATTCCGCCTGGGTGGCCGGGTCGTTGAAGCTGTTCCTGTCCACCGACAAGATACGTAGCTCCGGATCCGACCGGTCTACCCTCGAGTCCACGTCCGCCATCTTTGTTTAGCGAGCGCGCAACACACGACGCGGCAAAGCTGCTGCTGCTGCTGCGGCTACGGACCTGCCCCTTGTGCGCGTACTTTCTCTCGTTCCCTTGCACACCCGCGAGCGCGCGCGCGCACACACACCACACACACACACGCACGCACACCCGTTAGCCGTTACCTCGTTCCCTTAGGAGCGCGCGCGCGCACGGTCCACGACTAGCCGCGCGGCGCACTTGCGTATCGTACTCGCGCGTACGCGACACGGATCGACTTGGAGTCGGGCCTGACGGCGGCGGCAACGACGACGACGACGACGACGACGGTTGCCGCTACTAGTTGTCGCCACGATGCGCGACCAACGACGAGTGCGCGACGGCGGCACCGACTCCACCGTCACTATCACACTGTTACAACTACACCACTACCACCACCACCACCGCCACTACCACTGCCGCGACACCGACGGCCAGGACTCGCCCTCCGCGCTTTCGAAAACGTTGTCGCGCCGGCGACGGGGGACGACGCACGTGTGTGACGACGGAATCGCGGCCGAATTACGCGGGCCTCGCGTTCCTTCCCTCTCGCAGAGACTGGCGCTCTCTCTTTCTCTATCTCTCCTTCTCCCGCTTTTGCACACTCCTTCTCAACTCACGCCTCTCGACCGCGCCGATCGCAACTGCCGCCGATGCCATGGAGCGTGACCGCCCGCGGCATCGCGCCACATTCGACTCTCGACCCTCACACACTCGTCGTCTCGATTGTCTCGCTTGCGCCAATCCGCGCCGTTCCCCCGCACTCGAACGACTTCACTAGATCCTAGGGACGCGCGGCGCTCGCGCGCCAAGATTCTGGTTGAATTCTAGGGACTCTAGTTGAATCAAACTCGCGACTCATCGAGAGATCGATTCGAGTTTGAGAGGATCGATTGTCCGCGCAACTTTTCCTTTTAATATTTATTTCCACCAATAATTAACTTTGGTCTCTTTACGATTAATTGAATCTTTATCTTTTTCTAGTTCTAAAAATTGAAAGAGATAAAAAGTAAGTTATCGAGACTAAAGTTGTTCTGAATTGATAGAAATATTAAAGAGAACATGTCCAAATAGCATAGATGATTGTTATGAATTCAAAAAGAATTCATTTTTTTAAATTCTTTATAAAACTTATTTATTATAAATAATCAAATAAATTAAAACTAAAAAATTCTATCAAAAAGGATTCATAAAAGAGTGTAAAAAAGAATACCTTTATATGAAAAAGGAATTGGTAACATAAAAATTAATTATTTTTTATTTTTTAAAAATACTTTTAAAATAGAAATGGGACGAAGAGAATTTATTTTTTATAATTTAAAACAAAATTTTTTTTGTATTCTTTGTGCTAAGTAATTCGGAGATAAAAGATTTTAATAATGTGATTTCTAAAACAAGTGACGATATGTGCGAATATCTACTAAAATGTAACGAATTACGTAATGCCAAATTGATCTATAAATGCAGCCTCGTGTCTTTTAACCTACAGTCAACGCAATCGTATTATCTAACAGTGCTTCGTAATCTATATTTTTATTATTTATATTGCTTGCATGCTAATGTTAACTGCAAGAAGATAACGTATCGCTGTAATGATTCTATCGTTTCAATTATCTTGAGTAATCAGCATCAAGTGTTGCACAATTCCATTTATATCTAATGTTACACAATTCCACGTGTTTTCAAATTTAGAAATTTCAAGTTTCCATGCCACAAAATGTCACATATTAATTGTTAACCATGTATTCCATTTAATATAGCAAACGTAAAGTGTTTTGAAATTTTAGAACAAGTCAGCTGTTTGTTCAAATCGGTGTTGCAATTTTTAGAATAAAGGCTAAATTCTTTTACTTTTTTTTTTGTCTTTTTTCATGCGACTTTGTCGAAAATTTAAAAATTAACTTTCACCATGCTCCGAACATTAATAATTTTATCGCCCTTGCATCTACAAAATACACATTGTATCTCTTACAATTTTTCTTTTATCCTTTTATTAATGTTCCATGACATTGTAAAGGCATGTAAATAATTTTAGGCCCAATTCCACAAGTTACTTTAATCAAAATTTAGCTAATAATATCCAATAGAAGAGTGTTTTATATAAAATGAACTCTTCTGTTAGATATTATATTAATTAAATTCGGTTAAAGTAAATTGTGGAATCGGGTTTTAAACTTGTTTTTCCGGTTACACTGTGACATTGTATCTGTGTTTAGATCCCGGATAATAAAACGCGAAATCACACTGGTCAGCGCTTACTATCGCAGAACTCACTGAAGCAAACTCAGTTGACTTGTATACGTCAATAAGTACACGTCGGCTAGCAGGATGTCTTACGGCGGAATAAATCAGAATATTAACGATTACGCGAGGGAAAAGAATGTAAGTGGAGAAAGGACAATGTCTTACTTTTTTCAATTTTGTCTGTTCAATTCTCATTGATCGTAGTAAAATTAAACGGTGGTGCAAATTCACTCAATTCATTATAAATCATTGTACCATATATAATTTTAGTAATAACGTATACATGCATATTATTAATTAATTATGCCACTTTTATCGGTTTGATACTCACAAAGTACAGTGTGCCTGAAAAAAATCTGCTTCTTTCGAAACATTTCTGGAGACAGAAAGACGGTGAAGTTTCAATAAAATTCGAGTTGTGTTTCACGGAGTCGTTCTAAATGAGTTAAATGTATGATTGCCAGGCTGTTATCGTTGATCTACGAAGCGATACGCTCACGAAGCCGACCGCGGCGATGAGGAAAGCTATGTTTGAGGCGGAAGTAGGGGATGACGTCTACGAGGAAGATCCTACGGTAAAAGGTAAAAAAAATTCGATTTTAAATAAAAAACCGTACGAAATGTCTAATAAATACATTGTGAAATAAAAATGAATATTCTTTTCATATCTTTCATATCTTCATTTTGTTTTTCCTCAAAATTAAAGCAATCAATTTTACTTTCTTATAAGAAATTATTTTGTTATTCAATTACGATTTGTTGAATAATGTATCCTACATACAGCACAAAATTTTAACAATTTCTCTTTATTCATTCTTATATTTATTAGCTTATTGTTTAACTTTTTGTAGAATTAGAAAAAAAGACTGCGAAGTTACTTGGAAAGGAAGATGCGCTTTTTCTCATCTCCGGTACGATGGGAAACTTAATCGCCGGTAAGCCCTTAGAGACGATGTACGTCTCGCGTTTTCTTTTGAAATCGAAGTGTTAAAAAAAGAAATTTATTTTCTTTCATTTAATTAATTATGACAGTTATGAGGAAGTATCTCTTAATATTATAATTAAAAAATTTATCTCTTTGGGATTTTAAATGAAATTTATCACATTAAAAAATAAAAATTGTTTCCTTAATTTTTTTCAAACTCACTTTGTTTAAAGGAAATTTTATGCTATCCCTTCTCCCCTTTTAGTTATGAATCATTGCGATGTACGTGGCAGCGAGCTGTATTGTGGAAACCAATCACACGTGTTTTGTCATGAACAAGCTGGTGCGGCGCAAATAGCTGGTGTAGGTGTTTATGCTCTACCTAATAACGATGATGGCACGTTTGATCTAAAGAGTCTCGAAAATGCGATGCACGACAAAATGAATGTTCATGAACCGATCTCAAAGTTGGTCATAGTGGAGAATACATTTAATGGAATAGTCGTTCCTCAGTCATGGATCAATAAGTTGTTGGTAGTGGCGAGAAAGTATAATCTTAAGATGCATTTGGATGGGGCGCGATTGTGGAATGCCTCGGTCGCGTCTAAGATCTCGGCGAAGGATCTAGCCGCCCCGTTCGACTCGGTCACCTTTTGCTTGAGCAAAGGATTGGGCGCTCCCGTAGGAGCTGTGCTCTGCGGAAGCAAGAGTTTCATCTTTAACGCGCGAAGAAGGCGGAAGGCACTGGGAGGTGCTATGAGACAAGTCGGAGTGATCGCCGCGGCTGGACTCATCGCTCTGGAACAGACAGTGCCACGATTAGTAGAGGATCACAGAAAAGCATTGATGATCGCGGAGGCAATTAGTCAATTGAATTCCAAGATATTCAGTGTAAATCTAAAAAGTGTACATACCAACATGATATTCGTGACCGTGAATACCGACAGCGGTATTTCCGCCGAGACTCTTTTGAAGAGGCTCCACCAAGTAAATGATACTTTTGAAGACGACAAGATTATAATCAGATGCTTGGCTCTCACAGAAAGATTACTCAGATTGGTTGTTCATTATGATATCGATGATTCGATGGTGACTGCTGCTATTCGCAAATTAAGATACGTTATCAAGCAATTGGATCCCCAAGTAAAAATTTGAATGTGTTCTCGAAATTCTTTAAAAATGATAAATTAAGAAATAGCGTATCAATAATATTCCTGTTATATGTAAAATTGTAACTACAATAATCTTAATGCAATATTATTCGATCCTACGAGGAGCTTTACAATTTTATGTGCTTCCAAATACAAATTTGAAATCTTCATGCTACAAAATGTTACTTATGCTATAATGCTAATTATGTATTTTATTTAATATAACGGATGTAAAATATTTTAAATAAATAAGTCAACTGTTAATCCAAATCAGTGCCGCAAACTTTAAAGCAAAGGCTGAATGCTTTCATTATTTTTTATTGTCTTTTCATGCTACCTTATCGAAGATATAAAAAAAAAACAATTTTTACAATGCTCCGTAAATTGTTAATAATTTTGTCGCAGTCTTCTCCACAAAATACACATTATTGTATATTATTTCTCTTACAATTTTCCTTTTATCTCTCCATCAATGTTTACTAACACTATAAGGACATGTAAACCATTAGTTTGAAGGTCTTTGTGCTATTTGTATTGTACATACTTATGCGAAGGAAAGGAATGTAAGTGAGGAAGGAACGATGTCTCGCTCTTTTCGATTTCGTCCGTTCTCATTGATCGTAATAAAATTAAACGCGAATTCATTCAATTCATCTCTAGTAGTATAATAATTGTTGATTTTGGTTTATAAAAATTATATATTATAATGTTACTGTCCGCTAAAAGTTATAATTTTTGTTAACGTATGTCTTAAAAAATCTTTTTGTTTAGATGTTGTAATGCACTTACCCTCGTAGAACAATTTTATCTCATTACCATTACCATATGCTCAGAATATGTCATCGAAGTACCAGGATTTGCCATTTAGTTAATGGAAGCGCTTTTCATGTTAATTACAGCGTGCAAAGAGCATCCGTCAGTTCGTGGCCGGTATTCCCATGTATGTATATATGTATAGTCAAAGCACCATGTGTATCAGTTTTATCACGCGTGATCACTGCTCTCGAAACATCTTCGACGGTTCAGCTTGCTCGTGATCAATTTCTAGACGTTTGGTTTACAATGAACAATCAATTTCGAATAAACTAAAACAAAATCCTATTAAAAAGGATTCCATAAAAGAGTGTAAAAAAGAATACCTTTATATGAAAAGGGGCTCGGAATTGGTAACATAAAAATGAATTTTTTTCCTTTTTAAAAATAATTTTAAAATATGAGAAATGGGACGGAAAAAGAATTTATATAATTTCATAATTTAAAAAGAATTTTTTGGGGGATTCTTTGTGTAAAGTAATTCGGAGATAAAAGATTTTAATAATGTGATTTCTAAAACAAAAATGACGATATGAATATCTAAAATGTAACGAATTACGTAATGCCAAGTTGATCTATAAATGCAGTCTCGTGCATTTTAACCTATAATCAACACGTATGCCGCAAAATGTCACATATTAATTGTTAATCATGTATTTCATTTAGGCTGCGGACCACTTGACGCTACAAATGCTTCGAAGCATTTTTTCCCTCTCTTTTTAATAAAGATAGAAAGAGAGGAAGAACGCTTTGAAACATTTGAAGCGTCAAGTGGATCGCAGCCTTAACATAGCAAACGTAAAGTATTTTGAGATTTTAGAACAAGTCAGCTGTTTGTTCAAATCGGTGTTGCAATTTTTAGAATAAAAGCTAAATTCTTTTACTTTTTTTTGCAATGTATTATCTAACAGTGCTTCGCTATCTATATCTTCATTATTTATATTGCTTGCATGCCAATGTTAACTGCAAGAAGATAACGTATCGCTGTAATGATTCGTTTCAATTATCTTGAGTAATCGGCATCAAGTGTTGCACAATTCCATGTGTTTTCAAATACAAATTTAAAGTTTTCATGCCACAAAATGTCACATATTAATTGTTAATCATGTATTCCATTTAATCTAGCAAACGTAAAGTATTTTGAGATTTTAGAACAAGTCAGCTATTTATTCAAATCGGTCCTGCAAATTTTAGAATAAAGGCTGAATTCTTTTACTTTTTTTGCCTTTTTTCATGCGAAAATTTAAAAATTAACTCTCACAATGCTCCGAACATTAATAATTTTACCGCTCTTGCATCTACAAAATACACATTGTATCTCTTACAATATTTTTTTTTATCCTTTTATTAATATTCCATGACATTGTAAAGGCATGTAAACAGTTAGATTTAGGCCGAATTCCACAACTTACTTTAATCGAAATTTAGCTAATAATATCCAATAGAAAAGTGTTTTATATGAACTCTTCTATTAGATATTATATTAATTTATATTAATTATATATTAATATTATATTAAAATGAACTCTTCTATTAAATATTATATTAATTAAATTCGGTTAAAGTAAATTGTAGAATCGGGGTTTAAACTTTCTTTTCCGCTTACACTGTGACATCGTAAACTGTGTTTAGATCAGCTGACAGTCCGTGGCCTGTATTCCCATGTATATGTAGTCAAAGCAGCATGTGTATCAGTTATCACGCGTGATCACTGTTCTCGAAACATCTTCGACAGTTCGGCTTGCGCGAGATCAATTTCTAGATCCCAGATAATAAAACGCGAAGTCACACTCGTCAGCGTTTATTATCGCAGAAATCACTGAAGCAAACTCAGTTCATTTATATACGTCAATCAGTACACGTCGATTACGGCTAGCAGGATGTCCTACGGCGGAGTAAACCAGAGTATTAACGATTACGCGAGGGAAAAGAATGTAAGTGGAGAAAGAACAATGTCTTGCTTTTTTTAATTTTGTCTGTTCAATTCTCATTGATCGTAATAAAATTAAACGGCGGTGCAAATTCACTCAATTCATTATAAATCACTGTACCGTATATCATTTTAACAATAATAGTATACATGCATGTTATTAATTAATTATGCCACCTTTATCTGTTTGATACTCACAAAGTACAGTGTGTGCCTGAAAAAAATCTGCGTCTTTTGAAACATTTCTGGAGACAGAAAGACGGTGAAGTTTCAATAAAAATCGAGTTGTGTTTCACGGGGATCGTTCTAAATGAATTAAATGTATGATTGCCAGGCTGTTATCGTTGATCTACGAAGCGATACGCTCACGAAGCCGACCGCGGCGATGAGGAAAGCTATGTTTGAGGCGGAAGTAGGGGATGACGTCTACGAGGAAGATCCTACGGTAAAAGGTAAAAAAAATTCGATTTTAAATAAAAAACCGTACGAAATATCTAATAAATACATTGTGAAATAAAAATGATTATTTTCATATCTAAAATTTTTTTTCTTCAAAATTAAAGTAATCAATTTTAATTTCTTATAAAAAATTATCTTGTTATTAAATTACGATTTGTTGAATAATGTGTCCTACACGGAGCACAAAATTTTAACAATTTCTCTTTATTCACTCTTATATTTATTAGCTGATTGTCTAAATTTTTGTAGAATTAGAAAAAACGGCTGCGGAGTTACTTGGAAAGGAAGATGCGCTTTTTGTTACCACCGGTACGATGGGAAACTTGATCGCCGGTAAGCCCTTAGAGATGATGTACGTCTCGCGTTTTCTTTTGAAATCGAAATGTTAAAAAACGAAATTTATTTTCTTTCATTTAATTAATTATGACAGTTATGAGGAAGTATCTCTTAATATTATAATTAAAAAATTAATCTCTTTGGGATTTTAAATGAAATTTATCACATTAAAAAAATGAAAATTTTCTCAATTTTTTAAAAACTCACTTCGCTTAAACAAAATTTTATGCTATCCCTTCTGCCCTTTTAGTTATGAATCACTGCGATGTACGTGGCAGCGAGCTGTATTGTGGAAACCAGTCACATCTGTTTTGTCATGAACAAGCTGGTCCGGCGCAAATAGCTGGTGTAGGCGTTTATCCCCTATCTAATAACGATGATGGCACGTTCGATCTGAAGAGCCTCGAAAATGCGATACGCAACAGTATGAGTATACATGAACCGATCTCAAAGTTGGTCATGGTGGAGAATACATTCAACGGAATAGTCGTTCCTCAGTCATGGATCAATAAGTTGTTGATAGTGGCGAGGAAGCATAATCTTAAGATGCATTTGGATGGATCGCGATTGTGGAATGCCTCGGTCGCGTCTAAAATTTCGGTGAAGGATCTAGCCGCCCCGTTCGACTCGGTCACCTTTTGCTTGAGCAAAGGATTGGGCGCTCCCATAGGGGCTGTGCTCTGCGGAAGCAAAAGTTTCATCTTTAACGCGCGAAGAAGGCGTAAGGCGCTGGGAGGCGCTATGCGACAAGTCGGCGTGATCGCCGCGGCTGGACTCATCGCTCTGGAACAGACAGTGCCACGATTAATAGAGGATCACAGAAAAGCATTGATTATCGCGGAGGCAATCAATCAGTTGAATTCCAAGATATTCAGTGTAAATCTAAAAAGCGTACATACCAACATGATATTCGTGACCGTGAATACCGACAGCGGTATTTCCGCCGAGACCCTTGTGAAGAGGCTCCACCAAGTAAATGATAATTTCGAAGATGACAAGGTCATAATCAGATGCAAGGCTCTCACAGAAAGATTAATCAGATTGGTTGTTCATTATGATATCGATGATTCGATGGTGACTGCTGCTACTCGCAAATTAAGATACGTTATCAAGCAATTGGATCCCCAAGTAAAAATTTGAATGTGTTCACGAAATTCTTTAAAAATAATAAATTAAGAAATAGCGTATCAATAATATTCCTATTATATGTAAAAATGTAACTACAATAATCTTAATGCAGTATTCGATCCTACGAGGAACTTTACAATTTTACGTGCTTCCAAATGCAAATTTATAATCTTCGTACTACAAAATGTTACGTATTATTATGTACTTTATTTAATAAAACGGACGTAAAATATTTTAAATAAATAAGTCAACTGTTAATCCAATCAGTGCCGCAACCATACATATCGACATACTATTCGTGAGCGCAATTTCCGCCAACGGTATTTCCGCCAAGACTCGTTAAGAGGCTCCGGGAAGTGAATGACAATGAATGAAGATGACAAGATGACAATCAAATACCTCAATATGACAGAAAAAGTATTCAAAATGAGTCTTCATTGTGATATCAATGACTACTGCTATTCGCAAATTAAGATCAAACGTCATCTAACAATTGGATTCCCAAAATACAAATTTGAATGCACAAAATTAGACAATAAATTAAGAAACAACATTGTGTAGCATTATCTTGTTATATATATTTAAAAAAATGTTTAAATAAAGTATAATGATTAAATTCTTAATAATGTCATACATATTTCCAAAATTTGATAAAAATACTTAGTTACAAGATACATGAAATTGGGAATCCACTTTAAAATAGAGTTTAGATTTTTTTTATATTGCTATGTGCATATCATTATAAAATTATATAATAGTCTGAATAAATCAAATATTTGAATCTACGTTTCTCAATTAACTTCTCGTGTAAAAAATAAGTAATTAACTTACTTATTAACCTAAATATCTTCTATTAATTACATCAAGTATCTGAATAATGAATTATTATAAAATAAAATATCGTTATTATAAAATAATATAAAATAAAATACCATAAAATCAAATATTGAAATCTTCCCATTTATTTTCTTTATAATACTCCTGTACTTGCACATAAAGTATTGTAAAAGCGTCAATCAATGATTACTAAGCAACGATGGACGTAATCAGCGTTATGGCTATTAACTTTGAAACGCGTCATTAACAGGTTCATCGTCGTCTTCATCCTCTTCGCCTTCGCTCTCGAAGGTATTATCAGGAATATCGTACAACCGAATCATAGGTTTGTTTGGATCCTTCATTATCAAGTATTTGCCGTCCTTTTGCTTCATGCAAATGTCGATAATGCATCTTAGGATGCCCCACGCATTATCCATGTTCAGATTGATTTGCGTGGCAAACTCATTCGGTTTGTACTGCTGAGTACCAAGAATTACGTGCTTGCTCGAGTCTCGTACTATGGCGCGCGACACGTATCCAAATTTTAGCTGATCCGAACCGGCTAGTAGCGCCTGAACCGTCCATTTGGCGAGTTTACAGGCGTTATTGCGCAATTCGTTAGCCAAAACCGCGCCGCGCTGCGTGTCCAGCTTCTGACGCCATTCAACTCCATTAGCTAGTTTCGAGTCCCACTCGTTCAACGCCTTGATCGTCAGAAATTGATTCTCGTTGTTCGGGCCTTGCATCACAGCATCGTGTTCGCATCGAGCGACGAGTACTATGCCGTTATTCAGATCCCATTTGCGATAACGATAAGCCACACTGGCCACGTCACTTTCTTCCTCTTCCGCGATGAACGGATTGCCCTCTTCGAACTTGTATCGCGGCTCGTTTGACTTGAGCACTTGCTGCGAAAAATTATGATTGATGAAGGTCGCCTCGAGGGCCAAATTTCTCGGCGAATTCAGCGAATTGCCGTCGTCCTGTGGCGGCTCTACGCTAGTCTCGTTTACAGTCAGAAGATCGAACTCGGTGTTGTCTCGTTTGTCAAAAAACAGCTTGTCGCCGATCTTCTCGATGACAATGTCCCACGAATAATTACTGCGCGTACAGCACATAATGGTCGCCAGGATCGCATCAGTGGCATATACGTTGCCCTCGGTCTTCGACAATTTTCGAACTATTGGATCGTCGGTAGTCGTAACCGTGTGGAAAATGCGATCGATTCTCTGCAACGGCTTCTCACTCTTGACATTCACGCGATCGTACGTCTTGTCGTAATATTCGAGTGAGCCGCAACATGATATATCCTCGCCATCTTTCACACCTGGTAACGAGAGCTTAGCCAATCGAGGAAAGTCCATTTCCTCAATTGTTATCCAGTCAGGTCGCACCGTTACGGAAGCGTCTCGGATCTTAATAGGCGGCTGATTTTTGTGATTGCGCAAACCCTGCTGTCTACCCCAGCGTTTCGTCTGTCCCTTACGCTCCCGTTCTCGCAACTTGAGCTTTCCTAGCTGCTGCATCTGGCTCAACGCGCCACGCTGACCACCGCGACCGCGCATGTTGCGCTGATTATGACGGAAGCGGCCGCGTTGATACGGCGGCTTCTGCACGCGGGTAGTGTCCACCAAGTGGAAGGTGGTTTCGTCTTCGTCATGATAGTAGGCATACTGACTGCCTGAACCAAACTGCGATGTATATTTGTCTAAAAAAATAATTTATATATATGTATATACTATATCAATATATAATTTTTTATATGTAATATAAAAAGAAACATGCTATATTAGAAACAAACTTACAACTTTTGCATACTTTGTATGTAGTTTACAATAAATTATATAAAATTTAGAGATTTATGTACATAGTTCTTTTAAAATGGGAATTTTTTAGATATTTGGATTTCAAAATTTAATTACAATAAAATAGAAATATAATTATTCAAAGTAATAAAAATAAAGTGTTCATATATAATCAATGATAGTTAAACTATTCCGTTTGCGACAGCATTTTGAATATTGTGAACACAAATTTAAGAGCCCAGATCATAAATTATATCAAAATATGTTATTATTCAATGACATATGTATCTTGCATATATGATATAAAAGATTCATTTCTGTTTCCGTGTAAAATATAAAATTGTTACATATCAATCAGAATTTAACAATCTAATACACAGACCAAACATTTGACATCTGTCAAACTTTGCTCCAGATTCAGTCTCAGGTTTTACACAGACAAAGTCTGTCGTTCTAAATTAAAGGCAACATATGCAGCGCGAAAATGCCAACGAGGTTCGCGGCCGAGTCTTCGTGGCTGGCGTAGACTCTCGACCTTTGAGGTTAAACACACGTGAACAAGTCGACAATGCGAGATACGTACTTGGGAACTTCTTGTCCTGGAACGCCGGTGTGGTCCAGTCGGAGATCTACGGGAAACAGCAAAGCGAGAGGTGAGCGCGGCTGTTCTACGAGACATAAGGAAAGGGAGAGGCGAGAAAGGCTCGCGCTCGACGCTCACCTTGCCCAGTCTGTCGCCTTTGGAAAATGGCTGGTACGGGATATCCTTAAATTGATCCGGCAACTCGCACGGGCCCCAGCCGTCCGGATTGTGCTGGATCGCCGGCGCATGGAAGTGCGCCGCCACCTCCTCCTTCTGGGTCGTCGTCGCGGGATCGTCCAGCACCACTACGTCTACGTCCGTCATGCTGATGCACGGGTGGACTTGTCACGCATCGACTCAGCTCGACTCGACAGCAAGCCGCTCCGTACGCACTCCACCGCCGGAAATCCTGCCCGCGCCATCTTGCCCGGCCGCGACGGCGCAATGCTGCTAACGCTGGGAAATGTCGCATACTGCAATGACCATTTTTTTCGAGATTGTATTAGAGATAAATATTCAAACGCTGTCACCTCTGATTTTCTTCTAATTTTGCAAATCGCCTCCGTTTCCGTTAGAAACTCTTCCCTGAAAAGGAAATTGGCCGCTCGCATCTCCTTTTTTTTTAAATTGAATTTTTTATTTTTTTTTATGTCTGCATATAAAGTAGGAAATTGATAATATATGTCTTTTTTACTGTCTAAAGCAGAGAATATGTGTTTCAAATTAAATTTATTTCTCTTGAAATTTGTTTTCCGGAGAAATAAATTTAATTTGAAACACATATTCTCATATCATCAATTTCCTCATCGACATTAAAAAAATAAAGTATAAAATTAAAAAAAGACAATCGTACAGAATTTTGTGCTATATGTATATGTGCTCTTAATACCTGACCGTTTAAATTTCGGGGCGCTATCCCTTATGCCGAGAATCACTTCGAATTCGAAAAGAGCCAGAATCAAACTTGAAAAAACGAGCAATTGCGAAACGACAATTGTACCAGGATTTAGTACTATTTATGTGCTTTTAATAAGAAGAGAGAGAAAGTGTATCAAAGAGAGTGCAGAAACAAGATCAAGAACAACGGAATAAGAGAGAGGATGTGAAGAAAATGTAAGAGAAAGAGAGAGAGGAAAAGTGAGGGTGAAAGAATAAGAGGAAAAATAAAAAAGAGTAAGCGACCAAGAAAAAGAATAAGAGAAAAACGAAAAGAGAGTTAAAAAGAAAGTGAGAGAACGTAAGAATGAGAGGTAGAAAGAAAGAAAAAGAAAGAAAAAAATGGGAGAGAAAGAGGAGTACATTTTATATCTTTTTCTTTCTTGGAAAGAGAATATAAATAATTATACGTTAATATCTGAAATGATAAATGGCGCGCGCAATGTTTGTTCTAGTATTGTTAAATTGAAAATATCCAAATATCTAAAAATTACAAAATATCTATTTGCGATAATTTACATAATGATTCCCGTTCTATGTATCTCTTCATAATTTTTAGAGAGTTATGTAAAAGATTTGGTACATTTTCGATGAAACCAATGATTGGATAAATTATTAAAGCACTCGTTGACTTATCTTCGATCACTGACGAGATATTATTCAAAATTGATAATTTTACGGGAGTGGCGCGACTCGAGAAACCCGCCGCGCGCTGATGCCCTCTCAGCAACTTTGCGGTCAGAAATGGAAACAACAGCGAGAGAGACTTGTCGATGATTCCTTTACGTCACTTGGTTCGTTTCGGTTTCTCCAGTGATTGAATTTTCTTGCGAGGATAATTCGCAGTTGTGCGTGGTGCTAAACATAAAAAGTAAATAGATTAATCATTTATTGATATAAACGTAACATATAATATGTTTTAACTGTTATTGTCATCGATTCATTTGTAAATGGACGAATGTATGCTCAATTCGTTTTAACCTATTGCAAGGGGGTCTAACCAACAAATAATATTGCATTTATTACGTAAGAGACATTTGAAAGACTTTTAATTCATTCTAATAAAATTCAACACGATTTAACACGATTTAAAATTTATACTTTAGAATTCCCGTGATGATCTCGATGTGTAATTGAGAGGTTATTTGGACAATTCATACTTGTTACGCGAGAACGAAAAGCTACTTGTCGACAACAAAAGACGTAGACGTCGAATTTTGCTCCTAAAATTGTACGTGATTTCCTTTTTAGGCAACCATGTTGAGGTCACGTCTCGCTAGTGTGCCGAAAGCTCTCAAACGTAACATCAGTACCAATATTCCTGCTTTGCAGAAAGCTACCGACCCTATACAGCAGCTCTTCCTCGACAAACTCCGGGAATACAAGTCAAAGAGCACGTAAGTACACTTTTCCAGATACCTGAAATTCTAATCGGATATATATTTATAAAGGATATTTTGTAAGGATCAAAGTTATTTAGTATTAACAGTATCTTTAGTTGTAGTTTGTATACAAATGGATGTGCATAGATAATCAATTTGATGAAATTTAATTAAATATATTTAAGATATTTAAGTGTATATTAATTAAAGATATTTAATTAAATATACACTTTAACTAGTAATTCTATTTTTGATTATATGTTATACATTAGAGAATCGACTAACAATAAGATATAGATTATTAAATGTCAAATTTTTTTTTTCAATTTAAAGAAGTGGGAAATTAGTTGATCCTAGTCCGGAGATCACAAAAGAAAGGGAATCCGAATTAGAAAAACTTAGAACACAGTATGGGGGTGGTAAAGGAGTAGATATGGCACAATTTCCTCAATTCAAATTTGATGGTATGTTATTTTTACTTATATATTCGGCAGATACTTGTTACTTTTATATTTAAAGATTATGCAAATATATGTACATATAGCTAAAACGATTTAACATATGCTGCACTTTGTTTTAGATCCACCTGTGGACGCGGGAATTAAAAAATGAACATATATGTCGATATGTATCATAGAATATTCATGTACTGTTGAACTATTAAATATTAAGTAATTCATCTTAAAAATACATATATAGCTATTAAATTACTTTAGTCTTTTTTATCAACCTGAATAATCCAAACAAATTAATAAATTTCGATATAAGTTATCATATAAAACAGAAGGCAATCCTTAATTTAATTACTAACCCGTAAAGAGTTTCGTGTTGTCTACTATCTCGGCTAAAATATTCATTTTACATTTAGTGGCTATAGATCTACATATATTTACATATGTCGTGACTTTGTCCCGTGAGAGTAAATTATCATATTCGCCTGAACAAGAACATAACATGTTCATATTTTCTCGCTTAATTTCCTTACACTTTTGACATTGTAGATCTTGCAATACGTAAGCCATACTTTTGCGATTCAATTTGTCAATTAATGAAAATTCTATTTCTGTATTGTCATACGACGTATCACAGATAGGACATTTCCACATGTGCCTATAATAATAATAATATTAACAATAATGTAAAGTATACATCTGCATCTTAATATATAGCACATTATTTGCATATCTAACGTACCTGTTATTTTCATTTGTAAAATACTGATCTTTACAAAGATCAATATCTCTCGTATGATTGCATGCTTTGCAAATGACTTCTGGTAGAACAAGAGAAATACACGGTTCTTTCCACTCAACATTATCGCCATAGCTACCGACTCCGATCAGTCGTAACAGATTTGCCTTTAAGTCGAAAACCTCGTGTTCCACTTCTTTATCCAGAGATAAAACCTGAAATTTTCATATACGCAAGAATCTTTAATATCTCAGAACTATTCTTGAAATATTAACAAAACATATAATGATATACCTTGCATACTGCTTTGATCAATTCAAGTGCAGGATTAATCTTTATATTTTCTTTTTCGCCCATATCCAAATTAGGATACTCTTCGAGAGTTAAAGTCTTTTCTGGCAAATTCCGATGTATCTTTTGAGCTATTCTGCAAATAATACACAAATTAAGACCATTAAAACTATTTTTATATCCATAAAATATCAATTCTAAATTTATTTTATTCTATATTAAAGCTTTAATTTAAAAAATTGTTATATATATATATTAAAAATTATGTAAGAATATATAAATATATACTTGAACAATCTTTGAGACATTTCTCCTGTTATCAATTTTTTCGCAAACTCTGCTGTACTTTCCAATGCACCTAGACCAAGTGGTGCTATAAACGATTGGCTTTGGCTATTTCTTCTTCTCGGCCTTATAGTGTTATTGGTTTCATTCTCAATCATACACTGATACACTGCATTTATATATCCTGCTATTATAGCGTTAAAACTTGCTTGACATCCTGCTTCTTTAGGTAGGCATTCTATTAAACTCCAATTCATCATTATTTGAGGCTAAATAAAAAGAATTGAAAAACAGAAAAATATTGTCAAGAATTACCAGTGCAATTTTAAAAAATATTTATAAAAGTACTTATTTTTTTACCGTGTCATTGTCATTTTCAGTATTCTCATTTTCCTCATCATTAGATATCTGCCCTTTAATGCCAGCATGATTGTGCTGTTTAATAAATCAGATATATAATCAAATTTGTTATACAAATTAACGTTATTTCATGAATCAAATGAATAATGAATCAACATACCAAGTCAAGCCATATTAGATATTCCCAACATTGATCATAAGTAATTTCAATACTGTGAAACAGCTCTTTGTTTCGTATCGTTTGAACAACAAACTCTATATATCCTAAAGCATCGCTCACAGATCTTTTCTTCGTGCATACAATAATCTTGTTAAAGTTTGCAAAGACTATAATACAACCTAACGTTTTAAACTCTGCTATTAGTTGTATATACAACTTTTTCATGTAAGTGTGTAGAGTACGGCGTAAAGCAGGATCATAAAGTAAGGCACTTGAAGATCTCAGCCAGCTGAAATCATACATCGAATAAGTGTATGTTTATTTATATAACAGTAATAAGTAATTAAATAATTGATAACAGTGACGAATAGTAATACCGATAGAAGTGAATCAGCTGATAGTCCGCGAATACATTTTTATAAACGGACACTTCGAGCAACCAAGCATTTACCATGCTTCGCAACGTTTTAAATGCTGGATTACACAGAGTGATTTCATCGTAACTGGGAACTGTCGCAGCATCACCGCCCATTGCCATGTCCTGTTGAATAATCCAACTTAATACAATTACACATTATCAATTTAGAGAAATTAATGTTGCAATGTTTAAATATAAACATACAACAGATAAATCATTATTGTGAGTTTTCGAAAGATACTATTACTTATTAATTTAAAGACACAAGCATATAATTTTTGAAGTTTCATCTAGATATATGACTGACCTGAACGGACGGACGCTGATGATTGTAAAACGCTACAAACGTGCTGGTTCCATCTATATCGTGAATATGATTATATTGTAATAATGCATTAACTGCCAGACTTTCTACATCCAATTGGACACAAACGCTGGAATATGTGCCTGGATTATTTGCAGCGCAGCTCGAGCTCTCCTCGAAGTCTGTCAGTAGTCTGTTATCGTCATTTTCACTGCCGCCTAAATCAGGTTTCTCTGTCGGCGAGCACCATAGGACAAAATTGTTCCTATGCAAATGTCTGGCATAGAATAAATCTGCGCCAAAGAGCGTGGGATCCGGGGGTATGTTGCCGATAGGAGCGTGAAAGAATCGGCATTGTTCCGCGATTAATTCGATAATCTGTTGACTTTTCAGATAGTGTCTGACCATCATTTTCGCACCCATCTTCTGCCATTCTAACGTGCTGTACAGATTCTCAACGTCTCGCACGTGCGTGCTGACGAGAGGGAACTCGTTGAGAAACGGCATTTCGGTAGTTAATACCGTTCTATCGAGAGCGGTTTGATTAATAATAATCGTTGCGCCGTGGTTTTCGTTTTTATACGTCGTCAAGACTGCCTGCAACATACGGCACACCTGTTGAAAGTTTGTTTCAACTTGCACCACGAACTGCATATTTTTAGGCAATCTGTTTATCTTGTCTTCGCCATTTTTTTCCAATGTTGCTTTATATTCTTGCGTGTACAATGTACTCATGTTCGGCAATTGATTGGAAGCGACTGAATCTAAGACGAATATGTGAGCTTTCTTGCTGGCGCTTAAGAATAAGCCCCACAGTGCTCTTTGACGGTTTGCACTCCAATGATGATAGAGAAATATATAGTTGATCGATTCGGTTTGCTTGAGGTAAGGTTGAAAGGCGATGCTCTTGTATTCCAATTGATCCAGAGTGAAGGTATCGGCTCCGTCTGCTATTTTACGCGCGGCACGCGGATCGACTATACACACGCATCCCAACTGCAATATGGCACGAAATTCCAATGACATTTGCGTCTCGTAGATTCCTTCAATTTCTGGTTTACTCAAATCCTCCAGAAGTTCACGGCTATGCTCTTGAAATAGAGATTCTGGCAGAGAATATCGATACAAGTTGTATACCGGGCGAGAGCGTGGTAGAGATTTGAAGCTCTTCTTCCAGAGCTCATTAGGTCCTGGATCGGGTCTTGCTTTGCGGGTGTTTACGTAAAATAAACGCGGTACTACGAGACGTACTTGATGCAACTGCGTGTCGACCAATATCCACAATCGAAACATGCCGGGTTCACCAGTTTCTGAGAGCTGAATGATTTGCCATGGAGTTTCCAGTAATTTCCTCTGGGCGCGTCTCAAAAAGCCAGTCATGGTAGATGTATTCGTATTTCGTATAACTCCCCATGCGATTCCATCATTATCGTCGGTCTTACTTCTCTTCTGTCGATGCTGATGCCTCTGTTTAGCCTGGAAGGCCCACTTTTTCTTATGAAACTCCAACCATTTAAGTCTCTCTTGTTTTGTTGTTCCTTTGGGAGGAGGTGAACCCAAAACTTCTTTCCAACTTCTGGCTCTAATTGTCTCATCTTCATCCGAATGATGTCTTTTCCTCTTGTTAACAACCGAAACTGGAGTCTTGAAGCTAGTGGACGGTTCTGCGAGATCTTCAATATCGCGGGGTTCTTCGTCATTGTTCGCATGGGAAGTTTCGTTAGCTACGACAGAAAATATATCTGTAATCTTTTTCTGACGATGAGATGTATTCTTCTCTGTCACTTTCTTATGTAACCAAGGTGGATGCTGCACTCGTGGAACTGGATTCGGTAAGCCTTGCATCGCCGCTGGTATAGTGATTATTTTCTGAATAGTGCTCCCGAGACGCTCAATGTAATAATTCCAGTCCAAAATATCTCTTATATCATCGCTGTACAAAGTAGGATCTTTCAACCACTTTTTCAAGTAATGTCTTCGCACAGCCGGTTCCGATTGAAAGATAGCTAACGGTATTGCGCGTTCGGTAACTGGCGCGCTTTGCGGTTTATTCGCAATAATATATCTGCAAGCTAAACCTGCATCTTTAACCATCTCGTCACCCAAGAATTCAGCTAATCTTTTAGCTGTAGAAATCGACGTCGACTTCTGTGCACCGTATTCTTCCAATTTACGCGACATAGATTTGTTCTCGGATATAAGTTCGAACAATTCAGAATCTGGCATATTCGCACACTTGCTATATAGTAAATCCAACCAATAATCTGCGTCCTTCGCGACCGATGCGTAACATTCTTCTAATGTCGTTCCTTTTAAGAAGGATTCAAAAACAGAGGCTTGAAAATGTTTTATCAGATGTAATTCACCCCTCCTTTTTACTTCAAATCCTTTTAGTTCAGCTAATGAACCATCGAAATTAAAAACTGCGTATCGCTTCTTCAATTTTTTTCCTTCTTCTTTAGCAGCGGGTAATACCATCGCGTAATACGGTCCGTCAACTTCGAAAAATATTGAATTTTCATTTCTGATTTCATATGTTAAATTATCTTTATCCACAAGTTCATGATATACATCATTAGTAAATTGATCCTGTGAAAAACCAAAGAAAGTACAGTAATAAAAAAAAAAAAGAAAAGAAAACATGTACTTTTTATTCATCTGTACACACCTTCACCATGAAATTGAGAACTGCATTAGGGTACGAAATTGTAAATTCTTTCTTTTTATGAGTACTTTTAACTGTAAGAGAATCTGGAAAAGATGCAGGTAATATGCACCAAATACCATCAGTATCCAGTTCCAATGGGCGACCAATCTGTTCTATAATTTCTCTAGCTTTCCTGATAATATGAGCTCCTGTGTAACATACGATGCCACCCATTTCCATACTGTGCCATCGTGATCTGTAATATAATTTTTTAATAAAAAAATTAATTTAAGGATAAAAATACTAAAAAATAATATAATAAAAATATGTTATATCTTAATATTGTATGTTTCAATTTAATATTTACCCCTTTCTCATAACGTAACCATAAAAAGAATTGAGAATACATTTGTGAGCAAGCTGAAGAGAATCGTACAAAACTTCTCTACTCTTAGCAGATTTTATGTCAGCCGCATCTCCTTTCTTAACTGCTGCTTCTACTTGTCGTTTAGCAACTTTAGTTAATGCTTTATATTCATATCTTCTATCTCTAAATGCTCTCACAGTGTCTACATAAAATGAATTCTCCTTCTGACAAATCGTTTGTGTTTTCTCTTCCATTTTAGTAATTTTGACTTTTTTGTAAGCCTTTTTACAATATTCGGTAAGTCTGTTTTTTTGAAATGTAGCTTGCTCTTTCGCGGTCAATTCGTGAAAAGCTCTCTTAGCACCACCAGGAAATTGTGGTGGAAATTTTTCAGTTTCTAATTGTTGTTTTACTCTTTGATATTCACCTAAACTTGCAGCCACTAAAAATTGTTAATCATAAATAGTAAATCATAAATTACAGAAATCAAGAAGAAAGAAATAAGCTTGATAATATAAAGATAAATTTTTGTTAGTATCTTATACAATGTATTAAACTTACAATATTCGCCTCTCCACATCCATTTCAGTTTTCTTTGGCAAAGAGCGTTTGGTTTATTATAATCACATACTGCGCAATCCATTTCATTTACTATCGCAGAAGGTTGCAATCTATTAGTTAAAATTATATTGGGATACATAGCGCCTACGTCTAAGTGATAAATTAGAGGTCTTTCTATTCTCAAAGGATGATCTTTAAGTTCCTTTAATTTTCCCTTAACTTCATCTACTATTTCATCAAAATTCGTAACCATATCGATCGGTACTTTTTCCTCTTCTTGTATCGTGTGTTTTAAGGCATTTTCTATACCACTGATTAATTCGTCTACGGCACTCGGCACAATTTTGAAACGGCAAGGAATGTCATGTCTAAAAACACCAGATTCTAAAGCTTCCACGTGTCCACCCACATAGGTTTCTTGATCCAATAAATGACCATCCTTTGTCAATTTATTTAGTTCGGTTTCTTGTTTATTAGGAAATATAATATTAGCTTGGAAAGCTTGTACCATAAGAAGTGATTCACACAGTGTACCAGATCCCTTTCTGATTACCTGGAAATAAATCAAAATCAAAAGGTATAATTTAAAGAAAAACATATGTATATCGACTAATGTGCGCAATATACAATATTTTTCTTACCTCATCGGGTTCCATAGGAATAATAGTGCACAATGCAAATATGAAGGGGTGGATATATTTGTGATAGAGATAAAATGTTGCCACAGCATCGGAGACAGAATAATTTGCGAGCACTTCAGGTTCTTCCGATGCTAATCTGCACATATCTTCCGGATCAAGTTCCACTGGATCATATCTCAACTTAGCTTTGGCAACAGCTTTTAAGTTTTGCGAACCCACTGGGAGATAAGAATCACGTCTCACCCAACTAAGAAACATTTTGCGATAAAAATATTTGAAGTATTACATTTTTAAATAATATCTCACAGAATATTTACCATAAGCAATCCATGTGCATAGCAGCTCTACTGACATAAACACCTTCGCGATTTTTAAAGAAACCAATTTTTTCTTTCATATCCATATTATGTACAGCTGCTCGAGCTTCAACAAACGGCCAGTCGAAGAAATCACCGTTATATGTTACAAATATATGCGGCCTTATTTCATTAATATGATCGAAAAATTTCGCTATCGCGGCTTTCTCATTAGGCTCGTTGAATATCGTGAAAGGACCTTCAAATTCCGGTTTTGGTGTGTATTCAAAATTTTGTATATCCGCAGAAATTAATTCTCTATTTGTTATTAAGTATCCCTAAAAAAATATATTAAATATACTCTTTTTAGAAAGCGATAGAAAATAATTTATCTAATTAAAAATTTGTAAAATCAAATGATCTATTTATGAAAAACTAAATATATTACCTGTCCATCTATCATATATGATATCATCATAATTTGATCGATACTGGCATCTGGAAACTTTAGTGGCAGTTTTGTAGTTTCAATATCATACGCTAATACAATTGGCTCAGGCGGTTCGATCATGTCTTCCTTTCGCGTGATTATAGGTGGTTCGCTTCCTCTACTCTTTACAGAGTACCAAATTCCACAGAAGATGTTGGCATCTATGGATACTCGGACATGATGAGGTACATCATGTTCCCTAAACAATATTTCAATACACGTCAATATATAACTTAAGAAATACTAAAAAATAATAAAGAAATAAATATTAATAAAAAAAGAAATTACAGAAACATGTACCATTACCTAATATCAAGAATATTATCCATATGATCTAAAGTTTGTTTGCCACTATCCTGTACGTTTGATTGCAAAGTAGTTGCTAGTATATTAGTATAGTAAGTATTACTTTTCTCTCGTTCTTTATTAACTTTAACAACACGCATAATGTCGCGTTTAACTTTCGTTAAATCAACAATATTTGCAAAGGAAACTTTCAAATACTTTTGTTTCAAACCAATCAAGTGATTAGGCTGAAAAATAAAAAAAAAAGAAGTAACAAAGGAATCATAAGAAAAAAGAATTTATCTGAACCAATTTTTGAAACATTGTATATTATTAATAGCTAATTTTCTGAGTAATTAAAAGTGTATCTCACCAAATCAAGATCTTCCTTGTAAACGGTTTCGATTTTCGTCAAAATTCCCGTGTACTTCTTAGTCAAAAATGTCGACACTTCCTCAAATGTATCTTTACGACATAAAATGTAAAAATATGGCGAAAATGGCAATGACACTTTAAATCTGGTAGCATCTTCCTCGATGAAATAATAATCCACGCCGCTCAATAGACGCTTGTCATCCTGCACGATCTCAGTCTACACAGAAACATCAGGATCTTGTTATTCATTTGTATGAAAGAGATTGCATTTTCATTTCTCTTCAATCTTCCTTACCGCGTGCATGTTAAGCAAAAATCCTATTCTCTCCTTCGAATCCGTGACTCGACGGAATCCATATACACTGTCGATTCTGATATCTTCCTTGATCTCGAGCAATCTTCCCAGTGCATTTTCCCTGAAATATTAAAAATTCAGAGAAAGAAACAAATAAGAAAGCAAGCTTGATAATTATCATACCCCGGCGCCCCGGATTCTTGATTCGGATTTCTTTTTCTGACTGCCTTCGGTGGACGGAAAGCTCCGGTATTTTGCAAAGTTTCCACTTCGGAAGTTTCCATTGTGCAACGGACGAGACGCGATATTTCTTCGACACTGGTTAAGTGTTCAGAATCACAGTTAATAATCAAGTAACGTCAAGAAAATCATCAAAGCAACAAACAAACGTACACGGACATCTTCGTCGTGCGTCTGCCTGTTGCACACTGTCACAGCTGATCCGAGCCCGCCTTTTTCAATACACAGCGCCACGCCGTTGAAAAGTCGTCCCTGATTGGCGGATCGGAGTTTTACGTCACGCTGCCGGTAGAAACGAGCCAGCGTGTCTCCCAGACTACAAATTAAGATAAAGAGTAGATTGAAATTTGACCAATATATAACCGTTTAATACGGTTCCGTTATATATAAATATAATTAATAATTAAGAATTTCAAAACTTCATTCTCTCGAATTAATTAACAATAATTAACGATAAGAGCTCAAGACGAGGAGGGGGAAGCAGTAGGCGTTGACTCTCGGAAATCGGCCGAAATGTACATACAAATCGTGGAATACACCGTTTTAAAAGAGTGAAAATGTGAAAAGTGAGCAAATTTACTAGATGTTGACCAATGAAATTGCAAATATCCTAGTAAATCTGCTCACTTTTTACATTTTCACTCTTTTAAAAGATACATAATCGATCCCCAGAAGACGCGATTGAAACGGCCCTGCTGATTGGTGCGCGCCGTTTTGAAAATCGCAATTTAGCGCCTCGACAGGATCCCAAATTTCAGTGTTGGAGCGCGTCGCGACGGATGCAGAGTCACGTCCGGATCGTTCCGCGTTTCTCGCCGTTGCGCCGGTCCGAGAGCAAATCCCGGGCACGAGGTACCATCGCGCGCGTCCCTCGCGTCGGAAACGTTCGTCGTGGGACGTCGAACGTCGTCGTTGCACGCCGCGTTCGGCGAGTCGCTTCCGCGCCGTCCGTCAGGATCCCGCCCGCCGAGGATTTCGTCATCTTCTCGCCGAGGTGAAGCTAATCGATGCGCGAGCGTCACCAGGTACGTGCACGCCGTTTTATAATTATTTGCGTCAATGTTATGTGGCTCAACCTTTTTTGAATCGCTAAACTTTAGGTTAATTCAATTATAAGTCAATGGCGCCATAATGGCAGTTTCGGGCGCGATTGATTTTACAAATGCAATTTCGGTAGTCTCGCGTTTGTGCCTTCATCTTTCGAAGCGCGAAAAAATATTATTTCTTATGTTTCCTGGTTTGTTTCTTATGTTATATAATATATTTCATGATTATTTCTAATTTAATTTAAATATAATGTATTAAATTCATGTCTTGAGTGGCTGAATGCGGCCAATGTATATTCATTATTAATCGGTCGGCCATATTAATATTTCCCAAGCATCCCGTCTTCGAGCATCGACGAAGTGCCATTAGAGATCGTCGATCAAATTTTCGTGTCTATCAATGAAAGTCGAGGATAGTTGAGCTCTTCAATCGATTGTATCAACTGTCGATATAAATTTTTCAATCTTCCACATAAATACTTAAAAAATCAGCATAGTACAATATCAAATTTATGAATTATTGTTACGCAAATAGTTTATACATAAGTATGCAACGTAAGAATATTAAACGTTATCGCCAAATTACACTTTTTCTGTAATTATCGCGCACACATGGATCATTAAATGCAAATAATAAAAATAAGAATGCAATTTTGAATAAAAATCAAATATTATCTTGTAAATATGTGCATGTTTCAAAATAATAATAAATTATAAAATTAATATTATATTATAAGCTAGTCATTAAAATTTTAATTGTCACGCGGCCTTTCATACGATTGTCAATCTTTAATTAATTTCTCGGTCTCCTTAATAATCTCGAGACATTATTCCCAGGTAAAACAAAAATTATAATAACATCATATTGACACCAAAATAACGCTAAAGCATAATGCAATGATAAAATGACATAATAATGACATTTTAGAGTCATTTTGACATCTTTGAGTTTTCTTGTTCTATCTGGGTTTAGATTTGAACGTATCGATACTATTTTGGTGCCTCGCTTTAACGATGTCTGCATAAACGAGATTATTATAACGATAATTATAACGAAATACACTTTCAATCCAAAATAAATTTACGAAGTTCCACTTTAATTACACGGCTCAAATATCATAATAAAGGAATTTACGCGTTCAATAATAGATGGCAGGTGTATCCGTTCGCATTTTTAACTTCTCCGCGGCTCGGTTATCACCGCCCATCTCCGCCGCCGTTCGCGACAGCGGCGTCGGCCGCCATTTGCCGAGGCGCGGCGGAACTTGCCGAGTCACGTGACGCCGCGATACGTATGTACGACCATTCGCAAGCCGTTGGCCGCCGGCCGAAATTACGACGCCAAGTTAGTAGCGCGCTTAGTTTCATTCATGAACGTCAGGAACGCGCGGCCATAATACTCCGGTAATCTGTATTGTGTATACACCGTATACCGCGTCGTTGCGTTAGTGCTGCTGCCGATGTGCGTGCGCCTCGCCGTACACGTGATTCCCGCTTTGCGTCGCGTTTTTGCATGGTGTTTCCCGTGCGCGACCGTACCACCGGCTGGAAGTTATCAGCGATAAACCCGCGGGGCACCAGCTAGCGGCGAGACAGGTGAGTATACAGAGAGAGAGACAGAGAGAGAGAGAGAGAGAGAGAGAAATGCAACAATTCTCCTTAAGCCGCCGCCGTCGCCGCTATTTTCTGACCACCCGACAGATCTCGCGTCGTCGTCGCGAGGCGGTTCAGCGGCGTGTGTCATCGGCGACCGTTCGGAGCTTTCATTGTGCTTTCGGTGCCGCGTCTGTGTGGCGTGTTTTATCTTCGCGCCCGTTCGGCTGCCTTATGAATGGATCGTAAAGAACGAGAAATTCCTCAGTCGCCGGCAACGTCGGGCTTCGGCGCAAGTGCTCCGATTAGAATTCTGGTATTAGAGCTTATTTATGCGAGTTCGTCATTGCACGCCAACTTCGCGCGACCCGTTCCGCGAATATCACGCGCAAAAAAAAAACTATCTTTTTTTTTCTCGCGTCCGCAAGGAGATCGCGCGGGTGGTTTTATGATTTAGCGGTGCGTCGTCGAATTCGGAACGCCTCCTCGTATCGCGTACATACATCGGAATTCTAAAAATAAGAACGCCCGTCCCCTCCCCTCTCGTCGTTTTTAAATATTCGTCACGGTTATGCGTGATTAATACGTAGGAAAAATATCTGGAAAACGTATAAAGAATACGGTGAAAAGTGGAAATTTTTATTATCGTTACTGTCATTAGATTTGTTACTCCGAATTAGTATCTAAAAAGTTTTAGCTATACATTTCTTTCGCATTAAAAAGAAGATATAAATCTAATCGTAATTTAAATCGTGAAAAAAACTAAAAGAAAGTATAAAAACTGAAACAATTTGATTTTGGCAAGCTATTTTTCCCGCAGACGCAAGCTATGTGAAATTATCGAGAAATCGATGATTGTTATAAATAACACTAAACTGTCGTTAAGGTTGCGCTGTCTCTGACTTTCAGGATATGTAATCTTACGATAAGAATATCGATGAAGTTATAAATAACACTAAACTCGGTTAAGGTTGCGCTGTCTCTGACTTTCAGGATATTAATCTTACGATAAGAATAAAAGAAAAGTCGAACGGTGCATTCGGTTATCGTTGATTCTTGGGAAAAAAGAAAAAGGAATCATCTCTCTCTTTGCCGATGTCTGCCATGTTTGTCACCTCGCGAAAAATTTATTTCGCGAGCCTCGCGACTACGAAATCGGAAAGAATCGTACACTGAAATAGTCTTATCGCAAAATAACAATGAAACCGACTCTGATAACGGAAAGTTCAGGCAATATAATGTCGCCTGCTCTGTGCGCGAGGTTATCATTAATATAAAGGGTCAATTTAGAATGTAGCTAAAGACCAGTTAGACGAGAGGAACTTTTTGCCATTATAGACTCGAGAGGCCACGTGACATATAAATCATGATAGAAACATAAATCATAACGGCGATTTATGAAATCTTTAGCAAAAGACCTGTTTTGCCGCAGCTCTCTCTCTCTCTCTCCTACGCCCACAAATTCACTGTCAATATATTTCATAAGTTAACTTTGCGGCCATTGAATAAATTCAATTGGAGTTCAATTAATTCTTCGGCTTTTTCTACGCTCGAAAAGTTCACTTTAATTGTTATTGTATTATAATATAATTTTATGTATGAAATTATACGTATTTATCGCTATTTGGAAGCGTCTTTTATCGCCAGTAATAAAGATGATTTAAAATAATGTAAAGCCTTGTAAAAGAAGGTAAAAGAGGAATGTGATTGCATCAGATGGCCGAAGGTTTTTGCAGAATTTCTCGGGCCTCGAACCACAGCGCGGCAACGTCGCGGCTTGTCTTCTTTCATCTCACTGTTCCTACCTCATTTTCTCTCTCTTTCCTTCAGCCTCTTCATGTTTCCTTCCTTTTTCCCACCGTTTTCGTTTGCCAAGAGCGACGAACAGTGACAAAGAGAAAGAATGCTTCGTAAGAAGTGACATGAAGTCACGACGCTTGACTGACCCGAAACAGGAGCCATTCCTCGATAAAAGACTGATCTAAAAGATCAAGTTTCTATAAGTTATGAATCTAACAATAAGTGTCCAAATATTGATGTTTAACTTTTTGCAGGATGCAAGGTAGCGTCATACAAATAGATTCGATGTGTATAATTTTACAAAAAAAATACAAAGCTGCAAGTAATTTAATAAAGTTAGCAAGCCAAGAATTTCGGAATTTTTATGGAATATCTTATGTAACGAAAACTTTTTGAATAAAATCATGTTAGACCGTGTTGCCAAAACTGAAATTTTCAATTGACTTATAAACGTTTGACCTGCTGAAGTTAATTTAGATCGCAGAAGGCTAATTTGCGAGTGGATAATAGAATCTACTTGCGATCCATCTAAAATCAAGGATGATTCATAATCTTTCTCCGGGCAACAACAACGATGTTAAGTTTGGCATACGGGTGCGTGCGCGCTAGATACAACGTAAAAGGTTCATCTGCCCGCATGTGGAAACCCAGTAACAGCCTCTTAAGAGGATATTACGTGTTGCTTTACAATAAGATTGAGACAATAGACACTCCACTTTTGCAACGGACTACTTTGGACACGTATTAATATAATATATCGTGTTATTTGAGCGTTCGATATTGCACCGTTATCTAAAACGCAATAACGCTATCATATACTAGAACGCGTACGCACAACAATAATTTAATTAATAATGAATTGAATCAAATAAAAAACGCTTCCAAATGATGATAGGTATATTTATAAATTTTAGTGACCAAAATCTACAAATTTAGAAAAAACAAAATTATTAATTAAATATCAATTAAATTTATTTAGCAGCTTTAGAGTCAATTTAAAATATGTATGTAATAAATAATAAGGAATTTTTAGATATTACGTGAAACAATTGTGTAATTGTTGAATTAGAATATAAAAATATACATATTTATAAATTATTATATATATTAATAAATAAAAGTAAATGAAATTTTTTGTTATTAAGTATGATAAGAAAGTCATTACTTTTTTTTTATCTTGGTAAAATAAATGAGTAAAATATTTCGTGCTAACACTGAAGTGTATGTGTACATACACAATTGAATGTACATACACACACATTCACACATACACAGATTTTAACTGTCATATTATATTTTTGCGTGACTAAAAGTTAAAGTATTGCATCAAATGTACCGTTACATAGTAACACACAGACACAATGGACCATTTAGCACCCTGCATCGAAAACGAATAGACTGAGACACAACATCATTTTATCAAATAATCTTTCTCCTAACTTTTTTCTGGTTAGGGTTTGGTTAGGTTTCGTCGAAGAGCAGGTAGACCCAAGAATAAAAGACATTCTTAAACGTGCGCATTTTAGGAAAAAAATCTGAAAACTTAGGCTACATTTTAAGTTATCTCCAACCTAGCCGTTGTATCTCGAATCGTTTTTAAAGTTTTCGTAAAAATAAAATATACGAAAAAAAATTTGGTATTAAATTTGGCGGACCAGTTTATTTGATTACTGGTTTTAAATCCGTCTGTAACCAGTTATCTATCTAGGCACTTGATTTTCTCGATAACGGGCAAATATAATCAGTAGATCAAATGATAACGTGCCAAGCAGAGAAAGCGGACAAATAAAGTAAATAAGTAAAATAAAATTTCGCAATATTATACGGAAGTTAATATCGAGTTTATCCGAGTTATATATAATCTAAGAAAGTAAAGTTTATATATTTTATATATATATATATATATATATATATATATAGTATTACATCATTGTGTATTATTATTAAAATTATAAGTTTATGCAATATGGCGGCTCATATCCAAAATAACGATAATGAAATAAGCAACCTTTTTGAAAGTGTTATTGGAGTAATTGTTCTGTGTAATCAAATTCTGAGTAATCAAATGACATATATTACGTGACGTTCCATTTCATTAATATGCGATATTGTTATCAGCTATCTCGAATTTATTTACGCGATCTATTTTGGAACTTAGAAATGGTGGGGGCCATTGATATTTTCAGTGATATGTTGTACGGCATCCTTTTCTTTTTTTTTCCTCCGCTATTCGCGATAAACGCGTTTCTGGGAATATACGCGGTATCTTTCGTTATACCGCAGATAAATATCTGGACGATAATGGAATATGCTCCCCCAACAAATTGTAGCAAGTCTGCGTAAATGCGTCTAACAACACGCTATCGTAACAAACATAGCTACACGCGCAGTTGGAGAATTTCGAAGCTAATCTTAACTTTCTCGCGATAACTGAAACATTTGGGAATACACGTCGCGGGGTGCCAGATATAAGATGATTTGTCATTCTTTAAATCCGGGTTTAAATGAATTTGCCACGTTACTTCTAAAGTTACGATTTCCACGTATTGCGTTATCTTATAAAAATATCAATCATTGTCGCGCGATAATTATGAAAGATCTCTAGCAAATAAGCTAATCCGCTTTAATTATTTTTCTTTATCGTCGTCGAAGTTCGCGGCAGGGGTGCCGATAATTCGGGAGATAAGGTCTATCAATCTGTCAAGCAATTATTTTATGTTTAGTTGAGTGCATATCACTGTACAGTGCGTGACTTGTTGCGAGTGTTACGCATTAATCACGCTTACTTAAATTTTCATAATAATTTTTATACACGCATCTATATGTATAGTCTTTAAATTAATATCTTTCAGAAGTTGTATTGGTTGTAAAACATTTATTGCAAATAAATGCTGTAATAAATCAATTGTTATTGTACAGGAAAATGAAGCTCATAAACAATGGTAGCGTGTAAGATTATAAAGCGTCAATTATATTAAACGATATCTTCGAAGCATATTTGCAAGTCGTATCGCTTTTTGACTCGGGTGATAAGCTAAATTAATAATTTAGGTAGAAACGAACGATATCGCGAAAAATACCTGCTTTAAAAAAATTTCGTGTTTTATCGTCCGTATATTTTGGAACTTCGTGTAGACGCATTTTAGCTGCGTGTAAAGGGTCGTGAGAGTCGAGGTAGCCCAACAGTTTTCCGTCTACCATCTGGCGGCTGGGGTTCCAGCCGGAGTAACCTGATCTTCGTCGCGACGGATTCGAATACCTCTTACGCTTCACATCGCTCCATCCGAAACAATAGCTTCCCCCCAATTAATATATTTACAAGATTAACTTCTTCATTAGATTGCTTTGAATAATATTCAGATAAATTGAAGTCTCTATCGCAATAAAAACATTTAATTAGTATAAATAGATTATTACTTCACGCAGAAGTTTTTAAATGTTTTCGTGTTTCAAGAAATAACGAAAACATTTCGTATTTAATTTTATATAATATTTATCGTCTTAGATTAAAGAAATGTTTAAAGAAAAATTCCCAAAAGTTAGAGATTTCAAAAATTTTAAATTAGTTAAATTTACGATTACACATTGTTTAGTACGAAGAAATATAATTGTTGTTGCGCTATGCCGTTTATAATTTTTAAATTTTATTTGCTCTAATCTCAGTTAAATTGTAATTTAAGCAACAAAACATAATTAAATCGTATGCCATTAAATAATAATAATTTTTTAAGATTAAGAAAATCGATTTAGAGTTCATTTAAAAATTATTTAGAGATCATTTGAGACTCAGTCTTTAAAGCTAAAATTAAAACTCTTTGAATACTTTACATGTATTGCATTACATGAAATGATATAATTATTGATTATTAAAATACTCGCTTCACTCACATATTACCGTGGCTGGTTTTTTGCCGGACGATATCGACCGCGTACCTAAAAACGGACTATTTAGCGGTTGATAAATAAATGTATCCCGCGAACCAGAATATCGTGCCAAGCCGGCGAAGTCGGTATAAAATTATAATTGGGACGTCGTGTCATGTGATCCAGGCAAAGAACCACGCAAGCCCGAAAATTTAATCCATGTTTCTCCTCGCGTGCGTTCACTCACGCAATAATTTGGATAATATTTGCATATTATCAGTGCTTATTTTGCTGTGGTACCTTGTGATTAAATAATTAATAAGTAATTTTTTTCTTATAGTCAAAATGGACATGGAATCCCTGTATGACTACGACGAGGATCAGGATTTCTATGACGAGAGTCCTGGAACCAGAAAGAGCGGCTATCCCATCGACCACAGATCTATAAAGGTAAGACAATACTTTAACTAACAATGTACAAGAATAAGTAGAAAATGTATCATATTTCGTTTCATATTTCATACTTAAAACAAATATTTTATCTGACAATTGTACACATAAACAGAAAAAGGTATCACGTGAAATTGATTTTTGTTTTTCTTTTAATATACAACAATAATAATCTATAATCATCTGCGGTTTGCATTATTTGGACTTTGTATTTAATCAAATTAATTATAATTATACAAAATTCCATGTATAAAATGTACAATCAAAATTATTAGTAATTTAGACTAATACATTTTAATACGTTTGTTTTAAGTCGGAGATTCGCAACAGCTTACGTGATGAATCTTTTATGAGAACTTTATAAGAAAGAAATTAAAACTGTGTCGAACAATTGTCCAAGCAATGGCAACCGCGTGAGACGCGCCGCGGATATTCCTCGCTCTCGTCGACGCTGCGGAGCGCGTTGGCCGAGCCGGTGATTGTGCGAGTGCCACTAACAATTCGTTCCTTGTCGCTCTCCGCCTTCGTTTTATGAATGAACGTAGAACCGGCACTCGGTTACCCTCCCCTTCTTCTCCTCCTCGCTATCCCCCCACGCGCCTTCAGCCTTCATCTCTCTGTCACCGATTGACCCTCGTCCGTCTCGCCTCTGCCCTCTGTCTCCGCCGTCTCTTTCTCTCCTTCTTTCTCTCTCCTTCTCTCTCCCTCTCTCTGTCTCTCTTTCTCTTCTCTGTACCTTCTCCTCTTTTCTCTCCGACTCTGTCCATCGCTCAGCGAAGCCGAACGCGTCTGGTCGCCGCTGATTCGTACGTTGCGAAGCAGTGAACAACAGTCGCGTCGAGATCCGAGACTCTTGGTTTCTTCAACCGATTGACTCCTCGAGAAGCTCGCGGCGTTCTGTAAACCGTAGCGTTTCTGTAAAAGTTGTAATTATTCGCGACTCTTTCAGATTAAGTTTTCTTATAACTTTATAAAATCTATCAAAGAGCACAATTTTTTCATATGAAAAGTTGAAGAAAAATATTCTAAGATTTAATTTTTTAATATTTTTAAATATACCAATTGTATATCGGATAAACATGTAAATAATTGATTTGAAAAATAATAGAAATAATAATATATATATCTCACAATCTTTTAAAAGTTTATTTTTTAACATTGTGTAAATTAAAATGTTATGTTAGAAGTTTTACTTTTCTTTATCTTTTGATTTTACCTTTCGATCAATTAATTTTTTATTCATTTTTTGTCTACTACATGTTATATTAAAATTTACAACAATAATCTAACAAAGCCTGTGATATTCGCACAAATGTTAAGTGTAATATAAAAAATTAGTAAGTTTTTATGTTTTCCGTGTATTATCAATTGCAACAATTATATGGATTTTATTACAAAATATTCGTGTCGACTAATTTTTTATGCATGCTAGTTTGATTGTTGAGCGCTAAAACGCTGATATATAATAAATATTCTTTTCAATTTTCGAAAAAATCAATATCGAATAACTTGATTTATGTGATCAAAATAGAAAACAGAAAATGTATTCTGCACATTGATTATACGAAATTCGTATGTTGACAGTTGAAATCTTTTATTCCTGAAGATCTTCCTCAAGAATTTATACAAAAACTAGTGCCGCATGTGTTACTACAAATATTTTGGATCCTTTTAGAGATTAAACTAAATCAGCTGAAGTTTGTTTAAACAATAGTTAACTTTAAGCATTACTTGTAGAAACAGTAGATAAAGTAAAATTGTTTAGCGCAATCGCCAAGTAAGGTAAAAGCAGAATAGCGAGCGATATCGCTCTGAAAATCGAGTGGACCGCGCGCGGCTTGAATCGTTCGATCGTAGAAACGGAGAAATCCGTGTACCAGTTGAGAGAAACGAGACGTGGTGTGGCGTCGTGCGCGGGAGGAAATGCGACGCATAGGGGAGGAGAAAGGGAAACCTAAGCCGCCAGAAATAGCATCCCTTCCCGCATCATGCAGCCAGACCTTCTGCATGCGCCTCTGGTCGTTCTAGTCGCATGCACCGTTGGTCGCCTTGCCTACGTCATACATTTGCCTGCCGCACCACGGCGATGCGGCAACTCCGTCGTCCTACACACCATTTTCGTTCTTCGGGTTTTTTCCCCCGTACCTTCCATGTGACGGCAAAAGCGGCAAAAGCCGTAACGTAGTTCCAGTCGCGTCACTTTGGATCTTCTCTCTTGCTGCATGTTTTATACTCATATTTCACTTTTACTTCATACGGAGAAGGAGGCACGACTGATCCAGTTTCACTTATATTTTGCGACGTCTTACGTATTTTTACTTATTTTTCCTCCCCATCTATTACAAACACCGGCCGCTATTATTGCATCGCCTTTCATCGTTCGTTATAATATTTTTGTTACATGCTACCTACGTGGCTCATGCGCCTCGCAGCTAGTGCATTCGCGTCCCACGCCTTCCATTCTTGGCCTTCTGTCCGTTCTTTGCTTTCTGTGTGCGTAGCGGCAAAAAGATATAAAGGGACAATGTAATTTTAGTTCTATTTAATATTATTATTTATAAAACGCTGCGACGCAACATATGCCGTTCCTCGGCCATCGTTAATTCTCACCCTGTTTTTTCGCCTTTTGCTGCTTTTTGAGTCGTGGAATTTTTTATTGTGACCTCGACAACTTTTTCACTCACCATGGTACACTCGATCTCGTCATTTTACGCTTTCGCCTTCGAATCCATATTTTCTCTGATAGCAACACGCGACACGAAGAGTAACATTAAACATTATATATTTCGATAATTAGTACAGTAATGTAGGCGTTCCAGACAGTTTTTGAAATTATCGCTATTTTTTTTACATTTCGTTTGGTTTTAATTTTATATTTCTCTCATTGCGCAGTCTCTTAACGCTTCAAGTAGACTGTTATGATTGTTTTAATGGCGGGTTACCTAACTGATTTAACGACTGAAAACTTAGCCATCGATCTCGAATTAAGTGTGGGCGCGGTTCATCCGCTTCCTTCGCATGCACGATATATTTCTACCAATATCGTTATGCATTCTCGACTCTTTACGAAGTCTGAACTTTACACAAACGTACCCATTTATAAACGTATTTGTTTCGCGTATCAATTACTTGAATGTATAATTCAGTGTATTATCTGAATGTATATTTTGATCATCGAAGATAATCTTTATTATTTGATTCGAGGTTTGTGTAAAGTTTGCTTCCTATCACAGTTCACGTTGTCAAATATCGAATTATCAACAAGGATTATTTAACATTGTACAATGTAATATTATATTACATGCAATAGTATAGAAGCCATTTTCACAACAGACACAATTCATTCCATGATTTAAACGCGTACAATTTGATTATTATTACCGGAAATTTTATACGTAAATCACAGCCGCGGAACGAAAATATTCATTAGGTCTCGTAGATAATGCAATCACGATTTCATAAACAATTAGTATTTTTTAAATATAAACTCACAGCGACGATATTATAAGCGGGAGGAACGCTGTGCCATTGATTTTTCCGATAAGCTATTAATGTGAGTCGTGAATGAGCTGTTCTCTCAATTTCGTTTTGCATTTGAGATGGATATAATCGTAGCAACGTCTGACCGATTAATTAATCAGCGTAATCGATAAGATATCCAGGCCGGCAAATCCAACGCAAGAATAAATCTGCTTTTCGTAATAAGTATCGTTGTTTTCTGTTTTGCGTTTTTAATAAAAATAATATTACGTTTATGTTTCTCTCGCGAAACAATAATATTTATACTTGTTACAAATTGCCAATAGCTCTATCATATTATATAATATTTTTTTCTATGTTATCAAAATTTATAGCATAAAACAGACCGTATTCTATAAAATTCATAAATATTAATTAAGAATCGCTACGTGTAAAATCTAAATGAGTCTCCGCGTTTAATTTTCTATGTTTAAAACAGACAAAACATCGTTCAAGTTTAAATTCAACTAATTCTAATAGAAACTATTTTAATTCCCTAAATGAACTAATTGTGTAATATTTAATTATCCGATTTCACACGGCAAATGAAGAGTTTGATAATTTATATAATCACGTGATGCAATCGCAGGTAAAAATCCCGATGCTAATTATTGGAGCTTACCGAGCGATTGATCGAGAAAATCTACCAGCTGAGCGTGCGCTGTCGTTTTCTCGAATACGACGTCGCAGCAAGTTTTATCTTATTTTTACATGCAACATCCCGAAATAGTAAGAACATCAATACCGCCACGTGTCGCGGGCATAAGTCTCTCGTCTGGCTTTCCGCGTCCCTTTACCTTTTCTCCTATCGGATAGTTACCTGATCGCGCTACACGCGCACTTTGCACGTTGACTCACTCGCCAAGCGACAGTGTCCATAGGTTTAACTTCCATACAGTCGCCATTAAACACACCTGTTCATGTGGCATTCATTAACAAACAAGCTTTGTTAACGGGTTCGTTGGTCAATTATTTATCGGTGCGACGCGATCTAAGATAAAACGTCGCGCGAGCCTATCGTTACATTGTCATCGTTGCGCTCATAAATATTATGTAATGAACGTACGGTATGTGCAATGTATCGAGTCGAATTACTCGCTATTCGCGCTTTTCGATTAAACGCATGTTTGCGACATAGACGTAATTACACATATATGTCGTCGGCATTAGCATAAATTATATTCAGTGCTGAGCGATATTAGCATTTCAGAGCCATGACATGAAATCGGTATTAAATTTATGTACTGTACGGCAGCAGTCGGAATTATGATTACCGTATGCTTTGACAAAATATGAGCTTAAATAAATCGAGGAAAATACTCGTGTCACTAGATAAATCACGTATCTCGGGAAAAACTGAAAAATACACATTTCCTACATTATGTTTATTGATCTGTGTTGTGTTTCTCTCTCTATTTCTTTTTGTATTTATTTTATCAGACATCTTACTAAAAACGAAATCAGCGACAAACAACTTGCATGGCACTTTACTGTCTGATGTAAAATTTATCTTATCGCCCAACGACTTGAAACGTCGCGCATGCAAGACGCGGATGACGTTTAAGATGATGCTTGATACTTCATTCATCGATAGAATTTGCTATTACAATATTGCCGTATGTATGATCCGTTTACCTGGAATACCGAGTACAGAGAAACCTTCGTCATCCTTCGTAACGAAAACGTTTGTGAATGGAATGTTTGTTGGATATGGATGGGTCCAAAGACGATAATTCTCCGTCATACATACAATATACACATGCCGCGTATGTATATATTATCACTTTTTATCGACGGTTTCAAAGAAAAAAAAAAAAGACCAAATATTACACGTACCAAAAGGAAATCTGTTAACTTTAAAAAGAATTTTATCATTTCGTTTTTATACTTTTCGGTTTTATTATGCTTTTTAAACGTTTTATTACGGAATGATAAATAACATTTATTACCGCTTTTTACGTTAAAAGAGTGTGGTATTTTTAAAGATATAGATCATGTCTTGGCTCTTGATAAAAATGTCAAAATATATTCCCATGATCTCGAATACGACACGCTCCACCAATCAATATCTGTTTTTTAATTTGCTTTGTTATGCCAGCGAAATGTATGTAGATTGTATCAAGCTTATCATATATTCGCAAACAGTTTACATCCGCTAGGTCCCGATATGAATTAAAAATCTTCAACGAACGCGCAGTTGTTATATAAAATTACGCAAAGTTCATGCGCCTGTGAGGAAGAAGAAGAAAACAAATCGCAATCGCAAATTGATAATGCTACTCCTGAATGAATTCGCTTTTCCAATCGTGTTCGATGAACGTAACTTATCTCGCGATATTCTCGGATCCGCCGGCGCTGCTGTCGCTGATTTGCTCTTCCTTCTCGTCGCTCGCTGCGTGGCCCGAATAGATTTACATGTCTGAAAGGACTATTATCGAGAGTACGCCTGAAACTCTATTTTTACCGCGGCGAAAAGCGATCGTGCGTGGTGCTCTTGAAATTCTGTGATAGCAGAACGCGACCTCCCTCCCTCGCAAACGTTATTGAGCCGGGTATTCCTTATCTCGTAACGATGCGAATTTTATATTGCGAGAATTGTGGCAAAGGTCACATTATATCTATATGGAATTGACAAATTCCCCTTAGAATTTCAAGTGCAAAAGTCCGAAAATTCCATTATCAATCTGTAATTCAATTGCGAACATGTAGGATCTGTCAGGTTCACGATGACCGATACCATCGCTCCCCTTATATTGGCCTTACTTTTCGAGATAAAAATTTGCGTAAAGATTTGCGATGAAGGTCAATGTTGTCGAAGAAACAGTACGATTGCGAATTGTTCGTATTAGCATTCGGCCATTTTGTCGTAGATAATCGTCTCGACTTTACTCGCTCGGTCGCATCTGAAAGATACCATCGTTTATAGACGGTTCGCTCGTCAATGGTTGACTCGGTCACGTACTATTGCCTCGTGATGAATAGATCTCCATTCAGCGTCGAATACCGACGACGAAAGAGGAAGAGATAGCCGAATAGATACGTAAACGTAGAAAGAGAGAAGAAACAGGGACGCGAGGAAAGGCGCGGAACGTGACGGGACTCAAGATGTCTAACCGCTTTCTATTTATCTATATACACGTGTTGTGAGCTCGTTACCACTGATAACCCAACGAATAATTATCGTGCAGTACAGAGGGATCGTTGTATGAGTTCGAATTTGATCGTGCACTATTAGCATATTCGGATCCTTCTTCCTCACCAGAACTGTATTATTTCTCTAAATCATAGCGCGAAGAAGAGAGTAATTATTATGTTCTGAAATAATTTCACATAAAAAATAATTATAAAGATTATATATAAATTATATTTTAATATATACATTATATTTAAAAAATTATAAATAGTTGGAATTATTTTCCTTTTAACTATTATCTCCTATTATCGTCTTTTAATGTATTTTTACATCAAATTTTTAAAAAATATTACTGTTATACTTAGAGTAGAACACTGTTAATTCGGCAAAAATTAGAGAACTTTCGAGTTCCATTTATGTCACAACTTGATACCATCATCCAAGTTTCTTTATAAAAAAATTTTTTTTAATTGATCAGATTAAAAGAATATTCAAATTTGTCGACAATTTAAATTTCTTCCGCGCGAACCATGTTCATTGATTCTCGTAGTACTAGATCACGTGCATTACACGCGATTGCGACATTTCATTCAACTTAGAATCTTTCATGCGAAGGTCAAGCAAGTCGTGACTATCGTCGGCACGAACACTCTCTCCATTCTTTTTCCGCTTCAAGCTACGTTCCCCCTCTTTATTCCTTTCTTCCTCAACGAACGCAAGCACTCTGCTTCCTTCTCCTTCAATGACCAATCGGTTATCTTTCTAATTTGTTTCTTTCACTTTTCAACGTATAGGACGCTTCTTTTCCAAAGTTTTCAACGACCGACAAACATGACAAAAACATGTCACTGCATTTTATTGTAAACAGATTCGCAACATGTATCGGCGGCAAAGTTTTTTACATAGATAAAGGCGGGCGTGAATTCAGCGAGAATTAACGATATATATATTTTCATTTACTAGCGTGACGCTCGAAGCATGGGTAGCTTCCTGGGAGCCAATGGCATCACTGATGGTAGCAGTATGTTGACGGTGATGGCGAAATTTTTGAAGCAAGAGATGACTTCCGACGCCGAAGAAGAAGGTCTGGTGCCGGCTCTCCCTGGCAGAGTCACCTCGATGCGGAAGGTGCCCTCCCTGTCGGACCTCTCCGATCCGGAAAGCTCCTTAGGTGAGTTTCCAATCCCAGTGCTTGTCTTGTTCAATTATGCTCACGAAACGTAGTTTCTAAAAGTATCATATCACAAGTATTGAATTTAAAATAAATATATTTTATTGTCATTACTTGAATGTATAAAAACATCGTCGGTTTTAACTACAAATTATCAAATATTTAGAAATCAGTAATTAGACAGAACGTGATTTAGGCAAATGCAGTTATACATTTCGCGAGTTATGTTTTTATTCGACATACAGTTTGGAGAATTTGTGTTATATGTTTATTATATTTCGTACAATAATATACAATAATAATTTTATACAAACATATTCGTGAAAATTAGAATTGCTTTGTAGAGAGAGAAAGAAAGAAAGAAATAATAGACTGTTCAAATATAATATTATTAAAGAAACTACTTTTCGTGAATTAATACTTAAATCTTTAAGAAAACATTTTTTTCAAACTTTCACGATCATTCAACGACTACAGTTTTAAGTTAGTGGACATTTTATCGTGAGAAAATTTTACGAGACTTGCCCAGAAGTGTAATAATCATCCAGTTTAATATTCCCATTAGACAACCGTTCGCGCGTGTGGAATGATTTTGTCAAGTTTAAAAAAGCTATTTGTCATCTAAAGGAAGCTTGCGGAACAGATATTCTATATTCTTTAATTAGAAATCGCTTACTGATATCTCCATTCAGGAACGTCAATTGGCGCGTAAGATTCCTTACGTTCCTTTATTTATTTATTTATCATAAAGATATCGATGTGTTTCTCAGAATGATAAAAGGGACAAAGTGATAATGCGAAGAATAGCGAAATCAGCTCTTTCGTCGCCCCTTGAAATATGATCGACGATTCCGATATAGTGTTGTGTTAACGTCGGATCCAGACACTTAAAGGTACACTTACATCCGATGACGCTTGCATAATTCGAGCACTAGCTACGCGAGCCACACTCACACGTATATGATTTGTTCAATTAGATCGCGCGAGAGTTGTATCGTATCTTTTGCTCGATATCAAACAAGATAGCACTGTAATTCTAATATGCTAAAATTTTTCTAAACCACGCTGTTTTTTGCTAGTTTAAATATTGTTGCATATCGATTTGAAACAAAACATTTTTCTCTTTGATAACCGAGAGACCAGTGTAATAGTGTGGCTTCTTTTGCTACGCTGTATTTTGTTACGCACAGAAAATTAAAATGAAATTGCACGAACGAACAAAGATAAGTTTCAGACGATAAACGGTAATAACAAATAATCTCTCATAAAAGAATTAGTATTGTACTTGAGATTTTCTCTTTTTTTATTTCGCTTCTTCATCGTTTTAATGTCTCCGAATAACTCGCGAGCAATTAGCTCGGTAATAGGGCAGGAAAGTGGGTTTTGTCACGCTGAGAATCGGAATTTTCTAGGACGAATGTATAGCGTCGAGAGTGACAGTGCGAGTCATCCTTGTTACTCGCGGCTCGTCGTGCGCGATCAAAATGTAGCGAGAATTTACGAATTGGATAATCAGCAGCATCCTCATTAAAGCCCCCCCACTGAACGCCCCCGCCTTCCATTCTCTTTCGGACGCGTGTATGAGGCTACGCGTACGCGTCGGACGCGTCGCATCGCCCCCACCCATTTAGCCGCTCTTATCCGACTTCGAGGAGCATTTTTTAGTGATCTGTGCTTTTTTTCTAAACTTGCGCAATCGAGCCATGAATCATTCTTATAAATATTTAGATTTACTATCCGAGAGCCAGACAGATAACAAACCACGCTTTCTAAACAATTGCACGATCTATTGACAGCATTTATTGATAATTGTTTATGGACTTATCAGCGTTACGAATCGCTAAAGTTAAAACATTTGTAGGCGGGAAGAGAAACAATTAAATATTTATAGTAAAAAGAATTTAAATAACTGAAAAACATTTGGTTGGAATTGTTAAATGTTTTTTAAAAGTTGACAAATTTTTCAGCTTTTACCATAGAAGGAACAATGAAAATTAGCTGTCGCAGCTCGTAATATTTAAATCGTTTAAATCTATACTTAAGTAAATCTCCCTTTTATTTTGCCTAAATAATATAATTACTTGAATAAAAATGTTTTTTACGAATTATCTTTTCACATAATTTTTTAATTAATTCTCATTGAAATAATTTTCAATTATGTGTGACCTCAGTTTAATTTAAATGTATATCAAATAAATTTAAATCTCTCTTCAAAGGGTCTTAAAAATATCTATAGATCTTTTTAATATTACACATTTTGCGATATTCATTACACAGAAGATACCGTAAAGATCATTTTATTTTAATTCTTTCATTTTTCCTTTGCGGCTATTTTAAATCTATTAAACAGAGATTGATGTTGTTTAATATTACAAGGCGGTAGAAATCTACCTATAAAGTGAAAACGTATCCCACGCAATTAGTAATTAGAACGTAAGCAATATCATAGATATGAGCGTGGGATATCAATCGGACAGTGCCGACATACCGACTATGCCGTAATAACGACCGTGTAATAACGCAACTTAAGCGCGTAAATTGCGTATAATTAATCGGCCGATTTATCGCGTGTCATTTAACTTTTGGCGGGCGTGAATCATTCGGGATTCTGTTTATTGCCGTGGAATCTACGCAGCAATGCGCGCGCCAGTAATTAAACAGTTGAAATAGCTCGAAATTAATTCGTTGCTACTTCGTCGGTCAACAATCAATATTTGATTTGCGTCTCATGCGCGTTAATTTGCCTAATTTTAGACTACTGTACACCTGGCATGCCAATACGTGACCACATGTTATGTCGCGAATGCTTAACGACTTTAAATATTAAATATTAGCTCAATACGTATTTAACTCGTGACGTAATGTCTACTTTGTGATTAACACTTAAAATAAATCACATACGATTCTTTATATCTTTTTTTACATTTATAAAATGTATGTATATTTTCCTTAAGATTTATACCTAGAAGCTTTTAAAATTGACAACGATTTAGAGAAATATAACATGTATATTTTTTAATTGCTTTCTATCAATTATTTCAACAAATGTTATTAGTGACATAATTATTTTTTATTAATTTATTGATATTAAAAATGTCACAATCTTACTTAATTATCTTCACCATTGTCACGATTGTTCTTTGAATTTTCCATTATTTATACGAGCATAATCTTTCCACTTGCTTTTTTTCATAAACAATTCCTAACACTATTGTCAAACGATCAAACGTTCGATCTTCGTTTACGACACGCTGCCATCGATGGCAGTCGATGCTCAGAATGTTTTATGCAAATAGCCATTGTCTATTCTGACATTGACGCGATGGCGAGATTTGTTTTGCGCTTCTTATATGTCGTTGTCGTTGCACACCGTAGAACGTAACCCGCACACCGTGTCGCGAATGTAACACCGTGATAAATTCGGCTCTCGCACCTTCACGTGCTCGTAAAGAAATGTTGTCTCATAAATATGAATTCGAATAGCAAACAGCATATAAGACAGGCCAAGGAACTTTGCGGAAAGTTTAGTCACCGCACCGATATTGTCATTAACAATACTTGACCAGAGTTCAACTTGCAGTAAATTGCTAACAATAAGTTAAATTCGATACTAAAATAGATTTCACATAATTTTTGTAAATTAGTTTTATTTAAACTATTCATATTAAATCTGTAAATTGCTTTATATTTTATGTCTTAATAGTATATTTTTGTATTGATTACCTCGTACTTCTCTTTTTTTCTTCTTTATTGCATAAACTTAATGAAAACATTCTTTTAAATAAAATTACTTTTAAATTAATATATTTTACTTATAAATATGTTTCTAAAAATATTAATTTGTGTTCTTCATTGAAAGTTTAAATATTTTTTTTCAACACTTGTTCGAAGAATCGTCTTTAGTATCGTGACTGCGAGTACAAGATGCATATTTCCTATTTATCCTACAGTCAAATCGACACCGGAAGATCGAAGCTCGTTAAATTACGTGTTCTGACTTACTAAAAAGTCCCACCCATATGTCCCTATCATTTTGTTTCGTGCGTCTTTATGTTAAATCGTAAATTAATAACACTATCACATATCTTTCAAATGCAAAAGATATACATGAATTCTTATGCAAGATATATAAATGAATAAATTTTTGAATTTCATTTCGCTGATATTTTATAGAGATTTTAGAAATGCATTGCAACAGCCAAAATTGAAGCACATCTCATCATAAATCGTACAATGAGGTTTAAATCTTTTGAATTTTTTTTCCCCCGTAATAATTGCTCAGTCAGGTCTGTGACCATTCTAGAACAAGCTTATTAAATTTAATATACGCGCGGTAGTCTCTCGCTTGAAGGGATGAGTGGGAAGGAGATTGAAAAGCAAACTCGTAACGTGCGAACCCAAATTCGTTCGGGCGTTGTCAGAAAAAGGAAGATGAATGAGAAAGAGGAACGGAGAAGAGAAATTGCCGCGGAGAAGCCCTGCACCTGCATGGGAATGTTTCGAGACGACGCAAAGCGGCGAATGGTGATGTGGGCTCTCTGAAAGGAGAGAAAAGTCCCAAGTCGGCTAGACGGTACCTTAGGCGTCATAAATGCCGTCACAAATGACTTATTACGCAAATATTTCTCATAAAAATGTATTATATCTAAACATGTGTAAATGATGCCTGTCCGTAGTAGAATCCGAAGTAAACTTATTTCTTTCTCTTTTCCTCTTCATTTGATATAGAAGAACCTTAAATTATGTTAAATAATTTGAAATAAGATGAAATAATTCTTACTCACTTTTCAATTTCAAATGATTAAAAATGTAGCATGTGCGCTTCAGGCGCCAGCTGTCAAGTATCATTTTCGTAAGCTAGTTTTATCACATTTGTCTTCATTACTTCACTTTATTTGAAGTTTGAACACCAAAATGGAATTCAATGAAATGCCCAGTACACAAGAGAGGCATTTATGACGCCTAGTGTACATCGCGCGAAACGCGTAACCGCAGCTGTGCGTGCGGTCGAGCTCCTCTCTTTCTCTCTCCCGCTACATCCTTCATCTTCCCTCTGCGTTCGCTTTGCTTACCTACCTACCCGAGACCAGACGCAGATACGGTTCTCACGTCCTCGATCGTCGGCGACGGCGATTTGCAGTTTGAAACAAACCCTCCCCGCGGTACGCGTGGCCTCGCTGAACCTGTCGAGCGCAGTCCGGTCCTGGTTTTCTTCCTTTGGCAGATGCTGCGCCCTCGAAGATGCGATCTCGAGAGAGTGGTCGGTCGGTCGTTCTCATCCCGAGGAAAAAAAAAATGGAGGCAAACCGCATGTTTTTCCGAATATAATTTTTCGGTATCGTACGCCCTAACTTTATTGGTGGAACGATACGTGAAGCATATATATAATATATGTACACAGTTCATACAAGTAAGGATGAACGCGTATATACAAGATAATATATATCTTGCAGAATGTATAATAGAATTGATCAAATTAAATTTAGGTGACTATGTATATATATTTTATTATATATTCCACAGGATATTATATACTATTTACTATCTTCTAAATATAAGTTATTATTCTTATTTGCAAGAATTATATATTTTCAATATTTTTATTATTTAATTAACTACCATTATAGTATCTAATTATCTAACACTAGATGTTTACATATACATATATTATAAATGGACGCGAAAGGCGTTCAAATAATTTAGAAAAATAAAATCACATTTTTCACTCATTTATCTCCGCGATGACTTTCAAGGATTTATAATTATAGCCTCAAAGCTTTATTATGTCTTCGCTTCTACTTTTTACATAAAATTAAATGGCTAAATATCGATTGAACCAATAAATGGCGTCTAGAGGATAAAAAACTGACAGAAATAATAGCTATCGAAACGAGATCTTTTATTTCTCTTCTCACAGCTCGCTCGATATTGCCCGTTGTTTGCACGAATCGATGTTGACCTCACGATTGAAATGGCTTGTGTGTGGGTCCGTTTTATCTTTTCGCCGACCGATACCGATGTATATTGATCTTACTGTCGTCTCTTTCGAAGAATATACGATAGCTTCTCGCAAAGCAACGTTAATGCAGAACATCAATGGCACTTTGCGCATTTTGAGTAAACAGAGAGAAAGATATCGCGTAGATATAATGTCTGTTCTATATTCTAAAATTGCATGTACTTTGTAACTGCAAAACTTGAAAATGTACTTCTCTATCATTACGTTATAATTATTATTATTTTTTTTGCAAGACGAAAATTGAACGAAGATTAACTGATACAAAAAAATTTTTCAGTTATTCGTTACGTCGTTATCTCTTTTCGCGATTAACAAATTTTTCTGACAAGATTAATACGTGGATTACATTTGAGATAAGAAAACAAGATCACTTTAGCGTAAAAAAAAGACGATTTTTAAAAACATCGACAGTTTTCTCGAGCTTTGTCTCGAAAAATATTGCTCGTAATTGTACTGAAACAAACTGTTTTGCTGTGTGTATCGAGCGAGATTAAAGATAGCATCGCTCGTGAAGAATGAAACGCTGCCATTGACGCTTCGCGTTAATAAAGGGAGATCTGGTCGGGGGATATAAATAAAAAATGGAGCTTCAGCTTTCGCTCCATCTGTCTCTCAAGCACGTATATAGATCTAGTCCTTGTTATTAAATTAGGTTTCGGTTTGCTTCTACTTCATCTCAAACATTTATTGCATTATTGCTCGGGAAAAATGTGCGTGTGTATGTGAGAGAGTATATGGTTGCATAAATATGCATGCGTGTGTATCAGGTTGAATTCGTGAGTTCGCTAAGTCCGAGTAAACCCAAATGACCGCGCGGATCAGTATTCAGTCGTCCCTGCGGGAAAATCGGTTTATCGTCCGAGCGTGCAGGTGTCTACCTCTGCTGGCTTGCTCACCGGATGTTTTTGGTACAGCTTCGATACGTTAGTCATAGGTAGAGCCACGGATACGCTTATGCAAGCTGTCCGCCGTGGATAAAGTAGATCCCTGAAAACGTTCGGATTCTAGTATTTAGAATCGTAATGAAACAGTTATCAAAGATGTAATTTCGAGCCAGTCATGTCTTATCTTAACAAAAAATCACCTGCGACAATATTTTAATATTTTTTAATTAATATTTATTATTTTATTCCATCACAATTGAGATCCTCTTTCAGATTATTCAATAAGTAACTTGCTGTTTTTTTTTTTTTTAATTTTTTTATTTGAAATTTAATAATTCTAGGAACTACTCGATTTCCGATGATTTTGTATTTTGAAAATTTTTAGAGCTTTCTGTCTTTTGCTAACAAAAATGGGCTCTTTTTAACAGAAAGTTAACGTTAGCGTCTACTTTTAATTCTGAAGCACATTGTATATCTCTAGAAATTATACACGCTGTATTATTGAAAATTTAATCTAAATGATTGAAAACTTTATTCTTGATTGTTTTTAAAAGAGATTTTATGATTACGGATACGAAAGATTTTTTCTGTAATTCAAAAAAGCAACATCCGCTCGCGCGCACGCGCATTTGACGGGAGGGTGGGGGGGGGGGAGAAAGGGTGGAAAGGCGGTAGGGAGAGGGACGCAGCAGAGAGGGCAATGGATAGCAACAGGTTGTGACGTCACGAGGCGCCACGCGACTCCGCTTCATTCACGAGAAGCCAGAAGAGCGAAAGAGGGTGGACCAGGAACTCATAACCGGCGATGCCTTGCCTTTCCTGTTTTCTCACGTGATTCGACAAGCCGGTTTATCTCGATCGACGGCCGCGGCACTCAGCCCGATCTGGCACTGGCAATTATTGGCCCGTAACGGTTCATATCGAAGCCCGGCAGCGAGGCTACGGAAATGGGTTCGCAATTCCGAATTCACGCGGATAAATTAATGTTCCGTCCGAACGTGTTGTCGCAGATATCGTTAGGTCTCGTAGACTTTTTACATAGATAAAACTTTTAGTTACGCTGGACTTTTACCGTGGCCAAATTGATAATCACGGACATTACGATTATCGACTATCAATTAAAATAAAGGTAGAAAATGTACGTGTTTCATACAGAAATTAGGTTTGTTCGTTCACTCCACATTTTTAACTTTATGTTAATTAAATGTTAAGAGTTGCAAATCTGAAGATGCAAAGTTCATTGACGCTGATAATGCTGACGCGAGTGTTATCCCTCGCTTGATTGACTTTACGGTTATCTTATTTTTTGACGTTATTGTTTCTATTCTTTCTAAACAAATATAGCAATTTAATTTATGTCATATTTATTTATATAAATCTCATAAATACAGATATTTGATAAACATTTGCTCTTTTTGTTCATGCGATAAATATATATCTTATACGTTGATCCGCGGCGACACTTGCCCGGCTGAAGGTGGTCATCAGCGTCGTTCGTCTTTAGTCAACGCGACATTTATCTTCTCGCTAGTTTACCTTCCACAAAATCAATACTTATTTTTATTGAGCGAGAGCGCACGCTAATTTCGCCCGTCCAGTTTCTCTCTTTTTACCGTGACCGGCGTCGATCCCCCTCTCGATTCGCGTTGACCCAGGGTTCTTCAACCCCGCGACATCGTGCATGTAGTCGACGTTCGAATTCGAGTCTATCCGTTCACCGGCTCCGCGCGCGCGACGAGTCCCGTCCCGTCTCGTCGCGTCGCGTCCCTCTCGCCACGGCACAGAAAGACGGCGAGCGAAGGATGAAAGACGACGGCGAGGCAAGGTGAACGCGGCGCGAGTACCCCACCACGGAGCGAGTAGCCACGCGAGTTCATTCATGAGATCGTGGGAACGTGCCTCACGGTGGGTCCGTTCCACCCCGTCCTCCCTCTCCCTGCCCTCCCTCCCCCTCCCGCCTCCTTCCCTCATCCTTCTCCCGGCACATGTTAGCCGGTCGGTTTATCTTTTCTTGTCCTGTCTCCCTCCGTCTCTCTCTCTCCGTCCCTCGCGCTCCCGCGGCGGCTCCTTCTCCCTCGCGTCTAGCACCTGTTTCTACCTTCTCCCTCTCCCTCCGCAACCCGCTCTCGCTCCCGCAGTTCCTCCTCACCCTAGGCCTCTCCTCTCTTCTTACTCTCTTTTCCCTAATCATTCCTCCTTCTTGTTGCCGCATGCACTCATTTCTCTGTACTTAACTTCCCTCTCGCTCCTTCCGCTCTTCCATTCCACCGCTGTAATTCCACCTCTTGTACTTGTTGTTTATCCGCCTATCTTTATAATTCTATCCTTAATAATTCCTCGTCCACCGATTACGTCTGTTTCGTTGTCAAAATCCTTCGTGCCTTCCCATAGCTTTCTCTTACTTCCTCGGGCAACATTGTGCCATGTGCTTGCGTCCGTGTCTCTCTCACCTGTTCTTTATTCAGGTATAACGTATTTTTTTTTTTCGCGATCGGTACCGCGGTCTCTCTCGCACCACCTTTGTCAGCCATTCTCCCCTTCTCCACCATCTGCTCGTCTCCCTTCTACGAGTCTGTTCCGCACGCTGCTTCGTTTTACCTGCTCGCGGCCACTCGCCTGATCGCCCCTCTCACTCCGACCCTTTCCCGGGATCTACGTTCGGTACAGTGGCTGCTACAAGCTCTGTCATTTTATCGACGAAAAACACCGAGGGAGCATGTTTGTCCGGATGGAGAACCGTGGTCAGTCGGCACTGACTTCGAAAATGTTTTCATAGGCTATGTAAATCTCCCGATAACATGTTTTTCCGACTCCTGAATTAATATTGGAGATATAGAGGGGGGGAAATAAAACGAATGGGAAATAAAATAAATGAAATTTTATATGAGCCGCGTGACATATAATGCGTGACATATAACAGTGACATTTCTCACTTTTAACGGTTATATTTTATCAGAAAACTGAATAAAATCAGACGTATAATCTGTACGGCTAGGAAATCGAATCGAATCAGATTGTGGGAAAGAAATTTCCGTCTCCGGACAATACGGTGGTTGGGCACAAGATCTATTGTTTCCTGTCGACTGGACGGGAATTAATAGCGTAAAATGAAATAAGGAGTTTGCAAGTTTTTAATTTAACACATTTCCGTCTCTCCTTTCAAACTCTGCATACAATTTGCCAAGAGAATGCATATAAATTTGAATTTTTTAAATAATAAATAGCTATGCAAATCGAGCTATGAAAATGTATTTTGTGAAGATTTTTTTTATATTCCCTATAATTCTATTATATTTTCATAATTGTTACATTTATATGGTGAGGAATTGTTTTTCAAGCTAATTAAATTAATTTAAGTTAAATTATTCAAAACGCTTGTATCTAAAGAGATTGAGACAATTTAAATATGACATGTTAAATGTGACATTAAAAAATTCATTCTTTTGTACATATGATGTATTTTTTCTTTTGTGCACTCATGAAAGATGTAAGAAGCGTTTTCGTGCAATGTTGAGATTTCTTTATCATAGTACGAAATATTTGAATTGTTCAGATATTGCCTCTTGCTTCTCTGATATATAAAAAAGAAGAAATAACGCTTCCAGAGATTGTCGAAGGAACTTTCATGATCTACTGTACCCGACGACCTCTGCGTGGCCGGCAGCCGGCGGAGACATAATTGCGGCTCGTAATCATGCTGCCGAGCCCGAGGGTATTCCTCGTCCCCCCCCCCCCTCTTCAACCCTCGTAGCTCGTTCCTACTTCGTCTTCCTTTCGTTCTGTCGTACCCTCTCGTCTCTCTCACTCTCACGCGCTCTTCCCCCTTATCTTCGCTTTGCGTTTCTCCAGTTTGAAACGAGTAAAATGTAATAACGTTACGTCCGCGGAAGTTAAAGGCCCGAAGTAGGAAGCCCGAAAGGGAAGAGATTTGATAGACATCGAGTGGAATCCCCCGAAGCAACGGTGGGGATTCTAAGGACCCGTTCAGTTCGACGAGGCAAACGCAGAAAGCGGGACGATGTAAAAATCGTAAAAAACATAAGAGAAATCCTCTTATCCTTATCAAAAATATAATTAATATTGTATGCTTAATTGTTTTGTCTATCGTAAAAAGACACTGACAAGTTTTAACGTTTAGTTGCTGTCGGAAACAATTCGCAATTGCATTGCCGTTGTGTAATAATAAGATTATTTTGAAAATAACGAAAATAATAGCAGTGTACTCCCTGTTGTCAGATTAGTTTCATAATCGCGGGAGACGCGGGACTGCGAAAGAGATCGACTCGCAGATCGACAAGGGACCTTTAGATTTGATTACTATTGTTACATCCATATGGCCATTCCGTAATAACAGCGCGTTTCGCAAATATGCTCGGTAGCTGCTACCGCTGTAGATATAGCTATATTATCGCGAGAAACGCGCCAAGCCAAGAACGAGGTACGGAAGGTGGACTAACGTAAGCCGGACTACGCGCGTTCGGTGCGTATCACACGCGCTATTACCCCTAGAAGATACGGCTCGCCGCGCCGCACCGCGCCGACCGTTTTACGACCGAACGTTTATTCGCCATTTCGAGCCTCTTAACGTCCGCCGCGGAATATCGAGCTTAATATATCGGGACGTGAACCGCTCGCCTCTCTCTCTCTCTCTCCCGTCCTTTTTTCCACCACGCCCTCTTCGTTCCTCGTATTATACGTATTTGCGGGTACCACATCGAGAGAGCTGCGCGAGAAGTTTCGAAAGGTCGCCCCATGATTCGGCACGAAAGAGATATTGCCGATGGCGATTGGATCGCGTCCTTGCGACGGAAATATAACGTCTGCTGGGGTTTAAATTAGCACCGCCCTATAATGCAATGATCTTAATCAGATAGATATTTTATAATTGTATCTTACATCGCTTGATCTTTTCTCTCGTTTTTCAAAGGAACGGCCAAGTATCCGGGAGCATTAATATATAGGTAGCCAATATTTGTTTTACTCTCAGAGATGTAAGCGTACGTTAATAAGGTTATAATTTGCAGCAACAATTTAATTTACAAGAACAAACATCGACATATTCCTTTGAAAATTGAAATAATATTATTAAAAATAATATTAAAAATGAAATATTCGGGATACAGTTAAATGTTGTTTATTTGAATTGTTCAACACATATTTATACACGTTAAATACTTATTTTAACATTGAAGAAATATAAAATCTTAAATGGATTGTCTTGTTTCAAAGAAATTTCCCTTAAAAATTTACGTAATATACCAGTTCATTAAGGGAGAAAAAAATACCGTCAATACCATGGACGCGAGTTAATGCGCGAAAAATTTCGATTGGAACCGCTCGAATCTCGTCTCTCGGAAAAGTATAAAGGGGGGACCCTTACGACCGGGTGTAGCCGATTAGGGATGCTATTAAATGTACGCGCGCGGTTGCAACAGGTACACGACCTGAAACGGGCAACAGCCGGCCGATGTTATTGCTCTCGGGAAGACGGTAGCCGGGGTAATTGATTATCTTGCGCCCTTTATACGTTACGAGCTTGCCCTACCTCTTAAATCCAGCCTGCGCGATCTAAGAGATGCGCTCTCCTCGCATTTTCTATACCCGCAAATTATACGGCGGAATCGACGTTAGTTTCAAGGGAAAAAAGAGTTAAGCCGAACGAAAGTGGTCTACTCCACCGAGATGAGGGATCGCGGTATATGCAAAGGAGAAACATTGTAAAAATGGAGGAAGGCATTCATAAAAAATAATTTACATCGTGTATCCTTCATTATATTCGCGGTATTATTATTTCTAATAGCAATACGATTCGTATTAAATTATTGTTATTATATCTTAATAACCCATCCTCGTAATTTGCGCCGCACGAATTCTACAACAGGGTGAAATGTATAATGTATATAAAATTGCACGAAAATCATAACCATGTCTTTTTCTTCTCTAAGCGCCAAGTCGAATCCGTTTTTAATGAAACATTATATTAGTAATTTACGCGTTTGAATATCAGAGAGATTATTATCAAAAGTATTAGCTAACAAAGTTATGCACATATTTAGCACTCTTCGCGATTTTATTTCATACTTAATCTGATATGCCGCAGAGTGCAGTTCACAGTTGTTGCACATATCAGAATAACGAAAACATATTTTGAAATGTATGAAAATAATGAAATTTGCGTATACATATTTCTATTGTACTGTATGTTTACTTCATGTTTACGCATGAATGAGTCTCGGACGAAAGGGAATTCGGAGCAATAATATACAAATCGCTAATTCAGATACGGTGATCTCGCGTTGCTGCGATAGATTCCAAACAAGGCGGCGCAATAAATTACGAATTAATTACAGCGCGGCTCATGACGCATCTTCCACTTTCGAAGTGGCGGAGCGGGTACGTACACTCTGCGTGGTAGCGATGCAGGCGCGTGCACTTCCGACGCGCGGCGAAGCCTGCCTTTTCAGTTTTATGTGTATCTGCCTTATAGAATCCTCCTCTTTCCGCCGATGTATTATAGTTACGCTGCCGCGGTACTCTCCTGGAGGCCGCTCGCCTCTGTTCGACCGCGGCTTCTGGTCTCCCGCGAGAGAGATTACGGAGATAATGGGGCCTGAGTAGCTGCAACGCGTTGCTCGGTCCCCGCTCCTAACAAATTGCTGGGTTCATTCATCCTCTCTCGACGATATATACAGGAAAAAACTAGCCGCACTAGCTACTCACGGCGCGGTACATGCGTGTAACTTCGTCCTTTCTCGCGTGGCTAATCGTTACGGAATACTACGTTCCCGTCTCCGCATCCGAGAATCTGCGTCGGCTATCAACGACGGATACTGGAAATGTGCACTTCCCACGCGTCGTTCAACACGCGATAATCAGAAATTTCCCATAAAGGCCTTCGGACGAAATTTTTCTGTTTGACGATTTATTTAACCGCCTGAAAAAGCCGTCGTCCCGGAAAAAGGAAATTTCTCGTTTCCCGTATATCGTGTGACTTTGCAAGAGGTTCTGCATTATCGCACGTGTATTAATCATAGATAATTACATGTTTTATATATTCTTGAAAAATATCGTAGCGTATATATAACATATATATACATATGCCGTGTAAATAATTCTAAACAAACCGCAGGAGTCATAAATCTTCATTCTTTAGTTATTTAGAGCACTAGTTATCTCATTCGCATCTCACTATTCTCCAAGACCGTTGCACTTGTTGAAAACTATCCCTCTTTGTATCGACATTTCAAACACTCAATATACATATATGTGCATGTATGTTTTGTGCGTCCTTATAACTTGTGCGTTCGTAGCTCATTGGCAAGCGTGATTCACGTTCTTCAAGAGGCGATAATTTCCATATTATGTAGTGACTAATACACGTTTAATGGCAATCGAGATTTTCCTTTCTTAAACCCGTTCTGTCTCCGCGGCGATTCTGATCTGTCGATTGTATCTATTCGCGTAGAATTAATTTTTGCTTGGCATTCGCTCTATATTTCCCAAGAACAATTATGTTTCCTCTTACTGATTTTTTTTACAATTATTACGCGGCAATTCTCAGATATTTTTAGCGACACGTTAATACTTTCATCTCAATCCGTTTTATCGCGTCTCTACAAGACTTTACTTAAGTAAATGTTTATTCGAAGAAAAATGTATATTCTCGCAAATTTAAAATTATTTGCAATCGATTTTTAATATTGACGGTTGTGTGTGCAAATATACATATCATTATCTGTCGAGCAGTTCTCTCTGGCCAGGGACTATCTGTCTATATATGCAACTAATTCAGAGAGAATCTTCGAATACTCCTGTCGTAATACATTAAGGCAGATAGCGATCTATCGAATAAATTTTGCGATCGTCATATTTCATGACGAGACCTTAACGCGATGCAAGTTATCCGCGCCATTTGTTGAATAAATTAGCTACTTTTAGTAGCTAAGTCTAAACTCGTTGCGGTGGCTTTTTACGTGACCGGTTTAATCAATGTAGCTTTTTTTCGTTACGATCGACGCCGACTATCGCAGCGTGCGTCGAGCGTTCGATAAGCGAAGCGCGTGGGCACAGGACTTGATACACCAGCGCGTGTGGAAAGAAGCGTCGATAAGACGCGACATACGTTTGCATCGATCCCATAAATCGATAACGAGTCGCTACATAATTTGCATGAATTAATAAACAGGGTGTGCCCCATAACCACCATACGATATTTTATAATAGTGTATTCTGGAGATTTAATTAAAATCGAAAAATTTAATTTATTTCCCTTTATAAATGAGTTAACCAGAATTAGCCGGTAATATCGCGCTTTGATTTTGATCTTAATTAATTAAATTGCGCAAAACTATCTATTTCTATAGTTATCATTGCGATCCATTTACGATTCACCAATAAGCATTAGTTAATGTCACGGACTGACAATCGAGCTAATTATCAATGTATAATTATGAAATTTTTTGTTTTTTTTTCTATATACATGTAATATATGCATATTTTGAAAGAATTTCTTACAATTAGTATCATAAGTCATGCCCCATAAGTTTTTTACAATCACTCTATGCTTTCCAAACTTTGGATTTCCTCTTTTAAATTCCTTTGTTGTACTCATATAAAATTCTCAAAACACGGTTAATTACAATCGCGCATATTAATCATCACAATAGAAAAATTGCCCGTATACGTTGCACGATACTACTGATATTAGTCATCATGCGCATTTTATCATTTTACATTATAACAGAATCTCATTAAAACGCAATAATAACGCGAGAAAAATGAAGCTCTATGATTCACTCAACATGTGATTCGCACATTAATTTGTTTTCGATCCGAAAGTAACAAATAAATTACGTTTAATTCAACAAAAAAGTCAAAACTTAACATATGATACTTAAATCTGTCATTAAAAATGTATGGTCAACGTATATAAATATAGAGAGAGAGTGATACTGTAATAATTTATAATTCCATCTTTTATCATTTCGATATTTTTCTGACTTAAGTAGAAAAATAAATCAAGAAATATATTTATAAAATATTTATTTCGATAAAAATAATTGATTAATTTGTATCATTAATAACAATATTATTAATTAATTGCAAATATTGTTGCTCGAACTAATCGTTCATCGAAATTATATAATCGCGTTTTAATATATAATTCGGCGTGCAAAGTGGCACGCGCCGTGACTTGATGACTCGAATCTCGCCGGACGAATGACAATACAAAGCGCTTGGTGACCTTACATACGCGGCAACGATCTTGCCAAGCAAACATCAAGGCCATACTCGTTATAGAATATATTTAATGTTATCTTTACAGAATAATTGTATCGAAAACTTGTATTCCCATTATTATTTTCGATATCCCCTTGTATTTTACTTGAAAATTCGCTGCATGTAAATATGATTTTTTTCTTAGTAACTTAGCAATTCATTTAGTTTTATTTCTTTTTTTTAAATATTTCATTAAAATGGAACGGTATTCCGGAATATTAAAAATAAGATAGCGGATAGAATAATTATTACAGATACTTTTTGGATCAAAGTGGAGATAAATTTACTTCTTCTAGATGAATCATGTTTAAAATTGAAAATTATATATATTAGAAATTAACGTGTTTCGATAACTACTTCAAAAGTAACAGGCTTCCTTAGGCTACTTATTGTTAGATTGGTATAACCATCATCGGTCCCCTCTCGATTTCCTTAATCTCGGTTTTGTTACCGCATCCGACTAAAATATGGCGTGCTCTGTTTTCGCCATTATGTGCGAGTTTAAACTGCTAGTTTACGTTGGATCGTTAAGAAAGATCCATGCATTGATATGATACGTCTTTTTATTACGAGAGTTTGTAAAGAAATAAGTCTACTTTCGCGAATTAAACGTTTGTTCTATGTCGTTTATTACATATTTACTGTACATATTATTGTTTAAGTAATATATACCGTGTGAGGATGATACTTAAAGTCGAAGTATGTACGAAATGAAAAATATATTGAATATATGAGAAAATAATTTTTAGTGCGGATAGAAATCTGAGAATAAGTTCGTCTGAATTGCGGATAGAGATATATAAACGATAAAAGGATAAGGTGAGTGTCATTTAAACAAAATGGAATTGGATATATCGGACAATTCAATAATATTTTATGCTTTATTATCATTGCTGCAATATCATTATTTACTATAAAATTGAGAGGTTTTGCAAAAAAGTTTTGTATCTACTGTCGATCGAATTTCAAAATAATTGAAAATTTTCAGATAGAGATTTGATTGCATTACCTATGAAATACTTTATCACGTAAATCTCACGCTCTTTCGTATCAGTGCATCGATCACGACGATTTCCGCGCAAATCTCGCTGTATCATCAAACAATAGCTATTGACTCGCGACTCGCGTGCCGGTATCGATGCTAGAGTTCGGACGGATATGCGGCATCTTACGTAACAGATGCGGTTTCGCGGTGCTCGTCCTAGCAGCTGATGCGTAGGAGTGGCCGAGTGAACCAGTTGACAGCGCTGAACTACCGTCCATCCGTTTTCTCATCTCTTTGCACCCGCTTCGCAAACGTTTTCGCTCTATCCCTTCTCGGCAAGTCTTCCTCCACGAGACCTGCTCGCCACACGACCGGCACGCACCAGTTTGCCATCTCTTACAACTGCAGTTCATATGCACGAACCAGCAGCTATCTTCGTCTTTTCCTGTTCCATTCTCAATATCTCTCTTTTTTGCTGTCTCAAACGTTTTTATCTCGACTTATATTAACACGTCTTTGTATTAACACGTCTTTTTCGATTTTTTATTTACGATCAGTACTAAAATTATCCATCGTGGATCAGTAGACAAAATGTTATGCGGTAAAAAAATTCTCCTTTAAAAAACTAACAACAAATCTACATTTTATGTACGTTTTATTTATAGTTGATTTCTCATCGGGAAAAATAAGCATTGATAAGCGCAGCATTTATTAAATTGCATTTACGCTCAGCTCCGAAAAACTGCAGAGACTTAGCTAAAGAAACAAATAATGATACTGTCAAATAAAAGATCGAACCTATATTCTGTATTCAGGAAATGTAATATCTTATCATTTCCATTTTGAATAACGGCGAGAGCAAGTTGATGTGCAGTGCGACATTAATCTAATAATTTTTCTTACAAATTTTATTATCTACGATTTATTACGCAATAATGACTACTACAAGTAATAATAATTATAAGGTGATTCATTTGCGTGCAGCTCATTAGTCTTCAATTTTTTCATTGAATGCCATCCTCACTCATTAACTCGTGCATGATTGCTGGTACTCAAGGGATATCTGTCACTTATAGTTCTTCCGCGATGAAAGCCGTGTTTCTTTCACCATTTTCTTGCTCGTTGAACGACCAATACCACACCGTCGGTCTTATACTGTCCGTAGACCAGTTCCTACTCTGTTTTTTTTTCCTTCCCCTCATCTTCCTCGCCTCTCTTGCTGCTTTCCTCTTTCTTGTCTCACCGAGTAGCGCCTTGCCTCTAAGCACAGAGAGTTTTCGTTCAGGACGCGCTCAGCACAATGTCGTTAGTCTCAGATTAGCGTTTTCCTTAGCATTATATTTATCCGTTAGATCATCTTTGGTGCGTAACTGTTACTTATAATAGAACGTGTGAAACATAGCATTAGCGAGCAGCCATTTCGTATTACCGTTACGCGAATAATATAGATATATCATTATGTGGTAGCCGATGAGGTATGAATTCATAATTCGGAATTTATCTCCGTCGTGCGAGTTTTAACATGAGAGGCGCGCGTATGTAAATTAAGGAATAAATGAATTAAACACCGCGGACATTTCTCACGCCGCGCCGCGCCGCGCCGCGCAACCGGCACACGGCACGATACCCCGAGAGCGAAACGCGCCCATACGAATGTCATTAGTAGCGGTTAATTTGAATCGTCGCGGAACACGGTTTCCCAGTTAAAGATGAATTTGTTACAAGCCCGTGTCGTTACACCATCGATCTCCACCGAAGAGAGGAGTCCCCGGCCGTGCGCTCTGGTTTCCGAGCGGATGTGGTGGCGCGCGAGCTCGCGCGTTGATTAGCGCTACATCGTTAAACAAATAAAATAACGAAATATATAATTGATTCCGCCGAGAAGACGTCGCCTCGGACGCAGAAGGCGAACAGGTTTCCGCCGCGTAGTAGTGTAAGATCATCGTGCGCGCGGCTCGAGGGAAGCGAGACGCTCCTAGAGAACGCTGTTGGTACACCTCGAAGAAGAAGAAGATGCATCAACGGCGGCAAACAAGTTTTCGCGGCGATCCGTTTGCGGTAATCGCCGATGCAAATAATTGTACTTACCGCGCGCTCCGAGTATCCGATCATTCTAATATCACGTATCGCTGATACCACTTCAGAATTCATTATCAGTTATGAAGATCTTACCGCTTTCGACTCATTTATTCCGCAGCTCGCGACAAAAGCGGTGACGCGATTGATACGCTTTTTGATACGTCTATTTATCTCCCTTGCAAATAATGCGACTAATAACTTCCTTTCCGCGATGGAAAATGTGACATGATTTTAATCTTTTCTGGAAATCCGCAATTTCAGCTCGAAACGGTTCACTTGATGAATGAGTAATATTGATGTATTATTAATTGCGGAACTCGTCAATTATCAATGCAGTCTTATAATTGTAGTAACGGAGAAATGTCTGTGTAGTAATCGAGTTTAACCGCAAAAATGCATAAAATTTATAAATTTTATTAAGTTATTGATTATGATTCGATGAAAATAATCGAAATTGAGGATTAAAAAAACCGGATTAAAAATAATTGAATATATACGTACACGTATACATCATGTACGTACATTACAAATAAATATTTATTAATTATACGTTTATCAGCGTGTTGGGAATATGTTATCGGAGCGATTTGCTCCTATGTTACCTGTTCTGATAGCTTGCGAGTTTAAGGTAAAATCGAAGCGGTGGAAGCAGAAGAAGAGAGCGCAGCAGGAGAGCCGGGATGCTGCATGCGAGCAAGGTGGGGAGAAGAGCCACGCGATCGAGATTTATTTATAAGTCGGCGAGCTCGAGTTCGCTCCTACATTCTCCCGCTTCCTCCCTTCTTCCTCCGGCTCCACCTGCTCACAATCTCTTCCTACGTTTCTCTCTTTCTCTACGTGACTTCTTGCTGTTGCGATACCCGCCGGTGTTGTCGGCCGTAGCGTAAGATCAGACAACGAGAATTTCTTCATTCTCGTGTTATACGAGAATATCTCCTTTTTTTTTTTTACAAGAGTTAAACATTCGCTGAAAGAACTTGCGTGCGCATTTAATTAACGTTTGTCGAAATAGATTATTACGGTCATGCTGTAGCCATTAAACGGATTTAGATTGTCGGTTATTATTTTAAGCTTCTTGCGCGTAGAAACATTACATCGCGGAATGTAAAACAGGATTTCATTTTCACGCCATTCAGTGCTAGCCGTGAATATGTCGATTTGAAAAATTGTGCTTACGTATTGATTGCGTCAAGGTACTGAGACAATTGCGAAAGTGAAAAGTTGCAGGGTGGGAAAAGGCAAAGTGGGTTTGCTGTCGGGAATGTTGTTGATCTTTTTCACAGCCAGCACGCATACAGCAATGTGACTCAGCATTCGGTAATTGCACGCCCTTGACAAGAAGAATGCAGCATGCATTTGGAATTGCAAGTGTTAAGATTTAACATAGCATAACGATGCGATATGTATGTGAAGAAAATATACCCCGTACTATGTTAGATGAATTCAAAAAGTGAATGCCATTTCCCATCGAGCGTAATCTTTTTCACCATCTATTTATTACTTCCATTCTCTACTATTGATCATTATTATCATTACTATTTAACTGATCATTAACATGTACATCAAAATGCACTTTAGGCAGGTAACACAACATTATGTTTTGTTTTGATAACGCAATTATCGATATATCAAATATTTAATAAAATTGTCACCATTAAAATTATTCAGTTATTCAGTAGCATGTTTTATTCTTTTGTATTTTTCTCAATATATTTTGTGACATTCGCATGGTTGAAAGAAACACAACTTTTATCGCAAAATCTAGATATCCGAACATCTATCTCGCGCTCATGTGCGCAACAGGTTTTTCTTCTTCTGGATTTAATTTTGTCGGATCTTATCGTTAACGAGAACGTGAGTGGAAGATAATGGGCGGTTAATTAAACACGAAATAAACGTTAAGACAGCGTCTATTTACGATGAACGCGGTGCGTGCCGGCGTGCTTGAGCAGATATGTGCGCGCGGCCCGTTCGCGTGTCTGGCCGTGACTCGATTTCGAATTAGTGAAAAGCTAATTAAAAGTCGAGGATTGGTGAGCTAAGTACTTTCGGTACTTCGGTTCTCATCAACGATTCGTCACTCCGCTCGGCCGATTATTCTCATTCCCTTTACTAGGTAATTAGGGTGAAGCGAAAGGAGATGCCTGGCAAAATCGGCCAGTCGGCCGGTTTTTCTCAAGATGTGTGTGAAAGATCATTCGGGTTTTAATCAGCTTCTAGCGAAAAAAGTATGTGCGTAGTTCCTTTCACGTAAATTCAAAATAGTATGATGCAAGGAATATTAACAATATTTTTACGCGCAAAATCTAAAGAATGTACAAAAAGAATTTATATTAAATAATTAAAAATATGTAAATTTGAAATGTATGCGACACAGAAAAAATATATCATTAATCATATTTAAATTTTGTACATACAATTGTATACACAATTTGAAGTAATCTGAGAATCTTTATATAATAGATGTATTAAATTAAATGGCCAATTTTTCGATTCTCTTTTTTGACGGTAAATTTCTTATCTCGTACATCAATATTATTACAATAAGAGCAGATATAACCAAGTTGGTATAACATAAGAGTAGGTATAACTAACAATAAGATACGAGGGAAATAAGAATATATTCGTACGTCGAGAGAGAATAATTTGAGACTCACAGGTTCTCGATGTATGCGAAATTTACGTAAATCGCAACTACGTAATAGGGATTATCGCGCTGTGTACTCGCGAACGATGCTACGAGAAGGTATCTAGATACCAAGCGCGCGCACAACGAGCAGGTAGAAGCACTCATGGAACAGGTTCGAAGTTACTCGGGAACTGGTCAAGCAGCGAATAGGAACAACAAGAGAATATTATCCGATTGTGCGGCCGATTGCCGGCAGGCGTACGTAACGGTACCGATCATGTCACCGAGTCGAGCTTTTAAGATTTGGCGTTTGCAAGATTGTGCGTTTTACTAAATTCAGCTGAGGCTCTTTCGCGATCGAAGTAAAGATCCTAGCCGTCATTTTATTTTATTTTTTTTCCGTTATTAAAGGCGAGCTAGGCATTCCAAGCAACTTGTGCGGCGATATCTGGAAAGACCAGTCCGTTTCCAAATAGAAAAGAAGTCGAAATCATACGTTGCACGTCAGAAATATAAACGTTGGAAGATCCGTAATCGATTTCTTTTAAGCTGGAAATCTTTCATCTTCAGGGAATCTGAATCTTTATCCGTTTTTCTGTCCGTACATAGCTATATCGATTATAAAGCGTACGATTGTACATCTGTATCGTCGAGAGACCAAACGCGAAATTGAACGCGCTCGCGATTCGCGCCGCCATGCGCGAAAATTCGAGCCGCAAGTGTGGTAGGCCGATTCCGCGGCATGTCCATTTTAAACGCGCGGACAAGTGCGATGCGAAATGCGATTGCACATCGTCGTCTGCCCCACTAACGTCGTCAGTTTGCGCAATGCTCCGTCAGACGGGTTGGCCGGGATGAGGTCATGGCTGCCGTCGCTTGGCAGCCCAGTGGTGCAGCGTGGAGATGGATGACGCGGTGCGCGGGTAATGCCGATGGAAAACTTCTCATCTCGCTTTCTCCCTTTCGGCGACGGCCGCGTTTTCCTCCTGCTCGCTCTCGCGCGAGCGCGGCCGCCGGTGTCGGTGAATCGGCGCGTGGGTGCAGGTTGGAGGCAGATAAGATACGGGAGGAGTCTCGTTTGTCCAATCCTCGATGGCTCTCCTCTCCTCTCGTTTCGTTGCCTCTCCGCGAGGATTTAGCGGACGGGAGGAAAATGGATGCGTCGCGTCGCGTCGCGTCTCGCGCATTGGATCGGTGGACAACTTTATTGCTTCGCGTTCTCCATCATGGCACTCGTTATCCGAGTACAATATATAGGTCCGAACAACATGTAAAATATGTAATTATCCTCGCGTTATCTTGGAGCGTCCTAGATGCCTGTTTCAGACTACTAAATTACGGACTATAGGAAAAATCCTAAGCACTCTAAGCGCGTTTATATGGCATCGTAAAGTTCTAAAAGACATCTCCAGGATCTTGGAATATCTTTAAGATGTTTTGTACCGTTTGGGGTTATTTGTTAAAGACAGCCACGTGATGAAATTATTTTATTAGGTTCGGGTCAACATACTCCATAATTTAAGAGATTTATTTTAGCACTCGTATAATTTCCTACATGAACACATTTCGCAGGTCTTGTAAGTTCGTGCTGCCACCTAACGAATTTGATCTGAGAAATTATAGCCTCTCCAAGGTCCCTTGTGATCAGTATTTTGGAATATTTTCTCGCAAATTGCTGCCCACGTGAGAATGCAAGCTCGTATATTTCTGCCATCGCGAATCTTCTAATTCCAGTATCCATGAACCTTTTAGCCTTTCATAATTCAAATTCAAGGCCATTAAATGTTATGAATGTTTCTTCACTAATTTTTTAAAATTCTTTTTTTTTTTTTTGCTTTTTTTCATTCTTCCATAAGAATGTGAGAAATTATTCTCAGAGATGTTAATAGAGCTAGTTAACGTTAATACAATCTCGGCGTCAACGACAAGCAATTTGTTGTCCTTATCGCGAGTTGTACCGATTAATTGATCGCACATACATTCAATATCCTGGCGTATATAAGCGCGAGATTGTTGCATCTATTTTTTGCATGTATTTCACGCAATACTCAATGATCGCGGCGCGGTGGCGAACAACGAGCGGCGTTGCGGCACGAGGGGACCAATGACGTCACCCTGTCACGCCTCGGCGGGCACCTGTTCCGCCATTAACATTAGCCTGGGTGTTATCTACGAGTATAGACCTGAAGGGAACGCACTTTCGACCGAACACGAGAAGGCAATTGTCTTCGGCCGCTGGACACGGCCGCCATCCTAGAGACAGAGAGAGAGAGAGAGAGAGAAAAAAGAGAGGGAGAGAGAGAAAGAGAGAGAGAGAGAAAGACATTTCGGCATATGCCGCTGGGCTCGGTCCGCCTTCGTTACGCTTCGTTGAATCCTGGCGTGCCTTTGTTCCTCCTATATCAGAGCAAACGCCAATTATTTTTTGGCCTTAACTCCGTGGCTATGGCTCCTCGGTAGTCTCGTTCGATTTTTACACGCTGCTTTTAATTTTCACGTTCTTAATGGTGTATTTGGTGACCAATTTGGCTGCGGTAGTTGCCAGTTTCCTCTCGACTTCGTCTTCGCGTGATGCTATAAAAAAGTCTTATTAAAACTTCCTTCTTATATAAGTACTTTGAACAGAAGCTTTGAGTATTCGATTATTCAGCAGCGGGATGGCACGTTGTATTCGATTTGATAAAGTCGTCATAGAAATGCGTCATAGAAAGTCGTTATAGAATGAGAAACATGAGTACTTTCGTTCCACCTTCTCGAGCTTGTTTCAATAACAATACGACCGGTATGTTAATTGACGCGGCTGTATGTAATTAATGTTCGAGCGTGCAGGGGCACTGCATTTGGGCGCCCCCTTTCTCCGGAATCCACCGGGGCGATCCATTATTGAAAAGGCGCGGCGTGTGTGGGAAATTGGAAAGAAACGCCGAGACACGTGGTTACAGGTGTTCAAACGATGCACGCGGGAATGTGTCACAGGTGCTGCCCGTTCACCCGACTTCTTTATTATCGTTTCGCATCGTAAACGGCTATTATCGGCCTGGGGAGGGTAGTTTAGAAAGTCGAGGGTAAGCGGTCTTTCTTTTCACGCGTGTATTAAATTTTAACCGTCCTGTTGCCAGCTATATGTTTGCGTTCACAAATTAAAGGCACGTATTGGGTTTAATAGATGATAAAAATGTTAAAATGTGAGGAGGGTATTGATTACATAAAATATAAAGCAGAAATTTATATCTTTATAGTTGAAACATTTTCTGTATTTATCTCGATTTTCCTCTATTTTGTTTCAAGTCTCATTCTAAAAGACGATAATAAAAGTCGAGAAACCAATCTCGGCGAATCTCTATGAATTATTTATAGAACAGCTTATAATTACATTCATAATTATGCGCAATCGAAAGATTTTTATTTTTAAAAGATTTTAAAAACTTATGGGCGTTTCCTGGGAAAACCAAACATTACTTATGAAAATTATATCTCATTCGTAGAAAATGGGTATCTCACTATAACATTACGGCGGGCATGTAAACCTGCATAGCAACTCGAGGGAATAGCATTGTTCGGCAAAGCAATCGTCGAGAGAGAAACCACCACCGTGATAGAATTACCACTAATAAAAGCGAATTCGTAACGCAATAATTCGTTTCTTATTCCGTGAAAATTAATTATCTACCTGGTTTATCCCGCACGTCCAACGCACCGTACGAATGAAATTCGCACGCGAAAAAGCAGAAGCCGCAATATAGTATCAGATATAGCGCGAATTGATTAACTTTTTATCGTTTTATTTATGTTGTTCTCACATTAAACGTGTTTGATTTTTAGATATATCTGTATCGATACACCTTATTTTAGTTGCCATGCTAGAGTCACATATGTTGAAATTATTCTGTGCTTATATGAAGAGTATCTAACAATATTCAATTTTTTTCAGTCTATTTCTAAACTTCTAACGATGAATCCAAAAAGTGCGATCCAAGACTTTTTTCCATATCTCATTTCCCGGTTCTTTCGCGAGATTGAAAGATATTTGCAAAATTATATCGCAGGGTGATGCCGGCGACGCGATGAGAACCCTTGTAGCAGTTTTAGCGGCGACGGCGACGGGCCGGCCTGTCGAGCGTTCGGACAAAAACCGGCGTGGGAGCGAGAGCACGCAGGCTCCCACGAGTGTGCATTGTGCGTGATACACATCTATACGTCATTTACCTACCCACCTACCTACTCGCTTAACCGACTACCTTCATTTTTCACTGGCCAATGCGCTAACCGCGTGCGGCCACCGTCTGCGCGATATTCGCCCAGACCTGTGTGCTCTAATTGACTACCATCCGTGAAAAATCAGACAAGTCAAAACTCGAGCCCTGAGAACTGTAACTTGGGAATTCTAAAGCATTTATTCAGTTCTGGCATCGCGATATGGTGCAACTACGAAATTACCCACCCGATAATTTCTTGTCAAGCGACCATATGTAAATTATGTGTAAATATGACAGTAGAAGACATCGTCCTTGTTTTCTTAGATTAATGAAAATATTGTCAATTGTACGAAGATGTCGGATATCTCTGTAGACAAAATGACAGATTGAAAAAACAAAAGATTTATACGCGCGTCACACGTGAAGCATTACTTGAGAATTAAAAATTTTGTTGCGAGTGTATACGAATTCCCATCCTCGCGTGAAACTCGCTAAAAAAATTCCTTGACTGTTTTCAGCAATTTAATTAACGGCAAATCGATCGCGTTCCCCGACAATCAGTGTTTTTTTGCGAGACGTATGTACGCAGAGCGGAACGCTCGTTCGCGGTCCGTTCGCGTATGATATCGGTAGAGCGTGATAGAGCACCGAAGGGATGAAAGCGAAGACTAATGATAGCTGCGGGCTACGGTAATCGCCTCTCTGCTGATTTCGAATCGGCTGCCTCGTGGCGACGAGTCTTCTGAAGGCTTATTTGCCACGATTTAATTAATTGCCCTTCGGCTTAATCCGGTCGTCGTCGCTCTTCGCGCCGCAGGGAAGCTAATTCCTCGCGCGCGTCTAATATTTCGGGTATCCGTTCTCTTGTAATTCGTCATTGTGCGACACTCGTCGGTAAAAATATCCCGAATATAACGAGAGACATCAAAATTACATTAATCATAAATACGAGATATATTTAAACTATCGCGGCTTGAAAGACATTCTAAATTAAACTTTAATAAAGACATTTTATGTAAATATGGATTTAGAAAGCTTAATTTCTTAATTATAAATATGAAATATTCATGAATACATTTTATACTATATGCCGCAGATATAACGAATAATTTAATTATTAGTTTAAGAAATGTACAGGTATGCGTCTTATGACAGATCCTTTAACTGTCTCTCTAACACTTGGCGCACTTAATACACTGTCTGTCATTTACAATTTGTGCCGCGTCGATCGGTCAAGTGTCTTTTTTCACATGTCTGATATCTTATATTAATCTAACGGAAACTTGCAACACACATTATAGCTGAAAAGAGCTCATACATTTAGCGCTTATACGGCGAATTGGATCTGGGGAGAAAAGCAAACGGCGGCGCGGCGGCGGTGAATGAAATCACGTATATGGTTGCTCAACGTATGTTCGCGCATAAAACCGGAATTCTCAGATAAGACTAAGATATTTAAGAGTGTACGAAGCTAATGGCAATTTACATGTATGCGAGCGTTTTTCTATTCAACGAGCATTGCCAAGTAGTGACGGAAACGGGGTCCCGATTTCAATGTATCGGGCGTTTACTGAACCGCATTAAATTGGCTGTTGAAAAAAACGATAACGCGTCGTTATACTGTAAAATTTCTCTTTTGGTTCCAAAGTATATAAATTCTTATTAATACATTACTTAAATAAATTTTTACTACGTTAATTATGATATAGAATTAGTGAATTAATTGAATTGAACAATGAGAGAAGAATCATTTCTGTAATCTCGCAATTGAATTATTTATTTTCAAGCGTTATTTTAAAGTACATATTTTTACAAGCACAAAACTTTCTTTTCCGTACGAGTATATAAAAGAACAGGTACATTATTATCGTTTCTATTACGTAAAACGTTTTTTTATATCTATAAAAATATCTCCGAGAAAATACATTTTATATTTCTTCCCATAAAATAAAACACATTTTAAAATAAATTGCTCGATTGCGCAAGAAGTATTCACATTAATTCACGGTAAAAATATTAAACGGGCGAGCAAGCGATAAGTGCGACACGAATAGATACTTTAAACAATTACGTGCCGCAGAAGTTCGGTAAAATTCCGAAAAAATTCTGCGCACAGCGCGCAAGGGAAGGAGGCGCAATCGCGCGAGATAACGGGCGAATAAATGTAAATGATTTCTACGTCGCGGGAATACCCGATGATCGTTAATTAAGCCGCGCGAGGAGGAGTTTCTCTCACGAGGTGGGCGAGCAGAATGGCGCCTGCACATGCAGGAGGGGAAGAAGACAATGCCGGATAAACGCGGCGTGGGTACGTTGCATCGCGCTCGCGCGAACACACGTGTTCCCTACGTGGGTCATCCCGACGGAGGCCACGCACCAATACGGGCGTCCCTTGTATTTTCTGCTCCCGTTCCGAGGATAAATCTGGATAGTGCACTTGTTGCCGCGAATAAAAATTCGTCCTTAAATAAAAGTATTTTACATTCAAAAGTGATTTTTTCTATAATCTCATATTCTAAGCTTACTGTTTTATAGCACATATATAGTTCTTTTTTAATAAATTGAAAAATACTTTTTTATCTTTTAAATACTCTTGTTTATACTATTTTTCTCTTGATTTCAGAGGAATCCTTTTGCGTATAATCAATCTTATCAATATAAGATCCTCTAAGATTTAGAGGATTCCACGTATATCAAAATTATTTTTTTGCGTGAATTTTTTCAAAATTGTAATATAAAAACATAATGATATATAATTATTATTATCAGACGATATAATTCGCAAGATTATCTCTCGGATATAAGTATGTATGTATAAAATTTCTAAAATATTCAAAAAAGAGCCTTATTAACAGATAAAAATCGCCGGGGATTAAATTTTTTTCATTCTTTGGGACGTAATCCCGAACTTGTGCTCTTGATGAAGGTGCATCACGTCGCGCTTTTGACCCGAGCGCGGCGGACATGCGTGCGTTAAGAGCATTTAAGCGGGCCGAGTTCCATCTCCAATTCCAAGGCTGCGGCTGGATTACGCGCGTTTCGACTATATTACTCGCGGCTACTCGCTCGGCTCGGCCCCGCTCTCGGCCTCTCTGCCGAGTTACGATCCGACTCGTCGCACTCCGTCAGGTGCACCGAAGCGTAGTTCCACCTCTCGCCGCCGCCGCTGCCCTCTTCGTGCACGTCGCCGCTGACCTCTGTGCTTCGAAAACGATCCAACGCGCCGCGCACAACGTGTTCCACTTGCTTTACGCCCCGCGATACATACGTCTCGTTAACGTAACCGGCGCGATGACGAAACGCGCCTTGAGAACGGTCGCCGAAATTAGACGACGGCTAACTGCCAGCGATCGCGTTACTCTCACGGTTGCCGCCACCCGTTTCGCGCATTCCCGTTTGAGCTAAGAGCCTCCGCTACCGCAAACGACGACTGCTCCAAGTCTCGTATCGCGCGGAGATCCTGAAAGCGCGACGAGCGATGGCATTCGAGTATTTCGAGAACCCAAAATCTTCCAACCGCATTAATGTAGAATTAAAGAATTTTAGAACAAAAGGATTTGAGGTACAAAAATTCACTATTCATCAAACAATTCAAAATCGTTAAACCAATGCTTTATTTAATGAACAATACACGTCCGAATACACAAGTATAAGATATTATCGAATATATGTATGTACACTTCTATAAAATTTTCGTAGCTTATTTTATTTTCTGTTGGAAGTTTCAAGCACGCACCAAATACATGGGATGTTCTTCTCTTTATTAATCCATCATGAAATATATAAAGATTACTTTTTCTCTATTTTATGTAAACGCATATCACAATCGTGTCACTTTGAATCTGATCCTTTGTTTTCTTTGAAATAAGGAATTGGGAAATAACAAATAGCGCTAATAGCGTAAAATAGCCAGGCTATTTTGAAAACGGGGTTTTGGTCTCATTTTGATATTCAGAATTTTCAGCAATGATATGAGATATATTATCTCTTTGGTCGGTTTCTGCACTTTGGAATTGCCGTACCCGCACGAAAGCATAATATGATCTGCTACATCCTTAGAGATAAAAACTTACGTTCTTATATTTATTCATGCTGGCATTCTTATAAGATGCAAATAGGATAAACACCTGGAATACGAGCCGAATACTTTTACAGCCTACTTGCGAAGATAAAAAAATTTTAAGAGAGCGCAAAAGTCTAAGCTAGCCAAGTTTTAATTACCTTGAAACGCACGCAAGTTTTAAGAGAATTACCGATTGCAATGATTAAATAAAATTCTACTATACATATGTACTCCAAAAATATCAAAAGCATTAAGATGCGAAATTAATCACTGTGAAGATTAACCTTCTGTCAACTTATTTTGGTAGCTGGCACCACAAATCCTGTTTCAAATTATACACGAAAGGAAAATTTATTTTTTTCAATTAGATTATAGATATAGATATCTGGCAGTAAAAGCTAATTACGTTAGAGAAGAATTATAGATTTTTTTTGTATAACAATTCAAATCAAATGAGGAAGTGTTGATTCATTTACTCATTGTTATTACAATTATCCTAGTAAATATTGCGCTATTATAATGTAAATCGATGTAAAAACGTTTTGAATAATTTTCGCACAATTCAATTTATGGCAATTATTGCGATATTACAATGTGAATCGATGTAAAAACATTTTGAATAATTTTCGCACAATTCAATTTTAATAACGTACATGATCTCCTTTGTGTTTCAGGTAAGTCACAGTCATGCAGTCCCAGGGTATACGCGCGCCTCGCAAGTAAGTCCTTAGATCGAACCAACAGCGAAACATTTTCTCCCGATCGAACATCAAAATACGGTATAGCGTGATTTTTTTCTCTCTTTTTTAACCAAAAAGGGGGGAAAAGAAAGAGACGCGCTTTATAAACACGACTACAATGCCGGCCGACTCTCGCTACATGCGACGAGGTTTGGTTAGGTACGTTTGAGGTGTGCTCATGTAGATAAGCTCCGATAATGACCGGACGTGTGCTCACCCAGCCAGAACTCTGCGAACTCCCTCCGAGTGTCCTGCTCTTCCTTCCCCTCTCTTCCCCTCGTCTCACGGTGTAGTCGTACCTTTCCTCGCCGCCTGTTTCTCTTCTTCTTTCCTCGAAGAAGAGTCCTTCGGTGCCACCTATCCTATCCGAGTCTCGTGTGACGCATACGCGTCAGATTCGCACAGCGATGGTTCTTTTTTTCTTTTTTTTTTTTCGTAGACCGAAAGGCGAGAACAAAGGCATCTCTCGCGTGCGCGCGCGCGCTACGATAGAGCGGGGGAAGAAGAAGAGTCGGTACACTTTCAAAGTATACGTATACACGCACGCGAGGTATTCTCTAGGCGGCTAGGCCAAAGAAAGAGGAGAGCTCGCGCCGTCGAGGCTTCGCGATGTTTACGGAGAATGCGGATGGCAAAGAGAACGATCGCGGGAGGGTGCGACAGCCTCGAAAGTCTCGTCGATTCGCAAAGTCGCTTTCCCGTCGCAACGACAGGCGAGAACTTTCATTAAAAATGACTTCTTCGTTAAAATTCCGTCGGACTTAAAAATTAGTCTCACGCTGAAATTAATATTAATTCGTTTGATAAAACTGAGATAGTTGATTTAAAAACAGAAACGCGCGAAAGCCTTGGCGATCGTAAGATTGTCGGTCATTTAACTTGCGCGCGTGATCTTGAAAAAAAAAAAATCTATCAGAGGAGAAACTGGAAGCTGTGTACAATCAAGCGATTTCTCATTTGCGTTCCTGCTGTATCCGTATATCGAGCGATCTATTGAAACCGCGGCTAACCGGTACGCCATTGAATAATTCTTCCGCCGCGACCGGGATACGCGAAACTCGGCGGTCGACGGAAGCGATCTGTTAAAATACAAGACACGAGGGATGGGAGGCACGCTCGCTCGCTCTCAGGTGCGAGAGCGCGTAATGTCGAAGAGCTTCGTAGCCCGCGCAAAGCGGCAGTGTCGCAGTCGGCCTCGATAATGTGAATTGAAAGACGAAAACAGTCGGTCGGGTCGGGTAGCACAGGAATACGCGCACGTTCCATTGGCTTCGATCCGTAACGTCGCAATGCATTTCGAAAGCGCACAACCGAGAGAATGCATCTCGACTTTATTAGCTCCCAGCTACGATTTAATCTCGCGGGGTTCGCGCGCCGTGCTTTCTTTGTGTTCCCCGGCAACCCGGGTAGGTAATTGTCACGTTTGCATAATACGGATGCAACACACGAGCACTTGTGCAACGCGGCCCCGGAATCGGCGGCAAGAGGCCGGCCCTTAAGAAATGACTTTGCGATTTTGCTTGAGCGTGCATTGGCATCCTCGGCTCGGACGCACGGAAATACGAGAATATTCCTAACAGAGTCGCTTCTCGGAACTTCCTCACATCGTATCTAATCTTATTGGATTATTCCTTTAATGCCATGTTACTTGAGGACATTACATAATAGACCCGCAACTTTCCTTCGTTCTTGCAGAAAATTATTGCCGATGGCGTGAGCCGATTCTCTAGTCATGTAATTCTGTATCACGTGCACATTTATACCAATATCACTACATAATCTTCTATTAATCCTAGTTATTATTATTAATATCATTTTATTCATCATATTATTAATATCAGACATTCCGATATTAGATCTGTGCATTTTGAATTTGAAGAAATGCAAAAAAAATTCTGGTTAAAAACGGACGAATCAGAAAACGTGATCAAATATTCTGGTTATTATAATAGAATTCGATACTTTATAACTTTTTATAGCCAGAGTTTCTATTAACCAGAATATTTGATCACGTCTACAAGATTTTTCTGATTCGTCCGTTTTTAACCAGAATTTTTGTTCAGTGTACTGTCTCAAATTTACAAACGATTCTTTCATGGAATTTCGCGAATATTATTATTCTTTAAGATTTTAAAGAAACATCAAAATCTCAAAATTTTTACGACTTCAAGTCCTCTTTCTAAATCAGATTTTTAAAAACTTCGAATAATCCTCCAAGAGCGATTCGAGACTATCGCCGTTGCGTTCCAAGTAATTCCAAACGTTTTGTTAGACCATCACTCGTAAAGCCGCGATGCTACGACTGGTGGACGAGTGTAAAGTTGTTGCATTCTGATTTCGATACACGTACCAAAATAACTTCTCCCGTATCCTCCCCTCAGCCGGGGCTTTAACCGTATCCTATGTACGTGCGCGCTACTGCTACAGCTTCGACCTCTCTCTCTCTCTTTTTCTATCTCTCCTTCTCTTTCTCTCCTTTTCTCTCTCTCCCTCTCTCGTACTCTCCTATATCCCCGTCCTTATCGCGCTTATCTTCATTCATTACTTCCCTCTCTCTCAACCATCGCCGCCTCGCTCGCTCGCACTCGCTTCTACCTGCTTCTTTTGCAGTCATTCATTACTAACTGTCCCTGTCTCGCTCTCTCTCCTTCTCGCTCTTCTGGCGTCTCTTTCCGTTCCGCGTCACTTCGTCGTTTCTGAGCTCGCTTCCATAGATAGTCCTCGACAACGACTTATCTTCTCTTACTTGTTCGGACAACGGTTTTTTTCGGTTGACATTGTTTCCGGCGTTATGTAATGAATATCATGTAGTTGATATTTTATCAATAGGAGAATACATTAAGCTCGTTCATATTGGTTACGTTACTTTTGAAAATTTTGAAACAAACATCATATAAAATCATCTTTTTAATTTATATTAATTTTATTAATAATGCCCATTAAACGATATATCAATTATCATTTATTAAAAATTCATGATGATATGTAGGTATTTGCGTAATAAATCTATTTTATATTATTAAAATGTAGATATAATATATAAAATGAAATATGTGATTATGTAATTATGTAATTACTTTTTACCTAAAAAATTCCAATAAATAGGGAAACATCAATACACAGAAAAATATCAATGAAAAAACAAAGATATTTTTTTTAGCTCTCTTTTTATTTGTGAAAACAGTAATTCACATGCAAAACTGACGGTTCAAAGGTCAATTGCGACATCCAAATTAGAGAATGACTTCGCATGAAAAGGAAGAAATAGGAGTCATTTTTAAAGAATGATAAGAATATTTTAGAATAAAAGAGACATCTCTTGACGGACAACTTCCGGTCATGTCTCCACTACCTTTACTACATTGTGTATTCTTTTCATTCTATCCTTTCGACCTTTTTCCGCTTTTGTCTCCATTTCTCTCAATTTCTCGACCGCTTCAACATATAAAAAAATAATGTATTATTAATTTTAATAATTACTTAGGTTAGATTACATCTGTTATTTTATTATTTAATTAATGTTGATAAATTAGAATTGTATTCTAAAACAAACACAAAAGTTTGACAATTTATGTAATAATTTCGGAATCTTAAATTTCTGAAAATGAATTAAGTCAATATAAAATCAAAAGAGAGATAAACGCTATAATTAACAATGTTTTCTTTGATAATTTTCTAATGATGCGCTAATGATTGTAATTAAACACTATTTTACAACACAAATTGATCGATTGCAGCCGAATTGCTGCAACAATTTCCGGAAATTTAGCAGACGATGTCAGTCGATAAACATATTAAAGCAGTATTGTTTTTCGCGAGGAGATGTTCTGATAGACACAGAAAAAGCGATAATCTTTGGTAAATCATATGTACGACGTAAACGCATAAGAAACGCATTAATAACGTGTGTCAAATGGTGCCGATAAAGTCGATCAATCATGCCAATTTGTCAATCTGAATAGATCGTAATTAATCGAGAGACCAGGTTAATTGGACGTGGCATTTGCATCACCTGTCGCTATTCTTCACTTTCGTGCGAGTAACTTCTCGCGAATGTCTCGGCTGTTTGTCCTAAATTTCTAATTGCGTCGAATCACGTGTCTGAAATGCTCAATAGATTGATATGTGGAATATTACGTAAGTCAGGTGTAATCGAACTCATCATCGTAATTTCATGATATAACACTGTAAACTGATAACGACGTGCATATACATTTTTTTATAGTCGTGATTGAAGAGAGATGTTATGACATTTTAACGTATATATATCTCATACATACATCCTAATGAATGCATTCTCTGGCGAAGAGTTGGTGTAAACATAATAACATTAATCAAATGTCGAAAAAGGGATATCGATGTAAATAGGAATGAAATATAAATAATGTTTCGCCGTGGCAATGTGGAGATCGTCGACACGCAGCGCATAGTAAGTCGTAAATCGAGCTCTAACATATACTTATCGTTATCCGAATGCTTCTTATGCCGCACCTGCTTCAAGGTAATTACATGCGTGGGAGTTAAACCGAGAACTTGTTTCGAGGGTAATCTGCTTCCATACGTTACGCGTACGCGCGAGTGTATCTATTTGCAGACTACGTGTCTCGGGGTTAGACCGCCTTCGTCGTATCTCGTATTGCGGGCAGTTTTATCACGTGTCATATGTTAATGGCAGTATTAAGATTCGAGAAACGTACTCGAGAAATGGAGGAAGGATAGAGAAATTAAGCAATATAATTAAAAATTAAGAAAAAGTTTTGCCATCTGTCCTGGTTTTTTAGTTAAGAAAACAATTCTTAAAAACATATATATTTGTTAATCTACAACATTACATCTCTTGTTTTTTTACATGATAAATGATCTTGTATAATACGTGGTAACATTAATATTAATCAAGTGTGACAAAATATAAATGAGTTAGCATTTTTTTTTACAAAATGATATTTGGAAAATGATAAAATAAAATTAAAATATCGTAAAAGTGAAATTATTTGTCATTTTAACTACAAAAATTCAATATTAATTAGTGTATATTATTTCAGTAAATCTCGAAAACAAGTTGCCCCCCTTTTTTATGCAGATTTTGGTCGAAACATTTTGCCGGCTTGAATGTTCAAGTGTCGAAGATAAAAATAGACGTCCAGTTGATGTATGTTCGGAAAGAGAGAAAGAGAGAGACCGGAAATTGTCGCCTCTTCCCTCTCTGCTTCCTACTCTTTCCTCACTTCTCCACTCTTCTGCCGCGGCAACCGGTGGACTTTCACGCGGCAACGATCCGCGTTCCGATGTGCCGCAATAATCGCGTATTGCAAGAGAAAACTGTCGTTGGGACAATCCTTTCGAACGGCCGTCGGTCGCACAATAAATGCCGAAGTTTGACGAGAAAGTAGCGGTGATTATTTAACACGGACGCAAGTAGTGTGGCAAATCACGATGCGTTCTTGCGCCCTTATGTAACGGGGATTTGTCGTGTTTTATCAGTCTCATCGTATGTCAAATATTTTTTTTAAAGCCAGCGTCCCGACGTTGCACAATTTTGCGCAACATACATCGCAGATTAATTAAACGAACGATTAATGCGTACAACTTCTCATTTTTCAAAGCTGACTCAAAGACTAATGATGGAGCAAAATGGAACTCGCACAGGAGTTGAATAACATAATTTTCCACGTGCTATTTCAATCAGCATACCAATTGCGTTTTCATGAATTAATATTTCACACATTCACGATCCGATGTCGCGTCATAAGGCGCGGAAGATCGTAGTTGCATTGCGAGTTCGCGAAATCACCCAGAAAAGGGGAGCGGAAGCGTTAACGAGAGAGAAGTCACGGTTACGTGGCCGTGGGCCATACGCGTAGCTCGCCCGGGTTACCGGAAGTCGAGTGACCGTAACGCGGCCCAGGTGAACTCGATTGGTCAGAGAGGATGGGGATGCGAGACGAAGGGGATAAAGGTGGTGGTAGTACTCGCAATCCTTCTTGCACGCGAGGGCTACGAGGTGAAGTGAGGACTCGCTCTGTCGTGCGTGCTCTCGTCTTCCTGCGTAAACGCGGGAGGAAGTGGCGTATTATAGTATCTCGCGAGTTTTGTGATCGGAAGCCCCTGTGTCTCTTTGCTATTGAATTAATATCAGTGAAATTATTTAATATGATATCTCCCGTTTTTTAATGGGACATTAATAAAATATAGCACAGCACAAATTCTTTTTTTAAAGGATACTCATATTAAAAAATTAAATATTGGACATTTTAAAGAGCTTAAACATATTATGGAAAAGATTTATTTCTTATGAAACTTTACTATTCAAGCATCTAAAAATTTGTTAACATCTATAAGAAATAATAACGTGTTGTTTGTCAGAAGAAACATCAATAGTATACCGTGTATTTGCTCACTCTGTCGTATCCCTCTATAATTCTATCGTATTTTATATAAAGTCGCAGGTCTCCGTAACAGAAGCTAAACTCTGTTCGTTTAATTACTTCTTCGCTCTCTTTACTAACGAGCGTCGAATGAATTCGCAACTACCGGCAAGCGAACGAGCAAGCGTCCCGACTTTGTAGCGCATTATTTTCTCTTCGGCGATGTCCGAGGCGAAAAAGGACATGAGAAAAGAGTGGCACAAGAAAGAGAGAGAGAGAGAGAGAGAGAGAGAGAGAGAAAGAGAAAGACGCTCGGCCGTGTAAAGGAAATGACGTTGACGCGTGTGTCTTTCTGAAGTATACGAGCACCCAGTTCCAACCACTACCACCGGCACCATCGCCACCTTTTCCAACACCGTGGAAAGGAGCACGGCAATATATCTCCCTTCCTTACGCTCCTTCGTACCTTACAAGTTTACGCGTTCTCACGCTCTCCATCCCACTTGTCTCTCTTTCTCTCTCTCTCTCTCTCTCTCTCCCTTTCTCTCCGTTTCTCGGCTACATCTCGCCGTTTCCAACGGTGAGCGTACGCTCCGATAAACGCTCCACACGCGCATGCACGTCGCGCGTGTACGTGTGTATACCTGGCCTGCGCGCAGGCGAGCACACTCCGATCGCCGAGATTACGAGGTAGGGCTTCGGGGAGAGAGAGCACATCAGCTTCCTAGTTATAATAAGCGCCGCAAAAAATGTGGCAAAAACCTGCTCAGCCTTCGGCAAGTATATACCGCGCCGAGCAGCGCGTCCAGCAGCGGCCGGCTTCTGCTCCGGCGCGGCGCTCTCTATCGCTATCTATTCGCGTTCCTTTTGTTCCTGCATCCTCTCTCCCTCACGGCCTACGTCGTGCATCTTTCCTCCTTTTTCGTCCTGTTGCACTCTGGCTGCTCTTCCTCCTTCTCTCCGCCTTGATCACCGTAGGTGTTGCCAGACAACAACCTGTACACCGGGGCCAGGCCAACTTCCTTCCTGCGGTCATCCTTTTCCGTCCTTCTCTCCCGCTCTCTCCCTCTGCACCGCGCGCCGGGTTAACCCGCCCCCTTCGGGCGCGCACAATCTTCCCTTCTCGCTTCTCTTCGCCTCACGCCGTTATCTATCACCGCGCCGTCGGTTGCTGCCCCTTTTCTTCTTCCCCGACACCCGGGGCGGCGCGGCGCATCCTCCGGCTGCTCACGGCTGTCCGTCACGTTCTTCTACCGCTTCCCACAACGTCGTATTGTTATTATTATCCCCGGCTATCGTTCCTTAACCCCTTCCTGCCTACCTGCCTGTCCGCGATGATGCAATGCGCTTTATCAATTTCCGCGACGTTAATCGACGATAATAATTTTCTCGCGCCTTCCGCGACTTCCGGGTTTCTCGCGCGACCACGCCACTTATCTCGCCTTCGCCGGATTTGTGAATGAGGTCCGGCTACGCGCCTCGTGTTAATTATTAATTGGCGCCACGACTGAGCAGCTGCATCGTACACGCGATACACGCTCGGAGCTGATTTATTAGATTTCAACTGCTTAATATAAAAGAGTACCGCGAGTATTGTAATTATCGTAATCATATCTATCTAAGACGAAGTTTGAGATTAGTAAAAAACAAATCGAGCTGGATGTATTTCCTCTAAATATTTAAACACACTAATGTGTCATTGAACACACAACATTGTCGGTAAAAGAATCTGAAGTTTCAAAATTTTTAATTTTCCGAAATTATAAAAACGGACAGTAATATTAATATAAAAAGCATTCTATTGTCGCTTTTATTATTATTCTTACATCAATGCTTGAAATAGAGTTCTATATAGAGATATGTCTCTTGGAAGTCAAATGAGCGACTATCAAGATTTCTGCGATGGAGCGCTTTCTAATTTAAGTGATTTAATTATAGTTTGAGTCGGTTAACGTTTATCGAAATCTATCTGGAGCCAATAAGACGAGCATCTGCTAGAGATTCAGATTAGAAGCAGGCTAGAGCCATGGAATACCGTGTCTTGCCAAATTGTCTCTCTGCAATTCGTTTCCCAGTTAATCTATCGAAACGAATGCGGCGTAACGAGAGAGAGAGAGAGAGAGAGAGAGAGAGAGAGAGAGGCACTCACGGAGAGAAGAAGGTAGGAAGACGCAGTCACATCGCTTCGTACAGTTATACGAGAAGTGGCGTAAAATATAGCTCGCGGAATCGCGAGTGGTAGCCGCTGGAATGGGAGCTGAGAGAGGAGTGAATGTCTCGCCGTTTGACGGCACCGGGGCGAGTTTATGAATGGTCCTGCGGACGTGCCGGAAGTCGCTAGCCGCGCGAAGGAAATTTTTAGCCTTGCGCCCGCGGGCGACGAGTTTTTCATCAATCACACGCACGACATCCTCGGCGAGCCCGCGATTCACCGTGCGACCGTAGGAAAGTTAATACTAAAACCGTGTTTGCGTTTAGTAACGTATAATTACGCCTCGCGGCCTTTTTATCGTCGATTATTCCGCCGACGAAGAAGCTGTAAAAGTGCCTCGCGACATCCGCGTTTCTACGCTAAAAACTTTACCGTTCGACCATCATTCGCCTTTGTTTATGCGTTGATGCCATTAAGCGCGCTCGTTATCACGCGATCATGCAGATCGAAGGGTCGCCCTCGTTACCTTTACTTGCGTAGATACTATAATTAAATGACTCGTTTTAGAAATAATTTATGTAAATTTTATCGGTATGTATTAGCTATGCGAATAAACCTCAACATTCGTATTCTACGACACCATATTAAAGTTGATGAAACTGTATACTTAAAGACATTTTTCATTATCATTGCATTTTATTAATATCTCTACATGCAAAGAAGCATGTTTCTTACATAAATATATATATTTATGTAAACAGAAAATACCACACACATAGCGTTAATCTATTCTAGATAATTTCGAGATATTTACAGAAGAAATTACTTAAATTCTAAAGCTCAATTTAATATTGCATCAATGAAGCGAACAATGTATGCCTGTTGAGTTACATTAATAATTAGATCAGAGATTGTATCACAAAAATTCACACGGTATTGATGATTATTTGATCGAACAATCTCCAATCCAACAATATCCAGAGAAAGAGAATTACATTCTCAAGTTTCGCCGAGCAATGTACAATCAGAAACTGCACGATCCATATAGGCTCTTCGTGGTGTATATAAAAGCAGCGAAGGCCACCATGCTCGATAGTCCACCCTGCTATCCGGGCAGCCGATGAAAGAAGGTCACGCGAGGAACTGCAGTCATTCTCGGAAAGTGCCGACTCGTTTCTTCATCTAGCGTGACGTCAACGTCACGACGACGACGAGAGCGACGGCGACGGCGGCGACGGTGGCGGGCGGCGTCGAGCGGGCAAGCAGCAGAATAGAGATCTGATCTGAGCGACGAAGAGAGAAGGAGATGAGGGAGCAGAAGAAGGGAGACCTCTCGGGACGGTCGAGGTGAGCTACCAGTTAAAGCGTGCGGCTCGGGCATGAATGAACGAACCGGCAAACCGAATGAAGGAAGGAACGGACAGCGGCGGACCTGCGCGCCCGTGCATTAGCCAACTCGGTATTTACTGGTCGTCGCGCGCAAACTCGGTGTGTATGTACGTGCACGTCGACTAGCACACCACGATTTTACGCGCGCAGCACGGCCGCTGAAATAGAGAGAAGAAAGAGAGAGAGAGAGAGAGAGAGAGAGAGACAGATTGGCTGCGAGGGAGGAAGAGCGACAGAGGAAGAGAGCGAGACAGCGCGCGCGCGCCTCGTTCGTAACGCGCACGCCGACGCCAGTGTTAGTCCGCCGCGTGTGACGGGAGAGTATTCATTCATAAAACTCAGAGCGCGAGAAGAGTGAGGGCTAGAGGCCTGCGCCGCACCGCTGTCGCGTCGTGCGATCGTAGCGTGGTGGGGAGTCAAGTGTTTTTCGTCTCCCTCTCGCACGTCCCTTTCAGTTCCGTCGTCGATCTCGCTCGTTCTTCCCGTCTCGTGCTCGCTCGCGCGTACGAGTTCTCTTTCTCTCTCTCTCTCTCTTCCCTTCAGTCTCATCATCCTCTCCCTTTTTCCTTCTGTTTCCATCGCTCCGTTAATTCCACCTGGGTATCTTCTTCACGCCGCTCGCCTTACGTTTCGTGATTTTACGTTTCTATCTTGGCAAAACGGTTGATCGTATTTTCGGATTGTATTCCTATATTCGCGTCTGCTTAACGTTTTTCCCTTCCTCCCGGTTCCATTCAGCTGAAAATACCGCCACTCTTACGTGTCTTCTGGCGTATTAAGAATCCCCGCGTCTACATCTTTCTTCAGTATAATTCGGCCTCGCTCGGTCCTCTTTCCCTCTTCGCCTCCCGTCTCTCTTTCTTTCTCAGTCTCCGAGTTGCTATCTACGGCACGCTTCCCCTATAATAAACCAGTGTCCCTTGCCGCTCACTTCCTTCGCGCGCGTCCACATCTCCTTCCGTTCTTACGCCTCGCTCCCCTCCGGCGCGGCGCGGCGCGAGCGCACGTACATACACATAGCGCGACTGTCATGCGACTTAGCCATCCGTGACACCGGAGTCACGACGAGGGAACCGACGACTCGCCGATCGTCTTACTCTCGTTCGTCTCCCACCGTGCCCCGTAGCGTGCGAAGAAAGCGTCTCCTTTAGCTTTAGCCGCATTTCACCGCATCGTTTTGCGGCTCCCCCGAACACGGTTTCCCCGCAAAACTCGCGTGTTTGCCCGAGTGAGTCGTGTGAAACGAATCTTGACCGGCGTTACACCGGCGTCGCCTCCCTCCCCCCTCTTTTCCCCTTTCGCTGGACCACCGGACGCCCGTGAAATCCCGGCCGGCCTCGCGAATACGTAAGACACGATCGGAGACGCGTCCACTTCCCCTCTCCGAGAGGGAGAGAGAAGCTCCGCAACGCTCGAGCCCCCCTTCTCTCGCTCTCCATCTCCCTTCCTGGACGGGTCTTCCTCTACTTTTCTCCTGCACCTTTGCTCTCCTGTGCCTCTTCTTCTGCTTCTTCTTCTTCTTCTTCGGAGTTTCTGCCCCCTCGGCTCTCACTCTTCCTTTCTCGTTCTAGCTCCCCGTCTCTCTCTTTCTCCCGGCGTGTACGCACTTACCTGCGGAACGCGGTCGTACGTGCCCGACAGTGGCGCTTCGGCTTAACGAACTCCGGTGGCGCCGAAGGAGAGATCGTTTCGTGGCCGGGGCGGCGGATCACCTCGATCCTCGACCGAGCGATACACAACACACGGTCTCGAGTGCGAGGAGCGTCCGTGACGCGCTTACGTGCGTGCGCTCGCTCGCCCGGCCTCTCTCTCTCGCCGTTCAGTGCGCGGCGTCTCGCGTGTGCGCGTTCTCTCAAGAGTGCGTCGTCAAGTGCCCCGCGATACGCCGATCGTCCTCGTAGCCGGCGATCGCCGCCCCGCGACGATCTCGTCCGTGGAGCGCGAGGGGGTGAGGGTACCCGTGTGGTACCCGTGTGGTACCCGGACAGAATTCGGACAGAGCGGGAAGGAAACGAGCGAAGCGGTGCCGGGCATTTCCGTCTCTCTGACGGACCGGGCGACGTTTCATATTTTCGGACTCTCGCTCCCTCCACCGGGGCTCGCTCTATCTCGCCACACCACGTTTCGCCCCCCCCCCCTCTTTCCTCCCTCGCCCACTCGTCCCGGAGCAACGAGCGGTTGCGCAAGCAGGTATTCGGAAATAACCCGTGTGGGTCGCAGTTATGAATTGATAGCAAACACATGGTGGACACGCCGTGCTCCGCGGCCTGTGCCCGCCCGACCAGCGATGCGCCTCGCCGAGGCTCCCGGTTCTTCTCTCGGCCTCCTCGCGACGTGACCGCGCGTCGCCGAGCTCTGCCCACCATTGACAAGTCGCAACTGTCAGCGACCACCGGCTGATCGTGATACGTTCCATCGTGACGCTGTGTGACGCGCGCGAGTAAACAACAATTGGTGAGCCCGATGGCACCGGACGATTGTTTAACATTTTCACAGAAAATATGTATTCGGAGTGACTTGCCGATGACGCCGGTCGATTCTTCGTACAGGAATCATCTCCTCGCTGTCAGGAGATATGTGTATTATGGGATTGATAATCAGACCTTTCCGTCTCGAGGACTGAACCAGTGATAAACGCATCGGCATGTGATTATCGGCTGCGCGAGATCAAGTTCTGACGCGAAACTGAGTGACCAGCCGACTCTTCGATAGTGAACTTGCAACTTAGATGATTTCATCGTGGACGACGGACTTTCGCGTCCCGAGAGACATCGAGAGAGAGGCAACACGAGTTCGGTAGTGAAATATTAAAAAAAAAAAAAGACTAATGACATTGATAATCCTGGACTACGTGCATGTGCAGTGATTACACGAAATCGGCACTCATGTACGTTGATTACGGCGGCGACACTTATGCCGGAATGGGAATCAAGGCCATGAAGTCCTTTGGCAGGTCCAGAGGTAGGCGTCTCAAGGACAGAGCTAACTGTGGTTACTTACACAGTTGTTACAACGAGATGTAATGAAGCGTAAAACATTTAACATAATAATCTCATTAGCTGATGGCCGTAAGAGTTCCACTGTAGAATATTGCGCGATTTCAAATCTTTCTGCTTATCTTTATATATATATATAATGAATATATGACCATTCATATCGTAAACTAATTGTGAAAACGACAATTATTGGCATATCATGTAATTAAGGTTTCACATCAGTTGCGCTGGATGAAACGGAATAAAAACCGCAACATTTGTTGATAAATATAATCCAAGATTTCTACGGCGTTCAGCGAGTTAATTTAGATTCATGCTCTATTTACAATTCCGTGGTATTATACCTACATCACAACACATTATCTAGAAAAATAAATGAGATTAGTATGTTTCGTAAGTAGCTGAGGGTAGCAAAGTCGATGTAATCTAACTTGATAAGAAACTTAATTAGCAAGAAAAATTAAGAATGTTTTATTGAAGCAGCATATCCCTCTGTATAACTACACCAAGAAACTTTAGTTGTAAGACTATTCATTAATAAATAAAATATTAATAAAAAATTTATACTTTTTATTAATATTTTATTTAATAAAACGTTTAAACGCAAAATGGTTTGAATACAAAAGTCGAGCTTGCATAATAACATTTAAAAAAATTATAATATTAGCACCTGTATATTATAAATACGAAAATCAAAAGAATATTAAATATAGAACGTATTTCTCGCGTAGTCTATGATGGTAATTGGGGGGGTAGTTTATAAATGTGGGCTCAGGCCATACGCACGCGGCCGGAAATGAAGACTAACCCTGACTCTGACATTGGAGACGCCATGATCGTGCCAACGTGATTAACGCAAACGTGACTTAGTTTCCGACAGATTGTAGCAGATGTCATCGATGTTGCTCGCACGCGAACGTAATCCGTACTGTTCGTATGCACTTCCTGCAGTTGGGAGGACTCGCTATTAGAATATTCAGATTTTGATTTATTTTAATGAGATACATCAGCTAATCGGGGTAATAGAGAGCGAAAGGACAGAGTTAACTTTGGTAATTTAAATTATTAGTAATTTAAATTATTATAATATCTTAAGTTAATTTATTTTATTACTATACAGCAGGTATCAATTAACAATCATTTTCCTATATTTTTTATATAATCAGATATATAATAACATTCTAGCACATACTCTTTTAGTTGCAAATGTTTAAAAAAGAGAAATATTTCACAGTAAAAGCAAATAATTAGCTCTTTATATAAATAATTAATAAAAGTTTCGTGCAATTAATTATTGACATTACTATACTATGGTGGTTAGTGTACAAATAATAAGACTGAATAATTTTTCATCTGGTCTCAAAAAAGTTTTTCTGCAACAATTTTCGTGTAGGAAATTTTCAACTTTGAATTTTGAGTTCTGGAAGAAATGTTTTGCGTAGGTTTATTAAAATTATTGAAAGTTTATCAAAATACAAACGTATTTCCCGAAAAATCCTACTCGCTACAAGGTTCATCTAAGAGTCCGTACAGTCGAGCAGTTTCCTACGGCCTCCTGTATGCGATCCTTAAGTAGGGGATCTGTCGAGCGAGTAGCTGCTGCTATTCGACGATACTTCCTGGCAACCGGTTTCGAGGCAACTGCTTGATCCGTTTTCTTCTACTTGCAGATATCGCAAGTAGAGCTCTTACTATTCAAAGTATTTCTGGTATTCGTATATTGGATTAATATTGACAGAGCGGTGGAAACGACCGCGCGGCTACGCGGGTATTCCATAATACGTTCGAAGAGCGATTCGATCAAGTTTACGGGAGAGCAATATACAACGCGGGTATATAATGAACGGGGATTAACCGTGCGGTATCGCTAGAAGAAAAAAAAAACAAAAACGGCAAGCTCGTTTTGTTCAACTCGAAGAGGGCATCGACTCTGCGAGCAAGACACTTGGGATCATCCGGAGCGAATCAGATTTTTTCTCAATGGTTTATATAATTTTCTTGCAAGTAAGCAATGTTAAAAGAAAAAAGTAAAACACTTGAAGTTTGAGGTGAATTTAAATGCTAATGTTTCCTATTAATCATGATGTCCTTTCACTTCCATTCGTTATATCGGCGTGTCTTAACTCGGGATTCGTGACGCGTTCTCTTCCAAGCGACTCGACACATAAAAATTCGGAAACGTAACGAAAGTCACGTTTACTTTTTGCCAAACGGGAAGGAAACTGTAATGACTGTCATTTTCCACATTACTCGATCGAAATATCTATATCGATTGTTACTGCTTAATCATAAATTTTACAGCGCTAAATAATTGTCAGTAAAACTGCCGCTGAGATATTTTCCTGCTCTTAATAGCTATGATAACGACTCGCCGCACCTTTTTTATGGCAAGCAGTTATTGTCATAATTTTAACGAAAACCATAAAGAAGAACGTTTCTATAACGGTTGTTTAAATCTAATGATGAAGAAAGCTTTTGTAGCTCACTTAAAAGACATTCCAAGAATTTACTTGTCATTAAGCCAAATATTCCTCTGTGCTGTAACTCGTGTAAATTTAAAAGAGCTTTGAAGATTTTGACAAGTTTCTCTTATATCGCAAGATATCGAAAGATTTTTCTCATTTTACAATCTATATTTGAAAGACTCACGATATCTTAAGGAAATTGCAAATTCAATTTTAGATACTATACCTTTTCTTAATATGTACGTAAAAATTGATATAATTCGAGAGATTAATTGAAGTTACAAAAAGTGTCGCAATTTTGAATCAATTTGGATTACCCGACGAGTATAAGAATTCAATACAAGAAAAATTATGAACAAAAATTCAGAATTTGAAATTCATTCATTATATCGATTACAGTCGCCTGAAATAACATATTTACAACGTTTGTTACACATTATAAAGTTGATCCGCTTAAGCGAGCGCGTTAAATGAGATTACTGATAATTGCGCGAAATGAGAAAGTAGACACTTTGTGGCGCGGCACGCCATGGCGCGACGCACCGAGGCATAATGCAGGCAACGTAGTATTTCAATAATTCATTTCGTGGAAGTAGTAAGATTACACGGACGCTACAGACAGTGATTCTAACTTTCATTGTCAGTGCAATGACATAAGCATTGCGTTGCAGCGCGCCGTCATTGCTTTCGACTGACACGCGTACGAATTGTACGCCGCATTACATACGCTAGAAAACAAGTCGTTTCCCGTTCGACTGTTACGTCAAGCAAATTATTTGCTTAGAAGAATCGAGAAAATCATTTGGCGTAACAAGACTTTTGTCAGAAATTAAGAGAATTAAGCGCGTTTCAATCATTACGATTTTTTTTCCCCCTCGACAGACCAAACTGCTTACAGTTTAATTCTAAATTTGAGCGTCGTGTAACATAAATCAATCTCTTTGTGTACATTCCGTGCAGCACGTGAGCTATAATCTGGCCGATTTATTTCTTTTCATTGATTCTGTAATTGTGTGAATTATGCAACTGCGATTACGAATTGCGCAATGAAAATCCGTTGCAATAGCGCCTCGGCAAATATTCGTGGCACTGGGCGCGCACATCGAGGTAAAAACGTAAAACCATAAAACGAGACATTACACATCCCCAATGCCCTTCTATTAATATCCGCGCGTATTTCAAAGTCAGTCAATCATATCCCGAGCTGATTACCCCGCGCAATTTCGTATCGATCGTTGGCGCTATTCGTGGGTCTCGATTCATCGAATTATTCGTAATTCGAATTGCTTTTGCTATGAGACGTGCTTTCTCGTTCTATAAATACGATACGTTACAATTCGCTGTTTGGATAATAGTAATTTACATTTTTTATTACGAAACGATTCGCTTGGAAAAAGAGGAAAATTACACTGAAAAAGAATTCTGGTCAATACCGGTTAATTCTGGTTAAAATAAACGGATGAATTAGGAAAATCTTGTAGGATTGATCAAATGTCGTGATTATTATAAATTATAAAGTATTCATAATAAGTATTCAAATCCTACAAGATTTTCTGATTCGTCCGTTTTTAACCAGAATGTTTTTTCAGTGTAGTAACGGATTTTAGGATATACACAGAGTTGCGAAGAATAATTTTATATATATTAATATTATCCGCGTATATGAATTATAATGTACAAAGTATTTGTACAGTTCCGACAGGATTTTCGAGTTGTGAGAAAATCTCTGCGACATGAATGAAAGGCGACGCGCGTGTCCGCTCGCATGTATTTGTCCATAGCAGCGAGCAAGCGAATGGCTTGACCCGATTATAGCTATATATACATCAAAAAGTCTCGCATCTGGCGAAGATGTGCCGCGAACAACTGCAGAACGTTATCTTGGTTCCGGTTTCAAAATGACGGCTGTTTAGTTCCCTCAAACACTCGTAAAATCTGACGTATAGAGTCCAAAGTGGCGCACTTTCTCTCGCCCGTAGACATTAAAATGGGCCAAACCGAGAGGAACGCCTTTTCCTTTCAATATCGTGACATTAAGTTTAATGAATTTTTGTAAGCTTCAGGCCGCGACAGAATGAAAAGTGTCGCGGTGTAACGTGCAATTGTTCACGGCAGCTGAATCCGACGTCGGATTTTTTTCGACATTTGAAATTGGTCCCGCCTCACTCAGCGATCGGTTACAAAAACACATACTTATGCTCTCAATTTGAAACGGAATGCTGACTATAACAAATTAGGCCAACTCTCAAATGTTGTAGAACAACTTCTACACAATATTGGCTTCGCGTTGCTTTTACGCCAGTTTCACAACGCAATATTGATCTTACATTGGTTTTATATTGATTTCACAGCGCAATGGGTTTTGCATTGGTTTTATACGACTTTCACACGTAATCGGAATCACATTTGCGTAGTTATTATAGTTCACCGGCAGCTATGTCGGTCACGTTCGACGATGCATTTGCGAGTACGAGTAGGAACGATATGTTCACAACGGCCAGCCATTAAAAAGGAAGGGGACCGCGCGGTGCGGTGCGGTTTTTCCAGGGAGAAAAAGCAACGATAAAACTCTGATATAAATGGATTCACAGAAACTGACAGCGCGCGCGCGCGCGAGAGAGTAACTGATCAGCCGCGGAATGATAATTGGTTCACGATTCTCAAGGAGATACCGATGCGATGCTACACTGGCTGTTAACTTGTTTTATATGTGTTTTGTATGAATCGTTAATTAAATTGTTGTCAGAATATTGGTCGCGTCGACCCAGGAAGTCAAGCGAGGCATGCGTCGCATTATCAGAGACCATTTTATCACTTTGGTCATATCACACAAAACACGCGCGGTAATCGGAGTGTAACAATGGTGTTACCACGCAGAACGATTTCTCTCATCTCAAAGTTAATGAAAGATTTATCTCATCCAAACAATACCAACAAACAGCCCCAAAGACATTTATCAAAAATCGATCTCATCTCTTGAAAGCCTTCATCATATCTTTTATATGTTATCTATATTAACTAATCATATTTCTTTTTGTTCTTTGTTTCTTATACATTTTAAGCAGTTTTAGTTGTTGCAATATGTAATATCTTTATTTTATCGTGTACAATCTGTAAATAATTTTGTAATTTTCTTGTGAACTAGACTTACATCATCTATCGTACCTCATTCCTTAATTAATCTAAAATTAATTTCGTTTAACAGTGAATATCATTAAAATAAAATCAGTTAAAGTAAAATTCAAAAAAATGTTCGTTACTGAAAGTTATACGTAATGGGAGTAGGATTGAGATAAAAATTTTCGAAGAAAAAAAAACGTCAAACGATATGACGCCCACGTTTGTCGCGAGTCGGAATCGTTTTTATTCAGCGGAGCGTAGTTGGTAGCGCGAATTAATTGGTACGGACAACGATGGCAAATTGCGCGGAGATTACTTACGACTAATTATGGAATCCTGCCCCTGTTATCTTGGCGAAACACGCGGTTTCGCGATAATCGTCGGTTAACAATGACGCTACCGCTCGTTACCATCGCGCGCTCGCTATCAACTGCCGCGTGCAACAAGGACTCCTTCCTTCTCCCCCGTTCCTAACGCTTGGCGATTTATCAGCACTGGCAACCGACCGTTTTGTGATTGTGATATCCCGTTGGGGGATTACCATCGCCACTTCTAGTACCTCTCCTTGAATTTTTCAGAACCCCAATGAGCTGATAATCTCGGTTTGTCCCGCCTGCCACCCCGCGCATGATAATTCGCGGTTATGATAATGTACCCTGAATCACTGCCGCGCGCTATCGACCCGAGACACAAAGCGCTTGGTTTTCAGTGCGTTTGACCAACTACGCATTATGAAAGTTAATTACTCTCGGATTGTCGAGAGCCGAAGTTGATCCTCCGAGTCCATTCAGATGAAAATTTTTTAGGATGGATTATATTACCGGTATCATCGTTTAATTATCTCTTTTTTTGTATATTTGTATATTTTCAATAAAAAACATTTTAATTTACTTGCAAAGTAAAATAATATATATGAGATAAAATGTGAAAATACTGATGACTACTCATTGTGATAGTACAAGCCAAATAACAGTATAAAATGGGCGGTTAGGTAAAATAGTTCCTAATCATCCTCATCTAAACTTAAAAAGCTCTTCTGTGACTTTCCGCTAAAAATAGGGTGTATACGGGATGAAAGACCACTGGGATTTGAATCCAAAACCCTTCCTTTAATAATCTCACTCACGTTAGCACGAACCCACGCGTCATCCCAGTGTGGCCAATAAAGCGCACTGAAAAAAGAGACGTGGCCTCGGAGAGTTAAGTCTATCTAATCTCAATAATCTCCAGAAGGAGAAAGACTTTTCCATTTCTCTCTCGATCTTTGTATTAATAAATATAGCACAAGAATCGTCAAATTATATTATATAATATCTTCTTTACGAATATTATAAAACTTATGCAAGGTACATTTATCGTTCGAGTTCTCGTAAATTTTATCAATTTTGAATTCCTTTGAAACTAATTTTTTATGAAAAATTGTAAGGATCGCTACTAAAAGACTTGATTTGACTTTACCGTAAAAGTCCTTTATTTACACGTATGTTGCAGTGATTGAGTATAATTTAGACACCGCATGCGGATAATATGCCTATCTGACTCGCTCGCGTCGCATTTGTACGCGTTAGGAGGGCATAGAGAATTCTGCTTGCTTCCCCGAGGGCTTCTTATACGGGATGAATGGCCTTACAGCCTAGTCACGCCGATGCGAGGCGATGCGATGGATGAAACCAAACGTGCGCGGGAGAGCCACCGACCGGAGCAACAGGTGTATACCGCAGAAAGGCGGGTCGGTGGCACGCCGATACTAACACGTGCTCGTACTTACGCTCGTACATAGTTCGGTTTCAATGCGACGTACAACGGACGTTGCCTCGTGGTCTCCGACCGCTAATTCACGACATCCCATTTTAATTTCTGTTGATCTTTAACGTATGTTGAGCGTTATTAAACAAAATTCTCGTCAAACTTGCAGGCCTACTTGGCGATAAAAACTCGACTCCACGTCGTAATTTGATAGCCTGACATTTTATATTGTCATTTCTTAAATTACGATTGATTAATTTGATAGTAGGGTTGACAATTTTTTTCTATTATGCACATAGATTTTGGACCATCGGAGCGATGGACAAACTAATTTTGATTAGTTCAATTCAAATTAATTTGATAAGATATTGGTTTTACTTTTGTGCATAATCAGAATTTTATCGAAAATTTTTATCTTTGAGCTTTTATTTTTAGACCTTTTAATATTATTTTTGGCTACTATCTAAAGATTTCGCGATACCGTTATTTTTTAGTAGCGATATTATCGCCTGCATTCCGCAGGCCAACAAATTTCGATAGCGTGAAATAAGAGCGATAGATAAATTTGGGGACGCGTTCCTCTCGCGCAGTTTGCTCAGAGCAGCTGCCGCAGTTGTTTGGTTGCCGAGTATTCTTGAGGTGCAGAGGGAAGAGGGATAAGCCAGAAGACGTTGGTAGCACGTGCCTCGTGTCGGCTATACTCGTGAAGGTTACACACTCACCCTAGCATATTCCAGATGGACGGGAGAAAAAAAAATCTCCTTATAAACAACTGCGAACTTTGGTATTGGTGCTGCTTTTATAACGTAGAATGTTCGTTCCAACTTGATTATCCTCTTTCAAGACCGCAAAATTCATAGCAATTATTTTAATTATTAAATATTCTTTGTCTGTCTTTTAGCACTTTATTATTTTTCTTTTTTAAAACTACTTTATCGACCTTAATGTGTAATATATATAACATAAATTTTCATTTATACATATCTTCAATATATGTGCAAATGAACAGTCAGTGATTACTGTAAAATTAGGAACAATTAAAACTACTAAAATTAATTATTATTGAATTATTGACTTTATTGATAGAAAAGAATTATGTTGAGCGACAATTAAAAAGGAGGAAGAAGAGAGAAATTCAGCGCAATAAATTTTAACACAAATGAAAGAGATATTTAAAATGGAAAAACAGTAATCTTGGAATACTAAATATTTTAAACATAATTCGCTTTTTGTAAGTAAATGGTAGTCACGGAAGCGGGAAAATTAATTGTATATTTTTCATATGTAATAAACTATAATAAGAAATCTCTATAGACGATATATTTCGTATCTCACCGACTATTATTTTGATATTTAGACTTTACGGTATCCTAAAAAAATTGCGAGTTTTTTTTTTTTAAATATTTTGAAAACTCAACGTTCATTTTCTAAAACCCGTGACAGGAATGTTTGTCTTTCAATGTCTTGCACCGACAAGCAACGTGTATTTACAGTTATGATTTCCTTTTCTTTTTTACAAGTTATCTCGTATATTCTGCGGTGCATGTCTAATTAAGCATATCTAATTATTCCCGATACTATAAATGTACTTTAAAGTTTAACTAAGATTATCGGATAAAGAAAATATTTATTTTCATTGGCCGACATTAATTGCTTGGAGAACGTATACAATATAACTTGGTCATTGCGCCGATCGCTCGCAGATAACGCAAGCTTATATGCAAATTTATGTTAAACGTGTCGGGGGTCAAATGCCATCTGGGTCACGGGCTACGGGTATTTTAAATTTCCATTCTGATTAAGTAAAGGATCGCGCTCCGTCTAACCCGGCATCAATCGATCCGATCGGTAAGCCAAATACGTTTTATAAAGAAACAAAAACTGGTAAGCCAAATACGTTTTATAAAGAAACAAAAAGAACTGGAAAAAAAGGAAAACTCGTTAATCCGCGATGCATCAACTTGCAACACCTGCCAGCGTATCGCAATATCTCGATCTCCCCGTTATATTCAGGCTACAAATGGTACACTACGGATACGATCGTTCTGATTTATAACGCAATGTAGCCATATAAAGCTCGCTACGTAGAATAGTCGCGAAATCTACGAACGATACCTAGAAACTCGATACTCGATTTTTTTATGCGCTTAAGTGGCAAATTTACTTCCTCATTGCACATGCATTGTTCAATCTGGAATCAAAATTTTTCCTTAACGCCAAGATGCAATAATTTTGAAACTTTACCAAATAAAGTTTCACACATGTCATGTTTATCTTGCGGAAACTGCAATTTCTATCCAGAGAACAATGCGAATATGTGTATTATAATTCTATAATTAATGTATAATTCATATATTTGTAAAATTAATATAAAAATGAGAAATTATTTAGAGTGTTTATTAAAAGAAATTCAGAAAGGGTATTAAGAAAGAAAAATAAGAGGGGAAAATGTAAGAAATATTTTTTATTTGAGATTTTTGTACGTTATTACATCAATATCAATTAATCATCAAATTCATATTTTCTTAATTGAACATTATCTTTCTAAAAAAAGGAGAGCTTTTTTTGTATGCGATATATTTTTACAGTATGAAATCTCACCTGGTCGTCGTTAGGAAGACATAAAACTTGATATATTTTTTTATTCTCCAGCAGAAATGATCGAATAAATTAATTTTGTTAATAATAGATCGGCGAAAAGCATAGTTCCGAGCGTCGCGCGCAATGTCGTGAGTCGCGCGAGTCGATTACGCGCGGTGTCCGCGACAGCGTAGAGCCACAGACGTCATTCCTGCGAAACTTCGTCCCTTTGAAATTCCACTCGCGTGGCCGTGGTTGCGCCGTTGGCACGTGAATTCTCAATAGATCTCCTCGCACCCGAGACGCCACCGCCGCCGCTCGTTCGTCACGCATTTGAACGGCGACGGCGGGACGGGGCCTATCTTTGGGCTACGCGCCCAGGCGCAATTTCGACGCATCTTACGTTCGACGATATGAATCAAAAATATTATCTCCCTTCATTAAAATTCTCCATAGACACGTTCACGGAACTCGGAGGAGTAATCCCTAATATTAACGCGTTTCCGTTATCAATGCAGCGTCTTGAAGAAATTAAGACGTCCAGCTAAAATTCTTGGCGCTACGATCGCTCTACGTAGGACACTGATGGACAAAGTGTCCTGATATCGTTACATCTCGCCGTCTCCGCGGCGAGAATAGTGGCCGAGTGCCGTCCCGCGTTTTACGCCGCGGAACAAACGCGCAGCGACGAGGACGGCGACGGCGACGACGACGACGGCGATGCACCTGCCTGCTCTGGCGGCAGTTGCACCCTCTCTTTATGCTACGATGCTATCTAAGATGGCTGTGTGTGCCCCCTTCGTTTCGCTTTTGCTCGCCTCGCTCGCCGTTGCTCTCTCCGCGCCCCGTGCTGGTAGCCGCGTGCGCGCGCGCGACACCTGACGCACGTACGCGCTCGTAAAACGCGCGCGCTCGCGCACACGTGCGGCATACACGCGGCTTGCACGCACCTCGCCTGTGAGAAGCGACATTAACCCGCCTTCTCACACACGGAAAGAGCGCTTAAGCTCCTCTTCCCCGTTTCACCTCGTCTCTCTCTCTCTTTTTCTTTCTTTCTCGTTTGGCTGCTCGACGCCCGGCGAATCCGTTTCAATGTGTCTTTATTTTAAATAAAGGCGCGCTACTATTATTAGCTCTCTGTCGCGGGTATCATCACATTGGCGTATCACTGATTCTCGAACACTGGTATCGCCTATGTATCCAATATCGCAAACTTGTGACGCGCAATTTGCGCCAGATCTACATTCTCGGTCCTTTCGAGTAATTCAGGTATTTTGTCCCGCGATTGCTGCATTTATATAATTTGCGTCTGACGATATTGAAATTTAATGTACGATTGTTACAGCTGCATTATATAAACAGGATTAATATCTTCATTTGTATAAATATATGCACTAAATAAAAGGAAAAATGAGGGAAAATTAATTTATATTATCGATTAGAAAGTTGCAGTATTTATAGAATGTGAAAGAGGAAAGAGAAAAAAATGCAAAAACCTAATTAAAGAGTATATTTATATTCAAGTATATTTCAATGTCATGTATTTTTTTTTTCTAGATATACCGGCGCAAGTGCCGCCGTTAACACCTGGGACCAACAAGAAGATGACTGAGGCTCTCGAGGCCTCCTTCGCATCTTGGGAAAAGGAGCGAATCCGCCTGAATATAACTAAAGGTCAGCTTTTATTTTCTCTCTTGTGTATGATTATACTTATTCGTGATTACTCTTAAACATACTCCATATAAGCTTAATTAAAATAATCGTAACACTTTTTCCTCATAAAATCGCGTAATTACAAAGCGTCACGTAATTATAAGTTTTGCTTTTACACCGAACGAATGCGTTGAATGCGTCCATTGCGCGAAATAAGTTTCTTTATAATAAAATTATAAAATCTACAGTTAGACTATCGTTAATTGAAATCTGTGACAGACACCGCGTTTCAAGGCTACAGTCGCGATCTCAATTAGATCAAATCTTTTGCAACAAGAATAATCGTCTCATTAGAGCGCAAACATTGTTCTCTGATTTTTCATGCTAGTTCATATAATCCTCGGAATTTATGATCCTCGTATCGCCTCACCGCGCGCAAGTTGTTAAAAAATCGCTGCGGGCGCGCGCAGAAGGGGAGAAAGCACACTCGTACGTTCGTGTTTGCTCGCATGCATGCGTACGTGCGTGCGTGCGTGCGTGCGTGCATACGTGCGTGCGTGTGCGAGGGACGCGCGTAGACGCGGGTGCGCGCGATGTGACGCGATGTGCGACGAGGCGGCCGGCGATGTGCAGGAATTGTGAATGTGATGTTGATGGTTCTGATGGGGAGCCGATGCCACACATCCGGTATGCGCATTCAGAGCCACGCGGGTGTGACGTTACTTCCGGTCTACATGCCCCGGGTTCGTACCCTCCAGGCCAGATCACCTACAGTCTGACCTCCGTGAACCGAACGAGCAACCTCTTGCTCCTCTTTGCCATTTCACTTCGAGCCTGAGACCGCCGCGCGTCGCTCCCTCAGTCTTTTATTTTCAGAAAACATTGAAGCGTCGTTAAAAGCATGTATTTAAAGAAATAATAGTTGCCGAAGATTTACTTGACTTTAGCGAAATTAGCAAAAAAATAGCTCCTCTGCGCGAAAAATGAATCTGTCGTATTTGATTAGTTTAAAAATTAGAAATTGAAACTAAAAGTTTGAACGTCCTTCATAGACATAATTAATAGATTGCTAAAAATCTATCAATATGTATTATACCGTCGGAGAATATATATACGAGAACGCGTATGCTTACTATAAAGAAGACGCAGCTTGCATTTAAAATTACGTTCTGACGCGTCATCTCGCATTCGCTATTATGATTTATTCAGAATCTATCTCTCTTTTGAATAATAAATACAATCGTAAGAATACTTCGACGTATAACGATTTATACTTCCATTCCCCGTGAGTGTCTCAATATCTCTCATATGTTATACCAGATTTCGATTATAATTAAGAAATATCTAAATCGATTGTTATCTCGAAATCAGACGTAATGTTGGATTTTAAAGCGGCATCTCCTTTTCTGTTATCTGTAGGTAATCGAATTGTCGGACCAATTTTTGCACCTGATAAGCATTTCATAAGCACTTGTTTTACTGCACATTTGTGTTCTCCAGTATCGTAGCGGCAGGTGTCAAATGTATGAGAGGCAAATATCAACAATGCAGAGTGTCTATAACTTTGCCATTTAGTGTGGCTAATTGATGGCAGTGGATAGGAAAAGAAGAGGAATATAAAATAATATATTGATAACGAGGGTCGATTATGCATGCAGCGATCGACCAGTAACAGAGAATACGTGTGCAGCGCGCGCGTACAACGCGCGAGCGTGGGCTTGTGTTCGAATGCGCGAGGCGAGAAAGAGAGTGTAAAGTCTGCTAACAACGCTTACGAGAAATAAGTTGGGCAAATATCGGTACGATCCTCAAACATCGGCGGCCGCTTTGAACGTGCCGTGCCATTGCCGTTAGACACTCTTGTTGCCTTGGGGTACTCGCTCACTTTTTCTTCCTATGTTTATATTCTATCCTACGCGAAAGACGTCAATTTATTTCGTACTTTATCGATTCCGCGAATAACGTCGCCCACTCCGTCATGCAGTCCTATCTATTTTCAAATCTGCATTCGTGTCAAGTGCTAAAAATCCTACATACTTATTTATGTGGATGCCAGGAAAACGTCTGCCGTCGCAGAGGTTTATTATCGTTCATTTGCATTGCACCCTTGGGTAGAAATTTTATCCGGAGAAGGGACACAAGGAAAAAAAATTCATTTCTATCGGGAATATTTTTTTAGGAAAATTAGAGAGAGAGAGAGAGTCGTAATCATTTCTCAAAGATAATCATATAATGTGTCATGTTTATCATATCTTCTATCATATTTTTTAGTCATATTTTCAGTCATATTTTCTTTTTAAATTCTTTTTTTATCTTTTGCTTGATACTGACTTGACATTGACCTGAGACAAAATTTTTGAAAGTAAACTACTTTATTGAATTAAAATTTATGCATATTTAAATAATATGTAAAGCATATATTTTTAATAATACGATGTAGTTTACATATATACATTGATTATTTCTATTTTGTAAAATTTTTTTGTATTACAAAAGAACGTAGATTCTCAAAAGAACGTAGACTCTCTAATATTGTTGCGCACTTAACTCATTGCAATGATATAAAGGCGTAAAAAGACAATTTATGTTTATGGGATGTTTTGAAAAATGAGGAAAAAATTAAGTTTCGACTTATATGCACACTCGAAATTTTGTTTGGCATACTCTGTTGCCTCTCTCCTCGGGGTCTTTACGAGGCTAGACCTCAGATCCGAAACATCTTGCTCATGTCGTTAGTGTTAAAGGACAGTTACGAGATTGTGCGAGCAAAGCTATATACATTAGCGAGTCGCTACGTTGGCAACTCCTGTTTGCATTATGAGCCCAACTGTACTTTTACGCAGCGAGATACCACGAAACAATGCAAGACACGCGTGCAAATATGGGCGCGCACCTCAAATGGGACATTCCGATGTTTCTCGGTATTGCTTCCACCAAAGATGGTCGGCTTGGGCTCCGGCTAATGATCGCGCCGTCGCAAATGACGACGTATGCCGTTTCTTCGATATGTTTCGGTCGTTTAAACGAGCCCAGTCTCCGATAACTGCCGATTAAAAAAGAACTTTCTCGGAAGTTTATTCATTTTTTGAAGTTTGAATGTCCCTCTCCGATAATTTGAAAGATTGGAAGAGTTATCGCTGTCTGAACAAGCAAACAGAACCTAAACTTTTTCGGAAATTCCCTTGAAATTTAAAATTGTCACTCGCCGAGATATGTTTGAAAAATTGGAAATGTTATCGTAAAAGCTGTCTAAACAACGACAACACTCTTTGTTCTCATTAGGAGAGATGAAGCGATAATCGACTTTTCAGCGTTCTTTAACTGACAACAGAAAGATTCGTTCTTATCGCGAGAATCGCAAAACTGTGCGATAAACAGTCGACCTTTGAGGATACGCGTCACTGAGGTAGCTGCTAATACAATTCGGTCCTTATTTTTGTTTTCTCTTGTTTTTCTTTCAGACCCAAGGCAATGGTCGGAAGCAGCTGTTGCCCACTGGTTGCACTGGGCTATCAGGGAATTCTCGCTGGAGGGTGTGGCGATGCAGCCGTGGCAGCACATGACTGGGAAACAGATTTGTGCCATGGGGAAGGAATCCTTTCTAGCACGTGCCCCCGCCTTCATGGGCGACATCCTGTGGGAGCATCTCGAGATCCTGCAGAAAGGTGCGTGTTCCTCATACGAAACGACGCAATCGGGTCCGTCAGTCTACCTCGAACGTCCCCTTAAATTTCTGATAAATCCAATGCGCAATTATTTTATCTGGATCCTTAAGATATTTTTAATAAGCGCAATATATAAAATCTCTGAATGAAAATTTTTGCGAGGAAGCCTGATGAGACAAATCATTAGTCTAAAGTATTTATCAGAATAATCGCTCGAACATGGCGTCTCGATTTAAACACGCTGCCATGAGTCACCCACTGCCAACTATTAATAATATTACGTGATAATTATATGATGATTATATTATTAGAAATAGAGCTGCTGATAATCTATTATATCGTAAAACAATTCCGGTAATTATTATTCTAGCACATTTTTTTAATCATTTTAACTCTAGTCATTATCGCGAAGTTTCTAGTACAGATATTATAATGCATGTAAAAATTTTAAATTAAAACAGATTAACGTTTAACGTTATTCAATTTTATCAGAATTGAAGAGAATGATTAACATTGTTTATTTATATTGTGCAATATTTCTAGTGTACAAAAAATTTTTTTCTGATAAAAATAAAACATTGCAATCCAGTCTTTCTTACATGCTGGATGCTCACTGGTGACCCCGGTGACGCGAATCCAGGGTTAATCGCGCAAGAAACGCGCTGCGCACTTTTTGCGACGGACACTATGCGTCGCCGTCGACAAAACCGATCGAATTTCCGTAAAATCGCGATGTCACGGCGCAACGTACGAGCAAAAGGACTTCGGCGAACAATGACGAGAGCGATGGGGCGGTGCGCGCGGGTGGTGACCATCTCTCTCTCTCTCTCTCTCTTCTTTTCCATCTCCCGTGTCACTCTCCCGTTTCGTAGCGTTGAATCGACCCTCCCCCCATTTTTACCTCGCATGCAGCGCGAAGAGAATGAAGCGGAGGAGAAGAAAGACAGAACACCATAGAAACTCTCATCCCGGATATCCGCCGAAATGGTGCAGCGCCATTGCCGCGGCCACTTAGACGCTTTTTCGGGGGGGATGTACTCTCTCGCGTGCACCAAAGAAATCACTCGAATTTCGATCTCGCGTACCGTCAATGGCCGAGCCTCAATTCGGCTGGTCCCTCCTATTAGATCTCCTGTGCCCTTTTATGGTGCGTGCGCTCAAAACAGCAAGTCAAGTTCGCCATAAATGCGCCGTTCGATCGTTTTAGATTTAACAAAAAAGCAGAGAAAATTCATACAAAGGAAAGGTACATCTATATTCTTGTATAGGACAGACTGGAGCAAGTGGAGAAACGATGCAAGTGAAAAAATATATAAGAAGAGTTTCACTATAGAGAAATCTAGATATCTAGAATTTCACAGCATAAATTTTACAAATTCACACACCGGTAAATGATAATCTTATCATAAATAAAATTTAATACATAATTTTCTTTTATACATTTATATATATCTCTAAAGTAAAAGATAAAAATATTCAATTAAAGTTGCCTCGTTAATTGCTAAATACATTAAAATTCGTATCTACTGCGTGACAAAGAACAGTTAAACAGTTGAAATAATAGAAAAAAAATGAGAGAAAGGAAAGGTATAGAGACTAGAGGGGGTGACTAAAGGAAGAGACTTAAGAAGAGACAGGAATACAGATGTAGGAAGAAGGAGCTGAATAGATCGAAATAGATAAAAGCAGATCGTACGAAATGATGCGGCAGGAAGCGGAGGTTCGCTCGTGATTTAACTCCCGTTAAGTAAAACCCCGTACTTCCTTATCGATTATTCATGTCGCCTCATCATTGGCACTGAAACCCCGGCTTAATCGACTAGCGCAATCTAAGGACGACTACTAACGGTAACTCACCACAAAACTCGAGATTCGTCTCGAATACGTAATCTCTCTCTTTCTCTCATATCGAAAGGGAGCGCGTAAATAAGCGCGAGCGGAGTAGAATTCTTAACGTTCCTAAATTCGGCGTTGCGACGTGGTTTTCTGATAAAGATATAAATTATGAATAAGTGTTATTGTAGAATTTTCCAGGAGTCGTCGAAAATTGCCTAAATTTAAAAAAAAGTGATTTTTTTTTAAGTTTTTTAATTCTAACTTAAATTTTCATGAGCGGTCTGACTTCTTTTGTAAAACTGCCATATTTTATTATCGCGTGTTGGGGAAATAAAGGAGAGAGATACATGTGTGATTTTGCTGACAGTAGGAGCAGGGGAAGAGTCAAATAAAAGTGTCAGCGTCGTCGTCGTTGTACTTTCCACATTCCAGCCGTGCAATTTATTATTGTGCTACGATTGTGAACGATGTAGCCGGCCGCGGCGCGTGATCCCTCTGACCGAGGCGACGGTAATTTAACTGAAGCCTAGCGTGCACCCGACGCTCGCAGTCGCGACACGACGTGGGTAATCGCTTTGATTCCGCGAATGAGAACGGATGTTAGGAAACGCTCTTGCGTTGTATAAAAAAGTAGAAACTAAAAAGTTGTATCTTCCTGTCGCGGCGATACCGATCGGATTCACGGTGAAATTCATTAATGCGATGCGTTTCGTCATCGTCGAGACGAATGATCGATCTCTTTTGTATGCTGCTATCGGGTAGAAACCTGGATTAATCGACAGATTTTCTCATTGCTCAATCTTAGTTAAATAATTACTTGATTAAATAAAATGTCTTTCTCCGTGCGCCATTCACTTTGCGCGGTAATTTCGACATTGTCTTGCTATAAACAATAAAAGTGCGCGCGCGATTTTTATTTCTCATTTAAATTATTGCTTAGAGAAATGTTGGAAAAAATTGAATTTTTTTATACAAACGCAATTTACACGAATGAATTTTTAGGCAATCTCTATTTACGAGACAAATTCGTGTTATATCTTAAATAATTATCTCTAATATAAATCAAATGTTGTTTCTGACAATTCAAGAATTATTTAATATTTGAAAAAGAAGGAATATACATACAGGAAGCTTATTTTAATTTTCTGTCTCACTGCTTACATAATTAAAAGTAACAATTAATAGTCGATAGTGTATAAATGTAAAACCAAAGAAAAAACACTGACTAAGTAAAGATTTGCATATTAAAAGCGAAAAAGTGTAACAGGCATGCAAAAATATGAAAAATAAGGAAATATTCATGGCACGTACATTCGTTTTACATTTCGCGTCTACAATTGTTCTACGAGAGTTCCTAGAAGCATAGAAACACCGGCGATGAATCACGGCAATGGCGAACGTCTCCTTCGCAATACGGTCGCGATGATGATAGTGCTACTCCAGATCGTTAATTACGATTGCGATCCGCGATGCGCGAAACAATCGTACTTACGCGGAATCACTTAATGACAAACAACGCATTATTTTATTCCTGTCATAATCAACACGCGCTGAAAAACTACCAGGGCACACATGCCGCCGCGATAACTGTTATCACGTGAAGATAAGGGCCTTAATTATTACGATTAATATGTTCACTGTCTATGAGGTATATGTGGCCATTCATGTGTGCACGTGCACGAGGCATATGTTCCCCATGGACAGTGAACAATGCACACTACAATGCAATTCCTTTTCTTTTTTATCGCTAATTACATTCTTGTTTAGTTAACGGGCTAATCGAGATTCTGATACGAAACCTAACATTTAAGTTTTTTAATAAAATCTAATTTTATAACATTATCGAGTAAACAACCAAAATCTTTATCGTTGATGCATAAAAATTTGTAACCCTCTTATGAGAAATAAAATTATAATAATCGCGGTCGAGGAAACGATTATGTAAGATAATTTTTCGTTAATACAAAATGCAAAACTGTACTAGAAATCTTTCTTTAGTCGACGCACGTTGTTAATTAGTAACGTTAACAAGCACCATGAACGATTTGATTTAACCGTTGTTAAAAAAATTGGCGAGTGGTAACGTTCATAATTCTCAGACAGATTCAAGTGACAGATAGGAACGGGGATGACGCGCGATCGTAACTACTTAACTCGCGAAGGCACACGAACAGAACGTGCAGAGCTCGGTTGAGGATTTATCTCCGTTTTACATTTAGATGTCGACGCAGCGAAGGCCTCTCTGGAGAACGTGCCGGCGAACTTGTATGAAAGCGTATGCGTGCCAGATTTAGGCGATTTTTTGGGATACCAGGGTGGCGGCCATCAGGTGGCAACACCAGAACATAAAAACCCGCCGACGCCCGCCAATTCGGCCACCTCCAACTCCTCCGGTCCTTCTCAGAGCGGTACGCAACAACAACCCCCGATACAACCCTCTTCGGGCGCGGTGTCCCTGCCATCGAGACAGTATCATAACGATGGTAAGTCCATTTTTACTATTCCTCTCCGCCTTCCTTCGCTGCGAACACGCGCTTACGGGTATAGGAGATCCCATTTAGGCGGCACAGTGACGTCTCTCGCGCCAGTCGTATATCGAATAGCAAATTTCTGTGGAATAATTCCAAAGGATCAATTTCGAGAGGTTCCCTTCGTCGCAACAGGGCGGCATTTAATTCTCTAAAAAAAAAAGTTTGAGATGAGAAAAGTCACGTTATTAATTTTCCTTCACAAACGCACGCGCGCGCGCGCGCGCGAGCTTGAAAAGCGTTATCATCGACGATAATGCTCCAGATGATTGCAGCGAGTCTCGCTTCCTACAACATTCTGGCGGCTCTTCCTTTTCCGATACCGATAATTACTCGCGCGCATATGCAAGGGATCGCTAAATTGCGCGACAGGACGGTTTTATTTATTTCCCCGATTGCAAGTACAAACGAAAGCGTGGAGGAGTTTCTCATTGTTACGTCAGGACGGCTGATAACATCTCTCAGGTTGGTGCGTTTGCACGTGTTGCAAACACAAACCTCTCATTATCGTCACTGTTCGTTCCTCATTTAGCATTTCTTCGTCGTCGTGCCGCGGGGTACCGCGCCGGCGACAGGTCGCGATTTCACCGGCGCGTATATGCCTAGAAATCGAATCGTCAAACGCCCGGCCTCTCTCAGGGCTGATTGCGATACGGCTCGTTACAGCGCGCGACAAGTGAGAGGGTGGGCCGTTTCGTACGAGAAACTCAGACTTTTATTAGGACGCCCATTAGCCGGCGCATCTTCAGCCTTTTATGTAACACATTTGTCGTGTCCATTATATTCTTCTTCACGTATCACGCCGTAATCACGAGAATATTGTTGAACCTGAAAAACTTATTCTCTTTATTACAGCCCGCACACAGCTCTTGAATCCTCGGTGAATACGCTACTACATAATATCTGAATAACAAACGAACTATCCCACAATCATGTATGATAGTTCGGAGATAACATCGGAGATGATGTAAGCTATACGCGGTATATTCAAACTCATTTTTTTTTCTCTTCCATTTTTCTGCGGAATCGCCTCTTTCGCGCGCGCGCGCGGTGCTATTCTATTCATTCAGAAGTTTTGTACATACAATCTCTTAGAATTCCGCGACGTCGCCCGATCGCGGCCTCTCGCTTCGCGAGGGAGGACGGTGCGTCAAGTTTTGCAGAATCTTTTGTTGAATGGAGCCGACGCGCCGTCTATTGCGCAACGATTTTTGTTATTGTACAACACGTTGCGCAATATGGCCGACGAGATTTCGCTAGCGTGTGCTCGAACTAAGAATCGTATTATTCACCGGTCACGAACCTGCTTTTAATTTCTTTACAACGCGGGGGCGGGGGAGGGGACGAATTGCCGAGTGAAAATATCAACGCTAACGCTGGCGCAACGGCCATGTAAAATTTCTCTGTTGCGCCCCGTTATGACGTGGAGAATTTTTGCACAAGCGCGTGTGACCCAGTTTTCGTTCAACTATTAACGTTTGATCATTTATCTGGCTTTGACCGAGTTACTTTCGCCATATACGCCTTATCCATTGTAGAATCAAATTCATCATTACGTGACGAATCAACTCTCGCCAAGTGCCAGTTTTGCACAATATATTAACGCGCCGCTGACGAAAGATCAAATAGCAACGTGCGTTTAACGAAACGTTTGTAGCTCTTATGAATTATCTTTGTATAATACAATATGTATTTTAACATATTTCTATAGTCGATAAATTATGCCTGGAATTATAGTACAGTTCAATATTTGCATATTATAATTAATAGTATATATTTTATATTGCAAAATTCAAGTTGTAAAATGCGTTTTGTATACAATTTGTATTTCAATTAAATTAATCTTCCCTTTGTTAACTTTCTTAAATTCAGATGATTTAAATCACAGAACGTGATTTAAAGAAAATTTGGAAAAATTGATTAGCGATTTATTCATTACAAGTAATTTATTAATTTTTAAAAAATTGATTATTAATTTGTAGTCATTAGCACGCGAAATCATGATTGAGTTTATGAATAGAATACCTTGTATTTTTACTTCATCCTTAGGAACGTTACGAAATGGAAAGGAAAAGATTCGCGTCAGAGAGATGACTGGCAATCGCGATAGCTAAAACTGCAATTTTGCTCGTGTACTATAACGCGGTTTTTATCAATGGGAGATAATCCCGGCCCCGCGCGACGTGTCGTTCCGTAATCCGTGCGCCGCGTACGCTCCGCTCGCAATCGCAAGTGCGTTGATGCCGGGCCTGCGGAGGCACGCGCAATAGGAACGACGGATGGAATGGAATAGAATGGAACGGAGCGGAGAGTGGAGGAGAACATTATAAAGCGAGTCTTCGTACGTAGCGCACGGGTAACAATTACCCTAGCGAGGGGCCTTACGTCACTGCAGCAGTGACCGTGGGTGAACGAGGGAAAGTCGGGTCCTCTACACGCTCCGCCGCGGACAATAGAGACGATTCGCCCGCGCCGCGCCGCACCGCGCGTGTGTCTACCTCGATATAACGCGCACGCACATACATACCTATACGCATACGTGGACGTTAATGAATGCGCTCGTATATATCTCTCATCCCGATTTCAATCGTTCTCGTCTACGTGGAAGGCAGAATAAAACCACTGCCATATTAGAACCGACTGGCTGAATTAGCTGCTGAAAATTCTCTCACCAACGGAAGAATTTTAATAACTACTTTAATTAATTTTAATTGCCCCAAAAAACAGCTTATCAAATTATAGCGGAATATAACTCCTTGCTCCTTTTTAAAAATAAACCGCGTTGACTTGCGCATTATATACTTTAATCTATGGAAAAAGCTTTATACTCAAATGATAAATTTCTTTTTATCAATTTATTGTAGGTAAAATCAATTTAGAAGAATGTAAGTAGTTTTACTACAACATGCATTGTTATTTTTTGGAGGCGCAAGAGACCGGAAAAATCCATCTTTGATACTTTGACGATATTTTGGCATTCGCTAGAATGTGTAAAATCGTGTAAAATATCAAAGACTGATCTGCTTCAGGCTATCAAAATTTGGCAACCACCGACTGATATTTGTTCGCGCGACGCGACGGCCAAAGTGCTCCAGCTTAGCTGGCACCATATATACGCGTCTTACAAACATCGTCGTTACAAAGCGACCAACACAGACGTCCGTATAATAGACTCATTATTTCTGCTTGCTAAAGCACTGTTACGTTATGTATCACAGCTCTTCGAGGTCTCTGGTTCGACTCTCGCTTATCCTCGCTTTCGACCTCTTCGTGTCGGAACCAATTCATCGCTCCGTTATTTAGAACTAAGTCAACTTGGTATAGTCTTTAATTGACCTATTAGAAACTTAGATAATCTCTAAAACTTTTCGACGATGTTAATATACTTTGCTAATCGGACCGTTCTGCATCGAGCTATTTCAATTTTAAATTTAAAGCAATACCACGATTATTGGAAATCTCTTTATCTCTTCTTTAGTTCATTTTTCAATAGCAGAAATTGCTCTCGGAATTCACGTCTCTTCCTTCGATACTTCAGATAAATATTGCAAGTTTAATAAAAATAACATTATTGTATAATTGAGTGTTTACAGAAATAAGATAAGGTTCGATTGTATTTGCTTGAAACTTTCCCACCATTTGAATACACGAAACGAGTTAGTAGATCCTTAGGATGAATTTCGTGAACGTATCGACGCGAACGTATGATAGCGCGTGCTGTCCATGAAGACAAGCGCCGAGCTTGTCGCGTATTCATTGCTTCGTGTCACGTATCGCGCGCACGTGCACGGATCCACGAACACGCGTAACGCCTATATATATATATATATATATGCGCGTGTATATTATACATAAATTAACAACAGCGAGAGCGAGAACCGAGGGACCGAGAGAGGGTCGAATCCCCGCGCGCGAAAGCGACACTCGTGTGGCTTTACCAAACGTACGCGGTGTCCAAAAAAGGATCCATGACGTCCATCGAGAGCGTTTATGGCAGAGAGGAGCTATTGGACAGCGCCGGCGAATACAATGATTATTTGTTAAGCAGCCCTCTGCGTTCTAACGCCAACGAATTGCGATATCCCGATCGCTTGTGTCTCTCTCCGTCACTTGTCCCTCGCATCATTTCGATCGTAAGCAATTTTGATTGCTCGAAGTTTTCTACGCTTAGAAAATCTTGCGATAAAAAAATTAATCTAAATTTTTATTTTTCGTTTTGTATAATTAACGAAAAAGTATATTTATATCAAGAATAATTTCTCTCTTAAAAAAAAGATTCTGTCCTATAAATCATAGGTAATTACATAATGATGAACATTTGGATCTCGAAATTTCACCTATCCCACTTGAAATTTGTGCGCAAATTTTGAGATTAAAATTAAACTCTAAAATTAAACTGTATCTCTCGCTGCGTTTTTACCTCGAGCGCCAGAGGCTAGAGCAAATTGTACGCAGCTCCTCAAACCGGTATACTTAATATACGATTACAGCTACGGGAGGCTTAATAAGCGCGATAATAAAACCATATTAAAACCGCGCTCTCTCAAATGGCACTTAGGGCGCAACGAGAGCCGCGCAATCTCCCGCGTCGCGGAAGAATCTGTAATACATGGTGTTACGCGAACGCCGTATTACCAGTGTGCCGCTGTAAATACCCCGGGCAGAAAGATATAAAGAGCGACGGCGTAGCGGGCTAGAAGTAGAGACTAGGGATGAAGCGAATAGAAGAAGGAAGAAAGGGGCGCGCCTGCGGGGCCGCGAGGGGGGTGAGAGGGGGCGGGAGGGGTAGTTGGCACAGGTTGTATTCATTCACTCGTTCATTCATAGTTCGTACACCGCCTCGAGGGTCTACAAAGCCTCTTGCTCATTCAGAACTCGTGACACGACCGTGTGGCACACGTACGCACGCACGTACATACGTATGTGTATACGTTCTTTTTTTTTTCGTCCTTTCTTTCCCGTTCGTGCGTATCGTCCTCCTTTTCGTCGTCACCGTCGTCATCGTCGTCGTCGTCGTCGTGGTTATCGTCAAGGTTTTCGTACGCACACGCCGTGATGAACGTAAATATACGAACGGCCGGAAATAGAAAAGTATATTCCTTCTCTGGTATAAATGTCTCGCACCGCGGAGGTTCTATTTTTTTAAGAGTTCCAACGTTTTAGTCAGATTAATGTTCAAAATAATTATCATGCAAACGGTTAATATGGAATGATTACAATTTATTCTAATGCTCGATTATGAGTTACCTTCACTCGCGGATAAATGAAAAAAAAAAGAGAAAACAGAAAAACATTCGTTATTAATGATTATTAATTTAATTATTTAATAATATTTTCTTTGCGTTGAGACACGAGTTGTCAAACGAGATACATATCTATACTTTCTTAAGATTGATATCTTCAAAATAAAACAAAAATGTATATTTTTTTCTTTCTATTGTGAATTACTGATTGTAGATATTGTTTTTACATTATTTCAAGGTTTTTATTAATTACACAGTAAATAAAATGAAATCGTGTATTTTCGTTTGACGACCGAGTATATTCAGTTATATTGGTACATTTAGCATAATCGCGAACGTAAAAAATATCGCGATAGAAGTAAATAAAAGGAGCGACGCAAGGAACGAGTGTAAAAGCGAGCAGGGGATAGAGGGAGAAAGAAGGGGCGAGAGAAAAAAGCAGGAGCGATATTCGGAGCTCACGTTACAACCGGAAGTCGCTGGGCAGGACTGGTAGTAAAAGGAAAGGGAGGGGGACCTACCCCAATACCACTCCGGGACGGCAAGATAGTTTTATAATGTCCTCGAGTACTCCACCCTTAATGCACTCGTAAATGCACCCTCCTCAGAACCGCTTCGCCGCAGCATTGTTGCTCACTTCGAGAGCGTGTCTCGATTGAGAGGAAGAATCGTACAGATGTGAAGAAGAGAACCAGATCGTCTTGTGTGACTAGTTCGGTCGAGAATATACGTTATAATAGCGATTCTCTTTGCAGCAGATTTACTAAGATTTTGCGTGAACAGGAATTAAATATAGGAATTAACAAACACATTAAATACCTCGATTAAAATCTTCTTAATTCGACATAATTTTAATGTAATAAATTATATTTTTCATTTTTATCAAATATTTACAAATAATATTTTTAAAGATATGGGTTACAAGTAAAATATCTAAAATTCTTATACTTAATTGTGAAATATACAAACATTTTCAATTCTAAACGTAGATTAATTCAATTAAAAAAAATAATATACAAACGACCTGATTATATTGATAATTTGCGCTTTATATCGATTGGTTATCTTGCTTTAGATTATAATTATTTTATCTGCAAAACATATACAAGAAAAAGGATTTATTTAATCAAAGCTAACTTCTAATTGATATAAGCAATTCTTATTAGTATATTCAATTTCCGGTACTCTTTTCGATAAAAGATCTAATCTTTCTTTAAAATTATATCAAAAGTATCAATCATATTAAAATTTATATTCATTAAATGTTTATTTGTAAAAAAATCCTTTTTTTTCGAACAACGAAACTATATCAGGCGCCAAATCGTGGAAGGCGTAACTATCGGTACGACGATTGATTACACTCAGATCCTCAATCTCGAATAGAAAATAGAGAGGACCGGCACGGTGTTGGACAGACCCGAACGCGAGCGGTAACGAAGCGCGCGCGTTCTTATTGTGCGGCCCTCGTAAGTCCCATTACTATTGCCGCCGAGGCTATACGAACCCGAGAGAGGCACGAGGCGTAGGGGAGTGAGCGCTTCCGGTCCCCTCTGCATCACGTGCGAGACCGCCGCCGAACAGAGAAACCCCCGTTGCCTCGCCTCTCAACATCCGGTCTGTTGCGCGCCTCCACTTCCCCTCCGGTCACAGCCCCCTCTCAAAAATAGGCTAGGTCCTTCTCGACTCGCGTCGAACGCGTTCACCACCGCCGCGCGGCAGAGACGATATATTTAATATCTAACGATTTGGCGCGGCGAAATAGTCGACGTCGGAATGTTCTGGCCGGTTTCCTCTCGTTTCGAGCGCGTAAAGAAAATGAATGAAAATACATTACGCAAAGTACAACAAGTCTTTTTCTGTAAAATCGCGATTTGTTTATTTATATTTTTTTGTCGAGTGTCTTTCATTGCCTGTTATTTATTTTAATTTCACAGAAGGAGATAATTCTGAAGACCTTAATGAATAGTTTGGAAAATGTTAAATGCCCATTGCATGTAAATTTTTAAAGTTAATCAGTAAATTATTTTAGTTGTTAGTAAATAAATAAAGTTTAGTTTTTAGTAAATTATTTCATTAATTATATAAAATATATACGTGTATTTTTTAAAATCATTATACATATATTACTTACATATTATATTTATATTATCTTTAATCAACGAAAATGATGATGAAATAATAACAATGTCGATATCATTATACGTTTTGCCAGCGATACCTAATTAGTTAAAGGGCATCATAGTAATTATATGACGTCGACCTTTGTGCGTGTAAACGAGATGCATTACGTTTCCCTCGCCATTATAAATTAGTACGCCATTACTAGTTGACCAATTATTAACTCGTTATTAGGTAACTTACCGTTATTTACCGTTTTTCCGATTGACAATTTCAACGTAGCAATCAAATCCACGAGATATGTGGGCTTTAGACTTTTATTGCGATATCTTATCACGTTCAAGCGCTTTGTGCGAATATTTCTCGTTATGCGATGTCACATACGCGAAATCGCCCACACATCGCCATTCTCGTTATGAGATAATAACGAACAAGAATTATAGATGTTTGGACTGTGTGATAAAACAATTGTCATTTTTCTGATTCCTTTATTATCATTGCAGTATCATCGTTATTATAATTTTATCTCGCTTTTGCATTCTTGCATTTGAGAATTTTTACATGAATAATTATACTTTAATTTTGTAACAAAAGAAAGGAATACTTAAAACGAAGAAATATTTAAAAAATATCAACATAACGAATACGAATGAATAAAGTTCAATACACGTGGATAGCCAAATACATATTTTAAAATATTCAGAAATTTTTCTAACATAACAATTTCGAGGTATCTTAGAGTTATCAAAGTTCCAGTCGAATAATACAATCTGCATTTTTTTATTTAAGTAAAACATTGGAGCTCGCGAATTAGACGTTCATCATCGACGATTGCGAAATCTGAGTCGCGTCGATCAGAGGAATAGGTGTCGAGTACAAACGTACGTACCCATACGACGGAATATCGGCAACGCGACGACGACGACGACGACGATGATGACGATGACGGCGACGGCAACGGTGGCAGCAGGTGGTTGAAGCTCCGAGGGGGCGTTTTGCGATCTCCCTTCCTCTCGCTGACGATCGCTCCCCTCGCGGTCCCCCGGTTCACCCCCCTGAGCAAGCGGCCGGGTTTCCTATCTCGTGCCCCTCCACTCGACAGGCAGCCCCACTCGGCAGGCTCGTGAACTCCCACCTTCCACCTCCATCGTGCGGCACCAATGCGACACCGGGATAGCCGTGCGAGACGGCGAGAGCCGCCGGTCCGGGGCCCCACGGGCGGAGGGGGAGGAAAATGCGATGGAGGATGAAAGAGACGGGGCGCGGAGCGGTAGGGACGGGGGGCGGCGGGCCGCGCCGGAGCACCGTAGAGCGGAAACGGCGCGACGCTTCGTCACAGTGACACGCGCGCTCGCGTCAAGTGGAGTGCGCGCGAGGAGTGCACGCGAGAGAGAGCCCGATCTCCTGCGACGCGTCTCCGCTGCCGACCGCACACACACACACACACACACACACACATACACGCTCACACACTCGAAATGCCGCGTACGTTCCGCCGAGTGAGGCGAGGCCGAGAGTAATCGTCGTCGCGGCCGCGGTTCAACGGAGGAGTTCAGTTTCGCGAACGCGCGGATACTTCGGCCGAGAGGTGCGATTCGAGTCTCCACGCGGAGTGATCAAAGGATAAGGAAGGTTTTACGATCCGAGTAGAGCGTGAGGATTTAACGCGATCTTGATTGTGGAACTGAATGCAGTGAGTAATTAGTAAATCAGTGAGGAATATACCTGGAGAGAGTCAAGCTTAGTTCCGTGGTGAACGATTGAATTCGTCTGCGAGATACCTATGTTAATCTTGATTTTAGTCGGTGGTGAGTAATTAGGAGGACGTTGTTGAAAATTAGGACGGAAACGTGGGACCGTGCTTAGCTAGCTGCTGACCGCGGAACCCGACTTTACTCCGGATTGTGGGTAAGCATCGCGCGCGAGAACGGGATACCTGAGGACTACTAAACTCAGCTGCGTGCAGCTGAGTCAACGAAAGAGAGGAGAGAACCGATGCGGCCGGCCGGGGAGACACCTGTTGCGTCGTTCCGCGGCTGAGCGGCGAAATTCCCCCGCGCGAGAGGGAACCCGAGTTTTCCCTGCCGGAGTAACGTCGATCGTCGAAGCCTCTCTCGCCTGTCTCCCCGCTGAGAATTGTTGTGAACGACAATTCTCCGCCGCTCTGGAGAGTCTATGCTGCCGAGGACGAGTAGAGGGACGCTGCAGGAACTCGCACGAGGCGATCGGCGAGGAACGCTGTCGTCGTCGTCGTCGTGGTCGTCGTCGTCGCCGTGATTGCGGCAGTCGCGTTGCAACATTGCGCGATGCGCAACGCTCCGACGAACGGCGTCAACAGCGTGTCGTAAGGCCGCGCGCGGAATAATCCGATGCTCGCGCGCTCGTCGCCGAGGTGCGACCAACGTCGTCGTCGCGCGGGACAATCGAAGGCGACGTCACGGCGGGCGTCGTGAGCGTCGGGACGTCGCGGCCTTCGGGGCAGGCGCCGGGCATAATAGTCGACGCTTACGTGAACGCCGGCGACATCGGCGCGCTAACGTCCGGCAGCAACAGCAGAAGCAGCAGCAGCGGCAGCAACGGCAACAGCAACGCCGTCGCGTCTTCGGAAATGGTGCTCCAGATGCTCGACACGCTGATGACAGGCCACGAACCGTTCTACGCCGATTATCCCGCGTACCAGGAGGCGGAGCCTCTCACCGGCCATCATCCGCATCATCAGCATTCCCATCAGCACGCGATCAGCACCCGCAGCAACACCAGCGTGATACCGCCGGTCTCCCTGGACGCGACCACCCACACGCCAGGTATCTGCCGCGCGGGTTTTCACTCCGGGCTCCGCGTAAGGCTATCGGCGGAAAGATTTAATTACAGATCTCGATTTTGGGATACCCCGTATCGTGACAAGTTATTCCTCGAAGAAGACGCAGTATTCATTTTTAAAAACGACGGTCGAGATATTTATACACTGAGAGAAAAATATAGTTACTTTTGGCCTCAGCCACAATCTTTCTAACGATAATAATTACGATTAACATAATGATGCATGGTTAAATTAATCATATTTATTGTTAAAAATATTATAAAATTGTGGTTGAAGCCAGAAGTAACTATATTTTTCTCTCAGTGTAAGAATGTACTTCCAAAACTATAATACATCATTTACACGGCAAACATTCAATCGCAGATTTCGAATCTGATTGTTCATGTCTGCAGTATATGAAAAAAATCGACGGTTTATTTAAACAGGGCTCTCGTACCAATTACTAAGGAAAAATCGATAAATGCTCTTTTGTTACGATTAATTTTGAGGCATAATTATTTTATAACGTATACTTTTTGCAACCACTTCTCGAATGTTTTTAACTCAAGTAAAATCCAACAGTCAAAATGTATCGACGTCTGGTGTAGAGATTATCGCGTTCCACATTTGGACGTCGCAACAAATCCAGCCAAAACGCCAATCGATATCCATTATTTAAGCGACTTTGTGCTTTCAGTCTGACGATGTTATCGAACGACTGCCCCTAGCGTACGAGGTCAAGTGTCGGGACATGCATATGAGGAGACAGAATAATTTGCAAATTACGCGATAATCTAGACGATAATAATATTCTAAAAACTTTTAATCAGAACCATCTCAGCGACAAGATATTAATCACTTTTATTCGGACTCCAGTCCGACAAAAAGATAATTTTTTAATATACAGTTCTAGGATTTAAAGCAAAATTGCACTCGAGGAGTCATTAAGTCCTACGTAATTTTTCGAATATCATTCTGTAGCTGTAATCTGTGAAAATTATTCTGTAGCCGTGAAAAACGAAATGTACAAAATTACTTTTCGTCTTATTAAAAGAAACTTAGACCGCGATTTAGAATTGAAAGTACTAATGAAGTTGCTATATCGTGGAAATTAAATGTACTTTGTGCAACGATTAAAATCGGATATAACAACTAACGCCACGTTTACAACAAAATGATATTTATAAATTCATACTGACATCTATGACGATGGATGAAACATTAGGTCAAGGCCGATGTATGCACTAGTTCGGAATCTATTACCGATCTAACAAGAATATACTTTATTCCTAACTCATTATTTCTGCAGTGTAAAAAAATCTCCCTTTGGAAATCAATTAAAGTCAACCGCAATCCAATCAATCCTTTATTAGGAGAAAAAGGGGAACTATGAAATTTTGATTGTCCACGGCGACACAGTTTAATTTGACAAGTCTCTTCTTTTAGTCGCGAGTCTCTCAGACGAAAACGATTTCGATAAAATCGATGCCGCGATTTGCGTCCTGCGACGGGCTGCGACGTCACAATTATAACATTCGGCTATCTGCATAATGGCCCGTAACTATATCGTTACTTCGAACGTAAGGATCTTTTGTTCGCGATGCACGTCCCTCGTCCTTCCCCGTTAAGGTGTGGCCCTCGTTAAGCCGGCAATAAAGCGTATCGCGCAAGGTCTCGGCGGCACACGCTTGGGAGCTCGAGTTACACGCTTCGGATGCGTCGAATTGCAGCGGGCCTGAAGATAAAAATTGCATCAATGTTGTACGCGCTTTAAACGGTACGGAGGTATCGGTGCCACGGTTCATAAAGCTAATTAACTCGCTGTCGTTCCCTCGCGCCAATTTCTCCTATTCGCGTGATAAGTAGCAACGAAATGCGATCCTAAAATGCACAGTTTACATTCGAGTCTTTAATAATTAAATTACAGACTTACTACGTATATTCTCCAACAATAGATTTATATTTTTTTAATCACTCGATTCGATTAAGTAATGAGTCACTTAATGAACGAATGATTTAAAATGTTGAATTATTAGTTCATTAATAAAACTTGAAATTCTTTCCATTTACATATTATTCATACATTTATTTTATCATGAGAAAAATTACGTATTCGAGATTGATCGGATCGTTCGTCCAAAGGCTGTCAAAATCTCTAGACGCGTCTAAAAATCGTAACGTCATGATTTTTCGGTCATATGGAGTCTAAGCACATCCGAAGCACGTCCGTCAATATCGCCGTAATATGATTTCTAGATCATTAATCACTGACGCCGAGGAGAACGACTCTGATTTGTGACAGCCGGGAGAAGGGATATCCCTGCGGAATACTCCTGCTGCGAAAGGACGCAATTAAACAGCCTTTCACACATTTTGCGTTACAGTACGTTATATGTTTAAAATATAACATCAGCATTTTTCAAATCGGAAATCTTCAGGCGAATTTTTTTTTTGTGCTGAAACGCCGGTTTTTTGTCGGATTTACTCGGTCTTTGTTAACAGTAACTGGCTGTTTTCATGCCGTCCGATCCCTCGGGCCGATTATTCTCCTCAATGCCGATAATTAATGATCCAGAAGCGGTTGGACGCTTCTCTTCTCGCAACACGCGCGATTATGTAGATGCCTCTGTCCTGCGTGCGTGCGTGCGTGGTTTCGCGTACGTACACGCGGCGTGCACACAGATGTGGTGCGCGGGGTAGGCAGAGTGTGGGAGAGTTCGCAGGTCACCGGTCTAACGAACAATGCGCGATTTCGTTGTGCCGTCGTCGTGGACGACTTTTTTACGAGCCGTGCTCATCACGCGCTCGCCGCGTACGTCTCCCTGCAATATTCTCCGCCTGTCTGCCGCACGCGGACGTGTGTGCGTGCGTATTTCGAGTAAAAGGAACGATTCAGGACCGCGACAGGTATAAAACTCGTAGACTCGGAACGCCGGGAGAGAAAGAGTGGCGTCGTTTCGCCGCGGTCTTTATGTATTGTTGTGCGATAGATAGATGGAGATAATGCGAACACGGTCGTTACTTTCGTTTTAACGCGATTGTGGGTTCGTTAACATTTTCCTGCCGGCGTATTGTTCTAACGGCGGCATTATTTTTGCAAGGGGGACCCATCGGCTTTTCCTTAGTTGAAGTTGGTGTACGTGCAGGGATTACGTTATGAAATCCACACGCGTGCCATTAGCTAAATGGCAGACGCGTTTTCGTCGAATTTTGCACAAATCAGAGCAGTACATCTCTCACTGAGAGAAAAATAGAGTTACTTTTGGCCTCAACCACAATTTTTTAATATTTCTAACGATAATTATGGTTAACATAATGATGCATATAATTAAGTTAATCGTATTTATGATTAAAAATATTATAAAATTATGACTGAGGCTAAAAGTAACTATATTTTTCTCTCAGTGCTCCTTACATGATGCTATCGACAATTTTACCACTGATCCAACATGCTTTTTCTGAGTGTACAAGTATTTTTTTTTTTAATTAAGAGAAGAATATTCATTCGATACTTTAAAACTTCCCGTTTCTAACGAGTTTATCGAAAGGCACAGATGTCAGACGATAAAAGTGGAGGATGACGATCCTGCGTGACAACATTCATACGTGACTCACGTTATTGTTTATCACCGAAACACTAAGCTTTCATTTCTCGGAAATGCCCGGACATCATTTTTTTCTGACGTAACGTCGACGCGTGTACCCTTCATCGTGAACGATCCGAGGAAAATCGGGGGTAAAAGATCTCGGGCGCGGCTCCGAACGACCAACTATCGATTTCGCCTAACGAGAGACCCGGATCCTGATGTGGATCCGCCGCCACGAGTTCCCCCGGGCGAAGATAATGACCTTCCGCCGGCGAGTCGAGAACATTCGTGAGGCAGGTTTTAATTTTCAAGAGGCTGCCCGGGCTCTTTCTCTCTCTCTCTCTCTCTCTCTCCCTCGCTCTTTCTCTAGTAGCCTGCCTCAGCAGACAGCAGCTGTGCACGCCGACCGGGCGTTTCATTCGATTTGGCACGTGCCACGGGGCTGCCGTCGCTGTCGCTGCTCCTGTTACTGGCCGCCGCCGCCTTCATTGCTCACCGTTACTGCCGCCTAAGCGGCCGGCGGTTCTGGCAGTCCTCGGCACCTGTTTCACAGCTGATACGCGGCTGCTGCTGCTGCTACTTTTGCTCGGCCCGATATGCCGTAGCCCGACTGTGCGTCGTCCCCGCTTTCTCGCGCCACACGGGCTTCCCCCTGCTCCGAGATGCACTTCTCGGGACGTCGTAGCTGCCGAAATTTCCTCGTCTGTTGATCTATTAATTAACGAACGTTCAGCCTGCGTCATTGGGTTGGACAGAAGGGACTACATTTGAATAGAAAACGTTATTTTGAAAAGAAAGTACTTTGAAGATTTCATAGTTATTGAAATTTTATCTATTTTTAATTTTATTTAGAAATTTTATCTATAATTTTTTAATTAGTAGTTGATTTAGTGCCTTTGGTTTGATAGAAAAATTTTGGAGATATTTTATGTCAACACAAGAAAAGATTTCAAAAGTTTACGAGAATATTGGAATTTTGTTTTTTTTTTACGTAATTTTTAAATAATGTCAATTGTTCATTAATAAGCAATTTAAATTATATAATTATATTTAAATATCGAACCTCGCACACCGACTCATCATTACGCAGCCTTTTTGTTGCTGCAAAGATAATAAGTTAAACGTACGAGTAATTATGTTAACAATTTGTTACCGCTCTTATCAGTTATAGTTTACGAAAATAGCGCTATGTCACAATGGATTAGGCTTTTAAAAATAAATACAGCATTATACCGATCGGTCGCGAAACTATGTTAATTGTGATGTAGTTGCGTGCGCGTTTGCAGTTGCAAAATAATAATAATAGGGGTAACTTGTAGTCGCTATAGTTATCTTCCAGCAAGGATAATTAAACTTTTTGCGATATACAGAAGTAAGTTTTCTTCCACGCGCTCCGTGGTCTTAGTCCAAGACGTATTTTTAGGCGCATTATGCCTGAAATTCTAAACGATGACTGGCTTTGGAAAGAGCGAGAGAGAGAGAGAGAGAGAGAGCCATGCGTCTGTGTGTGCAGCGTGAGGGCCAGCTCCAGGCTGCACTCCCACGCTCATCGTCCATGAAACACGGGGTGCGAGGTGCAGCTACTACACGCGAGCCCCGCAGGTGTACTTAGAATATGCAGGGTCTGTCCCTACGGCCCTATTAACGACGCCCCGGTCGCCACATGGACGCGGGAGTTATGGGAAAGCAGGAGGGGCTTCGCCAGTAATTATTTCTACGAGAAAGTGCGCCCAAGACGTTCGGCGTGATGCAATAACCGTCGGGCGAATTCTCAATATTTTTGAATAATTGCACGCGTTAACTATCAAATTTAAACGTGACTGTGAGTTCTCGAGTCCGCGAGATTCACTCCGATCGAAATCGGAGGGAAAGAAATCTGTGCTATTTTGAAACGAGCTGTAAACCTCGAAAGGTACCATATGGAATCCTTTGGATTCTTTCTAGAAGCTTTTAGACCTTTTCATAAAAGCATGAAGGATTATTCTGTAATATAATTTCGGTTTCACGCACAAAGCGATGCGATTAAAATTAATTTTTTTTATAAATCTTGCAGTTTTAGTGAATTTTTTAATATAGAAGTACACAGATTCACATCTCTTGAAATTTTTGTACAATTTTCATAATTCTCTATGAAAATGACATCAAGATTTATGGTTTAATCCCTCTCTGAAAACAGGTGGTATTCTAATTACCATTACCATCTGTTTTATTATCTCTATTTTGATTTTATCTGTAATATATTTTTTTTTAAATTGCAATGCGCGCTGAAAACTGATCTTTAAAGCTGACTCCGTATTCCCTTCCCATATCCGTAATTACATCCAATTAAAGACGGCTAAGCGAAATTAACGATACATGGCGGGTGCGACACTTGCACGGCGGGGCCACCTGTTTGTCTTTCCTTCGTTATTAAAACGTAAATGTGGGAATGTGGGGTGGCGGCGCGTCACATGCGCGCGATAGAGCGCTATGTTGTTTCGACATAAAAGATCGGGCGGATCGTGATAATTCGTCAAAGTCTCTGTCGCCCGCATTTCATTGCGTTTTGCGTACTACTAAACAAAAAAATCAATTCTAACAGACGCGTTAATCGCGCCGACTAAACTGTTTATACCTGTGTAAATGTGAAGGAGAAGGAGAGATATGCAATAAGCCTCGGCAGGGCCAGACGATAACAATCCTGGCAAGCCACCTGGCTTCACCTTAACAGATAAAACATATTCGCGGCGTCACCTGCTTCTTATTGACTCCGTAAATCCTAGATAAATTGAAGTTGATGACTCGGTCTCCCCGTTTAAACTGCAGCGACGAAAAGAGTATATTTACGGGATTACGGAGCATAAATTTTAAATTAAAAGCTTATCTTAATTATCCGCATTTTTGCTCCGCATTTTTGCTCCGCATTTTTACTTGTTTCAATTTTTGATTTTTAATGATTATTTTTTTTAACGAATAATATTTTGTAGCGAATGTTTGTTTTAAGAATTGGATTGTTTGCCAAAGTGGCGGTTGAATTTCAGTTTCCAACCAACGATCCAACATTGTTTTATACTGCTTTACATTTTCTCTTCTCGTTACTATCGTTACATTTTGTTTTTCAATCGACTTTCATTTAGGACGGTATTAAAATAATTAGCGTAAAGCGGTAGCTGAAAGTTCAAGTAGCGAACATAAGTCTCGAGATAAGATACGTGACTCTATCAACTTCCGACTATCCTTTCTGGTAACTAAACCTCAAGTTAGCGTCTTGTCTTTCTTATTGTTAGTTTGTTCTTAAAGATACTTTTAAAAAAAATCGAAATGTACTTTACAAAAAGTACGAGATAGGATAATAGAACAATCTTAAGACGCTTTAATTAAAGGCGATTTGTTTCAAAATGAAAAATTACCATGAATTAAAAGACCTAGAACTGTATCACTTTTCTTTGTGTATAAACAAGTTTTGCATTATTTTTTGTGTGAGATATGATAATGTATAATGTAACTTCCGTTTCTCGTGCGTACAGCAATTACCTCTACATTATAATGATTTATATAATTCGTTATTTATGAACTGCAACGATATATAAACAATGCAATAATGCAAGTGCATTTATATCAGGAACAAAATATTATATTTATTTAATTTCTGCAAATTAAATTAAACGAGAAACTAAATCATTTAAGTCTATAATGATGATGTATATAATTCTTTATTTACGAGATCGCAATTGCGATATATAAACAATACAATACAAAGTAATAATAGATGAATGTATAATATCTGTTGTAAAAAATAATATTTTTATTTAGCTTGCGCAGACTAAACTGAACGTGGAATCAAATCTTTCATTTTGTAACAATAGAAAATAATTTTCTTGAACATTCGCAAAAAAATTCCAGAGAAAATCTCATGGACAGTTTAAGAACTGTGCAGCTATGCTTCTTTAGCAGAAACATAATTTATGTTAAAAGAAAAATCTAAACGACTAAAATTTGGAGCTCAAGTTTCGATTTCCATGCTATATCGTGAAAGTCTCATCTGTGTAATTGCCATCCCAAAATGTGAATTTTTACAGAATTGATATGGCATTTGATTGTCCATCATTTGTCTATATTTATCCATAAATAATTATTTTTTGTTCACTTTGCAAAAAAAAATACAATCAAACAAAAATTGAACAAATTTCCTCTTTTTAATGGAAAAATTGACAAATGATGAACAATCGAATCCATATATTTTTTAAAAACGCACTTTGAAGTGTTAATGATGAAATTTTTTGTCCTTTTTAAATTTTTTTACAAGAACAAAAAACGATTATTTGTGGACAAATGCGAGCAAAATTGACAATCAAGTGCCATGCAAATCAATTTTGTAAAAATTGCCAACTTTGCAGACCTTTCATCCCGAGGCTGATGCGCGTCTCACAACAATGCACTAATTCAACAATCGAAATCTCGGGCGATGGCGCGGCGATTCAAACACCGCTCGAGCACGCGGAGCGTCAGCTTCAGCCTCGCGCGATACCCGGGCTCTCTCTCGCGCGATCGTAGAGCGGAAGTTGAGAATAGGCGGAGTTCGTTCGGACCAATCGTCGAGATACGCGCCGCCCACGTGTCAGCGGTGGTTCCTCCCTGCGAAGTACCGGAGTGCCGCGACGAGAGATGTGCGACGATGCAGCATCGTCCCTTCCTTATTCGCGAGCGCCGCGACGTCTCTGTGAAATTTTTGACAAAAGTAAAAAAATGGGAGAGAAATGTAAAGAGGTATATTACAATTAAACAGGAGATTTGAGAAATTTTAAAGAGATCCTGAGAAAATAAGATATTGTTTAGAATACTGATAATATCAAGATATCATTCACTTCGAGAGAGACGCATCGAAATAATAAGAAACGTTAAATCATTAAGTACAGTTTTTCAAAATCTTAGTCTGATTTAGAACCGATAGGGATATAATTGTAACCATAAGCATTACAATATTTACGACGAATTAATTCTGTGACTTTTCAGGATCGTGATAAACAGACAAACCGTCTAATTGCTATTGTCTAGCTTTTTTTTATATGTTTTTAAAGATCATTTTCTTTTTCACTGTTCATGTATATCTAATTTAAGTAAATGAATTGATTTTGACATGTTTAATATTCAGATATGTTTAAATTTCTGGTACCTATTAAGACATTGTAATGCAAGGCGAATTGTTTTTGTCAATTTCCAGGCGGCTACAATCACCTTCGTAGTCCCGTGTGCCAAGACGAAAGTCAAAGAGACGAAACGTCGCCACCACCCCACAGCCATAGCACCCAACCACCGACCTCTCATTCTAGTACCCCTAACAGTAATAACAACAATAATAACAACAACAATGCCAACAATGCGTATATCCATCTACGGAATTTAAATCAGCTCAAAACGGAATGTAAGTTTCTCATTACATTATTTGATGTTATGCGTTTCATTTTCTAAACTTTTGTAAAATTTATCGAAAAGATTCTTTTAATCTTTATTCATAAAACATTTAATTTAAATGATTTATAAGATAAAAGCACAATATCAAATATTCTAAGTTTTTTCTCGTTTAAGAAACTACATAATTGCGAGAAGTTATTTTTTTTCGTAAAATTTGTTTATTAATATTCTTTACGTGTGTGCTGATAAAAAAATTTTTCTCACGATAATTACATCGAAATTACTTTGATAAATTAATAATAAAATTAATATAAAGCTATATTTGCCGTATTTTTTTTTATTAAAATTATATAATTTTAATTATTATTTTACGAGAATTTATCAAATGAAAAAGGAAGAAATGTAATTTGTAAAAATGAAAAAATTATAGCGAACTACAGCAATCATCACATAACCGAGCATCTTCAAGGCGGTGGAGGTGGCCTGGGCAGCGGGGGTGAACTCGCGGGTGCAGGTAGCAATGAGAGTGACTTGAGAGTCAACGCGACCGCCACGGAAAGTTACATGACACCGGCGCATTATTCCGGATATGATGAGGCATCCGAATATCACAGCTTATCACAAGATCATCAGGCGCCGCATCCGTACAACTTGGACAGCTCGTCGGACTTTTATGGCGCCAGCGGGATCCATATCGAGCCCAAGTATCAGCCGTCACCGTTCAAGAATTATCCTCGAGGTTTGTAATCGAAAACTGAGAGTAATTAAATAAATAAATATAACAAATACTTAATATATATAATATAATCAACTAAAATTAAGTTGATTTTCTCCTTTGTTTAAAATTTAATTACCGCTTAATATAAAAATGATATTTCTTTTTTGCTTCACAGGACGCTATCACGAGGGTTACAGCGAGAGCGGCGGATACGGGCAGTACGATGCAACGCCGTTCCAAACGGTTCCCGGAAGCGGGAGCGGTGCTGGAGGCGGCGGCGTCGGCGGCGACCAATGGGGTGTCGGACTTGGGGATCATCTGCCTCATCACCCCGCGTTTCTTGCGGGTCTCGGACCACGAGATTCCTCCAATCCTCATCATCCTACATCTATCGCCAATAATGCGGACCAAAAACCGTTACTGCAGAGCTCAATGCTCACCGGTTATCCAGGTAAATTCACGATTCTATATAACATTTTATAAATTACTAATAAATTTTACCGCATTAATTTTTTTTATCTGATTTATTTGTTCATGTTTAAAGATTTTCTGTTCTTAAAAAAAAAAAACAAAGTAATATCTTAGATTTCAAAGTTACGTAAAATTTTACTGTTTAATATATATATTTCAATATTCAAGGAATATTAATTAAGTATATAAAATGTTATATATTTTTAGGTAGCGGTGCACCCTGCTTCACTGGATCAGGTCCAATTCAACTGTGGCAATTTCTGCTAGAGCTCTTAACTGACAAAGCGTGTCAGGGCTTCATCTCATGGACCGGTGACGGCTGGGAATTTAAGCTGACCGATCCAGACGAAGTTGCACGCCGTTGGGGCATTCGCAAGAATAAGCCCAAAATGAATTATGAAAAGCTGAGCCGAGGCTTACGCTATTATTACGACAAGAATATTATACACAAAACTGCTGGCAAGCGATATGTATATCGTTTTGTATGCGACTTACAAACTCTATTAGGGTAAATATAAGCGTATATAAGTACAATCATTTAAAATTAAAAATTTTGAAACAATTTTAAAATTTTAATTTTGATTTGATCAAATTTAAGTATATCATTCTTGCTATTTATGTTTAACAAGTTCTTACATTTTATTATTGCAAATTTGAAATAATATTTAATCCAAATATAATTGTTGAAAGTCGAAGATAATGTTAATTATTATATTATTTTTCTTCTATTTTTACAGATACAGTCCTGACGAGATACATGCAATGGTAGACTTGAAGCCCGAGAAGAAGGAAGAAGACTGAGTTTTTTTGTTAATGAACAAACGTGCTTTAGAGGACTGTATCACACAGATAAACAAAATGTAATAATAAACATTCTTTGCATTGAACATGCAAGGATGGAAGAAGAAAATTGAAGGACGAAGTATCCATATGATGAAATCGCTATAAAATAACTATATTCAGATGCAGAAGACTGTGATAGTCCGTCTTCTTTATTCAGATATAAACAAAAATCGAATCGGTCATATGTACCAAAGACAGGGTCTGCATACCATTGGTGCCTAAAGTTGAATAAATCGTGAATTTGTTTCTAAGTGATTGATTTATCACAGCAGATTTTAGAGGATATTTATAGGAATAACTCGTCAATTTATACATATACATATAAATATATATATATATATTTTTAATGTTACATGATTTTTCAACGCTATACTAGCGTCAAGATACTTGGTGATGCCGCTAAATTATTTATGTCTCATCATTTTAATATGTGTGTTATATCTCGTTGATAGATGACTCGATATGTGATTGTTATTACAATAATTTTACAATAAACTCATTACACGATATGCTATATAGCGAGCTTTTCAATTCGATACTTTCATGCTTTTTTTCTATATGTATAGATTTTAATTTAGAAATTAAATTTAAACTTTTCTTCCAAGCTCGCTTCTCTAAAAAAAGAAACACGTATTTTATATTATTTCTTAATTATTGAATATATCTAGTATGTGCTCGCGATATATATTTAATATGTCCAATCGTAATAAGAACTCTCTGTTATTGATATAATTCGAAGACAAAGCGCAAATTGAAAAAAAGTGTTGCTGATGAAAAGAGTATGCTGTTAATTTATATAATTTTTCGTAAAAATAACGTTTATGAAGAAACTTTGCTTTTGTTCATTAAGATACTCTCTTTGAGAGATTGTACATTTACATATTTAAACATAAAGCAAATAATTTAATTCTGATGAGGAAAAGAAAAGGGCTACGTGCAACCAGTGTTCCATAATAATTAATAGGTACAGAAAATGAATTACATTTTCTTTTACAATTTTTAGTAGATATTACTAAAAGACTGTATTGAATATATTGAAATTGAATATAACGAATTTTATATTAAAAACTTATCATGTGTCTAAAGTATAAATTTCTTTCAAATAGACTCATCATTTGATAGATTTATTCTGTAAGGTAAATTGTTTCTTTTTCGATGGAACGCTGGGTAATGCAATTGTATCAAATTTATAGCGATGTATATGTATAATAACGATGTAAACATGTTGTGTATATATATCGCTATAGTTATATACGACGAATATATATAACTATTTTACATAATTTGCGTAAATGATTTTATCAATGGAAATGTTACATCGATTGTCAATGATGCGCAGATATATTAATAGCACAAAAACCGACGAAATACGAACAATATAATTCGTATTTTCCACGTGTCTTATATCTAATATGTATACATATACATATATATTATATATGTATATACATATTTACATATAAGGTTATTATACAGAGTGGTGTATATAAAACTGGCCCTACATGCAAAATACAGTTTTACAGTTTCATTTGGTGTTAATGCACTATTTGAGTTACATTTGGTAAATAAACAGTATTTTGAATAAACGCAGATCTTTTCTAAAAGCGTGGAGATTCTGAATTTATGCGCAACAGCGTTTGTAATTTGCGTTTGAGGCCAGTTTTATGTGCGCCATCCAGTATAATATAATTATATTAATATTATATCATTATATAATTATATTAAATATAATGTATAATATATAATATTACGTATAATTACAATTGGCATTGTATGTATGTATATACATATATGTGTATATGATGTATACATATATGTACAACGTAAACTATTTTTATATCCGCTGTGTTTGTTAAGTTTCCATGTACCAAAATAATTTAAACTACAGAATAATAAGAAACACCGCAGTGTCTCTTTAGACGCAATTAACAGTATACTAATTTCAAAGATCGTTTGCGAATTTATTGTGTTGATGCGGATTGTTAAGGAAAGATGTGTAAAATTGATAGCGACTTTATCGAGGTCTCCCATTGAAGCTACCAGGATCCTTCTAGCACGATAATCGTTACGATTAAAGTTTCTCCTAGTTGTGTCGTCTCGCGCCCGAATGTTAAATAAATTATATTAAATACTCTTAGAGCATCCCCGAACACGGGGCGGAGGAATCGTGTAAAGCTACTCGAATGTTAATATTAAGTTATCGCGGTCTTGGCACTTGTTATTAAAGAAGAAAAAAGAGAGAGAGAGAGCGAAAGAGAGCCATACTTCTTTTCCAGGATTATATATAGCATTTTGAAAGAGATACGAATGCAGGAACTTTTTAGTAGATGCAATAAGAAAAAAAAGAATAAAGAGATTTTTATAAATACATCCGCGATGGACCGTCGCTGATTCCCTTTCCCACCCTTCTCTCCTCGTTTGCTTCTTTACGCTGAATTGAAAAAAAAAAAAATGAGATTATTTTTGCGTCGCTTTTGAATCCGCTGAGATGAAAATCTAAAATCTCATACATTGCAAAAGGCAACAATGGACGTATTTGTGTACTTTTGAGAGACTATCGTTTACTACATACATTTTTTGCACATATATGGGTAGTCTTTTTGCACAAAGAATTTTTATTTATTATGCACATATTAATTTTGCTACATAAACATGTTATTCATTTGCGTTTTTATTCTCTTTACTTTTTTATCGTTTTAAAGAGACGTGTGGTGTGGAGATGTAAAAAGTGTAGATGGCAAACCACGTGATTTTCGACGCCATGATAAAAAAAATCTTTCCCGAGAGAAGAGCGGCGCGTTAACGTTTTCTAGTTTCATTTCTCGTTACGAAAGAACAGAAGTACAGAATAATGCAGGACAATTGACCATACGAACGTTGGCGATGTCGAATATCACGTCTTTCGAACGATGCGTCTTGGAGCTGGTACGCCATTTTACGTTACGATTAAATAATTTCTCTCATCCCCGAGTTGTTTGTTGTGTATATGCCAACGCGAGGAACGTAAACTGTCGTCTTTTCTGTCAAGGTTCTAAATTCAAACTCTAAAAGAAAATAATTTGTCTAAAAATATATACATTTCTACTTTTCTGGCGTTGAGTGTGCTCTTAAATTTTACTCGTTTTCAAATATGTTTGTTCTACATTTTATTTCAATCAAACAAGGAGATCGAATAATGCCGTACTGCACATGAAACATTGCAGATAGCGAATTCTTTGAACGCGCACGCCGCAGCAATCGCGGTAAGAATTCATGCGGGAAAACGGGAAATTCAGGTTGTCGACAATGGCGTCGGGATACCGAGAGACACGCTGAAACATATCGCGGAGTACGATTTAGTAGCCGTGGACGATCAGCAACAGGTATACGAACAACCATCTGTATCGAATTATCTGGCGGATATCCGTCGTCTCTCCGATCGTCTTACGATTGCTTCGAGACATCAATGTTCCAAGGAGACGTTTATGAAGGTATTACTCGTCATCTCGTTAACTTGTTATCACACTAGTTGACGGTATAAGTAGAAGTTGTTAATACAAATATAAATACATTTCTGTTATTTCTTGCTCTTGGCTTGCGTCTTTAAATTAAATTTTTTCCATTAAAATAAATTACATTCGAAGCAGTGCATTGAATTTAATATCAAATTTAATTGTAAATTTTATTATTCAATAGAAAATTTGGTAAATATGCAGTATAATGCCTCCTTCTCCGATTTTCATTAATTTTTGTAAATTTGTATATTTCCATGCGTAGAAGCTTTCCTGAGAGGGAAAATTAATAAAAATTATAATTTAAAAGAAGTGGGACTTGAGCGACGATTTTCCTTCTCAGGAAAGATTCTACATGCATGAAAATATACAAATTTACAAAGATTTATGAAAATCGGAGGAGGGGGTATTATACTGCATATTTACTGAAAATTTAATTAAATTCTAATATTAATAATAAATAATATTAAATTTAATTAAGATCTCGAAGGGTAGATTTACTTGAGATTTTTTGAAGATGGTTCTGTTTTGCATTATTTTTTGTTAAAGACGTTCGAGGTGGAATTTACGCCCAGTTTAAAGCAAATAGAGCAGCGACCTTCGCGTGGCACGACGGTGTCCATCTACGGCTACCACGAAGCATCGCCGCATAAAGAATGGGATACATCTACCATTTGTTTTCTTATTGCGGCTATAGCTGTCACAAAGTTGAAAGTACGATTTAATTTATCGCGGCGATTTTCAATCGCGAATAATTTGTCCCATAATGTCTTCTTTATATTGATGCAATCAGGTGTCATTTTCGATTAGAGACGAAGACCGGAAGAAGGTTGTTCTGAGGATTGCGAAACCGCACAGCCCAGTCAAAGTCCTGAGAATGCTGTTTGGGAGAGATCTGCCGTTGAATCATGTGTGGTCGATAGAGTGCAGTCCCGAGTTCGGCGTGACGTGTCACGGTTACGTGGGATTGTCCGACGAAAACGCGATGCAGTGGATCTTTTTAAACCATAAGCCGATCTGTTACCCTCTTCTCCTGAGGTTGATTAAAATCGCCTTCAAAGAAAGGCTCAACTTGTTCCCTGACCAGGAATCCAATGCGCGTGATCCACGCGACAAGAACATGTTTATCCTGTTCTTTCTTACATTCTCGCAGAAAGAATTCACGTTTGTTACCGAAAGTGGGAAAAGATACATCATGTTTTATGATATGCGGAAAATATTAAATATCATTAAGAACTGCGTCTTCAAATGCCTCGGAGAAGAAGCTACAGCAGTTTCTGCTATTACTCCTTATTCACGTAAAACGCAGCTGTTAAAACGAATTTACTTGAAATCAGAAAGATCTGTTTTTAGCAATAATATCAAATATCAACGTAAAAATATTACGTCTTCGATGATGAAAAAGAAAATCGTTGGCTTTAAAAGAAAACAAATTACGTCAGTAATTATTGCCAATTATTTCAATAAACAGCATAAGGAATGTAATAATGAAAGTATCAAGTATTATACAGATAAGACAGATAATGTACTAAATAACATTCATTGTCAAATTGTTTCCATAAGACACACGAATTTCTGTGAGGATAAAACTGTAAAAAAGCCTGTGTATAACGGCGTTGATAAAATGCAATCAGGTTCCATGAATTTTGACACAAAAGATAATTCCACTAAATCTGACCAAGCTTATAATTATCACGATGATAATAACAACAATTTTAAAAGCACGATTTCTCCTCTTTCCGAATGGTCGAATTGGACTTATTATACGAATAATAAGAAACGCGACCCTGCGAGAAATATGAATGAAATGTCTTCCGAAAATGATGTACGTTTTCGTCAGTTTTTCGAATCTAACAATCAGTTTGATTTTCTGCCACGAAAATTGCATTGTCTTCTACAGCGTCGTCACGTTAAATTAACAAACGTAAAACGCTTTAACAGTCCTAACGATTCGATTCCATGTAAGTAATTGTCAGATGGAATAACAAATTAGCTGCATACATAATTAATTTATCATGATATAAATAATTATATAAATAGATATTTGCAAGTTAAACAATATTACGAATTCAGTTACAGAAAATTGGCAACAGGAACAAATAGCGGTGCATCCTTGCAAGTTAAAACAAAAATTATGTGAATTTAGATTGTCCCGAGCGTCATTAAAGTGCATAAAAGTACGTGCGTAAATTTTCAATGTAATAAGTAATAGTCTGAAGATATCTTGACAAATATATTTGTCTTGCAGATCATTAATCAAGTTAATAACGAATTTATCGCCGCGTGGATGGCGTACAATGAAATGAAGATTCTATTAATAGTAGATCAACATGCCATCCATGAAAGAATACGTTACGAGAATTTACTTCTTAGTAAATAATTATAATATTTTCTTAGACGATAAGAAATAATGTTTCCTTTTAGCTGAATAGTTTATTCAGACATTATACAAATGACATAATAAATTAATTTTTCAATTAAATGAATTTGAAAATATATATAATACATATTGTATTCCCTAATTGTGTCTTCTTCCAAGTGTTCAAAATTATAAATTTTATTATTATTCAGGATATAATGTAAGGAACGAGGGCGAGATGCTTTCTATTAATTTGCGTGATCCTCTGGCCATGGAATTACCTACAGAAGTGTGCGATTTACTCCTACGCAATAAAATGTTGTTGAAGAAATACGGCATAAATTTGGGATCATTAAAGGAAAACACATTATTAATACGCACAATACCGCGATGTTTAGTTACGAACAGTGATCCCTACAATAGCGAAAAAATAATGCCCAAAATTTATAGTTTACTAAATGATATGCTAAACAATGAAACAAGTCGAGTGGATGTTTTACCATTAACTATTCATAATGCTATAGCATCGGAGGCTTGTCATGGTATTCGTCAAATTACTTTATAAAATGTATCATTGTTATGTATGTGATTAAATATGCAGATATAAAAATTATTATATCAAAAATTTATACATTGCGTTGTTAATTATGTAAAACACGATTACTCTATTGTCGAAACATTGCACATTTACCTTTTCTTTTATTAACTTTTTTAGGTGCCATTAAATTCGGCGATAAGCTAACTTTGGAGCAGTGCACGAATCTTATAAAATTATTGAAGCATACGAAACTTCCCAATCAATGCGCACACGGACGACCGACTATAATACCTATAATGGAATTTTCGGAATTAGAAAAAAGAAATACCAAGATATCTGAAGTACGTATTATAGTTTTTCATTTTATCAGAAATTTTTCCAATTAAATTTAATAAATTTCGAAAAATATATTATCAAATATATTAAATTATTAAATATTTTACTGATTAATATTATATTAAATTTTAGAAAAAATTGAATTTTGCATCGTTAAAACGAACTGTCTCACTATAATAGAAAGTACAGTCGTATTCTCCAATATAAAACTATATTGTTATTCTTAAATGTCGTATATCACAAGTAAGATAGTTTATTTAATTATAAGAATTATTTTTAGTTCTACAAGAAGAGTATATTATTCTGTTATACGATTGTTACAAAAATCGTAAAAATTTTAGTTACATTGCAATATATATTTTTGTAACAAAATTTTATATCATTATTGTAATAAAATTTTACATTGTCAGAATAAAGATCAAAATTAAATAATCTTAGAAGTTGTCGATGACGAGTGGTAATCGTGATTGCGATGTAAGTTGAGGGCCAAATATCCCGGCAGAACGCCTGTGTGACGATAAGCATCTCCAACGGGTTGCTCAGGATATCCACCTAGAAACCATCATTAGAAATGTTAGAATTATATGATGAAAATAGCAATGTTCATAAATTTACACAAGGAGATTTAAATTTTAAAGGATACACGAAGATGAGATTCTAGATTTTAGATTCAGATTTTACAAGAAAACATAAACAAATTGCAAATCGCTTCAACTTCAAAGAAATATTTTAGCACTAAATATAATTTCAATAAATTTAATCTGCCATGTTGAGAAGATGTACAGACAAAGAATGTGTTTCATTTACATGTCTGTAGCAGAGAAAGATCTAAACTCATCGAGATATTACATCATTTCATCTTTAAACTAATAAGAAAAAAAATAAAATTATACCTAATGGATTATGCGATGGTGAATTATTATTTGTTAATGAATATTTTGGTTGCATATTCGTCCTGCTAGGTCCAAAAGCAAATTCGGATAAAGACGTTGGATTGCCATTACCGGATCCTGGTCCTTTAAAGTAGTTGTTCATTGGTAGATTCCATCCTGTAAGTGAGCTCCTACGTGAGCTTGAGTCTGCAAACGTAACAATTTAAAATTTGTAAAATTCGTAAAAATTTGTGCTGTTATTAGAAACAGAAAATATAAGTGATTCATCGAATTTATACTAAAACATTGGGCGCGCTATGCATCGTTGCGCCGGTTCACCGGTGCGCCGGTGCGTGATAATCAATCAACATCACGGAAAAGGGGCAAAAATACTTGCGAGAATCGATTTAACATCTCTTTTTTTAAGTGGATTATTTATATTTAAGAGATCAGATATATAAATAAGTGCAAACTGCAGTACACAATATAGAATAACTATGAAAGAGTTTAATTTGATAGTTCTTTTGATTAGCTTCTTTCTTGACGATATTAATTTTCATAGTGTAATATTTTGAGAGAAACAAATGCATTCTTCAAAAAATTTAAAAAGATAATTGTAATAATTGTATAAAGATATAATATACTAATAACAGTAAAACGTAGAGGTAATAATAATAATGTGTAATATTACATACTCTGCCCAAAGGTGGACCTTCCACTGGAGACTCTTCCTCTACTACCGATCCTTCCCAACATTACTTTGATACCTTCTGTCTCTGTTGTAAGTGTAATATTATAAGCAATTTACCATATGCAATAACTTTCCAACATTTGGCCAGATATCTTTTGAACTTGCGAACAAATATTTAATAAATTAAGTATATTCCTTATAATTCTTTTCATTACCGCAATAATTTATTTTCCCAAATTCATAACATCTGAATTATATATAAAAATTCTTTGATGTAACATCTACTTAGAAAGAAAATATACAATTACCAAAAATGATTAAAACAAAAATCGCAGTGATCAGGCACGCCCTCATATTCATTGTTATATGCTTTGTTTTTGTCAACTTGTATCAATCGGTTAAAAACTCGAAGAACACTCTCTCTGACACGCACTATTCGCTCACAAGATGATCCACTTGCTGTTGCTTCCTTACGTTGAATGGTTTAGACATCCGTGATATCAGCCTTCGTGTTTATAGTCGTTTCTCTGGTGACGATATCAATTGAAACTTGTCTTGAAAAGCAATTTACCAGATGAATCTTAAGAGTCAATTTAATATTTGTAACATCACATTCATGATCACGATTCAAGTGAGGAACTCGATGACTTATACTTTGTAGGCTTTCCTTTCCTGTTGATCTTCCAAGTGTGTACGCAGAGTATTAAATTGGAATAGTCGAGCCACTGAATTAAATTCGTAATAGTATAAACATTATATATCAATCTTTTTAATACCACTTTTTAATCTTTTATAACTAATAAAACTTGATATAATCTAGAGCAGTTAAAGAACATGTGTGAATGTTCTCTAGATGCCTCACATTTACATATATAATTGTGTTATGGATTTAAATCTATGAATTTTTTAGTCAATTTGGAATTCTTAATAAAAACATAAAAAGAAATCTTTACTTTTTATTGCAAAATTTAAGGTTTTAACTTCACTCTTAAGAATTTTCAATAAGCTCTTAATAAAAAAATGATATAAAAGAATATATTATTTTTTATATAAAAAACAAATTAAACGAAATACTAGATATAAAGTAAAAGAAATATTAAAAATAATATTTAATATAATATCTAAAAGTAATTCTTTCTTTAGCTTTTATAATGTATTTTAATTCTGAATAATATAATTAATGTTAATAATATTTATATTGCCAGATGCTGATGGCAAATTAAATTGTATGAAATTATTTTTTTCAGAATACAAATTAAACTCTATGTATATATTTGCAATCATTGAGCTCGAGTAATACTTTCTCATTTAGCACATATAAAAGACTCGAATTTTTTTTCTGCGTTTGATCTACGATTTTTAAAAAGAACCACGTATATACTTCAATCCATTAAATTTAGCGATAAGCTAACTTTGGAGCAAAATACGAATTTTGTAAAAATATTGAAACATACGAAATTTCCCAACTGATGCGCACATGGACGACCGACCATAATATCTGTGATCGAATTTTCGGAATTAGGGAAAAGGAGCGCCAGGATATCTGAGGTATATATTGCAATTCTGTCACTTCCGATTTTATTATAATAAAGATAAATTTATACGTGATCCATGAGAAAGAGAGAGATCATGCATGCTTTCTTCTTCACTAATACAAGTTTGTACATATTCGATACATAGATGGATAAAGGTACGAAATTTGTCTTAAAAAAATTATGCTGGATAAATATATATATTAAACTAAAAGCACAATATATAAACATGTTAATTTGTTCTACGAATTATTTTAACATAAAATTTGTCCAAATGTTCTTCTTAGGTACTTATTTAAATTTTCAATCGCACAACTTATAAGGAATCTCAAGAGGGGCTTTGGTCCTAATCCGGATTTCATCCCGCGATAAAGCCGGCGATCATAATATCCTTGCCGAAGTAGTTGAATCTGGTGGAAACCAGATTGACGTCCTTTCCGCCCAACGAAACCGGACAAACGTCGTTCGGACGCAGGTAGAAGCACACTGTGTAAAGAGCCATCTCCAACTCGGGTGAGAGACCGACGAGAAGGGTCGTGACCGCATGTTTCGTGTCAGGTATATTGAAAGCTGAACGAATCTTAATAGCTTCGCCCTTCTGCAAAGATAAAGAAATCGTGCGATAAATAAATACATAAAATAAATATATGAGAGTAATGTCTATAAATTGTAAATATTATACGACGTTGCTTACATCTCCTAATTTGACGTCCTTTAGGTATCCGCGGTAGTCGAGATTCTTCTGCGCTTCCTGCTTGGCGAAGTAGATCCAATTCTGCGGCCCAATCATGTAGGAGTCGAGCTTCTCGGCGAGGAATATCGCCTCGAAGCCGGAACTCGACGGCTCTCCCTCCACCCGTTGGAACTGCGAGAACCAGATGCGTCTCAGGGTGTCCTTAAACTCGTACTCGTCGTTCAGAATGAATTCCTTGTCGACGAGGAACTTCATCGTCGCCTTAAACACGTCGGTCTCCAAGAACCTGTCGAGCAGCTCCGTTTCCTCCTTTCGCTCCTCCGGCGTGACGATCTCCTTCGTTTTAACGTCTATCTCGTAATTATCGTGCAACGCCAACACGCTTTTAATTGTCGGGATTTCATACGCTTCCGGTTTGACGTCCAGCAGGCTGAAATTACATCAAAACGCGGTCAATGAAACTCTCGACGCGCGGAATTATTTCATTCAAGGTGAAGAAGCGGTCGAGCTGACTACTTCTAATTACTTACGGCAAAGGAGCGTCGTCCGCAGTGCTGTCCTCCTTCGTCTCGCCCTGCAGGTTCACGGTGATGTACTTATATGCGTTGTTCTTATCCGCCTCGAAGAGGCTCTCCGCCAGTTTCTTCACTTCATCGTTGGAAATCGGGTAGTTCGGCTGACTCGGATTGGCGTCTTGTTGAGGTGTAGGTGAATTGGCGTTGCTAGGCGCTTCAGCTTTCTTCTCCGCTTCCGGTGGCGGCTGGACCGCCGGTGCGGAGCTCGCGGGTGCAGCCCCATTGTTATTCGCGGGCGCAGCTCCGTTGTTACTCGCGGGCGCCGCGGGGGCTTCCCCGTTCGCCGGATTCGACTGATTGTAATAGTAATTATTGTACGTGATCTCGGTGTGGCTGCCGCCGCCGCCGGCGCCGGCGCCGGCGTCGTTACTATTGCCGTATCCCGGACTTCTGCCGTAGATGCCACCCGGCAGCAACCTGTTGACGGCCGCGCTCACGCCCGCGCTCACACTGGAGTAAACCAGCGCTTCCTTCGCCAGTTGGCCAATGCCAGGTCGGCTCGGTTGCAGGACGGTGAGCGCCGGCGCTTGCGAGATGGCCGGTTGAACGTAGGACGGTTGGGCGTAGGACGGCTGGCCGTATGACGGCTGTCCGCCGAAACCGCCGCCGTAGGAGTGTCCGCCGTAGGGCGGACTGTAGGCCGGCGGTGCGTTATGTTGCATAGACGGATTGTAAGCCTGACCGTAAGGTGAGTGGCCACCGTAGCCGGGGTACGAAGGATTATTGGGGGCTGGGTAACCCTGGTTGTAACCCGTACCTCCGTAGGGATTGTTCGCGGGCTGCCGAGGATATCCGCCTAGGAATCGATTAGAAAGATTAGAGTTATAAACTCCATTGCGGTCTTCATGAGCCATGGAAATTGCTTGTGAAGAGATTCTCACGTAGCAAGCTGACGTTATTTATCGTCATTCTAACGTCAAAATGTTGTTAAAAAGATCTTTTTAACTTCAGAATGACAATAAATAACGTCAGCTTGCTACCTGAGTTCGGATTTAAAGATAAGATTTTAGATTTTAAATTCAGATAGTAAGAGAAATACAAAAAAAAAAAGAGAGTGCGAGGCGTTAGATTAAAATTTTATAAGGGAAGATAAATATTGCTTTAACTTTAAATATTACAATTGTAATTATAAATATTGAATTATAATTATTGTTTTAACTTTAAAAAATACTTTACAATTGAATGTATTTTAACAATTCTTGCCTCCCATCACAAATTGTGGCAATTGCAATAGATCAAAGAGATCTCAGTTTTGAGTGCTTGTAGCATCGATTCGAGATTGAAACTTGTCGGTGCTTTAAAATACGGAAGAATAATTAATGTACCCGATGGACTGTATGGTGGCGGATTATTATTTGCTGACGGATATCCAGACTGTACATTCGTCGCGCTAGTCCTGGACACATGTTCGGATCCCGGCGCCGACGGCTTGGCATTGCTGGTCCCAGTGGGTGCTTTATTGTTATTGTTGTTCGGTGGTACGTTCCATCCTATTCTACCTGAGTTTGAGCCTGCAACCGTAACGGGATTCGTGATATTGGAAACGAGCACATGCGAAGCCGTAGAAGGCTATTGTCTATACGAAGCAGTGACTCATCGAATTTGTAAGAGATCTGACGCACAGATACATAAATATTTGCAAACGACGCACTTCCGTGTCGGATGATTATGAAAAGATGCTTAGTTGGATGATCTTTTACGATTAATTTTTACAATGCAATAGTGCTGTAATACGGGATTTTTCCTTTTGCCAACGTATGTACATATTGTCCAATATGATGTAATATATTGAAAGAATCGATGGGTCGTGTAGCCTCATGAATATTTAAAAAGAAAATACATTAATCATAATAGAAATATATAGGTATAATAATAAAATGTAAAGATAATAATAATAGAAATATTTAATGAGATAAAATATGTAAGTGTAACAGTTACATACCGTTACTCTGTGTAGCTCGTGGAGTTGTTCTCGTGGTACCTCCACCCCCCCGCCGAGACGAAGAGCTACCCCATCCACCGCTACCACTCCTTCGTCCGCTGGTTTTACGACCATCTGTGTCCGCTGTAAGCACGATATTCCATATACAATTTATCATGTGCAACAGCTTTCGCAACATTTAGCTAAACATCTTTTGAAATTACATACATCTCAGGTAATGTAGCTGATAATCGTGTGTAATGATTAATCATTATCTCGCGTAATTATTATACATATATAAAAGTATTAATTTATTTATTTTCATTCTTAGATATTACAGATAAAATTAAACCGAGATAGCATTTGTGCTGGAAGGAAGCTTATTTTGTTAATTGTGTAACTTCGGAAACGAAGCATGACTAAAGACTGTTTGAGTGTAAAATCTGCGCACTAATGTGCAAGGGAATTTTTAGTCCTGATAAAAATTCAGAATTTTCTGATTTTTTTTTCATCTAGTGTGAAAATTACGAATATTCTTTCTGAATTTTTATTAAGGATAGCATCATGCTGGGATGATTCGAGATACTAGATAGAGTATCCTGCGTCATAAAACGATGATTGAGTAACTATGCTATCGAGCTATCTATGCAACCTGGTGTCCTCTTTTATTTCTCGCGATTCGACACCGATGCAAATTGTCAGGCCCATTGTTCTTCAATAGATTATTATATAATGTAGCAGCAATTGCCTGTCCTTTCGCTCAATATCACGTATTACGCTGAATATAAGTGTTCGCACTCACATTACACGAGAGGTATAGATATACATTCAGGAAATCAAGTTCATCCATATATTTTAAATTCTCTCTGAGAAACAATTTTCATTAATAATTGCATAAGATTTTCGGTACAGATAAAGCTCAATAATCATATATAATTTTTAGAAAACCTTGTGTGTGTGTGTGTGTGTGTGTGCAATCTCAAAAAGATATGAAAACTCACACATAAATTTTCTTTAATCATTCGTACAATGTAAAACTTGTTAAATGCATTTTAAAATAGTTTTAGTTTCAATTTACGTGACTTTTGATAAGAATCTCTAGTTTAGTATCATGGACGCAGTAATACAATTATGGTAAACGTCGTCAAGTGAATAATGCCATACGAGGAACGTACACCGACGGTATGACGTATGAGTAACATGGAAGAGCAATTTGCTCTGCTGATTTCACTTATTACGCAGTCTATATTTGTTAGTTGATTTATTAATGTTCTACGTAAATCTTACGTGATTTCCTCCATTTTCTTCTTGTCTAATTGAACTACTGATTACATCTGTTTTATTTTTCATTTTATTCTAAAGAATTTTTCGAAAGTCCTTTAAATATATACAGCATGAATAGATTGTAAATTATAAATTTTATGTGCTGTAAAGATCCAACATATGTTCAGTTTATGACATTCTTCCACACACGTATGCATCATAGATGTTTTTTTATAAATATGACCCAAGTCAAATATATTTATTAATGAGTTAAATATGTCCCTGTATTGTTTTTTTTTTTAGTAATGCAATAACCGGTTTTTGCAAATTTATAATCTATATTGCGCACAGCAAGATTTTCTAATCTGGAAACTATTTTTTCTCAGTTGCCAGTAATTCTTGAGTCATAAATATTAATTAGCTTAATAATTCATGAATTGTCGACAGTTAGAAGCAAATAAATTTCCGCGAATTGTGCTTCCGCACTAACACGTAACACAAAATTGTTCAGCAAAAATTTTTAATAAAATTTAACAAAATTACTTTAGTAAAAATCGATTCTCATCAAGCAAAGTATTTTATTATTATAAAACATAATAAGTTATCAATTTTTATTCAAACTCGTGCAAATTTTAGAGTAAATTTTCTGTAAATCTGATAATTCTTACATGCACACTCTTCACCCATTAATTAGCAACACAGCTTAATCTACAATAATATAATATCTGCTTAGCAATAACATATGCGATTACCGAAAATAAATAAAACCACAATCACGGTGATCAGGCACGTCCTGATTCTCATATTCGTTGCGTTGCTCACTTCGTTTCTGCCGAATTGTTGTTGCGATCGGTTGGAAACACGAAGAATTCCCTGACACGCACTGTTTGCTCACGCAGTCGATGTGCTACTACTACTGTTCGACCTTATACTGAACGGCCTAGACGTCGGTGACCATCGCCCGTAACATTGAATGATTCATGCTCCGTGTAGGCTTTCTCTTTCCACTGATTCTCCGCGCCTACAGAGCTGCAATTGGACGATTTATTCGATTAAACAGTTCTGAGTTCAAAATATTAATTTAACAATGTTTCGATTATTTTAAACACGATTCTTAGAACAATTGTTAAAATTTTCTAAAATCTGAAGTATTAGTTAAAGAATATTCGTGAATGCTACACACTGTTTTCTAGATTTCTAGCGCTTTCTCTACGGATTTATATCTATGAGTGTTTTCCTTAATTTCAAGCTGATTTCTCTTTAATAATAGCTAGACATCTTTCCTCATTTTTTAAAGATTTATTTATTAAATTTTTCGTAATTAATATAAAAATAAAATAATTTGCCTTTAAAAATGAGATCTATTAAATTTAATATACATATTTGAAAAAAATATTACATATTGTATAAAAATAATTATATATTTTATTGATTATTATTATATTACAAATTTCAGAACAAATTAAACTTAGCATCTTTGAAAAAGACTACATGACTGAAATAAAAGGAGTAATGATACCTTCAATATAAAATTACAATCGCCATCCTTAAATGCTGTAATAACAGAGAAATGTATTTAAATGTAATAATTAATACATTATTTTTTATTACAAGAGACCGGATCGTAGTGCCGTTTTACTCACTCTACGGCCTCTGCGCGCATACTAGCGGCTGAGCGCCGCAAGAACCGGTACCGTGTATGTGCGCCGTGTCAGTCTAGCAAAAGGAGCACCATCGCGTAAAGTGTCAAAATTTTTAAATATATATATGTATATAAACAGTATGTGTATAATAAATTATTTATTCGATTTGTAAAGTGAGTAACAAAATATTGAGATTAATTAATACTAACGCGGCACACATACTGCTTCTTGCGGCGCTCGGCCGCTAGCACGCGCGTGGAGTGGGGAAAACGGCACCGCGATACGGTTTCTGTTTATTACACAAGAGAAGTAGTACTATGTTTATAAGATTGAAAAATTTTTCAAATGAATTACAATACGTCTTTTTTATTAGTGTAACAAAATTTGTCGCATTACAAAAATAAAACTCGAGAGAAGTCATATATTTTGCAATCATTCTTACATTAATATATTTAATATCTTTCAAAATTACGCTCATATGTATATGATAATTTATATTATCTCATCCGAGAATTTATTTATATAATAGAATTAGATAATAGGAAGTGCAAGATCTATGAGATCCTTCCCGTAGTATCTAAAGGAATGCGTGAAAATATTGAATTTGCTTCCGCCAAGAGAAATGGGACATAGATCATTTGGTCTGGCATAAAAGCATATTGTATACAGGGACATCTCAAGCTCGGGAAGTGTTCCCACGAATATCGTTGCGTTTGGTCTAATAATACCATCCATTTCGAAGTTTAATTTCACCAATGAGGCTCTCTGTGAAAAGCAAACGAAGTAAATTATTAACCAACTTTACAAATATGCAATATATTCTCGTATGTGAAATTAAAACACTAACAGTACATCTTGCATATTGCATCTACATTATATAATATGACTCACATCGCCAAGCTTCAGGGTATCTGTGTATCCCATGTAATCGATCCGTCTGTTCGATTCTTGATAATTAAAGTAGATCCAGTCCTGCACACCAAGAAGTTCCGTGCCATATCTTTCGGATGTGAACACTCGCTCGAATCCTGATGTGGAACCATCGAACGTGTTAAACCACATATGCCGCAAGGTGTCTTTCCTCTCGAAATCATCGGGATTGATGAAGCCTCGATCCGACAACCATCGCATAGCTCTGGCCATCACGTTCGTGTTCAGGAATATGTCTAATAAAAGATTTTCTTTCTTTTGTTTATCCGGAGTACGAGTTTCCTTCACGGTGGAATTATGTTCATAATTGTCGTAGAGCGCTCGAATAGCTAAGATCGTTGGATAATCGTATACCTCTGCTTGCGCGTGAATTAATCTAGAAACGAAAAATATGTAAATAAAATAAATGTTTAAACGAGATATACTATATAATCATTTAGACTGTTTAAAACTTACGGTCCGTTAGCTGCATCAGTTATATTCACAGATTTACTCTGAAGATGTAACGTCAAATACTTGGATATATTGACTTCTTGTTTCGCGAATAACTCTTCGGTCAACATCATCAGATCGTCGTCCGATATCTTATGCTGCGGAGAATAAATAGCTGTGCCTTGATTAGACGGTTCTTGATTATTTACTGTTTTGTCAGTTGAAAGTCCATTAGGAGGCACAACTGGAGGAGTTTGCTCATTATTGGCTGCGCCTCTTGGAATTACAGAAGAACCAGCTGGATATGTTGTGCTACCGTTGTTGACAATTGTAGGGATTGACACACCTGGAGTAATAACCGGATTGTTCACCGGACTTGGATTGGCCGGATATGCAACATTTCCCTGAGGTATATTCGGCGATGCCGGAGAAACATTGTCACCCGGAGGAGCAGTGTTAAAATAATGATTATTGTAAGTTATATGCGTTTCGCTGGTACTAGGTCTCGCCGGAGAACTGCCGTAATCAGAACTGACGTAATGATGATGTGGGTTTATCAGCCTGTTCACTCCAGCGTTGATTGTGGAGAACACGAGTGCTTCCTTCACCATTTGACCGAAGCCTCTGCCGCTATTTTGTTGACCGGGTACCATTATGACTGTTTGTCCAGGTATGTACGGTTGCGAGGCTGGCTGCGCCAAGACGTGTTGTTGAGGATAATAGCTGTGTCCAGCTGTGCCGTATGTTCCAACAGGGTGCGTAGAATAAGGATTTCCGAATGTTCCTGGTACGGGTGGCGGAATATGCGCTGGGTAACTGGAAGGATGTCCAATCGTATGACCGGGAGTATAACTGGGATTGTACGTAGAATGAGGTTGATTCGAATGACCATAGGAATAACCGGAATGACCGGGATAAGGAGGAGGGAGTGATTTAGAACCAGAAGGATAACTAGGATAACCGGGATAAGGAGGAGGGGGTGAATGAGAACCAGAAGGATAACTAGGATGACCGGGATAAGGAGGAGGGGGTGAATGAGAACCAGAAGGATAAGAAGAATGAGGATAAGGCGCGGAATTCGAAACGGGCATCGAATTTGAAGGCCGCAGGTGATCTTTGAAACCGATGTTAGTCGAAGTGGGACCTGGCGGATGAGACTGACTCGGATTGAAATGCGGATTGCTCCATGAAGGATTGCTAGATGCACTTCCTTGTGATGGGTTATGAGGCGCGCTTGGGTGACCGAAGGAAGTCGGAGCTGCAAGAAAATTGTATATAATTTTTAATTACGTTTAATTTTATTTTTGATATGTTCAGTATCTTAATTTACGTTAATTTCTATACTCAATAATTATAATTGGCAATTGTTACTTCTTTAATTTCAAGAATTTAAAAGTGTAAATTATCTTGCTAAAATGTGAAAAAAGTATATACCATTATTTTGCGAAGATATCGTAGTTTTCGGCAAATAATTAGCCGATGGATTGTACGGTGCAGATGGATTGTACGGTGCTGATGGATTGTACGGTGCTGATGGATTGTACGGTGCAGATGGATTATATGGTGCCGATGGATTGTACGGTGTAGATTTTTGTTTACTTTCCGTTGTAAAACCTCCACGATTCACAGGATAAGTTCCTAATAAAAAAATGCACAGAAAAAATATTTTATTTCTTTTATACAATAAAACAAAAAACACAATTAAAAATAGACGTAAAATAAAAAAATATTAAAGATAATATGTAAATTAATGTTTAAAAATAATTCTTTTTTTTTTTATAAAAAATAGTATTTTATAAATAATAAGATAATCAATGCTAACAATACCTGTATTGCTATGCGGTACTGATGACTGGCTGGATTGCGCGGAACTAGTTTGAGCTTTGCATAAATAAAAAATATTCATTAGAAATAAGAAATAGTTGCTGTTTGTTATTTACTACACTTACAGGGTCGCGTAGCGCCTCCTCCTTCAGCATGTAAAAAAGTCGAAGATGCATCTTTATTTTGCTGATGCGAAGTTTGACCTATGACAAAACGAAACTTATAATTCTGCTGTAACTGTAGAAAGACCAAAACGAATAATATTCTCTCTTTCATCATCATATTATAATAATATCGTATACTAACTCGATGAAGTTCCAGTTGGGTTTGAATCCTCCTTATGCGTCCACCAGAAGAACTTCCATATCCAGTCGAACTTGAACCTGTCATGTGTCCACTTGAACTTCCATATCCAGTTGAGCTCGAGCCTGACGTGCGTCCACCAGAAGAACTTCCATATCCAGTCGAACTTGAACCTGTCATGTGTCCACTTGAACTTCCATATCCAGTTGAGCTCGAGCCTGACGTGCGTCCACTTGATGAACTTCCATGTCCAGTTGAGCCTGTCGAATGTCCTCCTGATGAACTTGTGCGTCCAGATGAGGACCAAGAAGAACCTCGACTCGAACCTCGTGACGAACCACGCGATGAACCTCCACGAAACGAACTTCCTCGAAATCTTTCTGCGTTTACATCGTCTGAACATAAAGTAAATTTATGATTAATGCAATATTATTTTTTTATCGATATATTAAAGTTAATTCAAGATGAATAGATAAGAGAAAAAGTTGTTAGAAAATTGTTAGAAAATTATTTAATATAATGTACAAAATTGTCATCGATAATAACATTATTTGTAAAAGTTTAATCTGTGAAATAAACAAAGAAATAATTTATAATAATGTTTACTTTTTACATAAAATATTATCTAAATTTACCATTTATAAGAAGCGTTAGAAGAAAGAGAAACAGTAAAATTCGAATATTCATTTCTGTTAACGACGGCTTACACTGATTTAAGGAAACTGACGCGCTTAATGGCTATGAAGTGATAAATATACGTTTTTCTTATCAGCTTTTCTCTTTAGTATACTGCGTCTTTCTCGGTAGTAATACAGAGAAACATTCAGCGATTACGTTATTGACCTGTTGACCGCTTACTAATACAAATGTTTTCAACATATTTATAAACTGATAAACGATATTACGAGAATTCCCGTTCCATGCCCAAGCGTCAGCATTTTTCATTTCTATGAAAAGGTTACAAAAAAATCAGGTTCTCTACTCATACAAGATTTCAAAGTAAATTAAGAACTTTAATGTGAGATTATTTTATAATAAAATTTAGTTGAATTTGACGATATACATATAAATACTTAATATTTAATCTTATGCAATTTAATAAGAAATAAAGTTTGTTTTTATGAAAAATATGAGAATATTTTTTATTTGCATATTTACATATTTTTATTTTGATGTCTTAGGTCGCTTAAGTATTAATTTTTTTACAATTGTTTTTACAATTTAAATATTAATCTTCTTAGCATTCCAACACCATTGTTTCCATATTTATTATTTAATTGAAAATAATACTTCAATGGTAGAACAAGTAATAATTTTTTAGGCATTATCTGCCGCTTCCTTTTTAATAAATCTATCCAAAATTGTTTCACTCGGATAATCCGGAACGGAGAGTTGTCTAAATCCTTCATCATCTACGAAACAGATCTCATGCCCATCCTAAAAACAGACAATTTATAAATTTATAAAATGTGATTGTACGGTGTTTTGTTTTAGATATCGCAGTAGTACTTACAGGATCAGCAAGAATGATAACTCTTACAGAAGCTTTTCCTGGTGTATCTAGAGTTATCAGATCAGTCAAAATTTTATTTCCACTTTCTTTAATAGCTTTTTGGATTGTCGGTTGCTCCGAATACGGTACCGAGAAAGCCACACGTCCATATGCTTTTGCGTGATTAACTTTAGTCCCTGATACACAAAATTCATAATTTAATAGTAAATCTTATCAAATACTTGATAATTATGTATTTGATAAAAATTTAAAATAAATTAGATACATATACTCACCAATATCTTCAAATTCAAGCTTGGCTTGATCTTTACTGTAGCCCATCAACACGCTTTTATCTTTCTTATCAAATATCTTTAAACCCAAAATATCTTTCCAATAGGCAATGGTACTTTCGAGATTGGAGCTGGATAAAGTAACTTTCTCAACTGGATCTGTTTGAAACAGCCAATATTTAAAAAAATAGTGTTACTAAAAATGTGATAATATCTTATGGTGTATTATAATTTTATAACTGCATTTTGTAAGTTACTGTTAGAGTTATAGTGATTTTTATTCATAGCGATTTTTTATTACAATTTCATAACGTTATGTTATTTACCACTATTTGTAGATTGCTCGTTAATAATGTGATACTTATATCCCCCAGGTGCCTGCATCACAAATTTTCCATTTTCTTCCTGCATCGGCCAGCCATTCGCGCGAGCTCTCTCAATCACGTCCTTCGAACGTATAGTGATAGCTTTAAAGTCATTTCCAGTTTCATATTCTTTAATCCCATAGTTATACGTCAACTCAATCACAAAATGTGTGTCTTCGGGGCCATACCCAATCATCGTTTTGCTCCAGCGATTTGCATATGGTCTGTAAAAATTAAAAAATGCATTTATAATATACAGTATGACAATTTCAAATGTTCTATAAACTATACGAATAAGTGCAGAATAAGCAGGATGCTAATATTAAGAAAAAAGAAGATAAACATGACATAAAGTTTTGCATTGTAACATTGTAAATTATAGCAATTATAAGTGTATATCAACAAAAGTTGTAAGCAATTGATGCGTATCATATATCTTGGAAGAGAAAATTAAAAGCAAAGGAACCATAACAGATATAAAGATACACACATTAATTATTGCTATATTTTATAACTAATAAACAAAGCTGGAAATTCTCCTTTCCTTTCAAACACATAAGGTACGTTCTGTTTCATGCATGATGCACAATGTATTGTTTATCTTTTGGTGAACAAGAAGAAAAAATGATGCATCATGCATGAACTAGAACGCACCTATAAAGAAATAAATGACGCATCGTCACAAGAGTTAATTAATTCTTGCACCACAATGGCAATTCATTAGAGCGATTACTCACCCGTTGCATGCAGCCTCGCATCCATCTGAGAATTCTTCGTGCCTCAACACCTACGAGAACATAATCCAACAATCAACAATTGTTGAGCCACACGACGAAGGGGAAAAAAAAACAGAAAGTAATAGAAATATTTTACCTTCATTCCCAGAATCTCGCGGTAAAACTTGGCCGTTAATCCGCGATCCGGAATCTTGAATACAAAATGCAACGCGCGTCCGGCAATCATCTTTTCCCACAAAAGGTTTCGTCGTAACTGGTCGCAACCGGGAAAATTGCAATTGACCGACTCGAGCCTCGCACTCCTCGCAGTCGCAGCGTCGGAAGGATCTCTCTCGCGCATGCGGATCTCGTCTAACCTCTGATCTCCAATTCAGGCTGATTGGAAAGAGAGAGCCAGAGGCAGAATTGATAAAGAATAAAAACTGGAAAATTAACAATTATTTACAATTTTATCAAGGAGATAAATAAAGTTATAAATAACAAAAGACAGAAAGGTAACAGTAATTCTGCGCCAAATAATCCGAGGGAGGATTCAAAGCGCTCAAGTGGAGATTTAAAAAAAAAAAGCAGACTGATTCTCTTCGTTCATTTCAGATCAAATCACGACATAGAAGGAGGCGAAATTATTCGATTAAATTAAATTAATTGTTAAGATTCAATTTACGATGCTGTCGATTCCGAGACGCGATCCTGCGGCTTTCGAAAAGAATTAAGGCGAATCCTCACGACGCTCCGGCATATCACGCTCGTTCCTCGCTCTCGGCGAGCAGCAGACGACACAGGGAAGACTCGGAGCGAAGGAGTCGTGGAGAGGAGCATATGTGTTTTGTGATCGTCACTGAAACGCGGTGGACGTGAATTATTCCGGTACTATTGCCTCTGGACAGATATGATAGAGAACCTCGCGGCGAAATTATGCTTGCTTCTGTCGGAAAACGCCAATACAGGTAACAGTCGAGAGGCTGTTAGGTTGTCATATGGAAAATATGATAGCTTATCTGTCGGGCTTATCTGCATAAAAACATTTTGCACGTTTGCGTATATGTAAAAATAGTGGCATAAAATTATTTACGATATTTGTAGGGCGAACAGATGATTTGAATGAATAAGTTTATTCATTTCAATTTTATGGCCAAGAAGTGAAGTTTGATTTATAAAATAAATCTTGTCAATGACAATAATAACTTATCCATTCTTATCAGTGTAGAGTTATCAGTGTTAGCTTTAGTCTTGATTTAATTTATTTTTAATTTTTTATAATTTTAGGACTAGAGAAAGATAGGAAGTAAGCTAAATCAAGAATCATAGAAATAGACATTAGCATTCATGCTTTATCTATTATTATTTACATCTATCCTTTGGTTCCATTATCTTCTGTCACAATCTGTAATTATCTGATATTTATCTCACTTAGTTCCTTTTTCTTTGCTTCCTTCTTTTTCTAAAAACTTTCCTTTTTAACAGATATAATTTTAAATGATCAACATAAATTACAATATGTTTTGTCTATCTATCAGATAGATAGATAATTCCCATTATTTCCTTAGCCGAGCAATGGAAGCTACTTGGCCAGGAGAAGGACGGTTCGATACTTATTGGATGGGTGGAGGAATTAGAGAAAAATGGTGTATGTACGTCGTGTACTGTAGTCGGCCGTTACGACCAGATTAACAATAAATTAGAGGTAAGAGCCATGAAAGAGAGAGATCTTCCTTTTGCCATAGATATCCATTAATGTTGATTGGATTTAGGTTTTGCGGCGTTTTTCGGAGGTGCTGAACATTGTTCAAGCTACGGTCAATCAGAGTCATACTCTGATGGGATATGTGACAAAGCAGAGACATCACCTGGAGACGTCAAATTCCTCAGAAGACTGCTGTGCGGATCACGAGCACGAGTCCCACGGCGAATTCTATAGAGTGTTTATTGTGGAATTAACAACCGACGATACCAAAGTGCATGATCTGGAGATTGAGAGGTCCAAACAAGTGCGAATACAATTTCTGTACAGAGAAAAGGAGCAACTGAGTGTTGACAAGTTTCTAGTGTTGATACATCACGAATGTGAGTAGAATCTGACTGTTAGCAATTTTTGTGAACATTATCGCGAATGTCGCGTTTGTATCGATGAAATTCTTTGCTTATATTATGCTATTTGTAAAAATAAAATTTTAAAAAACATTATTAAAATATGTAATACAGTGTAATGTATAGTTATATCTATTTTATTTATATAATCATGTCTTTATAACTTGTGTGTTATTTCAAGGTATTTTGACATATACTGTTCAATTCGACACGTCCGCAAGCCTCTCGAGACCGATAAAGGAACTGAAATCCGAAACACTTGTAAAAACGTTCATATGGGCCCAATGGGATATGATTAATCAGGTCCTTTACCATATACATCATCGACGGATCCCCGCGAGCGTGGTCACCGAAAATGACGACGAGAATAATTCCAGGTCTTCGAAACCGACCCTCAGTGGTCTTCAATTTCATGACGATTTGCCTCATGAGACAGTGGTAAGCATTCTTCGATAAGAAAACAAGAATATGTATCATTTATCCAAACTCTGAATCTGTGTACTTGTGATTGTTACTAACAATCTGTATAGAGCTGATTAATGTGCTGAATAATATTAGTGTGTCTTACGTGTTTGCCTAATTAAATTTGGTAGCAGAATGCATGGCGTTGTATTAGCGTAAAACTTATTGTATCTTTTTAGCTGAATATCCCATTAAACTTACCGCTACTGTCGCCGTCCTCTAGTTGCGGGACTTACGAAGATGACGTGATACCCCTGCGAGTCCACGATTGTTCCCTAGATCTCATAGTGGTGTCGGACACCAAGGGGATGGTCTGCGTTTGTCACTACTATCTTTACCGGCCCGTACAGCCGCCGCAGCACGTGCTCAACTCTCTAAACGAGTCCAACACGGTGCACTTCGCGTACTCGGTGACGCTGCTGCATCACAGCTGCGTGATCCATTGCGTTATACCGGGTATATCGTGGTCGCGCGCCAAGCTGATGAGGCCGACGTTCGCGATCTACGAGAGCCATCATATGATCGTGTACGTGCCGGGACTGTTCGCGCATCTTCTCGAAATCGGCGTGAACCACGAGCCCTGCTGCCACATCCTGTGCGGCCCGCCACCGTCGATTCCATCCCGTGTCTCTTATCTGGTGCCGTTGCTCGACTTGGATAACGTTAACAAGGGAACAAGGAAAAATTCCCATCATACTTTAGACGGCAAGAGCAGTGGTTCAGATGGAAATAATCCGAATTCTAACACGAGTATACTGACGATAGATTTGCCTACTTTGGACCTTGTGCAGTTGACGATTCCTTCGGATTTTCTCATTGAAGTTTTTCGCAAAGAGACCTCGGTGGAGGTCCGCTTGGGAATACTTCATTATTTTCTCTGCCATAAAAACGACATGGAAATAATTGCGGAGTTGATGTCCATCGTCGCGGAAAAGCCGCGCTCGCTGGACATTCCGCGCTTTATGCAGGAAATTCTTATAGGCAACTCTTACGCGTTGGTACAAAAGAATCTCCTCGCGGATACTGTCCCTTTACTATCTCTATTGCCCGTTACTACCATAGGGGATTATATGACTTTTGATATAAAAATGAACGATTTGGATATCACGCTAAGTCATGAGAAACTCTGGAACACGTCAGTAATGTTACTTTCGCCGCAGCAAAGGCTCGTTCCTTATCGTAGTGATTTATGGACAAGATTGTGGGATCAGTTGAGTAAAAATGGTAGTGACAAAATGAGATTCAGACCTAGTCATATTGCGGAGAAATTGTTAGTTTCTTTAGCTTGTTATCAACCGGAAGCGTTATCCAGATGCAGTACTCCAATGTCTCCAAGTGCAGGGTAATAACATTTCTCCTAATTCTGTAACTAATTGCATGCACACACTAACATCAAAGTAATGCAAATTTAAATCGCGCTATTAGTTTTTTTAGATAAAAAATCAAAACTTATCCATATATTTCTATATAACTTTTATATGTTTGTTATTTATATATGTAGTTGCTTGTAAAATTAACATAAGTTTTTCTTTATTACTTTATACAAAAAATTTTTTTATAATAAATTCACAAATGTATTCATATTCAAATAATGACGTATTACAGATTTGTGACACTACCGCTTGGAGACTTCATGGGCAATCGAAATATCAAGTTGGACTCAGGCTTACCGTTTAACGAAACGGAAAGCTGCACCGCCTCGAAACAGGAGCACATTGTGTCTGTTAATTTGCGGGAACTTTCAATGTATCTTCTAAAGAATGGCACACACACGTCGACTATGCACACGCGAGGTTCTTGTACCCCGTTGCACGTTCATGCCATGGCCACGAGATACGTGGCTGCGCAATTGGAAGCCTCGCGAATATTGTGTCAAATACTTTGCAGAGCTGCCGGCGTTGATCCAAGAATTGAGCAGGAACGTGGCTTTAGTCTTGTGTAAGATAATCCTCTATTTTGACGTAATTCTATACATATTGCTATATTGATGATTTATCTAGTAAATGAAGAGTAAATAATTTATAGACATTATTTTTAAGTATCAGATTGTATCTAAAATGGAACTTTAAGCATTTATTTGTCTCATCGCTGTATCATATATCTTCACGTAATATTATCTTTTGCAGAGACCAATTGGACGAAGCAAGACGATGGTTATTATTTATGCTCTTACAACGATATAGGTACGCTATAGAGAGCATCGCTTTTCCATCACCACAGGGATTCGCATCGTTTTTTACTTATCTCGGCTACCGTACTCTCAAATACTCAATGTTCCTGCAATACGTTGAACGCTCGGTGTTTGAACTTCAAGTTGACGTCACCAAAATTATTTTAGCTGGTACATATGCAACAAAAAGTTATTGTATCTTTGCATGCTAGAATTCCTCAAGTTTAATTCTCTTTAATCTAGATAGAAGATATACATTCTAACTTTGACTGTTGATCTTTCATTTAGATATCAGCGATACAAAAGAAAATGTTGTTCAGAAATTGAAGTTATTGTCCTTATTGCCAAGGTCTCGCGCAAAGAGACTCTTGAACCAATGGCTGCATCCAGTCAGTTTAATGTTGCGAGCCAGAGAACACGCTGCTAATATTCTGTGCGGTGAGGTATCCCAGAGTCGAACTGGCAGTCGAACTTTACAACATCGTAATCATCATAATAGTAAGTAAAATATATACGAATATGTACGAATAATATTTCAATAAATATGATCTGTATGATAACGTGTATGTATTATTTTCAGGTTTGGCGGCGTTTCCTTCAGCAGATCGTTTGTCACCATTAGATACCTTTTTAGATTTACTTACTGCAAAAGGTGAGATTTAATTGAATAACATTCTTAACATAAATGATTACATTATCTTAGTTAAAGTACTTTCAAAATTTAACTTTTTCATTTTGCAGCTAGTCTTACAGAATTGGATTTCGGACTATTGATAGAAGCGACGGTAACATCTACCGAAGACTTTCTTTAATGGAAGTTAAGTTTAGTGTTTATAATAATCGAAAAAACTTAACTTTTAGGTCGATTGGTTCAATAATTACTGAATCAATTATGCAAATTTATATAGGATTTCTATGTATCTGAGATCCTATCTTAAACTTTAATCTAAACCTAACTTAAATCTTTTATATCTATTAAATTCTTTAGTTAAGGAAGGATAATTGCAAGAGCTACTTACAATTATGTAAATTTTATTTCAACAAGAATCTCCAAAGTAGCAAGTGCCAATGTAGTTACCAATGCAAGTTACCATTAGTGATTGCGATATTTATTGTCGATAAATGAAAATAACAGTAATCAAATTACTTGTCAAGCTTAATTAAATACTGCATATTGCAGATATTTATGGTCTTTTTTGAAAGTTTTCGCTCTTTATGCGAATAATTTTTTTGAACCAGCTAGAAAGTGCGAAATAGTGATTATCTATTGAAAAGCATTCGTGCTATTGTTACTCTGTTTTTTTATATTTTTATTATCAGCACGTTCCTGCGTGAGTGTAATAAGCGCGGGAAAGGGATTTTTGAAAGTGATCAAGTAAATCGTAATATTAAGTCAATATTTTGTCGGTGCACACCTTTTATATGTGATTCGATATTGTAGATTTAGTATCTCAAAGATGTGATATAGCGAATTATAAATATTTGCGACTAGCATCCACATGATATGTCTATTATTGGTGTATATGTGTATTATACATTAATACATGTTATTACATACATTTGTTGTTTAGCATCTTAAGATTAATTGTTTAATACGACAAAATATATGATAGTCTTAATTAATATTACATATCGACGGATAAAATGTAAAATATGAAATTTAAAGACTCATGGTGAAAATTTATTAATAAATAAATGATAGATTACAATAAAAAAACTGCATGTGTTATTTTACATTTTACTTAGAAATAATAAAAGTGCAAAACAAAGAAAAAAAATTGTTATTAAAATAATTTACTTAAGTTATAATTTAATAATTAAAATGATTTTTTATTAAATTTATATAGCGAAAAATGTTGAATTTTATTAATAAATAAACGACAGATTACAATAAAAAACTGCATGTGTTTTACATTTTACTTAGAAATGCAAAATAAAGAAAAAAAAATGTTATTAAAACAATTTACTTAAGTTATAATTTAATAATTAAAATGATTTGTTATTAAATTTATATAATGAAAAATGTTGAATCAATGCAATATAGGGTAATATTTAATAACGTTTCATATATGTTTCTTTTTCTTTCCTACTTTATTTTGAGTGCAGAAAGTGCAATTACAAAGGAGTACACTTAATCCTTATTATGCTGATGACAACATAACCTTCATTGGAAGCTCGCGCGGAAAGATATTTAGCGATTTGCGGTGAACAATAAGAAACTAAATCAGACGAGAGCATGAAATGTTTCTAATTGTAAGTTTCTATTTTTTTATTAATATGACTTTCCCATAAATGTTACTTATAAAATATCTTCGTTAATTATCTTAATCTATCATTCTTCTACCTCCAAATCGCAGGCTCATTAACCATGACGGATAACACTCTGACAAGCGAGCAAACAAAGTTTATAGAGGAATGCGAGGATGAATTCAAGGACCGTTATACGGAGAAGGACAGCGATTTCATGAAGATCAAGACGCAGGAGGCGAAGAAGCCGCCAATCGTGGACCCTTGGTACAATAAACCGCGCAGGCACGACTGGTCGCATCAAAACCAGAATCAAAACCGCGATCGACGCAATCATCACTGGGATCGTCGCAACAATGAGAGAAATGAGAAGCTGGAGCGGCACGCTGGCAAACACTTCATGCATCATCGGCAAAGGATGTATTAATATTAAGCGACACGAGCGCAAGGACTCGAGTAACGTGTACAGATTTTGTTCAACTTGACCATTCGCCGTGCATATTGTTTCATTAATAGGTAGATTAATAGGTGATATACAGAGTGATTCAGAGTAACCACTTGTCCCTCGATAAACATATTTGTAATTGTATTCTGAGACAATTTGCCTATGACAAAAATTTATCCGGAGTTTAGTTTTCAAGTTATAAGACGAAATAGCGTATTACGAGTCAGCACAATTTGTATAATACTTTCGTTTACATACATTTTTATTTGTATTGAAAACTCTAAGGTACTCTTTAAAGCTTATAGATATAAAATATCTGTTTATATACATTTCTTATATTAATTGATGATACATGGCGTACTTATTTATATAATTAAGCGTCGATGCTTTACTAACGAATAATAATTTTATATCCGAAGATTTTAGCATTATAACATTATAATTGACTATATTGATGCAATGCTAAGAAATTATTATTCGTTAGTAAAGCTAATTAATTTGCTTCATTACTTATTGAAATTATAAAATCACAGGCACAGACTTATTACAAATAAAGGTACGACATTCTTTTGTACAGAATTGCACAAAATTAATGAAAGAATTTCCAAATGTGCAACATTTAATCTTGTGGTACAATAGAAAAGACTGTTTCATTTATATATGTATTAGTATTCTCAAATTAATGAATCGAAGAATGTCGAAATATAGGACGTATGTATAGCTTACACCATAAAATGAATGGATGGTAGGTACATTAATTCAAATGTTTAGAATAAAAATATAAATAACATGCAGTTTAACATTTTCTTTAGATATTAAACTTCCCCCTTGCGCCTCTTATACTAAATAAGACAAGAAAAATCATACTTTATAATTAAGAAAATAAAGAAGGAAAGAAAAGGACAAAAAATCCAATTAAAAACCATGTTGACCCTAAATAGCTTTTTTTATGTTGTATATCTTTTTATTGTAACTGCAGAAACTAATTAAAAAAATAATTAAATTACATTATCAGGAAGATACATTCTGATGAGCGATAAGAATAGGCAGAAGACGACCAATGAGCTTATCGAGCGCGATACCGATGCGTTTCGGAACTCCTCGAAGAGACCACGTTTCAACCTACCTGCTGCTGAGTATGACGCACCACGCGTGATCGCATGATGTGTACAATTTGATACGTTCGCCCGTGTGTCTGCTCGCCGACTCTAATAGCGAGAATACGGTTCATTGAGAGGGAAACCCCCCCCCCTCCTACTTCTAGATCACAATTTATTATGAGGGACGATCGTCTCAAACTATACGAGCTGTGAATAAAAGAACCTCGCAAGCATGTGGGCAGACACTATCTTGATTTTATTTATTAGCATATGCACGGCGTTGCTGGGCGAAGGTAATAAAAACACTAATTAATTAATTATTAATAAATTCCGAGGAAGAGACAAATACAAAATTTCTCGTATCTGTGTTCATAAATTCACGCCTAGCTGTACAATGTTTAGGATTGACATGGTTGATGGTATACCGAACTGAGAAGTATCAAAAGCTGAAGGCTGAAGTCGAGAAGCAGAGCAAGAAGCGTGAGTAGTTAGCCGAGACATCCTCGCCACAGCACAAAAGCCAGCGTGTACTGACGTCCCTTCTGTTTTTCAGTGGAGAAGAGGAAAGAGGCGCATGGCGACTCTCTAGACAGGCAGCAGAAGAAGAAGATCGAGCGGGAGGAGGAGAGGCTCAAGAACAACAATCGGGACCTCTCCCTCGTGAAGATGAAGTCGATGTTCGCGATCGGGTTCGCGTTCACCGCACTGCTGAGCATGTTCAATAATATATTCGACGGACGAGTGGTCGCCAGGTTGCCGTTCGTCCCGATCAGCTGGATACAGGGCTTATCGCACAGAAATCTCCCGGGCGACGACTACACGGAGTGCTCGTTCATATTTTTGTACATACTGTGCACCATGAGTATCAGACAGGTAAGTGACCCAGCGAGCATGGAATATTGCGGCAACATTAGTTGCTTTACATTTAACTGATACTCAAATAATTCTAACTTGTGACGTCATGACTCAGTTAAACGCATCTGTTGAATATTCCTTTTTATTCTGACAAATGAGATTCAACCGAGTTTTCACCTATAATCTGCACAAGCTTGAGACTGTTTTAGTGAGTCTTGTTAACTTACTTTAACAGAGAGATTTTAAACCTGTATTGTTAACGATAGCTTTGTCACTTTGATTAAGTCATGATGTCACAAGTGAGAATTATCTAAGTTGTGGTGTAAATGTAAAGTAACCATTGTTGCAATGTAGCTGTAATATTCTGTGTTTGCTGGGGAGTCTCGCTTGTGGGAGGCCACAATGGGCAGGCGCAAACTCCTCTTGTACGTCTCATTTCTAGAACATCCAAAAAATGCTCGGTTTCGCGCCTTCCAGAACTGCGAGCAAGCAGAGCGGCAGTATCTTCGGACCTCCGCCTCAGCAGTTTAAATGAACTCAAATTTTATTAATGAATTGTTACTGGTGTTTATAGAGATCTCTTTCGTACATCTTGCTGTGTGAGTTAGAAAATTTATTTATATTCAATTAATCTTTATAATCTACACACATCGTTTTGTACATCTCGCATTGAATTGTATTTAAAGAATGTTCTTGGATTTTCCTACAATCTCTTTCATCTTTGAATATAAAGTGAATGTAATTATCTTTGTGCTTATTGAAATATATGTTACATTTTGTTTGTTAAATGACAAGTTTAATGAATAAGAGAAATAGAATATGAACTTTAATACAAAATACCTTGGTGATATTTTACTTTTTCTAAAATTATAAATATAATGCTATACATATAATTTATGTATAGCATTATATTTATAATTTATTATACGATATACATATAATGAAGGATAGTTTACAGTTTACAAAATTACTGGGCGATTTTAAAAAATAATTGTGACTTGTGTATTTTTATCAAGCAACGCTTATACAACATGTTATATGTACAAACATAACGATCAATCATATACAAAAAAGTGTAATCAATCATCTTACGCGGTAAAAAACTTACGCGGCGCAACTACCATGACGGTACAAATTACAAAGAGTCGTTACATGATTTTGTACATCAAACTTGGGGGGGGGGGGGGGGGGGAATTAGTTCAAATAATATCAGATCGATTATAACTCGTTCTACTTTAAAGGACATGTACATATGTTTCCCATTAAATATTACCGTCTTGCTCTTTTCATCGTTATACAATTAAATCTATAACAGTCTATTATTATATAGATAATTTATATATATAATGCAAACATATTTACAAAGAATCTACACATACAAATTATTCTGATATAAAGTATGAATCTTATCTTTTATCTTGTTAGACTTTCGCTTCTAGCAGGACACAGCACCATATTCCAAAATGAGCTTATCATATTGAAACTCATGTTCCATCAGGAGTCACTATCGCATTGATATTATCTCTCTATCCTAGAATTCTACTATTTCAAGCATGAAGCAGTAGCAATGTACAGCATAATTCTTAATAGAATTTCAAGAATGTGTGTGTTTGTGTATGGAACTTTAGTTTTAGCTGTCACATTAGTATAATTAGACTTTTTCTACAATTTTTTAAATCACACTTTTGAAAAATATATAGAATTGTAATCTCGGCAATGGCCTTATATAGGAAATATAAATACATAAAAAATGATGAAAAGAAAGTGAGAAGGAATCTTGCATTCAGATGTCCATAGTATAACTCTAGAGATATAAGAATTTAAGAAATCGAAAAGAGAATTACATTAGCAATCTCTCTATAATTTGGAACCATCTGTAAAAATGCTCTGCTGTCCAGCAGCTGATATGAACTTGGCATGGTTATAATTCAATTTTACAATGTGCTAATCGACCATATCAAATGCTGTAACAACTATATATGGCATTCATTGAAATTATATCAACATATTTACATAACTTAAACGCATATCATCGAGTATTATCAAATAGAAATTCTACTCATATCTAATCATGCCGATTTTGTAAAAAAGAATTGCACATAAAAATAACTCTCGTATGTTGCGCATTGTTCGTGCGCGCACTTGAATATGCTTTCCAAGTGAATTGTCACTGACATGATAGTCCTCCTATGGGAAATCATCGATACTGTTTGTATAGGATTAAAACGCTGCCAAATAATCCCACTCTTCTGTTTTGGATATTTTTTTGAATATCCAATTGAAGACATTCTTGCAATATCTTATTTAATCAGTATTAAATCCCACTAGGTAGATCATACCAACAATACGCAATTTAATTGTGTTAATATTAATCATTGTTTCAATCCCACTCTTAAAACGGCGGACAGTTTACACCAGGATGAAGATACTGACATTTGTCACCAACACGGCAATAACCATTTTTCGAAAATTGTCTACACACAGGTGGTTGTTTTCCACTTCCTCGCCATCCACCACCGACACCTCTCCAACCTCCTCTAACAGGTCCACGATATCCCCAACCGGGACCACCTCTGCCTCTGTTGTGCATGTGGGCCCCTCTCGGACCCGGAAAATTAGGTCCAGGACCATACATCGGACCGGGAGGACCTTGGAAGTTATTGTATCCCATATCATCGGGGCACATCATGCCGTAACCCTCTTGATTGTACATGGGCGGTGGTCCCATCATTCCCGGTGGTACCATGGGTCCACCCTCCATACCCTGATTAAAACCACCCGACATATTTGTCATCGGGTTCATACCAACATCCGGCACGAGAACTTTACCATCGCCCGTTCTCCAACCGCCACCACCAGTGGCCGGCATCGGTCCCGCCATCTCCTGAGAGATGGGAGCCATGTGCGTGGGAGTCATCATCTGTTGGGGCATCTGCGGCATGGGGCCGCCCATTGTCGATTGGGGACCCATAGTCGTCATCATGCTTTGTTGGTTGTGCGGATACGTCGTCGGGTAATGGAACGTCGTTACTGTCGAAGGTTGCGGTGGTTGCGGCTTCGGCTCCGGCCATGGTACTGCTGTGAAATCTTTCTCGCTCTCTTTATTGCCCGTGAGATCGTCTAACGGTATTATCTTCGGATCGGTCATTACATGATGCCGTTCTTCATCGGGTTCAGCCGCAGAGTCTGGAATCCTAAAATATAAAAGTGATTAGAATTGAAAACTTTCAACTAATCGATTGAAAATTTAAATATAACGGTACACTCCGCACAAGATATTTTTATGAAAACTTATACAATATAGAAATGTAATTTAATATCTTTTTCTATACTATTGTATAAAACTTATTACTTCACTTTTGTGTATAATATTCTATAAAATAAAAATATATTTCATCTCGTTGTCTTGAGGAATATATAAATAGTTAAAATCAACGAAATTTAATACGTACATGCTTCGATTAAAGTAAAGAGCTTGAAGAATGCCCTTCTCTCGGGCATACTGGATATCTTTCTCTTTGCTATCCTTGCCAGGTTCTACTAATGGAGGTGGTAGATCGATCGGAATTAAAGGTTTCCACCTCGTTTTCTCTTCCATTAAATCTTCGGTATCTAATAACAAAAAGTTTTATATATTATATTTGTTATACATTTCATATGTGGAATGTAATTTAAAAAAAATAATTTGCATGTATATCACTGTACTTTATATAAATAAAGGTACTTAATTATGTTAATTGTAGCTGAAAGATATAGTTATTTCATATGTACATACTTAATTTTCTGGCCATCTGGAATGCTTCCCTTTCATTTTGCTTTTCCATCTGCTTCATATCGGTAAACGTCTTCGTCACGTTAACTCTTTCCGTCTCGTCCAATTCGAAGTAGCGTATAGATTCTAGATCCGTCTTCCACTTCAAAACCTTTTTCGGTCCTTTACGTTTCTGAAGTAGCAGAACGCTTTTAAGTCCGTCTACATATCGTATTTCGGGGTAGGAACTGTCCTTCTTCGTCGAATCCGAAACTATCGAAGATGTATCTTCTGGTGATTCCACATCTTTTATCTCTTCAACGTCTTCCTCAGGCGTCGGTGCTACGAAACAAATATATTATTTATTATTCAGATTAAAATTAATTTTAACATGCACTGTAAACTCCTATGGGGTTGCCACTGCACCTACTCAATATTTTATTAATTTTAACTATAAGAAAGGTAAATTTTGACTAAAATTGAAGTTAATTTATCTAATTTAAATTCCATGTTAGTCAAAATTTTACCTTCTTTATAATCAAAATTAATAAAATATTGAGTAGAAGCAGTGGCGATCTATGAAATAGTTAAAAATGACTCAAATTGAATTTAATTTGACATTACGAGTTTAACAGTGTGCGATGATACAAAACACACATTTGTGATATTCTAATGCACTAATAATAATATATTAATTCTTAACATATAAAAAATAATGCATTATGTAAACGACATAGATGTGAAGTAATTTTACAATTGTTCATATGCAATGTAATTTTTTAACGGAGTTTGTTTTAAAGAAAATCTATTATTCATCTGTATTATTTAATGAATTAAGATAATAAAATACTTACTATTACTTCCAATATCATCATCGTCTCTATTATCTTTTTCATCATCGAGTACTTGATCTTTATCCTTCTTTAATTCCTCTTCACCACTTTCCTTTTCCCTTTGATCTTTGTCTTCTTCTATTTCCAGCGTATCTTGATAGAACTGTAAATAAATATTTCACAATTAATTTATGCATTATTAATTAATAGTGTTATATCCTATAACCAGCATATTTACCTTAAAATTAGGTTTGAGAGCGACTGGCGATTTCTCTTCGGCATTTGAGGGCGAAGCAGGTGGCGGTGTGCTCTCGCGATTATCGGCATTCGAAGCTTCTTGTTTCTTAGGTTCAGAAGATCCGTCCTTCGTGATAGAAGCTCTCCGCTTACGCTTTCTCGGTTCTTTACTTTTAGTAGACGCAGTGAGAGCATCCATGAACATATCACTTTCTTGTAGCACCATCGCTGAAAACGAAAAAAAAGATTTGATCTCAATTAGAAAATTATCATGAATAATGAGAAAATAACAACTGAATTATCGAATCTGCAACAGTTTTTGTTAATATTTTAGCAAATTTTTGCAAAATTTAGTCTCAACTTGGTTGTCTCGATATGCATCTGAAATTGAAAGCAATTGAGGAATAAGAAATCCTTTAGTATTTGATATTAAAGTTGAATGATAAATTTTTAAGATATAGATTTTCCAAAAAAAGATAATAGAGCTGGAACAATCCTGAAAATTCTGCATAAAACAATTCTGTGAAGCAAAAATTTTATAAAAACAATAATTATAAAAATTTATAGATATATATATTTAGATATTTCTTTTAAAATAGGCATAACTTTGCAAAGAAACTTCTCGCGTGAAGATGATAAAAGTTGGTACAGATGTACGTTCTGCCTACTTTATTTCCGAATTAGAATTGATTATATTTGTTGTTAAATAAAATTCTTGCGTTTCGATAAACTTCAATAATGCTATGTTAGAAATATATTTGTATAAATTATTTTTGTCAATATTGATTCAGTTCATTTCTAAAATTATGTCTAAACATCAAGAAATATCTATACATGTAATAGAAAATATATTAAATGTGTAATCTTATTTCATTTTTTTCTCTATAAATGAATATAGCTTGTAAAGATTATGCAAAAACATGCTGACAGTCGCAAAGTTGTAGCAATTCGTTGGTTACTTTAACGGTATTCGGCGTGCATCTGAAAAAATAAGAAATGTTTTCCATTTTTTAATAGCTGGAAGTAAAATATCAATTCTTTAATATCAACAAATAGTTTACATAATAGAAATTAATAACAATAACTTGAAATGCTGTATTAGTAACAATAACTGCTGAAATAAACTTTTCCCCAATTTTTTTCAATACATCCTGTGAAGAAAAGATATGAAGAATTTACTAATGTATTTTTAAAAAAGTTTCATATATTGTCTCATATATGTTATATATATATAATACAAAAATAACTAAGAAACAATATGTTAGATAATAATAAGTGTTATTTCTAGTTTATAGATAATATACAAGCCATGTGTGCGTGTGTGTGTGTGTGTGTGTGTGTTTGTGTAAGGAATAAAATATGAATGAAACATAAATATAAATCTGAATATAAAACTTAAAAAAATAATTATGTATCTGATATAAATTATTATATACTATTAATCATCAGTATTCATTGAGAACTCTTATAAATTCTTTACTAACTCTTCATTATCCTTTTTTTCAACATGTAATATCTTAATATCTATTTTTGAATAATATCGCTGAGACAAAATAAGTTTCTTTAGACAATACATTTTTTTCTTAAATTGAATAAATTATATTCAAGATTATTTTTTATGTTGCATAATAAATAATAAAGAAAGAATGGGAATGAGAATATTAATTACACGTGAACAAATATTTTTGAAATATCGAATATAAATCAATAATATTCTCAACAAGTTATAAATATGTTATAATAATATGTTTTATATATATATAATATTAAATTTTATAATGAATTTCTGTAATCTAACATGGTTATATAAAGAAAATTTTTAAGTAAAACTAACGATTTACAAAAAAAATATATTTCTTTGAATCGTATTATAATTACAGCGCTGAAAAATAAAATATTAGGTATTATTTCAAATAATTATATTCCTTTATGGAATAAATTGATTTTTACATTTATTCTATTATTGCACAAAAATTATACAAAATAGAGATAACAATTATGATATGTGTATTCATAATAAAAATTAATTCATAACCAAAAGGATGTGAAAATAATTAATAATTTTATATTATATATAAATGATTAAATTACGAATAACAAAGGCAATAACAGTCGACGCAGTTATTATCCGGCGAGTACAAAAACCACTTAACCAAATAAGTGAAAATGCTAAAAAACCAAAACAGACAGTCAGTATTACGGAGTAAGAAGGAACTAAGATCGTAATTAAAGAGTTGATAACATAAAAATGCGCAAATTGTCACAAGTAATTGAAAAGAACGTTCTATTATGTTAGTCGTGATATGCCGGCTAACAAAGAAATAATCTAAGATTATTTAGATTACATCTTAAATTATTTGAATATCTTAGATTATTTCTATCGTAGCAGGCATATTTTCTTCAGTTATTTGTGATAATTTAGTATCGGACATGTTACAAGCTTTTCTTTTAACTCTTCAATTATTTTTCTTTTCTCCTTCTTTTTTTATTTTGCTGACTGTTCGTTTTTGGTTTTTCGAGCATCTTCATTTATTTGGTTAAGAATTTTCATGTACTCGCCTTGACTTATAGAGTGGCCTGGAATTGGTAGAAATTAATCAAAGATGACTCGAATAAAATTGAAATGTTCTGATTCCATATATGAATTGTATTATTGAAATATTATTAAATATACTTTTAAATTACACATTAATAACTGCGTCAACTCTCCTTGCCTTTGTTATCCGTAATTTGATTATTTATATTTCGAGAATCTTTTTATATATCTTTTTCTTGAATCGTATATAAATTACAATTTTATAATATAAATCTATTTATTATGAGAACACAAAATTAATTTAAATTGCTTTAATAAAATCTTGATTTTTACAAATTGTAGAAATAAGACTTATACATTTTTCATATATATATATATATATATATATATATATGAAAAATGCCATAAAATATACAAATATTATATTAACATGATAATTTTAAAAATGTTGCATTTATCATTTTTTAAAAATCACAATTTAACACAAAAAATAATCAGATATCTGTTATAGCATACAATAAAGCATACAAATTTATCATGATAATAACTTCTATCATTATTTCGTACTATAAATAATACAAAAATTTATATCAACTTTATATCCACACACTATAAACGAAATACAACGTTTTCAAGAGTTTAAAGGATACAAAGTAGACTTATGTTGTCAATATTTAGATCGTCGGTTATTCCAATTTATATTCATACGAATATTCAAACGAGTAGTTATGTCCCAGACATAGTCACATTAGAAACCATCCAGTACATAGCATTACAACTGACATAGAATGTACAATTGACAGAAAAATTAAGGAATAATGTAAAGGTTGCATTATATATGGGATTTTTTTATTTCCACACAAAAATAGTCTATGATTAAAAAAAAAAAGAAAGAAAGAAAGAACATGACGTTTAAAAATATGATTGTTCTTTAGGCACATAATTTTCTGCAATTTCGAATAGAGCGATCTTTCCAGCTAATACAGAATATTCTAGTAGTATTGTAGCAATATTGTAATCTTTCGGTTACATTGCAAAAATTTTTGCTGAAATGTTCTGTATATATTGGATTTGGTCTTTACGTGCCTTCGCATCGTGCCACATTGATTGTGACAATGCGATACGCAAAATTGAAATTTGATCTCGTTAATGATAGGGAAATATGTTTAAAACTCGATTTATATACACGTATGTACATTTGTATGTGGATAACAAAAATTGTATAAACAATTCAAAACGTTCAAGAAACCTACATTACTACGTACGTAGTAATACATTTACATGTTAGAAAATAAATCATTACAACAACCATCTCTAATTAAATTCGATATTACGAAAATATATAGCCATTGTGTTCATTTCACCTTATTCATTTATCATTTTTTTAAATATTTTAAACGTATATTGCTCGTGTTAGCAGTTGTAGCAGTTTGTAACAGTGAAAAGTTTGAAATTATAAATAGTTAACAAATGCCGTAAAAGTTATTTCTTATAGCACATTGCGACTTTGCTGTCTGAAAATAAATTCGAACATATACTCGACGGCATTATTGATAAAAATGATTAATAATAATTGCATTGTTAACTCGACGTATATTGTTCTGTTTACAAGTTTTTTGTTTGTAAGGCAGTCTGACAAACGTATCGTATTTTTAAAACAGAAATTCAGAAGCGCAATAAACGCAGCAACGTCAGAATTGTCTATAATTCAGTACATTACTAATAAAATCAACGCATGCTAATTAATGCAAATAACTTCGAAATAGAACTGCCTTATTCAAGAGATTCTACATTTATGTATTTAATACTCGTTGGCCTTCTTGTTCATTAATTTTAAACATTTTAACAATTCATAATATACTAAAGAAAAATATATATTCGACTTTATTGTATGCAAGTATTATATTCTGCTTCTTTTTAGAATTGGTTCACATTAATTGTAGATTTGTGTCTGAGGGACAGCAAGCCTCGTTTTTTGTTATATTACTTAAAAAGCACAAAATTTTAACATCGTTCGCTGACGATTTCATTCAAAGATTTTAAATGCGCAGGGAAAGACCGATAACTGATAATAAATACAGAGAGTCTAGGTATTTCTTTATGTATATATATATATATATATATATATATATATATATATTGCTCAATTAAAAATAGTGTCTTTCCACGTGCATGTATAAATATATCGCGCAAAAATATATATATATGCACACAAATACGCGCGTAGAGAGAAGAAAACACGTGCGTAGAAGACACGTGCTCCATCTCTCTCTCTCTCTCTCTCTCTCTCTCTCTCTCTGTTATGCGACCGTAATAATCACGGTAACAGTCGTAAATTAATAAATGAAAAATTCAATGTACGATAACAAGTGCATTACGCATATATTTGCACGCGATCGAATGGAGCAGTTTTCCGTCCCCGCGTGTTTCGTACGGCGAAGCACCAAGTCCGCGTCGGGCTCAGCTCGGCTCGGCTCGGCTCGGCTCGACGTTCGCCGGACGGTTAGTAGGCGTGGGTCCCGTAGCGCGGTACACGCCGGCCGTGGCGGCACACACGGACAACGGGCCACGTGCGCCGGCGTAGAGACGATCGCAAAAACATCGGTCCCTGCGACGGTACGTCTTCGCGAAAGCGCGATTCCATTCGAACTCTCCGGTGTTGTGAATAAATCGGCTCCCCCGTGCTCTCGGGTGCGTCGAAATCGTCGCAATGCAAGGAAAAAACAAAAAAAAAAGATCATCGTCGACACGCGGGGGCGAGTCCGTTCCACGGATCTCGTTGCACCCTTATCTCTTTTCTCGGCGCGCCTCCCGTCCGAGGGAGAGTTTTTCAAAATCTTGTGCAATCTCCCGACACGCACAACGGAATCGTCGTCACACCAAAATCTGCGATCGAGCGTGAAAATGATCTCATTTTCGATCTCTCTTCCCCTCTCCTCCCTCCCCCCCCCTTGTCTCGAGAAAAAGCGTGCTTTTCGCTTCGTTGCGCAACAAAAGCTTTCGTTCGCTAAGGTGATTATCGCGAAGGAAAAAGGTTGCGAGTAATTTGGAAAGAAATAATTGCTTTCTGATAATTTTGTAAGATTTTACAAATAATTCGTTCACGTCGTTTTTTCGTCAAATGCAAATGAAGCATGCAAAAGAGAATATTGAAAGCACGCTTGAGCTGCAAATTTTGGAGCGTCTAATCAGCTTTTTTTTTTCTTTTTTTTTTCCCCTCTATCTTAATTTTTCTCTATCTACCAATGTCCACGATTTCTTTCTTGATTCAGTCGAACATTGGCAATTAATAACTTTAATAGCTTTATACGAACATTGGCAAAGAAGAAATCTCTCTCTTCGCCATGCCGACGTTTTTCGATGTTGTAAAGGGGGGGCCTGCCGGTCCGAGAGGCCTTCTTGCTCGAAGACGTCGAATATGCACCTTCGAAATTCGTGCACTTTCAGCGCTACTTTTAATCCAGAGGGATCACCGCATTAATTCAACATTGCTCTTCACGATATCCTCTCTAGTCTCTCTTCCTCCGTCAGTCTCACTTTTTTTTTTCTCAATCACCCTCAGCCGTACTTTCTTGCATACTTCCTTTCTCTCCCGCTCTTTCTCTCTCGCTTTCTCTCGATTTGTATATTAAAGGTATCAGAATCACTTGCCCCACGCAAATTTCTATTCTCTCTGATAAATAGCTCATTTGTCATATAAAAAAAGTTATGATAATGATAATTCCGTTTTATCTGCCTTGAACAAGATGCTCATATTTCGTTGGCAAATATATATGACGATTAATGAAACTGTTCTCATATAAATAATAAAACGACCAAAAACTTTCATTTAAAATCTAATTTGAGGGAAATAATTTCATTTTCCCAATCGTTGAACTAATTGAAAAACTTGTAGCAACATTTTTGCGCGCTTTAACGTTACGTTAACGAGAGGATAGAAATCTGGATGGGCTCGCGATATACATGGAATCGAATCTTGAATCTCAGCATTTAACAGTGAGCAAGATGTAGTATGTAATATAGCAGAAACCCAAGAGTTAAATGTTCCAGATTTCTGATAAATTTATTTAAATATTTAAGTAGGATGTACATGTACAAGAGGGAAGAAGTAGACAAAACTTGGTTGCCTTACCTAGTAAAAGATTAGAATTATTCCTGATGGCTTCATAGTGTTGTGTCACTTATATCGGAGATCAAAACACGCCTGCTAATCCGTAACTATCGTATCGAAGAACACTTTTTTTTTCTTTATATTCTCTATTGCTTTTAACGAAGTTATATATGCCTTTTTCTCTCAACAACATATGCTTCAGTCGCGCAAATATTGATTGGAGAAATCACGTTGTAAAGAAAATCTGATCGAGTATTACCTGCTGAAGCGAAGATTCTTAATATACGAAAAAAGTTTCGTAGCCGAGTGTCGATCTTAATGGCTTCGTTCTTCTAATGAGAGATGTTAATTTTCGTGTGACCAGCACGAACAAAGGCTGTTAATTCTTCTTGCAGGATTGATGAATAAATCGTTACAGCTTATTATATCTTCTACGAAACGCTAATAATAATTTTTTGGGAAAGTAAAGGATATACTATTAAAAAATATATGCCTGGAAGAAATAATAAGTTAAAGATACATGGGCAAATAAATGTCCGATGTAACACCAAACGGCAAAAGTAAAAACTTCAATAATTTTCGAGGTATATAAAAGTATCGTGTTAAATACCGGATCTCGTTGTGTATTTTCTGGAACCATCCATCTGCAAACTCAATATTACAGAGTTAGTAAGTCACATATAATACAGTATGCCAATGTACAAAGCTTCAGCAGTCATTCATTTGTCATCATTCCACCGAAATAGAACTTAGATTTCCATATAATATGCATAATATAGAGAAACATTATAATGTTACAAAAAATAAATAATAACGATAATATACACTTGCTGTAAGTAGTAATAAAATAACGTATGCCAATAAATTAACGTTTCTGACTAAAATATAAAAATGCTAAAAAACCAATATAGTTAGATTTATATACTTAATTGTTGCTTTGATTTCGAATTGATTGCGAATATATTTTAATATAAATAAAAAATAAAAAGTATATGCGTATAATTAAAAATAAATTTAAAAATATTTATATACATAAACGTGAAATATATAAAAATGTATTAGTACATTGCTAATTTGTAAAATAAAACAAGATTTAATATGATAATGTTCAAATAAATTCAGTTTCCTTTTTTAATCAATTATATATGTATATTAAATATTACACTTTTATGTATACTATGTTTTTTTGCTATTGATAAATTTAAGATACTTATTCAGATATTTGCTCTTTTTGTAAACGCATTTTTTCCTATACTTTTCATTTTCTTAAAGTTGTATTCAATATCAGAATATTTCTAAAATTTTTAAGTTTAGAAATTTGATTTAGAATATTTTTAAAGTTTTAATATTTCTCTTTGATCAAATGAAATTTAAAGAAATTAATTTTATGTGATATATAGAGTAACTTTTAAATAATTAAATTGAATTCATAGACTGCTTTATCTAAGGACATTAGCAATATGTTCATATTTATATTGAGATAAAAATATCAGTACCTTAAAAGAAAATTATGATAGAGATTACGTATTAATAAAGAAATTTTATACATGGTTTGTAACAGGATACCAGTATACTTACGTTTAGGTTTTGGCGGAATCAGCTTAATCCCTCCCTTCTTCTCATCACTTGGTGGGGTTGTTGGTGACTCCAGTGATAGCTTCACGCGTTTCTCCACCAATGGAACGTCCCTCAACGGCGATGGCCTCTTCAAGGGTAATTTTGGAGGTAGAACTTTCTTATCAGTAGCAGGAGCCACCTTCTTCGATCTGGGTGGTGGTGGTTTTACTTCTTCCTCTAGGCCGGTGGATCTGAATTTCGAGTTAAACGTCTTCACCGTCTTCGGTCGCGTTCCTGAGTCCTGGCTATTTTTTCTATTCTCAATGGAAATGGATATATTCTTCTTTTCGGTAACGAGTTTCGCTGCAACGGCGTCCTTCTTCGAATCTGCTTTCTCCTTGTTTTCTTTCGAGCTGTCGCGCGACTCGGTCGAGGATTTTCTTCCATTCGCATCGTTTGACTTCTCATCTTCCGTTCGCTTCTTCGGTATTTTGCCCATCTTGGAACTCAACGCTTGACCCTGCACCTTTTCCAAAGTCGCCTTATCCTTCTCCGCCTGATCCTTCTTCTGCTTCTCCTTCTCCTTTTCCCGTTCCTTGTCTCGCTCGGATTTACTCTTTGAGTTATGTTTACTAGACGAGCTGGAGTGATGCTTATCTTTATCCTTGGAAGACCTATCTTTGCTAGAGCTGGAGTTTTTAGAACTACTACTACTACTAGAACCCGAACGATGACTACTAGATCTATGGGATGTAGAGCTGCTGCGATGTGCACTGGAACTTGTGCCATGCTTCGAGCTCTTAGATGACGATGATGATGACGACAATGAAGATGAGCCATGATGATGGCCGCTACTTTTCTTCTCGGAACTGCTACTGGATTTTTTATCATCTTTTTTATGAGAGTCCCTATTTTCTTTATCACTAGATTTACTGCTATCACTACTGACGATGTTCTTAGAGTCTTTAATGTCTTTGCTTTTAACACCTTCAATATCTTGATTGTCTTTAGAACTAACTACAGTTTGTTTCACTTCACTAGGAACGTGTCCCGAATCGTCCGATTGTACAACATCTACTACGTCGTCTCGACCACTAGCGACACTGCCGGCATTTTCTTCTGTCTCGTCTAACTCTTCCGCTTCCGACTTCGTCTCCTGCGTAGCATTTACGGCGTATTCAGTGTTTGTACTCGTACCGGCTGTATTTAGGACGTTACTTATATTTGCGGCGTCCGTCTCTACTTTCGCGAGAACCTGATTGCCATCGCGAATAGTTATCTTGTAAACAGGCAGTGATGAGGATGACGTTACAACAACGAAGGATTGCTTTTTACATTGCTGTTGTTGCGTTACTTGCTGCTGTACTTGCGCTTGCTGCGTCTTACCGACCACTTGCACGGTTTGCGGCTGTAGCCTCTCCTGCAATTGTTGCTGCTTCTCTCGATCTTGCTGATTTATCGAAATACTCGCGATAGATTGTTGTGCGAGTTTGAAGTCCTGCACGTGAACAGTTGCATTTTCGGTGACATTTATGGTTTGCTGACTGTTCGCAGAATGCTGCTGCTGCTGCTGTGGTTGTTGTTGTTGTGAAGGTGTAATTGCAGTTTGGCCTGTAATAGCGTTCGATTGGACTGGAACCGTCATGATTTGAGCCGGCACTGAGTTTGGTGCCGCTTCTCCTTTTACAATTTTCAGCCACTGCTCCACAAGTCGACTGGCCAACGTTCGAACACCCTGGTGACTACCTTCTTTCGATAAACCCTTGATCAATTTTGGGCAATTGTTGCTCTTCAATCGCTCGATATCTACTGGACAGAGTAGCAGAAGTTCGAGAAGTTCTTGAATGAGAGCCCAGTTCTTGGCAAGAATGCCATCAGTAAGCCATGTGTGAATAAGATTCCATCCTCCAGCAGTCATAAATCTGCAAAAGAAAAGAAATTATAAAATGTAAAATAATATATTAACTTGTACTATTGTACTTGTACTATATAGATAATGTGTTATTTCAAGTTATATACTCCATTTCAAGTTTTAATTTCACAGAATTGTTTAGAAATAGTATTATAAAGTATTATAAAAGACAGGTAAAGATTAACTCCATAAATATTAAAAATAATTAATTCGTAAAACAAAAAATAATTATATAGCCAGACTTTTAGAATCTTTTTTTTTAATCATTGCTCTTCTATAGAAAGATTCAACAATCACATATAAATCTAATAAATTATAAAAATTTAACAAGAAATTTAGGTACTGACATGTAAGACTCGTATCAGTAAAAACGGCACACGATAAGCACCGCCTAATGGTTCTGAGCCTCTTACAATTTTCTCTTGCATGTGTATATTTTTTTTACACAAACATACAAATTATATATACTTGTGTATGTTAACATGCCGAATAACAATTTTTTTTTACTTTAATCATTTTAATTAATACCATAAAAACGATGGAATGAAGTGTATAAAGTTAAGTGGTGTTAATATTATACGTATAGATTTCATTTAGGTACTTACTGACTAAGCAAGTCCGTATTAGTGGTTTTCAATATTTGTATATAAATGCATTTTGAAACAAGCTTCTTAGAAAATTTTGTCATTAAATTAGCTAATCGATGAACTTCTTCTTTACTCTTAATACCTCCTGTTGGACCCAATAAAACGCTAAGGCATTTGAGCAACGATAGAGGATCTATACGTGGCTGAAAATATAATTTAAGAAGAAAAACATTATTGATACATTCATCATATAATAGATATAAAATGCTTACAAAACCTCAAAGTTTTTAAACAATATTTTAAAAATAGAAAATATACAAAGTATCTATTTAAATCTTCGAGAAAAAACTTAAGAAATTCTCAGCCATGGAGATTTTCCTACTTTTTTATTCAAATTTTTAAGTAAAATTAAATGATCTTTAAATGAAAATTTAAAATACATGTAAATTTCTATTTCTCATCCAGATGGATAAATTTATAGATAAAAATAATTTTTTTTATTATAAGGGAGAATCGAGAGGCTAATTAAAGTCTAGAGATATTTAGACTATTTTGACAGTTTAATATAAATATTAAAATAATTAGTCTATAACGCAATATTAAATTCATAATTGTGATTATTGTACAGATATTTATAATACAATAGAACAAAATTGCTGCACAACTTATTTTGTTTTCCATGGTTATTATACACACGGATGATCAAATATGAATAATAATAATAAAGATATGCAATTTTAAATAAAAACCACATAAATATAATTATTGTATAAACTAAATCAAAATAATATAAGATCATAAAATTATATTACAGGTCAACTATTCGAATATTGGCAGTCATCCAAATTAACAATCAATTAAATTAATATTATAAAACAGTTTTTATTGCTTTGTGAGGATTGTAAATTAGAAGAAAGAAGAGTCATTCCAAAAAGTAGTCAGATTCACAAGCATAAAATTTGAAAAAATAATAAAAAGGAAAAAAGAATATTACACAGAAAAAAAGTACATAAAATTTTCTTCCTGAGAAATATAACGAAAGAGAAATTACATATTCGGTACTTTTGCATAAAAGGGAAAAATATATGGAAGAAATATACTTTTAACTCAATCCTTATTAAAATGTTTTAAATTTGTTAAAAAAAATATGTTATTAATTTTATTGATTGGCCAACATGGTAAGATGCTTACGCGATACAATTCTAAAAAAATATATATATGTATTATATAATTTCTTAAAATATATTTTTCTATCAATTTTTCTTAAAAAAGTTTCTTAATTTTTTCCAAAAAAAAAATCCTAGTTTTCCAAAAATAACTTATATATAACTTATTCACTATGGTAGAACTACATTATAGATTTGATATAATTACTAATAAAAGATTTGATATAATTATTAATACACTAAAAGGATATTAGTGGAAAAATAAAATTAATTAATTACACAAATATAGATTTTAGAAAAACAATATTAATATATTGATTAATGCCATTAATAAAATATTTTTGTACTTAGATTTGCATATTATCAGTGAAGTCTTCTCTAATATTTGAATATTTCAAATATAAAGTTTAGGATAAAATTCATATATAGAAATTATATTTGAATCATATATTAGCATTGAGAACATAATAATTTTTTAGTAAATAAAAATTTAAATATTTAAAAAATTTTTCTTTATAGTTTAGTTTATTTCAGAAAAATTTTTATTTCTTTTAAATGTAAAACCAATTATCTCGTGCATAAAATCTATCTTTTTGTCGCGTATTTTATTTTACATTATTCGATAGAAGCAATATAATCTTTTTATCAACCTACATCTATTTATTCAAAAAATTTGTTTAGCGTTACCACCCATGGGCAAATTGAATAATCTCGTACGAAAGTGATTGCACGGGACGAAGGGGAGAGAGAGGGGGATTTCGTAACGGCAAAAGTGGAGTACGAGGTCGAGAGAGGGGCAAAGGTTATTGATCCTTTGGCCCGCGCCGTGCCCACCACGTGGCGCCATCTCTCCCGAGTTATGCGCCCGCCAGAAGGTACGCCACGTTCACGATCAAATTAAAAAAGAAATAATACATTACGTATGCCACTCACCATTTTGCTGACGTTCAGGACGTATTTTAGCGTGTTTCCATCACACCGGACGTGGACCAGGCCTCGGCGACAGGATCATCCGTGCGCGCGTCTGCAACGAAAACGTAAAATACTTTGACAAATCGGCATCGGGCGGCTCGGCGAACGGGAACGGGCGACGCGCACATCACGCCATATTGCCGAATGCGCGTTTTCGTGAGCTTGCCGCGAGGCGAACGGAGACGGGCGGGATCGCGTTTCGCGGAGCTCTCAATCTATATTCGTCGCCTGATCGAGTTTCCCTTCGCGAGAGCCCAAGCTCCCTCCCCTCCCCGCCGAATTCAGAAATTACGAGCTTTGCTCCGAGAATCGTCGACGTCATATAACGAGGTCGTCGGACATTACGCCGTTGGGGCGAACCCGCCGACGGGACTCCCCGCGTCCGGCTCCGTCTTGTACTGGGCTTTACGTTTTACGGGTTACGCAATTACCATCGTCATTCCCTAACGCTCTAGAATGGCTACGTTAGCTGCGAAGCGGGACTCGCTACCGGCCGCTCGTTAAAAATGCCCAAAGACTCAAGCGAGGATACGAGAATGCGCTACTCCGCAACGGGAATTCTCACACGACTAGCCCGGATGCCCAGTACGCAGCCGTCGAGGCGCATATTCCCCCCACCCGGCCGCTGCCGCCGCGGTCGGCCAATCGGAACGACAGACGCCTCACCCGCCGGCCAATAACAGCCGCCGCCCAAGCGCGCTTTTGTCACCTTGCCATCGTGACGCAGCCCTCTCCTCCCCCCTGCGATCTATTTACGTAACACACCCAGAGATGTTCGCGACTCAACGATTCTCGGATTTGTATCTTAAAAAAAAAAAAAAAAAAAATCTCGACACTTTCTCGCTCTTTCAGCACTCAGTTCAACGAGGGAAGCTATGCCTCGGCACCGACTTGATTACGACACTTGCAAAGACAATCCTTTCACGAATCTGCTTAGCTCGCGCGAGATGCCACCAATAGTTAACACGCATCTTCGGGCCGGAGCGATAACGCCAAATGCCTCGTGATGTCGCGATTACGCGTCGCCTCGGTATCAATCGGTATCGACCGAATCAATCACAGAACAGTCATAGAACATTCCCGATGGAAATGTAGCCGAAAGCGTTATATACTAGTAGTTGTCTTTGTTTTTCTCATTTCTTTTTCTTTTTGACGATCGTATTTGCCAGAGAATAGGTAGAGCCCACTCACAGTAGAATAAAATTATATCCTTTTTATGGAAAACAAATGGTTCACGGAGATGTTGTGAGATGGTAAGAAACCGAATATATCCTATAATGAATGTGTAGCCGAATGATCTGCTCGCTGGGGGCCTTGCCGGATCCAAGAGCGCTACGTGACCCTCACCCGTCTTGCGTACCCATTAACAGAATCCGTGTACGCTGCGCCGTCTATTTGCCATCTGCAATTAAATGTCGTCTAGAATCCGTCGCCGCTACCAGAAGCACGTGCCCGTTCAAGTATTTCGCCTCCGACGAGGCGGTAATTGGCTCCAGCAACGTGCAAAACGACCCTCACCTGACTGCGTAAAACCTGCCGCTAACCAACGAACAAGCCGGAAGTAGCCCGACTACGTCCTGTCCTGCCACCACGCGAGTCAGATACGCGACGCGAGATGCGCGTTGAATCTTGCGGGACGCAATTAATTCTTGTGTCTTTGGGTGACAGTAAATGATTTCTGAGTTTAATCGAGTTAACGAGCATCGAAACGGGGTTACATTGCCCCGAGCCTCGAATCGGCGTGATGTAAATTCCGTTTAAGATTTGTATTGACTCGACTTCTCTCGATCGTCATCCGAGAAGACGACGCGTTTATGACTCGCACATCTGATTGTGTGGTGGGGGAAGGACGTGCCGGCCTACTTCCAGCTTGTTTATTGGTCCTTGTGCACAATGTAGAAAGTATTAGGCCGGCTTCACACCTTAGCAGAAAAATAGTAGCAGAAAAGCAGCGCGTTATTTATGTATACAAAAATTTTTCGAGTTCGAGAATTCGAGCTCCACGTGAGGATCGTTTCATGCGAAGTAAGAGCAAGCTCATTGGTTGCCGCGGTAGGAAATGAATTTCTTGCTCTTTCTAAAGCCTGGTATCCACGAGTCTGGATTTTCAATTTTGTACGAAAAATTCTCACATATGAAAATGATTGCACGATCTTTCTCATTTTCTTTCTTTTTTTTTCTCCAAATCTAATCATGTCTTTTAATTATAGAGAAGTATAACATAAAGCAGCTACAAAGAACTGACTTTATAGGTCTGTTCCTTTTAGGTGAACTTTTTGCAATCTAGTGCAATGTGGTGCAATCATAACCATAAATTTTGACGATTATTTATGCAGCATTATGCAGTCTCTCCTTCTTTCGCATTAATTACGTTTCTAAGATTTGAAATTATTTAATATATTTAGTTTATAACAATATGCTTAATATATTTAATTAATTTAATCCTGTTCGTATTACAGGATTTGCGTCTCGTAATTTCGAGGTTGTCTGACACGTGCGTCGTCGATTTCTATAAAATATTGTGCATAATTGTACGTAATAATTAGACACTTTATTTTTGCAATTATCTTGCCGAGCATGTCGATTTTGAACACGCTTTACCGAGTAGGAGCGTTGACGCGAGCGAGTTTAACTCATAAGGTGAGTTTTTTTTATGCAAGAAACGAGAAAGCCAATATTCTTCAGGACAACTTTGACTGGACTCTGATTAACTTAATTGAGTAACTGCACTATTTTGTTAGTATAGAAATATTAATTTTTCTTTCTCTAACAAAATGATTAAGTTAGGAGTAATAAATTGTATGGAAATTATGATTCAAGCAACTCTGCTTAAGTGGTTAACTTAATTAGTAATTAATTAAAATTGCTTGCTGCAAGATTTACAATTATGCAATCTGTTATCACTAATCTTTTTCTCCATATTGAACGATTAAAATTATTCTGTCAGAATTAAAATTATTCTGACAGAAAAATTATTCTGTCTATTATTAGTTTTAATTTGATTATATTTGATTATATTGCTTAATAAGTTCAATAGCTGATTAAGTTCATTAAAGTTCAGTCGAATGTCCATATCTACCAATGCAGATTAACTTTAATCTCGGTTTAACTTATTTTTTAGTCTTTTCCAATTCTTAAAACTAGAAAAGTTAAGTTAAGTTGAGATTAAAGTTAATCTACATTGATAGAAATGGACACAAGTCGCCTTTAAAGATGTGAATTACTTGCAGCTCGATTCGGCGAGAGCCATCACATTTTCGCTCACGCGTTGTGCCGAAGAGGAAAATACAACTGCAACTGCAACTCCTGAGCCTCCATCTAGGGTAGTTGTATCTGTGGAGACTAGTATCAAATACGTGAATAGCAGCGGTAAGAAATGTGTTAATGAGTTTCAAATTGTCTGTCAAGAGGATCTTGATTTGATAATCAATTTATCTTACAAACTTACATGATACAATTATCATGTGATTATAATTATTGCAAAATCCAGCTTACAAGCAAACTTATGGAGATGATCCGGTATGGAAATCGTATAAGAGAAATCACAAAGGAGCGTTTCCACCAAGGAAAACTCGAAGAACTTGTATAGTACGTATGCGCACCTTTCTATCGTGTTACGATACGATTAATGTAATGCTTTCAATAATGCTGTATAATCAATTAGAGAGGTGGCCAAATTTCCACTGGAAATCCGTGTCCTATATGTAGGGACGAATATCTTGTACTCGATCATAGAAACGTCAAGCTGCTTGAGCAGTTCATCAACAAACATAACGGAGACGTCCTGAGTTATTCGTAAGCATCCAAGTTTTATTATCAATATTATATTTTGTTATATTTGCGTTTATACCTTTTGACATCTTTATGTATTTCTTATTTATTTGCAGGAAGACAAACATTTGTCAAAAGAGACACAAAGAACTCCTAGTTGCATTAACCAAGGCCAAAGATTACGGAACTATCACATTCGATGTTCCTATAAGAAATTACGATTATTCAGAGTGGAAACCGTCAAACAATTAATTTTTAATTATTTATATCAGCGTATTACGACGTTTATGTAGTCCCTTATTAAAAATGGATGAATCTAAAGGAAATATGGAAAAAATGGAGTCTACGTTTGTCATAATAGGAGGCGGTATAGCTGGTGTATCTTGCGCCGAAGGATTGAGCTTTCTCGCTCCAGAGGAAAGCATAATTTTAATTACCACTAGTCCCCTGGTAAAAGCTGTAACAAATATAGTTCCACTCGGCAAGACATTAATGCATTTTGACGTAGAAGAAAAAAGCGCAACGGTATTGAGCGAGAAGCATAAAATGTTACGAGTTATTCATGACACTGCAGTTAAAATTGATACGACTAAGAAGCTGATAGAAACCGACGGTGGAAAAGTCATAAGCTTCAAAATGTTGTGCCTTTGTACTGGCGCAAAACCCAAACTGATTGCCGAAAACAATGAATTCGTTATAGGTATCCGCGACACGGAATCCGTATTACAATTTTCTCACAAACTTAAAGATGCCAAGAGAGTCATAATTGTTGGCAACGGGGGAATCGCCACCGAGATAGTGCACGAAGTTAAAGGCGTCGAAATGATCTGGGTAATTAAAGACAAGCACATTTCCGCCACCTTTGTGGATCCTGGAGCCGCGGAATTCTTTTTGGACAAGATTTCTTCAAAATCCGGTATGTCGGAAAATCTTAATAAAGACCTGCCAACCAAAAGAATGAGATACGTTGTTTCGGATAGCGTGCCGGTTAAAAAAGGAGCCGCTCTTGGCCCGGATTGGCACAACAGCTTCGATATAAGTGGTACACATTTTACGCCTACAAATGTTCAGGTTGAATATGAGTGTGAGGTATCAAAGTTACTCACCCCCGACGAACGAAAACAGTTTGACTCTACCGAAGAGTGGCCAATTTACGCGCAGCTAACGAATAGTAAGATTATTGGATGCGATCTTATTATCTCAGCAACAGGTGTTATTCCAAATTCCGACATATGTGGGTTAGAAGATCTCGAAAGAGGGGAGGATGCTGGATTGTCAGTGGATTGGAAGCTGGAAACTTCAAAAAAAGATATCTACGCTGCGGGAGACGTATGTACTGTTGGCTGGCCAAAAGCGAAACACTGGTTTCAAATGAGACTATGGACACAGGCTCATCAAATGGGTCGTTATGCCGCTAAGTCAATGGTTTCGAATTTAAAATGTGAAGAATTCTTGCAAGACTTTTGCTTCGAACTTTTCACTCATGTGACCAAATTCTTCTCCTACAAAGTTGTTTTACTCGGTTTGTATAACGGGCAGACGTTAGGAAAGAATTATGAGATACTTTTGCGAATTACCAAGAATCAGGAGTATGTTAAAATCATTTTACAAAACGGAAAAATGCAGGGTGCAGTACTCATTGGGGAAACAGACTTGGAAGAAATGTGTGAAAATTTGATACTTAATCAATTGGATTTAAGTATATATGGTGAAGATTTGTTAAATCCTGATATCGACATTGAAGATTACTTTGATTGATATACATTAAACTTTTTAATAAATACACCTATTAATATTGCCTTGTTAATTTTACTTTGTATTGAATTCATATTGTAATAAAACTTAATATTATATGCCACTTATGATTATTTGATTTATTGTCATTTATGGCACAAATATGAGTACTTTACAAAATATTCGCAATCTTTTTACATATACAGTCTTACAAGCTCATAAATTTTAATTTATTTTTGTGTGTGAAAGTAATAGGTTTTAAATTAAACCAAGTCTTAAATTTAAAAATACAAGTATTAAATAAGTATTAAAAACTTAATTTTTAATCATCGACATACATGTTATAAAGTTTGTACGTTCTATTATCAAGTTCCTCTTAAGTTTACATGCGTAATATACAATTTGCAATATCAGATTCTTAAGCTACATATTACTTTCTTACAAATTACGGGAAAAGTAGAATTTGTAATTTATGAATTCTACTTTTACCTAACACTCTTAAAATAAAATCTTGCGCATACGTTCTTATATTTTAATAATTACTAAGTCTTTTTTTGTTTGATTACATTAAATAAAATCATATTTTAATAGACTAAATTAAAAAATTTTATGGATTAATAATTAAAAAATAAAACAATGAAAATCCATAAAACCGCGTTCCAGTAAATGATTTATAAAATATGATAAAAAATATAATTTAATGAAGTGTTGCATAAATCTAAATCTGTGATGTAATACGTATTATTATATAATATATATTATATATGTATATTAATATAATATATATGTATATTGTTTTTTTAATTTTTAGTAACAATAAAAGTTTATTAAGAAATAATAAATATTTTAAATAGCCGTTGCTTTCATTTTATCAAGTCTTGATATTATGTTTTATCAGTAAATCTTACATTCTTTTGCGCAGTTTCATCTTTCATATCCAGCATATTCCGCATACTGGATTTCTTTGGCGAGCTATTGTGATTTAATAAGTAATTTTTAGCATCATCTTTTGTTGCTAACTTATCTACGTCATTATTGCTAATACTGTCTGTCGAAATATCTTCTTCCTTGCATTTATTTGTATCTTTATTACAAACCTGTGAAAGAATGTTTTTTATGTCGTTTGACATGTCGATAACAGTATTATTGGCACTATTTATTGAATTTTCACTCACATTCTCGCACTCACTCGAATCTTTACTCTGGAAGATATTTTTTAAGAACTCAACAATATTTTGCATCTTAACTAATGATTCGACGATTGGCTTAGTGTCGTGGTTCTGATACCGCCGACACAGTTTGTTTAACGTTTTCGTGGCAACTTCAATTTGAGTGAGACACGCATTTACATCCTCTTGTTGATCGTGCATTATAGATGTATCGTTCATCGTTTCTTCCAGTAACAACTTGTCCAGCTGGATACTTTTATTCAGCTGCTTTTTCACAGGGGTCATATTTATCGAGATCCTACTACTGTTTAAGGAATCTTCAAATATTTCCGTCCCGTAAGAGTCCCACTTGTAGTCGGCATCCAATAGTTCCTTTATTGAATCTTTTATATCGTCACAGCTTCTTACGCGATAAATCCAATTTAGAAAGTCCGTTGCTTTCCACAGCGTTTCCATCGCAATCGTTTTATCACGAACACGAATTACTGGCTGCAAGTTATTTTCCACTATTGTTTGTTGTTGGTCAAATTCCTAGAATTCGAAGAAAAATTTAAAAGAATTGTACACGAAATCAGATATACAATGAATAATATTACAGTGAGAAATTCCTCGTTAAAAAAAAAATCTCATACCACAGAATAAAAAAAGATTATATAAAAATAACACTTATTTGCTTATGATATTAAATTTATACGTCAATCAGATATAACTTTTTTATAAGTTAGATTAGTTATATATAGATAAGTAAGATTGTTATGGTTGTAGTGTTATCGTTATGAGCTCCTAATACCAAAAGCATATCAATGTTTATGATTACTGCATCATACGTTTCGAAAGAGTTCAACTAACAACGATATCAATATCTCGTAGCTACAAACAAATTTTAATACACACGATATGCATTTAACATAGAAAGATTCACTTATGTATATGCACTATAATATTCGAAATCATTTTTCGAGAACAAGCAATTGAAAAAAATTTATAGGTATTTCTTAATTATATTTTTATGCGAAAAATTACGGCTGTGTAACAATTCATGTAATTGTTATAAAATAACTCACAAAATCATATCCGGCTTCTTTACATCGCTGAGTCGCTTCCTTGACGAGTATATGCATCTCGTGTAGACTAATTCCACCAGCCGTTATCGTTTCTCCATTCTTCATTTTTAGCGCATTCTCAATGTCCGCAGTCTTTTCGTTTAAAATATTTTCGAGCTCTTGCAGGAAATTCGATTTGTACGGCGTTAATCTTGACTGACTTTGCTCCAATTGCATTTTCTTAATCTTATTATTGATTTCCACCTCCTTGCTGAGTAACTCCTTTTCCAATTCCAGCTCCTTTTTTCTATGATCAATTTGTTCGAGTGTATGCTGTTGTTCTTTCAGAGTAGTATCAAGAAATTTGATTTTCTGCTCATATTTCGATTTTTGCGAACCGAGTTGCAATTCTACTTCGCGTTTGGCATTTTCGAGTTCTTTTATCGCTTTCTGTTTCGATTCTTCCAGTTCTGCTCTTAATCTATATGAAGAAAATTTTTGTATTTAAAAATAATAAACTTGTGATAAATATCGAAAAAATTGTACATATCAGAACGCAGTTGTGTTAAACATGTAATCATTTATGTAAATGATCATCTTGATAAATGGTTATCGAACCATTTACGTCACTAATGATAGTAGAGATAGCAAGTAAAAAAGACGTAAATTATTACGATTAGATTCTCTTAAGTAGCAAATGAATTTATCATTTTATCGTTTTTCATTAGCTATGATATAAATATTTTTATATTGTAGAATGTACAAATAACTACATACTGATTCTAAACAAAAATTAATCCTTGAAATGTCAAAGAGTTTCTCTGACTACATTTGTCCTAATAAGCGATACATACTTATCTTCCTGTATTCGAAGAATTTCCTGATGCGCAAATTCAAAATCTATCGCTTGTGTGGAAAGCTTGACGTTGTAGGTTTCGTCATACGGATTTAAGACTTTAAAATAATGATTACCGCCGATGACTAAACGATCGCCATGTTTAAGCATAACTTTTCCAGTCACCATCTAGGAATAAGAGTAGAAATATTTTTATTTAATGTTTCTATTTTTTATTACATTAGCAATTAATCCGTTATTGTTACCTGTCCATTGACATATGTGTCTCCACCCATCTCGGGCGTCAATATTAATTTTTCCTCGTTATTTTCAATAGAGCTAGGAGAAAAGAAAATAACTTATAGCAAACGATCGTATACAATATTTTAATTAATAATATATAACAGAGAGAGTTAAAAAACGTTAGTCATTTATTTATAAGATTCAAGTATTTAGCAGAAAATTAAAGCAAGCATATTTTAATAAGTATTTAGTTTACCAAATAACATGTACGTAAATCTATTTCGCAGATAAGCTGCAATTCCTTGTATGTTTATTAGAAAAATAGAATTTAAATTTAAATTGCGTCATAAATTACCGACTTATTCAAATTCCAATTTATTCATCTTCATGAATCCTTAAAGAGACCTGTATAATATAACATGCTATCGACATGTATATGATAAAATTTAATTATAAATAGAATATTCTAGTCTAGGAAATTATGACAAGGTTTATACAATTATAAGAAACACTGAATCCATTTTTACGCTCCTGCCAGAGTCCATCTAATCAATATAATTAAAATAATTTATACAGATCAATAATTTCGTTATCTGATGTGTTGTGTAACAATAGCGCCATGCATTAGGTTTGGAAATGATTAGTTGTAAGAGACAAACGATGCAAAGCGTGCTCATAATAGAAATACATGTAACTTCAAAAAGTTCTCGGAATTGCTATTGTAATTTATAGGAATTGTGAGGAAACAAGAAAAATTTTTATTTTATAGTAAAATAATAAGACATGTTTATTTTTTAACATGCGTGATATCGCATCGAGTTGAAAATGCTTAGAATTAAAAAATGTATAAATATTAAATTTTATATTTTGTTGGCAAAAGTCGAAGATATTATTACAGCAAGTGAAGAAGTAAAACGATAAAAAGACCTTGGATTTATGACTGGCCTCCTTCTGAAAGGACAGCATTTTTATGATGATGCTAATATTATTAAGATTGTAAATATATAACTGAAAAAAACCTTCAAACATTTTTCAGGAAGGTGACCAACTTTACAATCATTCAAGAATATTGGTTTGTAGAAAAACTTAAATTATTTAGATTTTTTTCAGAAATCTAGCGATTCCGAGAAACTTTTAAAGCTGCCAGTACGAAACAGAGAACATATTCATAATACATTTAAAATATGCATTGACAGAAAACTTAGTAACATTAGAAGAAATCTTTCCTCTTCTCCCACACCGATCCATCCTCCTTTCTTCCTTCTTCCTCTATTTTGCCTAAGCATAAAAAAACAAACGCACACACAATCCATGACTAACCAGTGCAATGCCCTAACAAGAGGTCCATCCAACATGATATCCAGATTTTCAGAAATGGCTTCAGATCCGCTGTTCTTTCCGATACGAACCAAACCTGGAGGTATGAGATATAAAAGTGTACCAGATAACAGAGGATCAGCCGCGAGATTTACGAGACAAGGCTGTTTATCTCTCTCTTGGAAATCAATCTCGATGGCAATTCCGCAACGGCGCAAATATTTGAGTTCCGAGCTTTTCCTCTCTTCAGCTCTTTGGAACTTTTCATGTGGACTCCTGTAATTATACGTGGCTAACGATTAAGTCTTACCGATTCAATGTAAATCGAAAAAAAGTCGCTAGTCAGATTTGCGAAACAGCCCAGGCTTCACTTGCGAGGATATATTAATTCTGGAACTTTTAATAAGTTTTACTAAAAGTATAAAATTAAATTAAAACTTCTCCAATCCTTAAACATAACATGATTAGTGTAACGTCTGAGAGAGAGAATAAAACGTATCACATTTAAGGATCATATCTCACGATTGCAATATCTTTAATTAATTAGTTTCGAAAATCTTCTGAATTAATCTTTAACCCGAAATTAACAAAATCATCATTGCTGATCATTGTTACCTTGAAATTGTTCTTTCCAAGGCCGAATGAAAAAGATAATTTTAAATTAAAAATGTAATATGACTACAGAAAGATTTAAATATTATTGTTTCGCTTAATTTTTTATCCTACGTAAAAGAGACCAAATGATCTCACTTACATCTGAGTGACGGCCAACTGCTCTTCCGTTTTTTTCAATTGATCTTTCAGTTTGTCAATTTCCTTTTGCTTTTGTATGATTTCTTTATCGGACTGGTGGGGTGGGCTCCATGTATACGACTTGATGCGATCGAGCAACTGACAAGGAATAACTCCAAATTGCTTCTCATATCCCTGACGCACTCCGCGTAATCGTAATACTTCGGCCTTTAATTCACTATTGGGATAATTTGTTAGATTACATTTTTATTAAAATCTATTAGGATAATAAAATTTTATATAATTTATCATTTTATGTAATTTATCTTCGACATTCAAAGCAATTTTGTATTGCATAATGCAATAATAAGCGAGAACACGAAGCTTTTATCGAACCAAAAATTGAATGTTTTACCGAATCAGCCGATCGTGCGGATCTTCATTGATACGGATTCGATTGACTATAGCCCGAGCTTGGCATGCATATCGAAGGGTTGCCAGGGTCTCCTCCACATGGATATTGGCTGGTGATACTGTCCCCAGCATCGCCGTTCGTGAATTTCCTCCTAGGCTCTCCTGCAAAAATATTCGTTCATTTTTCCATAATATTTTGATTTGCTTTACATAATTGGTCTGCAATAAAAGATACAGCCACTATCGCTGTATCAAAAAGCGCAAATCTAATCAATTGTGAATTCATCGTCGAATATCGTTATCGGCCCACACTGCCTTTCATCGACGACGCATGTCTCTTCAAATCAGTAAATCAGTAGGGAATATAATAATAAAATTTTCGAAGGTAGATTCTCCTTGTTTTCGCGGTTCTTAAGATAATCTTGCAGGCACTCAATCTTTTTAACTCTAATCTTTCGAATTCCTGTATTTTACTTCGACATTTGCAGTTTTATCTTCAGAACTCGACAAATAAATGAGGATTTAAATAATCCAACAGAAATCATAAATCATATCAGAATTGTATATCATATATGAGCAATGAATAATTTTAAAGTATAATATTTTACATTTCAAATAATTTACATAATAATTACAAATAGCATGGGAATTCTTGAAATAATTATATGCTTGTAAGTGTAATGTTTTTTGTTCGTGTTATTAACTAATGTTTTAAAATGCGTTCCATTTACAATGTCCTCAAAACTCTATTCTCACATAATGCCGTTAAGAAAATTGTATTGTTAATGATTGTTAATAATGTAAATTTGCGTGTAGAAAAACTAAGGAGAACATCTGAGTTCAAATTATTTATTACTGATTATTATTATTAACAATCTATATTAGATCCATATCAGACAGAGATATTAAAAGGATATAAGTATTTGAAAGAAATTATGTAGATAAAATATTTTAAGTGGATGTATATATATAATATATCTGATTATATATAATCAGGTGTAATAATAAAATTAATTGATGAACTTTTGTACATTATACGATAAAAATAAAGAAAAAATTAATGTTTAATACATTTTTATTAACAGAAAAAAAAAGTATTAAATAAAGCTCTAAAATATGAGGAGAAAGCAGCAGGAAATTAGCAAAAGGATATTTGAAGAAAAACGCGAAAGAAATTATACAAACAGAGAGGTGCACAGAAGAAATAGATACGATATGCTAAATCAAGGAACAAGGATAAAAATGACGTTACAGTTTTCAACTTTCTACGTTTCATTAATCTACCCGAATCACATGCGGTGAACTTTGATAATAATCGCAAAAAAACATCACGAGAATAAGATTTAATTGGTGACAAAGTACGTTAATCATAAGGCTCGATCATTGTTGAGATACAAGTATAATACCATCGTCGCGCAAGTTTATCTGCGTATCTACAGATCTTAACAAACTGTTTTTACATGCGGCAGAGAGAGATCTATTGAAATAATAATAAAAAAAGACATGTTCGACGTACTGACGTCGCTATAATTATTTGCGATCGTAATGACGCTATAATTATTTGCGATCGTAATTCCACTGCGAATCAGTCGCAGAAAGATGAAGATATAAAGTCAGCACAATGGAATGTTCTTTTTTTTTCTTTTGTGTTGAAAGAGGTCTAAAACCTCCATTAACGAAGCTGAAAGATTATTCTATCCTTTTTACATTTTCTATCTTCTTATCTCTCATTTATATTCATATTATGTAGAAAATATTTATCGAACGTACAACGGAACGTCAAGTGGAAAAAATGTCAAAGATTATCTTTAGGTGTTGAAATGCAGCAGGCAAGGAACTAATTGAATCTTTTAGATAAAGAAGATAATGAAGAATAACAAAATCTCTGCAGAAGAAATATTAATTTCGATTTATTTTTTTGAACGAAAAGGATTTTATTATATAATATCATATTTATATATGATATATAATACACAATTTTTCAATTATATTACAGTAGTGATATTAATAACATGCATTATTATTAATATATGCGTTACTAAATTAATATCATATATAATAATAACGATGAAAAGGGAGAAGATAACAATTCTGGTTTTATTTTCTATTTTTATCGCTGCCTTTGAAAACACCGTCTACGATAATTTTAACAGCAAGCGAATGCGATTATATATATTTTTGACGATTAAAAACTACATTATCTTATCGCCACCGCTGCTGAAAGTGCAACATTTTTTTTCCCAAGTAAAACGAAGAAAACAAGAGTACAGAGGCGATATTTGCGGCGTCAAGGCGCACGCGCCGGTACGCACGTACGCACGCGTGCGCGTATACGCGCGCACACGCACGCACGCACGCATGCGATTTTCTTCGTCGCGCGTGTTGTTACCTTTTGCGCGTCGTGAAACGGCGAAGGTGATTGGTCGAGCGGAAGGTGGGGCACCGACAACGTAAACGCGAGCGTACGAGTTCCGAATGATAGGGGGGCGGCGGAGAGGGGGGAAGGGGGTAGGAAGATATGTTGGACGGAAGAAGCGGTGAAGCGGAATGGGAAAGGGGAGGGGGGAGGGGCAGCAGATAAACATTACGCGCGTTAGCGTCCACGTTTCGTTTAGTTCAAAGCAAGAGAGCCACGAGGCGCCGAGAGTCCGCTTCCTCTTCTTCTTTTCTGTCTGTCTCTCTCTCTTTCCCGCGAAAGAAGAAACTGCGTTTCTGCGAGCTGAGCGTATAACGCATTACGCGCAACGCACTTGTCAACGCACACGTCTTGTCAACCGATTCTCGGACGAGAGCGGCTTCGGAGCAGCTTGGGAAAAGAAAAGGGAGTCGCTGAGAGAAGAGACCACGTGAACTGGCAAATACGATCTTCGTATCTTGTTTGAACGCCGTTGAAACGTCGACCAGCGCGGATCGCCACACGGGGCACCATGGACCTCGTTTACATACCGGAGGTGCTCACCTACGGGTACTCGCGGAATCCGCAGTACCGCGACTACGAGCAGCCGTGGAACAGGGACTACTTCAACAGCACCAGTAAGAACAGAACTATTTCTTCATCTTGTCGAGTTATTCTTTAGTTGAGAGATTTTACACTCAATTCGATGTTTTACCCTAGAGTGCTAATTCGTATTGCGAAAACTGTTCACATGCTCGTTTACATCCTCTGGTTTAATTAAAATCTTGTCCTTGACAACTTGTTAAGTGATAACAAACGCGCTCTAGTTATTAAGTAGTATTAGCAGTGAGCGATAACCGTCTTCTTGCGATTATAGTTTCGTCGCGAATACGTTTCATTAAATGGGCATGCATTCAAGAACGTTTTCATCATCTCATTTTTCTTTAGAAAAAAATGTTGAAAAATGTTTTTCGAGTTCGTTTGAAGTAAATGTTTGTTGGTAAAAAGAAACAAGTTCGAAGAAACTGAAATCGATTTTTCGTAAATCAAAAATCAACGGCGAAATTTTGCTAACAGATTTAAAATCCCTATTTTTAGATTTAAAATCTCTATTTTTAGATATAAAATCTATATTTTTAGATATAAAATCCCTATTTTTTATTTAAAATCTCTATTTTTAAATTTTAAATCCTTAACATGTCTTGTGCGCAGGCATACTCGTGACTTTCTGTTCTGTGTGCTATCGATGCAGTAAAAATATATGTTTTTAAATTAAGTAGCTTTAAAAACCTATGATGTAAGAATGCAAATATCAATTTTATTAGAAAAAAAAAGTATGACGTACAAAATGCACATTACAACAAAGTGATGTAAGATATTTGATGATCATATCTCTAATAATGAAAATTGCTCAGAATTGGCCAGAATGGAACGAGCGATTAAATTTAAAAAAAATTGGAAAGAAATAATTGTCTTCTTTAAATGTCTTCGCGACAAAATTTCGATTTGGGATCAAATGTCAGAATACCTGATAAAATTAATAAAAAAGTAATCAATAAAAAAAGCAGGTATCTCTGAAAATCTTTATCACCAGAAGTTCGATTGCGCGTTATTTAAAGCGTTCACGGATGAAATTCATTTAAATTTTCCTGAATAAGACTCCTTTTTTTCGGCGGCACGATGCATAATTTAAAAACCCGGCAGTTTCTCGCGTGCCGAGCACAAGCATTAGAAATGCTTACATGACGCAGTCTTCACAAGTAACACGCGAAACAATTTTTCAATGTGAACGAAAATATACACTTTCGCGAGCAATTAACATCAATTCGATTAGAATCGATAGATAAAAACTTTCCGCTTCCAGTTCACGTTTCTCCAGTGCACACCTTTAGGCACGAGATTGCGAAAATAAATCGCGAAGTAAACATCGTATTTTCGGCTAAAAATAATTACGAGGACTCAGTTGGCAAGTTATCTCAAGACAATATTTCTTTACGTCCCTCTCTGTACACAGGAAGACGTATCTTATCTCTGACTTTAAATTTGTTGGCCCGGATCAGTATCGAGTACTCATTCGTTAACTGAATTTACAGATGGGCGTACAATTTTTTTCTATTTGCTCGCCCGAGTCCTCGAAACCGCTGATAAATACTGCGAATATACAGACACCATAAGTAACAAATAATTTACAAAGACTCCATTACCAGAGACCTTGTCAGTGCCATACTCGATATCTATTGAAAGACTCCCATTAAGTTATCCACGCGACTAGAGAAAGTGCCTCAAATGACAGCATCGGCATTACCTTACACGAGGAAGAAAAAAAGCAAGGGGGAGAGAGAGTCTTATTTTATCCTGAAATATTTTCCAGGTAGAATCTGATCAATTTTCTACCCGGAAAGTTCCTTGTCTTGAAACACGCGGGGATACATAAATTCCGAAATAATCCGAATACCACGTATTGATAGCACAATAATAAAACGAGCTAATAAAGCAGACAATAAAACGACCTGGATAAAACACTCTCAAAGTGAGGCAAGCTGAAGGAAGCAACTTAGGAATTCGCAGGAAAATTGTGGTGGCTGCGATCGGAAGTTCCAGGCGGAAATTGCGAATACTTTTATCGGATGTTATGTGGAAAATTGCAGGAACTGTTTGTTAGTTCTTCATTATTAGTCGCATAACTACGCAACCAAGTTATATTAGTCCGGATCTGTTTGTTGTTCAAACGAGAAATGATCGAAATGCACTGAATGCAATAAAAAATAGCACAATTGAAAAAGTACAATTTTTCAGAATTACTTATGCTCGCAAAGAAATCTCGCAATCATTCTATGACAAAGAGTTTATAGCTACAGCTTTCCTTTCTATTGTGACCGTGAAAGTTTTATCGACAGTTATGATAAAAATCGAATGCGCAATAAATACAAAGCTATTCAAGAATGGAGCACAGGCACAATATTTTTCTGCGATACAGTGTACAAAGAGTGCTGAAAAGTATTGCAACCACGGATGTCGAAATAAATGCAGTTATGACACTTCTTATTAACGAACGTTATCGATATTCGCACGCAAAGTAGCAGTGGAGTAGTTATCGTTGAAAATTCGCGAACAATAACTGTTTTTATGCAATATGGACCTGTGCGTTATATTTTACGCCACAAGCTATAACACGTAGTAAAAGATAATCAATAAATATCTCAGATAAAAGTTACAATTTCGTAAATACATACATGTAATTGTATTAGCAAAATGTAATTTAAAAAAGATGTTTTAGATTTGCAAATATATTACAAATTATGCAGTTTTTAATGTATTTCAACAGAGCTTGGATTTCCGGGAAGAGAGATTACTATTGGATTACACAAAGCATAGATATACACGATAAATTGCAAGAAAAACTTTGTGAATTTAATTCATATTTTTATTACAATATTATATTTTTATTCATATTTAAATACGTCGCAAGTATTTATATTAGTTTTATCTATCAGGTAGATTAAAAATGCTAAAATGTAAAATGTATCGCACATTTTGTATTACGCGCAGTTCTCCTGCTAATTTCAAAATGACATCTACGTCGCCAGCTCGTGCTATTGCATTCCCCTTTTTATTTAAAAAAAAAAAAAAAAATGCGGCGTAGCAACATGAATAATCAACGATTCTCGTTACCATATATTATCATGTATAAAACCGCTATACTCTAAATATATCTCGCGTCGTTGCAGGGAAATTAATTATCATGAATCCGCGCTCTTTTTGTAAAACGCATTTATTCAATCCAGCAATATCTCTGCTGTGACACATGTAGGTATAATTATTCTCTCTCTCGAACGAACGACTTCGAGACGCTATAATTTATTGCCAAGTATCGACATCGCTTTGCGAACGGTAAAAAGAAGAAATATGATCTTTTGCATCCAAAAAGGCATACGCGTTGTCGTCGTATATTTTCATGCAAATCGCGCCTCCTCTGTTTACGTCGTCATAACGAGATAAGAGTTACATAATTATACAAATCACTTGCACGAAATGTTTACTTGTAACTTTGGATATCTCCATATTCCTCACATCGCATCTATTCCTCGTTTTAACGTCGTCGAGCGATTGTAACAATACCTTGATGTTTATTGCGCCCAATTCAACGCGGATAAATAACAAAAAAAAAAAAAAAAGATTCGACGTTATCACATTTGGGAGATAAAATACAACCAGATAAAATTTTATTCTTGTTACGATCACAGGTTTAAAAAAAAAATGCATCGATGAAAGATTAATGATTGTGGATAACGTTGCGAAAATGATTAGGTTTTATCATGTACGTTTTATCAGCACGATTACGTAAGACCTAACGTGTTTTGAAAATCGATGGATTCTCTTCAGTAAAATTGAAACGAAAATTCTCTCGTAGGAATTTAAGACCTCTATTCAACGTTACTCAAGGAGAAAAAAAAAAGACACGTCACGAGAGCGAGATAGATAATCGAAATAATCCGCAGTTATCCTATTCCGGTTACTCCAAGCGTCCGTCACGCGTACGTTTCTGTAATGCACACGTGTCTATTTTTAGCTGGCCGTACCCTTAGGCGGCCACGCCGCTACACGACCCGAATCGGCGTTTCAAACGCCACACAGCATCTCTTATCAATCAGCGGATTGTTTTTAACATTTAAAACGCGGGCGAAGTGAGGCAGCAGTTGACACGATCATTGATCGTGTGACGTTCCGATTTCAATTTCAGTTACTTCGACTAATCAGATCTCGAGTGGGGATTCTCTCAGCTAATTACGCGTCTGATAATTAACGAATGACTGGAGATAAACGGAATTTTTCGCGAGTACGTTAATCATTCCGTTTAATGTGTTGTTTATTTAGCGATAGCAGCTCGTTGAACGTAATCAGTTTTCATAAAGAGAATCTCGAGACGCGCAATTCCAGTTCTTTCAGGCCAGGATCGTTTCTGTCGGATTAATCATTCGTTTAAATATAATTGCAATCCGTCACAGAATGTTTGCAATGTATTCCGCAGATTATTGCGCGTGTCTTGATAGCCATGAGGTGGAACGACAGATCCCCGTGACTCACGAGCAAAGGTATAATCATCCGGCGCTAGAGGCGAACGCGTTCAAGATCGTACGTCGGCATTTTTGCCTCGCTGTTTTTTTTTTTTTTTTTAATTAACACGTCGAATACCGTGACGGTCACCGGCGCTATGATACGTTTCATTGATGTAAAATGAAAACTGATTACATTTGACGAGTTACTGAGCTAAAGAAAGAACGCATTAAACGGAATGATTAATGCATTCGCGAAAAATTCCATTTATTAAATTCCATTAATTCCATTAATAAATTCCATTAATTCCAGTCACTCGTTAATCATTTCAGTTGTGTAGCATGTAATTAGCTGCTTCGAAAGTTTGTAAACGTACGCGCGTATGGCACGATTGAGCGAAACAGAACGAGAACTTTTGTCTCGAACAGTCAAGGAACTTGTTATGGTTTACTAAGAAGTGTAATAATTTAAATTTCGTTATACTGCCTGCAGATATAAAATGCGTAAAATACAAGTATCTACCGCGAAAGACTCCATTTCTTTCATTCATTAGTATATTTGCATATTTATTTCTGTGAAAGGTTGTTATTTGTATACATAAATATTTGCAACGATCGCGAGAGAAATGTCAATTCTACTACTTTTGACATTTTCCTCGTAACTCTTTATTTCATGGAATATTTTCCTCGAATCTTTGTATCACTCATGAACTGCATCGTATGTCTCGGTATGTCTGTCTATCGAGAAAAGTTTCACACCGTAAAATTCACGTTAGCAGACTCGGAACCAACCGGTATGCCAAAGAATAAATAAACCGGTTTGACCGGTAAGTTTTATATAACTTGTAATAAAAATACGACATAGAATTTCTATCGACAGAACGAATTGTAAAAGTAAATAATGAGAAAATAATGAGCATAGAAATATTTATCTGAATTATTTCTCTTCCTCTTCTCAGCATTCCATTTTATTTTATTGTTTAAGGAAAATCAGCGGATAACCAACGAACCGCGCAGTCACGATCCAAAGACAATTGTTACTTGTGCAAAGAAATGAAAAGAAGAAATCTGGCGGTTTACATAAGAAGTAAGTCCCTAAGTGATTCCTGTAACGAAGGGATCCACGAGGAAGAAGAAGAGACTGAAATGACATGCAATGACAAAAAAGTCGCAGACGCTGACCGAAATAAATCGGCGAAATCGTCCTGCGGTGCAGACAAATCATAGCCTTTAGGTATAATGATTATCTACGACAATAATGATTTTATGTTAAGCATAATGTAGATGTAAATACGCCTAAAGTTACTTTAAGCTAAAGTAGTATTAATCTTACGTTTATGACCATTGAATCTACACATCTGTTTCTGAAAATACCGTTATACAACGATAAAACAGAATCGATTGTTGAAACTCTTTTGTATTTTTGCACATGCGATGTTTTTTTTTTAATTCATTAGATATATAAATTTTATATCAAATTAGAACCAATTAGATTCTATATATTCATCAAAAGCAGATGTGAGTCAAATGAATTCCTAGGAAGAGATAGAATTAGATTAGATTAAGATTTATACCGAAGTAAACAGGAATATTTTATCTTTACTCTACTCCATACATTCTTTCGATTATGCATTATGATTAAGCACTAAATTTTGTCAGCATTGATTGACACGATAGTCGTTTAACTATTCATGTAAATATGAATGTAAATACGTTCCTACAAACGTCAATTGTTGTTAAGACTATTTATTATGACAAATCGAATTTTGAAAATTATGCTTGTATAAATTGGATTCATATTTTTTAAAAGGAGAAAGAAAATATCATTGCAATCGTAATTTTAAAATCAGCTATTTTGTTTCAAATAATAACTGCAAATATATCTAGAATTAAAAAATACAACGAAATCGATTCGAAACTTTACAAATTGCTTGATATATAAGACTGAACGATACTATATTTTATAAGCATAAATTATAGAAATAAGTTATATAGTTTTGATATATATAATATTATATATTACACTAACATATAACACGATACAAACAAATTACTAAGTTCTGAAAAATAAGATTTTAGTATTTTTTTATTATTAAAAATGAAGTATGGTAGATGCTGAATTGGAATTAAATCGATATAGTTTACCAGTTATTTTACTTGTATGAATTATTTCTTAAAATATGTATTTAAGTTATTATACAATCAGATATAACAAATCATGTTTGCTACTACAAGCATTTTTATTTTACATACTGACATTTTAAATAATATTACAATTACTTGTAAACATTAAGTAAGAAATGATTATAAGATAATAATAAGTTTGCAGCATATATATGTTAATGTATTCTTTTCTAAATTATTATGCCTTTAATAATCTTTTTTTCTTTCTAATAGAAAAATACCCGTCATACCTCAAAAACTATTTAAATTTATCTACTCTGACAGCCATACAAATGCAGATTGCCATTTCAGGCAATCACAAAGCATGTATGAAATAGAAAAGTATCGGTATAAATGATCTACAAGGCACTAGAACCATGTAAAAATTGTTACACGAAGTAAGTCTATTCATTCACAGATATTTTTAGATTTTCAATTTTTAAAAGAATGTGCTTATTAGATTTGAAGTAATTTTCGCGGTTGCGCTTATTTGAAATATACACAGATAAAATAGTACTTACCTTTAACAGCCATGTCAACACGGATTCACGGTACGGTACAAAGCCCTGTTTACGATTGTTTGTGTTCTCCGTGAGTGATGCAATTACCTTCCCCAAGGTGAGTAAAGATTTGTTAATAGATACACCTTCCTGTTGAGCAAACCAATATAAATTATACAATATTTTAATTATTCAACTTACATTTGGAATAGTATTACTATATCAGAACTGACCCTTAATCTATCACCAGTCGCAGAAGTTTGGCTTAATCTCTCGCTACCAGCTAAATCAACCAAGTTAATTTTACTGCGACGATTAGCGTCAAGTGGCTTACAATCTAACTGATTATCCGAACGCGCCTGAGTTAATATAATACTGAAAATGCTGTGAGATCGTGAGCTCTTCTCGTTCATACCAGTCGCGGCTGTGGCTCTCTGCGAGTTTCCCACTTTGAGCCAAGTCTAAAAAAAAAATTGCGTTGAGATAAATATATTTAAAAAAGTCAATCATAATCACGTCTTGTTATTGTAAAACATGAAAGTACCTGTAGATCTTTGTAATTTTGCACACAATGCTGGCTTAAATCGACGACGTAGGGGCCGAAGACAGGGTGCTCTCTTACTTTAAGGGGAGCCTTCTTCGATCCGTTATTTGTATTTGCCAAGAGATCGTGTATCTTTTCATTATATATTTCAAAGTAGCTGATTTCTACGGTAGTCTCGATCTCTGGATTGTCACGTGATCGTGTAAATATTTCCTGGCAGAACCTTGGGATGATACCGACTCTCTCGTCAAATGGCGTCGCGCTTAACTGCGCGGATTCTGTGCCCATTAAACTGTAACTTTTTCCAGATCCCGTTTGTCCATACGCGAACAAGCAGACATTGTAACCCTCGAAAGCATTTTGCACCAAGGGTAGCACCATATTGCGAAAGACGACCTCTTGACTGGCATGACCAGGCATAAGCGGATCGTTGTATGAAACGAAACAATGATCATACATAAAAGTATGATGTATGGATTCGCATTCCACAATAACATTCTGACCATTTCCCTGCACAATTGTTGTAACTTTTGGATCGTTTGCTTCTCTAAAATTACAAATATTGCAAGCAATGAGATACATTTATCATCACAACATAAAACAGAAATAGAAATAATTGAAAACAAAGATTGAATAATTTTACTAGTAAGAGATCTCTAGTGTCTATACAAATATATTAGTCTGGAGTAAATACAATTATAAGTGATAAAGAGAAAATGATATATGTGGTAAATGTAAAAATGTCTCATATGACAGTTGTCTAATTTCACTTACTTGGCAGTCAAGGGTCTAATACGTATCCCAACTGTAAGATTGCTACTTTCGCCCTCGTACATTGTCTGCTCTCCTATAACTATGTCGTCAATTTTGTGAGATGGAGTTTCCAAGTGAACTGCGTTAAAACAGTCCGGAGTGCTCTGCGACAGAGCGCGATCGCTGAAGTAACGTTTCACAGGCGTTCTCGTATTGGGTAAAATATTGAATTTGGCATCAGCGCTGGGCATATTTGTTACTTTCGTGTGCTTGGGTGTGTAGAATTGTATGGCGGACGTCTTGTCGTTAGACAATGCGCTAGCAAATCTTTTGACTGGAGTCTTTAGATTCCTCTCATTGGACGTGACATTATTAGAGATTGTGTTTTCCTGGTGTATTAGGTTCATAGATTTCGGACATGGTTCTGCGTTGGACGACTTGCTCGGAGACCTTGGGTTCTCTGCCATCTCGAGTTTCGACGACACCTTTTGCAGAGGACATTGCCTTGATCTGCTTGTACTCTGACTGTTTGCTGCAGTGGACGATTCTGTGGATGAGGCAGGACGATGTTTCTTTCTGCAATAAAGTCATTCTTTTATTTTGACACTTCTTTTTTTGATTCAACAAGCATCATAAAATATTAAAGGTAAGAATGTTGAACTTTGGGACAAAAATAAAAAATTTGTTTTTATGGTTTTATATATTGTTTTATTTTTGGCAATGACGGATGATTCACTCATTTATTTCAATGACACATGATAACTTTCAATTCTTGTGGCTCGCGCGTAACGGTTAAACATCATTCGAGCTTGGCCTTACGTTTTTACCGGGGCGACAGCCTCCTCATCCTTCAAGCTTCTCACGGAGAAGATAGCTTCGCAGCCGCGAGTCGTAGATTTCGGAGTGTGAGACATTTCCCGGTGGAAACCGCGGAAAAAGGCCAATTGACAACACGTAAAGAATTTGAATGGATTTGAGTTTCACGACCTAACTTTACGAAGCCCGGCACTCACGGCCATGGAGTACGAGACGTATATGTAGACGTTCTTCGAGCGAGAGCTTGAATCGAGTTCCAACATCGTGAACACAAATTACAAGTATAATTACGGAATTTAATCAATCAGATCCCGAGGCAGCTTTCCTCGATTGGTTGACCTTTGAACCGCGATCCGATCTTCCGCAATATTAATAGGTCTGTTCTTTTTAGATGAACTAGCTGCACTAGATCAGAGGTTATCTCTCTCTTTCTAATACGGAGGGAAAAGGATAACCTTTGAACTAGTGCAATTCAGCTAAAAAGAAGAGGTCTATAGCAGAGAAAGAAACCTGAAAGCGGCCATCCTGGCCTTTTTCGTGGTACCGATGTTTCACATCCACTTTCTGACAGTCGATAAATCGCTTCATTACATGGTGTGTATCCGTGCTAAATCCGCTTTTTGATCATGTCGATAGATTACTTTTTTATGCCATATCTCTACAATTTGTGGATGTTTCACGAATTTTATTAATAAAAATTTTTTTAAACATTTAATTTTCAATATTTCTATCAATCATATTTTTTATGCATTTAATTAAATATGAATTGAATTTAGTTTAAAGAATACATTTTTAATTATACATATACAGGCTGATTGACGTATTGTTTATTGTATATGTATAATTAATAGTACCAATTAATGTACTGTTGTTCATAATTTTGATAATAAATTTCTAGACAAAACATGGAGAAGTCATTGGGACATTGTATGTATGTACATACTCGTTCCCCTCCCGAGAGAGAGGAGAAGGTATGGCGTGCTCTTAGCACCCGAAGCTCCTGGGAGCGACGGGTGAGCCCCCTCACCACGACAAGGTGGCACGCCACGAAGGGGGGGGGAGGGGCGGTCCAGGAAATTCGCTCCGTCGGACTCGCCGTAGTTACACGGCATCCCAACTCTCGCGGCCATCCGGTGCCACCCGACTGACCCGATTTCGCGCGCTACCGTTTTGGCGCGCCTTTTTCCATCGTGACGTTGCAAGTGCGCGATCGATACATCGATACGTCAGCTGACAATCGATAATCGATACTCCACAGAAATATCGGCGGATTTTATAATTTTGATCTTTTTTCGATGTACATACCTTTGAAATATTTATGTTTTAAACTATATTTGATTTGATAAGTTTAATTACGTGTTGTAAAAAATTTTTTAAAAATTAGGATAGTTACGTTGAAAGATGCTGAAAAATTTGGTTAAATATTTTTGAAGAAACTTTTGAGCGGCTTATAATAGTTATAATTTTAATCTTTCAAAAATTAAGAAAAAACGTCAAAAAGAGGATGTAGCACGGCGACACACCATAGGCCTGTTCTTTTTAGCTGAACTAGCCGCACTAGTTCAGAGGTTATCCTTTTCCCTCCGTATTGGAAGGAGAAAGATAACCTCTGAACTAGTGTGGCCAGTTCAGCTAAAAAGAACAGACCTCATGTACGGAAGCGATTTATCGACAGTTAATGTGGCCACGTAGTTCTACGGGCCGTATTCATAGTCCGTTCTTATATTTAAGACCACCTCAAGTACGGTCTTAAGATGCCCTCTAGATTCATAGTCGAAAAATAAGCAAAGACTTGAGCAAACTCTCAAGGCGTACCTTATTCAAGATGATCTTATTTGGAAACGTCTTGATGTGATTCATAAACGCATCTAAGCATGCGCTTAAGGCTACCTTATTTATTGTGAATTCATAGTCGATTAAGATCATCTTATATGATGTAAAATTCACGCACACGTCGAAAATAAGGCGATCTTCGTCAAGACGAGTCCGAGGACGTCTTAAGCAACCGTTTTTGGGACATTTATGCTGTAGTCTAACCTAATCCTAACCAACAATTTTATTTTGACAATGGATTTGGAAAATCCGAGAAATCTGGAGATGTTAAATTTTTCGAGTGATGAGGAAGAAATAGAAGACATGCCGATGCGTGCTCCTAAGCGATATCTCCGTGATTATCAAAATCCTTTTGAAGTGTATAGTGAATGGGAATTTAAAAGAAGATTTCGGTTTTGCAAAAATTCAGTAATGTTTGGCATTTTGCCTTTAGTAAAAGAAGGACTTGCCAAAATAAATAATCGAGGCTTACCAATATCTCCTATTTTACAGTTATTAATATGTTTACGGTTTTATTCAACAGCAAGTTTTCAGGCATGTATATATTATATGTATATATATATATATAAAACAATAAATTATCAAACAATTTAATAAGTATGTATTTTTTCAGCTTGTTTTAGGAGATATAATAACGATCTCACAACCAACAATTTCACGAATTGTGTTTAGAGTGTCCATTTTATTAGCTAGCTACATTAACCGATACAAAAATACCATTGTCAGAAGAATCACGTTTTGAGAATAAAAGACTATTTAGAGAACTTGGACGTGGTCATGGAGGCATAGGCCTTCCTAGTATTGATGGCGCAATAGATAGCACACATATTCGTCTAGTCCATACAAGACTTTAAAATGTAGATGAAATTTTTAGAAATAGAAAAGGATACTTTTCTTTAAATGTTCAGGTATATACACATATATTTTCTTAAATTATTTCATACAAAAGGATCATATACAAAGCAATAACTATCTCTTAATTCTTATTTTACTTTTTCTCTTTACAGATTATTGTTGGGCCACGCACAGAAATTCTAGATATTGTTCCGGAATGGCCAGGTAGTGAGCACGACAGCCGAATCTTCCAAAATTCTCGCATATATATGCGATATAGGCAAGGCGAACTAGATGGAATGCTTGTAGGAGATGCTGGATATCCCTGTCTACCATTCCTTTTAACTCCTCTTCAGAATCCACAGACAGATGAAGAAATCACGTTAGTATTATATATTTAATTTTATATTATATTCATCCATTGTCCATAAAAACCCAACAAATAATAATATATTTTTTATTACAGTTATAATATACTTCATAGGAGAACACGAATAATAGTCAAAAGGATATTTGGAATATGGAAGCGCAGATTTCCGTGTTTGGCTAGAGGATTAAGCAACAAATTAATATGTTCAACCACAATTGTAGTTGCTTGTGCTGTGCTACATAATCTTTCATTAATTTTTAATGATGTATTACCAGAAGAGGAAATCATTGAGGAAGATAATGAAATGGAAGTGCCAGTTAATGAACCACATTGGGAACCAGGCGAAGATTTTGTTATACGAGCAGCACTCATAGAAAGACTATTCAGATAATATTTATTATACATGATGTAATGAATATAAAAAGCAGTCAACCAAAATAATTTTTTGTTCTATTTTAAACTTTATTGATACAATATCAATGTAATTTTTTTTCAATAAACTTTTATAACATACTGTTTGATATCTTTTAAAAAAAAACATAAACCATTAATCTATTTACTTTAATATCACTTTTTACTTTATTATATAATAATACTTGTAAAAAAATAATTTTCATCTTTTACACTTATAAAAAAATAATCTCTTATTATTTCTAGTGACTCACTTATTTAAAAAAATAATCTGTCATCATTTTTAGAGTCTAACACTTATAAACAAAAATAATCTGTCATTTTTAGTAACTAGTACTTTTAAATAAAAAAATCTTATCATTTGTAGTGACCAACACTTATAAACAAAAATAATCTTTTATCATTTTTTATAGTGACTAACATTTATAAACAAAAATAATTGTTTATCATTTGTAGTGATTAACACTTCTAAAAAAATAATATCACTCATTTTTAACAACTCATACAATAAAATACTTATAAAATAAAATACTTTGAACTTTTCTGATTTGAAGGAACTTTAGTCTATGCTCTTGAAGAAGCATATTTCTCTTTTTCTTTTCGTAGCTGTAACTCAGCTAGTTTAGCCTTTGCAGTAGCTGCTCTAATTTCTAGAGCATGTATTTTATTATAAAAATCTTCTTTCAATACAGCCATTCTTTTCTCGTGAGTTTTCTGTATTTCTGCCACTTCTTTCTCTTGTTCTATGATTTGTTTTATTCTTTCGATCTTTACAGTACTTTCATTGTTAAAAGAAGTTTCAGTAATATTTGTCTCTACTTTGGTCATTTTTGTATTTCGTTTACCAACAGTATCCAAACTCTTTTTTCTCTTCAAAACACCCGCTGTAAATATAACAGTATTACATTAGTTGATCAGCAAAGAGATCAATAAGAGATCAATAAGAATCACACATCTATAATTACCTTGAATGGAAAAATCGATATTTTGATTTTCTTTATCTTGTATTGTATCTTCAATTGTTACGTCAACTGAAAATGAATAATAATCAATTTAAATTCTTAACTGTAAACAAGTTTACTCTTTAAACATGCAAATATATTTATTACGGATATATAATTACATAATCTTGTAAAAGACAAAATAGGCAGTAACACAAAATTAATATAAATTGTTTTAATAAATAAGATTTTTCCATATTTGTATATAAGGATAACAATAATAAAGGTATATGATATAAATATATTTCATTTTTAATCTATTTCAATTTCACGTACCATCTTGTATTTTATTTTCATTTGTTGCCTCGTCGTCATTATTTTCAGATATGACAATGGAATTATTATCTTCAAAGTCTGTTTTTCCATCTCTGAAACATAAATAAAATATATTTGAATTAAATAAAATTAAGTATAATAAGAACTTGTAACATTTTTTTGTCAAGTACTTTTATCATACATAAGAATATTAATTACGTTAAATAGTGAGACAAATTGCTTATAAATATATTTCTAAAACTATTTACCTTTTATTTCATTGTCTGTCATATTTGAACTAAAAAGGATAGGAGTTGTTTCCAAAAGATGCGGTGCAATTGCGGCTACGTCAGGATCAATACTTGTCTCTGGAGATGGTGGACCACCACCAGTAGCTAGAGGAGCCTGTTTTTCTTTTGTCAATAATCTTTGATTCTGTTTCATGTTTGTCCATAGTTTTTTCAGTTGTGCAACTGTACGTTCTGTAAAAGAATAACATTTACATTACTTAATCAGTATTAAATATAGTATATATAAAATTAAAAATAAATCGCGAATAATTGTATATTAATAATTACAATATGTTTTATAATTCAAAATATAACCTTTCTTTTATATTTACCTCTTGGAAAATCATTGTCGAATCGTTGTACCGCTTACAGATTTCATCCCATGCAATTTCTTTATCCCGAAGCGTTGAAGAATCACTTTTTTTTACTTCAATTACATGTTTAAAATCTTTTAATATTTCTAAGAAAATTTTTTTTTCAACTGTGGCGTAATGTTTATTTTTTGACATTTTAGAAAATTTCTTTTCTTTGCTGACTCGTTTTGCAATAACGTTTCGACTGCGTAACTGCAAAATACAAACGCTCTTGTATTATATATAAATGCCGAAAATATAAAATGCCGATAAAGATGGTATAAAACTGCACCTTGAATTCAATATTCCTATTGGAGGAACCAACAGAAATAGTACGGAAACAGCCGATCGAGAATAAGCATAGTCTTAAGTACGATCTTCGCCAAGGCGGCCTCAAATCAAATAAGACCTCCTTGAACGAAATCTTCTTCGTGAAGATCGCCTTATTTCACGACTATGAAATTTACCAATCTTAAGACGATCTTGATTGAATAAGACTGCCTTGACCAAGATCATCTTAAGAGCAGACTTGAGATTCGACTATGAATACGGCCCTACATGTTTCTCTCTGCCTATTGTGACATGAGGTTTAAATACGGGGGAGAAATACCAACGGCGATCCCGCACGTGGCGCCACGAATGAGCGCGCGGAAGTTACGCGAGGTCCCGGGATTGGCCGTTGGCGACTGTTGGCGATCCACTGAGTGGAGGAACCAGGAAGCGGCAGCGAGGGCGACGAGCGAGGTTAGTCGTGGCATACGTGGTTTTACGTGACGTGTTCTGACAGCCAAGCGTATCCGTATATCGCTCCGTGTTTCCACAGACACGCATGTCCACGTCACATCGACGGGCGAACGAGTCTCGATCGTGCCAGCGAAATCGCAGAGTGGACCAGGATGACAGAGGATAACCGGCAGGCGACCGCGCGCAGATGGATCACGAGAGCAGTACTCGCCACGCTCCTCGCGCTCATCTTTCTGAATCTGCCGGCGATTTGCGAGGGCCAGTATTACAAGTGGTCCGATGAGCTCAACGATTTCTACGAAGCTGAACAGCATGGGGAACATGAGCATCAGCATCATCATCATGATCATGATCATGATCATAGTCATGATGATCACCTACACAGCCATAAGCATTCTCATTCGGCACAGGCAGGTGCTCCGCATAGCGATCGTAGCGACATAATTTTAAGGGCCGTCGGCTCGACCTTGTTCATATCTGCTGCACCTTTCCTCATATTGTTCATCGTGCCATTGGATAACACCGAGAAACGCGAGTCGCTACTCAAGATCCTGCTGAGCTTCGCGTCCGGTGGTCTGCTGGGTGACGCGTTTCTTCATTTGATTCCGCATGCATTAAATCCACACTCGCATGACTCCCACTCGGAAGCTCACTCGCATTCGCATTCCCATGACGAGTCAGGACATCACGAACACGACATATCCGTCGGTTTGAGCATATTGTTAGGGATAATAGTATTTTTAATGGTGGAGAAGGCAGTGCGTATTGTTCAAGGTGATCACAATCACTCGCATGCCCCTCACGATTCTAAAGCGAAAAAAGAAGATCCCCCATTGGAGAAGAAGGAGGAGAAGAAACATAGCAGTAAAGCAACTTCCAAGGCGCACAAGAAACCTGAAAGTGACATCAAGATCGCTGGTTATTTGAACCTAGCGGCTGACTTCTTGCATAACTTTACAGATGGTCTGGCTATAGGAGCCAGTTACATGGCTGGAAATAGTATCGGTTATGTAACAACATTCATGATATTTTTACACGAAATTCCGCATGAAATCGGCGATTTTGCCATCTTGGTACAAAGTGGATACAGTAAAAGAAAGGTGAGATAAACAAATACAAATATAATATTTTTATTCGAGAAAAGATTAAACTATATAAAATATTGTGAAATATAGTGGAAAATACCTGAAATTATTTTGTTGATTTTCCTGTTGTATTTTTTTGTAAGATTCAATATGCAAAAATTTTCTAATTTTAAATGTTTTGTAATCTTGTAGGCAATGATGTTGCAGTTGGTCACTGCTGTAGGAGCTTTATTAGGAACTTTTGTTTCTTTGATGACAGAAGGAATGGGTAAGAAATACATGGATGGCAATGTTTACGTTTCATCTAATTTTATCTTGTACATTCTAGGTGATCTTGCAACAAGATGGATTCTTCCCTTTACAGCAGGAGGCTTTATTTACATCGCAACTGTTTCTGTAATACCAGAACTATTAACTGCTACTAAACTTCAGCAATCAATTAAGGAGATAGGTGCACTTCTTGTTGGAGTGTACATGATGGTTTTTATAGCAAGATATGAATAAGAAATATTTTTACTATAATTTATTTTGCTATTTTCATTCCGCTCATTTCATTCTTGCTCCGAGAAAATTTCTATCTATTAGATAAATAGCAGGACAGAAAGAAAAACTTTGTTTTTGACATGCAGTCATCTGGAATTGTTGCATTTATGTCTATTTTGATAAAGAACAAGGTTATGAAATGAACAGGATTGTGAAAACAAAAACTTACAACAGATGTTATATCTACATTAAAAAACAAACTCGGTGATTTTGTAAAATATTGCATTTGGAGATATAAAAACATTACGATCTCTAATAATAGCCAGATTACAAAATTTACTTTTTTATAAAAAATAGGTATTTTATAAAGTACAGCCATATTTTCAAATAGTTAGAAATGAAATATTTTGTAATCTAGTTATGAATTTTAGTTTTTTTTATAAAACGCTAAGAAGTGACCGAAATGAACAATCAAAATCTTAAACAATGTACAAATTGTTGCATTTGACAATATGGCAAGTCACTTCTTAGCGTTTTAAAAAGACTATTTTAAGACTAATAAAAAGATTGAAATTTACAAATTATAAAACATTTCATTTTTAACTATGATTTGAAAATGTGATCGTACTTCATAATATACCTAGATATTTTATAAAGAGGTGGATTTTGTAATTTGACTAAGACATATATATTACAAAATGTTTTGATATTAATTTGTTTACTATAGCTAAGCATTAGTACGTTCGATAATCTATATATATTCTATAAAGGGATTATTTATATTCGCATTTGTTCCTATATATTTTTTCGATTATTAATTCAAGATATTTTTTAATTCACATATGTGATTATATTTGGTAAATTTATTCGAAATTATATTTTGATTAATTTATATAATTATCATGATAAGTCTGATATATATATATTTATATTCATTAAAATCTTAAATTATGTATTATATACAGAAAAAGTACTTAATTCGCTTGTCTTCATATTTGGTGTGCCTAAAATAAAAAAATAGCTGATTGTGAGAATATTGAACCAAATATTTAGATAAAATATTAGGTACTTTTTAAAATTATAGATAAATACAACTTTAAAAGCAGCAATTATTTTACACAGTGTGCAGATTTGAATAAGAATGATTAGTTTAACTTGCTATTATTCATAATTTATACAATAAATCTATTCTTATGATTTTATAATGAAATTTTCTGTTTTCAATAGAGCCTAAGCATATTTTTTTTATTATTTTTCGTAATAGAGAAAGACAGAAATATCTTATTTTAACGAAAATATAACTATTGTACTAAATACTTCCATTTATTTACAAGTAACGATGTGATATAAATGCTAAACCGCTGTGTATAGCTGTTAACATAGCTTAATTCAATGCTTTTACGTTTATAAGATAATAAGAAAAAAATTCACACATTAATTCTATATGAAACTGTTGTAAAAATGTTTTTCCAAAAAAAGATGAATTGACTTTAACGAATATTGATGCTATTAAATTAATATTCTTTATCTTGTTATCAAATATTTGGTAAAGATAATAACTATAAATACAGTCTATAATGCATCGAAGTGGCAATCATGTTATTTAATAGATGACAAAACTTTTTGAGAATGTTCCTTCAAAAATTATATATTATAAATCTGTGACACAGATTTTGTATTACACAAATATGAGATGTGTTCATATATATATACATACTCTACATTATAATCATTTATATCACAAAACTCATCTAATATTTCAATATTACAGTTTCATATTTATTAATGAAATCAATTATAAATGAGGTTTTAATGTATTCATATGACAGAATAACAAATCTAATGTAAAAAAAAGATGCTGAAGATACACAGGTGATATCGAGAAGGCTACAATATATTAAATCATCACATTCCAAAGGTAAAATATGTGCGCTTCTTATATTAATAGTGACTAGTTCATCAAATATCAAATAATAAATAGCTTATTTTATAAAAGAAGGTATTTGTATTTCGCTATGTTCAGTCCTTTATTACAATGACGAAAATTTTTTTAAATAATTAAAAATTTTTCTATACATATTTACACAGATACTATATTTTTAACAATTAAGCTGTACCTAAGATAATCACGAAGATTTACAATGACAGTAATCTCTTTACTTCCTTGAGGCATTCAATGGCTTCTAACAAAGAATCATTGTCGTCTCTGCTCTTAGCTATTTTTCTTCCTCGTTGACAGGATTCTCTGGCTTCGTCGTACAAACCTTTTTTTAGAAATACATTTCCTAAATTTACATGAATCGAGCCCAAATCAACCATGTCGGGTAAGTTTTCCCCTGTAAACATACGCAGCATATTACAATTAATGATTAACCAAATTATTACAAGTATATTACCTATTTTTGCTGCAGCAGACAAATATTTAATAGCTTCGTCATATTCTCCTCGTGTATAACTGATCGTTCCCAAATCATTAAGCAAAACTACAGTCTGTTCGTGGTCCTCGCCATTCACCTTTTTACATATGTCATAAGCCTGCAGAAAATAGTTGAAAGCTTCGGTATGTCGAGACTGTGAAAGTAGCATTCGCGCGTACCAATCGAAAGCCATACCCTGTAGCTGTACAGCATCTTTATTGTCAGGATCTTTTTCAATGTGCGATTTTAAATTCTCCATGCAAAATTTATAGCCTTGTTCTGCTTTCCTATATATTAAACATTACTATTATTATTCACGTGAGTTAATTACATTTTTAAGCATATCTCGCTTTCTATGTATAATCTTTAAGGATATAATTCTGCTTTCTATATATAATCTTAAGGATGTAATTCTTTATTTGTATGTTGACTGTTGTACTTTCTAAAAAATTGTTGACAATAGACGGTTGTGTTGCTTACTTTGGCTCATTTAAATGTTCAAACACTTTGGCCATCTTCAGGCTTATATGGATGACTCGCATGTCGTCCTCCGTGGCTCCATTCGACATGAGCCTTTGCAAAACTGATACGAACAAGTTCTCCGCTTTGCGATACTTCCCAGTATCAAAAGCAAGATTAGCCATCACGTCATAAATATATGTGATAGCGTCGTAATGCTGTATAGTTTGCGCTTGGCGCAATGCCACGTGCAGCATTCGCTCTGCCTTTTCATATTCTCCCTTCTATAAAGGGAAAGCAAACGTTGCTGAAACTGTACGAGATGCAAATAAGATTCAGCCTCTCCTAATATTATTTCGTGATAGTGAAAAATATATACTTAATATTTATATAAAGATTAAAGAAATACATATGTATATTAAGTGTTTTTGCATAAATATATTAAACACGATATAAACGATACATGTATAAGTTTCAATACTTAACCTGTATCAACAGTACAGATCGCTTGATCGTCATAATGACTTCCGGGACTTCCTCGTCGGTGTCCTCGATACCAAGAACATAATTGAAAATTAAAGTGGGCAATGACACTGCCAGAAGTATCCTCCTCTCCTGCGACTTGTGCCTGTCTTTCGGCCGATATCTTTCTATCCTCGCGCAGAATCGTGAAGGTTTTACAAAGACATTTTTATAGACGTGTACATTACGTCGAACATTCGCTGCCGAGCGGATAAAATTTATGTTTGATAGGACGCGTCTCGATGCACGAGACATCAAATTCAGGCAATACATTTTGACAGTTCAAACTCAACAGCGTCCGCACATCACCTTCTTCTTTTTCTTCTTCTATTAAAGTGGCACCTGATCCCGGGCGAGATACAAATGATACAATACGGTTAAATATCAAATTCTTATTATTTCCACGTGGAGCGAGAATGCACACTTGTTTGATGTGTAAAACAAGCGAAATTTCTTTGCGGCAAAATATGATCAACACATCGCCAACAGGTGCAAACAGCTGGAGGTCTGCACTTTCGAGCTGCACTTTGTTCATCTCTGCTCCCTCTTTTCGAGGACTTTTCAAAAGTTTCAAACTTGGAAAGTGGAAACGCGTTTCAGCTGGAGGCGGCTTCCGATGTACTCTGATTAACTTAATCGGTGATTAAATTGTCAAACGAACGAAATGCAACCTGTATTATTTCGTTAACGTAAATATAATTAATTTCATGAAATTTAATGTATAGGAAAAAGAGATTCAAGATTAGATAAAAGTTAGATTAGATAAGAAATTGTAAGTTCTATCCATATTAAATTCGTATTAAGTTAGCCGACACTCAGCAATTTTCCTTAAAAAATTTCCTTACAGAATCGTTTGTATTTCGTTTGAAGTGTAATTAAAAACGTTTGTGAGTAATCGCGATATGGCGAGAAAAGGAGTCACTGTTTGCAAGTGCAGAAATGGTGCAGCCCGATGTGTTTCGCAACATTTCACCTGATTTCACCCTGTGATGCAAGATGATGCAAGATTCCTCTAGCACCACGGTGCTTTTGGAGCGGGGGCACGCACACAAGCGGCAACTGTGACTGTGTGCGCACATGGACACAGTTGCCGTCTGTGTGCGTGCCCCCTCACTCCAACAGTACCGTGGTGCTAGAAGTCGGAATCTTGCACCATTTACACCATTGATTTCACCACATTTCAGAATCGTTGCGGCTTGTTGCGGCTGGCGGAGAGAGGCACGGAGAGATTGGACGTCGTTTGTTAGCTTATAAGAGTGTGTCCACCCGCCACCGGGAATTCGCGAACTAGTAGCGTACGTATTCGGACGTGTTTCGTCTCAAAGAAAAAATTTTTCAAGATTGCCGCATCAGCCAACCGCATTTGTTTCATCCGCTACTTATTTTTGCATATTATACATTAGCTTAGCTATATCGAAGAGGGGATCGAGTGCCACAAAGAAGAAGAAGAAGAAGCTGAAGAAGTATCCACCAAGAGCGTCCTACGTCGTGCAATAAGATGGAGGAGGTTACGAAGTTGGAGCACCTGTCTCTGGTATCGAAAATCTGCACGGAGCTGGAGAATCACCTGGGCCTGAACGACAAGAATCTGGCCGAGTTAATTATACACCTGGCCGAAAAGAACGGCACGTTTGCGGCTTTCAAGAAGGTCCTGATCGAGAACGGGGCCGAGTTCTCGGACTCCTTTACGGCGAACCTCCTCAGAATAATACAGCACATGAAGCCGACGAAGGCGTCCGCGGAGAAGCCGTCCAAATCCTCGAACACACAGGACGAGCTGGCGCTCAAGTTCCCAGCGCTGGCGTTACCGAACGAGGATCCACGTATCGAGGCCAAGGACGAGGATATCGTCAACGACGTTATGGCAACGTCGTGCATCGACCGGAGCGAGTTGCCGGAATTCGACACGGAGACCGGGATCCTGCCGCGCGAGGACGACGAGGAGGAGGACGTAGAGATCAAGCTCGTCGAGAAAGAGCCGCCGTTTCTGCATGGTCACGGGCGAGCGCTGGGCGATCTCAGTCCTGTACGAATAGTGAAGAACCCGAACGGCTCGCTGGCGCAGGCGGCGATGATGCAGAGCACCCTGGCGAAGGAGCGAAGGGAGCAGAAGATGTTACAGCGCGAGCAGGAGATGGATTCCGTGCCGAGTGGCCTGAACAAGAGCTGGATAGACCCGTTGCCGGAAACGGAGAGCCGCACGCTCGCGACGAACGTGCGCGACATCGGTCTGCAGACGCAAGATCTGCCCGAGTGGAAGAAGCACGTGATAGATAGTAAGAAGTCGTCGTTCGGCAAGAAGACCAATCTGACGCTGTTGGAGCAGCGCCAGAGCCTGCCGATCTACAAGCTGCGCGACGACCTGGTAAAAGCCGTGACGGACAACCAGATTCTGATCGTGACGGGGGAGACGGGCTCGGGCAAGACGACGCAGATCACGCAGTATCTAGCGGAGACCGGCTTCACCGCGCGCGGCAAGATTGGCTGCACACAGCCGCGACGTATCTCAGCGATGAGCGTGGCTAAGCGAGTGGCGGAGGAGTTTGGTTGCTGCCTAGGTCAGGAAGTGGGCTACACCATCCGTTTTGAAGACTGCACCGGGCCGGAGACCAGCATCAAGTACATGACGGATGGTGTGTTGCTGCGGGAATGCCTGATGGACCTCGACTTGAAAACGTACTCTGTAATTATGCTGCACGAGGCGCATGAGCGCACGATACACACGGACGTGCTGTTTGGTCTGCTGAAGCAGGCAGTGGGACGCAGGTCTGACCTCAAGCTGATCGTCATTAGCACTATCCTGGATGCAGTAAAGTTCTCGCAGTACTTCTTCGAGGCGCCGATTTTCACCATACCCGGACGCACGTTCGAGGTCGAGGTGACGTACACGAGAGAGCCGGAGACCGATTATCTGGACGCCGCGCTCATCACCGTCATGCAGATCCACCTGCGCGAACCACCGGGCGATATCCTGCTCTTCCTCACCGGTCAGGAGGAGATCGACACTGCTTGCGAGATCCTTTACGAACGCGTGAAGTCACTGGACCCGGATATACCGGAGCTAATCATCCTCCCGATCTATTCGGCCCTGCCGTCAGAAATGCAGACGAGAATATTTAAGCCGGCGCCGCCTGGCTCGCGCAAGGTCGTCATCGCCACGAACATCGCCGAGACCAGCCTGACGATCGACGGTATATACTACGTCGTCGATCCGGGCTTCGTCGAGCAGACGATCTACAATTCCAAGACTGGCATGGACAGTCTCATAGTAACGCCGATCAGCCAGGCGGCAGCGATACAGAGAAGCGGACGGGCCGGCAGAACCGGGCCCGGAAAGTGCTACCGGCTTTACACCGAGCGGGCCTACAGAGACGAGATGCTGCCCACGTTGGTTCCGGAGATACAACGCACGAATCTGGCCACCACCGTGCTGCAGCTGAAGACCATGGGCATCAACGATCTTCTGCATTTCGATTTTATGGATGCGCCGCCCGTGGAATCGCTGATCATGGCGTTGAAGTCGTTACACAGCTTGAGCGCCCTCGACAACGAGGGTCTGCTGACGCGTCTCGGCCGGCGAATGGCGCAATTCCCGCTGGAGCTGAACCTGTCCAAGATGCTGATCATGAGCGTGCACCTCCAGTGCTCCGACGAGATTCTGACTATCGTCAGCATGCTGTCCGTGCAGAACGTCTTCTATCGGCCGAAGTACAAGCAGGCCTTGGCCGATCAGAAGAAGGCCAAGTTCAATCAGCCCGAAGGTGATCACCTGACCCTCCTGGCGGTCTATAATTCTTGGAAGAACAACAAGCTGAGTAACGCTTGGTGCGACGAGAACTTTGTGCAGATAAGAACGTTGAAGCGTGCCCAGGATGTGCGCAAGCAATTGCTGGGCATAATGGACAGGCACAAATTGGACGTAGTGTCGGCCGGCAAGAACACAGTGCGCATACAGAAGGCGATGTGCTCGGGATTCTTCAGAAACGTCGCGAAGAAAGACCCGCAGGAGGGATACAGGACGCTGGTCGACAGCCAAGTGGTGTACATTCATCCGAGCAGCGCGTTGTTCAATCGCCAGCCGGAATGGGTGATCTATCACGAATTGGTGCAGACCACCAAGAAATACATGAGAGAAGTGACGATGATCGATCCGAAATGGCTGGTGGAGTTCGCACCGGCGTTTTTCAAGTTCAGCGATCCGACCAAACTCAGCAAGTTCAAGAAGAATTAAAGACTGGAGCCGCTGTACAACAAGTACGAGGAGCCGAACGCGTAGAGAATATCGCGGCGACGTAATTAAATAATTTTGTTATTAGGAAGCAAGAAATGAAGACAGTTTACGATATCGCGAAGGTATTGAATTAATTTTATTATAGTATCACGATGAAACTGGAGAAAGGTAATGCGATTGTTAAATTACGTACAAGAATTCAGTTATAAAAAGGGGATTATTTACAGGCCTCCGTGGTGTATACATACTTTTAAATATTGCAAATATATAATCATATTCGTTCACATTAGATTTTTCGGTACTCTTCAACGTTCATCAGATCTACTTCAATAAAGTATGATACATTGAGTAATCAATCTTATTAGAGAAGAGGACATTATTTTAAGATGATACGTTTTTCAGTCTTTTCCCTCTTGATTAATTATTAAATTTATTAAATAAATACATTCTCGATAACATTTAATAAAATGACAGGAAAGATTTCTGTATTTAATTTATTCACGGACGCATATTCGTATTACATGTAACACAATTTACACACAATTTGTATAAATAAAAGAATCTATAAGAAATTTATAATCTTTCAAAAGAGACGAATGGATATTTTGTGTAACCAGGAAACATTATTTTTTTTTTTGCACTTATGATAATGTTCAGTAATACCACCGATGAATTGATTTAAAGATGTGTAAATTAATTTGTTTATTTTGTAACATATTGCATGAAATTAATGGCATTAAGATTAATAATTAATGCACAGGTATGGTACATATTTCTCTTTACAAACTATGAATTTGTAAATCCAATATTTATTCATCGTTAATAATTCAAAAATTATTTATTTACAGGAAGAATGCCAAGTACATTATAAACAATTGGTGGAATTAGTGAAGAAGAAGCAACAATTTCAATAATTCAATTTGTATAGAATCCTGTTTCCCCGAAAATGTATTTTGTACCATCGAGCCAAGAAATAGTATTACTACCAGCGAGATACTCTATAAAGCCTTATGTCCACAATGCTAGAACTCGGTCCGAGATCTTGATCTCGAGAAATTTATAGCCAATCAAAGTGCAGCTTTTACGGAAAAGTGGCAATTTTATTGGCTACACGGTTCTCGGACCGAGATCTCGGATCGAGTTCTAGCATCGTGGACACAAGGCTTTAAAGACAGTCAACCTTGGGTGAATTTTAGTGTCCATCAAAGGAGCCCCAGGAGCCCGGAGGTAATTGAAGAGTATTGATATTATCAACTATATACGTATAAATTTTTCGATTATTAACATAAATATCTGAATTTAGTTCTTCTGATCTTAGTTTCTATCATTGTGCATGTATTTTATATGTAAAAATGCTTATTTACGATATAAAAAATACCTTTTTTTGTCCTATAATTATCACTCAGTGGATAATGAAACTCAGTTGATAACAATAGAATTGCAGTTTTTAATTAAAATTGAAAATACAATGTTCCTAAACATACATAATGTTAGTGAAACAACATAATAGTAATAAATTATAAGATTTATATTATATTGTGGGCTATTAATGTAAATTTTTCTGGTCACGCAAACCTCCGTAAGATCGGCTGTCTCTCGTCAGCGTTAATACGAATACTCGATCGAGGTTATCAGGTGATAAGCGCCCGCGCCATTTTTACACGCGGACGACCTGGACTTCCGCCTCGTATCTCTCCATCTACATTATAATTTCAATGGATAATTAAAAAAATTGAAATTAATCCATTTTGTCTCCGCTCTGCATTTTTATTATCCATTTGGGAGTCGCGATCTCTCTCTCTCTCTCTCTCTCTTTCGGCCGATTCGACGAACGTAGGAACGAACAGGTGCATATCTGCATAAATTCGAGACGCATTAGGCCACGCGCATAATCAGATGTAAATAATCCTGTTACGTGTCGGTTCTTCGACTAGATACACAAACAAGTATCGCGAGCTATAATCAGAATGTAAATATGTATTGTAGCTGCAATCGCGCATACATGGACGCGGCGGCGGCGCGACCATGGCAAACAGGTGGACTCGAGAGCCCTCCCCCCTACGTCGTCCTCGCGCGGAGTAACAACAAAATTTAATGTATAGATTTAAATTTAAGATTACAGACCCGAAGAGAATTTGTCGCACGATTCGGATCGTGATGTTGAACGCGACATCGCGCGCAGGTATGCGCGCGGGCGCGCGCCTCACACATGCAGGTGCACGTGCACGGCACACGCACGTAGGTGCGTATGCGTGCCGCCGTTACGTGTCGCGCCTACCTCTCCTCGCGGCTCCCCTCCCCACCCCCAGCCACTCTACCTCGCCGTTACAGCGCGGACGTTCCCTCCCCCCCCCCCGCCGCCTCCACTGCCGCCCACTGCCATCGCCCAGCCGTCGTCCCGTGCCCCGATGTCGTGCACCTTGATTTCGTGATTCGTCGCGCACCTCTACGGCTCGCGCGGGCATGAGAGGCACCCAGGCCGCATCGCAGCAGGTATGTTACGTTATCTTCGGCGCGCGCGAGATTCCGTCGTCCCTCCCTCTCTCTTTCTCCGCGTCCGTAGGGCGCGAACGGGAATCGTCGCGGACGGTCCAGGACCGGCGGGGGGAATTCCCGGAGGTCCCCGAGTGGACGACGCCCGTGGTCGAGCCGGGAATTTCAGCGGGCGCCGCGCCAGGGCACGTTTGTGCGCGGCTCGTTGTTCCCGACCGTCCACGACCGCGCGGCGGAACGTTTCCACGTGAGAGTGACAGCCTCGCGTCTCTCTCGGGTGCCATGTCCGGGGACCACTCCCTTTTAGCCGTGCGAAATCGGCGGTGGGCGCGTGCTGACGATTAGACGCGCCGCTAATGAGCCAGCAGGTCCCGGAAATTGGAGGATGAAACGTCAGGCTTTTATCCGGTGAACGCCGATTAACAGCAGCGTTGCATCAATATTTTAATTTTCTACTCTATAATATAAATATACTACACGTGTTGTATATAACAATTACATTGTTGAGTAGGAAATTATAATATTGATGCAAGGCTACTGTTAGTTGGTGTTTAGTGGGTATCAAATTGTATTTCCGATTGCAGCTTATCCGAAAATCTAGTAAACACTAACATTACATTGATATTATAATTTCTCAATAATTTAACTGCATTACATTATATGTGTTATATTATATTTATATTGTTGAGAAATTATAATATTATTATTAATTCGTGTTTGCTGGGTATCAGACTATTGCGATTTATCCGTCAACCCAATAAACAGTAATATTGCGTCAATATTACAATATAAATGTAACATATGTATTTAACAGCTACATTATTGAGAAAGAAATTATAATGCAATGTTCCTGTTAGTTGGTACTTATTGGAAACACTGCTATTTATATACATTCGCTATTCTTATATTCTACAGAGAATATTTAAAAAATTGATAAATCTGTAATAAGTAAATAATATCTACAAATTTTTTACGCACGTATTTACTTTTCGCAGTTATGAATTCCGAAGATACAACTGACAATGCGAGGGCAGCTAGTCCCTCCGGCGTGGCTGCGAGTCCGGAGAATTGGGTCCAATTTGAGGAAGAGGCAGATCCGAAGGGAGCCGAGAGGAAAGCCGCCAACAGTAGCACGCCCGCCGTAATAAAGCCCGAGTCGGTTACCGTTCAAGTTGACAAACTCGGCAGAGGCATTGATCCGCCTGATACTAACGATAAGAAAACCAATGAGTATAGAGGTGCTGTGATAGCAACCGAATCCGTCCAGATTAATTTAGATAGATCAGGTTTAAGTCGTTCCATTACGTCCGAGACGCCGGAACTCAAGTTGCCGTCCGACGTCCGAGCCACGTCGGAGGCCAAGAGCGCTTCTCTGAAGACTATCGATCTGCGAGACGTGTCGAACGGAAGAAACACGTCGAGCAACGTTATCAATACGTCGATCGGAAACATCAGACAGGGTTTCGCCAACGGCGACACTATCGTTACTCTCCTGCCAGTAAATACCAAGTGGCCATGGATCACCCCGGCCAGATTTCGACCGGAATTGGTGCCGGAGGAATTGATGGCACAAGGATTAACCGTACGTATTTGTCGCATCTTTCTTTCCTCTTCGATGATGCTACAGCCTGAAACGGGTCTTGTCTTTCTAGAGACAAGTCAGTCATGTTGATCTTTTAATTTTGTTATTATTGCGATTTTTATGGAAAGGATTGTGAGTTTCTTGTTCTTTATGGTGTATTAAATTTTATTTTTGAAGTACTTTATTGTTGTCATTACATGCAATGCATGTTTTTTTCCTTCTAGAAACGTCATTTCATTGCATGTTTTTTTTCCTTCTAGAAACAGTGATTTGTTCTCAAATATCTTGGGATTAATTTTATGTTTCGGACATTTTGTTCTTAGATCTCTTGCTGGATAACTTCAGTAATTATTTAGCAATGCAATTTTTAAATCATATTACTTTAATATATATCATAAATAATAAAAAAATTTATATCATAATAAATCGATATATTTATGGACTTTGTGGGATAATTTTCGATGCATTTTAAAAATGTATGTTCTGAACATATAATGAATGATAAGATGCACAATTTGAAATATTAAAATACCAGCTCGCACTTTCTTTTTTGTATTTCAAAGTAATAAAATGATCAGCAGTTTAATGAAATAGATGTATTGCAGCTTACAGTGGAAGATTACGTTCACATAATGGAATTACTTGTGAACGATGTACGCTTCAATATGTATAACATATGCTACAAGAGGATTCTCGTCCTTTGGATATTTACCGCCTTCGTTGTGCTGCTTGGTCTATTGTTCTCCGGCGTGACTGGCCTTACTTTGTTCGGTCTTGGTGTTATGTGGTTAGTCCTGAATGCAGCTGCAATATTCTTCTGCATGTTCATCAAGATAAAGCTCAATCACAACCTTGAGAAATGTATGGCTCAAGTTAACAAACATTTATTAAGGCATAAAATATTGCTGGGATTGGATGACAGAGGGAAGATTTCCTGCCACAAAGTCAACCTGTGTTTCATATACTTTGATACCACGGATTGCGTTGTAAGTGAACCCCTTTTTATCAAGATATAATTCGATATCATTCATTTTTCAATATAAAATTTGATACAAAGAAATATTCGATTTAAATAAATATTTACGTAGACACAAAGTGACGCTATTTCCATTTATTATCATTTTTAACTATTTAAATATGTGTATCTATGAGAGATTAATATAATGACTTACTTTGTGGTAGAAAAAGCTACAGGAAGTAATAGAGCGGGAAGAACGCGAAGGTAGAGTAATTGGTGGCGATGATGCAAGCGATTTAAGTCGTCAACGAGAATTACAACAGCGTATGGACATCGACGATAGTGACATTGTTATACAAGGCAGCACCACTACAAGAATCTCTCGTAAACAGGTAAATCGTGTGATCTTACTATATAATCTTTTTGGCTTAATTATTTTTTATATGTTCAAAGTTCTTTTGATTTTATTTTAATTTTCTTTTTTATTTTATTGTACATTAATATTTTGAACGTTTTATTAATATTGAGGAGCTAAATATAAAAGCGCTGTTCTTCCATTTTAACAATGTGTGAAATAAAACAAAAACTGCAGCTTTATTTCTATTTTTTTTTAGTTTAGTTATAGCTTTCTACATTTTTCTGTTTTCTTCTAAAATGTAAATACATACTTGTTTTAAAATACAATATATACTTGTTTTAATACAATATAATGTTTTAATACAATACAAAATTAATACTGTTTTAATTTTAAGATATAGAACGTACAGATAAAAAGAATTCTTATTCGTGATATTGGTGCACATTTAGCTCTTTAATATGAATTTTAATTGTTATATAAATTCGACTTACGCGCAGATTCGACGTTACTGATTGCATAAGTTATATTAAATATTTTGTTGTGCATTGCATTAAACTACCAGGGTAAAAATGAACAAGTACTCTGCCGTTATGTGCAACGTTGGGCGAAGGATTACTTGCGTCGACGTTTGGATTGGACAGTTGACGAGGAGGGTGGAAATCCTTCTTCGCCACGTCACTTAGCGTCCGCTCTATGTCCTTGTCAATATATAGAGGAATGGTTACGTAATAAGCCACGCGTTCAGGGCAGAGATTTTTGTCCTAGGTGGAGTAATTTCCTTAGAGACAGAGGGATTTGAGATTTGAAAGATACAATTGTTCCATGCTGCTTATAAAAAAAAATACATAATGTATATATATATATATATATATATATATATATATATATATAATATATGCGGTTTTGTTCATGCACAAAATTTGCAAAGATTTTTTTATGAATTGAATTCTCTCGAATGCGCACATCATTATGAATAACTTCCAAAGAAAAAATTGCTATTTACTTTTATTGATTTACATATAACTTACGTCGTAATCTTTTAAGATTAATTTTGTGTTTAACAGACATTCATAAAGTGGCCATCTTTGTATTGATATAAAAATAGCTAAAACGCACAATATACGAACAAGCAACTTTTTAAATTAAATCAAAAATTTGTTGCGTGTTACAAAAAACTTTATTCTCATAAATTCTATGAAATTAATTTCTAATATGCTTATTAAGCATATTGTTACTCCGCAGTATCCTGATCATTGTTTCTTATTATTGTATTTGTTATATTTTAGAAATTATGTTTATTGTGATTTTATCACTTATGACATTTATATGCGTTTAATTTTGAAATATTTTAAATGTACTTAATATTTGAAGTAGGTATACAAAACTAAAAACTAACTAGTACATGATAAGCGGCAATCTAATGCAAAAATATTGAAATTAATATAATTATAGAATTATATAGAATATAGTGGAATTGTTCTTCGTTTTCAGATCAAGACTCATACTTACATTCCATATTTAACGCTAAATGTGGTTTTTGTACAAGATTACATTCAATTGTATAATATTGTGTCACCACATTTAACGTTAAAATCAACGATAGATCTGTGGCTTAACGTAATTCGTAGAGATAGATCTATTTCAGCATTCCAACAAATTGTTTCTTTTGGGAGACAAATAGTACTCAAAACAATTTTTAGGGATGTAGATTTTATTCTTAGCCTTCCGATTTATTCTGACAAGTGTTTTAGCAGTATTCTCTTTTTACATTTCCAATAATTTTTTGATGCTTATATTTAAGCATCAAAATACGATCTTGATCTTGATGAAATATATTATATATATTAATAAAAAATATAATATGAAAAACAAACATATCTGTAAAATGGTGAACAAATATTTAATTGGTAACGAATATTTTATATAATACGAAAAAATTTGTTTCAATGACAAAAAATTGTTATCAAGCATAATGGCAGTCAGAGATATATTCAATTTACGAATGAATTATTTACAAATAGTACCATTAAAGAATATTATTTATATCAGTTCTCAATGGTTATAAGGAAATATATAATATTGAACTTACACTCTTCTACCTCGAATAATCAAATTTGAAAATTTCTGGACAGAAAATTGAAAGAAAAAGATGCGTGGAAGAGAAACCACACGTTATTTCGCATGAGGCGAAGGGTTCTACTGAATGATGATGGTGTGTGTTGACAGGAACGGGCGGAGTTGCTGTTGCTGAGGTATGCGTCTCGATGGGCACGTCACTTCGTGCGTCGCAGACTTGATCTGGTTATAGACTCGCAGGAACGTGATAGAGGCATTACGGGTCTGTCTGTTCCACCGCGCCATTGTGTCTCCGCCCGTTGTCCTTGTCAATTCATTGAGGACCATCTCAAACACAAGCCGAGAGGCAAGTTGACGTTACGTAAATTTTTTCTAATGCCAGACTTCACTAGATGACTGCCATGGAGACTGATATCACTTTTTAAAAAGAGCACTTTAGAATCTCTTTCTACGCTAAAAATCTTGGAGAAAGAAAACCTGCGTTGGTGTCTCTGACATTTCAAACGATTTAATATGTTGTACAGTCAAGTTACTTGTTACGTAATCGCACATTTAATAATTATATTTTTAAAATTACGATGTTAATAGAGTATAAGCGTAACGTAATGAATGATTACGTTATTGATATAGTATTGCAGGATAATCATTTATTTGTGGTTTTAGTATTTGTTTAAAATGTATTGTTTCATTATTATATAGCAGTAATATGCAATTAATGGAATGGGAAATTCATGCACCAAAAATTATTATATAAAAGTACAAGATGCTATATTTTTATTAATAAAATATATTTTCTATTTGAGTAAAATTGTTGAAACTTGTAACAGTAGATTGAGATTATTTTTATTATATTACATTCCACATGCTGGTAATTTAAAATTAATTAAAAAATAATTTTAAATAAATTAATGCATTTACAATGCATTTAAAAAAAGATAATGTATCATGAAAAATGTTTTCTATATCTGTTATTTAAAGTTTCATTATGTGTTTCTTACATATTATTACATAATATATATTCACATATCATATTGTTTATATGTAGCTTTGCTTTTACTTGCACTACAATCTTTGAGAAATTTTTAATGATATTGATAGATATCAATATCGATTTTTTTAAAGTTTCATCTGCAATTAGCAGTTATGTTTAAATTGCGTCATTAAATAACATGTCAAATTATATGTTATCATATACATTATATGTGTTGTATGATAATACGCGATAACACTTTGCAGCTTCTAAAATATAATTTTAAAGAGTACTAAAAATAAAGAAGAAACTTTGTCTCGATTATACTTTTCAGATCTTAAATCGCGTAACGTTGAAACATTGAACGTTAAAAAAAACGTTAAACGAAATTGTTCACCATTTTAAAAGGTAAAATTTGTTTTCCACAACTTGAAAGTATCATACAATGTTCTTATTTGCCTTTTTCCTAGGCAATTTGCATGCACAATTTGCGTTTATTTGTGACTAATATAATTTAATTAAAGATTTCGTCATTACTTAAGATTGGGAGTTCCATTTTTGTAAGGAGTAATAGTATTAGTATGATAAGGAAATACCGAGCGACACTATTACATTCGATATACTGTTCACTGTGTTTATCTCGTTTCTATTTTCGGATTAAAAGAGAACCTTTATTATATTTGCCATAGGTCTGTGAGGTAAGGCACTAATTCTTTTAAAAGTAATACTAAAAACAGGATTTGCTCTGCACATATAGATATTATTAAAGATCAATAAAAATTTGATTGACAAAAAATGATGAATCCCACAAGACAATAAATCTAATTATTTGATGTTAATGTTTTTAAGAATATTTTGGGATTTCTTTAAACTAAGCATTATATATATTCGGTCTATTTTCTTTAGTGCAATCGTACATGTACGTAAAGAGCAGCTGATCACGATAAAATTATTGATAATAGTCAACATTATGAAATGATTCATTCAGCTAAGTACTGCTACACAAATTAGTGATACATTATAAGCATCACTGTCGCGTTCGTTCACACACACGCAATTTTAAATGTATTAGATCTACACAGAGATATCAAATTTACATATTTGTTACATCCGTCCTAAAATCTGCATAGATATAAGTCGTAGTTAAGATGTAATATAGTTTTATATTGTGTATTTACAGAGTACTTATTGCAGAATCCACTACAAAATTATAATTGTACAGAATCGCCGATTCCTATATACAAACTGTAAAGCACTTTTATATGATTGTTAAAAATGTTGTGGAATAAATATATATACATATGTCTATTCTTTACCATGCCGTGTATTTTTATGTGTAAAGTGACAATTGAATATTAATCTTTATTTTCGTAATCTTGGAGCTCATGTTAACCTTTATGCATTTACTCGTAATATTAATATGTAACTAACATACTAATCTTGAGGGATTCCTTGCATGCAGCCGGACGGAAGATGATGAATCTCAGTATATTACCTCATCCTCATATCATCAGCACGTAATAATAATTTTTATTAATATGTAAGTATTACACCAAGCAAATTCCGTACTCTCAAGTGAGTACAGTTCTAATTGAATAACACAATTTTTCTTTATATTAATATCAGAACATAAAATATGATTTGATTTATGACGATGATAAATTTAACGATTGTACTTAACGGGAGCAAAATTGAATTCTAAATTTAGATACAATGATTTTTTTGTTGCAACAATTTGCTGAAAGATTTTTGCATGTTGCGTGTACAAAAACTCTCTATTGCTATTATTATTTTAATAACTTGATGTTCAATTATCTCATATCTTTTGGGAGTACACATATCTAATAACACTTTGAAATAATAAAAAAGCGAACAAATATTTAAAATACTATAATTTGGATATTTTGTATTAGTTTCAAAATTCCTTTGCACGCATGTCTATTTCCGTTTCTTTTCAAGTTTTAAATTAATAAGTAAAAAATGCTATACTAACATATTAAAAACTGATTTTTAAACATTTTAAATAAATAATATATTTTATTGAACATTATACTATATATTTTAAACGTTATATGTGTATTCTGATATAAAAAAATATAATTTAATCTTATATTTGACCATAAATTGACGTTGTTTGTATAAATTTTTGTTAAAGATGCGAAAGGGATATTATAACTATATGTCAGAATGCGCATTACGTTTGCATCCTTGTTACTACTAATGCATATTAATTTGTTGATGTGACTTTTTCAGGGTATCCACCAGGATTTACGTGGTGTGCCTACCTTAGTGAACCTGTGAATCGATTTGATATGGTACCAAGTTTCTCCCATTAGTTTCTATCCTTACAGATCAATATATCCGTTCCGTTTGAATTTATATACAGAGACAGATGAGCTATATATCATAAAACAAAACATACCATTAGATATACAAAGAAAGCTGTTTACGTTAATTTTAATTGTATATCTTTGGTTCGCGTATTTTTTTAGGCTAATTATTTAAGCGAGAATTTATATTGTTGTCAGATTTTATAAATCTATATTTTTTATAACTATATTCTTTAATATTAGCAATAACTAATCTGTTGTCGAGCTTCTCATTTCTTAATATCATTTTTTAATATCTTCAATATATTGCTCAATGGCATACAATGTTTTTAGTGATTTAAATTATTGGTAAAACTGCTTGATCTCTTGTTCGGAAACTATTCGCAGAAATAATGAAATAATTTTCTGAAATAGTTATGTGCACGTATTATGTACGACAGTATTATGAGATATCAATATTGTTAATCGTACCAATATATTTTTGTTGTTTACAATTAAGATATTATTAATTATATAATTATATGTAAAGATAGCCACACGCTTAACAGGCAACATCTCTATTATTCAAAGAGTGTTCCGTTTCGTAAGAAAACTATACAAGCTATAAAAAATATTTAAAAAATATATAATATATAATAAATCTCTTCTTTTTTTATCATGTTATTCGATCGAATGTAATACAGGGTAATTTTATCTAAAACAATTTTTGACAACTCTTTGAATAACTGAGGACTAGCGTACGGTTCCTCTTAATTGAGCTACTTCGCATATCTTTAATACATAAAAATAGAACATAAGAATAATTTATAAGTTTTTACACGCAGGAAACGAGAAAAGATCTTTATAAATGTTATCCACCACGATAAATGTGATAGATTATAATTATTGTAGCATCGTGCTACTTCAAATAGTGCTAGATGTTAAGTTGTTATTGTGCCTTGTCATAAATTTCGTTAGGAATGTTCTATGAAATACTATGTACCATGAAATAGCATATCAATGTGTAATCATGTACTGTTTATCAGTATACCAATACAAATGAATGCGTATCAATGTTATGAACAAAATAATTGTCAAAAATTTTATCATTAAATACGTATACATGACATTATGATACAATTATTTAATATTTTACACAAGATTTTGGTGAATGTTTTCTTAAATCACAGACAATAAAATCTGCGTTGAACTAATTAAAAATGTTTTCTATGTAATAAATGAATTCGTTTACTTTAAATCAGAACCTCTAAAGAGCTTCAGAGGAATACATAAATAGAAATATTATCAGATAAAGATTAACAATGATCAAAATTTTAAATGAGATAAAATATATAAGCATCTTAATGTAGTTTCTCTCTCTCTCTCTCTCTCTCTCTCTCTCTATTCGAGAAGATAAATTAATTGTTGAACTCTCTCAGTATCGTCTGTAACTAGCATACTCACAAATACGAATTTATTTCTCCTAATATGTTAACTAAGAGCGGCTTGCGCCTGTTTCCTAATATCGTCTGCGAGCCTCTTTATCTCTTCATTGTCTGCATGCATTTGTTGTTTCTCTTTCTTCAAGGTACATTCCAGCTGCTTCAATTGCTGTTTGGTATTCAAATATGTTTTCACTTTTTTGTATATATCATCAGAGTTGTTAATATCCCTCGGACTATAAGACTCTTTTATGCATCGATCATCTGAAATTACATTCGTAAGAATACAATCCTTAGATAATATATAAATATAGATAATATATAAATATATATATATATATATATATATATATATATATATAAATAGATAAAACTAAGTGAATGAATTATTCAGCTATCATGGAATATAAAGAGAACTATATATAAGTTTTTCCACAAGTTCTATTCGCGAGGGAGGACTTTAAAACGAGCAACATCCCAATAAATACCAATTGATAATAACATTGCATCAATATTATAATTATCCACTCAATAATATAAATGTAATATAACAATGTTGCATTTAATAGTTACATTATTGAGCGAGAAATTATAATATTGATGCAATGTTACTGTTTGGTGTTTATTCAGATTACCCAATATTTTCACATTGTGTTCACTTATCCAATATGAATATCGCCACTCGCTTACTTATGACTTTAAACGCTACGTCGTCCATCCCGACTTTGTCGAGATCCTCCAGCATGTGTTCATGGCTCGGCACGTGGGGTCTCGGTGGCAAGTTGTTCTTCTTGTTGGCGAACATTATCGTGTCAGTAATAACATAAGGATCGAAATATCAGTTTTATCCTTTACTTTCAGTCGCCTTTAGGTCCCCGTCTTACCCACGAAGATTGTAGGTTCGTTCCTTCCTACCTGAACTGTCAATGTGAAAAATGTGCACTGAAGCGACTTCGATGTCACGCTGCTGATCTCTGTGGTGCAGCAACAGTTCATTGTGTAGATCTGTTCACTGTTGCGGAACTTTTGCACTTTTACTCTTTTCTCTCCAACGTCTGTAATCGTATATCCAGAGGTGTCACGGCCCAATTTTAGGTGGTCGTGAAATCCGATGCGCCCTCTGAGAAAGTGAACATGAACTACGTGGCTAATGTTCATTTTGTTCATTTTCTCAAGGGTAACTCCCAATGTGTACAATTTTTGGGTTGTGTTCCGTGCTATGTACACGAAACGTCGGTAATGCGACAGTTATGTGAGAGCGAGCGAGACAATAATAGGAGCGAGCGAAAGGGATGTAGCTATAAACACGCGACAAGTCTCGATCCCACGAACCCTTCCGAGCCTTCTTTCTATCTTGTTATTCTTATCTCGCTCGCTATTACTGACTCTTATTGCATCTCGTTCGGTCTTATTACTTTGCTTCCTCGCTCTTAAATTCATGAAATTAATACCAAAAAATTTATTTATGTTTATTTATTTTCTGTTATACATTTATTTCAAAACTATAAAATTTTATAAACAAAACTTATTTTTCAATCAAAGCCTTGTTTTTGTGAAACCTTAATGCGTCATTTATAAAGGACCACTCTCTGTCATGTATATACATACACACTGTCTAGTCTAATTGCCGCACCATACCTATTTTGTAGACGCACAGAAAAATGTTAATTCTACAAACAAGAGAAGCAATTATTTTATTTTATTTTGCTTAAGTAATAGTTTTCTTCAGCTAAAAATATTTTCTTAATAATAATTTAAGATATATTCGTTACAAATCCAGAATAAGTTTTAAGTAAATGTGATGCTTATGACGACTTTAGACTGATAGACTTGCGGATATATAAACTTACTGAATACTTAGAACTAGTATATTTACTCGTAGATAGTAAAGATCTTTCTGTGTGCAGATAGAGCGAGTTAAACTAAATAGACAGTTTAACTGAAGTTTTTGCCGGCTTTAGATTTTTACAATAAGTAATGAGATTAAAAAACTACAAATTAATGTGTTTTCGCAATTTGAGAAGTCAGGATCGCTATCCCCTTCCGACAATTCTATCGGATTCGCCGGGCTCCAAGTGTCTTCCTTCCAGGAGACATGGTGTGCTCTTAGCCAGTTCCCAAAGGAACCGGAGCCCCCTCACCACGTCAAGGTGGCACACCATCGAGGGGGGGGGAGTGGGTAGGATGCGTATTGGAACCTCACCGAGATCAGATTGGCCGTACTAGACGACCAATCTAATCCAATAACCAATCACTGTTGTCATTATCTTGACGTTTTCCCCCTGTCCCGTTTTTATTTCTAAATACTCTCTTTCTCTAAATATTTTTTATTTCTAAATATATAATGTTTATTCTATGTATACATATATGTATATATTGTAATATAAAAAGAAAAATAAATATCATATTAACACCTCTGTGTTTAAATATAATTTGTACTGTAATGAACTCTTAATTAATCTAATTAATTAATTAATTACATGAGAGTAAGGGTTCATACAGAATGAGAGGAATAAGATACGAGGAATTAAACATAAGAAATTAGTAATATGGAATTAAATTTCCATCAATTTACTTTCTTTTATTTCCTTAACGTGAATGCATGTGGAAGCATGACTTTCCATTGGTCAAAATTTAATTCCTCATTACTAATTCCTTATATTTAATTCCTTGTATTCATCTCATTGTGTGTGAACCCTTAACAGCATGCAAGGAGACTCGATCTGAAATCCGATCCTCGAACTTTCGCGCTCGGCGTGTTGTTATTTTCATCTTGCTCGCTCCTATTATTATCTCCGTCGCTCTTATTCATCTCTCGCCCGCTCCTATTATTGTCTCCGTCGCTCTTATTGATCTCTTGCCCGCTCCTATTATTGACTCCGTCGCTCTTATTCATCTCTCGCTCGCTCATGAGAATTGATATCTCGCTCGCTCACATACTGAAAACTGTGTAACTCAATGTTACTGACTTTTCATGTACATAGCACGGACCAGAACCACAATTATGCACATACGCGTTACCTTTCGGCCCAAACGTGCACATTGGCTATGTAGTTCATGTGCATGTTTTCCGACTTCCGCAGAGGGCGTATCGCCTTCGCAGATCACGCAAAATCGGGCCCCGTGTCGCCTCTCTGGTAGGACTCTACTCTCTGGTATATATCTATTCTCGTTTAAAGTGCAGAAAGCATAACATAGTGCAGCTACGAAAGGATTTCAGCGCACGCTTGTGTTGTGTTCCCCCACTACAAGAGCAGCGTGGTAGGAGCTTATGAAATTTGCAGCCAATAGAGTATCCTAGTTCACACCGAATCTGTTTAGTATGCGCATCAAATAGATTTTTTTCCTATGAAATAAATTGGATCATTTTGGCTGAACTTTTAGCTAGAACCAATGGATAGATTAGCTCTATCCCACCTTGGCTAAAACTTGCTACGCACCAGAGAACTTGATGCGCACCAAACTCATTCGGTGTGAACTAAGCCAGTGCGACGGAAGTAACATGGATTGAATAATTCCATATTTAGCGAGGAAAATATATAAGTCTACATAAAAATGTACATAATCAGTTGAATAATTTGATTTTTATCGATTCCTAAAATAATCAATAAGACTAGAATTTAAAACATTAATTTAAAAGTTAATTTGATTTACCACGTGGGTAAACTTGCATCTTACCACGTGGTGTGTCCATGCATGTATTTCGCGTGCCGCTTGGCTTCATTAAGTTAAAAGATGTTTTCTTTCCAGATGCCGTCCGTAACGTCAAAAGATGCGGGAAAATTCGTGTATCCAGAACAACTTCGTGAAAGACTTTGTAATTATCTTGCTCAAAAAGTAAGAAATATGAGTGGAATAATTGGAATCTAATTTATAAGAACGCCCTAGAAGCGCGCCAAATAAAAGAAATCAGTAGAATCTAACTTAATTAATCTCGCGCTTGCGATATCTAACATAACTTGTATAATCTTATATTAATTTTTTTTGCTTATCTTTTATTTACCTCCTCTTTCTATGGGATTACAATTTATAAAAAGTTCGTTTTTTAATTTTATATCTTTTACCTTTTCTGGTAAAAAAATTTTAGCTTTGCTTCAACATATGTCGATGCGATTTGATATTGTACTTTGTAAAATTGTAGAACCAGCAAGATAAGTGTCCCGAAGTGAGTGGATATTCTAGAAAGACAAGAAATTTCAAGAAATCTCTCCCTGCCGATGATCCCGACGGGTATTATATCAGATGTGCAGCCCTGATGCGTCACATTTACATTCCGTAGTCCCATGGGAGTCGGCGCAGTTACAAAGATTTTTGGTGGATGCAAACGTAATAGTACTTGTCCCAGCCGCTTCTATCGATCGATAGGCAGTATCACACGCAAAGCACTCCAATAGGCTTATTCTGTAACTCATAACGACAGTTCGTTATCGTTATAATATCATTGCGCAGTATTTTTACTATGTGAAAAAGCTACGCAACATTATAACGATAACGAACTGTCGCTAAAAGTTACAGAGTAGCCCTACAGCAGAGCCTGGAGCAGCTGAGGCTCATTGAGAAGGGATTGAATGGATGTAAATTTATCGATCAAGTACGCAGGGACTTAGATCGTATTGCTGCACAAGTTAAAGCTAAAACCAAAAAGCAGCTTAAGCTTCAAGAGCCAGTTGTGATTTAATATTACTTTTTTTGTACTTATGTTTTATTTTTCTGTAATAAAATTGAAAATGTAAAATTTCTTCCTTTTATTCATTAGATACCCGGCTACATATAATTTTATCGCTTTGACAAAATTGAGTAATATTCAAGAATTGAAAATTAAAACTTTGGATGTTTTACCTGAATAAAAATGGCAGGGAAAATAGAAAGAATGAATTAAGAAAATATCCCTTATAGTATTACAATACAAATAAAAGGCATGTACTTTTTTTAAATAAAATAATGTAATTAATTATTTATATAATGCTTGCATACGTTTGCATTTACACAGAAGAAAAATTTCACTCTGACATTCTCATACAATGGAACATGCCACATGTTTATTATTACAAATTACAAATTGATATAGAGTATTACGGGACAGTGATCGCTGCCATAAACCTGTTTCCTTATAATGTTGTCGCATACTTTATTCTTGACCCGTTCTGATATCAAGAAATAATCTAGTCGCCTATATGAAAGATGTATAAAAAATTTTAATAATTTTGTAAGTATATTCAATCATCATGATGTAAAATATTATTATTTATATACATACATCATAGTTAGAAGTTTAATAAAAATAACATATCAACTTACCATCCAATATTCTTACTGCGTGCGTTGGCAAAATATGACCAGAATGTATATGCACCCTCAGTTTCAGGATATAATGATCTGAATGTATCAACAAATCCGGCAGCTAAAAAGTCGGTCATATCATCTCGTTCTTCTTTAGTAAATCCAGCATTTTTAGTATTTGTTTTGGGATTCTTTAAATCTGGAAATCAATAATGACAAATGTTCACGTCTCTATTGTTCCATTCATATTTAATATCAATTACTGATATTAAAAAAAAATTAAAGTTAAATAAAACTAATACTGATATTGTACCGATTTCTTGATGAGCTACATTCATGTCACCACATATGATAACAGGCTTCTCTTCATCTAATTCCTCAACATGTTTCTTAAATATTTTATTCCACTCCAATCTTTTTGGTAACGTCACCAACTTCTGTCCAGCATTTGGCACATCTGTTATATTATGTTCTATTATTAAATATCCAAGCAGTATTTAATGAAATTAAAAATATTGCATTATAAAGACAAATTATATACTATTAAAAACCATATTAATATCTATATTATATATCGACTTGAATAGTCTAATTTTTGTGATTATGCAATATTAAGTATTTAAATAATAGAAATTTCTCTTAAAAGACAATGAAATATAACTTACAAACATTAATCATGAAAAATTCTGGGAATTCCGCCGTAATTATTCTACCTTCGCTATCAAAAGTAGGATTATTTAAACCGTATTTCACAGAAATTGGTTTTTCCTTGCTGAACAAAGCGACGCCACAATAACCTGGCTTCTTACCTATCGGAGCATATTTATTAATTACGTGATTTGTGTATGTAATACAACAGTTTTTCTTTAATAACAGTTTATCTTACTGTCAAGAAAATAGTGATGATATCCTGGCAATTTGACATCATCTGGCATCTTGTCCTTGTCACATTTTGTTTCTTGCAAAGCGATTATATCTGCGTCTTCTTTGGTAATATAGTCGATTCCATTTTTCTGATTAAACACAACATATAGAAGAATTGTTACAAGTACAGTACATTAATTAACAAGTGTTTATTTTGACAGTAAATGTACTTTGATGACAGCCCGGATCCCAGAAACATTCCAAGTACAGATCTTCAGATTATACTTCTTTCCTTCCTCGTTTAACTTTGCACACTCAAAATTTATCTCATCCAAGTTGGTATCAGTCTTGTTCAGCATCTGCTTGGGTTCATTCTTCGCCTTCTTCGAGCTAGACGACTCACTTTTGTCGGCGCTTTTTAATCCCTTTGAATCAGTTTTCATTTTCTTTGGGGCAGGTTCATCGTTTACATCATTTACACGCTTTTTATTTGAAGCACCATTTTCATCTAATTTGTCTGCTTTCTTACCAGGTTTAGCTTTGGGAGAATCAGCCTAATTTCAAGGAAAAATTGATATATAGCCTGCTGCTTGATGTAAACAGCTATAAATACATAACTATCTGGATGGACAATTAAACTTGTAAAACTCTTTGCAAATATGTTACGCTTTACATTCAAGAGAACACTTCTTATACTTTAATAGGTTTATAATTGGAGGATTAATTCATTTATTAATACTTTCACATACATAAATATTAAATACAATGTACTTGAGTACATAATTAATCTTGCATAACTTTAATTTTTTCATACCTTTGCTTTTGCAGCTCGCTTTGTTCGTGGCATGCTGAAACCTTGCTCTTTGTGAGGAGAGAAAACTGAGGAAGATATATAAACAGTATTAATATTCAATGGCTGTCAAATTATAGCGGCGCTTCTAAATAATCATTCGACCCGATAAAATCAATACTGCAAGTGGAACACGCCAGTTGCGTACAGTTATTTACAATAATGAGCACGTCACTATGATTTGCCTGTATGACTGAAAGTTCGACCTCCGGAGCCCTCGGCTCCGTCGACGAGACTAATAAACGTGAAATTGTTACTGCGTCGCAGGCAACATTACAGTTATTATAGAGATTTCATTATCTGCCGTCGATCGATAAACACATAGCCTAGTCCAGCGGCGTCTAACCGGGCCTAACCGATTCTCCCGGTCTTTCGGCTCGCCACCTGACCTGACCCGACCGGATCGCGATCGAGAGGACGACGTGGGCGCGACGTCGCCCTCGCTAATTTATTACATTCCTTCTTTTACAGACCTGAACAATTCCTGGACGCGTAACCGGAATGGACGCAACGACGCAACTCAGCCTGCACAACTTCAAATTTAGTGCCATCCAGGATTACGTATCGTAGGGGGCAACAGGGGGGTCCAGACTCCCCTCCTGGAAAACAATTTTCAGCGCCACTGTTGCTGACCGTTACTCATACCCTTAAGATGGAAAGAGATATTTGTATTTTGTATACACATATATATTGCATTCAAAATAATGTCGTTTCTCTTTACTAGTATTCGTGTCTCTTTTGCTTATGTAAACAATTGTTTAGAAAGTATGCAAATACATCACTATATAATGCAAAACAATTATTTTCAGATGATGTTTCTAATATCTTTATTTCTTTTAATATTTTATACTTTATTTCTTTCTACATTTCATTTAATATCCTATTTTGAATTTTTTTATATTAATTTAATAAGACAATTAATTTGCCTATATGAATCGAGTTTGCAAGATGCTATAAACAAAACTTCTCTGTGTGTCGTGTCGGTGCTACGAATCAACCGGTAGTACGAATCAACTTCCTCTCATGACCTCGCCTAAGATAAATTGAGATATTGAAGATAGCATTTTGTAGATTGACTTGACGCAGGTCTTACGAATTTAAATGTAACAGCATATATTTTACAGGAGATTCACAGGAATGGGGATGTTATTGTCGAGTTGCCTTTTCAGAATGCTTATGTAAACAATTGTTTAGAAAGTATGTAAATACATCACTATATAATTATTTTAGAATTATTATGGCGATAGTAATCTATCTGGTATTAATTTATTAGACATACCTTTTCTTCCGTTAATATACTTGAAATGTATCTAACTTATTTCAACTCAATCTCGTCAACGACAAGTCGTTCGTGAAAGGCGAAGGAAAGCTAACGCAAATTAATTTTGACACGTTTTTACAAATTGACACGTTGAAAAAGTGAGGTATACAGTAAGAATCGATTGCCAGCATGTTGAATATGAATAATTGGGTATGCTCAAAGTAAGCTTCGCTTCAATAATGCCAAGACTTTGAATGTACGGCATACGGAATAATCGTACAAGAATACCTTCCGGGCCTGGATCTGTAATATTTTCAGTAATAGTTTATTGTAAATCAAGTATATATAAAATAAACTTATAAATATTGTGTACACTTAATTATGCGATAACGCGTCAGAAATGCCTGATTCTTCGTCGTTCGCGACGACGACGATCTTCGGTATCCTCGAAAAGATTTTTTTATTTTGCAACGTTCCATTGCAAGGCAATCGCAATGATGAAACTGTGACACGAAACAGGACGTTAACAAGAATGCATGAAACGTCGCTTAAAAGGGGAATGTATCTTAAACGTCCGAATTAAACGAATTGAACGTCCTGGAATCCTCGATATCACCCCGATATCGCGGCGATGATATCAAAGAGCCATGAAAACGCAACATAACTTACGGCATCTAAAATACGTTATTCGTAGTTTTTGGAGTAATCGAATAATGCTCCTGATGTATTTACTATAATTACATTGTAACGTCACGAGTGAAATGTACACAGTTAATCTAAAATATAAATCATATAGTACAAATTGCGCAATCGAATTTCTATTATCGCTAGATACGCCACTAAGATTTATGTGACTGTGAACGAATATTTCGTTTACGCTCGACATCGCGTTCTACCGTCAATCCTGGACTTGGAGCCCGAGCAGGATCTCATGAATAAAATCTGTCGCGGATTGTTCGTAAATAATTGTTGTAAAACAAAGCACTTGTACAGGCACGTTCAGTGTAAGTACTAATATCAATAGCCTCGCGTAACAAACACCTCAACGTTGTACGTCTGCAATTATGCAATAGAAAAGTCCTCAAGGCTAATTAACAGCCGAAAATCGACACTGTGCAGTGTGTGTGTGTGTGTATATATATATATACATATATATCCGCTTCACTCGGTTCACCCTGTATAACGTATAAACAGAATTCTCTCACACATAATACGAGGCACATGCTGTGATATAATTTCGATCTGTCCACTTCCAGCAGCGTGATCCAAACGATCTCTTATTTCTCGGGCTCGTCGGGATGGTCTGTTTTGATATGATGGGTAAACGTGTACTGCGTCGTGAAGCGTATCTTGCAGTAAGGGCACTGATATGGCATTACGGGATGTGCGGATCTCAAATGCGCTATGGCGAGTTCCCTCGACACGAACGGCGATTGGCATACACCGCACCGAAATCTAAAAATAAGTTTGTCGCACAGGATTAGACTTTTCAGAATGAGACGCAAAACTTTTCGAGGCTTGAAACATCTTTTTACCCGGTGTTGTTTTTAATGAGAGTCCGTTTGAGAGGCGGTGACGGTACACTCTGCTCGTTAATTTCAACCTTTGGCTCGATAGGAGATACGTTGTATTCCAACTCCGGACTCAATTTTGGCATCGGTTCGTCATCCGCTTCGACTTTAATCTCATGTACCTGCGTCTGGAACATAATGTATGCTGTTATTGCGGATGTGCGATTGGAATTGTGTGCGGTGTCATCCGTTAACGTACCGTATTACCGCGCATGTACTCGGCGTGCATTTTCATGTGAGCGTTTCGTGACTGCGAGCTTCCGAAAGTCGCGTCACACTTGGAACACTTGTACGTCTTGTTGCCAACGTGCGGCGACGCCTTCTTCCGAGACTTCGCGGCGACTTTCTTTCCAAGCAGTGCCTCGCCCGTGCATTGGTGGGCGAGCAGCAATACTTCTTTGAAAAAGAGTTTATTACACTTCGCACAGTGATAGGTTTTATCCACCATGTGCGTCTTTTGATGCGCCTTATCCGTGAATGATTTGTTGCAAACAGCAGATGTATACAGTGAGGCATTATCGAGCGTTAGGCGTTTATGACAAGCCTACCGAAGGGGGTAGCCCGTGTTTAAAAAATGCAACGATAATGGTAAATAATATGTAACAACAATCTTGCTGGAAGTCTTACCTCGTGCTTTAACAACTGCGATTGTTCTTTAAACGATTTTTTACAAATTTGACATATGTAACTTTTGTGGGTATAATTGTCCGAGTGCGTCTGAAGGTGCGTTAACATTGTCGTGTGGTCGTTGAACCATTGTAAGCAAATGCCGCATCTTGCCACGTTTTTATGTCCACTAGAAATGCGTTTTGTTAGGGATTCGTCATCTACTGGGATGTCGTTTTTCTCTATTATCTGTAAGTAAGAAAAAGTGATCATAATTTAAATAAAAAATTTAAATCGTAGCGACAAATTCAGTGAGTCTGAAACGAGTACTCCGAAATAAATATAAATGAAGTTAATGTAATAAATACAAAAGAATTCATAAATATAAATTGTAGTAGTGCGATTCAAGCAAATAATAATTCATAATCAAGTAGACAGAGATTAGACAAACCTCGGAGTAAGATCTCTTAACACGAGTTTTAGCTTCTCTTGCTTCTCTCGCTTCCCTCTCATCATTTAAGGCCTCTTCCTGCTCGACTGCCGACAAAGCTGATGACATCGTTGGTTGTTCCTTATGCTCGGATATTCTGTGTCCAGCCAGGCGTATAAAAAGTCCAAATGATCGGCCGCAAATGTCGCATTTGTGTTTTTTCGGTTGATGAGTGCGCATGTGATTCGATAATGCGCTCTGCTGCGTACAAGTCTATCGCAGACAATACAAAAATCATAGAGAACCATGTAGGACTTCCATATGAAAATGTAAATGTGACTTTATACCTTCCCGCAAGTAGGACACTTGAGAGCTTTCATGTTTTCGTAGTATTGCTCATCTCGTTTAATCTCTCTCGAGCGTTCCGCTATTTTTGTCACTATCTCTGGGGTGTTGTGTATGGATTCCAAAGATGGTGTCTGCGACACCATCAAGCTTGTCTGATGTAACTGAATGTGGCTTTGATAAGATTCTACTGTAGGGAAGAATCTAAAAACACAAATACATGCGTACATGTTTAAATATTGAACATCCTTAGAAACAAGTATTTTTCTTAATTCTTTGTCGCGTCAAAATTTGAGACATGAGTAATCAAGTAAGGTGTAGGAAACAACCCATTGATAAAAGATAAAAAAATGAAAATCAGTGTCTTAGTATCACTTTTTACACATTTGTGAATAGGAAAATTAAGTTTTATTAATTTTTGTTTTTAAATAATTAAAAATACTTGAAAAAGCAGTATTGAAATTGAAAAATTTTACATGCATTAAAAAAATAAGATCTCTGGGATGTTGTGTATACCCCACGCGTGCAGTGATTAAATTCGTAAATTACCTATTGCATAATGAACACCAGGTGTTGCTTCCGATCTCGGTCGATTCAGCCCGATGATCGCGTCTGTGCTGTCTCAACATTTCCCAGCTTACGAACTGCCGCTCGCACTGATCACAATCATTCAAGCTTCCTGCGAAATCCAGCTTGACCTTCAAGTGATTATTGGCCTCGTGTTTGGCTAAGCTCTCGACGGAATCGAAGGATATGGAACACTTTCTACAGGTATATATACGCGGGCAGTGCAACTGCATGTGCTTCATTAAAATGTCCTTCGTTCTGGAAATTAAAAGTTCTTGTTGCCGACGCATCACAAAAGCGTTGTTGCGGAGTACTCACTTGTAGTAACTGTTGCAGGGTGCGCACCACCATTCGGAAGTTAACTTCATTCTAGATTGCAGTTTCTGATGATTATTCATCGTCAGATTGCCGGTCAGCACTTGTTCCAGAATACTCGTTCGTTTCTCTTCCTTTTTAGCCTGGTAGTCCAGCTTAGGAGCTCTCGCTCCCTCCATGTCAGGTATAAGAACGCACTCCGCTTTTGTTTGTATGTCCATGGCAAACAGCTCCGACAGTTTGCGCTTCTTGTTCGGTTCGCATACGGCGGTTTCGGCGCTCAAAATCGGGTCCATATTCATCTCCTTGATCTCCACCTCGCACGGCAATTCGGACAAGGTTTCCATACAGGCACCGTGAAGGTGATCCTGGTTGGCTTGATTGATCGGCATCGCTGAGTCGTCAAAGGGCAGGGCAGCTGACAAAGGAACTAACGGCGGCGGAGCTCTAGACTTCTCCTTGCAGAGTTGCACCTGGTGTTTGAAATAGCAACGGTTAAAGGAGGAAATCCGCTCCGCAAATCAGTTCTCTTTACATTGGCTGGGTTCAGCAGAAAAAGCTGCTTTGCAACTGTTGTAAAAATCGTGAATCTGTTTGGCATATTGAATTCACTGTTAGATTCAGTCTAAACTAAGAGTCTAGACTAAGAGCCTAAGCCAATCAGATTTTTACAACAGTTGCAAAGTAGCTTTTTTTGCTGAATGCAGCTAATCGCAATGATAAGAAGCGTGCATAGTAAATATCAAGTAATATTGCATCAATATTATAATTTCCCACTCAACGATACAATGTATATTATACATACAAGTGTCATATTTGTATTGTTGAATGGAAAATTATAATAGATTTGTTTTTTTATTCATAAACTAGCTGAACTAGTTAAGACTATCTTTCTTCTTCCAATGTGAAAAGAAAGAGATGAGCTCTGAACTAGTACAGCCAGTTCAGGAATAAGAAACAAATCGATTACTCACTCAACAATATAAATATAAATATAATATGTTGTACACAATAGTATACAACACATTGTTGAGTGGGAAATTATTATAACATTAATGCAATTGTTTGTTGATGTTTGCTGAGCTGCGCGTCTGTCCGTTGAGATGAATCATTTGTTTGACAAACCTGGCAGGGATCCGACGAGTTCCTCATCGCGTCGAGGAATCTCTGGACGGGCTCCGTTTGCTTGAACCTCAGCAGCACGGTGTGCATGCTCCTGTAGACGTTGAGACAGTGCTCCCTGAACTCGTACGCGTCATCTAACCTGGCCGCGCAGAACTGGCAGATCTGCTTCGGCAGCGGATCGGTCTCGTACACGAGCACGGGCAGGAGGGCGCGCAGCTTCTGCACCACCATGCGCTGCAGGCCCTCGTCGCCGAAGATGGGCAGCATCTCGTTCCGCTCCTCCGAGCACAGCCGGCAGACCTTGTCCCACTTGCTGCCCACGGCCATCGCGTAGAGATTCGCGTTCATCGCGCGGGGCAGGAGGGCAGGGAGAGCGCGAAGGAGCGCCGCGTCGAGACTCTCTAACTCCGACTCCGACTCCGACTGAATTTAGGTTAGCCGATGGACCGCGCCGTGCGCGACGCCGCACTGGCACGACGGCCGGGGCGCGCTGGCGCGGGCATGCCCTGGCTGGGTCTGCCGGGAACCTTACCGGAGAAGAACCGCTCCGTGTTGAATCGGGACGGCGACTTCGCTTTCACCTTCTCCGCGCAGAACCCTCCCGAGGAGACCTCCTCGGCACTGAGCGCACGTTGAGCTGCGAACCGGTTCCACCCGCGTGGTGCAAGCGCGAGCACGTTCACCGACGTCCCGCCCCGGGAGGCGACGTGGACAGGGTGCTGCTGCCGCTGGTGTCGTCGTAGCGCTCGCGGACTCTCGCGGCCCGTTCGCATCAGGGCTCGCCATGCGCCATGCGGACGCCACTCCACGCCACTCTTCGTCAGCTCTCCTTCCTCTTCAATCCTTCTCTTCCTTCTCACTCTCGTTTTCTCTCTCTCTCTCTCTTTCCTCGACGCCGCTCGACTCGTCGACCACGCGGCTAAATGGGACGCCTTCGGCCTCGCGATAGCCGTTTTCGGATCGTGACGTCAACGGCGATGGTCGAGACGGAATCTCAATTTTCCTGACGGGGTCGGCGGTTCACCGGAAAGCCCGCAGCCGCCATCTACGACCTAGGATGTGACCTTCACCTAATGTCTTCTTCCGGGATCCCGGCGGCTCCCGCGAAGTGGCGGCGGACTTCTACTTTCGCACTGCCGTCTCTCTGTTCAGTCTTGTCGCTTGTCACGCTAAATCGATCTCGAGATTTCGTTGTTTTCGTCGTTGGAATTTTCCCAGCCAGCGAGACTCGTCGCACCTTTCCGGGAGAATTTTCTCACTTCCGGCGGCAATGTTGGCCAGCGCGCGGCTGTTGAAGATCTTTTCTACTTCATAGCTTCATAGCTTCATTCGATTCCGCGAGATTTTGAAAGCAGTCGCTGATGAATCGAAGCTGTGATTTGAGGGATGCAATCAAGGGAAGAACAGTTTAATATATTCTTTCTAGCTGAACTTACACTGTTGTTTTCTTCTTTCTTCATAGTGAAGAGAAAAGAAAATGAACGATGCAACAAGTTCAGCTAAAAAGAACAGATCTTAGGTGTAATTTTACATTGTTGCTTTTTCACAATAGCTGCTGGTTTTAGTGAAGCTTACTGCACTATTGATTGACTGAGCTTCTTTTTTTGAAGTGTAATCTTTATTTCTTTCAACATAACGCGTAACAGATTAATGGTAAAAGCGGGTGCACTGCTTATAATCGCAGTGATTTATAGTATCTGTCAAATGTTTGTTACATAAAAACGACACAACTTTGACAAAGATGCATAATACTTCTTTAACATGTTTTACCATCCGTTAGTTTGTGAGCCAAGATGTTTTTATATTTATACTATCCTGACACTCACAAACCGCTTAGATATTTCATAAAAAAAAAAAAGAAAAAAAAAACGTAGAAAAGTTTAAGAAATAAACATTACTAAAATCGTATCATCGACGTTTTGTATAACTGACGTGTATAATATATATATATATATATAAATATACATAACTAGATTATAAACATTTTCTTTTATGTTCAATAAACAACAGATCCTTGCACAAACCCTTGCTAAAGCAGTTAGAATAAATTTATTTTGTACTACCAGCGGTTTAACGCCAAGTAGTAATTAATACTGCTTTACACAATTATCTTTTAAGAACTAATTACAGTCTCGAAATAATGGCGACGTAAAATACAAATAAAATCATTCTATCAAGCTAGCGTATTCAATAATTTGACACTACGTTACTGTATTATATATGCGACTTGCAGATTCGTACGCTTTCAAAATGCTGTATATAAAAAAATAAATCCGCTGTATAAGCTGTCGATTTTTTCTTTTATATTAGATACATACAAGTCGCGAGGTATATAGAATTTATAACATAAATTTATAACGTTGATATCATGTATATAGATATGAATATATATAATATACGATATAAATTTATGGTATAAATTATATATATATATGTATATGTATATCAGTAAACATTTTATTAACATGATCGCCTATTATTGACAAAGAATATCTACCAATGTGATTCTGTCATTTCTCATTGGTTTGTTATTTTATTGATTGAAAAATTGAAGGAAGAAGAACTTCTGAATTACTTCAATTGAAAAAAAAGAGATCCTTTAGCAATACACAAGTTCATTTGTAAAACGTAGTAACAATATGAGTCCTAACGGACATCACAACTTTAAAACTTTTATTGAGCAAAATAGACACAACATACATTTTCTGTTATATATTCCAATATTATCTTTGAGTTCTTATTCCTAACTGTGTGCAGAAGCTTGTACGAGGATGCCGTACGGATTAAAGTAGATATTCTTGGTATTAGATTTTTTTCAGTTTATATCAAACTAATTTCTCATAAAAATATAATGTCTTATTTCAAGCATGTGTTATTTATACGACGTATATATTATACTGCATTATGTAATAATCGATTTATCAGTTTACATAGCAAAGTCCGTTCGTTAAAATAAAGAGTGTCCGGCAATAATGATAACTTTATGTTAGACAACTAAGACAGAAGTTCATAAGTCTTCACGGTATGTCTTCCTGTACTCCGAGTAATCCGAATCGCAAAAAAGCGAACGAGGTGCTTCGATGGCGCAGCGAAAGTCAGATAATGCTTGCTGACATATGCGAGAACAATTGAGCTATCGTCGAAAGCAATAATTGGATCGTCCAACATATCTTCACTCCGGCTGTCTGGAATTTCACTGTGAAACCTCATGAACTTCCACATACTACAATCAATATTCGCGCACTTCGTATTGCAAGCGGAGCAATAATTGAGTTTTTATCTCTCCGTTCATCCATCTCATTGCCTCATTTCAGTATAGATTTGCTATTCAGATTTGTGGAGAAACCTCTTACAGTCTGTCACTTAAAATTGCGCGATAATATGCGAAATTCAAAAAAGAGAAATAAAGCTAAATCGGAGGGAAAATTATGAAAGGTGTGACAGAAAATATCGGGAAGACCTTGTTCTGTATAAATATTATGTTACACTGTACATGCTCTATACAATTTTACAACAGCAGGCCAACGAGCGAGTTTAGCTTGCTATATTATACATGCTGATAACTATTCACAACCGAATGAGGAGACAAGTCGAAAGCTTAATCAAATAAAAATCAGTAACAGAAAATGTTAAATATTATTTTACACATTCCAAATTCTTAATTATAAAAAATTTTCCATTTTGTTTACGATTACATAAAAGAAATTAGCTCTCGAATATATAGCTCTCGACATATCAATCTTTTATCTTAACTTGTGCGACTAAACTTGTCCAAATAATTATTTGTTCTCAAATTTGTCGCATTAATACAGAATTCCTTTTTTTTTCTCTTTCTTCCTCTTTCCCTTTCTCTCTTTTCTTAATTTGTTAAGCAAACGCTTCGAGACATTTAATGGCAGAGAACAGAAGCAGTTTTCTGGATGCCTGTATTCCAATTGTGCCACATTTATACAGTGTAGTATTATTTACGTATAGACTTAAGTGCGGCGAAAATTTCCTTGATACCTTGTATATATTTTTTATAAATGTATCAAAGGATAAAGCGTCTATCTTAACAATATCTTTCTTCTCGATTAATGAACGAATATTACTTATACATTTTCACTATAGCATCCTTACTATCTCGTTGGCACGGCCGGCATTTTCTCAAGGAAGTCTTGCTCGATAACAGTCTCCAGTTGCGTGTTATTTATCGGCACGTATGTATCGCACGTGGCACGACTAAGACTCGAGAAGAAATGATGTAGATCTTGCAAAGCGCGAACGTTATTCGACGTTAGTAGAAGCTCCCCCGGATTCCTTTTGGGCGGTGGACCTTCTGGCTTGAACTGCAAAAGGAGATCAATTACAGAAAAAGATAAGAAAATATGTTTGTTTGATATATAATAAAAGAGCCATGCAAAGAAAAAAATTTTATGTATAGCGCCAAATGTTGCACAATACCATTCGACACAAGAGCGCGCATTGGCTTAGTTGCAAAAACAAATATATATGTACATGCTATGATTTCTCACGTTACTAAAATAAAATAAGTATTTCAGTACTGTTAACAGCGGTGCGACACCAAAGTTCCTGTGATTTTCATTTTCATAACACATATATTAATAAAGCGTGATCTGAATAATATACTGTTATCTGATACAAATTTTTATACTTTTCGAAAAAAATATAATTAAAATATACTAGCAACAAAGGCTGAGTTGAGTAGAATTTTTTCGTAGCATTATTCTTAAATGGAACCAATATAAGAGTAGGGTCATAGTGACAATTGAGATTACTCATACGGTTTAATCATAACAGTGTACATCGAGTTGATCGACAGTCTGTAAGAAGTGATCATAGCGATGGCCTGGCTGAAAATCTTATCTTATTACGTTCTGTGTATCGTAATAGTTATTACTGCACGTGAGTACTAAAGCAACACGATTATTTGAAAAGTATTTTCGATTTCTTCATATAAAAAAACTTCATTTTTTGTTAATTTTTGAGTATTTTATGTGTATTTTTTTTATTTATATAGGATATATAAACATTTATAATTTAAAAGTCTCAATAACTTTGTAAAAGAAAAATCGATTTAATATTGATAATAAAAATGTTTAAAATGGAATTTTAAAAATGTTTAATGAAGAAAAATATATTTTCTATCTATAAAAATAAAAACATAATTCTGAAATATTTGTGAACATAACTTTTTTGTTTATAGTAATCATATTCTGAATGTTCTAAATGGTTTTAATGTAAGTTAATTGATTCCAATTATTGATGAAGCAAATATTAATGAAGAAATGTGATTGGACCTTTGGCCTTCCCTATCAAATTTAATTCATTTCCTCCTAATATAAAAGTCATTTAATTTTTTGTTCTGAGTTTAAAATAAATCTTTTAAACATTATGCAAATAAAAACATTGAAATAAGATTCATACAACATCGACATAATGATCTATTATTCTTTTTACCTATTTAATTAAAAATAATTAAATAATGATCTATTTTATTATTTTATTATTCTTTTTACCTATTTAATTAAAAATAATTTCATTTATACTTTATTGATGTGCGTATTTAATTAATGAATATTGCGCTAACTTAATTATTACATTTATTACAGAGTACACGGGTGATTCCGAGTACAATGATTTTGATTTCTATGAAGATTTATCAACGGATCGCTCGAGAAGTTTCAATGAAGAATATAACAGTGTTGCGCAAGACGATTTTTACGTTGCAAACGATTTTGACGACACAGAAAATCCTGGCTCAAATTTCGCCACTTTTGAAAACAATATCGGTTCTTTTGAGAGAAGTCCTTTCGATAAGAAGTTTAACTGGTACAAACTGTCTGAGAAAGTTTACAGATATACCAAGCATCGAATTCCCGGGTACGACTACGACGAATTCGGTTACATGACTTCCAAGAATGCTCAGGAGTGTGATGACAGATCCGTCTGGACACATTGCCTCTGCCAATTCACGTGTTCGAAGCCGGATGTAGTAGATTGTTACACACCATGCAGAAGCGGATGTGAATGCAGAGAAGAGTATGTTTTTGATGAAAAAACACAGAGGTGTCTGTTACCCGAGGAATGTCCGACGAAAGATTACAATTATTAAACTTTATATCGACATATATTTACGCTTTCAACATTCATCAAGCTATTCTTCTTCGCACTCTTTCTCTTGCGGGAAATAAAATCGAGAATTGTGTAACCGACAATTGTGATAAATAATTAATCGTGTCACGAAAACATCAATCGTAAATCGTAACTTACCTTACTATCCATTAATTTCGCTATTCTCGTAATATGTGGCACAAAGTCCGAAGATAAATTATTGTTATCCGTGCAGCCTGCCGCTGCGTCTCCGACGAACGCCCATTTATACCTATTAAAACGAAACAATAGAGATTATCTCGCAACGAAATGCTACTTAAAAATCCATCTCTCTTCGCTTACATCTGAAACTGTGGTAATCTATGCGCGGGCAACAGCAATGCGAGATCCAGCAGCTTGGCAGCAGCCAGCTGCAGTTGCAACCAGTGAGGATGCCCGTGTGCCTGAAGTCCATTGCTGGCGTTGACAGCCCACGATGAGTCCAAAGCCGATAGCAGTTTGATGTGCGAGCTGTATGCAAAGAAATGCAAATTCTGTATTATGTAGATCCACTGACGAACGATAGCGTGCAAAAGTTCCTTGGGAACTGTAATTGATTCCCCAAAGTATAAACAATACACAATTTTCCTGCAGAGTTCGATCGACAAGATACAAGATTGTTATTAGTACCCTTTGACATTCGACATACTCGACACAGTGATGTAAACCCTTTCCTGTGCTTCCAGTTATTTTTTTAAATACTTGTATCTAAATCAAATATTTTTTGCAGTACTCGTATGTAGTTTTTTTGAATATTTATCTATTTTTTTAAGTACATTTACTTTTTTATATTCGAAATCAAGAATTTGTATAATTTTTATTATAAAAATAATTTTAGTATAATAGGAAAATAATTTCGTGTGCCTTGTGACTTAATTTTGATTGATTTATATTACACTCCTGTAATTAAAGTATCTTTTACATCACTGTACTCGAGTTCTTACAACATTAACAGTTGCATACACGTGCGATATGTGTACGTCAAATATGCAATGGACCATCGAGTTACCTGCTATGACGACTGCCGTCCCAACACCATTCAAGTTATGGAGGCACCACAAATCCCATCAAATCGCGAAGATGCCGAAACAGAGCCGAAAACAGTACGATATTAGAGAATATCCATGTTAGTAGGGGGACATACACAAATATTTCTGCTATTTAACTATCCTCAATCTCTGCACATATACAAGATTCTGAAAAGTCGCATATTTTTGTCTCTCGCGTTTCTACATATTATAAGATTGCGTTTTTTATCGTTTACATTTCGAGCATTTTGAAAATATTGATCAGTATTAGACTTGAATATTGATTTCAAAATTGATGTGGAACATTATCGATCATGCCAATATACTAATAAGATATCTGCATAAAAAGATTTTCATAGCATTCTTTTTCGATGATTATGAATTATGATTTTGGAGACTAGAATAATAGTTTTTTGAAAGAAGAGTAAAAGAACGAGAAGTAATATCTCAAATAACCGCGTATTGTAAGTAAATGTACCATGCACATGTGTGAAGCAGCAACGTCCCATAAGCATGTTTGCTCAAGAAGCACATGAATTAGAAGGATTTGCATACCTGAATTCTTCACTGTCTGTACTCAATTCCTGCTCAATGTACAGGAATACTTGAACAAGCTCGCTAACTATGACCGGCCACAAGGATGTCGCATGTTGTGGTGACATTCTCAATAGCAGTACGCGAAAACAGAGAAACACTTGCGCCTGAATAGACGGGATTACTTGGGGTAGGCGTAAACTATCTGCTAAACGTTCTGAAAGTAAAATAACACAGTCTCTCTGTGTGAAAACATAATTATATATTTTATATACATTTCTTTATAAATATACTATGCAAATACTTACCTTGTATTTCCGGCATATATTTATGATACTGATCCATTTCGCTGCAAAGAATGACGAATGCCAGACGTTTCAAAAGCTGTGCCTTCTGCTCGTATTCCTGCTCTTTCGAAGAAAATATACTAATCCCGCTGCCCTGAGCCATGGAGACGCGATCTATTTAACGGGACAGTCATAATGTGTTAACTTCTATGATTATGATAGATACACGTAGATGTAATAAAATGTGTGTTACTCATTAAATCTCTGAAGGTAGTATTGTCGTGCGTCATCAAATTGTCTATTATGGTTCTCCAATATGGTAAACAGGCCGGTATCATTTGGAAAAAGGCGGAGTCGAGTAACAAATCTAAAACGTCCTTGCGCCATGCCTTTCTCGTGTACTGATATCCCGACAAGGAAGCCAATAGTTGAGAGCAAGCGGTAAATGAGGCAATATTTTTTATCCTGTAAAATTAAATAAAGTAGATAAAATTCAAATGCTATTCTGTCTTATCTTAATTTCAAAAAAATCCAAATGAAATTTCTATCATTGAGTGCAACCATTTCCTAAACTTACGTGTGATTCTTTAGGTAAGGTGTAACGTTGTACATGAGATTTGTCAAGAGTGTTACCACGCGCTCCTTCTCTTGCGAACCGTAACTAACATCCAGCAATGGTGCGAGTATTTCCGCTAATACCGCTTGCGCTTGAACACTATACGCTGCATTAGGTGGGGTTCCTGGTGTTACTGTAACGCAAAATTTTCAAGGATAATCACGAATATATATCGTAGAGAGGAATGTAGAGCTATTTGCAATTGCCAGACTACATAAGAAGAAAGAAAGATAAAGCGTGATAATAAAAACAGATGCGATTACGTTAAAAATTCTTAGAACATGTCTACAAAATAAATTGCACATTACGCACCAGCACCATTTTTTCCCTCTTTACCTTCCGAAGAACCTTCCACCACTTCGAAAACGTCTTCTCGGACAGCCAAATTTCTTCTTAACCATGTTGTTTGCTCTAAACAAGCACCGGCTATTTGCGAACACGATTCGATTAACTGAAATGTTCATTAAAAAAATTCAATAATCGTGTTATTAATTATTATACACTGAGTCATATAAGATAATAACCTTCGCAGACACGTCTTGCAAATCTTTAATATCTTTCTTCTCCTGCATAGGTGGGCACTTTTGTACATATTCATTTAGTATAGCTAGCAAGAGAAATTGGGCAGGTGCTGTTAGTGACAGACCATCCTTCAATAAACTGAGCAAGGACGCCCAAGATTCGATAAGCGATTGCGATGTGTTACTCTGCATATAGACATAAAGTAATTCTAGCACCGACACTTCCAATGAGAAATCTTGTTTGATTCCGTGTATCGGCGGTGGCGTTTTCACTACTTGATGCACGGTGTGCACCAAAGTATCAATGGGCATAACGCGAATCGCACTAACAAGGTGAACCATTACTTGCTGGTTAGGACAGGCTTCTGGAAGTATCTGTACCAAAATAAATTACAACTCAGCATTCCTTCCAAAACTGATAACATTATTAGATATTTCTCATTATATTATCTTTTTTTTTTATACACAACATCAAATACCTTTTTTGACGCAGCGGATGGTTGGCGTCTTTCGTGCCAGGCAACCGCGACTGCGGCCAAGAAGTTGGCTCCGTGATGGAAAGAGATTGGAGATAGGAGTTCCAACAATTGATATTTGACTATTCTCGGACTACCCACTACACAACTGGCTTGTTCGCTATATATGATATTAAAAATATATTGCATTAACACAATATAAACAATTTTTCTAATATTTGTTTAAAAAATACAAATAAAACATACTTATCTTTTGTTGCCAAAACTGCTTGCCACAAGGCAGACAGTGATGCTATTATTCTTGGCAAATGACTTAATGCAGTTCTTCTAGCGTGTTGTTGCAGCTCGTTTGCGCCAGTTTTATCTTTTGCTGTGGATAAATCCTACAAAAAACGAAAACTTTGCTATTTCGCACTGAATAAATCAAATATCGATTAATTGTATCGCAATTAAAAAATGTATTTTGTTCAACTAACCGGAGAAAGTGGGCTGGGCATAAAGACATGAATAAGATTGTTGAATATCTGTCCGGGATTAGCACCGGGAATTCCCGTTTGTATCGTACCACTTAATGGTTGATTAAACGAGAATCCAATTTGCTGAGAGGTGTCCAATAGACAGTAATGTAGCAAGTATGTTAAAGCCTCCAAATGTGTTACGGTATAATCTGCAGGCAGGCAGCACTCCACTGTGCTTATATCTTGTAATTTTGATGTCAATGTCGCATCTTCGCTAATGTAATACGACGCTAAGTGTTCAATATTGCTGCACAGTTGATGAATAACCGATGTTACAACGGATGTTAAAGACGGTCCCATAAAAGGCAGACTGGACGTAACAAGTGTAGTCCAATGTTGATGAAGATGTCTCATGTGATCCTACGAAATTTATATTCATTAAATATACGAATTATTATATTATACTTATATTATTAGTGATTTTGTTGGATCGATCATCACTTTCTGCTTAATCAAGTTAACTTGTAATTTATATAATCAATATTTATAATTTAAATACATTATATAATATAGTACAATATATTGTGCTTGGTTATCTTGTTTAAAAAATATGTATAAATTTCTGATTTGATCTGACAATGTACATTGATGTAAATAACGTACGAGTTGCAGGGCGCTAAGAATGCTAGCAAGGAACATCGGTTGCTGCGGTATTGCTGCCCCAGACACGTATTTCAAACTGTTTCCAATCAAGTTTGACGTCCGTGTCGGCGAACTTGGTATGAGAGATGTTGTTGAATTAATTTCCTCTCCTTTTTGATTACTACATTGATGCTCCAACATAATTAACGCTAACAGCAACCTTGAAAAGTAATAAATTAAACTTTATAAAAAATTACACAATTGTAACTGAAATTGATTTTAATGCCAATGTGAGTTTCGAATAATATCGTCAGTTATGAATTGGCGAAATATTCTTGCATATTTACCGTAATAATTGTATTTGGAAAGCTTCTGTATGATCGCTTGCTCTATATTTACATTTATTCACATCATTGTCGATAAATGGATCATTAAACAATACAATTTCTTCAGTAAACGTGGAAACATCCTCGTTTTCCTTGTGAGCGTTTTTCATGCTCATGACACTGGACACAAGACAGTGCAGAGCAACTTTTTGTACTTTACATTTGGTCAGTAAATCAACTATGTAGCAGCTAAAGCCTTTCCCAGAATCGCGAACGATCGGAATTAACTCGGAAAATATTAGTGTCAGTAATTCAGCACTCGCAAGTTGCACCTATGTGAAAGATATTTTTATTAACAGAATTAATAATAGCCATTAAAAAGAATAAGTTTAATAAAAAAATAAATATTTAATAAAAAATTACATCACTTCTTAATTTGTATTTTTCTTCAATGTTTTTTAAAGATATTAAATTAAGATAGTTTTTTTAAAAATCAAACACACACCTGGCGATTACCCGCGATCTCTTCATACGTAAGTCTCATTTGCCCCAAATTTGGATAATAGCTTCTCGCAAAGTACAGGCACACGCTTATCAACACTTCCAGATACATGCTACTCCTGTAAGCCGCTATGAATTCTGTGTTAGCTATATCACCATGAAAGTTCCGGCCAAAAACACTTTTCCTATGTCTTGCCAACAAGTTTAACAACACTGTGTTCTTTGTTGCGTTTGTCACACCAGTCGTCGCCGCGCAGCACAGGAACATTCGCATATTCGTCAATAGTTCGTTCCTGAGAGTACGCAGAGCGTAAAGAGTTCTGGTAGAATCGTATACCCCACAATAGAGCAACATGTGGGAGTGCAGGTTGTGAACACCCAGGCCGACATTTCGATTAGTTTTCGCGTTATGCTGCGGAACTTCCTCCTATAAAAGAGAAAATATTGTAAAAAACAGTGCGACGTTTATCATTGTTTCGCCAAGTAATGTCCATTTCTATCAATGTAAATTAATTTCAAACTCGATTTAACTTGCTGTGATTTATTTTTATAACTAGAAATTGATAAAATGTAAGTTGAACCAAGATTAAAATTAATTTGCATTGATAGAAATAAATATAAGCCAAATAACAAGATACTTACGTTTTTAGGTGGTTCGGCGATGTCGCACAATTGCATGGCACGATCGAGCACTTCGTTCAGAATCTCTTCGACTATGCTGGTGCTGCTGGAGTTGCTGAAGTACTCTTCCGCGGTGGTGCTAACATCCAGTTCGCCGTCGTCGTCGTCCATCGTCCAACTGGGTACTTCCGCGCTCGCCTCGAAACTACCGATATCATGATCGTAATTCGCGCTGAACTCGTTCGTGCTGTAATATCTGCCCTTTATAATAGTGCCCGCCACCTCTCTAGAACTGCCCGGCATTATGACAGTTTCCTTCTTTTGTTTGGACTGTTTGTTAGTTACTTCGGGACTGCTCGAGTCCAAGCTATTCGTTATGGAATCCGACGACGAATCGACATCGTCGTTGAGCTTCTTGTAGCTACTTTTATCCTTCGCCTTCAAGCTGGAATTTGCCGAATCGAAAAGACTTTCGTCTAAACTGGCAGTAGAACCTTTGTCGAAATCAATTTTCTTGAAACGGGTGGCATTTTTCAGCAATTCCGTCGTTAAGCTTGTGCCCTTACGCATACTGGGCAGCGAGTCGTCTTCCGTTAAAGAGTCGTTTGAATTTTCGTTACAATTGATCGAGAGGGGATTCACGAACACAGAAATCTTTCTATTGCCGGATATGCTGGGCGGTACCTCGAGTTCCTTCATAAACTGATTTCTCTCCGTGACATAGTGATTGCAATTATCGCCAGTTGCCAGCGTTGTCACCGCGAAAATTCGTTTTATTTTCACAGGATTTATCGCCTGCTTCTTCTTTTTACCCTTCTTCCACTTTTTATCCTCGTCTACGTTATCACTCACGTGATATATCACATTACCGTCGACCGAACTGATCGCGTAGATTTTCGCGGCACCTTCCGTGTCGTCTTGAACTTCCGACTTTTCTTCCACTGGATCGTTCTTCGTTAGGACGGTATTACTGTGTTGTATACTCACATGAAGGACGCTCATACGACAGGTGGATGGATCTAATAATATTGTCAGTAGGGGATCTATTACGCGCGATATGTCGCCGCGCATCAAGGAATGTAACAGCCACGACTGAGCCTGCAGCTTTAACGGCGAATTATCCGCAAGCTGAAGATTGTCCAACATTTTCAACAAGGATCTATGCAGCACGACAGAACACAAAAAGTAATACTTTGTGAAAATCGTGATATTACATAATTAAAACTTTACATTACAAACTTTAGAAATTTTTTACTTACTGGTCAAAAGTTCTGAGACAGCCACGTAACCTTGGATTCGTTTCGATTTCTCGTCCTAAATGCCATAAAGTGGCGAATCTACTAAATGCCTCGATCCTCTTCTCGGGATTCTCGGAGGTAAGGGCGGATCCTATCAGGTCTTCGACCGCGTCGCAGGAATCGTATAAAGCGTGATGCAATTCGTGCAACAGTTCTACGCAACGCATTCTGAACTTATGGGCGGGAAGCTCGCCCAAATGATTCCACAAGGAATGTGCCAATATCTTTATGTTAAAAATAATTCTGTTTAATATTTTATTTTATAATGAGATAAACTGAATAGAAATTTTATTAGTACGTACTTGAAACACATTAGTATACTGCATCAAGTAAGTAACATGCCATTGCTTCAACAAGGGGACGATAACAACCGTCGTGACACCCTCTCCACTTTTCGGATGTGTCTCGACGTCGTTGTGTGCCTTCAACAACGCCACCAAGTCGAGTAACGTGGCGATGCTCGTTAACTGTAACGCAGGTTGTTTCTGCAACCAGCAGGAACAGACTATTAAAACTTTCAACCAATCCGGAAGAACATGCTCGAACTTCGGTTCCTCCTCCACGAGTACGTCGTCACCGGGCAAAAAGTATTTCGGAAATGTGGACAGTTCGACAAATAAACTGGACGCTATTTTCATGGCTTCGATCCACTCCGAGTGCGTCGCTACATCGAGAAATAGGTGAAAAATATCCAGGCACTTGGTTTCCTCGATTACGGATGTGTCTTGACTAAAGAATCCGGAGTCGTCTATGTTTAATCTAGAGTTCAGCAAGAGTTCCAAGTAACGCATCCTTTCGTCGAAACTCTTTCTCGGACAAGACACTACTAAATGGTCGAACATATCTTGTACTGTTCTCTCCCTGCTAAGTATCCTGTTGCTAATTAATTTAACGTAAAATATCTCGTATTGCCGGAGGCACTTTTCCAACATGGAGTGCTGTGCCTGAAACGCCGGAGATGGTCCCCTACATAAGGATCCTGTTGATTCCGTTGGAGTGACATTCTTGAAGTGTTTCAATGTGGACAAATGGCTGTCCGAAGATTGATTCTTCGACGAAGAGATTCCATCGGCTTCTATGCAGCTCGCTTTAATGTCATCCATGCTTTTGTTTCTAGGTAAAGATTTCGTGTCTTCGCTCACTATAACGGATATGCTACTGCCATCGGCTTGTATAGTGTACGTGTCGTTTAATTTGGGAGTGCTCTTGCTTCCCTTCTTCTTCGACTTCTTCTCGCTCCTTTTAGAAGCACCGCCAGAATTTGCTCTTCTCCTTGTACTTGGGCTTTTCTCTACGAAGGGAATACTGGATGTGTCGGGCTTATTCAATTTACTATCCGATTGACTCTTTTCTAAAGGGATCGCTGTTAAGGAATTATCATTGGGAACTGTAATATTGTTCAGAGACGTGTCTAACTTGGTCTCTACTTCACACTTGTCCGCATGAGCCGTTATCATCGTTGGTTGCACTTTCGACAAGATTTTGCCGCACAATTTCAGGCTTTTCGAAATCTCCGTCGGGGACAGGATACTACTGTGATATAAAAGCTTGCTGGTTATTTCGTAGAATAAACCAGGAAGATGTTCAGACGGCGTGTCTATAAACGCGTCCAACGACACAGTCTCAAGCAAGAATTCCGTTAACACGCATACTTCGACGAGATTCGGCATTCCACTGCCGACCGGTCTTACAGCGACGTCTTCGCTCGCAACTTGCGTCTTCGCTCTGGTATTACAAGCTTTTTCAAATAGTTGTCCACAATGTATCCAGATGTATGACGGTTCCAAAGTTGAGAATAACAGATTCGCAGATTTTACCACTTCGTTCGTTTTCGGTGCGTGGCCCGATACGGATTTGCATGCATTATAAAATGTCCTAAAATGTAACGTGCGGTTGTTAGAAAACATTGAAGAATGGTTTCAATTTCAACAGGATAATTTCATAACACACAATCGATCTTACCTAAACACTTCAAACAGAATGTCATCCAAAATTATTGGTCCAATATCCACCTTATCAAGTAACGAGACAAGTATCCTATATGGTTTTAGATCTTGTGAATTTTCTTCGCACACTTCTTTAAGTAGATATTTTATCGCTTCGACTAGCATTTCCTTCGAATACATATCAAAGTACGTTACATCCTGTTTAGTGTCTGTAGTTGCATGGTTTTTCTTCTTTAAAATCGATGTGTTCACTTCAGTGCCCAACAGCCAAGCAAACAAACGTCTGCAATTGTAGAAAATTTATACATATAAAATAAAGATTTGAGAAAGACTATCACATATTGCAGCCTCTTTTACCTGTTTAAACTCATGTCTCTTCGCAATATAGTAACTAAAGCAGCTCTTATTAATAATATCATATCTTGATGTGTCAATTGACTATTGTGTATAGGAAAACCTATCAAGAGAAAATCCAGTGCACTTCTCTGCACCAATACCGAAGTGTCTTGCACTCCAGCACATAAGGCTGAAATCTTTTAAAATTGATACATTAGAGAATCAAACTTTATGATATATGTAGTCATTAAAATTTTTCTTACCATAATTTTAGTATTAGTACCCATAATATACTTTTGCTCCTCCATCGACAGCTTCTTGTTGAAATGTGCTAGCACAAACGATATCGCAGGCAATCGAATGCCAGAGTTTGAAGCCAAGCAGTCCCAGAGACATGCATAAAAATGTTCCGCACCCACACCCTCGCACACTTTCTCCAGTAAAGAATTAGTTCTGGTAAAAAAATGCCCCATAAATTTCCATATTATTTACGCACAAATCTATTTATTATTTACAAATACTAATATGTAAGGAATGCTGCAAAGATAATAACGCAGATCGCACCTGTCAAAATGATCCGATCCATCTTCTAGGCCCAAGAGGACGCCGCTTAAAAATCCGCTTAATCCCGGTCTCAATCTTTCACCGAGCGGTACAAAGTGTGTTTCGTATACTGTTAACAATGACGGTCTGACATTCATAGCAGCATGGCCCAATAATGGAAATAGTCCTAATTGAGAAGACAAAAATGTAGAACATATGAAACATAGAACTTATATGTATATGCCTTGCTCTAGAAAATGAGAGAACAGATATTTTGGAGTACAGTGTAAAGCTCTCTGTCTTTTTTCTTCGAGTAAGATACATGGTAGCCTACAATTGTTTCTTACTCGACTTTCTATAACTCACCTGCGCTGTAAATGAAAAGCTCATGGCTGAGTCTGTTAGTGCCCATACACTTAAAAATAATGTCGTACGTTTCTAAAGCTTTCAAATGAACACCAGAAGGTAACGCCGGATGCATGCATTGGGCTAGTCTCTTGGATATTTTGATTCTCCTTGGAATAACGGGAAATTTCATATGGCTCAGCAACACCTTGTTGAGCTTCCCCAGGGCAGAGATTAAATCTGCCCACTCGCTCGTGTACTCGAAGCTCTTCAGGGCCTTATCGACAGCTGACACATAGCTGCGTGACAAATACAACATATAACAAGTTTTAACCAGAACGGCACAAGTGTCAAGCGATGAAATATAAATCATTGCAAGGTTTACCGAACCAGGGATGCTAAGCGTGCTAATCTAGCCAATAAACACCAATTAACAGTGACATTGGCATCAATATTACAATTTCCCACTTAACAATGTAACTATTATGTACGTGTGTTATATTACACTTACATTGTTGAGAAATTACAATATTGACACGGTTGTTACTTAGCGTTTACCAGATATTTGCTGTATTTTCTACTTACACCCGATACTTCGAGTCCTTCATCAACTCGTACTCCTCCAGCGCGATGGAACCCATTGTTGTCTCTTTCGCGACTAAACGTACTACGGGTGCCGTTCCTCTACGTCACTTTACATGATTCTGGAATTACCTCACGGCACAATGAGTCACACAAGCGGCAGGTTCCCCAATTACGCTGCGGGCCTTATCGCGCGACGCATCGTGTCCAGATAAAGCGGGTACCGCGGTACCTGGAAATCAAGCCACCGCGTTATCACGAGGGGAAGGAGGAGGGGGGGGGAAACCCGCTCGGCGCGGCCACCGAGGAGAAGCAGAAATTTACCCTCTCGTTCTCTCACCGGACTGGGCCGCGGTCGTTCATGATCGCGTCTTACGCGGCTATGTTTACACGAGCCGAACTTCGCGTCGGGCCCGCTATCGCGGTTTTGGTTATCTCGCGGCCGTTCCCCCGCCGTTGTCCCGCTCTCCCTCCAGCGGAGCTCAGTGGCGATCCGCCGTCGAGTCTACCCGGGCACGACCGGGCTCCCCCCCCCCCGAGGTTCACCGGAATCACCCAAGTGCCAAGTTTCCCGCCCTCGAGGACGCTCCCGAACGTCGTATCTCCGTACACGTAGCGGCCGCTCGTCCGTTACGTCCCAGCTGTCCTCCAGCTGTATCCGGCGGGACCGTGTGGCGCGACGCCCGCGCGCGCGCGCGCTTCCGATCTGATTTATTCTGATTTCCTCTTCGGGCATCGGCAACGCGACAACTCGGACGACTCTCCCGCCAGTTCCGCCGCCGGCGCGCCACTGACGGATGACGTTTGTTGACGTTGACGTTACGCTACCGCGCGTGACGAGCGCCGGGATCGACGTGGACTCGGAGACACGCGCTCGTCGGATGGGCGACCTTCCGATGGACTCGGATGACCGAGGACAAAGCTCTGATTAATTTTAATTGGCGATTAATTCAGCCGGGCGAAATCGCTCGTGTCTATTTCCGTCGGTGCAAGTTAATCGGGTTTGGCATTACTTTTTTATCTTTTTCTAGTTCCAAGAATTAGAAGCGGATAAATTGCAAGTTAAACCGAGATTAGAGTTAATCTCGATAGAAATGGACATTAATGTCTATTTTTATCAATGCAGATTAATTTTAATCTCAATTTAACTTACTATCTTTTTTTAGTCCTAAGAATTAGAAAAAGATGAAAAGTAAATTAAACCGAGTTTAAAATTAATCTGCATTGGTAGAAATGGACATAATGGCCAATTCCACAATTTATTTTAACCGGAGTTTAACTAACAATATCCAAGAATTTGTTTTATATAAAATAAACTCTCCTATTGGGTATTGTTAATTAAACTCCGGTTAAAGTAAGTTGTGGAATTGGTTCTCAATTCCACAACTTACTTTAACCAAAGTTTAGCTAACAATATCTAATAGAAGAATGTGTTTTATGTAAAACGAACTTTTCTATTGGATATTATTAAACTTCGATTAAAATAAGTTGTGGAATCTGGCCTGAAAAGCACCATTTCTGATTGTATGTATATTTTGTTGTGCCTGGTGTAAACTCTTTTTCTACATGCTAAAACAAAAAGATAATTATGTTGATCAAATAGTGCAGGTACTTAGTACTTGATAAATTTGGAGCTTGATAGAGATCATTATGAATCTTCTTCAGATGTCCTTTTTCTCGGCTGCTTGATAAGTGATCAATTTCCTCCATAATGACATGAGATTTTAGGCACACATTGTAGAATGGTTTGATTGTTAAATGAGCCAGGATACCTTTTAGACTCGACAGGCATACATGGAATTCGAGAATTCGAGAATAGGATGTTTTTAAATTCAAATGTAAACATATCCTTTTTTTATTACGAAAAACTTTAAAATTCACGATCCATGCCCATTATCTCGGCATTCATACATGAATAACAAAAAGAAAAGAATGTAACAAGTCGAAGCGTCGCACTAACGTCTCTTTCGTTTTCTGGCAAACCAGATTTCAGCTTTCAATAAAACTCGCGAAAATTACAGAATTATAAATGTAATATAACTATCTGTAAAGTGACAGATTATTTTCAACTGGTTAATATATATCGACTATCGATTATTATAGACTTATAAAACGGATTCCGCTTACGCAGAAACTCAGACGCATCACACTCGAGATTGTACAAAATTGGATATGGAATGTTTACAAATACTACTATTTTTAGGAGGGATAGCCATATCGACGCCGTTTACACGTTATCCTTTCGTTTACATTTACATTTATGAGATATTAAGAGAAACCGTGTGAACCCTTAAATATTAAGAAATATTCGCGAGCATTTATATGCTCCGATAAGACGGCATAACAAAACAAGTCAATCTTTCAAGATAATAGAAATATAATGCATTAACATATAATACATTAATGCCACTTCATCACTTTGAAGTAAATGTATTGCATGATTAACCCTCTAACGCCCTTATGGAAAATAAAAAAATATTTAATATATAAAAGTATGGCATAAAATAATAAATCTTCATTTTTTGAAGATTTTGAAGACAAGTTTCCGTGTTATATTTTCAAACTCGCAACGATCGACGAGCAAAAATTGAGAAAATGATAAAATTGACAATTTAAAGCGAAAATTACATCGAGTAATAGAGAGTTAATATGATCATGCCAATTTTTATATTAAAAATATCCGGCATGTGTCCCATTGAATTGTACATTATTGTATATTTTGATATTGATATCAATCCCCACATATTTATAGTCTCGCATCAGGAACACAGTTTTGCGCCTAAGGGTTGCGATTTTGTGGTGCGCTCCAGTCTCCTCTGCTGTTGCTCTATTAATCGCAGCTCCCGTTCTCGCCTTCTCTGCTCTCGCAGCACTTTGGTAGCGTCATTGAAATCGTCCATAGCATCCACTTCCCAACCGGCAGCGTTTTCCTCCCATTCTGTTAATTCATTCTGGACATACGACAGGAATATAAGTCTTTCAAGTGTTACAAGCTCGCTTTCAAGTGTAGACTTACAGTTGGAACAGGATCCATGGCCGAGAATTTTGCAGCGTTGCGAGACGAGTTATCCCCATGCTTGTCCTTTATTAGAATTTTTGTTTGCCTAGTGATTTTTGGGGTCATATCCTATACAAGGTTCCAAGGTAAAACCTTTAGTGTTCTTATTGAAGCAATTGTTTCTAAATTAACCTTCGAGTTACCTCAAAAAAATTAAGCTGTTCCTCAGTGGGTGATTCAGGGGACTTGCTCACTTGTTGTCGATACTGCTCTATCTTCGCTTGCACCGTATTAACCGGCTTGTCCGGTATAACAACAACTGGATTTTCTTCCCATTTATCCCACTGCTCCATTTCCTATAAACATACTCGATAAGTATCATTATAAAAGAAGACAGACATGTAAGCAGCGATCTCACTCATTTGCTGCAACAATAACTCAAAAAGCAAAGTTTTCAAGAAAATGAATTTGAACGTTTTGAATCATTAAAATTTGGAATCGTCAAAATTTTGTAATACTATTTTTAAATGCATATCAATAACTGATTGTAGAGAACAAAAGTATCTATGCATCTATTCAATGCATCAAATTTTCTTTTGCAAAAGCAATTAAAAAATGATTTTTAAGTTACATCATTGTTGTAGCAAATGAGCGACATGTCCTCCCTATTTTTGTAGAATCCATGAAGACTGTACTCTACGAATCATTACAATTTTTATCATCATAATTTTTTCGGCTTGTTTCTAATGCATCATAATATTTCTACCAATGTCAACAAGAATATATTTATATAACTGCGCAAAAAATAGATTCTTGCATCATCCTCATATATTTATATGACAACGGCGTCACATGATTGACAAGTACCGTCGAGCTAGTCAGCACGTTCGGCACTACGCCGACGGTGGACAGGGGCACGGCGTCGCAGGACGATCGTCTGCGACGTCGGAGGCAGCACATCGCGCGCTTAAATATCCCGACGAGCAGCACGAGCAGGGCCTTGAGCCGATTCATCAAAAACTCCACAGCCATTTTCGGCTCGGTCGGCCTGCACCGGGAGTTAACCTCTCCCCCGAAGCCGGAAGACGGATGGTTACGCGGTTACCGGGCGCGGACGCGGGTGGCATCGCCGATCCATCTTGTCGAGTCGAGACGACAACGACGTCAATTCGCCTTCACATCGTCTCGCGTATCCTCTCGCACGGGATACGGATTCTTTTTATCAGCGAACCGGAAAAGACTCAGGCCTGCCTGGGACGTACATAACCTTTATCGGATGATTACGCTGGCGGCTGGCGATCGATAGATCGAGCGCTCGATTATCGAACGGCGCGATTATCGAAGCGCGTTTAGTGTCTTTCATTCTGAGTGATTTCTTCGATCGAACTTGGATTAATCAGGGCTGCTTTCGCGACGTGGGTCAAAATGATACGAAATTTTATTAATATGAAAGAAAATTCCGCGAGATTAATAATGGCTTATTAATTCTCCGTTGTCACGTCGCGAAAGCAGCCCTGATTAATTCAAGTTCGATCAAGTCACTCAGAATGGAAGACGCAAACGACAGACATGTATATTTGGTGTCTTTATACAATTTTATTGTTAAATCAACGTAAATACAGGTGCATATCTGACAAATATTTAGTTATTTCTCGTTGTCAGAAGTTGACATTCACAGTTGACTTTTTCGTTGAGTCGTTATCGCAATCGATGATTAAACATATCTCTCGTTGTCAGAAATATCTTAGAGTTAACGCGGCAGGCAAATGTACGCCAAAATGTGATGGCTATTAACGTAATTACAGTATTACAGTACATGTAATTACAGTATCTCTCAATTGTTTAATTTCAAAGTATCTATTTAAATAAATACTTTTCAAACCTTCATTTTGTGTCACAAATGTCCGTTTCTATCAATTGGAGAAGATTTCATTTACTTTTCCTAATTTTTAGATTAAAATTAATTGAAGTCAAAATTAATCTACACCGATAGAAATAAAATGGCGTAGCGAAAAATTTTTAGAAAATAATAGTTTGTGTTTGAAATTCGTAATTTCCCAAATTTGTATACTATACAATATAAAAATCAATATTAGTCGTGTCATTTATTGATAAAAATAAAAGAAATCTGACCAGTAAATATCCGTCGCAAGAAGAACATTAGAGAAAGATAATCGATTTTGTATATCTTTTAAAGTTTAAAGCTGCTTTTTTGTGATTCGTTTAACCTTAACATATGATTGAGTTTAGAAAATCCATTCGCCAGTGAAAATAACCGAGAAATTCGATCTCTAGACGCGCGTGCACTTGTCACGCCTGGTGTTGCGATCGTATTGGCACTTCTCGTAGGCAGCGCACTTCACTCCGTTGCAGTAAACGGCCTGCTGATCTGTAAGAACACGCAACGGGACGTTCTAATTCGAGACGCTCGGAAAACTGACAAGGCTATCGTAAGGTACGTTATTCTTTTCTTCAGATACATTCGCGTCTGAACGCGCTTTAACTCTTCGCGGTCGAAATTACCTCTCGCCACTCAGTAAATACAAAGTAACAATAATACACATATAATGTCAATGTTCAAATTTCCTACTCAACAATATAACTGTTATATACAAGACACGTTACATTGTAGTTATATTATTCAGTGGGAGATTATAATAGATTGACGTTACATTATTGTTACTTTGTGTTTACTGGGTAATGAGCAAAGATCATAAGCATTTCATTTTCAGTCTCGTATCTCTTTGAATCGGCAGATCAAACGGGACATGAATCGAGGAATTTATGGAGGAATTCAGTTTGCCGATTATAGGCCGTCGCAAAGCGTTACATCAAGTTCAGCTCGAGGATCGCAAAGGGTTAATTCAACCGTGAAAACAGGATATCGTATGTATGTACGTACTGCTCGAGCCCTTGTATCCGCCATCACTGCCGGTGTTCAAGGGGCTGGAATTCGCGCACGACGTAGTACCGCATTTGTTTGGGCAGCATTTCTGATTTGATGAACACTCTCCGTCCCCTATGCATCTGGGGGTGCAACTGGTCACGGTGTTTCTCATGGGACAGTTGCCGCTTTTGTCTGAGGAACGATTGACGATAATAAATAGACTTTCGGATTAATTTGTAGGGACAATCGTTTCTTCTTAGCTTTTACGATTCTCGCGGTTAATCTTTCGGTGCTATTATCGTCGTTATGTAATTATCATTAGAGTTATGACTACCGTCAATTGTTCATTATAATCGTTATTTATTACTATTTTAAGTAATATGCGCACTGAACATTTTGATTAGATGATGATATCGCAGGCTAATTGCTAATGACGTTGCATTTTGCATACTGACGCGAGTTGTAGAGTCACATTCGACACGTTCATTTTGTTGATATACATATACGCGAGGATACTATAATTGAATATGACGTAGCTCTAAGTATCTATTGAAGTTCCGCATTGTCTCTCTTTCGATTCTTGATACGCAAATATGAAAAAATTAAATTTAAACTTTTTAAACTTTTAAAGTTTATATATATAATAGGTTTTAGAATTGAGAAAGAGTAAATATAGCTTTCCTCGTAAAAAGTTTAAAGTCGATTTTTATTAGCGAAAAGTTCGAGGTGTTAACAGTTCCTGAATTATAAACTATTGGAAATCGAAAGCTTTTTAAGAGATAAATAATTCTACCCAATTTGGCGTGGAAAGATAGATGGATTCTATTTTAGAAGTTTAACTTTCTGTTAAGATATAAAATATGATGCATTTATTTCATTTTTTATTCTGCGATTAAATTAAAACAAGAGAGCATAAGCTGAAAATAAAACGGTTTTTCCCGGATTCACGTACGATAACAAACGGCAAAAATGCAATTGCCTATGTTCGCACTCGGTGTTTGTAAATGATAGTATTTACTTACTAAACAACTGAGAGGACGTGCCGGCGACCAGCAGGACCAGCACTATCGCGAATGCTAATAAGCTTCCTGGAAAGCAAATATTACACAAATTCTGTGTTAATTTTCGAGAATGCGTGATCATAATCCAATTTGAGCGGTTTGAAAGAAAGGCGCGCTACAAATATATTATCCAAGTAGAACAGGAAATCATAATAATGTCAAAGTCAAAATGACGAGAATATGATTCATCTTTCAATCATGATTTAATCATTTTTTTTGTCATTTTGACACCATTTGAGGTCACTTCGACGTTATCATAACTTGCTGTTCTATCTGGGTATTTACAGGAATTAATCGCATAAAAAATATGTGACTATTTAATCGCGTAATTGCTTTGAATATACAATTAATTCTATAAATGTATAAATTATTTACGTAAGAGATTTTATAATTAATTATATTTTATATGTAAAATTGATCTGGTTCTTTTGTAGCGCAAATGAATCACCGTCGAATATTTGAAGCCTCGTGTATAACTATGATTAACAAGACTTATGTTAACGACTTACGTGGAAATTGCGTATCGCGTTTATGAGAAGCATCGTCTGTAACTTTCAAGGCTATGTAGTTTAAGTACTTACGGTTCATTTTAGCGAGCTGTTCTTGAATACTTGACTAAAACTCTGCAGCTTTCGGCTTCGAGGTTTCGACGAGACTTCTATACGCGCGACGATAACAGCATCGGCTTTTATAATGCTTTCCACCTCTACTCTAACACTGAGCAAGTACGAAAGGAGAGTGGAATACATAACGAATAAATATTGATACACCTAGTGCGGACAGATCCAATCAAGTTTTCTCTCAATACCGTTTACTTGAACTCAAATGCTTTTTCTTTCTTTCTTCGCACGTTGCACCGTGACGTAAAATGATAGAGATCTAAGCCGAATATTATGCACCGCTAACCATCTTGATCACGTAATTGGGATTACAATTTCGTTTATGTTGCAATAACAATGAAATATCTGTGTGCTTCAAACGGCAGGATTGATTACTGATAAAAGTCTATAACTTCTACTCTTATATGTTTATTTTAATTTAGTTTAATATAAGGTTTAATATAATATAATAAGTTTAATATAAATTAATATTTTTCTTTATTTAATGTTTTTTAATGTTTTCAATTCTAGTAGAAGTACCTTGCTTACTTAACATTTAAATTATTATAATTTAGTTTTATTTTTAAAAAATTTCGAACATCTTCTGATAAATGATAATTAATAATAATAATAATTTTTTAGTTGTTGATTAAAAGTAATTAATTATAGAATTTTATTTGATATCATCTCATAATTAATTGTAGAACTGTCTTCACGAATTGTATTTCTGAGTATTTCAAACCCGCACTATATGAATAGCTGTTCGGGAGATTTGTTTAATATTCTTATTTAGTATTCATAGTTCAAACTTTGTTTATTACCTTGAATAATTATTGATTCATTAAATTAATTCAAGGCTGTAATTACGAGGAGTTGATGCGGAGTCGGAATTCGTTTTGATACTTATTAAATTATCTACTAAAGCAATCACTTAAAAATGGAAGTTAATGTATAATTAAATACATTGTGTCGAAACATATTTATATGCCGAAGGCATTTCTGAATCGTGCCAGTAGATCCGTCACTGCTACACACAAATGCGTTGATGCTGCTTCTTGCGTAACCTTGGTCTTCGCTTAGATATATCAATCTGTTTATTAGAATTATCGATTAGTAGAGATTTATTAAATGTTCCTCAATAACTTCTTTCTTGTAATTTTATTCACATAAATTTTATTAAATTATTTTGTTAATGTTTGATAAATTTTTCTTAAAATTCCACAGATATAAGATAAGAAATATAAATACAAATAATCTTGTAATAATTGTAATACATGTGTGACGGTTTTTGCCACTTCAAGTTTTTCGTGATAAAAATATAGTTGCAATAGTTTTGATACAGATATATTATTTAAATATAATATACTTTCTTATTGCGTAATGTCGAATTGCAGGCAAAAAAATTAATAAAATATTCATATATAAAATTATGAACGTTAAGATCGCAAAAAATAAAATTATTACTTTTACGAAATTATTTTATTATGTAATGACATAATCGTTATGAGATTAATGATAGATGTATTCATTATTATAAATGTAATAAGCACGTAAAAATCAAGATTAGGGATAGTAATCAACGTAGTCGTTTCCAAAGCGTGGAACAACCGGTTCAATTGGATTTTCAACGGGTTCGGATACTTGAATTTCCGCCTTCTGACAAGCTAGGGCTCCACATCTGTTTTTGCAACATTTTAAGTTCCCTCTGCAATCATTGTCGCTGTTGCAAGTTGATGAACATACCCATCTTCCCGTCGGTATCAATGGACAAGATCCTGGTTTCTCTGTACAAAAGATTATTCGTTTTTTCATGTACAAATTTGTGAATTTTATGATTAATTTATTGTAATTTTTAATAAAATATTATCACACTATATCCAGTCACTGCACATAATACAATACTTATAACGGTGACAATAAAAAAATACCAAAATTTTAATTCTTGAGGGAAATTATTAACGAAAACTTTCCTTTTTGAAAATTGTTTTTTTATCAATTGCAATAGAAATAAAATAAATATAAAATTAAATGGATCAGAACTAATATTCAAGCGTATTTATAAAATAATATACACTCCATTTCACTATAACGTTTAATATCACATAAATCTTATGGTAAATTTTACAATCCCTTTAAAATGTCGAATCAATATTTCTGTTTCAGATTGAAACAAATTAGGCATAATGTGACGAGAAGATTACTCACCTATCCGGGTAGGTTGAGTCATTGTGACGGGTTTGGAGCAGATGGAACCGCCGCATCGAGTTGGACAACATTTACCAATTCCTTCGCAGTGTGCGTCAATGTAGCAGGATCGTCCGCAAAATTGCACAGGTAAGGCAGGTGGACACGAGCCTGGTTTGGTCGCGTATCTAGTTTGCGTTCTCGCAATAACGATCGTCGCCACAAAGACTAGAGACACGACTAGCAACTTCATTCTTTAGCCGGATACTATGGCACAGTATTAGGAACTATGCATAACAAATATACATAATAAATAAAAAATTTCATCTTTAATAGAATAATAAATAAAATCGAAAATTTTGATAATTCGAACTGTTATAGGTATTAAGCAATAAATTTGTGTGTATAAATTTATAAAATTTAAAAAAATTGAAATTTAAGATATTTATTTTAAAAGATATATTAAATTTTAATAATTATAACACTATTTTAATAATTTGAATAATAATAGAAAAGAAAATATAAACGAAAACACCTTCTGAGAAAAATGCATAACAAATTTTTATTCTGTCTTAAAGTATCCTTGAAAGTAAGTACAATTTTATTAGCACTAAACGGAATTGTATACGCTTCTATTACATCCTCAGGATGAAATAAATATTTTAAATGCATTTTTCAGAATAGTGTCTTTGCTATACGTTTCCCCTTTTTGCCTTTTGTGCTTGAAGGAATGTAGAATTAATTTCACTAGTCAAATTTTCGACATTCTTTTTTCTTCACACTTTCCTACAGTTGCAATGAAAAAATATTAAACGATTCACAGTAATCGATCAAGAGTTTATACATAACGCAACACTAAAAGATCGCTTTCTATATGCTGGGTTATCTTCTTGTTTTCAACTTGCCCTCGACATTCGCGCTTCACTATTAATGATAATGCGCAACGCGCACTATTCACACTGAGAAACGTGTGGACGGGAAAAAATCACGCTCTTCCTTAGAACGTACACTTGAAAATATATATGCAATTTGTTTATGTCATACTTTTATACTTAAAGAATATAACCAGTAGTAGAGGTGACCAATGTCTTCTTGTTTTTGCCACTCCAGGATGGTATCTCTGATATATATGCCTGTCGTCATCAGTTTTCCCCCCTCTTACGAGCATTAGACATCTTACGCTCTCTTGTGCAAGCTTTTTGTAACTCTGAATACGATTGTTACAATTTATAATAATTATTATTTACTTTGGAATAATATCATTTTTCGTCTCTTTTTTTTTTCGATTTAACATTTATTCAAAAATTTAGACGCAATTATATCGAAATAATACTACTCGTGATTGCAAGAATGGAGCTCCCTATTTTAGAGAACTATTATTTCTTTGTAACATACGTACCAAATACGCCTTTGAATGTGATTGCTATAATCAGAAAGCGTCGGTGGTGAACCGTAACCGCAACTGTAATTAAAGCTTTAATTAATGAGAGTCCCAATTCAGCCGGACGGAAGGACGCGGTTTTGGTCGGGACTGTTTCCTTCATGATTTCCTTTTTGATGAATGGTACTATTTCGAGAGGATAAAGTTACTTTCTTTTGAATTTAATTATTATTACATGATATGTTAGAATATGTTGTTTTTAATTAAAAATTTTGAAATTAAAAAGTTTCTTCTTTGATTATTCTTAAATATAAAGGCATGAATAGCGTTTGAAAAAAAGAAGAAATTTTAACAAATCGCGAATATACATTGCAAATAGACAATAACATCGTATTTAATTAATTTAAATAATAAGATAAAATTTAAATAATAATTAAAGGCAACTATTTTCTAGAAGAAGATCTGGTATTGAGCAAGTAAGTAACATGATCTTCAAAGCACAAATTCTCTTTAACTGCAACGTTCGCAGTAAATATCAAAGGTGGTTTTGCACGTCTGGTTATTACCCGACATCATAACTTGACTTAATTGTATTACGCATAAAGAGAGATATTTGTGAAGTTAATGAGTATCGTCATTCTAGCTTTGTATTTATAATTGCTGCATCTTTTGAAATAGAAGTGTATGTGGATCAATGAAGACTGGGTTTCGGGTAATATGCTTCTATATATTTTTTTGTCAATTCACTAGTACACATATATAAATATAAAATAAAACTCGGCGGGCGTAATAAAAAATACACATAGTATCAAATATACTTACGGCTACTAGTCTTAAAAATTAATGATAAATGCATTCTTGGTACTCAAGCCTCTCTGAACCTGAGAAAAAATCGAGACGATAGAGAGTATATAATCTTAATTAGTACTATTTAATTTAACGCTAATATCTTATGCTATATAAAAATAGTATGATATTTTTGGAAATTGAATTCGATGTGTACGAACGTAACCAGAAGGAAGTAAACCGAGGGGTACAAAGATACATCTGTAATTGACAAATGTCTAGTATTTCATTATTCATTATTATCATGCAAACAAGCAAGATAAACGTGATAATCGTTATCATTACATAGTGTACATATCATATGTACTGCGTGTAATAAATAAAAAGCATGTCATAAATATTTTTACGTTTGTTTCTTGTATTAACAATCAATATCTATTACGAAGTAAAAATTTCATTTACGTCCCTGGTTACTTAAATCATCTATTTTAATAGCATATTTTTTATACGCGAGATTCAAGGAAGTTGATATGCTGTTTTATTATACAGTTTACGATGTTAATTTGAATGTGTCATTCATTCTGAAATTAATAGACATAATTAATAGACGTAATTGATTTTTGCAATATTTTAATGCGTGCAAAGGGCGTAATCGAATTAACATTACTACCTTGCATGGATAATATCGGATGGGCGGACTCGGACATGTTTCTGAGTATCTGCGCGAACTCTCGCTGCATTATTTATAAAAATGAGATTGATCAATGGCATTAGCGATAACCATTGTCTCATTTTTAATACTATTCTTTTATATAGATAGATATGTTATGTCACATACAGTTATCAAGAACGATGACATACTTACAAATTTTACTGGTTAAATTAATATTATTAATGTTACGATATTTCAGTCAGGATTTTTTATACACATTAAAAATATAATGTGTAATTTGCATAAGAATTTGTTAACAAATATTTATATACTTTTCTATTTCTGACTTTTTAGTCGCAACTATAACAGAACTATAATAGAAAATAAAAATTTTTAAAAAATAAATTTAATAAAGTAATAATATAAATTTGATAGATATTACATAATTATATTTTTATCTTAAAGAAGTGCATCTCGAAACTTTTGCAATGGGTCAGTGATTTATCTTGTACATTTCACATATGTGATTTTCTATTTTAATTATAATATTTTTTTATATCTCTATTATGTTATATGTTTATACATCATAATCGAAATAATTTTTTGATTCATTGTTTCTTAAAATCACAAAATTGTATGTTACATATTATAATATTAAGGAAATTGATAGAACTTGTATTTTAATAAGTGATTTCATTAATCTATACGTCAATGTGCGACATAAATAGCTTAGCTTTCCAAATGCTTTAAGGATAAGATCGCTAAATAAGGATTCTCCTTTTACAGTTACATCCGTATGAATCACTGACATCTTTTTCATTGACGACTCACCAGAAATTCCCGTAATCTTTAATTTGAGAGCAAGTAATTCTTAAAGAATTGCATCTCGAAACTTTTGCAATGGGTCAGTGATTTATCTTGTACATTTCATGTATTGAAATTTAATACTTATTCAGATTCGTGAATCTTAGATCGAATACAAATATCGGTTTAGAAAAAAAGCCTTAGATAATCTCAATCATAATAATAACTGTGTTAACACGAGAATTATTAATTTTTATTATGAATTTTATTTAATATAAAATTTGCTATTTATTTTGTTCATGTTGTAAGAATACAACAAGAAAGATTTAAAAGAAAAACGAAAATAGGAGAAGCTGTCGTTATAAGTTTAATATATATCTTCATATATATATATTTTTTTATTGATCTAATTTCCTTAACAAAACGATTATTTCTGCCTTTGTATTACAAAAGTCAGCGTGAAATTATACAGTGTGAAAGGTTGTACCTCGCGGTGGCACGGGTGGTGCAGGCAACTTCTTTGGTATAGTGCCGAGAACCTTGGGAGCCTCGTGACCCATATTAACAGCAAGGTTCATATATTCTGGCATTCGAGTCTCGGCGGCCTCATTCGTATTTTTCGAAATGTTCGCCGAGTCCGTCGGCACGTATTTCTCATCGCATGATGTCCCGGCGGTCTCTTGACCTCGAACAGCGAGCGTGGAATCGACCTCGTCTACGGCTGGTTGAGTGAGCGTCTTCACTTTTGTGATGTCACTACATGTTTCGGCAGTATTGTCAAGGTGTTCTTCCGCGGCTTCTCGATCCACGTGAACGAAATCAGTGGACGTCGATTCGTTGTTCCTGCAGTCTGGGATGCACATTCCTGGCGGTGCGATTAGGGTGAAATTCGATGCTATCGGTTCGATGTTGGTATAGCTGTTGTTGCTAACGTGTTTCGCCATTTCGGTTTCTTCCTGGCGTTTGTCCGGCAAGATAGCAACGTTCTGGAACTCGTGATATTTCGGATGTTCGCACGGTGAACTCGGCGTGTCTGGTTCCCTCGGAGAACCGTCCGCTTTAAATGCTGCGAAAGTCCCATTGTGGATTATTTATTTTTGAGATTCTAAATATCTTCAAGTGGCTAGGTATCTTTAAGAATTAATTAGTTGAGACATCTGAACAATATCTGATTTTTTGGATAGTCTTTAAATATTTTTTGAATCACTATGTTGCTCGAAAAGACGATGGAATTAGATAGAAACGTTCGATTCGATTAATTTACCATGAACGGGTAATCCCGATGGTGGGAACGCAATGTAATACTCGTTATCGTCGGCCCTGGACGGTGACTGTGTTTGTCGGAGATCAAGATCACGCGTGATAGAGAAACTCGGTGATGGGGAATACCCGGATGCTGGCGAATACCTGCCTGTGAATGGTTTAGGCGCGGGTGGTATTTCGTAGGATGTCATGCCAGTTTTTTCATCTCTGACATTCTGAAGCTAAAAATAAATTGCAAAAGCCTGACTTAATACAATACTATAGTCTTACTTAATACAAAAACATTGTTAGTTTATCTCTTTTTAATACATATATAATTTTTTCTGAAGATTATATTTTTTCTTCAAATCTAAAATTAATGTTTCATCTTGGATGATTGAATATTTTTAATTAGCACAACTTTTACATGTAAAGAAAATTGAATTTTCATGTTAAGAGTTTAAAAATTAAAATTTTAATAAAATTATTCATTGTCAGTTGGATTTATTATTTTTGATTTGTAGTATTCACATACTCTTCTGTCCTCGGAATCGGAATGGGTTCCACTGTCGCCCAAACTTGCACCGCTGCAACCGCTGACAGTGCTCATTCTGCCAGATGATGATGAACCTAAAGAATTTCATAGAATTATACAAATACAATGTTTAAATACATGTTTAAAAAATCTTTAAAATGTATTCAATTTCTGAAACGTTTTCTAAATATTTCTAAGATTTTTTAAAAATTCTTGAATGTATCTTAAAAGAACGTCTTGAAAAATATTCTGAATTATTATATAACATAATCTATTAAATTATTAGATAATATATTATGTTAGATTTACTTACTGGAGATACTACGAAGACTTAAACTGCTGACAGGTCGGCGATCAGCTAATCCGCCGTTAGTATTTTCGGATTTACTCGTAGAGGAATCAGTGGCAACGTTAACAGATTCCTTCGTATCTGTAATCAAAATCAATCGGAAAATTTTTCAATTGTTCGACCGGATAAAAATAATTCTGAAGGTATTCTGAACGTGTAATGACACTCACCTTTCTTCCCCTTGGAGAAGAATTTTCGTATTTTATCGAAGGGCGTAGGGGTCTTCATCTCTTCTTTCATCCTTTTCTGTATTCTGTCGTATTCCTCCCGCATTGCCATAAGTTGTCGCTGCTTATCCTTGAAACTTTGCTGAACGTCGTTTCGCTTCTGCCAATTTTCAACGAGCCTTTCTACTTCAGATATTGTGAAGACGTTGTTTTTAAAATCGTTTATTATCTCCAGAAGCTCGTCCTGGGGGCCTGAGGGTTCTCTGGATTTAGTACTGCTATTGGATGACGTTCTGCCATAGGGAAGAATCTGACAGATTTTCTGTCCGTAATTATCCTCTCGCGTTCCTGAGGAACCTTGATGACATTCTTGACGAGTGGGTGTGCCCGTTCGGGATGGTGGTAAATTTGTACTCGTTATAATTGGTTTTGAACCTTTAATTAGTATCATAAATATTTGTCACGCATATATTCACTTTTGAAAATGATCAAATAAAAATTGAAACGAAATAATTGTTATGATTTTGTATAGAATATAAAATTATTGAATTTTTTAATCAATTATGTATTATGAATAACGTCAATGAATAAATATTGGTATACTTGCCAATTATATTATGGTTGTTATGGTGAAGAGAATTCGTGGTAAAAGAATTATCTGTGAATTATATATAATAGTTATCATATAATAATTTTTCGTGAATTATGTATTTAATAGTTCAGGATATTTACCGACGGCATGCATTTTCATGTAATCCTGGAAAGACGTATCCATTCCGTTTGACGTAACCGAGGTTGTGGGTGTGGATGGCAGCTGCTTATTAATTACTGGCGTAGGCGTTGGCACGATCGAGTAATTTGCGGCTAAGGAGTTTGTGGTCGTAGAGGTACTCGCTGTTTGCAGAGTCGGGCTTAAAATGGTTATTGGTCTTGCGATCGGCGGCACAGAGTAAGCCTCGCTTAAGGGTTTTGGTTGACAATAATCTTCCTTTTCGTTGCTGGTTTCGTTCATGACCGTCGATGGGACATCCGTGGTTGAATTTGTTCCTAAATACATATTATTCTTAAGTTTCTCTCAAGATTAATGAGAACGACTTCTTTTTAAATTTTTATTGAACATTGTTAAATATAGGGCGGCCCGTTATTTTTCGTATACGAGATTTTTATGCAAGAAGATTCATTGAAAATATAGGATAATTTTTTTTATTTATGAGGCACACGTAGACAATGATATTATTGAAAGTTATATGAACTTTTAAAATAAGATCTTATTAATTTTTCAATTTGCAAATTTGAAAATGGTGTTTTGTATAAAAAATTTTATTTTGTATTTTCAATTTCTTTTTTTATATAAAATTTATGTAGAAAAAGAAATTGAAAATATGAAATAAAATGGTGTTTAACAATGTCAATATCATCTTTTTGTTTGTGTTATATAATCCGCTATACGGATTACACATTTTCATATAAATTTTAATTATCTTAACGGAAGAAAATTTCGAAAAGTCTTAAGGAGTAATCGCTATTTTTGTAATATTATTGTATATTATCGTAATATTAGCGATATATTTTTTAATACCTGTTGATCGGTTGGTCGTTTCGCTGATAACTTTGAGGTAGCTATACATGTTGGTGAATTCGTTCATTTGCTGAGATTTCGTCCATTAGAATCCAAGTTCATCGAATCATGCAATGTAAAATTCCTTCATTAATTCATTTATGGTTCGAAGAGTATTAAAGTGATATGTGAATTCGCGTAATTTTTTTCCCTGAGACATTTTTGCTTCGAGAAAAGTGAGGAAAGTTTCAGAAAAGCAAGATAAATTTTAAAAAAGGATATAAATTCTTATTTAATATATTAAAAGTTTATCTCTCACTTATTTCTTTATTTAATTTCTAGATATTCAAGAATCTTGTCACTACTTAAATAAAACATTTGAATTTCTCAAAATTAAATGAAGACATAAGTAATTTTCATTTTGATACATGCATTAATTAAATAAATTTTTTATTGTTTTTTAAGTATGCGCCTTGTTTTCTTTTGGAAATTTTATAAAATGGGCATGTGTATAATGGATGCCTTAAAAAAGATAAAATATCGCGGTAATACCGATTATGTTCGGTTATTTGCGATGTCGGTCTAAAGGCGAGGTTTTTGTACCATGTAGCCCCGCAGTTGATGAGCCAGTCTCGTGTGTCCGGCTTGTTCGGCGAGATCGGCCGGTGCTAGCTCGGAAACGTTTTTCAAATCGCACGCCAGGTCGCCGCCAGGACATTCCAATAATTGCCATGCTAGTTTCTCTAGACCAAATCGCGCGGCGAAATGCAGCAGTGTCGGATTTTCTTCAGAACCTAAAATGAACCCAAAAATTGAATCACGATTGATCAAAAATAGCAGTCTCAACAAATTTGCATTTGCATTTTTATTCTCTTTAACATTGTAACATGTTTCAGTAAATAATGCTATTAAGCTAAAGTTTACTTACTTATATAATTTTTATGAGTAGACACCATGCCACTCGGGGTGGACAAAAGATTGAAATGAGAAGGGACATTCTTTTGAAATGCATGGACCATCCAGTTGTCCAACTGTTCCCGATCAGTAGAACTAAAGCCGAAAGTCTGCAATGAATAGAAAATTATAAATAAAACGCAATAATAAATTAAATATCTAAAGATTCTGTTGATCGTTTATAACGAAGATGATTAAATGATCGAATTAAAAGCAAATTGTCTGTTACTTCTTTTAGAAAATAGCTTTTTCTAAAAGAATTAAAAAGAAAGCTTTTTTGTTTAGAAAATTTAGATTATCATGTGAAAATCTAATATTAAATTATATTAAGTAGAGATTTTCGAATCAAATTACCTGGCACATAAACTCGAGCGGATTATCATGCGCCCTGAGAATCTGATCTAATTCCCTGAGTCTACTTTCGCACTTGACTTGCCTAACGCCAAGTGAAGATCCATTCTTTATTATTCTCACACCGACCAGCATGGAGACTTCGAGACATCTTTCTGGTATTGAAAATTGCAACGCGTAAGGATTTCTTCTTTTCACGTTGCTTATGTCGATCGCGTCGCCGCAACGATCCACGATTACAGAGACGTTATCCCTGGGACTCAATGGATCGTTTAGCAAAACGATTATCTTATTTTGTCCCTGCGAACACACAGTGCATATATCTTTTAATTTGAGTTTTTTCAAATTTTCAATTATTATTTTAGCTTCGTTGACGTTTCGTGACGAATTTTATAAAATTTTTTAAATATTCAAGAATCAAAAATATACCATTCCAGCGTTTATAAACTTTATCAGCATATATATTCTATATGAGCAAAAATAAGACTTGTACAAAATGCTTCTCCATTCCTATTACTTAAGCGTTATTGATTAAGAACAGGTTTTTTTCAATTAATATGAAGTCAGTATGTCCCAAAAAGGCTGGATGTTTTTAAATCTTTTAAATTAGTCTTTTTCTCTTGTACTTCCTGCAATCTTTTTTCTGAAATTTGTTTTGAAGTATTTTAGAATTTTCTTCTATAAATGTAATAATCACACTTACCAGTTTGACCTTCTTCGGATGCACGGAGAATGCAGTTTTGTCACTTCTGAGAGCTGGTGGCGGTGTAGTACCTAGAATGGCGACTGCTGCACCCAGCAATTCACTCACGAACGTCTCGTTCTGGTCCTTCACAAAGAATTTCCTCCATTGGTCGTAGGAGATCAGGCTGGACCTATGAGTGTCATTGATGTGACTGTCATGAACACCTAGCATCATCGCCAGTACTTTTTCGGCGACCAGGTGGCTGGTCAGCTGGACGGCGTGTTCTGGATTAGTCCGAACGCGTTCCAGTAATATTGGACATATGATGACAATTTGGAGGCGAGAGGATCGGATCCCTTCTTCTGTTTTCGATGCAATTGGATCTTCGATCGCGATGTGACGTACTCTGAATAAAAAAATATTAAAATTGATTAAAATTTTAAATTCCGAAGTTGTGACAGGAGGATAAAAATATTTCGTCTTGTTACTTACTTGAACGGCGGTCGTCCTTGCTGGCGACTGATTTGCTCGAAACATCCGGTGAGGTAGTCAACCCACAAATTAGAAGCCTCACTTTCCTTGCTAGAGACCAAGACGACATCGTCCTCTGCGTGTCCGTCCCGTGATAAGACTGTAGCCGAATGCGACCCTGAAACAAGCAATTGAAACATCAAATTAATTGACTCAAGTATCTGTAAGATTGCTTCTCATATAGGGTTGTAAAAAAAGTTCGTCGTAAAAGCCATTAATATGAAATAAAAATCTAGAGAGTAAAACACATCTTTCTGGAAATAGAAATAATTGAGGATAAGTTTATTGATGAACGATCGTGTTAAAATAATATTACGGTTTAATTACGGAATCTATTTCGCTAACTTTATTTAACATTTATTTGCAGCGGATCAATTATTGATTTATCCCTTCTCGATACGTTAATTATCTGCCCTACATGACCGCCCTTTAATTTACAAAATGTTTCTTGTATATGTGTCACAAGCAACCTTGATTTAGCTTTGTCGTGACGCACGGGGAATGCATTTAATTTCGTGTGACGCACATCACAGAACACGCGACTCAGTTGTAATATGTTTGATGAAATAATAACGCGAATAACGTAGCTATACCTTGTGCTACATGTGAGAACAATGACCATAAAATGATGAAACATGGTTCTGTAAAATTCTAACGCGGAATCAACACGCCGACGATCGATGATTCGAATCAATTGAACAAGTTTAACGTGATATTGTTGATACAAAATGCAGACGCACAGAATACAATCTCGTTCCAATTCAATGCCAGTAACAACAGATAATCATTTATAATAATAAATAATTTTTAACTTTTACATGTCATTTTTGTGTTTAATATTAAAATTTCTATAAGAAAAATATTTCGACTTTTCGATATATTTTAAAAGAATATTTAAAAATATTTTATGAAAAAAATCTTTTAAAGAAAAATTTTATGTGTATATGGTAATGGAATAAAAGCGCATTTTTTCAATCTTTTGATTGTATATTTCATAGAATAAGAAATAAAGATTGTCAATAAATCATTTTATAACATCATTTTATAACAGTGAATAAAAAAAAGAGAGTTCTGTATTCTATTAACGAAGGAACTATCGCGGCAACTTTTACTCCCGGTACGTGAGGCGCGTGGCTTCCGTTTTCGGTGTTTCCGGTTTTAAATTGGATTTGTTACTCGTGACGCTAAGTTAAACTTATTTAGACGCGAAGTAAGTTTCATGTATATCACATAGTCCCTACATAGAGTTTTAATTACTTAACTGACAGCGTTAATGTTTTCCCAACATCCTTTGCACGCAACGTGCGTCCTTGTTTACTGATATTTATATTATCGTTTATTTGTTTTCTTTCTAAAAATTGAAGAAATTTTAATATTTTTGTCATGTTGATCATAACAAAACATAATCTTAAAATCTCAAATTTATTCTTCAAGTTTGTTACGTTATGTTATATTACTCGTAATATTCTATTATATATATTATATTTAATTATATTTAATTATTATGTGTTGTATACATACACACACATACACACACACTATTGTTTTATATTACAATTATAATTTTAATATTATGAACAGTAGTTTTTCGTGTCTATATTTCAACTTTAACCGTCATTGGTAGCCGGCGAGAAACTGCGGTGATAACATCGCGAGAATAGTCGGTTTGTAAGGCACGTGGGTCGCGGGTCGCTCCTAAATCATGATAATTGCTGCAAAAAGATCAACGCACTCGAAGAGGCGCACGTCAGATTATTCCAAGACGTAATGTTCTTTCGCGACTCGCGCATCTCACATACGTTCGGAATTCTCGCGATAATTCGCATTCTCATGAGTTCACATTCTCTCGCTTCAACTTACGTGTTATCGCGGAAAGATCTAGAAAATTTGGCCTGTTTCGTCTTCGCGGTCGAGGGCTGGCGTAGATATCGGCCATTCTCTCTTGTGAACGCATCCAATTGTATTCAAAAGTTGGACTACCCGCCGTTTCTTGTCCGTTTGAAAAACGGAGTCTAAGTTCCAATCGTCTATTTTATTCGTGATCGCGGTTGAGTGTCGCTGACGATTGTACGACTCTCGCGCACTTTGATAACATTTTTATTTGGCTGGGACAAGATTTTTGCCTCTCCTAATCGAGGACGACTTTGAACGAGAACGAGCCCACGGATGTCGAAATACGACTGCTCAAAGTCACTCGAGAGGAAATCGTACCGTTTATTTCGAGACCCCACCCCGCGTTCATTGTTTTCACGCTCGGCTTCGGCAAGACGAATTAGGCGATGCCTATAATTTTTCCTGTATGCGTGATGCATGCTAAGTTCCGAGAGTTCTCCATCCGAATCGCTCGTTTCTGCGCCGACTACGTCAAACAGTGACGGTATTATACAACCGTGGGCCAAATATGCGCGATAGACTGAATTAAATCTTCATTATGTTTCGCCAATATAATTAATTTGCATTATTTGTATTTGTGTAATTTAGAGTATAATTTATTGATCGCGTCTGGGTTCTTTATATCACGATTTATACAGGGAACATTTTAAATTTGAGGTAGATGTTCTTTCTAATTAATTTTATAAATAATCTATTTTTGTGAAGAGGATTCTAAAGATATTTATTATTATTTCTAATTTTATTTAATTTATATTATATATAAATAATTCTAAATAAAATATTTTTTAGCAAAGAAAAAATTAGATGTAATCAAAATTAATATATATATATATATATATATATTTGTTATTTTGTTAATTATATAATCTATATTAATATTTTTTGAATTATAAGATATCAAATTTTCCGATTTTTTAAATTTTAGGGGAGCTTAAATAAAAATTTACAAAATCTTATATATTTTATATATTTAAAAAACAATTGATAAATAGTTAAGTTATTTTAATTTTAAATCGCTAAAGGTTTCAATAAGGTTCCAAAAAATTTTCCAACAAAGAATTAACAAAAAGTCTGGATAAATCTGATGCTGCCTCAATCTCATCTGTATTCGACTCACACGTAGCTGGTTTTGCATTTCATTAACATACTACGTATCCTGCATCGGATACATCGAGATGCAATAGCTGACGCCTTCATAAAGAATCTGTGAAAGATGCACATTGCGAAGAAACAAACAACATTCTACATTTTTGTTGTTGTAAATGTTTATTAATTGTGCAATGAATGAGATGTTGTAAATTTTGTACAATGCTTTATCGATTTCACTTTCATCTATTTGCAATAGCAATAAGTAATAAATCGGTTTTTTATTAGAAAAAGAAAGTTTGTACAAAAAATTTGTTATATTTTTTTCATAATTAAGCATTTTACTTTATCATCGCGATTAAGATAATGTCAGAAGATAATTACCAAAATATTCGGCGCTCCGTTTGGCATAATAATCTTCCGCTTTTATTCTCATTTTCACTACGATCTATGCATTCATTGGCTCCATTTATTCATTTCGAATCACCAAAAAAAAAAGTATTAATCGCAGTTGAAATAAACGATCACTTAATACATGATTTTTCGAGGCTTTCTTCCATTAAAAACAAATCAAAATAGGTATAATAATAATGTTAAATTTTAATATATAACACTTTTGGAAATAAAATATTAAAAGTAGGTACAACTTTTTAATAAACATGCGAAAGAAGTATTATTTCTTTGCATTTGAGGTTGAATTCATCGATATTTGCCGGTGGAGAAATTAAAAAGAAAGAAGTACACGATAGCCGACGAGTCCAGTGTAAAACTGATCTCTAGCGTGAGGCACGATAGAACTGAGCAGACATTCGAATATTTCTCGGGGATGAACCGACCATCGCGGCGTTCATGCCCGGCGCAGGCGCGTCACTAAGACAATATCGTTTGTAGCGACAGATTTTCTGGATCTACACAATGATCCTTTGATCATTATCTTATCAACGAAATTAGTAAAAAGCCTTTTATAGATAATTATAAAGTTTGTAATTATTGCACAATTAATTGTCTGAGAGTTTTTAAGAAAATTTTAACCGAAGTGTGTTATGCAGTTGAATATAAATTATATTTTTGTGTCTTTCATATTCTGCTCTTAATTTGTCCATTTTTTGTTTAAATTAGATAAAGAATAAAGGGTTATATTACTTCTTGTTCTCTCAATAATTAGTAAACACAAAATAACGATTAATTGAAGTAGAAAGGATTTTATCTGTCCAAATAATATTCGCTTGCGAAAGGTTTTCGACGCTTTTATGATCTATCTATTCTGGATCTCATAGTTTCCTAAAAGCGGAGACGTAAAACAGGGACTCCATTCACAGACGAATCGAAATTCCACTGGCTTAAAGCTGGCTTTTGAAGAACGCATTTATTGGATCCTTTATTTCCGCCGACCTTTATCCTAAATCGCTCTTATTATTCTAATCAGTTAATTATCTCCTATACTATATAATGATTTTTAATAATAAAATTAAACAAATATTTTTATCTAAAAAGAATAGAGAAATATTTTATTATTCCAGCTATTGTTAACCCATTTCTTCTGTGCTTTTTTTCGCTTGAACAAAGAAATACTGTATGTACAAAATTACAATATTTCACATTAATTCGTTTGTTTTTAGTAACATGCGCTGCATATCTAGCCATGTATTTGATACAGAAATTAGGCTGCTTTAATTAATCAGATCAGAAGAGGAGACTGAGTCACTCGGTCCCTCGAAGGAGGGACTAATAATCATCTTGAGGTTCACGAGAGCAACTCCTCTATATCTTACACTCGAGGCTATCTCTATCGCACTTGTGTATCGTGTTCGATATGATCCATTGATATCGAGACTAGGACAGTGTTCTATTCTTAATTTGGACCAAACTAGGGAAATCAACTCTCTCTTATCTGTGGTTATCTAGGATAAATGACATTTGTAAGGAAGAAAAAATTCAGATTAATTAGTAACTATGATAGTACAATAAATGATCTGTGCAAGTCGAAAGGGCAACGAAAAAATGATGCTTCTATTTAGCTAGAAGATTGCGTTATGTAATAATATTTTTTAATTCACTATTTACGAGTGCATTTATTCCGCCGATCTTAGACATAACAATGTGAAATAACGAAATACTGAGGATATTTCTGTCGCGGGAAACGTGACGGATATTGCGGGAATGCAAAGCGGGTAAGAAATCATATGTACGCTAACATAGCGCGGTGCATATAACGGTTGCATTCGGGACATATGTGCTGTTTATAAATTTCTCGGAGGGACAGAAGATGATAAGTCGACGGCGTTTATATAGGTTCTCCGCTTTCTCGGAAATCTCAACTGACAAGAGAATCATTAACCGTTACGGGGAATAATGACCGATAAAATTTTTTCGTTGGTATGCAATTTGCGGTTTATACAGGGTGTTTTACACCAGTTGAACCACTTTTTTTTTATTTTTTGTTTATCAACTTGAAGTAAATTTTTCTTTATCAAAGTTATCGAAGATGATTTTGAAATAAGAAGTAATGAAAATTAAATAAGAAGCTTAATTTTTACGTTAGAATCAATATGTACATACATCCATTAAGTATTAACAGGAATTGTAAGACAAAGAGTAAACTTTATGGTCAAGGATTATAAACTATTCTTCTCGGATTCTATTGTTATTGTTTTGGGACATGACAAAGTCTATTGAAAGATTAAATCTTTGTAAGCCTATTAGAACTTCTAATATTAGAACTAAACGTCTGGTCTGGAAAATCTTATAAGCCAAGTCAGGATTGAGTCAGACTTGTTTTCATTTAGATATCTTATTTTTATAGATGATTTCTTCAGATTTATCACTCTACGGATAAAAAATTATTATAATATCATAATTGGAGAAACAAAAATATTGCATCTTTGAAAAAAAAAGTAATATCGTTTTTTGTTATCGAAAATCCTATAAGTTTGGGAACTTGGACATTATTTATTTCTTTCAATATTTTTAAAGAAAAATTGTTTTCTATCTTTTTTTTTACTTGAAACGTGAAAAGTTTTTCTTAAGAGTATGTAGATATAACTGTCATACCAAAAAATGCGCTGTAAAATTTTTTCTTAGAGCAAATAGTGTTTTTCTGTTTAACTAAATATATTCCACTTATATCTCTTCTATATTTTCAATGACATAAAAGATGGCAAATGGTTAATCCCAAGAAATCTTGATGATATATTCCTAATTTATCTGAGCTTATGTATATATACACATATATATATATATATATAAATATTATATATTTATTAAAATATTAAAGTATAGTATAAATTTTTAATAAAAAATTTGTTTTAATTATTATTGAAAACAAAAGAAATTAAATATTAAAAGAGAAATGTGATATTTTATCATCGTCGAAAGCTATTAGAAAGTATTTAAAATTTTACAAAATATAGTGACAATGTGTCTTCTTTAATCTTTCATATATCTTCCATATATCTTCGTATATTTAATGTTCAATAAGATGAAAAAATCTTTTTTTCAAATTTCTTCAGTTTGATGTTTTTATATACTTACTTTTAAACAGATTATGAATCTTATGAGAAGAAATATTGTAAAATTACTTACCGTTATTGAATTACTCTATTCTAAATGCACAAGTACATCATGTTATCGTACGTACGTTATGTCTTGTAAACAACTTTATATATGAAGCAATAGCTCAAATTTATAGATCCTGTTACATGCAAAATATGGCACGCGGATGTTTTTTATGAATTTTTATTTTATATTTGAGTATCACTCTAAGATAAAAATTTTTTATAAAACTAAAAGTTAATTAATTTAATTTAAGTAAAACGTAATTACGAAACTCTGTTTTTAAATTATAAATGAGACCATGTCTTTATCTTGTAGGAATAAAATTATAGTACATTTTATTCAAAGTATCAACATTGGATCTAAAATAATATCTATAACAGTATCTGTACATTGATTCTTATTTCAGTTAGTAAAAAATAAAATCTTAAATATGAGACTCGCGCATGCAACAATATGTACGCGAGTTCGAAAGAATCCTCATTTTACAAATATCAAGATGTATCAAATCCGACGACAGATGCAATTCAGCCATTTCGCGGACGATCGGCGGGATCGATAAGCGAGTAAGAATTATCGAAGAGAAACGGACGCAACTTTTGGTTCACTGGATAAATCGTAGTTATACCGGACATTGCGTATTGACCAATCAACGCTCGTTTATGTACTTGATGGTCGTTCCAACTCCGATCGCGCCTCTCGAATCCCTTTTCGAGCATGAATCTAAATTGATGTTTCGAATCAAGCGAAACTGACATGTATTTTCGTGAGAGAAATTAGAACTTGATGTTAATTTCTCTCTCTCTTTCCCCTCCGAAGTAAAACACTAATCGGCCTTGAATCCTTTCAAGCTCTTTAGGTTTTACGATGATAATCTCGTTTGTAAAAAAGTTTTAAAATATTTTCATATTAATCGAGTCAGATTATAACATGTTATCACTATCCCTTTTTATTTGAATTTTAATGCTATTAAAATATTTATACTAAAATTATTGCTTGTTAATGATAAAATCACATAACTTTTATGTTTATATCATATAATGTTTGAGAAAGTTGAATGGCATTTAGTGAATTTATATAGATTTTAATTTTTTATTAAAATAATTAATTTCACTGATCTTTTTTTTCCATATCACATATCGGGACTGCAAGACAAATAATTGCAGCAGTTGCGAGCTTTCAGACAGTTTATAGAAGCCTCGTTTCACTCCGGTTTCTGGACAAAATCTCAAAGCATAAATATTTATAGTATGGATAAATATCGAAGCAGGAGGATATCCCTTCCTTTCTTCCGGATGCTTTTATCATTTTTCGAACGGCAATGCGTGCACGACTGTCTCCATAGTCTGTAGTAAATCCAAACAAAATAGAAGAACGCGTCGATAAAAGTGGAGCACGGTTCAATATACACAGACTCGGTCACTAATTGCACTAATTATGGTGGTTGTTGCGACTCGAACGCAACTTAATCAACACAACTACTGAATTTTTAGCTCGAGAAAAGAAATAGCAATAATTAATTCTGCAAAAATACATTATTAAATAATTTTATCATCACGACGTGTACATTAAAAATCGAGATAAAAAAGATAAAGATAAATATAGAAAATCTTCAAGATATTGTCGTCACGATCTTGTCTATTAAAATGTGCATTATGTATTGTCAATCTTTTATTTTTCAATGAAGAACGATTCCTGAGATTTTTCGGATTAATTGAGTAATTTTTCGTTTAACTAGTTAAAAGTAACAAGTTAAAAGAAAGTCTAAAAGTCTAACTTTTCCAAACGCTTCTTGATTTATTATTATGTCGGGGAGATCGATGCGAGACGCCTCACGGAAACTAACTGTCAGCGCCGGAAGCGCTAGATCTGTACTGGGGTAACACCAGGAAGTACGACCGGTAAATAATATGAGGATAGAATCAAATATGCAGACAGAATGCTTAATCCCGCGGCTATTGACCTCTGTCTTTCACTAGATTTATGTGAGCTCGGTTTATCGCTCGGCGCACCCTGCTTGTTGATATCGCGCCACAAGTTGATCTTTTTGACATGTGCATTTCCGTAGATTCACGCAACATATATCGATATAAAATATGTTGCACAACACTTGATTTTTAAAAATGTAATATAGGACGCGTTATTGATAATACAGCTAAAAGATATTAATTCTACTTAAAAAAATGAGACAAAAACAAAGCTTCACATGGAAAGCTTTGTTTAAAAAAAATCGATTAACGAATCGATAGAATAATTAATGAAGTTTTTTTTAATGATATATTGAATAACATTTGCAAATATCCGTTCGAAAGTGACTGCAAGTAACTTTCTTTCTGGAATGGTCTTTCCTCCAGACGGGAGGGAAGAATTTATGGCATGGGGGAGCGTATTCTTTCGATGAGGTCGTAGGATGTGCGCCAATACAACTGCCTGCAACCTCGTGTCAACATATGGACGGATATTTCCGTTTCGTGTTGGCAACGACACGCTGCGCGACGCTTGCAACGGAAAACATGTGAAAACACATTCCAGAAACGGATCTAAGCCTCACAAATACACTCGGTTATCTATTCTCCGCACCTTCCGCGACACATCGTAAACGACAGATTCATTGGAAGAACAAATTAACGCTCGGTCGTTTATGGACACGCTGCTCTCTTGAGACGGATATTCCCACTGCAAAATGTTATTTCTTCAAATTGTACAAGGTTTGCCGACGCAACTTCCAACGGTAGTTGTAAAAACAATTTTACGAGAGTCAATTTTAATTATCTCCCCTGCGATAAAAGTTCCTCGCTCTTTATATTGAATCAGAATTGTTTTGCGTTTTCTCTGTATCGTTTGAAGATAGTTTGAACATTATATTTGATTCGCAGAACGTAAAAAGAATTCTCGACCGGATGTACCGATGTGGCCTAGTTATGAAGTCAATTATGGAGATAATGAAGATGATTGTTTATCATAGAACTTTGTCTTACTTTATTTTATACATATGCGTATTTTATTGCCGGTATCGCAGATGGAATTGTTAATTTTGACTGTTGCGTGAATATCTACGATTCATTTCCGGTTTTAATTAAAGCACGGCCGGATGCTGGCTCAGGTCATATTTTCGCTGTTAAATGCACATGTGTTACAACCCGCTTGACTTTCTTAATTAAGGGACTGCTCAGCAGCTCATGCTTTTATTTATAGATATTTTTTATACAATGCTAAATCGAAATGTTAACTTTTGATAATTATTATTAATTTTATGTAAACACTACGTATTGCATAGTATATGATTCGTTACAATTAATTAAAAATTTATAATGGAATAATGTTAAGCACACTACTTTACTAAATGGATTTGTTTAATATATAATTATTTAGTATTTAACACATTTGTGTTTTGTTTTTAATCATATTTTGCTATTAAACTCTGCGAAAAAGTTAAATTTATTAGAATTGAACAACGAAGTTTTTTGTTTGATATTTACAAATTTATTCGTGTTTATAATTGCTTATTTATTACAAATCTATGTACAATATATATTGTAAAATTAATGCTTTGATTTTTTTATTAAGAAAAATGAGTTTTACATGCACCGGAAAATTCTTCGTTCATGTAAAAACGTAAATCTCGGAGTTTAATGGTCGTGTATGTCGCGACCGGCACGATCGACCATTAGAAAACAACGAAGTCGTTTGCCGAATACTAAAGGTTGTGAACTTCCGGAGCGGACTTCATCCGACTTACGTGCGCGTTCATCTGCGAACCGGTCCCGGATTTTATCCGTTACGTGATCGTAAGATCGCCGGATATCCTTTATAGGCTATTTCTTCAATTTGAATTTTAGAAGCAAATTTTCATTTAACAAAGTAATTTACATTAACAACCGCGTAAATCTATTCTTGGATAAAATATATGTATATGATTAAATTATTAATAACTTTATTAATTATCATTATCGCCGCTGATACATTATCTATTCTTTAGATTCTTTAAGCATTATTTGAAAGTTTTTATAAATATAAATAGATTCATAGGGTGCAAAAATTATTTTTATGATAGGAAATATTTTCTTTTCGACCTAGAAAATTTTTTATTTTGTTGATCATTTTTGTCCAATATTAAGCACATTACTGATTCTTTGTTGAAATTATATTTTTTGTAATACTAATTTTCTCATTCTCAAATAGGTGAGCAAGATTTGATGCTTAATTTTTATCAAAAGTTAGAGTTGATTAGTAAAATCAATTTAAATGCAATAAAAATTTTACGCTTTTACACTGTGTATAGAGGTACCTATTCTTAGATTCTAAAAGCCACGTCCAATAAAAACACTCTGTAATTCGTCACTTCGCAGCGCTGTAATTAAAGCCAAAGCGATCCGAAAGTGTCATATGAATAGAAATTGGAGAACAATCGATGCCATGGAGCGATCGAAATTGTGTCGCAGTGCTCCGACTTTTATAACACAGCAGGCGTGATTCGCGCTTCATGCGGGCGTGCGACAAACGAGACGTGGGAATGCGAGAACTCTTCAATCGAGTGCGCTATTCCCATAGAAATGACAATCAATGTTCATAATGGAGAAAGAATTTGTGCGACTTGCGCAACTCGGTCACTCCCTCAACGATTCTATGACATTCTGAGATTTGAATATGAAAGGACATCTTCGATCGGAGAAAAGTACTAGGAAGAGAAACTTATTACTGATTAGAGAAACTGATTACTGGGTAGGAGATTACTAATAAAAAAATCAGAATTATGATGTAATCTTAAGATTAAAGATAGAATCGAATATTTCACAGTTGGATTTGAACTTTCACGATAACTTCAATCTTCTTATGATTATTTCAAGAAGCGAAAATATGTCGTACTTATACAAAAGATATTTACAAACTTTCTGTGAGCGCTTGCAGAAACGAAAGGAATACTTCCAAGTGAAATCTGGATTAAAATTGGAATTGATTCGGATTCGTATGAAACTTGATTTCATTTCTAATTATGACCCTAACAATTTTCTAAATAATAATCTAAACACTTATCAACACATATCCCATTTAATAATAAGATTTAACGATAATTTCGTGAGCGCTTAATGAAGAATCGAGATCTGTGTTGATCTGTACTTACCTTTATTGGATGAATTTTTGTGTCTTCTTCGCTTGGGCCTGTTGCAAGACGATTGTTTGTTCTCATTGCAATGCACGCCGTCGATATCGTCGAGCGGTCCTGGAGCCACCGATTCTGCTTCTAACAAATTCCTGGATCCTCCCGTTTGCCGTCCAGGAGCCACGATATTACCAGACGCGCCTGTTTCTTTTCCAAGAAAAGTGCCGATCGAGTGCCTCCTTCGGCTGGCGCTTGTTGGAAGAGAAGAGGAAACGTTGTAATATCTGAAAAATATTTCCCATTATTCCACAGCTTTCCTCCCTTTACATCCTTCCGACTATATATACATTATTTGTAATATATTCTTTTTTAATGACAAATTATTCGAAATCGAAGACGTAATGAACAAAATTGAAATTTAATTACAAGGATATACAGCTTAAAATTGATATAAATGACAATCTTTTTCAAAAAGAAAATAAACGATAATTTTTTTCATTCACCTGGCATCGTTTACACCAAAAAAGACCTCTGCAGTATCATCATCGTCGTTGCTATTGTCATCGTCTCTCTCACCATTATCCTTGGAATTACCCGCTAAACCGCAATAGACCATATCATTGGAAAGAAGTTCGCTGGCAGATTTCAGGACTCTTCTGGTCCGACCAGGAGGACGTCGATCTTTCTCGGAGTGAGAATGCGACCTAATAATGACAAGATAATCCATAATAAGTACTTCTAATAATGTGTGACTAAATTGAAATGCAAGAATAAATCAAATTAAATTGATTTTTGAATTCAATATGCGTGGGAAAAAATCGACTTTACCTGTGGGGTAGATATGGTGACGGCGGCGCAACGTCGGATGGTCTCGGGTCACCTTTAAGGAACTTCTGAGTCCTCTCCTGCTCCGCGTTTGCGCTCACGGATCGGAAAAGATTGCGGAAGCTTCTCCTCTTACCGCATCCGGCATGGATCGCGCCGTTCCGCGACAGCATCGGGATGCGCTCCTCCGTCGGCGTACCCGATGCGTTACCGCGATCCTCGTGATGCACGCTGGATGTCGATCCCGAAATCGGGCCACCACCCTGGGACGAAGCCGCCGCGCCCATTTTGCAGGCTCTCCGACGAAACAAAGCGGAGAAACCCCGAGGCGACGTCGGGGATGCCAACGTCGTCGTCGCTGTCGCTTTCGACGACGTTGTCCCGTCGGACAGCGAGAAGTACGACGGATTATCTGTGAACATACGTATCGAACGGATCCGGGTCACGAGCTTAATTTACTGGTGATACTCTCTTCTTCTTCTTTACGAGAAATTATTAGATTATCGTCGTGATGTGATCTTCGTACAGTCGTTACAGCGAACACTACTTCGAGGTGAATCGGCCTTGCCAGAGGTATGAGATTGCGCGAATTCCCATGACACGTTCATCATTAGCTTGACTAATTAACACGAGAATATTTGGTCTGTATTATAATTAATACTGTTGTATTAATCAAGGAACATTCCTCACGATCACTCTTATTGTATTTAAATCACCAATAGGAAGAGTAACTAATTATCTAAGTGATTAAATAATTAGTCTAATGTAGCACTTTTTAATGTCTCAATAAATGTCTTGTCGAGTTTGATCTTCGATCTTCTACCGTAAATCAGGATTTAAATGAAGATCTAGACGTTAAAAATTCGCGCTTTTTTTTCAACACGATCTGTGCATCGCTGCAACGTCGACATTGCGCACATAATTGCGGAGCAGGTGTTCGTCTAATCTGAGATTAAAATGTCATTTGAAGTGACATTTGCTTTTATCACGAGCTTGTGCTATAGTCACGACTAATAGCGAGTCCACCTGTGACTGGGGGAGCTGTGTTGTGTTCATGGGACACCATGAACGAACCTTCTCTCGACCATTGGGTTCGGCCACAGTGGGGGGATACACCGGACCGGACGTTGTATTGTTCCCCCACCCGGTGAACCGGTAGGAATAGGCGGTAGCTGCACCGGAAATGCACCACCTCGATTTGCGAGCCGTTTTACTGATTATGAAGCCCCATGACAAGGATGGGCATTAATCGGATAGATTTATCTGGCTTGCTAGTCAGATGAAAAATTTTACCCGTTCATTATTCGCGCTATTCATTATTTTTTAACATTTTGGAATCGTTCAAAATTTTGATAGTCTAGCCAATTTTTTTCTTCTATGCACGTAAGCTAAGTAAATCTTAAAATCTCTAAGAAAAATATCTACAGATGTTTAAATTTATTTTTAATTTCTGTAGTAAAAAAATTGTATTATAACCAAATTAAAGCGCGAAGAATATTGTTGCTTATGTTTCGTGAATTTAAATCCTATACTATACCAAATTGCATTACGGATTACATTCGCAATTTCGGCCAACAAATGTCGCGAGCATGTCGCTTGTCTGTGAATGAAAGATGTGAGGAACGCGAGATTATGCGTGAACGACGTGCTCCGTGTGCCGAACGCGTCTCTGAAATCTGTATGCGATCTTTGTGATCTCCGCTGCGATTGTGCACCGGGAAAGAATAAAACTCACCGACTGCCATGATGACTTTCTCCGTAAAAGCTCAGTTGAATGCCAAGAATACCTGCAATACAAAATACGTATTTATTAATTTATTTTCATATTGTTATTGCATAAATATTTCTGTATATTTTTGTATTTCTAACAAGCAGAAAAATAGAACAATATAATCATTAATTTAATAAAAAAGAAGAAAATGATCGATAACGTTGTAGATTTTTAAAACTAACGAGTTTTTAGATTTTATTACTTTTTACGTATAGATTCTATTCGTGTATTTTCTGCGCGTTTGAACTCGTTTGCTAGTGAATACTCGTGTTGAAGGTTCGATGTCAAAGAGCTTGTCACCGCGATCGCAAAGCCTCTTTCTCCTAATTCAGAAAATTGCACGCGGGAAAGTGCAAGTGTCCGTCGGGCACTTTCATTCATCGCTGAAAATACACACGAATATTATATTTAGCGCGGTGAAAGACACGCGCATTGCGCGCACGGGGAACCCGTTTACATTTGCGCACAGAAGGGGGTGGAGAATGAAGAAATGGGGGTCGAGTGCAAATGCGAGTCATTCACGTGTTATATGCACGCGACATTATCACGTTGTCCTCCGTGTATCTCGCATCCGCTGCTATTATCCACGCAATAGTATCTATCAAATTGCTTTACGAGAAAATAATCTCCTTCATGAAAAGGTTTCCCATGCATAAGTATTATACTATGTGCATATTGTAGTAATTGCAATCTTATTTATCAAGTCTCAGAAGAATGTATGACTATTACAATCTTAAACTGTTTAAATAAGTAATACTATCGATTATGGTTTAAAAAGATAGTACATATCTATTAATTAATACAATCTATTTTTTTACCCGACATAATTATCTTATTTAAACTGTACGAAATTCGTAATGCAATTTCGATATTTTAACTTGCGTACATATTTTCATGCGAAATTAGTAGGCTATTCTTCACAGCGTTCTATTACATTTGATGTATATAACAGTTTATTTTTTTGTCAATCTATGTGACTATGATGGATGATATTAGCTGAGAATTTGTGTATTTCCACGAATTTAGTTCAGCAAATGCGCGATGCAGCGACAATTTTCTGCCCTCATAGTTGCCGCAACAGTTACTATTTTCGTACGAACAGGAGAGGCAGAACGTGTGCCTGGTAGAGGTAGAGATAAATAGAAAGGGCGTGTAAGAGAGAAAGAGAGAGAGGGGGGGGGTAACAAGAGTCTGAAAGAGAGGGAAATAAGGTGATTGTACCCATGAAAAGTCGAATATTTTGAAGTACTCTTTTCAAATTGTACGCCTGAAGAAGTGAAAAATACGATATTACGATCAACATTATTCTATATTAATATAAATTTAATATGAAGATATTACATTTTTATGATAAAGATAATAATTTTTTTATTAAATATAAGGGTTCAAAAATTGGAATTTTTTAATATTTGTTTTGGAATCCAATATTAATTTGTGATGTAGTGAAACGGACAATTATTAATTAATTAATTAAATAAATTTTTAAATTTAATATTGGGATAAAAGGCATATAAATCTATTTAAAGTATATTAAAAATTTACCTATTAAATTTCGAAGCAATTATAATAAAGTTGACAAAAATTATAATTTTATAAGTTGCAACAGGAGATATAGTTAATTGCATCTTATAGCCTATTTATTTCGAAAAAGATAATTGAAACGGAAATAATAATAATATATTACGTTAACGACTGTATTACGTGTGTGGATGATGACGCATCTTGTGCAAATAAAAAATCTATTAGCGCGACAATGTCTTTTATTTCGATTGTTCTTTATCGATTACCTCACACGAATATCATGAATAATTTCGCATCTCTCAAATTGCGCATTGTATCGCGGTCGCTTGATTCAGAAAATTCTTGAAAATGCCGAAGACTCATCATACTCTGTTGAAATTCAAATAGCACCGCTCTCAAAGTTAAACGCGGTTTTCCGAACAAATCACGCATATTCGTTGCTATTAATAGAGGCCTGTTCCTGCGACCGTCGCGGAGAACGCCGCGCTGCGTCGCGCCGTGCATCTGCACCTGCAGCGACGCATGGTCCGATAAAAAGAAGCCTGTATCCGGCGATGTGCACGTGCCCCTGTAAACGTGCACATGTGCGGCACACGCTATATCCAGAATGTAGCGCGTTGTTCGAGACCATAAAGACGTGGTTTAGCGCGAGCACAATCGAGGGGTTCTTGCTTGGAAAAACGGCCCGACTTCTTCTTTGATTATTTTTTTACATTTCTGATTCATCCCGTGTTTATCGAATTATTTCTCGAATTTACATCTTTTTAGAGAAACAACAAATTAACTTGCTATCTTCAAGATTATTTCTGATAATTTGTACCTATAGATAAAAACATTAGATATGGAAAAGATAAGACAGGGATTGTATACACAAGTAGATCGAAAGATTTTTGTAAATTTAAGAAATACATATTTTTAGAAACTACGTCCTTTTACACATTTTGGAAGAAGATTTTTATTTAGAATAATTCAAGGTTTGTGTTCTATTTAATTTTATTTCATTAAAATATTCATTGATATTTTTAGTTTTATGAGCTATATTATACACTTATAATATAAACAAACTAAAATATCTTGTTAATCACGACGCATCGTTAAATTAATGTTAAATACAAAAATAAAAAAAATATAGAAGAGACATGTTTTAATATACACTATATCTATGCATATTGATTTATACCACGTACGCATATTGCTTTATATACATCGCTAATCAAACCGTTTATGTATAAGCCATTTTATACGGACGTCCTAAAAATATTCATTGCTGAAATGTAAAGGGGAAGCGATCGGTACAAAAGTGAAATTTTCCTGAGACAGATTTATCTCTCCGATATAAGTCAATTTTGCATAGTACGTTGGAGAGTACGGATATGCAAATATAAGTGTAATCGATTTATCACGCGAGCTGCGAACTCACCTTCAGCTTTTCACCGTTAATACACCCTTTCATTATTCAATTTCTGTTCGTTCTATAATTCGCTTGCGATGACTCTTGAGAGATGATATTTGAAAGAGAAGATATTTATAATGAACTACGAATCACGTCATTTTAACACTACCGAATAAAGGACGCGAACGTATCTTTCGTGAAAGATTGCCAATTTCCATTTGCTTCTTCTCGTTTTTTTTCTTCTTCCTCTGAATTGCACATAATCCATAATACCTTCTTCACACAGCTAATCTCTGTTTTGTAATCTGTAATTACTTCAAGCATCTTTGTACTGTGTCAGGACTTTAATATTCTTCAATGCGTTCCCGTATGTTTAAAAAAAAGTATTTCTTTGCGAAAATTGCAAATTTTCTCTCAAGCCACTCTCATTCATTGATCAGACTAAGACAGTCCGATTACAAATTATTTTATGTATCAAAATGATCGGTGATTGCATCAGGATAGCTTCAAGTGTTTCTTTACTGCATAAGAACGTACAATTAACATAAGAGTACTGTAGATGTCGTTTACTAAGATCACTTAACGCATCCGCTTGTTCAATGTTTTGACATTTAATTAACATAGTCAATTGCGATTCACCGAAGACAATCGATCATCACGATCGTTGTCCCACTCGATCACGGAGCAATTAAGATAGAAACATTAAGATAGTAGAAGTAGCTTCCTCTTCTTCTTCACGATTCGAGCACTGTTATCACCTCCTCTGTATCCATAATGAGGAACGCGCTGGACGTTGATTATGTGACTTTTTCGGGACTTCTCTTTCAGTTATTACTTAAGATCCGTAGGTTTCGACTTGGTCAGGGTCATGCTCGGTCAGGGATCGTGCACGGGTACGGCGCAACACTTCATGAAGCACTGACAAGCCAGACCAGGAGGGAGCCCCATCGTTGGCGCTACCATATGATTGCTCGCTCGCTCGCTCACTCGCTCGCTCGTCTCCCGTTCTCCTTCTCTTCTTCACTGCCACCACCCACGCATCTGGCACTGGTGCAAAGGAACGCCCATGTATGTTTCGTTCGAAATGTTATTTCGGGCTAGACGAGGACGGTAAACCTGGGACGCCGAAGGACAGCGGTCTACAGTAAAGAAAATCGGACCCACGTATGTTCTCCTTAACCAGAGTTTTTTCCTCGCGTTTTTGAAAGAAAAATCCACCATGTTCATACAATCTGCCCACTCGATGCTGTTTATTCAATAAAATAGACCTGTTTGCCGTGTGACTCTACCGAATGGACTACAAAGAAAACAAAATTTTGGAACCTACCGTAACGTGTAGAAATTTAATAAAAAATAAAAAAAATTTAACTTTAAAAAATTAATTTTTCATTTTCTTGAAATATTGAAAAAAGAAAAATAGTAACTAAGACAATCCAGAGAAAAGAAAGATAAATTTCTTAAAATTACACAATTTCATTTCTTCTTCCGATAAGGATTCCATGACATTCCTAGAAGTCATCGTTTAACAGTTATCAATTGGGAGGGAATATTTTTGTGATAACTAAAATGTATGTACATACGCGTATCTCGATATTTACCTCCATTTCTGTTCAGGTAAGAATAGCGCCACGCGCGCAGGCTTGCGTGTCTGTCACGCATATGCGTGCGGAAGCCGAGCGGAGCATGTATTTCCTGCCCTCGGTAAGTGTATGTATGCATCTCTCCTTGAGCGGCGAAAGGGTTCGACCCTTTCGACACGTTTCTCCCAGCCGTGTCTCGTAAAACCCTTTGTATGATTACCGTACCGTTATTCACCGACAGTCAGTGATTGCTCGATTTAACCGCAACGGAAGGAACACGTGCTGCAACATTTGATCGGATCTGATCAAATTAATGATATGCATATAGCTGGAAATTAATTCCGCAATTATCGCGATCTTCTGCCCAGCGATATATCGTCTATCTGTAAGTTTCCACATTCGTCGCAAAAACTTTCGAACGTTTAAAAAAACAATGTAATCTCCTTTTCGTCGACATGTATTTCTTCGTTAGCGATATTTTGTCATTTTATCAGAGATTATTTTTATTTGTAGAGAAATTGAAAATCGAAAAGTATTTTTCCCGACTAAAATTCTACCATTTCACTTGTGAGAGACTCTTAGGTATATAATCGGCGTCTGACACGTGTCGACCAAATGGTCATACGTCTTTTCACAATATACTATTGAATGGTGCTACGTCGGCATCTATATTTTTCATTTCTTTTCCATGACAACATGTTTGTGGTGCAGCCAGTGAATTTCTAGGACATGGCCTATTTCTGCGAATTCACGATAAATCACAAGAATATTTGTATCCTCGCAATGTTGACTTTAAAGAGCTAATATTTAAGAGAAACGTTATAGAATTTTTGATAAAATTGTACAGATTGTGTAATTAATTATTCGATTGAGATACAAACTTTATTCACAAATAACATATAATACATTGTATGATCAAATAGAAATAAATATTATAATAATACATCAGAGAGAACAAATATTGTAACTATTTTTATTTCTGCAATTAATTTAAATATATAAAAATTATAATTTTAATAATCAGTGTTTTCTTGGATTATTCTTAAATTTGATAATAATTTATTATGAATTAAGTTTCAGATATATATTTTATTTTTCAGAGATATATATTTATATATTTTTATAATATACTTTATATTACAAATATAAAGTATATTAAATATATAATATAATGCAGCCATCTCACGAATAAATGTTCATTCGAGGCAAGAAAACATTTATTTGTATATAAATATCGAAATGAACATTAAACATAAAATTGCTTTATTTATGCATTGCTTTTTATTCATGCATATGTAAAATTATTGAAACTGTATTATTTATATCGTTGCCCATAGACGATACGCCAGAGAGTTAAAAACGGTACGGCATCAGCAGTTGTAAATGAAAGTGCCGGCGATCAGTGTCGCTTCCACGCAGAAGCAAAAGGCATGCATAATTGATCCACACATTCATTCACGTTTCAATGCGTCTTTCTCCCGTTCGTCTCTTCTCATGATTCCTCTGAAGATTTGAATTTCCAATCAAGTTTCCGCGTCCCTCCACGGCACGGCAAACATTCGTGCTTGGCGTTCTCTCGCCAAATCGAATCTCTTTGAATGACGAATCTATCAGACGGCAGAAATGTATAGAACAATCTATCAGATAGCAGTTGACGCGTTTAGCATTTTTACATTTTTCTATCGGACATTGAAGTCACGCTGAGAGAAAAATATAGTTACCTTTGGACTCAGCCACAATTTTATAATATTTCTAATGATAATTATGGTTAACATAACGATGCATACCTAGGTAGAACAAAAATTATAATGGCATTATATTGACATCAAAATAACATTAAAACAGCATAATAATGACATTTTGATGTCATTTTGACTTCCTGTTTTACTTGAGTATAGTTACATTAATTATAGAAATGTATGATATTTACACTGAAAAAAAATTTTGGTTAAAAACAGACGAATTTTGTAGGCGTGATCAAATATTCTGGTTATTATAACAGAACTCAATATACTTTATAATTTATAATAACCAAAATTTCTATTGTAACAATCAGAATATTTGATTCACGCCTACAAGATTTTTCTGATTCGTCTGTTCTCAACAGGAATTTTTTTTTCAGTGTATTGTTAGAAATATCATAAAATTATGTTTGAGTCCAAAGGTATATTTTTCTCTCAATATGACTCGGCACGTCGATAAGTGGCAGGGTCTCTGGCTCGACCGCGCTCAATAAAATTCAATCAGCAATTTGCTCTCAATCGAAGATCCCGGAGAACGAATAAGCCGCACTAATCCCGCTTCCACGGTCGGTAAAGTGGCGATATATAAAGAGATTCAAGGTTGTTTAACCGCGAGTGAAAGCCGCGAGCCTCCAGAGTCTTGCAGCGGTACGTGGAGCGCAACATGTCTCACGGTGCTCCTTGCGACACGTACGACCGCGTATTCCGAGGCGAAACGTCGCTGTAGTCTCGCTGCGGAGAGCAGTCGTCTTCGGGACTGGTCTTCGTGCTCGTAAGTGATTCCCTCGCGATTTCCATCCGGCGGTTTCGCCGAGGCGGAGGCGATTCCGCGAGAACGACAGCCGTTAGTCTCCGAAACGCGACTTCAAGAATCTCGGCGATAACGGTGCTTACGTAAGAGCAAACGCACGGATATCGTTAATGCCGTCGACATAATTCATCGACAGGCATTGATAAACGCGTTTTTGTGCCGTGACTCGATGCGGTATTTAAAATATGTCGAAACAAATATGCGCGCGTGAATGTTATCGTCTGGTTTCTTCCTCTGGTGCGGTTTCGAACTGTCTCCGTCTCGCTTTCTCTCTTTCTCCCTTTTCTTTATAGAAATGGAGACGAGAGAATTATTAATTAAATTTCTCGTATCACACGTTTTTCTACTGGTGTGTTAAGCAGCAGTTTAAAACTTCCCGCAAGCCCATTTCTGCCAATCAATATCACGATTATTTTCACGACGCGACATGGTATTGCGAATCGCGATAAATTAATCTTTTAAATAATTCATGTACTGAAATATGCTTTTTAAAATTTCAAAAATTTTTGACGAGGAATGATGCAACGGACACCTACGATTGAATATCCGTAGCGTTTGCTATTTTTATTATACTTAATTTGATGCATTTACTCGCGAAATGACCTTCGCTCTACAGGCGGCTGCGTAGCGCAAGGCGCAGAATTAAATCGCACTCTTAACTCAATATCGCGAGGAAAATGCAGTTTTGCTTTATATCCTTCGGAGTCTAGTCTAGTTAGAAGAAACGGGACGTAAGAAACCTCATTTACTTCAATGTACATCAAAAAGTACGCAATTTCTCTCAATAATCTCGCTGTAGTATCGTAACTCTGTGTGATTCTCGCGACCGGAAGACTCAGGGCCCTCGAAAAAGGGCTGGTTTAAATTCAATCCGTCGATATTTCCTTCCCGAGGAGCGGGAGAACGAATTTTGGAGAACAGTGATTTACGTCAAGATCCTAAAGGGGATATGTACGATTTAGAGTCTCTTTTTCGAGATGGGGCGATAGGACGCAAGGGTGAATCACGAGCCGCAACTGCGCAATGGTGCGAATTGCGCGTTTTGCGAAGAGGGTGCCGGCTCGGGATGGCGAGTACGCAGTCGCGCGGGATTCCCCGGGAATCGGGTCTTTCCGGGTCTGCGACACGGTTTTCCCCTCGGTACACTTTGGCGCCCGTGGTAGTCGACGACGCGACGGCGACGCTCACGGACTGTCTTGTTCGCTCTCGCAACAGGTGACGGGACTTCGGTTTGACCGGGTTTAAGAGGCGACGAGAGATCTCTCTGACGGAGGAGCAGCGGCTGCGACCATTTTCCGCGTGTAAACGCCCTCGTGGGATCCAGTGCGGGAGCAGGACGCGGGAAGGGTGCGCCAGAGGGCTTTCGGAGGGAATCGCAAAATGAGTGTCGAGGACGCCATCAATTACTCGCCCAGCGAGGAGGAGGACTATTACGCTTTGTTGTCCTGCGACGAGTCTTCCACGGTGAGGTCTAGCACGTTGAAGCGAATTTTTATTACGAAAATGTGTTTTTGTCATGAAACCGCCATAAATGATTGATCGCTGTGATAACGTAGCATTTAAATTCTATCCGTGTTGATATTCGATTCATGTTAATAATATTGAAAAAGTAAAATACTCTTAAAACACTCGAGATTCGCTCAATGTGCGGTAAAAAGGCGCAATCAAACCTCATGAAAATTGAAGATACTCTTTATCTCCTTATTGCTCCTGTTAGATTAATCACGAATTAAATCTGCGCATTTTAGAACGGTTTGTTGTCTTGCGTGAAACATTTGCTTCTGAATTATTCACGTACAATATACAGGTCACGTTGCATCGTATGTTTTTGGTTAATTAAGTCAAATTAATTATTTCTGTTTGCCTCCTTGCGCACAGAGAGGAAATTTACTTTAAATTAATTAGCGTCTATCAATATTGGTGTATTGGGAGTATTACAGCTGTATTTCGAAGGACTCCTCATTTTAGGTGAAACGTCTTTAAAAAAAAAAAAACGAAGATAATTTTCACTCCCAATTCATTACGAAATGAATGCATTATTACTTCTGTCGATCAACTCGCACACGTAATATAGGCGTCACCCAATAAAACTTTCACGCTCGAAATATCCATATCGAGAAACGAAATATCCATCGAGAAAATTGTATTTACGAAGTAAAAGTTAGATACCATCTAAATTATTTAAATTTAAATGAATTGAATTTAAAGTTAAATTTGATATGAAATGTAATAAAAGAAAATGTAAAGATTATATATTATGTAGAGAAATACTGTTTAATAATTTAATACCTTAATTAATTTAAGTGATTAAAAAAGTCATTTGAATAATTCATTTTAATTTAAAATATTGTTGAAGGCTGTGCAACAATTACACTCAATTTGCTTATTTATTAATATGAATTTAATTTTTAATTATGATTGTTATATTTTTATCCATTATATTATAAATGCCGTTACACTTTGATGCAAGATATTTAATATAAATATCAAAATATAAAATTCACAAATAATAATCTCACAATCCGTGAAAGTTTTAATTGATTCAAACGCGGCATTTACCGTAGTCTTTTAACGATGCACACGTACGAAACTAATTTTCTACATCTGTACTAAGATGATTAAATTAAATGTCAAGTTGCTTCTGTAATAATTAGATCCCAGAAGGAAACTGCAATTTAAACTCTCCATTAATTGAATTCTTGATCGACACAATTAGGTGTAGTCTCATCTGCTTCTAGTGCACGGTATGCTGAAGTTGTGCACAACAATATTCCTGCTGAAATCAAATCACATCTTCGTATCACATCGAGCATGAAATTGTCTTGATAAGTTTAACCGCCTACGTCTACATTATTTTACATCGTTTTCTCTGACGAAACGTTGGTGCGCGAAAATATCATATTCGTTACGCTATAATTCGAGCTGATTGAAAATTTATAATCTGTATATTTAAACACGGCATTTATTTGATTGTCATGTTTTATCATAAATATGTAAGTAGATATCGAGAATTTCTGTAAAGATACTTGATAGAAAGGTCGTTTGCCTTTCCACTCTCCAGTTTACGTTTTGTTATCTCAGTCGAGAATTTTCGATAAGAATTCCATTCTCGGTCGATATATCGCGTTAACGTATTCATGACATGTCGTTTTCATCGAGGCGAGAGATACTATGTAATGTTATTGCAGACAGCTGAGATATTCAAACAATCCGTGCATTTACAAATCAGTTAAATATCAAAGTGTTAGAGAAAAAAATGATTAGCTTTAAAAACGTGGTCTGTTCTTTCTTTATAAAAGTTTTTTATTTGCAATTGTAAAGTTTAAAGTTTATTCTGTAAAATTATTTTGTTGTAAAAACTGAATCAAGCCATTTTAATTTAATACATTTTGTAATTCTCTCTGATGTAATAACTATACAATGCGTATTTAATTTGAAAGGAAACGGAGAATAACAGGAAAATACATAATCCCAAAGTGAAAATAGACTAATCTCCATTCTCGCAACTGAATGATAGTTTCTATTCAATTTTAAAAATCAGGTCGAGCAGATTACGGCGGAATATAAGGTATTAGCTCTTCAATATCATCCGGACAAAAACGACGGTGACAAGGAGGCCGAGAAGAAATTTCAACAACTAAAGGTAAGCCTTTTATACAAAAGTTAATTAATTTTAATTGATTTGTAGTCTAGTTAGCCTCGTTTGAAATGTACAAGCAGAGAGAGAACTTTGATGGTTTGTTTATTTCATAGTACGCAAAAGAGGTTCTATGCGATCCCGAAAAAAGAAGCAATTACGATAAATGGCGGAATAGTGGTATCAAGATCAGTTACAAACAATGGGTCGGTATGAAGGAGCATGTACAGCAGGTGAGGCGCAATAATTGATGCAATTATTGTCTATTTTGAACGATAAGTTGCAGTTTATTACAATATAATTTGTTCTTTTTAAATACGCTTGAAAAAGTTAATTTTTTTCACACACATGTCGTCAATCATATTTAATGGAATGAGCTTGTAACCATGTCGACAATTCTCTCTTGCAAATTTATAACAGTTATTATAAAGCTCATTTGAAATGTCATAAAATTATATGAAATAGCTTTATGTTAATAAAAGTGTATTAAAAAGAGAATTTTTTAATTTTATTCTAATATTATATTGAGTGTAATAATTTATCTCGACGTGTATGCAAGTTTATATGAATCTTGTGAACATTTTTTTCTCGAACTTTGTTCAAAGATTGTTTTATCAATTCTGAATAAATTCTTTTCCACTGAAAATAGAAGTATTAGCAGCAAAAGGTCCAAGGCGTTCCAATTTTATGTTCTATGTCCTGTCAAGTTAACCGAGTCTTCTTCTGTTTGCAGACCATGCATTGGAGCACGCCGAAGACAAAGGACAGAATGCTGCCGGATACGACCGAAGAGGCAGGTGGTTCGCCAGCTCACCTCAAAGGTCACCCTACAAATGCGCACAGGAGGGCTTCCGAGGGTGGTGCCATGAATCTCTACTACCGTTCGGGCCACGGCGTCCCGTTCTATCAGGAGTCCAACGAGGTCGTCAGTAAGTTTCGCAATTATGAGATTTAAAAGGTCCCCAGCGTAAGTCTCATCGGAACCGACTTCATTGTACCGGATGCCCTTATGACAACAGGAACATGTTGCATTAGACAAATATCTACCTGTATATGAGTGTACACGGGGCGTTGGTCGGATCGCGTTGGCATGTACTACATACATTCAACTTCATAAAATGACGAGTTCGGAGAGACGCATGAGTTCATCGCTCACCACTGAGCAATTTAATTATGTTCCTACCTCCCGTTTACATGCAACTTTGCAATTAAGAGACTTTTTTTGTTATTTCGTCATCTCGTACTAAGTTGCGTGAAGGTTTATTATTGATGTGTAACTTTGACAAGACGATTGAACGATCAAACATATCTCTTAGAAAAAAAAAACTTCTTGGAGGTAATAAATATTTGTACGACGTTCCATCTTGGACAGTCGCTTCGCGAATTATTTCTTCGCCGTTCAAGATACGTGCCAACTCGATTCAACAAGCCGCCTTGGGTACACGTGTACGTGCTCGCGATCGCGCGTACGTATATGTCGCCTTCAGATTTATATTTTGTTATACTATACTAAGCACGACGAGAGGAAAGGATCGGGGAACGCGGGAAGAGGACGTTTCGTATCATTTAAACTCCCTTTCTAAAGTCTCGCGATTAAACGTCCGACTGACCGAGGTAGGTTGCAAATATCATAAGTCGAGTCTATCTCTCGATCGCGCATTCTATGTGTGTCTCTTGATCTTACGAGATGTTTAGCGACAGAGGTTAAACGATGTAGTGTCAAGGGCAGTATAGTTTTATCTGTGATCCCGCGAATGAATTTTCCGCTAGTGGTTAACTGGTCGTTTCAATCGTAAACACATTGGAAGGAAATACTTAAGTGTCTGCTGATGGAAAGTGCTTTTTTATGAATGCACGGATGGAATCTCATCGTTATCGGCAATTCGAGTATTAATTGATTGTGTAATAAGTTTTTTTTTCATCGCAAGATTAGATGAGCGATCGTCACTTTTGATGCGAGTAGCTTATCGATTAAAGACATCGACTTTAAATGTCGTGTATGCGCAATATTGCGGTTACAAAATTGGACGATGGAATTGCAAAACGATTGAACTGAAATCCCGGACCACAAACGTTGCAAACGTTCAGTTTACTAGATACGATGTTTTAAATGAAAAGACGTAACTAAATATATAGCTCTCTATCAAAATATAAGATAAAGATATAAAAGTAGAGTAGTTTATATTAAACTGTTATATCTAAAATGTAATGTCTATATTATTATATATTTTGTCGCATAAGTGTTGCTACCGATTCTGTGAAGCTATCCTAGGTATTGACGTTTTCAATGTTTCTCTCCGAGGATTTATTCGATCGGCTATTATCGCTGCGACATTAATTCCGGGATTCAATTCCACGAAACATTGGGTTAACGTGGAAGCTTAAGTATTTCTTTCCATAATGGAACAGATCGACGATGGCGCACTTGTACCTGTGTCCGATGTCAAACGCAAGATACGTCATTCTACTTCGATGACAATTGCGACGGCTCTCCTTCCGTTAAGTAACGACACGCGCTTCACTCCTCTGAAATCGAGAGTTGAAACCGGCGCGATTTCGACAATTCATTTTTCCAACGCTGTAAAGATACAAAAGAATCTTACGTCATTAGAGCAAGGAGAAAGTTATTTTCGTGCGTTTGTAGCGTCGAGACGTGAACTCGCCTGAAATTATTTCGGTTCAAACCTTTGGGGGGAAAAAAAACAGCCAAGTGAGAAATGATCAAATCGATGTTGAGTCGACATTGAATCAGTCTTTTGCGTCGAAAAGGCATCACGTCGACGTCGATTCGATCTTTTTTCGATTATCGTTTCTCACTGGGAATAACGTTCTCGATGGATTTTCACGGAGTAATTTTTTCGCATTCCGCACTTTTGCATTCCGACGCATTCGCGTCTTCTCTACATTCAGCAGTCGAGACAATTCGTCGGTGAATTGCGTTTGGCATATAATTGAGAATGCCTATTTATAACCGATAATTAATAATAACTTAGTGACAGTTAATCCTGGATGTGTCAATGTGTATAATCTTACAATAATGCGATAAGCGTTCTCTTAGGGAGCTCGTCCCTCGTTTAAATACATTAATGACGACGTCGTTAATGCCCTCCAACTTTGCTTTAGGTATTTCCTAATCGAACGCGTATCTTGTATCTAAATATCCACGCATAACGAATCAGACTTATGTTTGGCATCGTTAAATTTTTGAAAGATTAAACGTAGAGCTAAAGATAACGAAGTTAAATTAAGCAATGAAAAGTAACGATGTTAAATTAAGTGATAAAAATACACTTTCTGGCGGGAATATCTTGATACAGTGTGTTCCATCGGGAAATGATTAAATAGAACTGCAAGACGTTAATGACGTCGAATGTACGAACGTTTTGCCTGAATCGATCGATCTTCCATCCCACGAAAAAAATAATGTGATCTCCTGCATCCCTCGTCAAAGTCCAAAACATATCACGACAGATCCATTTCGTCTTCTCGTTTTGTTTCTGAGTTTCGACGAGGGGAACCCGATAAAAGGTACAGCTTATCTGTGCGAAGAGGAAAATATAAGAGCGGTAATAATTGAAGCCGTTGGGTAAATCGAGGGCCAATCTTGCAACTACACGCGCGGGAAAAATGGCTAATAAACGGCTGCTAAATGCCAGCAGAGAGAGGCAAAATCAATATTACCAACGAGTCCAATGACATTTTTCCATCTTAATTTTAGACTATCCCGTTAACTCTTTCTTTTTTGTAAGAGGATAAATTCTTTTGACGGGAAGGATATATACGTCACTACGGTAATATAATTATATACTTTTTTTCTACAAGTCCTCTCCGGATGAGTGAAATAACGCAGGGATTTCTTGGTGATAAAATTAAGTTATATTGAAAAGTCAGTTATATCTTTTCCAAGGGTTCCAATTTCCCTACTTGATCCTAAATGTTACGATTTGTGGAAGGATCTTGGCTGGGATCTTCTTGACTGCAATCAATTTTTAACGTGAATACGCAGAGCTAATAAGGAAGTAAGCAGAATCATTACTTGTTTATCTTGTCATAGCATTGAATTGCTAGTTTGATCAAATATTTGAGAAAAAATATTTTTAAAATTGAGAAATGGAATAAGAAACACAGAAGCGAAAAAGTAAATAAATAAATTAACATAACTGAGAAGCTATGAAGAGAGAATAGTAAGAAAAATATAAAATTATCCAACTTACATATCAAATATACACTTTTTGAGACGTCGCGGATTCGAAAGCCCTCAGTTTTCTTTCGCTATCGCGTCCATTCTTCTCTAAGTTTTCTTAGATCCTTTGTTAGGAAATCTAAGAAAATATCTTGCTGCTCCGCTTGTCTCCCTATCGGCTCTGTGCAAGTCTGACGTTAGTGCGCGGTCAATCGAATTAGACGAACGTATATAAGCGTTCGCTCGCGCTTCGTGGGATTCGCTGCGCGATCGATCCTTCTCTAGACTTACGAGACGGCGGACGCGCGGCTAAATTTAATGACATATCTGCGACAAGTGAATCGCATCTGATTGCGTTAGAAACCGACGCTGTCGAATCCATCGTACATATAAATTCATCTATTTCAAATAGCGAAACCGTGTTTTCCAATATCTCAATTTTCACCGAATTTCACCGTCTCGAAAGCGAGGCTTTGCAAACAATATTACGCATTATAGTTTTGACTTCTTTTTCAAATGCACTTGTATACTGTTTATACGAAATGAATATAAATTTAAATTAATAGTCTATCGATAACTATATCGATAATTTACCATAATGACTGACGATATAACAGAAATATTGAATGTGGATTTTTAATATCTCCAATCTTTCATATTTTTTACTGCATATATTGGACGGTGTTTGTTAGAAGATTCTCTCGTCAAGAAATTGAGATTGAAGCTTTATCCGGACAAAAGGATAAAAATTGGATAAAAGTCGGATGAGCAAGTGAGTCACAAAAAGTTTTAATCTCATCGCGACAGCGACCAAGTTTAGATTAGGTAAAACGGCACCGGGCAACGGCATTTATAAAATTCCTCCAGTTCGACTTCTTTAAGCTCCGAAAAATGTAGCATCTAGGTAAATAAATTATAAAAGTAAGTAAGGAATTTGAGAAAAAAAATATAAAGACCGAATCTTGCCTCTGGCATTGATATCTTATCTGGCAATGATATCTTTGTGTTAGAAAGAAGTAGAAAATATGACTATTTATTGGAACATATTAGCGTTAGGAAAATATTAATTTCGCACATACATGCGCATGGCAAAGAATGATAAGTCCGTAATTCGACTCGTCGTTATTCTCTCATTTATTAAGCGAACAAGATTCATTACGAACATGTTAGAATTAACTTAAACTAACTGATTAAAATGGATGAAGTGATCTTCTTATCCTAACAGTCTTTTAATAACATTGTTTAAGGAAGATTTGATGTGATGGAAAGATTGCAGGAGCTTCCGCGTGCTCTTGAAAAGTTTTCCATTTTCTAACACAAGACGAGAAATGGGGCGGCCGACCGTGCCCGCTGCTGTCGAAAGTCTATTGGACCACCCTGTATATGTATCTATACCTATATTTTTCTAGACGGGCCCGTGGATTTTGGCCTGCGAAACGTTGTTTACATGACTATATCATACATACCTATTTGTCGTTTACGATTGACCTGTCGCAAGCGCCTGAGGGAAAGGTCGAAGTCTGTTCGAACGCCTATCAGTATGATGCTCACGATCGAAGAATCCGATACGTTCCTTTTACGTTACTACACGCGCGTTTACGACACCGTCATTGGATAAGACGTAACTTGCGCGTTCCCTTAAGAGGAAATTAAGAGGAAAAGCTTATCCTTTTCTAGAGGATTTCGCGATCAATTGAAGACTTGAATTCCAAGTCATGTCAGTTCCAACACACATTATTAATTAAAATCTATACCTTTATCTAGACATGTGATAGAATTTTATATTATATTAAGGAATATCAAACTTCTACTTTGTATTATATAAAATAAACCCGCGTAAGAAAGAAATTTGCGAGATAAACCACATGCATATTATTATTAAATTATAATTTTTTAAAAAAGAACTCTAGAAAAATTATGATTTTGGAGTTAGCGAAAAATTTCCAGTTGAATTAAATTTTTTTAAAACAAAAGTTACTCTCGGATACTGAAAGTTATATCGGTTTTTTTAGCTTTTGACATTTTCTTAGAAATGTTCAAATTAAAATTGAAAGCATGCTGTATATCAAGTGATTGAAAAATTTTCTTGCCTTCGCATTTGTAAATGGCAGGTTATTAGTGCCGCTTATTAGTAGCTTTTTTTAAACTGATTATGTAACGCTAATTATGTTATCCAACGTTTGCAAAGAAATCGATAGCTGTCTTCCGCCTCAATGTCTACGGCTAATGATCGTAGTTACCGAATGCTTTGAACAATTAATTACAAAGGCATAACATATAAATTGTAGTTATATATTAACAAAAATAACGAATCTTTTTCTTTCCATGTGTCGATGAATTGACGATATAAATGAAATGGAATTGATGTCACGTGAAAATATTCAATTGCAATTAACAAATCTTTAAGACTGCTAGTTTTACATTAACTATGATAAAAACTGATCATTAATTGATCATTAAAATAAACGATCAAAGATTAGCATTTGTACAATGTACAATGTAATTTTTACTTACATATCAATCATCGACTAGTAGTTACATATCATCGACTAGTAGTTACACAATTGCTGCTGTAATTATATGCTGCAGATACAAAAGTTGGAGTACAATATATTAATTAACAAAAGGGTTGTTAAAAATAATGATTATATAAAGAAAAAAATTATTGTGTGTTAAGATATATATGAAATAGCTTATTGTTAGTCAAATCATGTATCCTGTGCAACTTACTGATTGGAGAACAGCATTTTCGACCTTTCTCATGAGTCGTGCAAGTTTTTTGCGTGCGTGGCAGTATGAATGAAATTATAGATTGTGTGTAAATGTCTATATGCAGTTAAATGGGTAACCAAATACATATGTTGTATATTTCGTCTCGCGCTGGTCGACGCGGCGATGTATTACTCGTACCAATAAAAAATTCAATAAATGTGTTTAATTATGACATACTGTTTCGCACTTTAATAATTTTTTATCTTTAATATTTACAATGTTTATATGACAATTATCAATTATTTAGGATATTTCGAAGTCAACATACAATATATGGTACGTATCTCGAATCTTTTTCACAAAGACTAAGATAGATGTAAATCAATAATTTTTTCACAATTTATAATATGTATTTTTTATAGTTAAAATACCTTTGAAGTAATTTCTGTACGTTTTTACAATTTTATTACTTTTTATTATTTTATTATTTTTTATTATTTTTCGTATCGTATGTTTGTTTTCATAGCCTAGATATGAAAACATATCGCTTTATGTAACATAGATTTGTAATTCTGTTCGAAATAATAATTCATCAATCTCATTTTATAACGTGATTCGTTAAGGAAATTAGCCATTTTCAGGTTAATCGAATAATGATGTTACAGCAATAATGCCGATAATTGTGAAGCTGTAGGTAACAAAGTGATTATTGTTTCATCCCCTGTTATTCTGTTGCATATCCCCCAGCGGAATGAAAGGTAATGTCTTTCAATATGGATAAATATTTTCGGTGATTAAAGCAAAAATTAATATTTAAAATAAAGCATTCTATTGATTATTATATTTTTATTATTATATTATTATATTTAACTGACAGGATCTGCTTTTAACTAGCTAAAAATAAATCATTTTACGAAAAATATCTACAACATATAAGGTAAAATGTTAAATAATGTCAAATGGCATTCCAGGTAAATTTGAATTCCGTGCTTCTTTCAGCTTTCCTTTTTCTTTTTCAATCAAGCTTAGGAATTTTGAACAATGCAAAAACGTTCTGCAAAAAAACGTAGAAATAAGCTTGCAGATCGTTATCGATTTGAATTTGTTCTTTCAGCTTGCTCCCATTTTTTGCTTTTATCCATTGTGTTCGATTTGGCGTATACTGTTTTCATAAATTGTACTGAGAAACTTTATATTTTCTATGTAGAATGTAGAAGCTCGGTGCGCCGCGCCGGATGATTGGGAACTGGAGCGAAACATTTGCTTCTCGCTTCGAAAGCTTCTCCGTAATTTTGGTCGTTTATCTGACAGCTGCCTTTCGTGTGATTTTTGTTCATATACTATGCAGAATATATCTGGAACGCGTGAATGATATTTTAGACGTGTGTCAAATATAAATTCGGTTTTCTTCTGTCAATCTTCTTTTTAATCGCGCGTAGAATGTTCGAGAGCAATGTCTGCAAAAATTTAACTAAAAATATTAATAAGCATTAACCGAACGGTAATAGAGTCAAAATTTATTTTCTCGTATCGTATTTCAAATCTGAATGAAGAACTATTTGTTTAGTACGAGTGAAAAGATAATATTCAATGAATTATTAATTCATTCGATATATTTGATGCCTAATTCCCTTTTCGTATGTGAATACAGGAACTTTCAAAAACATCCAAACACGAGATGTCCTTCGCAGCCGTCCGCCAGGTTTCACTGGGATTGTATTTTGCTGTGTACTAGTTTCCGTATAAATCTATTCTTTCATTTGCCTCGAGAGACGCGTATAAATACCACTCCACCTGTCCATGTAACTGCATAGAACGTACATCCCTCCACTGAACTGCAAACAGCCCTTTGAATGCCATTATCCTGCCTACGTTGTTACTACTTAACGTCGCGTCCGCAAGTGTGGCTGCGTTAGATAACGAGAGCTGGCCGTTGTTCCCGATCGGTTTTGCCCGACAACGGCTGTCTGTCTGGGACGTCGAGTCTGTGTGTCAATTTAAACTTTGACCTACCAGCACCATTCCGCGCCGTTTCCCATAGACCACCTACGCCTCTCTTTTTAACTTTTCTGCACTATCGCCAAACTATTTTGCTCGAATATAATTTAGTATATCTCTTTTTTGTGACTTTTTGGGATTATCTCGGTGAAAAAAAAAGAAAAGGTGTGATTATGAAATACACAAGCAGTTATCGATCAATCGTTTATGTTACAGAGAGTTTTTATAAAATAATAGACAGCGAATGGATTATACTAGCAAATAAATTGTATTTGTGAGTCGAATGTTCAATTTATTTAAACAATATTCGTTTATATTCGCAGATTAAATAATATTGCTGTAGTTTTTTATCTTTGTTTCGAGAAAAGTCTCTACGAGAAACGAGACAATGTGATGCGCTGTGTAGCTCCGTTAATCTGTATCGACACAGGCGGAAGGGAAATACGCAACTAGGAAGGAGGGCAAATCGATATCGTCGCTCTCCCGTGAGTCTATATACACATGGAGAAGCGTTCTGTATGCTTGTGGTGCAGCTCTGTGAGAAGTTGCATTTTCCAAGCCTCATAATAAACGATACAATATACGCGGTTCGATAACATCGATTGAGAAAATGAGATAGCTTCCTCTTTTTCTTCATCATCAATATCTTTATTATCATCTTTATCATTATTATCACCACTATCATCTTCTTTCTTCGTCTTAACTTAGCCTTTTGAATATATATATATATATATATATATATCTTCTTTGAAAAATAGAATAACGCTTCCTACTGCTCCTTTCTCCTTTGCGTTTTTTTATATAAAAAAGTTTTCAAAATATTTGTAGAAATGTGGAGTAATACGGCGAGGCTTTTGCTTGTGAGAAACGTCATCTAGACTGATTTCTGTTCTCCAGAACCTTACAGCACCGTTGATAAAATCATCGTCGAGAGTTAAATAGTCGACAAGATATTAAAAATTGATAATCTTTTTGTAATTGCTAAAATTTAAAACGCATTCAATATTTATATTGACGATTGAAAATTTTATATTAGTAATTGAAACTATTTTTAATAAGTTATCTTCAGGACTTTATTGATATCTTTAACAGTATCTTATTATTGGCAACCTCTGATGAAACAGTTCTTCTCGTGTATGTACTGTGACGTCCTCTTGATAAACACGTGGCAAATTATAAGCAATAAGTCAAACAAACATGAATGATAACAAAACTATAGTTGCGTAAAAATAGATAGCATACCGTAGAAAAAATGTGTATAAATTTTTACAAAATGTGAAGATTAATTGTAAAATTATTTAAATGTTGATTAATATCAGTAATTTTTAATTTCAAGCTTGTTCGAAAACTTCAACAAGTATTCCGGATCTTTGAAGGAGCGATAGCACCGACGGATGATATAAAGACAGTCGGTTTACGAGAGTTGTGGAATTTTAAATATATTGCAGCCGAAGAAAAAAAAACAGTAAGTTGAAGCAAACATTTAAATTCAAACGTTGCAACATGATTTCAAATGCATTTCAAGAAAAAGTTTCAAAATTTTTACATATTTTTGAAGCTTACTCCGAATTTCTGTTTTATCGTTATAATTTAGAATAATATTCGAGATTGAATAGATTTAGTAGCTTTAGTTAAAAAATATCTATTCTAAGAAAATGTTTAATATATATATTTTTTAAAATTTCTATGTAACTGGAATTTTAATATAATTCAGGGATAAGAAATTATGAGATATACGAAAATAATTAATTCGCTTATTAGATTATAGCTACAAATGATTAAAACAGAATATTTTTAATATAATTAGAATATATGCAATTTAAAATAATATAACGAGAGCAATAAGAATCATTTCTTTTTTATTTTAAAATTAATATTAAAAATACATATTACGTAGTTTTGATAATCTTTAATTTTATATAATCCAAAGGTAAGAAGTTTTAATGATAAATGTTAATTTTTTTTGATAAAAAATATCTGACGTCTGTAATAAAAATAAAATAAAATAAATTTCCTCCAGGATCGCGTTTTTATTATTACTCAATAAAATAATTTAATATCTTATAAATATATTCCAATATATGGTACATTGAGATCATAAATTCTTATTATATAAATAAAATCAAATATTTCTATTTGAAATATCACGTGCTAGATACTTTTTGATATTTATGATATTTTCCTTTTTAAATTTCACGTCGAAGTTATCTTTTTTTACTGACATATTATTCTTTCATATTCTTTTCATGAAGAAATTATAGTAATATTTCGAACATTATACCGGTCGAGACATATTTTAATTTTAAATTAGGTAAGTGATTCGTAAATAACGGTAAAAGGAAATAAAAAGAAGAAGAGTATGGGCGGTCTTTTAATATTTTCCAAATGTTTATAAATATCTTTCGATGTATGAAGCTAACAGTTCCCTATAAGTAACATCGTTTCAACACGTACAACACTTTAGTTTGATCGTAGAAAGAAGAAGAAATATTTTCAATATATTTTGAATATGTAAATCGTGAGCTACTGGATATAAATCGAATGTAAAGCTGAAAGAGAGATCGGCAATTGAAAGAATTGAGTGGCCATCGTCGGACTCTGCAACCGCACCCGGATCCCTTTAGTTGAGGACGTCTCCAACAGGTGGATCACGAAGCCACGACGCCGACCCTGCATCCCGAGAGGCTTCAGTAGCGGTCTATGCCGCGGCGTGCGAATGTTTGGATCGGGTAGATTCGCGTCGCCCTGTATATGGTCGGTGTGACAGTCGCGGGTGCACCCGAGGACTGAGAACTGGAAGTGCGGCCGCTGCAGTCGCCTCGCGTCGCTTCGCGGGATCTCTCCCTGATTTTTTTTCCGTCTCATCCACCATCTTCTTCTCGCGCGAATGGCAAAGGGGCGCGTGAGCGGCTCACACGCGGGTAAGTACTACGTCTGGTCGCTCCCATTATTAGAATCGGACCGTACTCCGGATCGATACTGATTCTCTGTCGTCTCTCTCGGCGACGGAATACCGCGCGCGACGGATGCTGCGGCGAGAGACTCTTCGTCTGACGTGCGTCGCGAAGGGTGATCGCGGAAAGATTTTGCACCCCGACGCCAATCGACGCGACGACGTCGTATTCGCAGCAGCGTTAAATCCCGGCGATGACGCGCTCTTTCGACAAGCGTGCGGATTTGGATGAAGCGGAAGACTAAGAAATTGCACTTGTCATTTATCACTCGCAAAATTATTCCTGTGGTGTTGCATAATAATGCTCCGCTTTTAGACTTAGAACAAATTATAATGCAAAAATAACTTAATATTGATCGTCTTGGAGTAAGCACACGGTTTTAAATTTTCTTTCTTATTCTTAACTTATTGGTAGTTATTAAAATCTTTTCTTTTTTATTTATTTCTTTTTTCAAATAAGTAATTAATAAAAGTATCATTTTAAAATTTTGTATTTTTTATTTATATATTATATATTTTATATATTATTATTTTGTATTTTAAAAATATCTTTTATACTTTGAATTATTGTAAAAAAGAACATTAAGAAAAGAGGACATAAGAAACAATTTACACATTAAATGTTCTTCTCTTCTTTTAAAAATTTGAGATTTTGGCATTATTTGAAATTTTCAAGGTCTTTAATAAATCTTCTTTTCGACAAAAATCATGAAAGAAAAATAATATAGAATACCTAAAGAAATTTAAAAAAAAAATATATATATATATGTATACATATTATTTTTACGTAGACAAATGACTAGAACTATTTATCTGGAAAGTCCGGAGATGTAATCCTCTTCCTGTTCGCGGCGGCCGGTGAGTTCACGTGTGAAACCAGCAATTTAGTCATCCGGTTCCGCGTCGCGTCATACGCCAAGTTGAATTTCGGGTTTATGCGGAGCGTTTCGCAAAGATATATGTGGGAGAGAAAATATCACGTGTGGCCATTTAAAAAGTAGGCCTTCGCCGAGCGGTATGCCGTGTATACCGCCTTGAGCAATGCACTGCCCCGGGAATTTCAATGAGGATTCAGCGTTTTTTTTTTTTCATTTCCTTCAGCACCTTACATAAGACGCAATATGCCGTTTTTTCCCGTTGCATCCGGTTGTCCCGCGTCGTCTATCGAAGCGACGCAGTGCGTGCAAAATTATGCTAATGTACGCGCGCGCTATCGGTTATTGGCAATCGCGCGAAATCGCCTGCGATTGGTGGGTCTCGGTATGAAGAAGTTTATTACTAGCCGATAAGAGGATTCGCTTGCGGGCTCATTGTATTGATTCGAGTTAACTCGCAACGATTGAATTCATGTAATTATTAAGGACAATTATATACGAAGATGTAATTCTTAATTATTTAACACAAATACAGTTATTTTTTAAGACTGTTGAATATATTTTTGAATTAATTTCAATTTATTTATCGGGCAATGAATTTCAAGAGCACGATTAAAATGTATTAAAACAAATATAGATATTTTGCTTATATAAAACAAATTAATGAATAATAAATTTGCTATTATAATTAAATAATTAAATAATAGTTTAAATCAGCTGAAAGTTACGAAACATTTTTTTGACATTCGCAATGGAAAGGAAACAAAAGAGAAATGGGAAAAACGTTGAAAAGCTACATATTACTCTACTATTTCCCGTAACACAGAAATTTTACGCATCCCTGATCACCGTACCTGTAAATTAATGTTTACCGTATATTTCTCACGTGTCACTGGAGTATCCTACTTTCTAAATGGCAGAAAGAAACGGGAAATTACGAGCCAAACACCCGCTTGACAAATCTAAGCGGTAATTACGCTAGTGTGATTGGCGTAATAAACGCCAGATATAAATGTAAAATCACCCTATGTATTCTTCTAAGAATTTTTTATCTAAGAGCGCGGAATAAAATCGCGATTTATCGTCACGTAGGCGTGACGAGAAGCCTAGACGCAGACCGTGGAAAAAGGGATACACGGCGGAGCCTGTTATCCATTACAGTGAGCCAAGAGAGAGAGGTCCTTGCACCCGCGATGAGCAACACACTCGTGTTTACGCACGATTTTTCTGAATATATTTCGTCGATGAAATCCTTCTCAAATGTAACACCGTTCGCGCAAGCATCGGTGGAAGTTTCTCCGCGCTTTCTAATTGTCTGAAAAGAAGAAAAGGCAATTCGCGTTTTGCATGATTAAAAATTACCTTTCTACGAGGTGTTACGAGGGAGAGCTAATAATTGAATTTTGCGGATAAACGGGTTTTAATATATCTCACGCTCGGCACATTCGTGCGACAATTTTACGAACGTTATATTTACGCCGCGCACAAAATTGCTGATATGTGTTTACGCGAAACATTCCTGTCATGCACGTCGTCCATACGATAATACGCTTTTGTAGCGGAATATGCGGAAAGTCATAAAGATGCATAAACGTTTAATGGAATATTTTATAAATGCTTGAATGTACCTGAAGTTTTAACACAGAAATATTCACCATTATATACCCCTTTACAAACTGAATAAATGTTTTCAGTTATCGGATAGATTATCTGAGTGGGATCTTACGGACGTTCAATTTCTCCGAGCGTTTATTTCGTGAACTGTATCGATGGACTTTGCATGGAGCATGAATAGCGAATGTGGTTCGTCGAACTTTAAATGTAATCTGATGAAGTACACGCATCCGTGGTTCCCAATGCCTCGGCATCAATGTGCAACGACATATATTTACGCAATGTGCGCGAACCGCATGAGCTTGCATATGAATTGATTGCATACATTTTGCGCACAATGCGCGAATATTTCCTACATTGGCCATATTTATCAACGCGTGTCCCGTTAATTAAATTAAAAACAAATTATAAAATAAATAAAATGAAAAATGTTCTGCAATTTAATCGATAGCTTGTAGAGCGGAATAAATTTTGTAAATGTAGATAACGAATTAATGTACTTATCACGCTGCTCTGCTATTTCCGTCTTCGGGAAATTTGAAAGCAGATCTAATAGCGCTTGCGGACGGTAAGCCGCAAGTGACTGGAAGTCACGAAGAAGTTCTTTGCGCGGGAGTTCCGGTTTTTTTTATTTAGCTAGAAAATGAGAGAGAAAGTGCCGATGTTCGACGCATGAGAAATGAAATCTAGCAGACTAATAGGATTAATTACAAGACATCTCGCAGCGAAGTAATTGCCAGTTCTTGGCAGTAATTTAACATCTTCGGTGACATTTTAATTATATCGAGTGAATGTTGGATGTTGGAGTGCACCGTTTGATCGATGGCACCTGCAAAAGAACTCGGAAATGCGCTTTTTATGAAACGAAGCGTTACGATGGCATGTGACATATAAAGTGGTCCGTTATTGATGGAACCAACCAGGAAGCTGATGATTTTGCGGAAAAAAATAAGTAAAAAGTGTGAAATAGAATTTTTCTAAAATCTTTTCAGACACCGTACATTTTTAACAGATTTTGTAAAAACGATAACAGAAAGTTAATTAAAAATGCAGAGGCCTGACAAATTTTTATTTACTTTTGTCCAGATATAAAACAGACTTTTTGATGCATTTTTGTAACTACGATCAGCATTAACTTGCTTCTTGCTATTATATAATAACGAAATCGGAGAGAATGAAATCTGTTATCTAATTTTAATCGCGAGCTGTGTTTTGTACACGCGAATGAGATTCGTGACATCTGCGCGATCAGTTTACGAATATTTGAAGCTACGCGAAGGCAATCGTCTGCGCCTCAAATTTTGCGAAGCGGAACAAAGGCGAGGCGAAGTTCGGTCTAAAGCACGATCTCGTTGTACCTGTAGATTTCTCTCTTAACGCGAAAGCACACGCTCTACTCGAGGTGAAAGTTGACTTATTGTGCAGCGAGCGTGCAAAGTGTCTCGATCGAGTATTTGCCGTGGTATACATATATCTGCCTTATCGTTGAAAATTGTTGGCTGCTCTCTACCGAGTATGTCATTAATCATCACTTCATGAGAAGTTAGAAGCGGCCGTTTTGCGAGAAACGATTCGAACGTGAAAATCAAGATTCGAAGGAAGGAATAATGTTTCGATAAGAAATCAAGTTAACGTTGATCCAAAACGTTGTCGGAATGCAATGTATCTGTTGGATCTCTATCTTGATACGCGATGTGGAATCTCTACCGGAGCATGAAGCTGGAAACAAGTGGATTAACGAGTAACGAACGTAAAGTTAACTAATATCGTGGAATCATGGCAAGTTTAGTCACATTCCGTTGAGTCTTGGCAAGCGAAGAATTTTTTAGTCGTCAAGAAGAAAGTGTATTTACAATGCTACTTACACAAATCTAATCTAAAATTGTTTTCGACGCATATACATATAAATTTTATATATAAAGTTTTTATAATATTTTTTACGGGTGCGATAATGTGGAAATTCGGAATAAAGCAGAGCAGCTTTTAAATTAAAACAATGATATTTATTATAAACCGGTTTATTATAAACCAGTTTGCATCACTCAACGTGATATTATTGGGACAGTTTGTAAGTTTAATTAAATTATTTTGAAATTGAATTAAATTGTAAAATGTTTTATCAACCTAATTGTTACTCAACTATTATTTTATAACTGCGTCAGTTCTTAGGTAAGCCAACGTATAAGAAGAATAAGAAGTAATTAATGTCGATGTAGTGTCACCGAAGAGGTACAAAAGTCAATTCGCAAAAGTCATTGCACTCATTTGTCTTTAATAGGCGGCGTAATTGCTGTTATTTTGCGCGTAATGGTCACTACAAATTAGTATCTCGGAGGCAACCATTATCGTACGTGCGGCGCATAATAAAGATGCGTAATAGCTGATGAGCAGGCTTTCAGAAAAATCTGAAAAAAATTGCATTTGATCGTTTGTTTGACGATCTAAAATATATCTCCGTTATTCGCAATAAGGTTATCGTAGCGAAGCGAAATCTGATTGTTGGACCGCGATTACGTGAAAGCCGTAGGAAACTGTTTTATTGCGTCGGAAGCAGAACAAATAAGTTTTGTTCTTTTGTTTATTTATTCTCGCGCGTATCCGTCTAAGAAAATTTTACACGGGCGAAGCGTTTGTATTCATATAAAATGTCGCAAATTCATATTTTTCGCACGTGTGAATTTCACATCTGGAAGTGACATTGTTCGTTTTCCAATTAGCGTTGATTTAATTCAATGTCGCTGTAAAATAACTGCGAAAGCAGTTAGAACGCTTACAGAGGCAGTCACCGCGGAGAATACGTAATCTACGACAACAGAAAATTACCGCGTCTTCCTTCTTTTCCATTTGTTGGATGCGGTAATCGCGCATTTGCGGAAGGATAGCCAGCGCTATCGTGCCCGCCGGTGAAAAAGATAGTGCAGGTGTTTCGAACCGCAGGATCATTTTTTTTTTCTTATCAATGTACGGCCCTGAATTCCCGGATGCCGTTATTCGAGCAGGCCGTTCTACTTGCTCTCGTGCCGAGCGAGACTTTGTCAGCCTTTCTAAAGCGCCGCTGAGAGTCCCAGGTCTGGTGAAATATTCTCTCTCGAGACGTCTGCAAATCATCTTGGTAGTGTGCGATAAAGTTCTTTAAGGGCAACGGACTATGAAACATCTTCGTCTCTCAACTCTCCTTGAAGGCGCGTCGAAAATAGGCATGCTTTACAAATTGTATTCAACGTAAATAACATTTAAAACCTATTTTTTAAATTTGACAATATGATACAGTCATATTATTATCTATTTCTTTGGTCATTATCTGTCCGTCGATGTAGTTTTTTTTCAAAAAATCGCAAATTTTGAATAATTGATTGCTTGAAGTGTTCTGTTGCGAAATATTTGAATTATTTCTCATTCTTCCACTCTTGGTCGCTTTTGTGAGAAACACGTTTATAGGTGTAAACAAATTAGAAGAATGAATAATAAAAATTTTAACCTTTGAAATTATTAATTTCTGTAACAAGAGCGATTTCTAATTAACATTACTTCGCCTACGCGGTTCGCAAGAGGAGAAATCTCGGGCCGTGGAAATCGGCATGCGGATGCGTCAATTCTGCTAAAATGCCACGGATCTTTCGTATCGCGATACAGGAGTGGCAGAAGAAGAATAGAAAAGACTCAGGCGACTGTCGTAATCATGAAAACTCACGACGCGGCACGTACCAGCCGCTGACTAATGGATAAAAAGCGGGATGAGAGGCACAATGGAGAGGTGCGTGCACACGACGTCTGCACGGCGATGCCCAATTAATTTGCTTTGTACACCTATTCAGGTGTCCGGAGGAGGAGGGCGAGAGAGAAAGAGGGCTAATAACATCTCGTGCCGACGCTTTGCGATAATTAGGCAATTGCAGCTATCAGTCCGAGCTACGAAGTTTCTTACCGCGAACGCGGTCCGAGCGGCGGACTTCTCGCGGACGCTGTTCCTCCCTCAGAACGCTGTTCATTCACTTTTCATCGGGGGCAAAAAAAGTGATTACGATCCGCGATTGTGTTTTGTTCCGTCAACCGGTTTTCACGTTCCACGTCGCGATTTTCGAAAACCGGTCGTGTGTGAGAGAGAACCGGTCTTTGCGCCGGGGCTCTCCCGCCGTGGATTGTTGACGATAACGGAATCGCCGCGGCGACGGAATCGATGATGAAGTGCACGTAATTATCATACGTTGTCGCGTAATAAAGGTTCGATGCGTCCTCGCGTGCGTGATTTTTTTTTTTAATCGACAAAGTCAACGTGTGTTTATAAAGCGATTCCGACGAAAAGCCCGCTGATTGCTGGCACGGTGATTATAATGTTGCGCGGCGTTCCCGATTTTCGAAGCACGCACGGCGAGGGGGATGGGAATTTCTGCAATGCGCGTGCATTCCTTTACCGAAGCAATTAAATGTGTGCACATAACTTTTAATATACCGCGTTGTGTACAATACGCGTAATGCGCTTTAATTAGTGGCAATATCCGAATGCATCATTCGAGCGCAGACCGGTCATTAGTTAGATAAGCGGAACTAATCGCTTCTTCCACACTGCGCGTTGCAGACGTATTTATTCTTCCGCGTGATGTATAACCCCGTTACGCTTTTCCTTGGCATTACTGCACTCTATATTAACGCATCTTTTTTCTTACTTTTTTTCTATTTTTCGAACACCAAGAAAAACCCGCAATGTTTATTGTTTAATAAGTGAATTTAATTCAGCTTAATGTTAAATTAACCTGTCGCGTTGATTGATTGAAATTAATTAGTTAATTTTTGTGTTTGATTAACATTGAATTGCGCTATTAAAATGGAGAGGGAAAATTATAATCCCCATCGCGTCGTTTCATAATTCATCAACATTCGAATCACAAGCTTATGACTGACATTTCGATAACGTTTCTATTATTCTATTGCGCGCACTAATTACTAATTTCCTTTCCTCTCGCATACACGCGAAATTTTACGTTATTACACTTTCACGGTTTAGCCACTAATTTAAAAAAAAAAATGCCTACTTCCTACATTCACGCGAAGGAAAGTTGTAACCCTGTTCATGGTGCAGCACGGATGGATCCAATGGGTTAATATAAGCGGGATCGCCCGGGCTTGGAGTGCCCGAGCTGAGTGAAGGATCACGCACGTGCACGTGCACTCGCGCGCGTGTACTCGCGTTAGCGCGCTCGCCGAGAGAAGCGCCCACGATAGCGCTCGTAAGAATTTTTACGGGCAAGTACACGAGAGAGGTCTCGTTTATGAGTTAGAAGTACGGGAAGTCGTGCACCGCGCGCGCGCCGCACCGCGCCGGTCGGGGTACCCGACGACCGTGGAACCCGTCGTACCGGTTTCCGCTGGATTCCGGTCCGCGCCGGTTCGACGGCACCGGGAAGAGACGCGGACGGGGCGATCCCTGCCCTCGAGGCAGCCCTGAAGCACCCGACCCACGATTTCACGTCGGTGCACCGTCATTTATTTAACCAGGTCGCGTACGTATAAATTTAGATAATCCTACACTTGGACCTGAACATTCTCTGTTGATCAACATGGAAGTTTGGAAAGCTGAAAACCGTCGAGTCAACAATGCGAGTCATTCTCTTTTAAAAAGAGTCATGTGCGAAAGTAAAGGAAAAGAGAGAGAAATTGATGAGCAGAGATGTGCTTTTTAATTAATTCGATTTAATTAATTTCTTACGAATAAAATTTGAATATTTTTTACATCAATAATTCTCTCATTTTATGCAGTAATTACTTTATTGTAGTATGTATACAGTATTATTGAAACTCTTCAGGGGAAGTTTGGTTTCATATCAATCAATGAATAGCCTGTTAACGTTAAAAAATGTTACTAATATATTAAGGTAAAAAAGTGAAGCGATAAAAGTGTCGTATTCAAAAAGCGTATTTCTTGAAGAAAAACAAGCCATACGATAGATACCTTCGACGATGCTTCTCGTTCCGAAGCATCTCACGCGACTTTTATTATGCCGTACGAGTTATAGTTTTCATTTTCCAATTAGATTGCTACGGTAGTAAATTCCATTTCAATTTCAGTATGGCTTTGCAGAGATTCCTTTGCAAGGTGCGCGATAGCTGCGTCCCTATCCCGTTTGAGATAAAGTGAACGCGTGCTGCTACACATGCACGTGCAGCGTCATGCGTTTGCGCCGCGGAAACCGGTGGAGATAACTAAAAACGCGACTACAACGTTAGAGGACACAGAGATGCTGTTGGCTACATAAATCTCGTAGGTTTTATCGCGTTCAGTCGGAAGCGACGCATGTTCGTAATATATCTCTGAACCTTTTAGATATTTAACTGTTTACCACTACCGGATCGGAACTTTATGTCGCTGAAATGAAGCTACATATTGCGAGTTAATAAATTGATTTTTTATAATCAGTAGCGTTATTTTTCCATCTATATTTTCTTTGATCGTAGAAAAATATTTTTTAACATAAGAGAACTGTTTTTTATTCCACATTCAGCATTCTACATTGAAAAAATATCGAGCAATGCGAAACTACAACTATTTTTTCAATCAGACGTTTGATAATTTTCTATTAATAATATCGACATTTTAATTGCTATCGAACTAATAACGATATGTTGGAAGTTATGCGGCAAAAAATTTCTGAATATTCGTCTATGCGAGTTAATATTATGATTACATAAATAAATTCGTCTATGCGAGTTAATATTATGATTACATAAATAAATGTTATGATAATTAAGAATAATATATTTATCTCAAATGTATTCATAATTTATATTCGTAAATGTGCTGAGTCGTATCCATTAAAAGTGTTACATTCTATTTTACACTTTGATAGTTGTGTTTAATTCAGAGTGAAGTCTTACAGATAGTTCCGGTTAATGCTGCATAAATCAAAGGCAATTACGCGATTTCAAGAACTATCCTACGAGGACGTGTTACGATCCCACGGTTGCGCGTGTGGAATCTCGTGCGCCGTATGGCGTTTACGCTCTTTGAAGCGGAATAGATTCGCTTGAGTGCACTTTCTCAGAGGAATTTATTCCAACCGATCTATATGATCTTTAAGCCACTGTATCATATGTGCTATGTAATGTACCATACATGAGTCTGTATATCTCGACGAGATTTTTTGCTATTTTTCATAATGCTACGTTATACAGGATGTCGGGACAGACATTCAGTGTTAGTCTTTTTTTTCTCAGAAAAACTATCGAGTGTCTCCATGTTACTATAAATGAGCACTATAGTTATCTAATTCGCGAATTATATGATTAAAAATAATAACTAAATGATATATTATTTTTAGATGAAACTTTTACATAATTTGAACTAATGATATCTTAATAAAATCTTATTTTGCCTCTTAGTTTCTAAAATATCAATGTTTGAAGATGTTTTCGCGGAGAAAAACTTAACGAAGAGTTATCTACAGTACCTAAACGATTTATTTCCCGTCCATTTTATAACATCTTATACGTGTACGTAATGTCTATGTAATTTTGTCCATTATTTTTCATTTCTTCCGGCCTTCGCCAACTAAAACGTACATAATAAATTTGCAATTTGATAAGAAAATTGATTATATGTTTTTATCAATAAAAGTCCCATACTTTCTCTTCTAAAAGTACGTGACGTGCGTGAAATCGTAAAATGAATTGTGTGCGAATACTTTTGTGGCTCCGCTTTATACGGAGTAAATGCGTGTGAGTTCGTTGACGCCGATAGACGCGACGCCGTTATAATAAAATAACGAATCCTTTATAATACCGGCCCATTGTCTGGGCAGTTGCTTTTTGTGACCCATCTAACAACGCGACCCTGCATCACACGTGCATCGGGCTTCTACGCCAGAGCCCTTTAGCACGATGGAATTCACCATGGCTCGTGCGCAGTCGGGTCACGGCCCGAGGGGAACGTGAGAGCACGTATCTACACATGATCTGCGCGATACTGTCGCGGCGTATAGGCATATAGGTATACCCATATGCGACGTATGTAATATCGTGTATGCGTATGGAATTCCTGCAGCGACGCTGGCAGGCTTAGGTGCATCGACTGCACGTTTAAAAATAAGCTTGGGAAACTGCAACGAGGGTTCGCACTGAGATCTCATTCCCTTTCAAGCCCCTGTTTACTCACGATTATGCCGGCTCATCTAGCAAAGTGGAAGTTGGGAAAAATTGGGCTGGGAACGTCCGCGTAATCGATAATTGCTCGGTCTGCTGATATAATATAGGTAATGAAAAGACGTGCGTGGCTGTAAAATATTGCTCGCAGAACCGTTTCTTTCAACGATATTGCATAATATTTTTTACAGAATTCGATGATATAATTAATTTTTGCCTTGCATCGTAGAATAAATTTCAGCGATATATTTTTTATAAGTTTGCATACCTGTATAGTATAGCATTTAACTTGTGTAGCGATTAAGAATCTTAAGAATTAGTCGTTGAATAAGAGAGAAACTCTATTTGACAAGAATAATTAAATAATTGGTTAACACTTGTAAAATGTTAGCCTGTTATCATTATTTACCTAATCATTCATTCATAACGTCCTGTGTCGCATAAAAGAAATTTACTTCTTCTTGTGCAATTCACATGTGGCGCTTTACAATCGATAGCATTGAAATATAGATGAATTATAGACGTGTGAGAACACTTACTTATACATTTGTAAATATTTAAAAATAAACTATTTGAATTTTTACTTTCTATTTGAAAAATTTTGCACAACATTTTTGCAGTTTGAAATATAAAACTATTTGCTTTAAAGATACACAAAGTTTATAAATATGCTATTATAAACTTTGTATATCTTTAAAGCAAATAGTTTTATATTTCAAGTTGCAGAAATGTCTCTACGAATAGTAACTTCTTTGAATTTATAAATAAAAAAAGGAAAATTTATGAAATAGAATTTTAGTGGAACTATGTTTTTTTGTTTAAATTTTTTTGACGTTGCACAGTGAAGCATAGTGAACATTGAAGGATGTAATTTAATAGACAGTAACCGCTGTTGAAATATTAACTAGTAACTCAGACGCCGCGTAGTTTGCCCTAAAATATGAATTTTTCAAACGTTATCGGGGGATGTTCCTCGTGCGGGTAGTACCCTCTAGAGCCCTACGCAATTTGGAAATGTCTTGGCGATAAAAGTTTTATTTGTGAATTCCATCGTCGCATTCTATAAGCCATCTATTTCTCGCATGTATGTTTGCATATTCGTTCGACGAGGTGAAATCGGCGCCGAAAGTGACGAAATCGCACGTAAATAGCTGAGAATAACGCGCACTACTAAATGTGACATATGTATGTGTGTATGTATATGTGTGCATCACAAAGAATAGCGACTTTCACGATTCCTACGAATTTCTCGAACGCCTCAAAGAATTTTTCAATATTAGCTTTTGTTTGCGGTAACTGACATCTAAAAGGCATTAAAGAACCTTGAGTTCTGTACAAGGAATTGTAACGTGAAAAGGATTTTCTGGAATTCTTCGCTTTTGTTTCTCTTGTAAAAACATTTTATTTAACTCCTTAAAAGCGTACTTTTATACGAAAATAATTCGTAAAGAGATCTGATGTTAAATTTTTCTTGTTTAAAATTATTATTCTTAAAAATGTTCCATTTGTTATATTTAACGGATTAATCGTTAAATATTAATGGCAAAATTTCTTTTTGACTAAACTGACTAAATTTTACTCGGAAGAAAATATTTATTTTCCAGCAAACACTTCTTTTCAGAATTATTCCATGTATTTTTGCGTCAGTTCTTTCGAGACAACCAGGCTATTTTCACCAACTCATTTTGTCAATAACAGATTAAAAACACTACGATAAACTTTAATATGGCGGGTGAAGTTGCGTTATCGGTCTCGGCAGGATACAGCTGAGATTTCACGAAGCTAAAGTTTGTTCACCAGCGGGATTGCAGCACAACGCGGCGGACAATGCATCGCGATGTTGCGCTGTAAGAAGAGTTTTCAGTTGCATTCACGTTGCGAGCGGATAGAATTGTCCGGAAGGCACGATAAAAGCTTCTAATGTTGCCTCCAGCGTTAATTGAACTACAAAGCGAAGGAGTCAAGCGCCAATTTAAAAATTTCTACACAAAGAGAAATAAAATCCTTATGTTATTTAGTGTCAACGAAGTTTAATCTTACCGGGTGAGAGATGATTAATAACGACGTGGATTTATAGCAGGAATAACTATTTTCATACTTCCTGAAAAAAGGAAATTACGTCGGATGACTTTAATAGCCGATACGCGCGTAGGAAGAAAACCAGTGGATGGTTAATGCTCGTAGCTATGGTACATAGAGGCCGCCGCGCATCAAGGGTCACACTTATCTTATTGAGCCCTATCAAACTCAATTATGGACGCTATAATTAACGTTCCAGCTAGCTGGCCTACTCGAGGCATCGCTAATAGGCACGGCAGAGGAACGTTGTTATTATCGAAAATCGCGCGTGGGTGGGAGAGCTATCAGGCTGACGAGTAGCTGGCACCCATGGGGCAAGGAAAATCAAATATTAAATGTACAGGCGAAAATGTGCGGCCAATTGACGGATCGTCCGACAAAGATGCCAGTCAATGGCGTGCTTGTTACTTTATGAGTAGAAACAGACGGTCGACTACTCGAGCACTCGAGTACTCGAGCAAGTAGAAAAAGACTACTGAAGACGATCCGCAAGTGGTGCAAGTGGAAATGGATAGCCGTCGATGAGCTTTTCTGCAAGATACGAATAATGATAATTTTTTTTGAAATACAAATAAACATTTGACGACAATAATTGACACTTACGATTCTACTAGAAAGACAAATGTTTGCACGTACCGCGGTAAATAAATTGTAGTTTTTTTTTATTACACTTTTTCTATAATGATTAAGGCTAAAGAATCGAAGAACTCGACGGAATGAATAGCTTGATTTTTCGAGCTCGATTCGTGACGTCGGGTCTAAAATTACAAATTGCGGACTTCCTCATTCTTGCGTTCGACTCTTCAATTCGCTCTACGATTCTATTTGAAACACTCCATTATATACGACACCAGTACTCGCGCATCGCAGTTGCACAACGTAATTCCTCTTGGATCGCCGCAGCAGGTTGATGATGTACGGCGAGGAGGATGATGATGATCGAGGCGATGCCGGAGGAGGGGAAGAGATCATTGGCAGACTCCGAGAGAGAGAGAGACAGAGAGAGAGAAAGAGAGAGAAACAGAGAGCGAGTGGGAGAGTATAGCAGGTTCAGTCCGCGTCGAACCGCCGTACCGCGAAGCGCGGATTCAGTGACTCACTGTTCAGTGACCAGCTCTCCAAGTCTTTGTCCATCGTTGAGCTCGCAGTCGTCGTGGTCGATCGTTCGTCCGTATATTCCAGCCCGCTCGAATCGACGTGACGAATGTCGCCGATTTCGGAGCGCACCGAGAAGATTTCACCTGCCAGGTAGGTTGCCTCCGCCGGAAACTCTGTCACCTCCGCTTCCAGTGGTATCGGCTGACGTCTCTTTCTGAGATTTCGCGCGCGCCTGACGTTTCTTCTTAACGTAATCGTCCGGGGACGATTTCACATCCTGCACCTGTCGCATTTTCCCGACGCGAAAGGTCTTCTCGATTTTCCAGTTTTTCGAGATAAATGAAACTACGCGCTCGAGCAGCACGCAGATAAAAGTGGACAAGTCCTATGCTCTGCTGAATCGCGAATTGTTTGACCTTTGCGTGGATCGTGCGTCAAAGGTACATAAATTGGATCTGCCGAGTGACGTATGGACGAGTGCAATGACATGAATTTGGTATTCGATGCTATGTCAGTGGAAATTTTATTTATTGCCGTCGACGCGCGGAGAAGAATCGACAGTGAGTCTGATATTCAGCGCAATGTAGATTCAAATTTTATTCATCGCCATCGAAGGGGAAGAATTGACGTAGGCATATATTTTCCCGAAGGGCAGCCGTGTTATATTATGCGCATATTAATTTCACCAGTCGCTCGTAGTTTACGTCAAACGTCGAATCTGGCGAAACCCGACCTTCGGCTCTCGATAGCAATTCGCTATCCAAGAGTGGCCGGGCGCTTTGATTGACGGAGCGTATCGTAGAAAATTACTCCGGTGCACTTTCTCGGAATGATATTTTTTTTTATTTTTCCATCCGCGTCGCCGTGGATTGAAATTGCGCCGAGCGAGTGAAATACGCGGCCCGCGGCGTTGCCCCGTTGCCAGAAGATGATTTAGAGTGTTTGGAAAGTGCCGAGAGGGAGAATGGTAGGTAGGGATGAGTCTCGCCGCGACGTGTTTTAAATATACATCCATTGCTGCTGGACATTCTAATCACTGGACGCGCGTGATTTATTCGCTTCGCTGATTCCTCCGCTCGTCCTATTTCGGGGTATATCTGTTTGCGATCGCGCATTGTGTCGAGCAGGTGCTTCGTTATCAAATGAAAACCAGAGATTGGCCGCGCGATAACGCACTTCCGATTTATCCTCCTCTCTCGTTTGTTCTACATGTAAGCCTTGTAATCGTTGAATAACCGATTGCGGTGAACGCCGTCGTTGTGAGGTAAATGTGGGCGTTTTACCGTAAATAATTGCTCGATCGAAATATAGGTACGACAGTTGCGGTACATGCCTCCGAATATGTATCGAATAAATATTTATTTTCCGACAATATTAAAAAAATTCCAGCTACAACTAAAATTAATAAACTTTTAATATTGCGTACTTATAACAACTTTTAATTGTTTCTTGGGGAAAAAAATCATTATTTGTGTGTAAATTAAATTCTGATTAATTTTGATATAGCAATAAAATCTATCAAAAATGATATGAAATGAAATAAAAGAGGTTTTAAAGGATTTTTAAAGGTAAACATTAAAAAAATTAAAAAATTGAATAATATTTCCAGTCGACTTCACAGGTTCAGTAGTATGTAACTTCAATTCGCAAGAAGCTCAATTATCATATATCACAAATTCGATTAGTTTTGTCTGATAGAAACTAGTGCTTTTGCAGATCTCTAGTTCGCATATTTAAATAGAATATTACGTCCTTCGCGTTGTTTTGCAGGTTCTATGGGTATCGTTAATGTTGATTTAGTAGCGGATGCATTGTACCAGTCTTGACGTACGTGGGAAACAAGTTCCACATTTCTTTTCATTCCCATCTCCGCGTAATTCCCCTGCTATAGTTATGTTGTTAGCCGTATCATCGTGGCCTTTATATACCTTTATTATATTCACCTTGCATAAGCATTCTATCCTTTATTCTTACCTTTGGCAGCCTCTTTTTCAAAGGTCAAATGTTAGAAAAGTTAAGCGTGATTTCTCTATATCAATTTGAAAACTTTTCTTTTCTTTACTTGTTCTTTCTGTCAAGAGTTTCAACATAATATATAATATTTTTTTTCTGGTATTATTATTGTGGTATTATTATACAAATTTCTGGTATTATTATACAAATTGTATAAGGATAGAATAAATTTTTATTTTATACTAGATACTTGCATTAGCAAGGAACTGAAAATTGCATGCTTCGTATTATTTCCGTTACTTTGTTGCTTTCGTTGAATTATGCATTATTGCTCTCACAGCGTAGCTCATCTCGAGGATATGAATGTCATATGAATTACTTGGTGAAACGATATACTGTTAGTCAACCGCATAGGCGGGGTGCGAAATGAAGCACTGTTGGATTAACCCGCGCCATTGTCTCTATCATTCGTGACACAGTGTGTCAATTTTACAATAGGAAGCTACACAATAGTTCCACACTGTAGCTTCCGTGTCGCGCGGCGATCTATGATTTACGAAATAACAAAAAGCGTATACGTAGCGCTGTGCATGCGTGAAAATGCGATAAAAAGACATACGCGTTGGCTGTGACACGCGAAAAAAGAAGCAAAATAATGACATTACGTACGGTGTGCGTCATGCGGTAAATGCTGTGCAGATCGGTCCCGAACTCCATACGTTAAAGATAAAGAAAGGTGCAGCTATACTTCGCGCGCTGAAGGTTACGCGTATATCAGCGCGGAATTGTACGTGTTTCTCGCAATCAATGGACGATAATTATTCGTGCGGCGAAATTAAGACGCACCTGTCAAATCGTGCAATGGTGTGTAAAACGCGACACGCTTCGATTCGCTTCCAAATTTTTTCGCGCACTCGCAGCAATCTTGTCGACGTTGCATTGTATCAATGAACGCCATCATGAAAGCAAAATGCATTATGTTCTGCGACTTGCTGCGTGTACATCTTTTTACAAAGGAATTTTAATTGTCTTTCCTTCTCATGAATAATAAATTTAGATTAGATTAAAACATTTCGTGCTAGACTATACAAACCTGATAGCTGCGTTTCCATTTGATTTTGTTATAATGATAAATATTAGTAGGAAACAGTGATAAACGATAATTACACAAATCGCAAATTTATTACACTGCGAATTTCGTTAATAAACTTAACCGCGTACGTGACTACATTGAGCGAGAAATTAAATTACGTCTCTCTTACTTACATGTATCTAGGTCATAGGAATTGAGGTCTATTCGCAATAATTCTCAAGGCAGAGGTGTCTTTAATATTGCACCGTTATTATTTGGAACCTTGATCCAATGATAAGTTTGCAGGATCGATTATCCAACTGTCGATTTTTTGGATTGTTACCTCGCCTTGTACTTTGTTACATTCTGAAATTAAATCTCGCTGCACTTTATTCTTAGATACACCTATTTAGATCACAATCTGCCGATCTGACTAGTTTCAACAAGGAGTAACTTATTTATGTAAAATTTATACTGTTTTCTTTTCTCACTCCGTCGACGGAAAGAAAAAAAGAGCAAGTACCTATATTTATTCAATAGTATTGAATAGGATTTAGCTTATGAATAAAATATTACACTCGCTGGTAGAAGAACAGATAGAAGAGTCTCGATAAGAATTTATCTACTTCTACAAATCAGGTGAGAACAGAACTATTGTATGATGAGAATCTCGACTTTATATCTGACATTCTTTGCTGATACCCGTACGAATTTTATTGTGATTTATTTTAAATTTCGATTCGCTATCCTCCCCGAGGATCTCGAAAATTCAAACTGGTGAGATTTCAAAAACTAAATTCCAAGAAAGTTTTGCGATCCCGAGAAAAGACTTTAAATCGAATTCGATCGTGAATAGACATTTAAATTTGGCCAAGTTACATCAAGGTTCCAACCCCTTCGTCCCTGAAAATATCGACGATTTCACGTCGAAATAGAAAGTCTCCCCTCGCCCGGGACATTCGGGAAACGAATGAAAGCGCGGTGGGCACAGTTCTATCCTTCGCTATCGTCTGTCATCGTACGTTGTTCGTAGAGCGTGTCTGCGACTGGTACGCGATCGCACGCGGTTTACACACGCATGAACGCGGTAAACGCCACACGCACCTACACCGTCGAGAGGTGCCGTCAATTCAAAAGCTGTGTGTACGTTACGCTGCAAACTAGCACACGCGAGTCGTGAGAGAGAGAGAGCGCAAGGCCAGGACTGTATACCCGGAGAATATCGCGGATCGTGGCGTTTCTCGCAGGAAATGCGATGTTTCCTCTCTAAATGTTAATCGCAACCCCCTAATCCCCTTCGTGTTGACTGATAATTAGCCGCGGGATTACAGGTCTTCGCTGACGCGAAACGATATAAATCAGATGCACCGGGCTCCGCACTTTCCATGTGCTCGTTACTTATTAAATTAGAAATACAAACGCTTGATGTCGGTCTGCATGTATTTTCTCTTTCGCTTTTGCAATTTGCGTTGCTGACTTACGTATATAGGGTCGGTGGCCACTTTACGGATTTCCAAAGATATAAACGTGTTTTAATTAAATTCTTTTCGTTATCTAATATCTTTAACTACTTTAATATGTATATTCTTAAGAATCTTTTAGATAATAAATTAGAAATTGGCAAGCAAATAAAATTAAATAAATGTTTTAAACATAAGAATTATGTTACAAGTTCCAATTTCACCGTTTTTGGCCAGTATTTAAATTTGTCATAAAATTAATACACGCATTCAGCAAATGAGTGTGATCAGCAGAAATACTGTAAAAACAAAGTTCATCTACTACATAAGGTCAACAAGAAGCATAAACTAAATAATTTGAAAACTGAAGAAGTGGCCAGAAATGAAGCAGCGATGCACTGATCTTACGTACATATATACAGAAAATAAAAAGATTGATAAAAAGAATCAGCGGAATCGCTTCTAATTAGAAGCGGAACGCAGCTTAAATATTCATATTTGAATAACAATACGTATTGCTTCTTCAGAAACGATTTGGAATCTTCTCAGTAAAAGTAAAAAAAATAAGTCCTTGATTATCCTTATCGTATGGCATTGACCCACGATAATAAACTCGAGAGAAAGAGAGACAGAGAGAAGCATAGCGTGTGCCCGGCTGTACCATTCGCCGCGCCGCCTTCTCGCGCGATCACGATTTAACCGTGACGTAATCCCCCGCGCGTCCCTTATATAGCCCCCAAGGAAATCATCTTCGTGGATCCCGCGGTACCGCCTGTTACATTGTTAACGGTCTGCCTCGTGAGAATACGTGGAAAACAATCCTCGCGATCGAATCATTCCTCGAATATCGAACGAATCATTAGCGTCGTTCCGCGACTCCGGACCTCAGGAATTATGGTCGGTCTGTCTATCAGCATGTATCAGCAATTGCGATAAAGAAATGAAGAAACAAGCGGGATCTGTACATTGAAATCGCGTGCGACATTTTAATTAGCGTTTAGACAGATTTTTTTAATAAGAGACGTCGCAATGAATTCATTATCCGAGTCTCGTCGTTTCGTGTGACTGAATAATTTTAAAATTCATGGAAAATAGTAGACCTCTCGTAGCGATGAAAGCAATTGGATGAGCGCATGCAAAGTGAGTTGTAAAACGTTCTTCCGCATACTTTACACGCCAATTAGCGCTATTCCGCGGAATTAAGCCGGAAGTTTACTCATATTTTGAATTACCGGGAGAAAAATACGGTTACGTTTTAAAACCGGTCGTATTATTAATACAGTCGGCGGAGTTTTAATTAGATTGGTATTCATCGGAGATTCAACCATAGAATTAATAATATATTTGCGTTTAATTAGAACGATTTGATTATCGCGCTTTCAGTGTCACTCGAGACAAATTGCATTAACGATCTGCAGCGAGTGCAGAAACTCGCCGAGTTCCTAATTGTCCTTCTATTCTTTGTGAAAGGGTGTGTGAGTGGATATATTTCTGTTTCAAGTATCACGTGCACGATATGGCAGGATGACGTAAGGATATGCGTGCAACACGATAGCGCGCATTCGTTCCTTTTCATTATCTCAAGTTGTATTGTATCTGCAAGCAATGGAGTAGTTGGAACGTATTAGGAGTAGTTAGACGAAACAGTGTCAGCAGAGATAATTCAGTAAAAATAGGACATACGAGTCTCGTGTTCGAATACGTAACATATAATATTTATTTAACCTTTGATAAATAGAAATTATATAATTTGACAAATATAATATAATGAATTACAAAGCAATCTTTATTAAAGAGCGAGACCTTTAATTTAGCTGTTGTCAGTGAAATTTGTGCACGTACGTTTAATGGCAATTGCGTAATGACCATGGGGAATAATAGGCTCATTTGACGTGGCCGAAGTGTTAATAAGCTTAAATTTCCTGAGGTATGTTTACATAATAAGCTGGGGCCTGTGCGTGCAACACGCATGTCTACACTGATGCCCACATGCGAGGAATGCATGGAATTTGCCGGTTATTTATAAAACAAAGATTTTCGTATGGTTTCTAGCACGAGAAAGATTTCTACCAATTTTTAACAAGTCGCACAAGTCGTGCATATCGTAGAACGTCAGGAATAGAATTTAATTAAAACAACATTGAACATATAATAAATCATATATTAAATAAAACTATAACTAATTAAGTAAAATGTATACTTTATATATTCAACTTTTAAGATGAAAAATTTATTTAATTTAGACATATTTCCACAATTTTACTTCTATTAATTTAGAAAATTATTTTTAAATTGAAGATATTAATTTCTTTATAATTATTTGTTTTATTAGAATTAATTGCTTTCTTAACGTTAAATTATAAAATTGATTATTTACCTTTTAAGATGTTTTATATAATACTAGTACTAGATTTTTATTGAAGCGTTCTTAAAAAATAGAGCGCATTCCATAAAATAAAGTTTGAGTGGAAAATTTCTACATTTCACTTTTGGAATAATCGACGTATCAAACGTTGTAGCAAGCTTGAAGACTATATCCGGCCACAGTGAAGCATCATGAAGGAAGTCCAGGAGCAGCAGCAGCCCGAGTCAATGGAATCCAACGAGTCGGTTTCCGGTTCGAACGAATACGCCTATCGACCGCTCACCACAAAGCACAGAAGGGCTGGGAGTACCGGAACAACCGGCGATGAGGAATACACCACGGACGAGGATGAGCTCTATCCGGACGAAGCTGATTGCGCCGCGCATCCACCACATCCTATTCTCAAATCGGACCTCGCGAGGGCAGCTACGGATCTTTTCGGATATGTTACGAAACGCGAGGACGAGGACGAAGAGCCCACTAGTCTATTCGACGAGGATGACAACAAGTTCCTAGATGATAGGTATGTATTGATCTTCTTCTACTGTCCTATTAAAATTTCTTATAAAATATATGTTTAATTTGATTTTTTTGAGCAGGCATTCGATAATACACAAACTTTATAACAATAGAATCTTTATTAAATTTAATGAATATTAAATCTATTTAACGATGTAATAGATTAAAGTTATTAATATATTATACATATATTAATAATCTAAATTAATTTAAATAAACAGTTGACATTCATATGTGTGTTATAGAGAGCAGAAGATTGACATAACATATTTTATGCTATTATAACAATTTTAATTAGTTATTATACATGAAAAGCATTTTGTTATAATTAATTCTTGTTATATTCTCAAAGAGATTATTTTGCTATATACAAATTGTATTTCCTAAATTAATTTGTATTAATAGCGAATCCCTGTTTCTAATTTGAGAGAGATTTACTCAGTAGAAAAATTTTCTACTTTAAAAAATAAAATTAATTTTACTTATTACTCAGTAATTGAACGATAACGAACTTTAGTTACTCTTTCATTTAATGTGCAGCAATGGTTTTGTTGCGACTGCAAAATTCTTTCCCTTTTGTATACAAAAGTTGCACGAGTGTCATATTCAAGATTTTCAATCGTTATTCAAGACTGTACTGGATATCATTATTTATATTTTTATTATTATTATTATTGTAATATTTATATGCTATTGATCATAATAAGATTGGCATATTCAGTTCCAGCTCAACCAAAACCGCTCCACTGTTCGCGTACAACGAAAAATTACAAGGTGTCCTGACGCGACATCGAAATCCGTCGGAAGAGAAGAAGCCCGTGAAGCCCTGCGAAAAGCTGAAATCTCACGAACTGGAAGTCTCGGAATCTCAAGCTCAACGTACGAAACCTTTGGATTTTCGGTTGAACGAAGTTGAATCTGCGGGAAAGGCTAGCGATGAGAAAGTCGATAAGGACTCGAAGAAGGACAATTCTCTTGAATCATCGAAGAGACTCTCCCTACCTAAAGATACGCAGGTGATTTCAGTCTTCGGTTTATTAGATTCTGATGAGACATTTCACAATTAATATAAAAATAATAACTATAAATGTATATTAAACGTAAATTATTATATTATATTAGAAATTCTACTGATATTTACTATAATCTTCGAAGCATATCTACTATAATATTAATATTTATGTAATATTTGTGAAAATTATTTCAGCCGAAAGAATCTTCGAAGCAAGAATCATTGTGTGTTCCTAAAAAAACCAACGGCCCGCCATCGCCTACAACCCTGCAATGGGGAAGAGCAGTGGCCGAAGTGAAGGAACACGCAGTGGCGAAGTTACAGGAAGAACTAAAAAGGGCTCATGAAGAATTGAAATTGAAAGACGAGGAAGTGGCTAGACTTTCACGGATCAGGCAGGACGTAGAGACTGAGCTCGAGGAACTCACTGCCAGCCTTTTTCAAGTTAGTATCAATTTTGTAGTTGTTAGAGAATTAAAGAGTTACACATGTTAAAACTAAGGAAAATAAATAAGGAAAATAAATTAAAAAGATATAATGGTAAAATATAAAAAACAAAATTATATATTGTCTATGTGGAATTTTGAAAGTTGTCAAAAACAGAAAAAAAAACGTAATTTTTGTCTTAAATTTAAATTAATGCGTTTAATGACTTTTTATCAAATTATATATAATTTTGTAAATCAAATTAGATATAATTTTGTAAAATTTTGTGTTAGATTATTTATAAAATATATATTTAGGAGGCACATAACATGGTTCGAGAAGCTAATGTACGCCAGGCGACGGCGGAGCGTCTTTTGGAGGAGAGCCGAATGAAATCAGAAGTGCTCGCAGCCGAAGTAGCGGCTTTGAAAACTTTGGTGCTCACATCTACACCGTCAAGACCCAATCCCCATCTGCATCCTCAAATCGATACGAAGGGACGCGTTAGTAATGGTGAAGAGAGCCAACAGGGACTCTTTACGAAGAAACACCGAAGGTAAAAAGGAATAATTTTCTATCAAATTTATAATTTTTTAAAACTGTAGAGTGTGTGCTTTAAATATGCGAGTAATAAATTTAAACAATATTTTATTATTTTTACTTTACATTATATCTCATTGATCGTTGGTAATTAAAAAAAATATTCTTATGTATTACAAATATTATACAATTTTAATTTACAATATATTTTAAAATACAGAATAAAACAGAAATAATTATAAATTAAAAGATATGACAAAGTCTTTGCGTTTATTTTTGCGAGTTATATTTTTTAATTATAATAAAATTAATAAATTAATGTTTAAAAATAATTTAAAAGTAAGTAATTCAAAATAAATAATTTCTGATGCAGGTCACCATCGCACTTCAATTTAAAATATGGTCGAGAAAATTCACCGCCTGAGTCGCCTGTAAAAGAACAAAGGCCGCCTTTGCCGATCGACAAGGAAGCTCTTGAGAGGGATTGGAAGCGTGATCGTGAGAAGGAAAAAGAAAGGGAATGCAAAGACTTTGGTCTAGAAGTCGATCCAAGGGTACATACAGAGTTTCTCAGATGGAAAACAAACCCTTGTGTCGACAAAAGCGATCCCTTCGTAGCGAGGGTATTTAGAGAAGATATCGACCTCTGCTTGGATTTTCCGAATAAAGAATTGGGAGCCAAAGTCAGGCAAGCCGTTCTGGATGGCATTATATTTATTGAAGCGGTCAGCGATAAAACAAAACTCGCTTTTCCCAAGTACGTTCTTAAATTTTTTATTATATTAAAATATTCAATATTTCTTTATATTATAAATAAGAAAGCTTACGAGATTTGATGTTCCGTTTAGTGGACAATTAAATATATTACATTTTATAATTATTATATTGTAATATTTTCATAATGCTTTTGATGCGCTAATATTCCTGCATAATTTTTATAATTTTGCAATTCTATTTTGTAATGCATCCGCAACACTGCATTGTAATTTTCAAAATCGCAAAGTTGCTGCAATAATAATTGTTAGATTAAATACTATTATTTACGATTGGATTATTATTTATAAAACGTAAAATACTTTTATAAAAAGTATATATATATATATATATATATATATATATATGAAACAGTAATATTTCGATTTCAGGAAATGTGCGTTATTAGAAGCACCACGGCAATGCCACTATCGAATGCGGCTTGGTGATCAAGAAAATCAGTGGCACTGTATTTCGCAGATCTGTCGCAATCGAGTAAGTCTTACATATAATCATTAAATTTATTTAAAAAATCTTAAAAAATTCTGTTTTATGAGGAATTGTGTGTTCTTTTACAGATTATAGCAGTGTGTGACTTTCTTAATTATTTGAGATATGTCGAGCGTGGTCTCGTCAAAAGTTCAGGTATGTCTTTTAAGTTCAGATTAAATGCCTTAAGCATAATAATCAATAAATTTTATTGCAACATATAAACTATAATAAATTATAATTTAACAATTAATTAGAAAATTTTATTTATTTTTTATATTTATAACGCATTTAAAAATTTGTAAAAAGACATCCGGACAAATATAATTTCGTTATATTTGTTTTTGGGATAATATTGAAAATTATAAGAAAATATTAAAATTGGAAGTAATTTCTACTTTTCTGCTAATAATTTATTAATCTACAGTTCACGATGTTTACTGGGAGATTACGCGGCTGAGAAAGGAAATGGTTTTCGCACGATTGGGTCTGGCGTTGTCGTCTTGAGGTTCGCGTAGGCGGGATGTCATCTAGTCTCGAGTCAATTCGAGCCAGGGATTCAGTGTTTGAAAATAGAATCTGTCTGTGAATTACGCAAAATAATTTAGCGACGCTCTCGTCGATTATCGGCCTTTTACGCAGCGAAGGGGAGGGTACAATGTTGCAATATGTATGTTTGAGATATATATATATTTGAAGTCTCTCTAATTCTGTAAAATAATTCTGATGATAATGTAATGATATTTCTGAAAAGTTTACGTGTCGTTTCGAAAGTTGTATTGTATGTAATGTACAAACCACAAAGAATAAGTATAATTTATTGACAAATCTTCCATTTTTGAGTATAAATTATAAAATATTTATAATATTAATTTATTTTATTAATCACTCTATAAAATGAGTGATTAATAAAATTAATTTACATGTATAAACTTATGACTATTTAAAAATAATAAGATTAGGATTAAATTTGATATTATAATAATTTTGCAATAAAACGTCAGTTTTTCGCACGTAAATTTTTTCGAAATGTTGAAATAGTGCCGCCTATGGCAGATTCTAGATCTAATTATTTGTGAACAAGTTATAAGATGACAATGAAGCTGATTACGAGGCTGTGAATGATCTTGACATGCGGATCAGACATTGTCGATTCTTCTAAACGAGGAAATGTAAATAATAGCAAAAATTTTTGAGATATTGTGTCATGTTTTTTGAAGTTTAATAGACGTCGTCGGATTTATTGTTAGACTCATGTGAATTATGACAATGGAACCACTGATTCCATGAAATAGTTAATGATTAACAATTGTATTATATATATGAGATTATTTCATGTCGTGGTTTGGTATTAACACCGATGAGAAGAAAAATTATGTTTAATTAATTATTTATATCTGTTTTTTTGTTACGAATTAATTTTTTATTTCCGTCGCATGTTGCGGATTGTAATGATTTCGTTATTTCGTTGTGTTAATTTATTGTCGATTTGTTACGTGTTGCGTTAGTCTGACTAATGGCTTCCGTTAAATGTATCAGTGATTGTATATTAGAATTCTAAAGTGTTTGTACCGTGCCACCGAAACCCGAGAACATAAAATTATCATTTAAACTTGCGATTAATTGATGCTCATTGTTGAATCACGATGACTATGTATACTATTTTCGACATTATAATAGAGAAGTGCTGCATCTGTGTGGACCATACGAATCTCCAAATTCTTACTATAAATAGAATTTCTCGGAACTTCTCTCATGACATATAACGATTCTATACGTCTATATCATATAATGCGTCCGGTTATACGGAACATATTTGTTTCTACTCTATAAATATTAATCTGACGTATTGCAAGTGTACATTCTTTCATAGCGATTACATTAATACGTCAAACAAAACTGACATTTGCGTCAGTCTTGTTGTATCTCCTAATTGTACATATGAATATATATTTTGTTTACTGCAAAAAAAATATTCTCAACTCTAAATTTCGACTCATGATATGCTAATTAATTTTTTTCGAGGACAATGACCTTTGCGATAATTTTCTGATTAATTCGTTCAATGACTCGAAGCATCGAAATTATAAAAGTGACCGATAAATAGTTATTTTGGTACTGTAAAGACTTGGTAAGACTTCTATCTTGACTTTTTATTGTCTTCCATCATTTATCGCGTTCGATATAAAATGTGCGAAAGAAAGTGATCATATATGTGATTGGTTCATTATTTTGAATTATGCCAAATATGTGGCCAACGATGAAAACGAATAACGTTCCCTTGAATGTTACGGAACGTAGTAAAGACTTCTTGGAAGCATTTTTCTTGTGAATAGAAAATATGTTAATTGTATATCAAATGTAAATAGATATCTTCTAACATTACTTGAGATAGTAACTTGTATTTAAAAATGAAATAAAGATAATCGCCATTGTAAAAAAATATGACGACTAATTATCGCTATCCTTCTGAAAGCATCTCGTTTATTCCTACTTTCATGGATAATTGTTATTAAATATTAAAATTATTTCCTTGTTATATAAAATGTTGCTTTGTAACAAATTTTGTACTATCTCGCACGTGTTCTATGCCGCATACGTTAATAATTAAATAATCATTTTCTTTTGATAGCAATAACATTTAGGTCAGGTGGTGCGATCGTAAAGCCGTCGACACCGTCTAAAATGGGGACAGGATGTCCCGGGGGCAACACAAACTGAAACTTCTGCAGTAGACACGCAGTAAACAGGAATACGCTATTCCTTGCCAAGGTCTCGCCCAAGCATTTTCTATGACCTGTTAAATCATTAATGTTACGATTTCAACTTCATAGAGTACATTTATATTCAATTTAAATGTTTATTATTTATATTTTTCCATACCTAAGCCGAACGGTATTAACCAGGGATCCTCGATGTATTCTCCTTTGTCATTAATAAATCTCTCAGGCCGAAATTCCTTCGGATCTCCCCAATGCTGCTGGTCCATATGTACGCTTCGCAAATTGGCAAGCATGGTGTAATTCTTTTTTATCTCATAGCCCAGTAGAGTGGTGTCAGCCATTGCTCGATGAGGGATTGAAGTAGGACCAACGTTCGCCAGTCTCATTACTTCCGCTATCGTCGCGTTCAAGTACGGCAATCTGAAGATTATCAGTCATCCATTAATAGTTTGCGAAAGAAATAATATTAATGACGAGCAATATTTTCCAGTTTGTACCGGTTTTTGTATATTGCACGAGGTAGGAGATCCTTGCCTAACACCATGTCGATTTCCTCATGCACTTTTCTTTGCACATCTTGACTCGTTATGAGATATGTGATTATGAAGCCAATTGTGTTATTTGTCGTTTCCACACCGGCGTTGAAGAGATCTTTCACAACGCTAATCAATTGCTCTTCTGGAAATAGGATTATTTCGTACATATTATCCATTTATATGTTAAAAATTATTTCTGCAATTATTTTCGTGAGAAATAAATATACAATGTATAGATTTATTGCAATATTGTGAAAATAAAATATTCTTAAATAATAATGTTTTCTTGATTTTTTTTATGATGCCATTTTTTTGAGTTTAGAAAGTATAATGTACAGAGATCTAATGAACTAATTACAAAATCTAATAATAATTGGTAAGAAAAAATATATTGCCTTTCCATCACATGTAAAAGATTTCTCATTTATGTAATTATGTACATTATGAAGAATTGTGTACCGTCAAAAGACGTTTCGGTTGGGTTTGATTGCTTGGTATCCATTTCCGCTAGGTAAACATCGATAAAGTCTCTGAACTCGCCATGTGTTCTAGTTTGCTTGTGCCTCGCTATTTCAGACTGAAAGAGGATATCTTATTCTATGTATAAGGATATCTTATTTCTATCTGTAGAGAGAAATTATATTGCTAATGGAGAAATATCAAATTACCCCGATGAATTGCCACATTCGTGTCAGTCTTTGATTTAGTGTGGTAAACCCGGTTAACCCTGGGATAATGTATCTTAAAAACGGTAAGTGGGTCAATATGCCACCGGTGACGTTGGTATTTCTGACAATTCCGTTTATCACTGATAAAATCTCTGTTAATTTTGGATTCTCCAAGTCAAATCTACAACAATATATCTTAGTGCTATTTTCGATTACACGATTGATTGTACATAATTTACAATAACTTTGCAATGCACCTTGATCCAGCGACTAATGTCCATATATTGTTGAGAACGGCTATGGAGGTAATATTGTACAAGTTGGTAATAGACCCCGATTTAGCCATCGATTCTATCGTAGTCGTTAAGGAAATTGCTTCACTTAAGATTATATCCTCCATTGTAACATTTCCGAATCCAAATTCCTTTAATGTTCTTAGAACAAATCTGAATAGTTTGTAATTAATTTTAATCTGAGCTGATTCTTCTTTAATGCGAAGAAAATAACATAACAGCAATATTTCTAATCTTAAAAAAAATTTCATTGAAAATATTGAAAAATTGTTAAATAAGAATTACCATTATAAGAAAATGTAACAATTATTGAAAAAAATGATTGAACATAAATAAATTTTTCTTATTAATTTATATTTATGTCAAAGGTACGTTCCGTGCGTTTCGATTAAATTGTATGATTTTTGTGAAACTTTATAGTAATCGCACGTAAAGTACCTTCTTTGTTCTCGCCAGATATTGCCATCGGTGAATAATACACCCCTCCGTTCACCCCCTGTCCGAAGTTTATGTACAAATTCATTAGGTCTGCCATCAAACTGAGGTCGACTCATCATCTCTATCACCGCATCCTTGCCGGAAACGATGATCAACGGTTCGGCTATGCCGAGTTTCAAGCCGACGATGGGTCCGTAAATGTCGGCTAATCGACACCAAGCATGAGAATAGAACTTTGTCTCGTCGACCAGACGTTTCACATCAAGTATGTTTCCCACGATTGGTAAGCCACGGGGACCTCGAATAGAATGTTTCTATCTTACATATTCATACAAATTGTACAAGAATATAAAAAATTAAATCGTGTACATTAAAGAAGCGAATGTTTTTAAAAAGTGTTTTTAAAAGTTTTTCTAAAGAAAATGAAAAGCATAAATTGAAAGAATTTTTTATATTGCATTTTGCGGAACAAATATTAATAATCTACTTTGATAAAAAAATTTACTCTGTTTTATTCGTACAATTATTTTTTAAAATGTGTTGCATATAAAACCCGAATTATCACGAATTACAAATGCAAGAATGGAAGTAATATAAAAACAGTATTTTTGGAAATATTGAATAAATAATTTTCGAATATCAATCTGATTTATTGAAAACGATTACGATAAAATATAGTTTACCTGGAGGAAAAGTTGATGGTCTATACCAGTCTTGCAGAATCTTTAGCGTGAATATTACCACCAGGCAAATAATTATAAACCACATTATTTATTTGTTATTTAATGTTGATAAAAAGATTATAAAAATAATGTAGAAATATTCTAAGAAATTTGTTTTACTGTGGAATCCTTTTATATATTAAAATAACTTTTTATATCTTTTAGAAAGAAATCTAAAGAGAATATTACCACTAATCAGTAAATCTCGCATACAATAAATGTTATAATTGACTGTACGGTATTTTATTGAATTTTCTATGTAATTCACTAATCGACTGTATCTCACATTAAATTGTCATTCCCGGCAAGCGACTCTAATCGAAACTGCACTAGACCCATAGATATTCTATATTATATGAGAGAGACACCTCCTTTCACTGGCATGTTAGGCAAGAGGATTTTGACTCAAGGTTCCAACTATGCACGAATATATCTGTACACGTTATTGCGGGAATGTATGCGACAGTCTATCTCTTGTTTCTATTGGTCCTTACATTGAGTTTCGTTTTACTGCAAAATGCTTTGCGACAGCAGCGATCAAACCGTTTGCAATAACACCTTATGCAACATCCTTCGAACGAACGCGTTCGGTTCATTAGCTAATATCTTTTTTTGCGGTTTTGGCAAAACTATCTATTACGCACATACAAGTAATGAAAAGCATATTTTCTAAATGATTTGTGTTCATTGTACATCTGTAAAGTAAATAACAAGAGAGAAATGAAGAATGTGTTAACTTTTATGTGTTAATTATTTTGCATTGATGGGGGGAGGGGCGAGGAGCGAGGAAGTTGATTGGAAATATGAGAAAATGATTTAAGACGTTTCATAGAGGCAGATATGGGAGTTTCTTCGAGGGCGGGAATGCGATGAAACGTGCGGTTGGATCATTGCTAATATTGACGATTATAGTGGTGCGAGGTAATCACAGAAGTTATAAGCGGCAGATGTGGGAATCGTAAATTCGCAATTCCAATCAATCGCGCTCACATCAAAGCGCGCGCTATCCCCCGTTCTCCATTTCGGCGCTCGTGGACCGGCTAACACCTTGCGCAATAGTATTTACGATTTCGCGCTCTTGCACGCGATCTCCTACACACCTTTCCTCTTCTATTCCCCGGGCTCACGTCGGCAACCGTCTTCCTCCGGCCTCTTCTGCTTAGCACGCAACGTCAAATCGAAATAAGAACGATCGAGTAGGCCGCCCAGCGTAATAACGATCGCCGCGAACCACTTAAAACTATCGAGTTAATCCGACCGCGATTATCCGGTCGAATTGCCGAATCGTTCGTAGTACGTAGGTTATTGACACTGTTATTAACTATTGTTAATAAACTATATCTTTGTGCAACAGCTGTTATTACGCGACATTATTTATTGGCACTTATCAAATAGAAATAATTAGAATATTAGATGTTTAGATACAAATACGAGGCTTTAAAAAAAATGTCTCGATCATTTTTCTTTTACCTACAATATTGCCACAATAGTGTAGGAAAAGTTCAAGAAATAAGATACAAATATTTCAAAACAAGATAAAAATTTGAAACTTGTATGTACGTATCAAAATGATTAGAATTATTTTTTCATCTTGCAAATATAAATTCTAAACAGACTTAAATACATTTTTCTATTGTGACATAAGTAGCTATAAAGAGATTTTAATCGAGTTATCTAGATTCAAAGTATCGTTGAACAATATGTTTTGTTTTCAGCACTTCCCTCGCAAAAGAACTTCCGCTACAAGGTAAAACGACGTTGTAAAGTCGGAAACGACTGCCATCAGTGATTTTGGAGACCAGAGATCACAGCATTCGTGCGTGATGGTCCGTAAATTATTGCATCTCGGCGTCAGTAGCAATAAAACGGTCAGCGAGAGACAAAGGAACATATAAAGCCAGCCTTACTTCCCTCGATGCACAATAGATGAAGCTGCGTAACATACAGGTAGCAATCACTTCGTCACGAGTGGATTGTAACAACGTAAAAGAAAAAAAGAAAAGAAGAAGGGAATAAACGTTCATTATCATTGGAAAAAGAGCGATTCTTAATTTTCCCATGCTTTCTCGCCGAAACGTTTGTATTGTATTGAACGAGAATCTACTCCTTATCACACACAAAAATTTGAAAATATTCTTACAATAAAAAATTATAAACTTTTTATTGGTAAATATTTATTTAAATGCGATGAAACGTCATGCAACTGTTTTCTTAATCACAAAAATGAGATTTTCAAGTACTCAACTTCCTACGTTAGCAGTTGTAATTATATGCTGAAATAATAAGTAAAAACTGACTTCAGAGATTTTAGTTTATCATGAAAGTAATACATATTCAAGAAAGTTAAAAATGAAATTATGAGATAAAGTAAAACGTGATTCTTTTTTCAGTGCACTAACATTATCATAATTCAAGGACGCGGAACAACTGCAATTCATTAAACTTTTAAATGCGACGAGCGAAATGTCCTTCTTGACATAGAGAACAGAGCCGAACAAAGCGACAGGACTTTATCGTGCATAACGAACAAAGACATTGAAATTAAATGTTTCACGGCCAATTATTGATTGCCTGTTAAATTGGAATGAATATAGCCAAATGTAAAATCTCTTAATAAGTCCAAGGAAACCAACGCATTGGTCATCCAAGATTTTAAAAGATTTTAAAATATAACTTTTAATAATAATTGTATTTAAATATAAAAAAACTTTAATATAAGAAGAAGATATTTGCTTAATATTGCACAAGTAAGTATCGCATAAGAAATACAAGGATGGCAATTAATATTTTATTATTCGAAATGCTAATTATCTGATAATTGTTCACAGATTGTACCAGATTTAAGTATTGGATTAATTCGAACGTACGTAATACTCGTCATGTCAGACTTTTTGATTGAGGTAATTATTCCGACGGTGGCAAACGATTTTCGTTTGGCAGGCGAGATATGTTCAATCGACTGATCGATCTATCATTGGGGTGATGAGGAAAATACTGATTAGGGAAATTAAGGCGCGGAATAAGGAGACGAGACGTTGCTGCTGATAACAAGTCCGGAAAATCAAGATGCTGAATCGGGGAGCTTAAAAAGCGGCGGGGGGGTTGGAGGGATTTGATGATAGGTGGGGACGGCGACTCGCATTTACGAAGGTGCTAGATCCAGCCAAGTTGGCATTCGATAAGAACAGACTTCGATTCAACCTCAGGCGGGTGCTCTACCGTCGGCGTGGACATCACATCGGAACTTTCAATTACTTATCGTGGTCAGTACCAATGACAAACAGCGGATCAATCTGTTCTGGACATGATTCAGTTGTTGGATGATCGCTTTTTAATTAAAAATTAAAGATTTGGCTAGATCTGTTGACGTTGTCAGATAGATTAGTATACAGTGAAGAATTAGGAATTACGTTGGTAAGATGAAAAGTTCTTATCTGGATATTGGATATAGGCCGTGTTTGCTGCCCACAAAGAGGAAGATTTGAAAAGAACAAAGAAGTGAAATTCTGGCGGCGATGTTGGTTCGCGCGTCATACTCCTTCCTTTTAATTCTTGCGGTAGGTTCCTTTCTTGTACTCTACTTAATCGCATTATTTAGAAATTAATATAAAATTAAATTTAGAGCAGAATATTTTTTTTACTTTATAAATAATGTTTATTTAATTTTTAAAAACCTAGCAGACTAAACGGATAAATAATAATTTTTATGCAATGTATGAAGGAATTGCAAAGAATATGTATATAAAAAAAATATTATTAAAACGAAAGAAGAATAACAAATATGATTAAAGTAAAGAATAAAAAATATATTTTTTTTAAATAAAGAAAATGCATTTTTATTTCTCTTTTTACTTTATATTAATTAAATGCGTTTTAGTTATATTTTTTCATTTTGTTGTTATAAATATATCAATATTAGATAAAAGTCTTTGTTAGTCTTAACAAAACATTGTTTTTATCCGTGCCGTAATATATATTTTATTCTTCGACTATTCTCACTTTCGTGCCGACGCACTGTGCAGTCATTTCGCTGGTTAATCTCGCGTGCCGAGATATCGTTGGACTTGCATGGTTTGATCGGGGACCAATTGTGAAACCGACATTTTCTAAATTAAATCGTGTATGATCGCCATCAGGCGATATCGGACATCTTTACAAAACTTTCCCATGTATCTCTGGAAAACTACTTACTGGCATGTAGAAATATTACAACTATTACTTTCAATTTCAATTATTTACGCGTATTATTAACATTAATATATTTATTTTACCCATGTATGCGTTATCAATGGTAATTTTTATCGACATAATATTATATTTAATTGAAACAGGTCTGCTGTTGGTTTAGACATAATGCTGCGATCCCACTTGCATTTTATTCATCAAATCAAGTATGTAGATTGAATATATAAATGTATATTTTGACGTTTAAATTTATTTTTATATCTATGTGTATGCATTATTATTTTGGTTTTACATAAATTTAATTACAATACATTTATTTTTGCTTCCTTCATGTCAATTTTCTTTTTAATTAATTTTTGTCATTATTACACTTTCGAAATATTTTTATATACACTTAATATTTTTATATATTTTTAAAAATCTCTTTTACTGAATTTTTTGAATATTTTATGCCATAAATATATTTTTTCGCTCGAGGCATCGACGAGTTGTTTTTTTCAGGTTAATTTTGAAAAGTGTCTTTAAAAAACTTTATATTTTTGTAATTAATTTATTCATATTTTCCTCTTTTTTCATAATTTTATAGATAAGTGCAGCAGTTTTGACATGTTGTATCATTTATCATGATTACTACTTTCATGAAATAATGCTTCGGATATTTCTTCATCAATCATGCTTCGTGCAATTGCAACACTTTGATTTGGATCAATTAGCTTGGCGTAAGTGAATTTTGCAGATTAATTTTAATTATTTTTCATTATGGGGTACTGATAATAATTTTATACGTTAATAAAAATCTGGTATGTTAAAGACAAAAACTTGTACGTGGCTCTGATGCTGAGCTATTTTCTCAAATTAGTTTAATCTTGTAATCAATTGTTCTTTGGACTGTCTAATTCTTCAGATGCAGGATGCATTCAAGGCGGAAAAAACAGACTCTCAAATTGATTCGGATGACATTACCTTGGATTCTCGATCCAAGAGGAACGCGGGAACACCGGATAACACATCCGACGAGGAAGACGAAAATAATGACAGTGAAGAAAATAATGAAGATGATGAAAATGACGAATATGACGACGATAACGATATTTCAAAGTAAAATATAATTAATAAAATAAATCTATATAATAAAATATGGTACAGTTCGCAATAATACTAAAAATAACGAAAGTAGGATTTTGCAAAATACACGATTATTCTATCTAACTTGAAATATATTGCGACGCCTGCATTATTATTGTTAACTATTTTATCTTTCATGTTTTTCTGCAGCAAGGAAGGCAATGCAAATTGGAATGTGAATAAGAATAAGAATGCAAATAGCAATGGTCGTCAGCGTCATCGCGATACGTATAATCGCAAGCGCCATAAACAAAGCTCGCCGGAAGATACCATATCGGCCACGGACGGGGAACAGGAAGAAATGGCCAGTGAAGAGGCATCGACGAATTGTGTGACTAGCAGTAAGAAGAATCAGAGGTACTCGAGTAGCTTCTACGAGAATACGACGGATCAAGCGCTAACCGTGGAAAAGGAGTTTCACGACGTGGTTGGCAACAATTCCAAGGTGAAGAAATCCAGTAGCGTCCACGACGGCGAGGACATCACTCTGTGCTGGATCGAAACGACGACTATCAAGGAGGACAAGACCGTTCGACCGTCGAAGAAGTTGGTTATTCGCGAATACACGATCTCCTTTGAGAATTCGGCTACTATACCGGAAAGATATCTCGAGTGTAAAAGATACGAGGGCGAACTGACGGCGAACGATCCTGAAATCGGCAAGACGGCCCTGTTCGAGGTCATAGATGAAGACACGATGGTCAGCAGGGTTGTCAATTTTACCTCGGTCAATCATATTAATAATATCACCGTTTGGCAACACAAAAAGGTAAAATGCGGGGTCGGTCCAGTGGTGAGTAAGAATATCATAGAATTGAATGACGGCTCGAAGAATCCGAAGAAGAGAGTGGAGATCAGAGTCAGTCCCAAGATGCATCAACTGATGGCGACGACAACGGACGAGGAACCATGCACGGACAGTTCTACTGAATACACTACTGAACTATCCTGCGAGAATGATGTTTGTGAGACAAGCACGATCCCTAGCATTTCAAAAAACGATAAAATAAGTGTAACTGAAGAACCGGTTACCGAGCTGCAGAGCGAAACCGAGAGCGAGAGCGAGGAAGAGCATAGTTTACCCACTCTTACGAAATTGCTACCTGAAGAAGTATCCAGAAGATCGACAATGTTTCCCAAATTATCGACTACGGAGAAGACAGACTGCGAGGAGAATTCGTCAGATCCAGCGTGCTTAACGCTAAAACGTGATACAGTTTCTTCGAGAGAATTATTTCCCGATGTACCAACCACATCTACTACAGAAGTAAAGGAAAGGAAAAAAGTAATTTCCGATTTAGTATCTGAAAAAACAACTCCGTCTACAATCGTAACGGACTATTCTATGGAGACTTCAGAAATATATGCACCTCATCCAATAAGACGAACATCTGTCGAGCATGAAGATAGTATTGCCTCGGAAACAAGTTATGAAATAAAAGAACGCTCCGAAGAAGATCAAAGTTTTATTGAACTGTCAAGAGAACAAGTAGAAAAAGTTTCATCTTCAAGCACGGAAGTAGTAACTTCAGGGGAAGTTGAGCCAGATATTACAACCGAGATACCCGAGTTCACCGAATTCACAAAAGAACCCGAAAAACCTGGACCTCGGAGCTCGGAAGAGTTATCTGACCTGTCAATTTTATCTGAAAATGTAACTGAAATTGTCCGGACAGAAATTATCGGTTCCCTATCGAGATCTGAAGAAATACCCTCTGAAGAGCTACAAGAGGAAAGGACATCTACAATCAGAGAAACGACGTCAGTTACAACAGAGGCCTCTAGCGAAGAAGAGGAATCCATTTCAAAAACTATAAGTACATTACCAAAGACTTCGTCGATAAGCGGCGAAGTACGCTTTTCGTGCGAGAACTCTGAGGAGTGCGGGTACAGCACTAGTTCGGAAGCCTGCGATGAGTCCGGAAAGTGTGGCCAGACGACTAAGTGTGACTCAGAGGGATGTTCCACGGAGGAAATCACGGATGATCAATCAAAATTTGATATGAGTTCTCCGTCAATGGTAACGAAAGTTCCACCGTTCACGACTGATTCGCAATCGTCCGAAATGACCGAGACTCAGTACACGACTGTTGCGAACGTCGCGACAGCCATATTGACATCTCAAGAAACTGAGGAAGCCGTCAACATACCCACCATGATGGACACGAGAAGAAGCACGACTACGAGCACTACGCCGCGGCACAAGCTGACTTTGAAAGTCAAGGTTCTCCTGGAGCACATAAATGAAAACAAGCAGAAACAGAACTTGGTCGAGGTGGAGAAACATTTGACGCTGGACGAGAATCCGGAAAGTCATGATAATCCCGACTTGCTCCAGCAATTGAAATCTTTGAACGATTCCGTCAATGTCGAGACCCTAAGCGCATTGCTGAATTGCACCAGCTTGGGAAATTTGACAAAGAATTCAAATTTCAAACTGGATGACGATGACGATAGTCTTGGACAAATGGAACTTGTGAATTCTGTTCATTCTGTTCATGAGGATTCGATCTCACAATCAGAGCAGTTTGCTTCTGTCGATGCTAAAAACGATTACTCTGAATATGAAGAGCACGTGGTATCATCTCGAAAACGAAGACGAAGAAGTCTTGACAATATGATGGAAAAGCTAAATAGATTTGTTAGGCAAAATCTTTACGATTCCACTGACTCTACCGTTGATTCCTTCAATACCTCACAATCTCAGACTGAGTTAATAAAGGAGCTTTCCACGACGGCTAATCATTCTGAAGAGGAAACAACGACCGAAAATCTAAGAAACGTAACTACGGAAGAAGGTGAAAACACGATGCCTTCAACAATTGGTCAACGGATCGATCTCTTAAATGCTTCAGATTCTTATAATACTAATCTGACTAAGGAGGACATACAGTTAACCACGACAACAATTAATCCCGAGGAAGAAAATAGTACTATATCTAGCTATAGAATATCTATAGAAAGTGAAAAAAATATAACCAATGAGAAAAATGAAAGCGCAGTGCCTTTGACAAGGCAGGATATCACCAATGAAACAAAAATGGAAGTTGTGCAAAAAACGTTATCAGGAATACAAGAGGATGTTGTGATTGGGTTGCAGCATATGGTATCGCAGTTGGAGCATAATAATATGACTACGTTAAATAATGTTAAAGAAACCATTAAAACAGGTTTGTTAGATATTTTAGCAGACCCCAAAGAAACCAGAATTCATTCGAGAAGAAGAAGAGCGGCCATGGAAGAAGTCGGACATTGGTCGAATGAAAGAATCAAGGAGGCATCTGTGGGTGGCAATTTTAGAAGTTTCACTGAATTCACACTGTACAAAGTAGTTTCTTGAGTAGAGTATACGGAAAGATTAAATTTTATTTTGCTATTTTTTAGTGTCAAAAAATAATTCCAATGGAACCGAAATGAGGGATTATGTTGTGTGTATAAATCTTATTGTACAATTTAATCATAAAAATGTGTATTAGCAAAAGAAGTTTTACAATATGTATTAAATTTCTGTCTTCCAAAATACAGCAAATGAGAGATTATAAAAAAAGAATATGGTTTTTATTTATATAAATGTATTTACAAATTTACAGATAAATATAAGATATGAGAGAAAAGAAAATAATTTTTTAATATAAAATAAAAATTTATTCTATTGTATATTGGTATAATTTTTACTGATTAATTTTGCAACATTGATCTGATATATGTCTGACTTTTATGCTGTGATTGGAGAGAAGCTAATATTTAATAATCTTTAAAGTTGTAAACGCGCTTGATTATCGTGCAAACGATTATAGCTTGCGCGTTTATAACGTTCGAAAATAATTAATCATGAACACCGATTCACATCGGCAATCACAATCGCATTGGCCGAATCGCGCCTATAATGCATTGTGTTAACGAGGAATTGTTAAGCACTTTTATTGTTTCTATTAAGTGAAAAATAATGCATCGTGTGATAAACATGACTATTAAGCATATGGTATTCAAAGGTCTCTTTATTATTTTCTCAGCCTATAACATTCCTTTTATACTTGAAATCTGCATGATTTATAATTACATTTGCACTTTTTGCCTTTCTAATCTCTCTTTATCGAATGTTATTAATTGATTTAGTATTTTTTATTTGATACTTTTCCTTTCATTATCTTTAATCAATTATCTGTTAATCAGTAAATACTATTTGTTATAATAAGAAAAAGCATTAATTTTGGCAACAAATATTTATTTCTATTTCGTTTATATATAAACAATTTAATAATTATTAATATTCATGATTGATATTCATGATCGATTATACGTGATTTCGTAAATTTATACAAAAGTTTTATAGATCGTAAACGTATAAACAATAAAATCGTACTGTTCCATTACCCTGTCGTTGTTCCTGGACATGTATACGTTTGTGGTGATACACATTTTTCCGTCATTGGGTTGAAAACCAGAGTGTTCGGACATGAAAGGTTATCCATTATGGTGTAGCGGCTGCCGTCCCAGTAACATAAGTAATATTTCTTACATTCCACGTCCTGAATCGGGAACCTGCCATATCTAAGGCAAAGTGGTGCTGAGGTAGTCGATGAAGTCATTATCGTCGTTTGTTGGCACGTAGCCGTGGCCTCAGAGACGCATCTACCCTTAGAAGGGTCGAATATGGCAGAACTGGCGCAGGACAGCATCACAGGATTGAGTTTCTCGCCGTCATCTATACAGATGTAATAGTTTTTGCAAGTTCCATCGTAAATCTCGGAAGCACCTATTTCCGTGCAGTTTTCTGTCGTGATTTGACAGTTCACGATTTTGAAGAAAGAGCAGAGGCACAAAAGAACTATGACCGTGGAATGATCCATTGTTACGTACGATCGAAAGATTTTAGCGACACAAGTGTCAGGTTTATTTATAGCAAAGAGAAGTTTATGGTTTAATTATGTTAATCATATGCTCATTTATCAAAATGTAAAGCAAGATAAAGTGAAGATAATTCTCTTTGACCTCGTCACGAATCCGCACATTTTCCGCCTCGGAGTTTCAAATCTCTAATTTTAATTTTTGACAATGATAATATTCTTGTACAAATTTGTTTTTTCAACATTTATTCTTTTTGTCATTTTTCTTATTTAAATTAATAATTTGTCAACGCTATTACATTACATAATTATCGAAAGTTAAATGCGACGCGATTGAAATAGGTATAATACTGCGTGTGTTTTTCGACGTCGATTTGAAGTCAGAATGGCATCTGCATCCCCGACGATTCTTTCCAAGTGAAATGTCGGACGCGATTCAGAATGCGCGTTTTTTCAACGCGGCAGTCTTACGACGAGGAAATCGAGGGTGAAGTCTACGGAATACAAAATCGCCAGAAAGCGTCGAGAAAGTTGCAACTGGATTTAATGTCCGCACGTAATATTCTGTCCGTTCGTGCGTGCTGGCGTTATGCATCAATTATGCATGCACATCTTGTATCTATATTGAAATAAATTTTATTTTGCATGTCTTCATTTGTCGAACTTTTCCTTTTTATTTTGCTATTATGACTAAAGATTAATTTTTTACCGTAATAGAATTATATTATTTATTTTTATGTTATTTACACATTAAATAGATTTTAATAAACTTTGACGTACAATTTTTTTTAATAATAATAATAATTCGTAAGATATAAGATATACTAGGTTACATTGTGTAGAAAATGACAAAGTCAGGAGCAGCTTCAAAACGTACAAAGGACCATTGATCTGCGTCAGCAACATTCCAACCCTGGACCCTTAAGTTCAGGTAACTTTTCTCGCGATGTCCATTAGAAGGGCTCAAAGCGGAGATTTTTTTGAATAGATAGAAACCCTCTATCTAAATCACGTATTTAACTGCTGAAAGAGAGAGACCGAAAGAGAGAGATTGACTGAATATACACGATGGAATCCTTGTTCTGGAGCGAGGGAAAGGTGCTACGGAAGGGAGAGAGAGAGAGGTGTCAGGAAGGAAGGAGAGAAGCGCAAATGTATATAAGTGACTTCGGTTGAAGACGCTCCAATGGACTCTCTCTTTGACCCTGGTCAAGTGCGCATCCTTCCTCCTATCTTTTTCTTTTCTTCCCACCTCCCTTTCTATGCACGGCCGTGATCGTTTCGATCCTGCGTCCTTCCACTTCAACCTTCACCTTCACGCGGCGAGGAAGAGAACTGGGTCCTCGCGCCCGCGTGCGATCGCATTACGCGCTGTGACGATGGCACAAGGCTGAAAGCCAGCGGGAACTCAATTTGCTTTAGAAGATTCAGGACGAGTGTGATTTTAGTTTTGCGTGTATGTGATATGTTATTGGCGGAGAGATCCTGACTATAGGAGAAATGGATGCTCGAAGAGTGAGTAATATTAGTAACGAGAGATTTATTATCGGAGAAAACAAAATCACCGAGCAATAGTTGTGAAACTGTGGACCTGATTGCTATCGAATCAGGAGATTTCTGACTTTTCGAAATTTCATTAATTAATGTTGCAAAAATTAATTAATTAGTGTAGCATAGTATTTTAATCAGTTATCAAATTATGTGCTTGATATAAAGCGTTCAATAACAAAGACAACAATTTTCCTTCATACTTATTATTATAAATTAATTATATACAAATAATCATAGAAATTTTTTGATAATCTATATTTTTGTGCAATAAATATTTGAAAAATATAATTTTATTATACTAATAAGATTAACACAAAGTATTTGCTATTAAAAGGCAATTCTTCATTATCTTTATCGCGTGCAATAGCTTCCGGTTGAAAAAATACAAATTGCTACCTTTGCGTTTTAGATCGTTCTCGTAAATTTAATGATAAATCATTTTAATGCGCTATAATTCTCTATTTCTGATACCGATAACGACGCGAATCGTGTGGGCTGCGCGATTATGATGTACCGAGAAACGTGAGAGCTTTGACGATATAGAAAAGATGTACACCGCTTTCGAGTCCAATTTATGTTATATACGGATGCAATAAACACGTGAGAGCTCTCTACGTTAATATCAAATATTATTTCGTCAATATTAATTTATATGTTTTGTGCATATGTTTAAACATATTGATTTTTTTCTTATTATTATTTTTTACAACTATGTATTTTGTATTTTTATATCCTCAAATGTAATTTATTGAAATTAAAAAAGCTTTTCTCATTATCATTAGATAAAATTAATAGTCGAGTTTCAGTTCCAGAGTTATAATTTCCGTGAACAAGATGTTTCGGTTTTATGCAAATTCGTCCCACCGTCACGTTCTTTAATTAGCTAGGAGAGCGCCGCCGAAGCAGTATGTTAATGTACTGCCCGCGTTGTGTCTCGAGAGTCACGATTGATTTATTCACATCGTGAATCGACGATAGCGCGCGTCAGGACGACGAATAAGTGACGAAGACATAAGCCGCTTTCGAGACGAACGATCAGGTTGTTCGGCAAATCGCCAGTCGAAGAGGGAAACTCTTTCGATCGACCTAAATCTATTGCTTTCCGTTTGCACGTGTCTTACCTAGTCCCGATTTCCAAAAATATATTCTGTAGCATAGATCTTTCCTAATCGATGTTCTTTTCATGCTACAATTATTAAAATTATTATATGGAATATTTTGGAATTAATGGAAAGAAGATAGCATTGGATATTAGTGTTATCGTTTGTAAAATTTGTGATTGACTTTTATTAACAAAAACGTAGAGTGCTAATAATTTTTCAGTTGTATCTTTTTTATTGAACTGCGAAGTATAAAAAATAGACGGTGAAATAATTATTTCCACATAAAATAGTTATTATCTTAATTTATGACTTAATCAAGAGGAATATTAAAATTTGATAAATATGTTGTTAAAAATAATAGTCTTCTTCAATGATCTTGTTAAGGAAAAAGCTGTCTTTAATATTCATTTTCTAGTAATTTCAGAATATTTCCTACAATTATTGTATGTTTTAGGATTAAAATCTGAAGTATAGCAATATTTCTCAGAGTTATTGACATGTTGTGTTCTTCCATCATCTCATTATCAGTTTCAGATAATACCCATTTAAACCTTATCTGTAAACATGCTTAGTGCTGATAACATGTGAGAAATCATCTTCTTAGAAGAAACAAAATGAAAAGTTGCTTTTTATTTACACGCTTTATCAGTCCAGCTTTAGAAAAGTGTCAATACCGAATCTTTATGAATGTGCGATTTCCATACAAACCTGAAGCTTTTCTATTTGAGGAGTCCGTATCATATTAGTTCTGATACTTCAGCAGCATCAGATAGATACACAAGGCTCTCATAGTCTGTCAATATTAAGAATCAAATATATCGAACACCTGCGTGTAATTTATATTGTAACATCCATTTTATAATAACAATTTGAACAAATTTGTCATATCAATAAGTCAGAATTAAGAGTTCTGGTTAACAGAGTCGTTTGCATTGAGAAAATAAAGGTGGAACCTTCTTCCGTCTGTTAAAAGTTTATGAGGTTAAATTTTGTCAATAATGACGTAGTACCAATATAGATTGTACTTTCTTTCCTTGCAAAATATTTTCAAATGTGATTCTTGTATGTATATCTTTTATTTGACTTTCGATTTACACACTTTCGTTTAATATCATCTTATCATGTATAATCTGAATTACAATCGCGAAAGCTTGTTACAGAAGAATTGACAATTCCACCTCTATCATTTTCTAAACAAGATGCTAATTTGCTCGAGATTAGATCCCTTTGCGTTTCGAAATTATAGGTTTCAATTAATCGCAGTAAAATGTCGCGATTGCTTACTTGAAGAAGCGGTCTATATGAGAGGTCACGACGAATGCTCTCTGTCGTATTTCTTTTTTTATGTACATCGAATTGGAGCAGCCCACGATGTAAATACGATAGTTAACTCTCTCTGTCTCGACGCTCCTGTAATTGTCTTCTGCGCCGTTGAAGCACCGTTAGGGATCGTCTTTTCTCGAGAAGATCGTCGAGATCTTCTGATTTTCACCCGCCTATTCCCACGGGAATTTAGAATCTGTCTTGGAAAGTGACAGGATAATACAATTATCTTTCCATAACTTTGCGCAAAATACGTATTTTTTAATATTTTTACGAAAATTAATATTTCGCAAAATCCACTTCGCGCACATTTAAGAAAAGATTGGAAAACCTATTGCACGCATCTAAAGAAAAATGGCATAATTATGAACTCTTTATTTTGTATTACCAAAGAGAGCAGCGGCCTTTGCCGAGCAAGATCGAAAGTTTCGCCTGTAAATATCGATCTCGTTGACGGTCAGTCTCGATTTCACGGAGATATCAGGCAGAATTTCTCGTACGCGATGATCGTTTCATTTCGGGCGACGTTAACCCATAATGAGAGCGCAGCCTCGTTATCGGCAGCGGTTCGTCTCGATTAGCGCTGACATTTATTTTCTGACACTCGCGTGTACCCGTGTGTGGGACACGCACACGCGCGCGTCCACGCATCGTCAGGATTACACGTGCACGACCCCGCGCGTTACATCGTCTTCTCTCGCTGTAGGTCCCAAGAGCTCGTAATACCCACAGCCCACTTACCTACATTACTCGTTTTATGTGTGCGCGCGCGCGCGCGGGCGCTACGTCTTCACATCTCCGGCGACGAGTTTGTATATATGCGCACGGGCGCAGTGGCGTAATCAATTTTAATAATCGGACATTTTAATCATAAATTTCTGCAGCAGCGTGGGACGTTCTTAATGAGAAAGCGCGCGGGTGACTTCCGCGCTGCGAAGGTGTTTCGCTTGCTTTCGGGCGAACGATTATTAGAATTTGTCCGACTCGCATTATTAGCAAGCACATCGTTGCGACTTGATTTATGCTATATGCTAATTTGCAATTGCAAGAGAACGCGCGTCTAGACAAAAGCTTATTATTTGCATCGGGCATAAATTAGCTCCACTTACTAAATTCAAAATACTTATGAAGTATAAGCGTAATAACAGATGTGGACATCAACCTGCGGTTGATTTGTTACATAATTATCTCGTAACCTCCTGTATTCATGCATTTTTATTTCGGGTTATGAATTTTATCGATTCTGTTTGCATTGATTAGGTGAAATCGAATATATAATGGAGCGTATCGTCGGTTGCCAATATCGTAGTTACGCTGATGCCTTTCCGTGCATTCGCGTCCTCTCACCTTGCACTTCTGGGTCGAGACCCCGCTTGGGTTGTGGTCGAGGCCGATATATTTACCGCGCAGCCGAATAGAGCCATAATTTCTCATCCAAACGTGACGGTTTGTACGGCCGAAGAGGAGAATCGATATGCGTCAGTATCCCCGATATACGATCGTGCACTCGTAAACGGCCGACCTGTGTGTGCCAAATGGATGCTCTCCAGATGTTCTAGCCGAGAAATCGGACCTAGCTGCTTCTTACAAGCAGATTTCGATCCGTTCTTCTATCCTTAATTCCATCCTTGACTTAAGAGCGCGGAGTCACCATTATTCTCGATCCATGCTTGATTAATACCTGCTGGGTATTCGTAGCCTACTGACTTCTCATTAACGTCCGTCTTAAGGAAATAGCGTCGTGCTACATCGTGCTTCACAGATGAAGATATAACATTGAAAGAGCTCACGCAGGGACAAGCAGGTTTATTTGAAATTCATTTGAATTTGTATTCAATCAAAATACAGAAATGAGACAGAAATAATAGGTATCCAGTGGAAAAATTTCAATTTTAAATTCATCAATTTTAAAATATTGAAAGTGAAAAGATGAATTCAGGTTTAATAAATTTAGGTTTGACATTTTTTGCACTTTTATATTATCAGTAGAACAGAAAGTCATAATAATGTCAAAGTGACCTCAAATAATGTCAAAATGACAAAAAAAAAGATTAAATTATGATTGATAGGTGGATTTTGTAATATTCTCGTTATTTTGACGTCACTTTGACATTATTATGACTTCCTGTTCTACTTGGATCGCTTACTAAAAAATATCAATTTTTGTACTTTCATTATACAATTAAAAAGAATATAGTCTTTTCCATTTGCACGTGAAATCTCGGCGACTGGAGACCGCCGTGTTAAAGTTTAGTATTTTAAGTTTTCATTGAGGTACACACGTAAGTGTTAGGTACGGAAGAAAATTTTCTAACTACTGCGTGAAGTATCTCCGTGGGATAAGCGTGATAATTTCGATTCGCGCGTTACAGTCAGTCATCAGACGAGAAACTACTTTGTCGTCGAGCACCTGAGGGCCGTAAACGAAACCGTGCGCATACGTACGCGTCGTGTCGCGAATTGCGTATTGCGCGTGGAGCACAACGTAGAGTGCGACCTGGTCGGAAGCAATTTGCATAACGTGCTCCCGCGTGCGCGTAAAATCGCCGTAACGCATTATTAGAGGAGCGTTTCTCGCACGTAGCGCGCGCGCGCGAGCCTCCTTCTTTTTTTCTTCCGTTTCTTCACTTTCCTATGCGGCTTCCGGTTCGCGGGACAAACACGGTCACCCGCCGGCTTACTCTCGTTCTCTCTCACGGCGACGAGCACGTACGCTCGAGGAACTGGCACGTGGAGAGCTCTTTCTCCCTCGCATTCAATCGACGTGGGAGAATCTCAATGCAGCGCTTCGCGGCTGCTGCGAATCGCGACAATTCCCGGCCTTTCTTCGACGTTTCCTTCGTTTTCCTCGCGGCCTTCCGCGGTGAAGGCTTCCTAGCATAGGTTTCCTGTCTCCGAAAGAGTAATTCACCGCGAATTTTGTGGAGATTCAATAGCGGGAGTGCGATTCATTGAATCCTTGGAATATACGTTGAGAATAAAAATCGAATTTATATCGCATTTAATGCAGTTGCAATGCTACTTGCAGAAACTATTAATTTTAAGCGAAAAGGAAAAAATAAAACTGCGACGAGTGCTACATGCTTCAATCTTTAAGGTGTTATTGATATAGTCTTTATAATTTATAATTATTGTAATAATTGTAATTTGTCATTATCTTACTTGTCTTATTCATGAAAAACTTTCATAATGACTTAAATATTATATTATAGATGTTGTAATGTCCTATAAAATAAATACATTACAATAAATTAAAAAGTTAATAATGATGTCAAAATTAAAATATACAAAGTATAATATAAAATATATATGGTTGAGATTCTTTCCTTCAAATAAATGTAATCCTTAGATGATGATTCTATACAAACAATTGTGTGAATAAGTGAGTAAAATAGATCGAGGTAATTCTACTGGAATTGAATTCGTGATCCTTTTTCGTGGTACATTCTTGACCTTATATATTGCATTCGTATACCTTATGACCTCTTACCATCGGTAATGACTGATTGACTCGGAATCTCTTCCGGAGAACGATGATTGTAGGATTCCATGTCGGTTAAACAGGCTGAAGAGTCCCGGAACCTCGGACGACAATTACGCGAGTGCTTTTCACTCGGTTCGAAAGCCAATTTCGGAATTAGGAATACGTAAAGAGCGCCGTGCAAAATCTAATAACGCTTAAGTTTAATAACGTTAAGCGAATGTGAAACCTGAGGATAACTAACGTGACGAGAGCGTATGATTTGTGGTAGTTGAAAACGCGGCGGAAAGCCAATTGTTAGCCGCCTGGCAAACCGGACCGTTTTTTTTTTGCGGCGCGGCAATATTGTTCGTTCCTTGCACGTGCGTAAATTACGAGCGGCGCACTAAAGCGGGGTAATCAGCTGAATTTGGAACTAAGGAGAGGAAAACCGAGTCCAACGAGGACTTCACTCTGGAATAACAAGGGAGAAGGCGTCTAGTTTCACGCACGGCATACATAATCCTCGGCGGCGTAGAATGATTCTCATAGTGCGACCCAGTTCGCTTCGCCGCACGTTATTCTCCGTCACGTCATTGACTGTTGCAGAAAGTATATATAATAATGCAATGCGCACGAGATTTCGTTGGGCAAATGATACCAGGAATATTGAGAAAGAGAAAAAAAAAACAATTGTTAGCAGGCAACCATAAACAACTTTAATAACAAGGCATTTGAGTCTCTCGTTGCTATTTAGGACTTAGTAGTGAAAATTTGAATCGCTGATTATTTTATTAAATTATTTTTAAGCACAGGTTTCACTTCTAATGTTTCTTACGCCGTTTCTTGATTGTATATAATTTACAGATAAAACAAAACTATTTTTAGTAATATTTCAGTAAGTATCCTCAACAAATCTTCTTGCTACGGTTTCGTGTTCCAGGCCTTACCATTCTTACTGCTGCTGATCTGCACGATCAACGCGGCTTTTACCTACCACAATGGCCGGGGCGGGCCGAACAGCATTCGACGCGTTCGCAGAATCAGCGAGTACCTCGTTCCGCCACCGCCACCACCAAAGTTCCAGTCACTGGGCAGAATCCCAAGATTGGCGAACTCTCCTTCAGACAATGAGCCAGGATACTTCTCGCGATTCATGAGTTGGTTGAACCCTTTCAACCGAGGTTCGTCAGCGTCGTCGCCACCGCCACCATTACCACCGCAGCCCTCGTATTCCTCGAAGATAATTGATCCTCTGTCATCCGCAACTCACAATGTTCCTTCGTCTGTGTATAAACCACCACCTCCTCCGTCTTCCACTTACGTTAATTCGATATATTCCAATTTTCTAAACAAAATCAAGAATTGTACTCCTTGCAACAAAAGTCCTTGGATGCCGATGCATCCTCCTAGTGCCCTTACACAAGAAAAAGACGTTCCATATATACTACCACCACCGCCTGAAGGATATCTGAGTGGTGAATTCCTGACTAATAGTCCCAATATACCCCCCGCTGACGCTTTTCATTCTGCCTCGCAAGAAATTATGCGGACTCCGGACTTCAAACAGCAGCCAGTGCCCGACGGACACGGCAACTTCGTTGCTCCGTTGCCAAACCCACAACTGTATCCCGGAGCACTGCCCCCGCTCTTCAAAGAAGGAAATTTTAATTCACAAGTCAATCCCAATGAAAACTGGGGACATCTTGGCGCAACGCCGTCAGTTAACGGTGCACCTACAGGAAATGGCTTTTCTCTGGGACCTGTTCTCAATGGTGAACATAGCGGACAGTATCCAAATCCCTCGGGTACAGGAGTTGTTCCTCTAGAATCAGGATATATCAATCCTGACGCAAGTAATGGAGAACATTTTCAATCAGTCATACGTCATACGGCACCTGATGATTTATCCTCCAGTGGCACTCAGGTGTCTCACGGTCATGCTAATCCTACATCAGTTAAGCAAGTACTCGAAAGCATTAAAGATTCATTCAATTCCAAAAATCATCAAACGCCTGGCGGCCCCTCTGGCGGTCCTGATCAATCTTCGGAGATATTTGATCTCGAAGAAACTTATCCGGACAGAAAGCCGGATGAATCACCATATAACTCTCCTGTTATTGTGGATAATTTTCCCGGCAGCTATGGAGCTTCCAATTACGATCAAGTTCCAAACAACAAGGAGCACTCTGATCTATTCTCCAGTGCCAAGGACTCTCGCGAACCTCCTTGGTACCCTCACGACACAGATAATCCTTTCGAGAAGAAGCCGGTTGAAAATCCAATACATTTTGAGCAATCACCGTTAATAGATGTCTCGAATAAGGATGAAAGTCGGACGCAGTCGTCCTCGATACCGTCGACCTCTAACGAGTTCTCCGGCTTTGAGAGCGCCAAGGATTCCAAGACCGAGGCATCTGGGGAGTTTTCCGGGGCACGTCAAGGCATTAGTTCAACGACACATTATTTCACTGATACAAACGAAATATCGAACCCTGATAACATTGGACAAGATGGGAAGAAGAATAAAAAGGTGATTCGATCGTGTTGAGTAGAAAAGTACAGAGAGAAACTTTAAATTACCATAAACATTTCTGTGATCGAAATTTTCAGGTACAGGTCATTATTCCCTATACGTCTGACTATACACCACTTCCATTCCAGCCGTCGCACAACAAACAGACTGCTGATCTAAATAAATCCAATCATGACAATTACGTCGTTGAAGAATCAAAACATGAATTCAATGTAGTTAGACCTCCGTCGTCCACTTTCCAACCTTGGCTGACTTTACCGATATTTGAAGGTACTACCAGGAAATCAGTTGATACTAAAGCGAACAATTCCATAGACGTACATAAATTGCAAAAGAATATCGATAACTGGACGATACAGGTATGTTATGTTTTTTTTAATAAAATTTTTTTAATAAAGATAATGAATGAAACTTTTAAACCTATAAGATGCCATAATATAGAAAAGCATAAATTTTACAGATAAATAATATTTTTTCTCACCATTTTTCTTAGCAAATAAATATTATATAATATAAAGTTTTATTATTTGTCAAAAGATTTTCTTTAAATATAGTTTTTTAATTAACAGAATAATATTTTATTTTTATCGTTTACAAGTACAAAGTAATTATGTACATAATCGCGTAAAACGATAATTCTTTTATAATTAATAAGGTTAATTATCAATGTTAAAAATTTTAATATTGATTGTAGCGTCTTTACAGTAAAAATATGATAGTAATATAATAATTATTATTTCTATTCAATTTAGAAATATTCGAAGAGCACAATCGCTAGTACGGTATCGCCTAGCCATTCGAGCAATCCGTATCTTTCCCGTTCAAAGACAATTCCTAAAGAGTATTTTACAACCACCGAACCTGTTAATCATATAGTTGATTTTGACTATGATAATGTTAAGACTTATACTTTGAGCGGATTCACCTTCAATGATCATGAATTAAAAGGGTCAACCAATCAACGCTTAGAAGAATCAAGAGCACAACAAGTAATTAATAAAAGTTTCAAGGAAATATCAGTAACAAAAAATATTTTATCTCTTTTCTATATTTTTTAAGGAAATAAAAACTGAAACTTCGACTGAAAGCCCTATCGATGCTTCCACTACATCAGAGAAGGACATGTTGCGAGGCTTCCCCCTGGGAATTTCTTCAGTGAACAAAGAACGCGTCTATATAGTGACACCACAGCCACACACTACTCCTAGATCGAATCTCGAGATCAGAAAACAGAAAGCGTTGAAGAAAGCGGAGAGCAACGCGAAAGAATCGAAGGAAACTTCGGTGCAAATGGATATGAAAGAAACGGAGAAGTCTGATAAATTCGAGTCGATCGAGAAAGCCTATCAAGTGTTGCCTCAGGCAGTGAACAATTTGGCTGTGGCTTCCACAGGTCCAGAGAGCGTTCCTTTGTGGGGCATCATGGAGCATGAGAATTTTGCGTCGCCTTCCGATAGTGAATACGATAGCAACGACACTGAACCTCCTATGTATTCCAGACTCTCGACGGTATATCACTATTGATGTAGTGCTTACAATTAGACTATTTATATAAATGAATTCTGTTTTAATTCATTTTTTATTTTGTACAGAATTATATTTTCAATATGATATTTTACAAATTAAAAAAAATTTTTAATATGCTTTCTAACAAAATATAATTTGCATATAATATACATATATAAGCCTTTAAAAAACATTAAAGAAAACTATACTTAATTTTTTTCAATAATTAATAGACATAAAATTAAATATTTAATTTAATGTCTTATCTTTTCGATATATTATATTTAAAGAGTATTCTGAAAGTATATCTCTCGTGCTTTCTTTATTGCAATTAATATTTAAAACTTTTAAACGTTTAATTTTTTTTGCTTAATATTTTTGCAGGAGTCACGTGCCAAACGATGATGCAAGTGTGGAAAATGCTCAAGACGAGTTGTTTGTGCATGTACAGACAATTTTGATAGTATGTTTCCGTGAACGATGTGAGCGAATGTGAACAATTATGTTAAAATAGTAGTCTTTGACCTCATTCCCAAACGAACATTTTAACTTAATAATATTTAATACAAACGGGTGAACTGTTTTGATTCTACGTATGTGCGTAAGTGATTTTTGTGGCCAGTGCACCGGATATGTGTATTTTATAGTCCGGACGTATGTATTTTTATAAGTTTTATATTATAAGTCTTTTTTATACTTTTAATAAGCCTAAAAATAAAATAAAAAACTCTCTCTTTCTATAAGAAATTAAAAGACAACGTGGCGCATAGTTGCATTATATATATGTTACATTTTGACTTGCAAAGTTGTCCACTATTGAAATTTGCATTAATAAATATTTTAAATATAAAATATGAATTTTTATATTCGTAAATACGTTAAATCGTAATAATTTATCTCAATAACTCGAAAGAATTATGCGGTAATTATTTTGCACTTTAGTCACATTTCAATTATTTGAATTAAAATTAAGTTATTTTTATAATTATGTGTATGTATGTATATTATATATATATATATATATATATATATAATATATATATATGTATATATGTATTTTATATATATATATATATAATACATACATATACACATATTATTTTTTAAAATTAACTTTCTATGTTAAGAAATTTACTTTTTGATTATTCTGAGATGAAAACAATTGAAACGAAATTTCTTATTAATTGTAAGTTTTAAAAATTTGATATCTCGTTTTAATAAAAGGCTTTTTGATAGGAAAAAAACGTGTTTTAACAAAAGAAAGAAAGAAGATTGATGGCTGCTCGCAACATACGCGTATTGATCAATCAGGTCAGTCCGCGTTACGTGAACTGGACTTTAAGCGAACACGCTGTCATTTCCTGAAGTACTTTCGTCAATTCTGTAAGTCAAGTCTAAACCAGCTTAGAGTCAATCTTCTGAGAATTTATCGTGCATGTTAAACGCTTTCCACTGGTGCAGCTTTCGCTGTTTTCAGTCTACATTCTGTTTAACGCTAAAATAATGAGTGCGACATAAAAAAACAATGGGAAATAATGAATAATAGAAAACGGATAGCAAATAATAAATGATAAATAATGGATGACTTAATATTTCGCACATAAAAAATTAAAATAAATTTATATTTCTCCAACAAATTAAGAAAATATTTCTATCTCTTGCGAATCATGTCACATATTTTTCTGTACGATGCGCGCAATACAACATTCTTAACAATTAACATATTAAATCATGGCATGATAAATTATTTATCACATATTTTATTACCTTAATTTTAGAAAATTACGGGTGTGGTTGTTTTGAAATCTCGTCGCGTTTATACATTACTTGAACCCGTCTTTTATGCATTTGCTAACCACGTTCGATCACTTTCGCCGATTTCGTAAAGCTGGACGTCCGCCAAGAAGTGTCACGACTATTTGAGTATTGCTGCATCTAAATATACATTAGTACGTGATATGCTTACATGCATAAGTCAGTTCACGTAAGTCAGTTTTTTCCCAATTGTAGAGTGAAACGAGATTTGTGTCGCGAATTCCGAACTCGGTCTTTCATTCACATCAAGCAAAATCGTATGAAATTATAATTCAATGTTTAAAAATATATGCAATATTTTATCATTACTATTAAATTATTCTCGTGTTAAAAATACATTCAATAAAAATATTTAGTATGTTTCTATAAGTTTTTCTACATTTAAGTCTTCCTCAATAAAAAAGAAACAAAATTACTTCCGTGATTCAGCTTCAAGCCGTAACAGGTAAATTAAGTGATATCGTGCGTATATTATAACCATTCGATGCCGTGAAAAAGATGTTACACTTAATGAGTAAGAACTTGATGCGAGAGAAGATGAAATTAACAGCGTCGAATAGATTAACTTGCTTGATGCAACAATATCTACAATTCATTGACCTTCGAACTTCCTTTTCAGGTCTCTTCGGGAGGATCACACGTTGCTTGTCGCAGCGAAACGTGAGAACACCCGCCGGAAGATAGTGGGAAAAGATGTACCATTGTGTCTACAATGGTGGTACGCTGTTGTTTGCCTTAAAGACTCTAGTCGTGCCTGGAGAGGACTAACGCTTTAATTAGATCCATTTCTATGGTAAATGGTATCGAACAAGGACACGACCTTAATTGCGACTGTGCTGATGCGGATGGTCTAACGTGTCATTTGGAAGAAACGAGGAAGCATTTTTAATTCCCTTTCATGATTCGTGAAATCGAAAATTGCCGCATTTAATCTTTCTTTTACATTCGAAGTGTATTTAAGCTACGTATTTACTATTCACGCTTTTATACCGTATTTGGAACTTACGTACCATATATTGGAAATAATTTATTTACAGAAATATATATTTATATACAGTTTATTATTTATTAAGATGTTCCGGATAATTGCGATTTTTGGCGGGCAGATCTTCTCCGTATAAGCATCTCTACAGTCCACATTATTAACGTAATAACAGTCACGCAGTTCAGCAAGATAATACAGATGACGTAATTTCCAGTATTATCCCGTATTATACCTGTAACAATTCGATTCTTTATTATTTAAGTCTTTAAAATTTAATAAATATAATAAATATTTATTTTAATAAATATTATAAATATTTATTTTAATAAATATTATAAATTTAATAAACTATTTGAATAAAATATTTGAAGAACAATGGTCATATTTAACCATTTTATATACATATAATATTATTGTCTACGGACCGAGCATAGGACCAGCACTCATGAGAATCATCCCGTTGGTCAGCATTTGAATTCCTGACGCATTGGGTAACTTTTGAATGGGTACGTAGCTAGGTACGACTAAAACCATATACACCGATCGAATTCCTTTCGCTGCTCCCAAACCGATCGCGACGGCCACTATTGTGGCGAAGCTATTTGTAAAAATCAGTGCTGCGCCAAAAAATAATCAAAAGATTAATTTCTTGCCATATAAAAATTTTTACTTTTCTTATACATTATCTCGTTTTCTTTTGTCAAAACTTGATAAATGAAAGATAATCAATATACATTACAGGATCTGCTAATTATCAGAAGAAACAAGCTGCTCATGTACATTATCCTAGGTGACAGACACAGCCACTCCCCCAGATAGGGTGCCGCGCCTCTGAAAATGAGATCGGATATCGCGATGATGCTCATGACGTTGGCAATTTGTGCCGTTGTCAAGTTCATATCAGCGAGGATGAATGGCGTCAGCATGGAAAAGTTCACTTCCGCGAAGATTGCGATTGACATTCCCAACATAATGTTTACGTAAATCGGGTCGCGAAGAAGATCGAAGTCGTAAAGGTCAGCCACTCGTCGTAGAATTCGACAGATGGTCGAATTATTTTCACTACTACAAGTGTGATTGTTGTATTACTTTAATTATATTGTTAATTTAAAAATAGTATCTTATATATATATTTTTTTTGGTGTTAAACTTCTATAATATAATTATAATTATAGCCATAAATTGTAATTTTCTATTTTTATGATGCAGATCATTATTTTATATTAATATTAACAAAATGGATAAGAAGTATATGTATAAAATATAATTATTTTATTTTATTTTATTTATTAATCATTATATCATAGATACTTTTGATTTACTTTTGATTTTGATACTTACCCACTATCATTATTTTCTTCTACTGAACAATTATTTGTCTCTCTTTCTAACAGAGAATCCTTTTCTACAACGTTCTGATTTATACCATTACTTTTGCTATTATTGATAAAGGTCAGTTTTTTCATCATTGGAACGGGCTCGTCGAAAATTTTTATGCTGCTACCAAGATTGACACTATCTACGCTTTTTGCTGCAAAAGAATACGTATATTATTTTCGTAGCATCTAATTACTAATCTGAATTTGTTTGACATCTATTGCATTTGTAAAAATTAGCTTTAATCGACATGATCTTTTTGGTATAATTACATGAATTCCACCATGGATATCTTGAACTTTTACGACTGTTGTGTAAATTTGTCCTTGATGTTCCGTTCATTATCGACATTTCGATATCGACGTTGTAATTTGGATCATATGCTGAAGTATAAAATTTTCTGAGCATTACTTTCGTTCCAATCATTTGTTAATTAATAAATTTATTATCAATTAATAAGTTACAATTAAGTCGGCTTATACTCAGTCCGTCTGTAGAAATTTGTCGGGGTAAAGGCGTATCAAATCCATAAATGCTTTTAACTTCAATGTCGTGATCTATACTGGATATCGTTGTTCTCCTTTTTCTATGATAATTATTTATTGCCAGCATCGAAGAGTTTATATTTGTTTCATCTTCTTCGTATCGAGAAATACGATTCGACGTATCTGCAAATAATTTCATATTGCCAGCAGAGTCAAAATATTACGCACATGTTATCATTATATGTATTTTTTATTAGCAAATACCTTGTTTATTATTGGTCTCAGCCAAAATCTTAGGACTTTCAGTGACTGTCTCTAAGCAGATAGGCGCATTTTTCATGTGCCATTTAATTGGTTGTAGCAACATGGCGCCAATCACCGAGTGAAAACTGTAAGCGCCAAGTATCAAGACGGTCCCCTATTTAATTACATCTTTTACTATATACATTTATTCAAGATCTATAATAATTTTTGCTTTAGTAGCAATTCGTAAATAGTTATTACACTTGATAAGGCAATTGGGAACTAAAGAAATAAGTTTTACCAAAATGTTGTAGATCAACAATGCATAGAAAGATCATGTATTGACATTAAACTGTTAATGTTAGCTATAGATTGTATGTACAACCAGCAATTGAAAATAAACAAACGTTCATTGTCCGACCTACTTCGATAAGCAGTTGCCATTGTACTTTACGACCGGTAACATTCGCTGTAAGTGGAGCCGCATCGAACGAGATGCCTCTTATCGAAATATTTTTAGTTCTAAATTTATATGAGCATTTACTAATTAATTCTGTCAGATCAAAAATATAGTCTGTGTATATTTATACAGATTATATTTTTTATCTGATAGAATTAATTCGGTATGTTCCAATGTTATCATTTAATACAATCATTTTATATACGTCAGAAATATTAAAGAACTTTAAATTTGTTCCTTTGTTGCAATCTTTGTTTGCTAAAGTTTCTTCTTTTTTTAATAAAAACGTAACTTATACAATATACCTGAATACCATAAAATGAAAGTAAGATGGTTGCTATTTGAGGCATAAGAATTGGACCAAGCGCCGTGAGAGTCATTGCCATGCCTACAGCTCGTCCTCGTTTTATAGTGAAATAAGAATTGGTAGCCAGAGAGAAGCCAGACATTGACATACTCATACCAATAGCTACATAGATAAATTTGATAATTAATTTACAATGCCGACATTCATGCGACATATATGCGCGTATTTAAGAAAGCATATAAAATTTAATGTCCAGTGAAGAAACACGTATTTATTTTAATAATGATTATTTTATATTTAATTGATTTTAATGAGTATTTATTTATAATTATAATTGAAATATTTACTTTAGAAGTAAAAAATATGATATTTTCAGTCATAATAATTGCTAGATATAAAACATTAGATATAGAATAATAATCGACGAATAATTGTGTTTTACTTACAGGATAAAACTCCATAACAAATCATAATAAGAGTAAAACTGTTGGCGAATGCTGTCAGTGTTACACCAACTGCGAATAATATACTTCCAGTCATCGCCACTTTTCTATAACCGTAGAATTTCAAGAGAGGTCCATTAATTAAGCCGAGTATCATACCAAATGCCAAATTTACATTGATTATAAGTGATGTATCTGTTGCAGTCAAATTAAGTGTGGCGAAATAATCTTTAAATACTAATCCAAATCCTTGTATAATCGGAATAGTTGATAGCTATAAAATTTTTATTCGGGTTAGTCTCGATTCTCTTTCGGGCAAAAATTTTGATATTTCGACGGATATTGACTTATTTTAACATATTTTATTCACAATTTATATATTCTGATTGTTTATGTTGTTCAAATGTTTATCACAACTTACGCCATTCAGTGATCCAGCTAGAACAATAATCCATCCCCATCCTCCATTTGGTGGCACTTTTGTAAGCATTTTTCAATACAAAATCAAATGCAATAATATTCAATATAATATTAATAAATTGTCTAAAAGTAATATAAATATTACGTGCAATAAGAATAAAACTTCACTTTGTCAAATAAATATTTGCACGGAGTCTTGCGTTTCTTCACGTTCATTCACGTTCGCTGTTATGATCACTATTGTATTCTATTTCACAATTAGTTGTAAACAGCATACTTTATCCATGAAAACGTCAAACTTGCAATGCCTCTTGGATTAATCATTCCATAATAATACTGGTTTTATGTAATAATCGTGAGTTGCACTTTTCGATGATGTCAGTTGATGATCAATCTTATCTGCATTGATTGATGCCGCGATTATTTGCATATATTGATAATTCTTTTTTTGAGACGTATTATCTATAATATTTGAAACTATAATTAATTGTATTTTATTACATATTTCTGATAAATAAATAAACTTTTTATAAAATTCTACTTATTTTATTACATATTTCTGATAAATAAATAAACTTTTTATAAAATTCTACTTATTACAATGATATAATATACTATTATCTTTGATGAAAGTTTATAGTTAAGTTTCTGATAAATATTTTTAATAATTGCAAGAAAAAATTTTTTTCTATCTTCTCCTTTTTTTATTCTATTATAAAATATTATGTAACACATAAATAGTTATTACACTATTTATCTCCTATTTTCTATTAACTTACAGATTTAATTAATCTAACGTTAATAAACCAGTAATTATAAGGAAATAGCACAAAACTTAACATAGTCTTCTAGTCCGATTATAGTATTGCGTCTCGCAAAATGATAAAGCTGTACTGTCGTTGAACATTTTCACGTAAGATAAGAAAGCGTCTAAGCTTACGATTAATCTAATCTGATCACTTTATTCCGCGTGGATGTTCAATACATTATCGCTAAGAGAATATTATAGTTATCTTCACGGTGACGTATCCGCATTAAATTTGTTGTTAACATTACATCAGAATCATGTGATCTAAGTAATATTAATTAAGGATTTGGAGTCAATAATTATACTTGTCATATAGTAAAAGTTGTGATACAAGATATAAACGTACTTAAATAATTATTAGGAAAAATGTCATATGGTCCATTACTAAAATGATAGCAGTCATATGGCAATAACATAGAACTATAAAAATATGTAGAGAAAATAAATTAAAGAATTTACAAAAGTGTCGAAAGAATAAAACGATAATGTTAATACAGTAAAATAGAATAAATAATAAATAATAAAAAAATTAATTAATTAATTAACAAATTTAGTCAAATTTCTTACCATTTCAACTTTCGTAAAGGCAGATATAATATAAACGGTCTTGATGTTACTTGATGTTAGTATTACGGACTAAACGTTAAATGACATGTGCAAGAATATAAATGTCTAAACAGGATGAAGGTTGTGGAAACATAAACAAATTTGACGTTATCGAAGGAATCTACGATAGGAAGATAAATGCTTGGCAAAAATTCAGTGTCACTTTGCTTGTTTAAACCTGTTAATTGTCTTTTTATATGTAGCACTTCAGAGGTCTATCTTTTATTGTAGGACGGTTCTCTAGTATTTCTACTTCACTCCACCCAAATTCATGTTGGAAATAACTTATGTTGTGAAATGACAGAGGGAGATTTTGATCCATTATTAATATCCCTTCTATGTTCATTTATTCTAGTTTTCAATTTTCTTTTGGTTTGAGCAACATAAGATGCTTCGCAGTCTTGACAGCATATTATATTGTATATATACATATATATATATATATATATATGTATATATATATATATATATATATATAACGTTACATTGTTCCATTAGGTCTAATAAATCTTTTTATGAATTTTTTACCATTTTTTATGAATTTATTGAGTTTGTTATTAAGGGTGAAGGATAATTTGAATCTTTTGATTTTTTCCAAGGAAAAGAACTTTTCGGATATATTTTTAACATATAAAACCATGAAAAAGTGTCTTTTTTCATTGTCATGGTCCGAGATATTATGTGTAGTGTCATTGTAAATTAGAAATTTGATTCTTTTCCGAAAGATATTGAATATAAATTGTAATGGATAACAATTGTTTAATAATATCTCGATGATCTTTAGATTTTTTTGATGAAATTTCGAGTGGGATAATAACATCACTCTATCTATCAATCCCATGACCACACCTCTTTTATGCATCAAAGGGTGACGTGAATGAAAATTAACATGTCTGCCCGAGAAAATTGGTTTGTGGAACAAGTCAAAAATGATATGATTATTTTCGTTAATCAACAAAACGTTTAAAAAAGTAATACGATTATTGACTCCAACCTCAAAAATGAATTGTAAGCGATCCTACCCAGAATTGAATGTATCTAAGATTTCATTGAATTTATTGCTAGAAGCCGTAAACAGTATGTCGTCTATATATCTAAAGTAGAAGGGAAGTTGGTACGGTAAAGAGTTTAACATTTTCATTTCTAAGTCACGTAGTACAATCTCCGGAATGATTGGAGACAAGGGAGATCCCATAGGTGTGCCAAAAATTTGTTTATAAATAAAATATATAATAGATGCAAAAATCTTGATTTTAAATATATTTAGATACAGATACACTTAGATATAGATTAAGTTCTTATCAAATTGTTATAGCATTGCATGATAAGCATTGCATAAGGAGGAAGCGGGGAGAGAAAGGAAAGAAGGAGGAATCGATGATATGAGAGATTAAGTAATGATTTATATATTTGATTGTGTGTGTGTGTGTTTCAATATTCATATTTCTTACATGAGTGAATTGCTTGTTACGCATATCAACTTGTTCGTTGATAAGCAATTATTAATGTATGGGTTAGAGAAAGTACTTATTTAGATCAGAATAATTTTATGTTATGAAATACCTACCTATTCAGGTTTAATGATGTATGCTTGCGCAATATACATGTTACGGTAAAAATAATTAATTGAAATTTTTATAAAGAAATTGCTAATCTTATAGAATTATTAGTTGCATACTGGAAACTTGAAATTAAGTACATTTATTGATAATTTCATCAAATTAAAGCGATAATGTGCTTTATATGTTCACTTTTATGACATTATATTGATTAAAATTATTGGTGAGCTAAAAAATTATTAGTAGATATACATATAAGGGAAATTTTGAATTTTGTACACATACATTTATCAATATAATTAATAGTTGTATATAATTTCGTCAGATAGATTTCATAAAATCAATACATTAAATTTTCAATATAAAAGTATGTACAAAATATATAACATATCAAAATATTTTATGTTTATCAATATTTTATACATTTATAAGTTTAAAATGTTAAATTGTTACTAAATTAATCCATTACGCATTTTCGCGAGAATTTTCTTGCTCCTCCGATGGATTTCGCTGATTCGACTTTAAAATATTTCTACCTATAGTCCATAGTCCACTTATCAACCACAGAAAAACACAGGATAAGCTGAGAAAGGATGTGAAATAAAGTGCTCCCACGTAACTATCTGTTAAATCGTGCACTAAACCTAAAAGAAAATATTTAATTTTAATTACATACGTTTAATTAAAAATTAAAAAAAAACGTTAAACATTACGATTAAAATTAAACATTTAAGAAAATTGTAGGCTGCTTTTACTTAGAATTTTTCTTTACCAATGATTGGTCCCACGCTGATAGACAGGATGCCGTTACAAACCATCTGAATACCGGATGCAGCCGGCAGCCTCTCCAATGGTACGTAATCGGGAATGATTAAAGCTTGGAAGACAGCTTTGGTTCCCTTCGCTAGTCCGAAGACCAGAGCTACTCCGATCACGATGACGTAGGTATCACCCCATGTCGACAAAACTATCAAAAAATTATCATGAGAATTAATTTTGTACAAAAGTTACATAAAACATCGAAAATGCGAAGATTAATAAGAATATGTAAAATAGATACATCATAATATTGTTAATAAAATAATATTAAAAATATATTAAAGTTTTAAAATATATTGTAATTATTCAGATATTGCGATATAAATAACAAAATAATTTCAGCCGAGGTTTGATAATTGTTAAATATATGCGATATTTGCTGATGGTATCGATGTAATACGATATACACTTAGCCAGCTAATCAACCCACCCCAAAGACCACCTCGTGAAGAGATTCCTCGTGTTCGTATACTTTATGTGGCGGTACGTACTAGTCCTTCCGAGGATCGATCCCAGCAGGGATATCACATAAAGGTTCCTGCATGTCCAGCCGTTTTTTTGCGCCAGCAATGGTACGCAAAGGCGCCCTGTGATATCCGCGGCAGCTTGAATCGACATCACTGTGGCTATCGACGTTCTGTCGAGGTTCGCCAATTCGGACAGGATAAAAGGTATCGTCGCGTTGAAATTTGTTTCGGCCACCAACGAGACACCCATACCTGTTTTTAAAGTGACGTGTTATATGCACATCTCTCGAAATTTTAATTCTACTTCGACAAGAGACCTGTGAATTTAGCAGTTCATACTCTACCTAGAACTATCGCTATGAAATGATTATCACGAAGAAGATTGAGATCCATGTTCGTAACAATTTTTCGAAAGAATGAAGTTTGTCTACTTTTCACTTCAGTTTTGCTATTCTCGGGCTGATGGTTTGCTAGTCTTTCCTCTTCATTGTTTTCTTCACTCAACAACCGGTTTTGAACGGCGTTATTTTCTACATTTGCTTCATTATCAACACGTGAATTTTCCTCTTTCGATATATCGGTAATTTTGTTTACCAGAACAATCTGCTAAAAATAAAAGAAGAGAGAAAGAGCCTTTCAAATATAATCTAAATATATATTTCGCATAATTGACGTGATACAATGAGGTGACTGAAATACATACATAAAATGATAAAATGGAGAGGATCGGTATAAAAGATTGCGTCTTTTCTCACGTACCTTTAACTCACCTCTTTCTGCTTTCTAAATGGTCTTAATAGCGACGCACCGATCAGGGAATGCGTGGCGATTCCAGCGAGGATCAGGAGAGTGCCAGTTGTGGCAAAATTCTCGAGAAGTACATCTATCAAAAGGGGCATTAAGATTGGGCCCAGACCGGTTAATGTAACTGAAAAGCCCATGGCTACGTTGCGTTTCTTGCGGAAGTACGTGTTCAAAGCTAACGTTGTCGCTGGAAAAATGATTCCTTGGCCTATACCTATTAAATATACGCATCTTGTAATACTATTATCTTTCTAAAATAATAGTGTAGTTAATGTATAAGAACTTAGATCACTCAATTACAGAACAATCTTGGAGAGCCACGAGAATGCAATTACATCATTGTCTGTTCTAGTAATTGAAATGAGCTCGGATGAGAGCTATAACATTGAGCGCCGCTGAATGCCGAACAAAGAGTACGTTGCAGCAACCGATGCTCTAAAGGCTCCTCTATTTTGTGTGAGTGCACTACCACTATGCCATACTCTTTATCGGTATACAGTGCTCTTCGAGTTCAGTGACGCTCAACACAAATGATCCAAGCGGCTTGTCACATTACGGCTCTCATTCTTCTTTTAGTGTTCTATAGCTTCAATTATTTACCAATAATAATGCAATAAGTGACAATAAGAGTCGAGAGAGACATAGCGAAAGCGGTGGCGCAGATTCCAAGGACGACTGTCAGGCTGCCGAAATAGGCGACCTGACGAAAGGCGAATCTCTTCATCATCGGACCGCTTATCAGACCGAGACTGCATGTTATTGTCCCATTAAGATGGAGGATCAGACTCGTTTGTGTCGCAGTAATGCCGAGACTTGCGAAACGTTCCGCGAAAATAAGACCAAAACACTGCTGGACCGGAAGCACGGCTAGCTGATGAAGGAAATTGCAGTTAATCTCATAAGAATATACATCGTTCAAATTTTGCAATATTTACATTTTTTAGAACATTAGTTACAATTTTTTTTAATTTTCCAAATGAGAAAATCATAATTTAAAAAAATATATAAATTTTATAGGAATCATAAAATGTTGAAACAATTTTACTAACATTTTTATGCCATGTACAGAATAGAATTATCAAATTTATTATCATAAATACAAACATTGACAAAACATAACTCAAAATCTGGATTTTTCTCATAAATTTTGAGTTTATTTCTTGTTAGAAGAAGCTTTAAATTATTGAAAAAGAATCTCGAATAAAATTAAAATCAGAGATTAAAAACTCTTTGACACACATGACAACAGGAATTAACCACTTAAAATTTCTAATAAAGGTCATAATGAAGAAAAATCGACTTACATTGATAACAGTCACGCCAACGACGATCGCCCATGCCCATCCTCGATCTGTTACGCCACGTGCCATTCTATCAATCATATCAATCATCGTTCAGCAAACGTCTCATGGGAGTATATACGTTCCTAGTGATTTTCAGTTGTATTCCGTGCTCGTACCATCAGCAGACTGCAAACCTAATAGTCCAGACAACGTATGATCATAAATTTAGATCAGGCAAGTGATAAGATACGCATTGCAGATAAGGCCTTCCTCATTTCAATTCGGCTCTTATACATTATACATTTGCATATAATTTATATGTATACATATACGTATGAATCGTATATCTTTTTTTATTAGAAGCAGCTGCAGCTTCTATTATATATTCGCATATTTACATTTTTTATCGTAACCGTAAAATCTATCAAACACTTTTCCCATTAATTAATAAAATAGAGACATTAACTAACAAAAACTTCGTTGCAATTCAGTTCAATTAACTCTATTAATCTCAATTATATCTGTAATGAAAAATATAGTAACACTCGTTAACTGTAATGATGAAATAAAAATAAATAATCTTAATGTTAAAATTATAATAAACATTAATCGTTATTTTTTAAATTTTGTTGAAACTTTGCTGATAAAAGTTTCTTGTATAATTTCTAATAGTTTTTTAGTTTTCTACTTGCAAGTCAACAACTAAATCGATCTCATTTTGAATTATTTGCGTTTCTTAAGTTACAGAATCATGTTAATTAACGTAAAGTAGTGAGACCACAAACACCACATGCACACACATACGCATGCTGGCTTGATGAGAATTACTTAAACGGCACAGGAATAATTATTTAAAGTAACGTGTTCGACTTGTTTACTCTTCATCAGCGTCTCAACTTCTTTATCTGTGACTCACAATCAGTCGTTCTCCCTTCTTCTCGTGTAAATCACATACTCGCAATCAAGCAAAGATATTTAATCGAATTGTCAAGTCTCCGCGTTGGCAAGCAGTTATCAGCGTTTGTTATTTAATGTTAAATACAGTCGAAAAATTTTTCAACGCTTCTGTATAATTTCACAACACTCACGTGTGTCAGTTTTGAAAATTAATTGAAATGTCGCACAGGACTTTTTGGGATGCTCCGATATGGATGCTTGACACATAAAGCCAAAGATGTGCTCTGACGCGAGCTGTGGACGATCCGAGACTGGCCGAAGAGGAAGAAGAGCAATGAAAACCGGCTCCGCTATTCCATCCGAGACCAAGCGCTATCATACGTACCGTTTTCATTCAACGAGCTTGAATACATGCGCTTGTGCAGTGTTGCGCCTGCGGTATTTAATTTATAGTCACTTTTATGCACTCAATGCAAATTAATAATCTGACTTTATTATCTCGTAAGTGCAACGACTCGAGTGATGACCTACACTATTTGATATTCATGCGACATTAGTCGCAGTTCTATTAGTAAACTTTGTTGCAATTTGATATAAAAATGCAGCTTTTTAGAGAAACATAAAAAAATATGAAGATAAATATTGATATTAGCGGTATTATCGTACCTGTCCAATTTGATAAATCTTTTCAGACAGTTTCTTTTGAAAACGATAATCAGATTTTTTATTTGTATACAGAATGATAACTGCTTTGACAAGGAAGTTTTACAGATAAACAGACGTGAAATGAGTTTGTTGCACCTTTAAAAAATGCCAACATACCGTTGCATCTGCAGCAGATAAGATATCAGTGCATCGAAAAGATTACAAAGTTATTGAGAATGTACTTTGATCCAATTTAATGCACAAGGAATATTTTTTTGAACAGGAAAATAATCGTGTTGTGATAAAAATTGTAACGCATAACTGATTGTTGTATTGCAATTTATAGTTTATTAATTATACGAGAATTATTAATTGAAGAAAAAAATTCTTGTGAAAAAGAATGATTTATTTATGATTAGATATTTAGTATTCATAGAATACTAAATTATAAAAATTTGTTAAAATTGATGAAAATACATTAGAATTGTTCTACAAGATTATTATAAATTTAAAGTACTATTCTATCACATGCTGTTGTAATTTCTTAGCTATGATAAATTGTCTACAAAAGATATCATATAAAAATTCAACGCTCCACACGATAAATGTGGTAAGTATCATGGCGGTCATCACGTGAAGGCAGATCTTGTAGCTATCAGTGACATCTCTAATGTATCCTTTTTAAACAGAAAATATAATAGATATGAAGAATTAATTTATACGCTATTATTTTAATACACGCAAGAAACATTATTATCTCGTATTGTATAAAAAAAAACATACCGATTAAAGGACTCATAATAACGACGCATAAGCCCTTAAACACCATAAATATTCCAAATGCACTCGGTAGCTTCTTCAAAGAACAACATTCGGATATGCAGAGATTTAAATTCACCAATGTAGCGCCACGCATAAATCCAACTACTACGAACATGACAATCAATGGTACTCTTTCTGATTGCTCCGCTAATACTGTGTAAAAAAGAAGGTTTTTTAAAATTTCTCTACTTATTTATATTTCTATAAAATTCCATAATGATTAAAATCTTCATTATTAATTGCGTATGTGATTATGTAGGTATGTATATTTCCGTTATAGATAAATATCTTTAATTCAGTAAAAAAATTGCTTAATAATTAAATATAAATATAAATAAACATAGCTAAATTTAATATATATAAATGCGATAATAAAATTTAATAATAACTCTTTTAATATCAATGAGAGAATTACTGGAGCGCATGATTCCAACGATGAGGCAGGAGATCCAGAAGATCATGCGCTTTTTCCAGCCGAATTTGTCGAATAGCGTCGGCAATAACAGCCTAGCGAGGATGTCGGCGAATGCAGTCAGGGACAGGCAAAAGGCCACCTCCGCTTTCGTCATTCCTGTCAATCGTCAAGTTCCTACGGGCAGTTTATATAACTCACGAGCAGTGCCGTAGCGAGGATGTTTGCCGAGATCGGTGTGTTTCAATCATTGAGGTCCCTATAATATTGTTCTAAACAGATTGGTATATATACGAGGCGAACAATTGTTTAGAACACACGGGAGCTCTTCCAACAACGAGGTAATGGACATCCTTTGCTACGGTACTGATTACGTTATAGATTTACGCGCGTTTACGTTATAGATTTAAATTCTCTCACCGATATCCGAGAGAAAGAAAGGAATCATCAGTTTGAAGTTCGACTCAGCCACGTAAAAGAAGCTGCATCCAAAAGTGACAATTAAATACGTGGAATTTTTAAAAAGATCCAAGTCAAAAGTTGCTTTTAACTTCTTTATAAACGATTTCTTCTTAGGTAAGTTTGATTCAATTTCTATGTTTTGATCCTTGGTCCACATTGATCCATTTGACATCCTTCGTGTTTCAGGATATGGTTTCATTAATAAAGCATCACTCTCTAGTTCAGATTTTTTCTAAAAAGAAAATGTATATTCTATTAGAAATTTTGTTTTTTAATATTATTCATATATGTATAATATACATATATATTTTTTTATATTATTAGTAATTTATAATATAAAGATTCTAAACTAAGTGATGATTAAATATTTAGCGAATTAGAATAATTACTTCGACTGGCAATGGCGAAGGAGGTTCTTTAAGTGGACGTAACAAACATGATCCTACGACAGAATGTAATGCCCATCCTCCAGCGATAAGCACTGTGCCGCGAAATCCGTATATATCCAGCAATATATGTATTAGCTGTGCAAATAAATTGCTAATTATAAAAGATTTTTCCTTTTTACAAATATATCACTTACCAACGGTACAAGCATCATTGCCAACGCGGTTCCCGCCATGGAAAAACCTATTGCTTGGCCACGTTTTTTGTCGAAAAACGTATTCAATGCGACGAAGGAGCAAGCTGTGGCAAGGCCAGTACCTAAACCTATCGTAAATTATATTTATAAAACACTGAAATATTATTTATGAAAATATGTATTTATTACCAAGTTCGCAAATTATATAATTTGTAACAAATTTTATGTTTACCTCCTAATACGCTATAGGAACAAATAATATATAGCATACTATTGGCTTGCGATGTAATTATTAAACCACTGCAGCTTAATAAAGATCCAAAAAATGCGACTTGTCGATAGGAATATCTTTTTAATAAAGGACCGACTAGAAAACCTGTGAATTTATGATTTTTGATAAGAGAAAATAATCTTTTCTTTCTGAAATAACATACGAGTTCTTTTGTATGTATATTGTATGAGTTGTATAAATAACGTTTTAACCTGAAAAATTGACAATGGCATCTAAAACGCTCATTATAACTGATGTCCTTGTAGAGTCGACATTAAGATCCTCCAACAGATCTTTGAAAAGTAATCCGAATGATGGATCCAAGGATCTCAAAGAGAGCTACAATTGTTATTAATAGAATAATAAATAAAACACTTTCTTAATACTAAATGTTACAATTATATATATTATATACAGTTATATAGATAATAGGTTGTCCCAAAAAGATCGCATGTTCTTTCACTGACAGATTCTATGGAACATTCTAAGTCGAAAACTCTTATACGAAAATGTCGAGACTATAATAGTTTAAATGGGAAGCACTTAAAATTAACCAGTCAGTTTGAGGCATTTCGGCGCGCTCAGGTATGATCGTATAATAGTGAAAGTGCCTTTGTATTAAATATTTGTTGAAATATATTATTGATTTTACATATTCAATCTGCTTATTGATGTAAAATTATTGATTAGAAGTAAGAAAACTACAGTATTATTATGATGGTTATCTCATCTTATGGTTTAATATAAAAAAAAATATTTTATTAATTGGCATAATTTGTAGGCAGAATATGCTTAATATTATACAAGAAAAGCCACTCGCCGATTTGTGACGTACTTCATACAAGGGCACCTTCATTGCTGTACATTGTGACATGCCTGAGCGCGCTAATTTTCCACAAACTGATTGGTTATCTTTAAGTGCTTCTCATTTAAAAACTACACAGGCCCACAAAAAAAAGTAGATTGCACTGGAGATCTGACTAAGCTATTCTTACGTATTTTGGACCGCTGAAAACGAATATAAAGTCGGAATTGCTTCCATCACCCTCTAGTTTTTTTAAACGGTTGTTTTTAATTAATATTTTTTTAATTAATAATGGTGAACCGGAAGACGAATCATTCTACACATTCCTTTTCGGGACAGTTGTCACCATCTCAGACATCCGCCGAGGCAGTAGGATTGAAGTATTGAGGTTGAAGTATCCGAAATTAATATAATTTATATAATTATAGTATAATTATAATATAGCCTCGACATTTTCGCATAAGAGTTTTTGACTTAGAATTTTCCACAGAATTTGTCATTATAAGGACATGCGATCTTTTTGGGACACCCTGTATATTATCGCAAATAGGTAATGCTAACTTTTTATGAAACGCTACTTTATTTTTATCATCTTATTTAAGTAACTACATAAATAAATTTTGAAGGACATGTGTTAACATAGTCATGAAAAAAAAATAATAGCTTTTTCCTCAAAAATAGTTTTGATTTCTGTTGGTATAGTAATAATTCTGTTAATATTTACCGTAATCAGACTGCTTCCAAGACAAACAAACCAACCCCAGCCACCATTCGGAGCTTGTTCTTTAGTATTATTGTTCTTATTTTCTGTCATCGTCAGCACGATTTTTCGTTAAGTAAAATATTATCGTTGAAAAATACTATCGAGAGTTAAGCTGCCAACAATCTTCTCTAAATCACATTGTCACGAGCGCTTTCACCAATCGATACCAATATCGCTAAACGCCAATCAAATACGCTTGCCCATCTACTGTACGACTTTCAGACTAAGCGCTGAGTAATATACTGTCTATTTACTCCTCTCCACTTGTTTCCACTTCTACTGTTGTGGAAAAACACACCGGTCAAGAAGGGGATTTAAAACGCGTGAACGTTGCGTGTGTACCAATCAAATCGCATACTTAAAAACGTACAAAGTAATAAAAAAAATATATAATGCGTGTTACGCAACGGCAGGGACCAATTATTTTGGCATTCGGCGAATGGAGGAAGTCACATGACGTGCAAAGTATAGTCAATCCAAAAAATTTGGCAAACATGGTGAACAATGAAAATATCTATTGTATTGTATTGTGTCACATCCCAGATAGCAAACTGACGTAATTTATCGTCAAAATGACGTAATTTTGACGATAAATAACGTCAGTTTGCAATCTGGAATGTAAAGTAACGTTTTTGACGACATTTTGACGTCAGAATGACGACGAATAACGTCAGCTTGCTACCTAGGATGTTATGTCAATGGAAAAGAACATGTGATTGGTCTAATGAATTTTCTTTAATGTATTTGATAAGATATCTTTAGTCACAAGTAATGTCTATCTCTATCTAATATATCATTATCATTCGCGCTCTTTATTTTTTACCTCAAGTAAAAGATAGCATACGCGAAGAATTATAATTGTATATTGTTCGTATATTAATTATAATTGTAAATTTTATAAGTGAATAAATTTATAAATAATATTTTTAAAACAAATAATGCCGTATTGTACGTAAATTATTTCATGTTACCGCTTAAATGTGTTATAATGTTACTGGCTGTGTTCCAAAATTCATTGCCAGGACTGAAATCTATAGCATACGTTACGTGTACTATAGATTATTAACCTTGGCAGTAAATTTTGGAACACAGCCATAACTTTTAATGCCTCTATAGAAACTATACAAGATTATTATATGATGCCTGATACGTAAATAATAAATAATACAATAAAACTTACCATTGATTGAAAAAAATTTGATCTTTCTCCAAGTTGTTTCGTACAATTTCGTTAACTTATCCCGTTTCGTATATTACTCACGCTTTACTTCTTTCTTCTTCAGCAATACAAATGTTTTTGCGGCTCGTTCGAATGAGTAATCGGAGACTGTTGATATAATTAGCCAATAATTGTTAACGCTAGTGTCCACTGTGATCACATGTGAATCGTTTGCAACACTGGGCGACCTTCGTTGGCTGGACATTTTATCTGCGTCCATATATACATATAGATAGCATTCACAAGGCGATAGGTGTACGTTGGGCTTATATTGTATATAAAATGATACCTACATTATCGATAAAATTGCTCTAATAATTGGAATAAAGTTTTCACAATATTTTACAACAGATAATCATTGCGTTTATACACTGTAAACTTGTGCAATAATAAAATTAATTATTTGAAATTACAATAAGATTTAATCTTTAATATTATATTATATCCAATATATTTGACACTTTATACTAATACGCTTAAATTGATACTACAAATAGACTAGATAAGTATGATTCACAGTTATGTTATGACTTTTGCTGACATAAGCACCTTGCGCCTTACTTTATGCAACTTTGAAGTATATGATGTAAACTGGGTAAACGTTGTTTAGGTTTAGTTTAATTATAAAGATCGTTTCTCTGTAATACATTAATTGTTTTGTTATTTTTAAATATAACTATATACCATTGTATGTATATATTATATACTATGTATGTATATATATTTTATCGAAACATGTAAAATAATTATATGCTCTCGTAAAGTAATAATATTTAATAAAAACCAATGTAATGCATCACATGAATCACATCACAAAAAAGTTATTAAAGCATTATGTATGTATATTACCTTATTTTTCTTAATACTGTTATTCTATAATTATTTAAGAGATTTTATTTTAACTCTTTATTTTATCTAGATTCTTCTATACAATTTTTATAAACTTTTCGAAAAAATTAGTATAATAAAAGCTTTGTTAATTACAGTTTTTTTTATATCTATATATTATAAAATATAGATATAAATATACTATAATATATTTATACATATATCATATTTTTTAAGAAATGGAACAGACACATAATGCAAGTAAATTTATAATTGTAAAACATTGTTTAATTATTAAAACTTATTAACTTTATGTTTTATTTACATTATATATTTATAAACATTGCCATATATGACGTAGATCCAGAGTATTAAGATAGTCATATTTATCACCGGTTAATCAGATGTAACGAATGACGTCTTCTATTACTGAATACAATGATAGTTGCAGCATTTTGTTTACATTCGCACCTTGTATCCATGCAATTCCGTAATTACGGATTCTACAGTGCTAATATTTTACTCTGTCCTAAAAATAGATGTTTAATATGATGACACTTCGTACATAGATAAGAGGAATCTCGAAAGCGTTTCTGGCATACGCCGCTTAGTCGGAAACTGTCTACCTTCGATTATCGGTGGAAGTGTATCGGAATCGTTGACGTTTGCTTTAAATTTATCTATTATTATTCTGCTAGGTAAATAGTTAAATCTTATCTTCAAATCCGGCATAATGAAAATAGTTAAAATATTGTTTGATCTGATTAATCTGGTAAATAGTGTATAAAAGATTTTTACTGTTATGAACTAGTTACATGTAAATGATGCTAATGAGGATGCTAAATAATCTTATGTAAAAATATTTTTGTTTAAAAATTATTTTTGAATTATGTTTTACATGATTTATGTCAATAAATTGACTATTACTTGAAAAACTTTTATTTTTATATTTATTTGTATTTTATGACTAAGAAAGTTATATTAAATCCGATAAAACAAATTAATACTTTTTATAGTATTTTAAAATAATTTTTGTATTTTTTTATAGATAAATTATTTATTTTTATAATTTGCAGAAACTAAATATAAAATATCATTTTTATTATTTCAATGTCTACTATTTTTTCCACATATATAATTTTTATATATTTTAATAACAGTATATTCATTCGTAAATATTATTTTTGTATTAATTATATTTATCTTTTATCAAAATTTTTTTCTCTAATACTTTCTTATTTTGTAAAAAACGTGATGCTCTTTAATATGCTTAAATAAATCAGGGACGCATATTATCACAATATGGCAGCGACGGAAGTCAATGATACAACGATAAATGCATCTCTCATCAACAACGTTGTCAAAAATGAGAAAAAGAGCGCAACTGCAAAGCTAGAAAAACTGATAGATGAAGAAGATAAAATTACACAGGAAGATTTGGCACCAGACGGTGGCTGGGGATGGATAATTGCACTGGCAATGATATTAATTATTGTTAGTATAATAATACATAGTAAACTAAATAATAGTGCTCTTGAAACAGATATATACTTCTTATTTATAAATAATATCTTAAAAATTATTTCGAAATCTGTTCCAACACAAACATAAATGATTTTGCATAGATATACATATAATGTGTAATTAATAACTTTTTCCCATTGTTCTAGTTCACCACGATAGGCCCATCATCCTCATTTTTTATAATTTTCGGCGAGTTCCTCGAAAGTTCCGGACAGGCGGGCATGGCATCGAGTCTCTTCAATTCCGTTTTTATGATCACTTATTCTATTGCCAGTAAGCGCGCATGACATGTGTTTAATAATCAAAATTTAAGAGAAAATAGTGATAAACTAAATTATATTTACACAGCTATTAATCATAATTTCTATATACATTTAATAATAAAGAATTTGTAAATAGTGCGATTGCAGAGAAATATGCGGCGTTCGCTGTCTTTTTCTTGGTAACTCTTCTCGAAGGGAGAAATTTACATTTGTATCCGTGTGATAAGAAGATTAAGTGGCTTTCGAAATAAGCGTCATTTTTCTACTCTTATCATCAGTTAAGCCTCTTTTCTGCAAATATGCGATTTCTGCCACTGAGACTTAATACGAAGGATTAAATTGAATAGCTTGTATATTAAAGTTTTGATTCACATGTTTGCGACGTATATGGTTGCGACGTAGTACGTTTCCGACACATAAAGTCTCACGGCGCATGATTCGAATCTAACTATAGTCGAATTCTCGCTTACGAAAAATTGTACTGTATTTTCTTATCGTTCTTAGAACATATCGTAATTATCAGATTAGAGCATTATTTCTAGTGAAGAAATATGTTTCTGCTGTCACTGAAGTCACGGCGCATGATTCGAATCTAACTATAGTCGAATTCTCGCTTACGAAAAATTGTACTGTATTTTCTTATCGTTCTTAGAACATATCGTAATTATCAGATTAGAGCATTATTTCTAGTGAAGAAATATGTTTCTGCTGTCACTGAAGTCTTCATATTGAATGGAAAGATAATGAATTAAATGAAAATCCTCGAATAAGAAATCAAATAAAATTTTATATCCATCTTTTGTAACATAACATACACAATTTTATTTATGATATTTAATATTATTAATATAGAATATCGTGTGATGTCATAATATCTAAAAATGATATATTTTGTCAAGCACACATATTTTTAATTTGAAAGATAATTAAATATAATAGTTGATAACTAAGAAAATATAATATAAATAACAGATAATAAATTTTATTATAAAAATTATTTAAATATCCAAAGTTTTTAGTACTTGAATTACATTCTTTAAATAGCATTTTATTCTAATTGATAACACAATTTCTCTTTTTATTATTTATTAAACACAACGAAATATTTCTTGCAGGCTTGCTCACCAATACATTGCTGAAGAGATATTCTACAAGACCGGTTGGAACCGTAGGTGCACTCTTCTACTCGTTACCTAACATCGCCCTGGCCTTCGTCAGAAATATATACGACATGGCTTTTATTTGTTTTCTTCAAGGATTTGGATTTGGTTTAATTATCACAGTCACTAATACGGTTTTCAATTCGTACTTTGTGAAGAAAAGAGCGAAAGTAAAGCAATTATAGATAATGTTTAAATCTGTTTAAAAAGGCAAAATTCTTAATTTAAAAAATGTTTCTCTTTCTTATTTAGGTAATGTATGCGTCACAAGTCATTATTGCATTGGGCGGAATTGTTTATCCTACGTTATGCGGAAAGATGCTGCCGGTGTTCGGCTTTCGTGGTAAGTGTCATGAAGGCAAAGTACTGGACATTTATTACAACTCATTGTTGTTTGTCATTCTTGTTTATTTAGGTACTACGGCAATCATAGGTGCTCTAAGTCTTCATAGCATCGTTGGAATGACGATGATGCACCCCGTGGAATGGCACGCCAAAAATCCGGAAGAGGTTCGTGCCGAAAGAGCGCGCGAAAGGGAACAAAAAGTTTTTCGAGAATTGGCACTGGTGAATCGTCGTTCAACCATCGACGTAATCCACTTATCTTCCAAGACTAAATGGAGTAGTCTTCGTAGTCTGAAGGAAGAGAGAGGCACAGAAACACCATTGTTGATTGAAGCTCTGAAGGTGACATAAAATTTGATGAACAGATATACAGATCATTAGTTAAGACGATGACATCTTCCTCTTTCTTCGTCAGTTTAAATTTTTCATTTAATTATATTTGACCATTCATATTTATATTAATTTTGTTTAGCCTTCTGCACAAAGAGTCTCGTCAGTCTCAGCAATTGAGAACGGGATTCGCTGGAAGACAAAATCAGGATCCATATGGGAAAGTTTGTCGAGGCGTACATCGGGTGTCTCGGCCTCTAGCTTAGGTAATTTGGCGACTCGCACGACTTGTATGCTGAGCGACATATGGCAACTTCAATTAGAAAAGAGGAATAATGAGAGACAAATGGATAAAGAAATGCAGGAGGAGGAGAAGCAAGACAAGGAAATCCAGGAGAAGAAAGAAAAACAAAATAAAGAAATCCTGGAGAAAGAAGAAAAACAGGACATTGAGAAAGAAGAGAAGGTAGCAAAGTAAGTATACAGTTCACAGTTATTTGTGTAATTGAGTGGTATATATGTATGAATGGTAAATTATAGAATTTATAGTTAATACATTTTAAGATTATATATTTATACAAGATGTTGATCCTGCTATTAATTGATGTTTCATTTTCCTATGTGTATATATTTTTACAATTCAATAATGTAATTATGCATATATATATATATATATATATATATATATATATATATTTAATAATATAATGATATATATATATAATTTTATATTTTTATAATTTACATTCTAATTCATCTTGTTAATACAAAAGGTATAAAACCATTCTGAGAGATCTTGTGGATATGTCTCTGGTGAAGAATTGCTGTTTCATAAACTTGTGCTTTGGCGTCAGTTTCATTTGTACTGCGGACTACGGTTTTTCTTCTCTTCTTCCTCTTATGATGACCGATGCGGGATATCCAAAAACCTATGCCGCATTGAGCGTTACGATCAGTGGAATAGCCGAGCTAGTGTCGAAAATTTTACTGTCAATTTTTACACTAATAATAAACGTAAAATCGAAATATATATTTTTTACCGCCACAATTTTCATGGGATTCGCAAGAATAGGTGAGTATTTATTCAATTCTCTATAATTGAATAAATAAATTAGCGTGAATTTTCAGTTTCTAAAATGGCTTGTAAAAATGTATAGGTTTCCTGGTATGTGAGCACACGCTCACAGGTGCTTTCATTACGATAGCGCTAATCGGAATCGTGCGATCATGGCTGCTCGTTCCTCAACCTCTAGTTATTATAGAAGATCTCAGCATAGAAAAATTTGCTTCAGCTTACGGCATCAATGCTGTTATTAGCACTTTAGTTACGATAGTTTTTGGAGCTATTGTAGGTAAGTTGAGAAAAATAATTATACAATCTTAACGTAATACATACAATAACACGTAAAATAATTAAATGTGTATAATTTTGCAGGAATTATTAAGGATTGGACTGGTAGCTATAAAATATATCAAATTTCTCTACTAGTGTTAAATGGCGTATTTATTTTACCTTGGACTCTGCAATTCATCTTCGTAGACTTTAAAAAATGGCGGAAGCAACGCGCACAGGAAACAAGCAGAAAGTCTATTGGCAATCGTTGGGAATAAAGAGTTATGGAATGTCTCGAGAATTAAAGATTCGTACTGAACCAATTATCAAGTTGCATTTTTGTTCTTTCCTCATTGAAATGTCTAGTATTTTTAATTATTTTTGGCATATATATGGAGCATATATTAATTTTGATGTATGTAATTTTTTGCGGTTTATGTGTATATATAAAATAATTTTTTATTTTATAATGGATATAACTTTTTTGTACATACAAATAAATAAATTAGATTTAAACTTTTATTTGAAAATCACACAAATTTACAATATTTTTAGAAAAAAAATCATTGTATATAAAATATATACAAAATTATAAGTAAGATAGAATAACGATATATATATAGTTTCATTGTAATGTAATGCTTTATTTGTTTAATTTTATAAAATATATTAATCTAATTAACTTTCAATATAATTAATTAAAAAATTAAACATTTAATGTTAGTAATGCAAGTCTATGTCTTATCTAAAATAAATTGTAAAATATAGCGTGCCTTGATGATATACACTACTCAAAAAACTATAGGGAACACTTTTTGTATGCTAAGAATTTAGGTTATTTTCAAACCGCTGTAACTCGGCGATGAATCATCACAGAGACAAAATCCAAAAAGCATTTTGAAGCTTGAAACTTTTTCTTTTAAATTCTTTTTATAGATTTTAATTATATCTTTCCTCTACAAAACGGCAGAATGATGAACCTTGGTCCGTCAAAATAAAAATTTTTAACACGATTTTGCTGCGTTACATCTGGCGTGCAAAAAATAGTAAAGAAATTCTATTATCTGCGTCTTACAGCAGGATCTTTCCCCTTTAATTTGAGTGGTTGCTGATCGCGGTGATGCGATTTTTTTTGATCGAGTTATTCAGTTTTTAAGATGAAATGGCCATTTTGACTTTGGTCGTTGATCTAATCTAAATTGTTAAAAACTAAGAGAATCGATCTACTTTATCATAGTATGTAATAAAGAACGTCTCAAGAAATTAAATATGCATTTTTCATGCATGAAGTTTTAATTTTAACGCAATATCGATAGTTTTTTAATTTTTAGCAATACAGACAATTTCAAGAGCAATGGACACATGGAATAAAAATTTTTAACACGACTTTGCTGCGTTACATCTGATGTGCAAAAAAATTGTAAGGTATTTCTGTTTCCTGTGTCTTATAGCGGGACCGAGCTTCATCATTCTGCTGTTTTGTAAAGAAAGAAGATTATTAGAAATCGCAAAAAAATTAAAAAAAAAGTTTCAAGTTTTAAAACGCTTCTTTTATTTTATACCTACAATAATTTTTCGCCGAGTTACAGTTACAGTTTGAAAACAACCCATTTTTTTAGCATGTGAAAAGCGTTCCCTATTTTCTTTTTAATAGTATATTTGGTATTTTAAATATAATAAATTAATTTTTTTGGTATGTTTTAAATATTGCATTATTCTCAAAAAACAAATAGCAATTAAATAAATATAATTACTCAAGTAAGATTATTAAATAAAAAATAAAATTTTTATGTTAAAGTTTATTCATCGATATAAGTATTTATATTTCATTAAATCATTTTTTATGTTTTATTGGATAAGTTTATTCATTCCCGACTATTATGCGTTAACAGATAAAGGTTTGCGCGGCTCAATTTTAATCTTGAATCCATCCTCTCTTTTCAGAATAATGTCACCTCGCAGGACAAAATCATTATCCGGAGTATTAGATGTAATATGGTAATTCCTCAATATCGTTGACAATAGCACCTTCAGTTTCAGCATAGCATATTTCCGCCCCACACAAGATCTTTGCAAAATGTGGTATTGTTAACAAATATACTTGCAAAAAATATTTTGCAGATTTCAATGTTTCAAAAACAAATATGTATTAAACTCAAATGTAATTTTCTAATTATGTCATATTTTTAAAAAAATCTCTAGATAATAAAAAAATTATTACTAAAAAATATTATTAATTATTAAATACCTTGGGCCAGCACTGAAAGGAATGTAAGCATAATAATGCCTTTGCTGCATTTTTTGTGGTAAAAAGTTATCTGGATTAAAAACTGTTGGATTCGGATAATATTTTTCTAAACGATGAGTTACGAATTGTGAAATCACAACTGTGGAAGACTTTGGAAGAACATAATCGCCTGTAACTGTAATATAAAATCTATTAACTGCATATGTACATATATATAAAATTTCTAACATACTTTAATTTATAAATAAGCTTCTAAAATAAGTACGTCCTAACGTGACTAATATTATTATAATAATTCATTTATTCAGATATAACTTACCTATTTTCACATCCTCGTTAAGGACCCTGGCAATAATAGGCACCGGTGGGAAAAGTCTCAACGTTTCCAAAATAACTCTCTCGAGATATTTCATTTCTAAAGTATCTTGAAAAGTACATTGTCTGTCGCTACTACCAAAAATTGTATCCAATTCTTCGTGCACGCGAGCCTGCGCAATAAATATCATTAATTAAAAAGAAAACGAAAGGGATAAATTATTACGATTGTTATATCGAAATTGAATAATATATCGATCTTAGGAACGATGGAAACTGACGATCGTAAAATGCAATGTTGTTTATTATGTATATGTATATGAATTACTATTTTAGCTTTAATTTAAATTAAATGTAAATTTAATTCACAAAAAACAAATAAATAATCATCAGAATGGGTGACGCGATAAATGGTAAGAAATTATTTATGAAGTTGTGCGCTTCATGTCACACTACGGAAAAAGGTGAAAAACACAAAATAGGTTCTAACCTGCATGGCATCATGGGTAAAACATGTGGAAGTAGGTATATGTATTAAATGTTTTACAAACATATTGACAATATTTTGAACAAAAAATAATTTAATCAAAAATAAGTTCAGCAAGAGAACATTATTTTAATAGTTGTTTAATAATGTATTTATGCGTAAACATATAATGCTATTAAATAATAGTGTAGCAATTTATATGTAACTAATTTAAATATAATTAATTTTTTCTAGCTATACCGGAATTTAACTTCTCGGAATCTATAAAGAAAAAAGCTGTTATATGGAATGAGAAAACCTTAAACGACTACCTCGAATTTCCCCAAAAATTTATCCCCGGAACAAAAATGGCATTCTTCGGCGTCAAGAAGGCCGAAGATCGAAGAGATTTGATTGCTTTCTTAGCTACTTTGAAGTAACTGCGTTTCAATAAAACAGTTACTTGTACTACGCAGCAGTTTGGCACAAATACAACGTACAAAACCATGGAACTATCAGTGTCATTAATCATTGAAAATAGTAACAATCAATGTACCTGAATATCTGGATGATTTCCTAAGCAACAAAGTGCAAAACTTGAGCCAGCTGCCGTTGTATCATGACCCTGTAATAAGTCAATAATTAATTTCTTTGTTACATGAAATAATAACATAATTTATTATAGCGATATAGTTTGTACTGTACTGATATTTTGTAAAGGGAAAATTTAAAAAAAATTTAAATTACAAAAATTCCTGTACACACGTTCGAAGATTCATGATAAGATTATATTTATATATTTTTTCTAAAAAAAAAATTCGCATACTTCAAACATGATGGTGTTCACTTCCTCCCAGATCTCCTCGTCAGTCCATTGTCCATTTTTTTTCATTTCGAACATCATTTCTAGGAAAGCAAGCCGCTTTTTCTCACCTACGTCGTTCTCATCGATATCATCGAGATCATCTCTTACGTAATGCATATAATTAGTAGCACTCTTTTTAGTATTTTCTGTTTCTTTGGTCGCATTCAAAGTTTCCATCGGTTTATCGTTTTGCACTTTCTTCACCAGCTGGTTTTTTGCAAATTTTTCTTCAACGTCCTTTGATTTCTCTTTAATCACATGTTCGGTCAATTTATGAATAATTTTGAGTAGTTTCTCTTGGGCCTTGGCTAACGACGAAAATTGGAATAACGTGTCAAATCGTAACGATATATCATAATGTCTGCGGTGTATGATGTCGCTCATTCTACAATTAAATTATAGTGAGTGCATTTTCTGTGTGATAACTATTTAATAACAACATGTTACGTGTAATTTTAAGGAAGAAACAATATATACTTCATCACGGCCATGGCAAATTCGAATCCGGTTTTTTCCCTCTTTTCCTTCTTAACTCCCATTGCCGTTTCCGTTAAAATGTCAACCGTTACGGCTGACAAGTAATCATGGCAATCGAATTCCTTTCCAACTTCATCGCGAAGTCGATTCACGAGATCTATGCTGTTCTCATAAAATAAGGGTACAAACGTCTTCAAGATATTCATGTGAAATGTGGGCGCAATCGCCTTTCTATGCTTGCGCCATTTGTCGCCTTTTGTAATCAATAGACCGTCTCCAAGCCATGGTTTGAACAGTCTTTGATGGGGATAAAGAGGATTTATTAGGGAGGATTATTTTAAGCAATGTTAGAAAGCTATATCTAATAAATAACAGAACAATTAGAATAAAATTTGCCTCTAGTTATAAACTCTATAATGCAGAAACAAAGCGCACAATTTAGATTTTTTGATTTTATTAATTGTTAATTTGATTTCTTACTGATAGTCTGCGGCTTTTTCGATATGCACAGAACTACTCAAGATTTTTTCAGTATCTTGTGGATCTGTCAAGAAAACTATTACTTTTGTGCCTAAATATGCGCCTATTACAGGTCCATACATGTGATAGTATTCAATAGCTTTCGTCATCGCTTCATGTGGAGGTAGTTTTAGAGTTAAATATCCATGACCTACAATAGGTATGGATGGTGGACCTAAAAAAAAATTATTGGAGTATAATATAATGAGTGAATAATAAAAAGAGAAGTTCTTACTGAAATCAATGTTGACGAAGATTATTCACCAAAAATATACACTGAGAGAAAAATATATTTACTTTTGGCCTCAACCATAATTTTATAATATTTCTACTAATTAATATGATTAATATAATTATATGCATTATTATGTTAACTATAATTATCGTTAGAAATATTATAAAATTGTGGTTGAGGTCAAAAGTAACTATATTTTTCTCTCAGTGTACTTATCGAGTAAGGAGATAAATAAATTTTTTTATTATTAATATGTATGTACATACCTGGTAATTTTTTTATTAAACGAACTGCTCGAGAGGTTTCAATGTAATAGTATGCGGCTAATAATACTATGACGAACATCAGCAGGAAAAAAGTTGATGTGTTGGAGTAGGATGTCGTTTCTACATCCACGTCCATTGTAATTTAAAAAAATACAATCTCGTGATAGTGAAGTAGCCACTTATTTCTCACTTTCTTCTTGTAATTCACTAACAATAATGTTGATATTAAATGGTACAAGTTTCAAAAAATCAAATTTACTAGTAACAATATTTTAATACGAATTTCATTTATTATTGACGCTTGAAGAAGCGACGTTATTACCCGCAGTAAATGCGTTTATAACTCGCTCGCAATAATGACCGATATTTTATATGTCCGGAGGGATCGGTCTTATATTTCAATTATACAATGACCTTATCAACATCATCGACGTTTAGTTTATTTATACTTGTTCATTTACATCACGCATATAATCACAGGCCGGATGGGAAAATTACATCACGATTTCGAGTTCAAGTTAATATGGAAATATCGCCCCTGACATGATACAGCGATAAATAACATTATTCTATAGCATTTTTACAACATGAATATAAATAGTCATCTTCAACGTATTTTTGTCTCCTGAACACAAATCCGTTATCCATATTTGGCTATCACGTCACACTTTTGAGAAAAATGGCGTCAATGTGGCAAAAAATGACAATTTCGAGATCATTCGTGATGTTATAGCATCAATACCAAATTATTTTATTAAATTTTGTTTATTCGAAAGTATCAACTTTCAGTTTTGAAATGCATTTTGTTTTGTTTCGATATAACTTTTCATTATCGAAATATTTCGAGTTTTATACAACAATCAAACTACACAAGAAGCATCATGTTTATGGTAGTGAAAGATGCATTAACGACTCACACCTATATTGTTTAAGTTTAAAGTCACTTATTTTGCACATAATGCAGTATTAAGGTAGAATAAAATGCCTTTTGCACGTGTCTTTCATGTAGAGGAAAAAGAGCTATTTTCAAATTATTATATTTTGAAAAGGAAAAATTATATTAATACGAAACAAAATGCATTTTAAAACGGAAAGTTTATACTTCCGAATGGCATAAACAAAATTTGAAAAAATAATTTAGTACCGGCGCTATAACGTCAAGAAGACCCTCGAAATCGTCATTTTTGGCCACAATAACGCCATTTTTTTCAAAATTGTGACGCAATAGTCAAATTTGGATAATGGATTTGTGTGCACCGAGCAAAAATACGTTGAAAATATCTATTTACACTTATGTTGCAAAAAAAAGTCAAATTTTGTCGATAACCGATCCGTTGAATCTGTTCAAATTATGAAACAAGCATTGAAAATGCAATAAAACTTTGTATAACATATAATAAAGTAACAAAATTATTGATTTAATATAAAAGGACTCTTGATAAATTCAAGAGTTAATCGATTATATATGAAGGTAGTTATGTGAATGTAGTTATTGGAACGTAATTCATTTTATTTTTTCTTCTAATTTCTTCCTACAAATCAAATTCCCCTCATGTTTGTACTCATCTTCAGCGATTATATTGGAGAATATTACGCATTTGCTCCATGAAGTCAGCAGGAAAATAATTTAAAGCAAAAATCTCCAGCAATTTTCCTGTTCTGCTTAGAAAGAAATTAATAAAAGACGACTAATTAAACCCAGTCTAAAAATATATTCGTAGTTTTCCATTATATTCTGTATGTATTAAAAATAATGATATAAGTTTGCTCATCAAATAACCTAAGGAGGCAAGAAGGAAACGATTAATGTAATGTTAATAATAAAATCAATCACATTGTTCTCAATTTATTTATAAACGAAATTGTCGCAGAGCGTTGTACATTAAGACGTATGTTCGACAACTGACAAAGAATTCTACAAAGAAGGATGATTATAACATTGTCACAAAATCAAAGTAAGTTGGAAATATTAGAAATAAGTACACAGTTTAATATAAACTTATAAACAGATAATTTAAAATAATTGAATAAACAATGATTTAATAGATTCAATTAAATAAAAACCAATCAAATCTGAATGTCAATTATTAAAATTATAAAATTTTATAAGTAGATTAAAGTTAGAGAGTCAATTAATTAAATCATAATTGAATCTTAAAGCAAATTCAACATAAAGCAAATTCAACAAGCGACAAAGCGTTAAAATACTTCAATATTAAAGATAAGAGAAACATACTGATGGACAAGGAATCGTAATCTGTTCAAAATTGATATTAGCACAATATAAAAAATCTGTTTTGTCTTGAGAGTTAATATTATTTTCTTGTGATTTGATATAAGGGTCATTTCAAAAATCAAACGCTTAGAAAGAAATTTTTCATTATCCAAGACTTACATTTTTTTAGTCAAATTCGTTGTGTTGACTCTCAATGCTCTATAGTTGATTAGCTTTTGTAATTATTGATGTATTAGTCATTGTCGATTTTACTTTCGGATTAATGCAAATCACTCTTAAAGTTGGAATAACGTGTCAAATCACAATGACATAATATCATAATGTCTGCGGTGTACGATGTCGCTCATTCTACAATTAAATTGTAGTGAGTGCATTTTCTGTGTGATAATTATTTAATAACATGTTACGTGTAATTTTAAGGAAGAATATAATATACTAATATATACTTCATCACGGCCATGGCAAATTCGAATCCGGTTTTTTCCCCTCTTTTCCTTCTTATCTCCCATTGCCGTTGAAATGAACCGAAATGAAACCGTTACGGCTGACAAGTATTCGTGGCAATCGAATTTCTTTCCAACTTCATCGCGAAATCGATTCACGAGATCTATGCTGTTCTCATAAAATAAGGGTACAAACGTCTTCAAGATATTCATGTGAAATGTGGGTGCAGTCGCCTTTCTATGCTTGCGCCATTTATCGCCTTTTGTAATCAGTAAACCGTCTCCAAGCTATGGTTTGAACAGTCTTTGATGGGGATAAAAAGGATTTATTTTAAGCAATATTAGAAAACAATATCTAATAAATAACAGGATAACCAGAATAAAATCTTGCCTCTATATCATATTATAATTTCTATAACGCGGAACGTATAATGCAGAAACAAAGCACACAATTTAGATTTTTTGATTTTATTAATTGTTAATTTGATTTCTTACCGACAGTCTGCGGTTTTTTCGATATGCACAGAATTACTTAAGATTTTTTCAGCATCTTGTGCTCAGTATCTGTCAAGAAAACTTACTTTTGTGCCTAAATATGCGCCTATTACAGGTCCATACTTATGAACTAATTCAATAGCTTTTTTCATCACTTCATGTGGAGATACTTTTAGAGTTAAATATCCATGACCTACAATAGGTAAGGATGCTGGACCTAAAAAAAATTATTGGAGTATAATATAATGAGTGAATAATAAAAAGAGAAATTCTTACTGAAATGAATGTTGACGAAGATTATTCACCGAAAATATACACTGAGAGAAAAATATATTTACTTTTGGCCTTAATCATAATTTTATAATATTTCTATTAATAAATATGATTAACTTAACTATATGCATCATTATGTTAACTATAATTATCGTTAGAAATATTATAAAATTGTGGTTGAGGTCAAAAGTAACTATATTTTTCTCTCAGTGTACTTATCGAGTAAGGAGATAAATTTATTTTTTATTATTAATATGTATGTACATACCTGGTAATTTTTTTATTAAACGAACTGCTCGAGAGGTTTCAATGTAATAGTATGCGGCTAATAACACTGTGACGAACATTAGCAGGAAAAAAGTCGATGTGTTAAAATAAGATGTCGTTTCTGCATCCACATCCATTGAAATTAAAAAAAACACAGTCTCGTGATAGTGAGGTAGCCACTTATTTTTCACTTTTTTCTTGTAACTCACTAACTACAATGTCGATATTAAATGGTACAAGTGTCAAAAAAATCAAATTTACTAGTAACAATATTTTAATACAAATTTCATTTATTATTGACGCTTGAAGGAGCCACGTTATTACCCGCAGTAAATGCGTCTATAACTCGCTCGCAATAATGACCAATATTTTATAAGTTCGGAAGGATCGGTCTTATATTTCAATTATACAATGATCTTATCAACATCACGTTTAGTTTATTTAAACTTATTTATATCACGCATATAATCATAGGTCGGATGGGAAAATTACATCACGATTTCGAGTTCAAGTTAATATGGAAATATCGCCCCAAACATGATACAGCAATAAATAGCATTGTTTGATAGCATTTTTACAACATGAATATGAATAGTCATTGTCAACGTATTTTTGTCTCTTGAACACAAATCCGTTATCCAAATTTGGCTATCATATCACAATTTTGAAAAAAATGGCGTCAATGTGGCAAAAAATGACAATTTTGAGATCATTCATGATGTTATAGCATCGCTACCAAATTTTTTTATTAAATTTTGTTTATTCAAAAATATCAACTTTCAGTTTTGAAATTTGTTTCGTTTCGATATAATTTTTCATTATCAAGATATTTCGAGTTTTATGCAACAATCAGACTACACACGAAGCATGTTTATGGTAGTAAAGGATGCATTAATGACTCACACTTATTATATTGTTTAAGTCTAAAAGTCACTTATTTTGCACATCATGCAGTATTAAGATAGAATAAAATGTCTTTTGCATATGTCATTCATGTATAGGAAAAAGAGCTAATTTTAAATTATTATATTTCGAAAAGGAAAAATTACTCAATACGAAATAAAATGCATTTTAAAGCTGAAAGTTGATACTTTCGAATGGCATAAAAAAATTTGAAAAAATAATTTAGAATTGGCGCTGTAACGTCATGAAAATCGTCGAAATCGTCATTTTTGGCTACTATCACCATTTTTTTCAAAATTGTGACGCGATAATCAAATTTGGATAATGAATTGGTGTTCAGCGGACAAAAATATGTTGGAAATGACTACTTACACTTATGTTACAAAACACAGTCAAATTTTGTCGGTATGCGATCCGTTGAACTTGTTGAAATTATGAAACAACCATTAAAAATGCAATAAAAATTTGTATAACATAATCAAGTAACAAAATTATTGATTAAATATAAAAGGACTCTTGATAAATTCAAAAATTAATCGACTATATATGAGGGTAGTTATGTCAATGTAGTTATTGGAACGTAATTTATTTTATTTTTTCTTCTAATTTCTTCCTACAAATCAAATTCAGCTCATGTTTGTACTCATCTTCAGCGATTATATCGGAAAATATTACGCATTTGCTCCATGAAGTCAGCAGGAAAGTAATTTAAAGCAAAAATCTCCAGCAATTTTCCTGTTCTGCTTAGAAAGAAATTGATAAAAGACGACTAATTAAACCCAGTCTAAAAATATATTGGAGTTTTTCATTATATTCTGTATGTATTAAAAATAATGATATAAGTTGGCTCATCAATTAACCTAAGGGAGCAAGAAGGAAACGATTAATGTAATGTTAATAATAAAATCAATCACATTGTTCTCAATTTATTTATAAACGAAATTGTCGCAGAGCGTTGTACATTAAGACGTATGTTCGACAACTGACAAAAAATTCTACAAAGAATGATGATTATAACATTGTCATAAAATCAAAGTAAGTTGGAAATATTAGAAATAAATACACAGTTAAATAAGTCACTTGTAAACGGATAATTTAAATAATTAATAAAATAATGATTTAATAGATTTAATTAAATAAAAAACAATCAAATCTGAATCTCAATTATTAAAATTAAAAAATTTTACAAGCAGATTACAATCAGAGAGCCAGTTAATTATATCATAATTAAATCATAAAGCAAATTTAACTCAAGCGACAAAGCGTTAAAATACTTCAATATTAAAGATAAGAGAAACGTACTGATGGACAAGGAATCGTAATCTGTTCAAACCTGATATTAGCGCAATAAAAAAAATCTGTTTTGTCTTGAGAGTTAATATTATTTTCTTGTGATTTGATATAAGAGTCACTTCAAAAATCAAACGCTTAGAAAGAAATTTTTCATTATCCAAGATTTACATTTTTTTAGTCAAATTCGTTGTGTTGACTCTCAATGCCCTATAGTCGATTAGCTTTTGTAATTATTGATGTATTATAGTCATTGTCGATGTTGGTTTTACTTTCGGATTAACGCAAATCACTCTTTTGTATGTGACAGAATATTTGTTAAGGCATTATAATTAAAAAAAAAAGTATCAACGAAATATAAATTAAAATTATTTGGAAAATATTTAAATTTAACAAACTTTTTTTCAGCAGGTTACAAATTATTCGGGACAAAATGGTGAAATAAATATCCGGACAAATGATACAATCATGCATATAAAGAACAAGAGTGAAAATAATATTATAAATAGTATTCATTGAACGAGATATTATAAATTGTATTCAATTTGCAATACATTTTTTATTTTTTTTTAAATATTAAAAATCTTTGTAAATCTTTTGAAATACTAGAACAATATTTGCTTAACTTTATAAGTATTTATTATGGTATATATTGTTGCAGTTAAAATCAAAACAACACGTATAATTATTAAAATGTATTTAAATACATTATAGGTTTATTGTAATGTAATGCTTTATTTGTTTAATTTTATAAAATATAATCTTATTAACTTTCAATATAATTAATTAAAAAATTAAAAATTTAATATTAGTATTGCAAGTCTATATCTTATCTGAAATAAATTATAAAATATAGCGTGCCTTAATGATATATTTGGTATTTTAAATGTATTATATTTATTTTCTTTGTATGTTTTATATATTGCATTATTTTAGAAAAACAAATATCAATTTAGTAAATATAATTACTCAAGTATGATAATTAAACAAAGAAAACTTTTATATTAAAAATTATTCATCGATATAAGTATTTATATTTCATTAAATAATTTTTTATGCGGGATAAGTTTATTCATTCCTGACTATTATGCGTTAACAGATAAAGATCTGCGCGGTTCAATTTTGATCTTGAATCCATCCTCTCTTTTCAGAATAATGTCAGCTTGCAGACAAAATTCGTCATCCGGCGTATTAGATGTAATACGGTAATTCCTCAATATCGTTGACAATAACACTTTTAGTTTCAGCATAGCAAATTTCCGCCCCACACAAGATCTTTGTAAAATGTTTTATTGTTAAGAAATATACTTGCAAAAAATATTTTGCAGATGTCAAGGATTCAAGAACAAATATTTATTAAACTCAAATGTAATTTTCTAATTATGTCATATTTAAAAAAAATCTCTAAATAATAAAAAAATTATTATCAAAAAATATTATTAATTTTTAAATACCTTGGGCCAGCACTGAAAGGAATGTAAGCATAATAATGCCTTTGCTGCATTTTTTCTGGTAAAAAGTTATCTGGATTAAAAACTGTTGGATTTGGATAATATTTTTCTAAACGATGAGTCAAGAATTGTGAAATCACTACTGTGGAAGACTTTGGAAGAACATAATCGCCTGTAACTGTAATATAAAATCTATTAACTGTATATATACTTATATATATAATAAAATTTCTAACATACTTTAATTTATAAATAAGCTTCTAAAATAAGTACGTCCTAACATGACTAATATTATAATAATACATTTATTCAGATATAACTTACCTATTTTCACATCCTCGTTAAGGACCCTGGCAATAATAGGTACCGGTGGGAAAAGTCTCAAAGCTTCTAAAATAACTCTCTCGAGATATTTCATTTCTAAGGTATCTTGAAAAGTACATTGTCTGTCGCTATTACCAAATATTGTATCCAATTCTTCGTGCACACGAGCCTGCGTAATAATTAAAATTATCCTTAATTAAAAAAAAAACAAAAGTGATAAATTATTACGATTGTTATCATATATCGAAATTGAATAATATCGATCTTAGAAATGATAGGAATCGACGATCGTAAAATGCAATGATGTTTATTATGTACTTATGTACATAACTTACTATTTTAGCTTTATCTTAAATTAAATAAATTAAATGTAAATTTAATTTACAAAAAACAAATAAATAATTATTAGAATGGGTGACGCGATAAATGGTATGAAATTATTTATAAAGTTGTGCGCTTTATGTCACGGAAAAAGGTGAAAAACACAAAATAGATTCTGACATACATTGCATCATAAATAAAACTTGTGGAAGTAGATATATATATTAAATGTTTTACGAACATATTGACAATATTTTGAACGAAAAATAATTTAATCAAAAATAAGTTCAGCAAGAGAACATTATTTTAATAATTCTTTAATAATGTATTTATGCGTAAACGTAAAATGCTATTAAATAATAGCGTAGCAATTTATATGTAATTAATTTAAATATAATTAATTTTTTTTAGCTCAAAAATGGCATTTTTCGACGTCAAGAAGGCCGAAAATCGAAGAAATTTGATTGCATTTTTAGCTACTTTGAAGTAACTGCGTTTCAATAAAGCAGTTACATGCACTACGTACCAGTTTGGAACAAATACAACGTACAAAACAATGGAGCTATCAATGTCATTAATTATTGAAAATAATAACAATCAATGTACCTGGATATCAGGATGATTTCCTAAGCAACAAAGTGCAAAACTTGAGCCAGCCGCCGTGGTATCATGACCCTGTATTAAGTCAATAATTAAGTTCTTTTTGATGCATGAAAGAATAACATAATTGATTAATAACGTAATTATAGCGATATAGTTTGTACTGTATTAAAATTTTGCAGAGGGAAAGAAAAATTTAAGGTTAAGAAAAATTTAAATTACAAAAATTCATGTACACACGTTCGAAGAATCATGATAAGATTATATTTCTTCTAAATTAAGTATTTCTTCTAAAAAAAGAAATTGTCATACTTCAAACATGATGGTGTTCACTTCCTCCCAGATCTCCTCGTCAGTCATTTGTCCATTTTTTTTTAATTCGAACATCATTTCTAGGAAAGCCAGCCGCTTTTTCTCACCTACGTCGTTCTCATCGATATCATCGAGATCATCCCTTACGTAATGCATAAAATTAGTGGCACTGTTTTTAGTATTTTCTGTTTCTTTGGTCGTATTCGAAGTTTCCATCGGTTTATCGTTTTGCACTTTCTTCACCTGTTGATTTTTCGCAAATTTTTCTTCGACGTCCTTTGATTTCTCTTTAATTACATGTTCGGTCAATTTATGAATAATTTTGAGTAGTTTCTTTTGGGACTTGGCTAACGACGAAAATTGGAATAACGTGTCAAATCGCAACGATATATCATAATGTCTGCGGTGTAAAATGTCGCTCATTCTACAATTAAATTATAGTGAATGCATTTTCTGTTTGATAACTATTTAATAACAACATGTTACGTTTAATTTTAAGGAAGAATATAATATACTAATATATACTTCATCACGGCCATGGCAAATTCGAATCCGGTTTTTTCCCTCTTTTCCTTCTTAACTCCCATTGCCGTTTCCGTTAAAATGTCAACCGTTACAGCTGACAAATAATCGTGGCAATCGAATTCCTTTCCAACTTCGTCGCGAAGTCGATTCACGAGATCTATGCTGTTCTCATAAAATAAGGGTACAAACGTCTTCAAGATATTCATATGAAATGTGGGTGCAATCGCCTTTCTATGCTTGCGCCATTTATCGCCTTTTGTGATCAGTAGACCGTCTCCAAGCCATGGTTTGAACAGTCTTTGATGGGGATAAAGAAGATTTATTAGGAAGGATTAAGCAATATTAGTGAGCAATATTTAATAAATAACAAAATAATATTCGTCTTATAATCTCTATAACTTATAATGCAGAAACAAAGTACACAATTTAGATTTTTTGATTTTATTAATTGTTAATTTGATTTCTTACTGATAGTCCGCGGCTTTATCGATGTGTACAGAACTACTCAAAATTTTTTCAGTATCTTGTGGATCTGACAAAAAAACTATTACTTTTGTGCCCAAATACACGCCCATTACAGTTCCACATGTGTGAACTAATTCAAGAGCTTTCTTCATCGCTTCACGTGGAGATACTTTTAGAGTTAAATATCCATGACCTACAATAGGTATAGATGGTGGACCTAAAAAATATTATTTGAGTATAATATAATGAGTGAATAAAAAAAAGAGAAATTCTTACTGAAATCAATGTTGACGAAGATTAGGCGAGAGTTGCCAAATGCGTACCACTTAAGGTATTTTTGGTTATATTTTGCATTTGGTACCTTTTGTAATGCAAATAAAAGTTGGAAATTGTAGCTCAATATTTAAGGCACCTATTATTACATGTTAGACCTTTTACTAATAACAAATCAATGGGTTATGAGTTCTTCTGTAACATGCTACAAAAGGTACAAGTTAGCAGACCGATCTAAATCGTACATGTCTTCTAAATTGTACCTCCTCAAAAAGTATTAAACTTATGGATCAAATAATTAAGAATATAAGATTAATAAAAGGAATCATAAACTAATACTTGTTTTATTAATAATTTATCAATGAAATATTTAAAAATTAATAAATAATGAAAAGATTAACAAAATGAGACTTGGTTGAATATATTTTTGCAATTAAGATACATATTTTTGTTTATATTAATTATTTTTATTATTACAAATTTTCAGTTTTATATTGACATTATTGTAGCGGTACGATTTAGGAAACGAGATAGATTTTATAATAATATCAAGGTAATTTTTACAATTGTAAATATGTATAGGTATACTATAAATATAAGATATTTATTAAAATATAAGATATTTTGAAATAAACCTTCTTTCAGAAAAATATAAAATTTCAGTGAAAAATGACATGATTACATAATTATTAGCTATATAAAGTAATCAAAAAGTTACATCAGCTGTACATGATTTTTTAAAATGATGATAACAAGCACAATATAAGATATAACATGTTAATTTTTCGTCTACATTATTCATTTCGTATTTACTTCATATTTTGGTTAATAAATGTTCCTTATATTAAATGAAATTATAAAATATTGAAGAGGTACGATTTAGGAGATTGGTACGCATTCAGCAACTCTCCCTTATTCACCGAAAATATACTTATCGAGTAAAGACATAAATTTATTTTTTATTATTAATATGTATGTACATACTTGGTAACTTTTTTACTAAACGAACTGCTCGAGAGGTTTCAATGTAATAGTATGCGGCTAATATCATTGTAACGAACATCAGCAGAAAAAAAGTCCCTGTGTTGGAATAGGATGTCGTTTCTAGTTCCACGTCCATTGTAATTTAAAAAATACAGTGATAGTGAAGTAGCCACTTATTTCTCACTTTCTTCTTGTAACTCACCAACTATAATGTTGATATTAAATGGTAAAAGTTTCAAAAATCAAATTTTCCAGTAACAGTATTTTAATACGAATATTTCATTTATTACTGACGCTTGAAGGAGCCACGTTATTAACCGCAGTAAATGCGTCTATAACTCGCTCGCAATAATGACCGATATTTTATATGTCCGGAGAAATCGGTCTTATATTTCATTTATACAATGACCTTATCAATATTATCGACGTTTAGTTTATTTAAACTTGTTCATTTACATCACGCATATTATCATAGGCCGGATGGGAAAATTACGATTCACGATTTCGAGTTCAAGTTAATATAGAAACATCGCTCCAAACATGATGCAGCGATAAATAACACTGTTCGATAGCATTTTTATAACATGAGTATGAATAGTTATTTCCAAAGTATGAATTGTCATTTTTGCTCACTATGACGACATTTTTTACAAAATTGTGACGCAATAGTCAAATTTGGATAATGGATTTGTGTTCAGCGGGCAAAAATACGTTGGAAATGACTATTTACATTTATGTTGCAAAAAAAAGTCAAATTTTGTCGATAATCGATCCGTTAAATCTGTTGAAATTATGAAACAAGCATTGATAATGCAATAAAAGTTTGTATAACATATAATAAAGTAACAAAATTATTGATTAAATATAAAAGGACTCTTGATAAATTCAAAAGTTAATCGACTATATATGAGAGTAGTTATGTCAATGTAGTTATTAGAACGTAATTCATTTTATTTTTTCTTCTAATTTCTTCCTCTAAATCAAATTCGAATATTTCAGCTCATGTTTGTACATAATCATCTTCAGCGATTATATCGGAGAACATTACGCATTTGCTCCATAAAGTCAGCAGGAAAGTAATTTAAAGCAAAAATCTCCAGCAATTTTCCTGTTCTGTTTAGAAAGAAATTTATAAAAGACGACTAATTAAACCCAGTTTAAAAATATATTTGTAGTTTTCCATTACATTCTGTATGTATTAAAAATAATGATATAAGTTTGCTCATCAAATAACCTAAGGGAGCAAGAAGGAAACAATTAATGTAATGTTAATAATAAAATCAATCACATTGTTCTCAATTTATAAACGAAATTGTCGCAGAGCGTTGTACATTAAGACGTATGTTCGACAACTGACAAAAAATTCTACAAAGAATGATGATTATAACATTGTCACAAAATCAAAGTAAGTTGGAAATATTAGAAATAAGTACACAGTTTAATATAAACTTATAAACAGATAATTTAAAATAATTGAATAAATAATATTTAATAGGTTCAATTAAATAAAAAACAATCATATCTGAATGTCAATTATTAAAATTAAAAAATTTTACAAGCAGATTACAATCAGAGAGCCAGTTAATTATATCATAATTAAATCATAAAGCAAATTCAACTCAAGCGACAAAGCGTTAAAATACTTCAATATTAAAGATAAGAGAAACATACTGATGGACAAGGAATCGTAATCTGTTCAAAACTGATATTAGCGCAATAAAAATAATCTGTTTTGTCTTGAGAGTTAATATTATTTTCTTGTGATTTGATATAAGGGTCATTTCAAAAATCAAACGCTTAGAAAGAAATTTTTCATTATCCAAGATTTACATTTTTTTAGTCAAATTCGTTGTGTTGACTCTCAATGCCCTATAGTCGATTAGCTTTTGTAATTATTGATGTATTATAGTCATTGTCGATGTCGGTTTTATTTTCGGATTAATGCAAATCACACTTCTATATGTGACAGAATATTTGTTAAGGCATTAAAATTAAAGAAAAATATCAAAGAAACATAAATTAAAATTATTTGGAAAATATTGAGATTTAACATACTTTTTTTCAGCAGGCTTCAAATTATTCGGAACAAAATGGTGGAATAAATAGACAAATGATACAATCATGCACAAAAAGAACAAGAGTGACAATAATATTATAAATAGTATTTATTGAACGAGATATTATAAATTGTATTCTCTTTGCAATACATTTTCTATTCTTCTTTTAATATTAAAAATCTTTGTAAATCGTTTAAAATACTAGTATAATATTTGCTTAACTTTATAAGTACTTATTATGGTATATAATATATTGTTGCAGTTAAATCAAAACAACATGTATAATTAGTAAAATGTATTTAAATATTTTATAGGTTTATTGTAATGTAATGCTTTATTTGTTTAATTTCATAAAATATATTAATCTTACTAGCTTCCAATATAATTAATTATAAAATTAAAAATTTAATGTTAGTAATGCAAGTCTATGTCTTATCTAAAATAAATTATAAAATATAGCGTGCCTTGATGATATAATTGGTATTTTAAATATAATATATTTATTTTCTTTTGTATGTTTTACATATTGCATTATTTTAGAAAAACAAATAACAATTAAATAAATATAATTACTCAAGTATGATAATTAAACAAAGAAAACTTTTATATTAAAGATTATTCATCGATATAAGTATTTATATTTCATTAAATAATTTTTTATGCGGGATAAGTTTATTCATTCCTGACTATTATGCGTTAACAGATAAAGATCTGCGCGGTTCAATTTTGATCTTGAATCCATCCTCTCTTTTCAGAATAATGTCAGCTTGCAGACAAAATTCGTCGTCCGGCGTATTAGATGTAATACGGTAATTCCTCAATATCGTTGACAATAACACTTTCAGTTTCAGCATAGCATATTTCCGCCCCACGCAAGATCTTTGTAAAATGTGTTATAGTTAACAAATATACTTGCAAAAAAATATTTTGCAGATGTCAAGGTTTCAAGAATATTTATTAAACTCAAATGTAATTTTCTAATTATGTCATATTTAAAAAAATCTCTAGATAATAAAAAAATTATTATCAAAAAATATTATTAATTTTTAAATACCTTGGGCCAGCACTGAAAGGAATGTAAGCATAATAATGCCTTTGCTGCATTTTTTCTGGTAAAAAGTTATCTGGATTAAAAACTGTTGGATTTGGATAATATTTTTCTAAACGATGAGTCAAGAATTGTGAAATCACTACTGTGGAAGACTTTGGAAGAACATAATTGCCTGTAACTGTAATATAAAATTTCTTAACTGCATATATACTTACATATATAATAAAATTTCTAACATACTTTAATTTATAAATAAGATTCTAAAATAAGTACGTTCTAACGTGACTAATATTATTATAATAATACATTTATTCAGATATAACTTACCTATTTTCACATCCTCGTTAAGGACCCTGGCAATAATAGGTACTGGTGGGAAAAGTCTCAAAGCTTCTAAAATAACTCTCTCGAGATATTTCATTTCTAACGTATCTTGAAAAGTACATTGTCTGTCACTATTACCAAAAATTGTATCCAATTCTTCGTGCACGCGAGCCTGCGCAATAAATATCACTAATTAAAAAGAAAACAAAATGGATAAATTGTTACGATTGTTATATCGAAATTGAATAATATATCAATCTTAGGAACGATAGAAATTGACGATCGTAAAATGCAATGTTGTTTATTATGTATATGTATATGAATTACTATTTTAGCTTTAATTTAAATTAAATGTAAATTTAATTCACAAAAGACAAATAAATAATCATTCGAATGGGTGACGCAATAAATAGTAAGAAATTATTTATGAAGTTGTGCGCCTCATGTCACACTACGGGAAAAGGTAAAAAACACAAAATAGGTTCTAACCTGCATGGCATCATGGGTAAAACTTGTGGAAGTAGGTATATATATATCTAATGTTTTACGATCATCTTGACAATATTTTGAACGAAAAATAATTTAATCAAAAATAAGTTCAGCAAGAGAACATTATTTTAATAGTCGTTTAATAATGTGTTAATGCGTAAACATATAATGCTATTAAATAATAGTGTAGGAATTTATATGTAATTAATTTAATTATAATTAATTTTTTCTAGCTATACCGGAATTTAACTTTTTCGGAATCTATGAAAAAAAGCTGTTGTATGGAATGAGAAGACCTTAAACGACTACCTCGAATTTCCCCAAAAATTTATCCCCGGAACAAAAATGGCATTCTTTAAGAAGGCTGAAGATCGAAGAGATTTGATTACTTTCTTAGCTACTTTGAAGTAACTGCGTTTCAATAAAGCAGTTACTTGCACTACGTACCAGTTTGGCACAAATACAACGTACAAAACCATGGAGCTATCAGAGTCATTAATCATTGAAAATATTAACAATCAATGTACCTGAATATCTGGATGATTTCCTAAGCAACAAAGTGCAAAACTTGAGCCAGCTGCTGTGGTATCATGACCCTGTAATAAGTCAATAATTAATTTCTTTTTGATGGATGAAATAATAACATAATTTATATTTATGATATAGTTTGTACTGTACTGATATTTTGTAGAGGGAAAAGTTAAGAAAAATTTAAATTACAAAAATTTATGTACACACGTTCGAAGATTCATGATAAGATTATATTTATGTATTCCTTCTAAAAAGAAAGAAGTTCTCATACTTCAAACATGATGGTGTTCACTTCCTCCCAGATTTCCTCGTCAGTCCATTGTCCATTTTTTTTCATTTCGAACATCATTTCTAGGAAAGCAAGCCGCTTTTTCTCACCTACGTCGTTCTCATCGATATCATCGAGATCATCCCTTACGTAATGCATAAAATTAGTGGCACTGTTTTTAGTATTTTCTTTGGTCGTATTCGAAGTTTCTATTGGTTTATCGTTTTCCACTTTCTTCACCTGCTGATTTTTTGCAAATTTTTCTTCAACGTCCTTTGATTTCTCTTTAATCACATGTTCGGTCAATTTATGAATAATATTGAGTAGTTTCTTTTGAGTTTTGGCTAACGACGAAAATTGGAATAACGTGTCAAATCGCAACGATATATCATAATGTCTGCGGTGTAAGATGTCGCTCATTCTACAATTAAATTATAGTGAGTGCATTTTCTGTTTGATAATTATTTAATAACATGTTGCGTGTAATTTTAAGGAAGAAACAATATATACTTCATTACGGCCTTGGCAAATTCAAATCCGGTTTTTTCCCTCTTTTCCTTCTTAACTCCCATTGCCGTTTCCGTTAAAATGTCAACCGTTACGGCTGACAAATAATCGTGGCAATCAAATTCCTTTCCAACTTCATCGCGAAGTCGATTCACGAGATCTTTGCTGTTCTCATAAAATAAGGGTACAAACGTCTTCAAGATATTCATGTGAAATGTGGGTGCAATCGCCTTTCTATGCTTGCGCCATTTATCGCCTTTTGTGATCAGTAGACCGTCTCCAAGCCATGGTTTGAACAGTCTTTGATGGGGATAAAGAAGATTTATTAGGAAGGATTAAGCAATATTAGTGAGCAATATTTAATAAATAACAGAATAAAATTTATCTTTAGTTATAATCTCTATAACATATAATGCAGAAACAAAGCACACAATTAAGATTTTTTTATTTTATTAATTGTTAATTTTATTTCTTACTTATAATCTGCTGCTTTTTCGATATGCACAGAACTGCTCAAGATTTTTTCAGTATCTTGTGGATCTGACAAGAAAACTATTACTTTTGTGCCAAAATACATGCCCATTACAGTTCCACACGTGTGAATTAATTCAATAGTTTTCCTCATCGTTTCATGTGGAGATATTTTAAGAGTATAATATCCATGACCTACAATAGGTATAGATGGTGGATCTAAAAAAACAATTATTTGAGTATAATATAATGAGTGAATAAAAAAAAGAGGAGTTCTTACTTAAATTAATGTTGACGAAGATTAGGGTAGAAAGTTGCCAAATGTGTGCCACTTAAGATATTTTTGGTTATATTTCGCACTTGGTTCCTTTCGGAATGCAAATAAAAGTTGGAAATTGTAGCTAGACATTTAAGACACCTATTATTACATGTTAAACCTTTCACTAATAACAAATCAATAGGTTGTAAGTTTTTCTGTAACATGCTATAAATGGTACAAATTTGCAAATCGGTCTCCTAAATCGTACCTGTATGTCTTCTAAATTGTACCTCCTCAAAATGTATTAAATTTATGGATCAAATAATTAAGAATATTATTGTAGCGGTACGATTTAGGAAACGAGATAGATTTTATAAAAATATCAATGTAATTTTTACAATTGTAAATATGTATAGATATACTATGAATATAAGTTATTTTAAAATAAACCTTCTTGCAGAAAAATATAAAATTTCAGTGAAAAATGACATGATTACGTAATTATTAGCTATATAAAGTAATCCAAAATTTACATCAGCTGTATCTGATTTTTTAAAATACTGATAGCAACCACAAAATAAGATACAACATGCTAATTTTTCGTCTATATTACTCATTTCTTATTTATTTTATATTTTGGTTAATAAATGTTGCTTATATTAAATGGAAATATAAAATATTAAAGAGGTACGATTTAGGAGACCGGTACGCATTCAGCAACTCTCCCTTATTCACCGAAAATGTACTTATTGAGTAAGGACATAAATTTATTTTTTATTATTAATATGTATGTACATACTTGGTAATTTTTTTACTAAGCGAACTGCTCGAGAGGTTTCGATGTAATAGTATGCGGCTAATAACACTGTGACGAACGTCAGCAGGAAAAAAGTCGATGTGTTGGAATAGGATGTCGTTTCTAGTTCCACGTCCATTGTAATTTAAAAAAATACGGTCTCGTGATAGTGAAGTAGCCACTTATTTCTCACTTTCTTCTTGTAACTCACCAACTATAATGTTGATATTAAATGATACAAGTTTCAAAAATCAAATTTACCAGTATTTAACAGTATTTTAATATGAATATTTCATTTATTACTGACGCTTGAAGGAGCCACGTTATTAACCGCAGTAAATGCGTCTATAACTCGCTCGCAATAATGACCGATATTTTATATGTCCGGAGAAATCGGTCTTATATTTCATTTATACAATGACCTTATCAATATTATCGACATTTAGTTTATTTAATTTAACTTAACTTAACTTAAACTTGTTCATTTACATCACGCATATAATCATAGGCCAGATGGGATAATTACGTCACGATTTCGAGTTCAAGTTAATGTAGAAATATCGCCCCAAACATGATACAGCGATAAATAACATTGTTCGATAGCATCTTTATAATATGAATATGAACAGTCATTTCCAGAATATGAATCATGTTTGGCCACTATGACGCCATTTTTTACAAAATTGTGACGCGATAGTCCAATTTGGATAATGGATTTGTGTTCAGCGGGCAAAAATACGTTGAAAATGACTATTTACATTTATGTTGCAAAAAGAAGTCAAATTTTGTCGATAATCGATCCGTTGAATCTATTGAAATTATGAAATAAGCATTGAAAATGCAATAAAAATTTGTATAACATATAATAAAGTAACAAAATTATTGATTAAATATAAAAGAACTCTTGATAAATTTAAAAGTTAATCAACTATATATGAGGGTAGTTATGTCAATGTAGTTATTAGAGCGTAATTAATTATATTTTTTTTCTAATTTCTTTCTATAAATTAAATTCAAATATTTCAGCTCATGTTTGCACTCATCTTCAGCGATTATATCGGAGAATATTACGCATTTGCTCCATGAAGTCAGCAGGAAAGTAATTTAAAGCAAAAATTTTCAGCAATTTTCCTGCTCTGCTTAGAGAGGAATTGATAAAAGACGATTAATTAAACCCAGTCTAAAAAATATACTGGAGTTTTGCATTATATTCTGTATGTATTAAAAATAATAATATAAATTTGCCCATCAATTAACTTATTGGAGCAAGAGTCAAACGATTAATGCAATGTTAATAATAAAATCAATCACATTGTTCTTAATTTATTTATAAACAAAATTGTTGCACAGCGTTGTACATTAAGACTTATGTTCGACAACTGATAATGAATTATACAAAGAAGGATGATAATAACATTATTACAAAATCAAAGTAAGTTGGAAATATTAGAAATAAGTACACAGTTTAATATAAACTTATAAATAGATAATTTAAGATAATTGAATAAATAATAATTTAATAGATTTAATTAAATAAAAAACAATCAAATTTGAATGTCAATTATTAAAATTAAAAAATTTTATAAGTAGATTAAAGTTAGAGAGTCAATTAATTAAATCATAATTAATTAAATCATAAAGCAAATTCAACTCAAACGACAAAGCGTTAAAATACTTCAATATTATAATAATATTATAATAAACATAAGGGAAATATACTGATGGACAAGAAATCGTAATCAGTTCAAAATTTATGTAAGCATAATATAGAAAGTCTGTTTTATCTTGTGTGTTAATATTATTTTCTTGTGATTTGATATGAGAGTCATTTCAAAAATCAAATGCTTAGAAAGAAATTTTTCATTATTCAAGATTTACATTTTTTTAGTCAAATTCGTTGTGTTAACTCTCAATGTTCTATAATCTTTATAAAATTAGCTTCTGTAATTATTGATGTATTATAATCATTGTCAATGTCGGTTTTACTTTTGGATTAATGCAAATCACTCTTTTGTATGTGACAGAATATTTGTTAGGGCATTATAATTAAAAAAAGTATCAAGGAAATATAAATTAAGATTATTTGGAATACATTTTAATTTAATATACTTTTTTTCAGCAAGCTTCAAATTATTCGGAACAAAATGGTGAATTAAATGTCCGGACAAATGATACAATCATGCATATAAAGAACAAGAGTGAAAATAATATTATAAATAGTATTCATTGAACGAGATATTATAAATTGTATTCAATTTGTAATACATTTTTTATTCTTCTTTTAATATTAAAAATCTTTATAAATTTTTTAAAATACTTGAATAATATTTGCTTAACTTTATAAGTATTTATTATGGAATATATTGTTGCAGTTTAATCAAAACATCATGTATAATTAGTAAAATGTATTTTAAATATTTCGTAAAAAGATATATCAAGTACAAGATTGTGGAATATATTTATTTTAAGCTTAATTAAGGCACTGATATTTACAACTTGTAAATTACGAATGTTAATATAGCGCTAGGACGATAAAAATATCATTTATGTTTGTATATAATTTACAATAAGACCTAATCCTAAGATGACACTTTCGCTATTTTCATAATACTTTGATTTACTCGAAACGAAAGAACGAGTGTTTTAACGCATTTGTAAGTAATATAAAATTTTCAACAAAAATATATAATATTCAGTGTGTCGCTCTTGGAAAAATGTGTACAATAAGATATATATATATATATATATATATATATATATATATATATGTATATATATGTATATATTACAAAGCGTGAGTTATTATAAATATACAATCGCATAAAATAATTTACGTTTACAACGATTTTATTGTTAAGCGAATCATGCTTTTTGTAAATAATATTAGGTAATACTCAAATGCATTTAAGGAAGGGGAATTTCTTTTGATAAATAATTATTAATTACAACGTGAGAATTACAGATCTGATCGTATTGCTTTATTTGTATAGTTAAGGCACATGAAGATACACTTTTTTTATCACGCTGTTAAATATTCTCTTGAAAATTTTTTAAAAAATATTTAATGCTTATTTAATTGCTGCAACATCATTTACAATACAATGACAAATGACTACTTTCATTTTTGGGTAGATGATAATATCGCAAACAAGTAGCACGATATTATCCATATAATAGTAACTCTTATACATTAGTACCTTAAATATATTCCGTCAAAAATTTTGAGTATAAAAAAGATATAAATATTAATATAACTTATTACCTATGATTAGTTAAGGCACTTTTATGTACAAATTTTTTGATTGTGTCTCGCAGCATTAGAGTCGATTCACAGATCATTTCTACATAGGGTGTATCAAATACTTAACAAAGCTAAAAACGAGGAAATGAGAATAGAGGACATGTAATGCATAAGCTTTCTATAAATTGTAAATTAATTTATGTATAATTATATATGTATAAATACACACATGTGTATACATACATACTACACATAAATATTACAATATATGTGTACGTATATAATATAAACATATTAATATATATTATTCATATATTTATATATATTCTAATATTTATGCAAATAATTAAAATTCTTAATAAATAATTCATTATAGAAAATATATGCAAATATTACAGCCAATATAAAAATAATATAATTTGTACAGCCAATATAATTAGATAATTTTCTACATCATCTCCTCGTTGAACCATTTCTGTAGATACACCCTAATATCATATTGTTCTTTATTTTCTTAAATATGTAACATGTTAAATTGTGCAATAATAAACACACGGCGTAATAAATATTCTATAAATTTTTATAAATAAGAATGTCATTGTTTTATCTTTCAAATCTTACACGCGTACTATAAAAGTTTAATAAAATAGCACATCAACGATCGATGATATTAATACAACAAGAATCGTTGTTTATATTCTATAACACGTCATGGATGTTATGCACATTTATCTCAACTTTATATTTTTACAGTAAACACTTTCGTATAAATATAATCATGTTCATATATAACTAAATTAATTGTACTTGTTGTGTAAATAAATAGTCGAGAGAATAAGTATTTTCTTTCTGGAAGCGCGAAACGTCATTGCTAGAGAGAATTAAAATATTTTTCTCTATTGTTCTTTCAAATAAACGATTGATTAGTGTAGTCGAAAGTATGAGTATAACGATACGTCAATTAATGTAATTGGTGCACGTTATTATGTATACAAATGTATACAAATAGAACAATTTTAAGCAATTTATAAATACGGGAAATGATGTAATTCCAAAATTTAGTTTATTTTTACATCTATTCTTACCAATTAAGAATGTTAAATAAAAATTCATTTATTCTCTCTCTCTCTCTCTCTCTCTCTCTCTCTCTCTCTTTCTCCACATTCCGTTGGTAATCCGAAAGACGAGATATAATAATGAGCAAGTTTGCTCACCGGACAAATATTCGCAACAGTAAGTACGATTTTTCAACCTTTGCTATTGATCACAATACACGCGCTCGTGTTTATATTATCATGTCGATATATTGTCAAAAGGATTTTCATCCAGTCTTAGTGAGATCATGCGAAATTCGATCGAGGCGTTTTATATTATAGTGGACTTCGAATTTTGTTGCAAAAATTGATCTTTCCTAATTGAAACCTGTAACTGAAAAAAAAACACGAAAAAAATTAGTATTTTGTGTGTGACAGACAAATATGTAGACATTAAATTTGTATGTAAATATAACTAACTTTTTTTTATACACTGAGTGATCTGTGTGTGTTCTAATTATTTTCTAAAAATTAATTTCTATAATTTGTAACATTTTACATGAATCATTCTATATTTTCACGATAAAAATCTTAAATTTCCTCTTTTATTATGAAATTCTGCAAGTACGAAAATTGTCTTTCTCGACAACCGTTACTATTTGAAATATCCGTGAACCCTTGTCGAAGATTTATATCGAAAGAAAACAGTTTCCATCACAATTTCGTGATCCTGGAAGTAAGGGAAGGAAAAAAGATCCCGTCTATCCTCGAGAGATCTTTTGTCCCCTCTCGCTATTGTGTACCGTCACTGGATCGCGCGGATCCTCGTTTAGCCGTATTGGGGAAGAATTAAATTCGGAAACGGACGGACGAAACGTCGCGGACATCCCGTAGATTCCGGATATATCGTGGGAAAAAACGCATGTACAAATAATGTGGCAAATTCTCATTTTTCTTTGGAAGAAAGCATCGGAGGGCAAAGAAGGAACAGGAGGCTAGTTTGGAAAAAAAAGATGTCAGAGATTTCGGCTTTTCATGATATACACTGAATTAAAAAGCACTGTAAAAAAAGTAATGTGTAATAGAAACGTATAATTAATAATAGATGCAATGTATTTTATCTGAATTGTAGTTTTAAAAATTTAAATATATAAAAAGATAATATAAATCTATATAAAAAATAATATAAATATATAGCAACATTATGAGTTAATTTATAACATGTAATTTGAATTATTATACAAAATTGCGAATAATAAATTATAGAAATATTCAACCATTTTATTAATATCTTTTTAAAAAAAATATTATAGAAATTTTATTATTGTGTCAATTAAACTATCGAGCAACATTTATTGAGAGAAATAGCAATTTAATAAAATAAAAATTTAAATAAATTTCGGGAGACTCTCTCTCTCTCTCTCTTTATCGGGAGACATATCGTTATCTGTTTCGAAGCCAACGATGTCTTGTAAAGAGTTTGGTGAAGAAATGTCTTTCTCTTCGTAACCGCAAAAGCGCCGATAAAAAAAAGCTTGAGGAAAGCGTATGTGATATACGTAAGTGGCGAAAGATAAATTAGAGGTTCTGCCACGCCTGTACTTTTAAGATCCTAAGAACCGACGTCAAGTGTTCTTTGCCGAAGTATTCGTTGTCTCCCGAATCTGGAAATTCTCAGACTTATTCCTTTTTATCTGATGCACGTCGATATTGCGGCTTGATAACGAAAGGAGAGCGTGTGTTTTTTAAATTGTAACCGAATTTCAGCTGTTATAAAGAACGTATAGAATTATCTGTTTTAAAATATGCACTTGGATTTTCTTGATAATATCAAGAGATCTTAAATATATCAAAATTTGATTGATTTGTTGTAACATATTAAAATAAAAAAATTTCAACTAAAATATTTAAGAAATTGACAAATTGTAATCGTAAATATAACAAAATATAATAAAATTATGTAATTAAATGGAAACAAAATGTATGTAATATAATTAATGTATTTTCGCAATTACGCTAAAAAATTGATTTAAAAAATCGAGAATTTAGCAATACTAAAATCAACTCCAAACCGTCACAGTCGTTTTGAAGCTGTCGCGCTGCCATGCTGGTAATGTTTATTGATAAGATAACCAACATGCGGGTCCCACCAGCATATTGTTCGTTGGATTCTTTGTTCTACGTACTAAATGTCTATGGAATAAGTCAAAGGCGGAAAACGACTATGACAATTGCCATAAACTTCATCGCGTGTTTATTTCACAACACAGTTTGTGCTAATTTGTTAATAATTGTTCGAGTCATATTTTATTTTTAAAAACTAATTTCTTTTAGAGAGAAACAAAGAGAATTTTCTTCTTGATATTTTAAAAAGTGACTGAGTTCTGCAAAATAGAAATATTATATTGTCATTAAAAAATTAAGAGACAAATTATGTGAATAAAAAGGCTACATTTTAAAAATATTAGTAGCTTGTTATGTATAAAGTGAGATTTTTTTCAAAATTTCTTTTTGTTTGCTGTATGAAAAATCCGCACAAGTATAGGAAAAGTTACTTTTCTTTGATTTTCTTCTTTTAGCGAATTTATGGACTTCTTTTGCCGTCGACGAGCCCTCAAGAAAAATTCTCACGATTACATGGTCGCAGCAAGACCGTATCTCATACCATATTTAATCTCTATAATATGTTTCAATTACTAAAGCGAGACGCGGCCATTATTTACCGCAACTTTTAGCCTACGGCTCTTTCTGGCCACCCCTGCACACGCTCCTACCAAGAAATTCCCGTGTTCGACGCGACGTTACGCCACTTCGATTAATTATCTTGATTACCGTGGATTATCTCGCGCTTAATTCGCACGTAACGCATTTCCGTTATCGGCATAATCCGTTATTAAAAAAAAAGAGATTTAATTGGACTGACCACAGCTCGGATGAGAGGAGGCAGAGAGATCCAGACTCTCACCTCGCGGTTTAACGCGGTATTAAGACCTGGGTTTCGTATGCCCCTTGCGGTGCAGCTCCCCGCGCGAGAGGCGAAACTAAATGAGAGGAAGAAAACCGGCACAGCGGTCGCGCATACGCCAATATACGTGACCAGGAGCCGAGTAAGGAATTTATTAAATTAATTTGACGCGACGACGCATCTCGTAAACTTCGTAGATGACCTCACTTTATAATTGTCGAGAATTACTTGCTGGCCGCTCATTCCAGGCTCTCGCGAGCCTAAAGTCTAAAGCTCCCTGCGCTTCTTGTCGTATCGCAATACGTTTCTGTGATAACAAAATTTCCGCCGAGACAGAGTACATATATATAAAAAAAACGCAGGGCGTTTGTTAAGAGAAAGGTAGATCAAATTTTATGATAAAATTTGAAAGATAGTTCTGGAGAAATTTGAAGAGATAATTAAGATGAATATTCACAGATTAGGATTATTTTTGACAAGCTAAAATTTCGAGATGTTTATCATATAACGTATTATTTCGTATATTTTCTTAGGAAAAATATTTCGAAGAATAAAATTTTCTCACGCAGTAATGATGATGAACTTAATGACTCTGAAGGCAACATTTCCATGCGAGGCGTTTCACGGCCTATGACTCGACTTTTTTAAATCGTCATGCCACGCATATGTCAGTGGCAGTGGCAAGTCAGCTTCCGTCGCCCTTCAGTCGATCAACGTATGTACGTGCATCCAGCGCTATATGTCGGCCTGCATGTACGGCACGTGGGCGCTACGCACGTTTCTAAGGAAACCGCGACTTCTATTTGTGGCACGGCGACTGGCACCGCCTGCCAGCTGATTTTTTTCCCCCGTTCAGAATCGAATGCATCGGTTATCGCTACACAACGGTCACTTTTCCTCTCTCTAAGAAATATATTCTCATATAATCGTTTAAAAATTTACCGTACAGAAATTGAAAATATGTATAAAAGTCGTATAAATAACGAAATGGAATATAACGTGACTCTCTGACGAGTCTTTGAAGAACTTTGATTTCTTTTATTCTTTTTTTAAATTTATTTACGTTACGTGCTTTAACGCATATCAAATAAATTGTCTAATATAAGTAAATTTATGCGAAATCCCAATGAGAATTAATCTCCTTTTAATGTTCATTTTGATCTTTAAACTCTCAGATATTTTACAAAAATATCGAAAGATAGTTTACACGCTCATACGGATATCGATTTAAAGTTCCTCTAACATAAGTGGATTTGAAAGAAGTAGCTCGGTCGTGAAGCGAACATGTGTCAGATATCCATGAGAATTGATGACCAGCAATTGGAAACCAAGAAGATTGAGGAAGGTCTGGTTGCGAGATATTTCAAGAAGAATATCCAACATATGGCTAGACGTTCCGCCACTTCCGTTCGTGGTTGCACGCTTTTAAGATGACACACCATGATCCACCACCAGCCATGTGTCCCCCAAATTGCATACTGTCGACCATTATAAGGCTCTGACCTTCGAAGCACAAAATGACAGAAAAACGAAACGAGAATTGCAAAAGTAAATCAATTTGAATTTTTCTTTTTATCGAAGAAAAATTTAGGTACTTAACATAAGTTAACACTTCTTATCCGGAAATGATATTTTGTAAGAAAGTTCTTCTTTATCGTTACAAGAGTTAAAGATCATTGTAAAGATGATAAATGAGGGATTGCCGAATAGAAGAAATAATATTTTTATGCATTATTGAAATGTTGTAAAAATTTCACATCTTTTTAGGAAGATATGTTCTTTATCGGTATAAAGATTCGTTGAAGGAGAAGGGTTCTCAATGCGACAAAAAATTTAGGAGAGATCATGACATCCAAGTGTCACGTCGGCACGTACTTCGCAAAGTGGTTCGATGCGTAAAGTTTATTTTCGGTCTCGACACCGACACAGCACGTGTTCGGGACGAAGCGTCGAACACGAGTTTCCACTTGGCGGCATTTCCGCGACGCGGGTATCACGTGTGCATCCTGAACGTATCGGATAAGTAACTCGTGACACCCCAACGAACACCTTTATCATGTTTGTCTTTTTTGCGAAAAACTTCTCATCAAAATCGATCAGTCTTTTCTATATATTCATTCTTTTGTACGCGCGTTTCGCGCGCGCTATTGATAAAGATTTTTAATTAAAAAATTTTTTTAATAGCCTAACTCGTCTACTGTCTTTTTTTTTCTTCATAACCAATTCATCAATTATAATATTATTATCACTTTCATCCGATTAATCTTTTATTCAATTTTTGAATCATTAATTTCATTCTCGCTACATGAGATACTTTTATTTTTGTATAATCAAATACACAAATTTATGTTAACCTATGCACGAACTGTCAAAACTATTACAATTCAGCATCGCGGAAAAGCGGCAACAATTAAATCTCTACATCTCCTTTTTAAGAGAGGAGGAATGGTACAATATAATAATATTTAAAAGACTTTTATGGCTTTTATCGAATTATGGCCATTATTCTTGCGTTTAAAAGTATACGCGAGTTTTTTTCCGTAATTTATTGTCATCGACTGTACTTCCAACTTGAACAGACTCGAGTTAAACTCGTCGGAAACTTACCTATGGTTACACGTGCGTCAGCCGTTGCGTGTGCTGTTGATGGACGAGTCTTCCCTGTTCTTGTTCCCACCAGCTGACGACATCCATGAATTCCCCCGTCTCGGTGATCTCTTGCTTGTAGTAGAGAGCCCCGGCGAAGGTTTCCGGGCTAGTCGCGTAGACAGTCGTCGCACCCTCTTCGCTGTCCCCAGCACCGCTGTAGGGCGACAGAATCTGCGGCTCCAGATTCTCCTCGTTCTGAGCGTAATACTCCGAGGGCGGCGAGGCCACCGAGTTCGGCGAGAGTCTGGAGAAATTCTGTCCACCGGTGGTTATAGTTCGCGGTTCCAGGTTTTCTTCATCGCCTGCCGAGGATGCGTAGTAGTCACGTGGGGATGGAATAGCCGTCCGATTGGGAGATAATCTGTGAGAAAAAGGATTAATACGGTTAAAAATAGGCACACGTTTAGCTCTTTATACTCAAGCGCTTTAATTATATTATTAAGTTAAAATTAATGCAATTGTCTACAATTATTTTATAAGATATAATAGAAGCGCATTTTTCAGTCATTGTTTCAGCTTGATCAAAGTTTACCTGGATAATGTCATTTTTGATTTGACAGCACTCTCGTCATCTTCTTCATCCAGTTGCTCCCTCTCGTCGTCTTCCGCGGCTAGTACATCATCCTCGAGAACGAGTCTCTCGCCAGAGCCGTTATGAGTGGAAGAGATGACGCTGCTGGTTGGAGAAGGAGCGCATTGTGCACCGACAGCAGTCTTGGAGTCGTACTCAACGCCATCAGCTTCGGCCAGGAGCCTCTGAAGGCCTCTGATGTACTCCACGGCCATCCTGAGAGTTTCCACTTTCGACAATTTCTTACCCCTGTCGCCATAACCCGCAGCAATGTGGCTCGGAATGTGTTGTCGCAATGTAGCAAATCCATTGTTCACTTGCTTCACGCGATTCCTCTCCCTGGCGTTTCTTCGAGCAACAGCAACCGGTGGCGGTTGCCCATTCTTGCCGTGCTTCTTCAATCTCGAGGGATCGTACGGAGGTAATACTGTCGTAGAATTTGTTGCGTTACTGCTGGTATTGCTCTTTGGAACCATCAACGTTGGTTGATTACCGATGATATTGTTCTCGTTATCTTGTAATGTTCGCAGCAACATCAATTGTTCTTGATCGTTGTTGTTTATCTGTACTCTATTGCAAAACACCGTTACCCCCATGGTCGCCATTGTGCTCCTTTCAACGAACGCTTTTTGGTGTCACGAATTAACGTGAGTCCTTAGAATGTGTAAACTACCATTGAAGTTCCGCGATGTTATTCCAAGCTGAAAAAATTAATTTTTTTTGGTAAAGTTTAATGTTATAAGTAATTTCGTAAAATAATGAAATGACTGCTATCAAAAATCCTTATCATTAAAATTGAACAATAAATATAATAGAAATAATTAATGCAGTGGAATATAATTAATAATAAATTTTACATCTACGTTAAATATAATACAGTATCTTGATTAATTATGCATTCCACGAATTACGTTTAAAATATTGTATCGCGTAATTTCCACAATAATGTTGATTAAACGAGTTGCGTTAGGAGACACAACGGACTCAACCGGTCGATAAACGACACTAATGCTTGTCGAGGACGAATCTAATTGTCGGGCTTATAAATAAAACGTGTCCTCTTCGGAGACAAAGGCGATTATCGATGTAGACGCTTTGACGACGCCACGATTGAGTGTCAATTCAAATCTGGGTCAAACCTGTCGTGACCGCAAAAAAGCGTTATAATTATTTTACATGAAAACATAACGCATTCAAATTGTGATTAATGATATTCTTAAATATTTATTTGAGATGAAGCATATGTATATTTAATTTTCTATTTTATACAGAACTTTTTATTCTTTCCGAAGAACGATTCAAAATAAAAATGCGTGAATGTTTTGCTGTAGTCTTTTACAAGAGCTTATAGCTTCTTTCTTTACTAACTCATGAAGCTGATGACCCAAACCGAGATCTAATTGTCTCGCTGCCGGTCGTCACAGCTTAAGTAAAGCATGAGGTCATCGTCTATTCTTCTCCGCGACGGTCGTCGACTCCTTGGAAACTATTATCGAGATCTTTCAAAACAAATCTGTCTTAACACACGTTATCACTGTATTTCTAACAAAAAAAATTTTTTCCCATTTAATATCAAGCATCATAAAAGTTCTGTGTATATGTTGTTCGCTCTCTGACAATGAGTATTCGCCGAATTTCATTGCGATGTAAAATAATATTTGAATGAAACTGAATTAAAATGGTGGATCCATTAATTATACAATTTATTTCTAATTTTAATTTATTTTCAATTCAAAATAATTTGCTTGTGCAATTCAAGCTATTGCCGTTATTGCACCAAGCTACTGCCGTTATTGCCTATTAAGCGCACCATAAAAGACTTAATATTTTTAAAACGACATGGCTTCCCACTTGAATACTTACCGAAGATCAAGGTGACGCTTGATGAAAATACTCTCTAACGCCTGCTATAAACATGAATTGTTTTGACGAACTCATATACTGGATCACTACCACACTGGATCACTAAATGTTTATATGTGAATAATAACAGCCTCGTTTTAAATTAGGAAATTTCACTAAAGAGAGATAAAAACTGAAAGCATTTAAATTTTGATATTTTATCCGCTTATGTGTTTCTCGTTGATATCTTCTCGGACAATGCTATCGATTAGGGCACTTTTCTTCTTTATTAGAACGTTGATAGACGCACTGCATGTTGCATTGGACACATTCGCGATGGACACAAATATTGAAATACAATCCAGATTTCGAACTTGATCTCGCTAATAGCAGTCGCTGTAAATCATTGAAGACACTGTGGACATTCAAATAATTTGAGATCTAATGTCCGAATGGACAATATTACCGTGACTCGTATTTGAATTCTTTTGGCACGGTAATATCAATTTAAAATTGTCAGGATCGATCTGTTTTGTATTTAAAGTCGATGACACACACGAGACACATTTAACACATATTATTTCTTTATAAAAAGATGTTTTTAATGTCTAATTCATTCGAGAAGAAGATTCTCTTGAAACTTCAACTGCACGCACTCAAGTATAATCCGTACGATTGAAAATCTTCATTCATCACACTCTCTTCACTCCTCACACTCGTCATTTACAACGAACCACATGGATGATGTGGCGACCGATCTGGTCCACGTTGATTTACAAAACGGTACGGTAACGGAACGGAAATATCGAGGGTGCCCTTAAGAGTACAAAGACCCCTGGGACTAGCTGGAAGCTCGTGTTTGCCGTCGCTGGAAGGGAGATCCTCACGATCACGTATCACCAGCACCTCTGTTCGTCGATCATGCCTCCGTGGTATGCACTACATGGCGTCCGCTTCGAGAATGAGCGCGGACATCGATAGATGGGTTACGTTTCAACATTTTGCCGTACCGCGCCGAGTTGGATCACGGGGTTGGAGAAGCGAGAAGGGAGAAGGGCGCCCGCGTGCGCGAGAGGGAGCGAAAGCGTGAAAGGGAAGAGAGGAAGAGAGAGAAAGAAATGGTGGGGGATTTTCAGCACGCGCCGCAGCCCCTCGTTTCTTCTCCCCCGGAACTGAAAAAGGGGGACCGTGCGCGCCATATGCCGGGGGAGAGAGAGCGTGTGCCGGTTGTGCCACTACGTGTGTGGGTCTACGGCCCAGCAATAAATGCGTGGCGCACATTGGTACGTGCGTGCGTACGTGCGTGCGTGCGTACCTTGCCCGCAATTACCGCTTCTTGTACCGGTGGCGTTGGCCGTAGAAGACTGTACGAAAGACAAAGTGATCTTGGTAATCTAATGCGTAATTGAACGGCGGTCGATACGCGATTAAAGGGGTCTGTATTATTATGTACTTTAGCCCTTATTGCCTTACGACGATACGCGTGCCGACGGCGGAGTAATATTATTAGGTAGTCATGTTTATATTGTTAGTCTACTTAGCGCCTGTCTCTAGCTGGCATGTTCTACTCGCATGTAACATATTATGCTCGGTTTGTCATCGGGAAGTCCATGTTATTTATGCCCATGTATTTTAATTAATATTATTACGTAGCATTTTTTAATTTTGAAACATTTCCGTAGCCAACATGGAATCTATGGAACACACTGATTTTTATAAACATGGAACACACTGACTTTTATATCAATTATCTATTTAATAAAAATTATTCTTGTTGGAATATTATCGTAATAGTGATCGAAGATTACGGAGATTCCTTTATTAGATATTTATATCAAACAAATGCGTTTCGTGATTTGCATTTTTGTTCTTTACTGTCAGATTTTAATCTTCACTTTTGTATACCGTAGAAAGCATGAGAAAGACACACATACTATGAGCTACGATAAAATTGAATAAAAGTATTTTACTTTCTAGTATAAATAGCGTGAGAAACAAAATAAGAGATTTTGATGTAGCTTTTAATAACTTTGAACACTTTTACTTGCAAATAATATATTGAAAGCACACACTTTAAATCTTTTAACTGCATGAAAAAAAGAAAAAAAAATAACTTAATTCCACCTGGTATATTTCTTACTGCAGCAAAAGACAGGAAGAACCACACTCGCTCGTCGCGCCGCGGAAGTTTCGTGTTTCGGGGCGGTACGCTCGTGAGAATGACATACCAAATGCGAAATATAATTTTTGTTCGGGAAAATAAAAAAACCGGTTCTAAAATTGGTCTACTGGCGAATATATCATTATTTAAAGCTTCATACTTTATTTTATAAAAAATTGTGTTGCTTTAAGATTTGATTTTATTAGCAATTAATTTTAAAGGTATTTACTTATTTTAAAAACATAGAAAGAAAAAAGTGCGAAAAATTAGTTTGAAGTGCCTAAAGATTTATTTTTACATTAAATAATCCGGAATTGCTGTAGTTGCTACGCAAAATGGTGATTGAGTTGAATATTGAATTAGAGCATACCTAACTGTAATTTTTATGCGCATACGTAAATTATAATTTGGGAAGCAACCGCGATAAAAAGCTTTTCATGCCGAGGGCTGTACTGATTATGCTTAAGGGATCGGAGGGTTCAGTAGGATTCGACCTAGATCTAGTCTGCATTTGTGCACCCAAATCTGAGAGCCCCTAAACCGACCGTACGATTAAAACGGAGGCCCGAATTTATAATATAATACATTATGTAAACTGGGGCTGTGTGCCTACAAAAACCTCGTGCGCAGAATTTTAATTTTAGATCTGCAAAGGGAATAATATTATATATTAAAACGCGATAAATGCCAAGAAATTATATATGTTTCATAAATCTGAATTAATATTTTATTGATAATCTGTAGTTGTCAGTTGGCAGCTTTATGGTGTAGAAGGACGAGATGAACAGTGAATTCCCGTTCCATAACAGCTGGGAAAAATCTGTCTGTGGAAATAACGCGATACGTCGTTTTCCCATATGCAAGGAAGATCCTCTCCTACCGTAGGGGATTAACGCAATTCGTGTACGAACGGTTTGCACGTGACACCGATTAGTCCTCAGCAGTGGTTAAGACGATGATTTATGAAATCTTTCTCGGAGATGATGCTTTCTCTTCTCGCTTCCTCATTATTTTCATTGAAAACGGGAAAGGATCAATCCTCACACATGACGCTCGTTAACGACGATGGGATATTTCCTTCTCGGGTAAATTGAGGGAAGTAGCCGTTCGATGGCTGGTTTGCTTTTCGCGTAGCGCACAATCGGAATTTATACGACGTAATGTAAGAAAAATACGCGTAAGGATGTCACGCGAGGAATATAAATGCGTGCGCTGGATACCGCGCTCTTGCATGAGCGCAGCGTCTAAGCGTCGCGTCTTATCGCACGTTAAACGTGCATAATTCAGCGATTATCATTGCGCGAGTAACGCATATCGAGCGGTCGCCGTTTAAAACGCGACGTCAAACCGGGTGGAGTCCGAAATCGTGGTACGCGCGACCGGGGCCTCGTAAAGTCGCCGGATATGTTGATCCGGTAGTCGCGCGCAAACGGACTCAGATATTTTCAAAGGCGTATACGCGCGGCCTCGGCGAACGAGGCCCTTGCGTGCGCGCGCGCGGGAAAAGGGGAAAAACGCACAAAGTGATCTGATCCTGATTCACGTATCCAGACGTACGGGGCGGCGCGATCGTAATATCCTGCGATCGGCCTCGTTCCCGCCATCGGCGCGTATATCACGGGGTTTCGGTATTATCGAGCGGCGCATCGATGCCACTCGCGACCGTCCGACTGATAAGTTTACAGGCTCATCCGGGGGTATTATGCGTCGGAGAAGATCTCCAACAATGGGAGGCTCGGTGGGGCCCCACGGCGGTCCCCCCCGGTTCTCGCGCATAATCCCCACGAACGCTTCTCCCGTGGAGCTTCGCCGAGGCGTGTGCCCCTCGGCACCGGGAGATTAAAGTCCCTCTCGCGAGGGTCGCCGCTCTATATATTTCGTTATAAATTCGGCTGCGAATCTCGTTCACCATGGCTTAGTATTGGCAGTCCCGATCGCGTTCTGTATGGACGTGCGTGGCACCGTTCCCGACGTTCCCTGCTAATTTGCCGTGTTTATTGTTAAAGGGATAACCGTCAAGGTTATTGATGAGCGTATTGTTATGACAATGCGATGCCTATTTGATCACATTGCCGTGGCAAAACGTGATTTCGTCTTGCACGCAACGGCGCGCGCACCCCTTAAGTTTGCATTTCATTTAAATTCTCATGTTTGAAATCTATTTTCGTTTCTAGAAGTTTCGCAGTATTCTTGCTGATCTATCGCAAAGATTGGCTAAATATAGGACGAAATGAACGTTATCGCCTATATTGAAGTATTGAAGTAGGTTCGTACGCTATAGACCGTCACCGCCTGGCACGAACGTGACTCGTTCTTCCGGTGCATTGGGGTGGAGTAATAAGTCCCTCGATTCACGATTATCGGTCAAGTCGAGCCAGCACGAGCGCAAGTTTAACGTGTAGAAGTTCGTGCAGTCTGATGCGCCACGGGGGCCCACGTGCTTAAAAAGCGCTAATAACACGACGAGTGCTTCAGACTTCGTCCGCGTTAAGCGGCAGTCGGCAACAACAGCGGAATGCAAGAGGCAAGAGGGATAGAACGAGAAGGAGAGATGGTGGTAACGGGGAAGTAGGGAGTAAAACGAGGCAGAAAGGGGGTGGATCAGTGCGGGCCCTTTGTCACGACGCGTGCCCCTGCACGTGTGCACGACCAATGCCTACGCACTTCTGTTACGCACCATGCTTCGTTGCAGGGGCGGATTTCAAAGCTATAAATTCGAACGGCGGTGTTTTGGAAGAACGAGCTGCACTTCCGTTCTGTGTGCAATTTAATCATAATCGCGCAGTCGAATTAATCGAAGATTAATTAAACATTTTTAGATTCAATAGAAAAAGTCTATGAAATTACAATGTAACGATATATAAATTTATTATGAATATTATTTTTAAATAATAATATCTAATTCTAACAAGGAAAACGCTTTTTAAGAATTGTAATTAAAAATAATTTTAATAAATTACGTTAAAAGATATTTTTAACGATCTAGCTAAAAATATAATGTTAATTTAGGAGATGGAAATTTTTTGATATAGAAATAAGGAAAAAAATTGTAATATTGTCATGCTGTTTCTTTTTTCATAATATGAGAGTATAATATATGAAGATATATTGTATGAAATAATCGATTCCTTGTTTCTCGACTGCCCCGACCCTGATTCGAGGCGCACTTAGGCTCCGCTATACAACTCGTCCTACGTGCCTACGTAGGTGCGTTCTATTCAACTACGAAAGGTAATTCTACTCCCCTTTTCTCTATCGGGCCCACCCTGCCACGAGCTGAGCTTTACAATGTGCAAAATTATACGATCAGCCTGCTCGATCTTTTCCCTTCTCCCCTGTGCTTCTCACTGACTTTGCTTAAATTTGTCGATTGTAAACGATACTCATACGTTTTGTGCAACATAACACGAAAATTTTCAGCATCAAATTTTTTATAGCGTCGACCACGCGATCTTTTCTTTCAGGAAAGTGGCATTAATATATCGTAATGATAAATATATCAATTGTAAAAAATGATATTTTAATTATCAAATATGTAATTATTATAAAAGTGAAGAAAATTTAAGATTATTATTATAATTAAGCATAACGCAAAACTCTTTACTCAATTTCATCTAAAAAAGAAAACATAACGACACTGTCACTTTACTCATTGATTTAAATTGATGGTGCTCTTTTGATATATTAAAATATTTTTCTATTATTAATCAATTATATATTGACATATATAAAATAAAAATGTGTCTGACACATTTTTAAATAATCAAAACATGCCAATGTCAATTACATTACATCTCGTAAACGTTTCTGAATTATGCGGAAATTAAAATATAAAAATATGCGGAAGTTAAATGCCACAATGATTCCGTCATCATACGATTACTAAATCTACAAATTACGGAAACAGTCTGCAGTCGTTGGTGTGAATCTTTCAGCGGTACCTTTACTCTTCAAGATAACAAAAGTAATCTTTCCTTCCATCCCTTATGCGCGAATATTTGGGAGACAGTTCTCTTTTTGCGCCATTAGAAGTTTGAGATAATCCAGACCGTTTCGATGATAAAAGATTCGGAGGCGCAAAAAGTCCAAGCCGTTTCCTGCCCCGGGATTCGGGAGCTCCTGAGAGAGGGCGCAGAAAAGAGCCGAGAAGAAATCGCTCCTTTTTTTCCTCCTTTTTCTCTTTTCTCCCTTTTTTTTTTGCCACACGTAGTCCGTTCAACTCGCGCACAGACTAATCCGTAGCGCCAATGGATCTCACGCTCCTCTTTTTTGCCGACCCTCGGCGAAAATGCCACCGCGACGTTCTTACGCGTTGCTCCGTCGAAGACGTATGACGCGACCGCTCGTGACAAGAAGCCAACTGTCATGTCCTCATCCGAGGATACGCAGCGATGATAGTAATCAGATGGCGGTCGGCGATTTCCTCCCGGAAGCAACCATATGCATCCCTCTCGCGATATGCTCTTGTCTCGCGGTCATGTCGCGTAGATTGCAAATGTCTTCATTGTTCGGAGAAACCTGGTGTATGAATTAATATTTTTATTACTGAACCTTGATCGCAGAAAACTGATATACAAATTTCCACCTCATTTTAGATCGCTGTATAATAATTTAGAGTTACTTCGCAGTTTTAAAACAGCAAGTCTTAATGAATCCATTTATAATTAGAGATGACATGAAGGCAAAATTATTCTAATTTGTTCGTCTTTTGTTCACATATATTCATATAAAACAATTTTAAAAAGCACGAAAAATATTATTTGTATTTTTAGATACTTTTAACGTATTGGAATAATGTCATTTAAATTAATTTTTTCACAGTTCACCTCCAGTCATAGGTGAAACCCATTATCTACTATTATATATAATTGCGTATTATTACAAACGGAAACTTGCTTGAAGTAAAGAAAATAAAGGTAATTACAAATGCATGTAACGTCGCATCGCGACGACGGACTCGTTTCGATTGTTATCGACGCGCGCGTGTGTGTGTGTATGAGTTGTAACTTACAACCTCCGACCTACAGGCATAGGAGAGTGCAAGGAGGAGACTTCTGTGCGGCTCGAAGTCGCGTGGCCGAAGCGTGGCTGCGATCTACCGTCCTCGTTCATCCTACCGGTTAGAAGGAACCGGATGACGAGGAGGAGGACGGCAGATACGTGCGAGTGACGGTTCGAGCGGGAAGGCCGATGAGAGCGCACTTCGTTCGTGTGCCCGGAACGAGTGACGTGGGACCAGCTGCGCTTTGGGGTGCCCGCTTCGTCCGCTTCGTGCTCGCGCGCGCGAACGGGATCTCGTTCGTTCGGTCCGCGTCACAATGCAACGATCGCCGACGTGTTTCCTCTCCGTTTTAAAGGGAACGAGACAATCTTCCGGAGACGACCGGACTCTCTTTCTCCCTTTTTCTGGCCATTCAGGCCAGATCGGGACATACGCGTTCTTTAACCCCGTCTCCCGCGGGAGCGCAATTTCGCTGTCAGCGAGATTACGTTTGGTAAACGAAAAACGACATGTAGGATGGCTTGAGAGCCGGCCGAGTATCATTTCAGAGGCGGGCAGGTTCGCCAATCAATTTACAAGTATTTCCATCCTCTTTCACTCAGAGAGTTGATGTTTCGACATAATCAAGCATTATAGGATACTTTGGGACAGATAATTACAAAGGAGCAAAAAATATTAATGCCACACATCGGCGGACAGACAAAGTTTTGAGAAATTAATATTGAACAGAAAAGGGAACGGGGTTGATTGACAGTGATTCCGAAATTTTTTTATACAACCAGTCGACATCGTTAATGAAATGCATTTACGTTGTGACTTGCAGATCTCGCGACGCGATGCAACGCAGGTGAGAGTAACCGATTTTGCACCTGGAGGCATCGCGAAATTGAGCAACATGAAATATCGATCGCGTCGTCGACATCGGGTCGACAATGTTGCAACAATATGTAAGCCGAAATGATTAATTAATTAATTAATGAACTAGCAAGTTATGCCTGATGACTTTCTTATGTCACAATGTTATGTTCAGTATTCTCGAAAATCTTTCAATACATTCATAATATTAAGATATATATGACGCACGCGAAGTGTTTGCAAGAATTTATTTCAGTAATTAAATAAAAGACAAGAATATATATAAATGAATATATTAGAAAGATGCAATTAAAAAGTTTTTTCACTGTATGCGGATAAATTTGCTAATAACTGTAATCATGTGTTAGAAGTCTGCCTCTACAAGTAAAAATTTAAACACGGGAGCAGTCGTGCGCTATCCGCGCGAGGGGCCAGAACAAAATCAAAACGTGCCGGGTTGCGTTCGCGCCGACACGAGCCAACCCCTCGGGCTCGATTTTCCTCCCTACTACATTTCCTAATTACGAAAACACACGTTTCCTCGGACATTTCGGGGGAGGTGACGGGGTTCGTTTCCGACTTCCTCTCATCGGGCAGACAGTCGGTTCCTGGTCTCGGACGAGTGATTCTCTCTTACGGCTTGCGGCCCCGACATACGCGGGGCATAACATATGCGGGCAGATGGTTTCTGTCCCCCTCCGTACCCCACTTACCTTCTCTCTCTCTCTCTCTCTCTCTCTCTCTCTCTCTCTGTACCTCCCCGCACCGACCCCCTTCCCAGTACATTCGATTTCTGGCCTCCCCTCTTCGTGCTGCATCGCGTCTGAGCGGCGACCCGAGCCGAAAAAGCTCGGGGCACCCTCTACGAGCGCGCGAGTGCTCTTGCCTGTTGCCCACCCTAAAAATATCCTGAGACTCATCCAACCACCCTGCGCGGCACTCGTCAATAACGTGCGCAGTGGTTCTCCCCTCAATTCGCCAACCACTTGTGGAGTTTTCGCCGATGACAATATCGGCATGCTAATTTCAGTAACAGAAGGTATACATTAATTCTATTTTCATTTGGCCGAGACTCTTAAAAAAATTATCTAAATTATCTATATTGTTTCGTAGAGAACCATTATAGATTTCTCTTTCAGCATAATCAATGTTTGAGCAAAATCTATATTAGTACAATTAATACAATTAACATCTATCGTATTCCACATACATACATACATACATATCTGATAGTATCGGATACGCAAAGTTCTGCCTGTCGAGACCTGACTCGGAAATCGATTCACTCGTCGCTACGTCACGTCTTCTGTCGAGAAGAGCGTTTTGTAAGGCTACCGGGCAACCTTGCACACGTGAGAGAGCGGCGCAGCAGAGTGAATTTTAGGGGTGGATTCAGCTCCGTGGCATGCGACGCTATTCTTTTGTGCCTTCGACCCCAGCGGCCGACACTGCCTCTCGTTTCTCTCTTTCCTTCTCCTTTCCTCCTCTCGACTTGCCGTACATCTCCTTTCTTCCCTCGTCCCGTCGCCCCTGCCGTGACCGCGCTCGTGCGCGAGGGGTGCCCCGCAACCCTCCGTCTATCAGGGCAAGCGCCTGCACATGCGTGTTCGCACGCGAGGACAACGGATCTCATATTGTATTTCACGTTCGGGAAAGCGCGCGAGTAAAACTGTCGTGTCGCTTAATGTATTCGCGGCGTGCTAACGAGTGTCTGTGATTTATCGCCATCGCCGAGAGACCCCGTACTTTTCCCCTGTCGTCGTCGTCACTGCGGCATCGAACACTTGACGCAGGAAAAAAAGATGCAAATCTCACATACGAGACAAATAAATATAATTTAGAGACGCAGCTTTATGTATCCCGATTCATATTTTTTTTCACGCATGAGACCCTTTCTTCTTCAAGCCTTTAACGTTCTCTTGTTTTGTAAACTGAGATTCAGTTGCATCCCAAACGGTGTCGAATTTAAGACACCGTTGTGTTAGATGCTCAGTCAATTTTATTTTATTTTTAAAAGATCAAAAAGCTTTCGACAATTCCGACAATTCTAGATAGTTCGAGCAGACTGCGTATCTTATTGAGAACCTCTGGTGTTGCTGCGCGATATCAGTGCAGTTATTCTGGATCACGGTCTACACACGTATCGGTCCCGAGTCCTGGGCAGGGGCGACATATGCCACCTGAATGCCGAAAATCAGGGGGAGCAGTCAGGTTTCTGGATCGAGTCGAAATTCGGGGATGCAAATAGAGATTAGCCATTGCTGACACACCGCGCTGTGCTCGGCTCACCCCTACATGCGCGCGTACGTGCGTGCATACGTGCGTGCGTCTGCATTAGTCGCGTATATATGCATACATAATTTATCGTGCCACGCATCGATACAGGGTCTGGCGTCTGTTATTGTCAGAGAACGCGGTGGCCACTTCGACACAATTGTTACGGCGCATCGCACACTTACACAGACACATAAATTGCGAATTTGGTGTTTTTTATGGTACTGCATGGTCCACTCTCAGAAGGGTAGAAGAAGAGGGTAAATGTAATACGCTAGGTGCACAATAACGACTGCACTAGCATTGTCGTTGTTTGCATCCTTATTGCGTTCATTGTTGTATTTTATTGCCGTGTGTCCGCCTAGTTGCAAATTTTATTAGACATCTAACATGTTTTAGATATCCAAAGATGTCTGAAATGTCTAATAAATTATTAGATTGTGCAGCATATTGTAAAATTATCGTTAGAGTTTCATTCGATTTTTAATAATTTTGTCATAAATTCAATCTCCAAAATATGTACAAAAAAGTTATGATATTCTATTTAAAAATAAAAATAATTTTGAGAGATCCATGTAATTTTCAATTTCTTCAATAATTCATATAATTTAAATTGTTTTATTTTATAAAATGCGTATTTTATAAAATGCGTACATTGATTTTGAAATCGATTGATTCATACGGTTAATATCTAAAACTGAATATACGCATTGATTTTGATATTGATTCTTTCGGCGTCGCAAAACGAATAACGTTATCGATTTCGAATTCAGTTGGGTAATAATTACTTAAAATGATTTTGCATATCGATTTCGAAATCAAATACTGTTTGCCACAATGTTCAAGGTGTAAATAAAGAAGATCGAAAAACTTTCGTCCTTCATTTGGAGTACATCTTTGTGTGAGTGAGTCTTTTCCTGAGCGGATAAAGGAAATCAATTTGCGTATAAAAATACACTTATTACTTTTTGCCGCTTAATGAAACGCCGGCAAGCGCAAGCTTGTCGTTGCGCAATGTCCGATTAAGAAGAGATGCATGAAAAGAAAGAACGAGAGAAGAAGCCAGGGAAAAATTTTCACTGTCCGACGTCAATGAAAGCAACCCGTAAGAAATAGGTATCGGTATGACATGATCAATTCTTTAGAATAATGATTCGACGCGGGAGAGACGAAGATGAAAAGCGACAGAAAGAGGAAAGAAAGAGACGGAAAAACACATTCCAATCGTGGAAATAAATCTCCATATCTGACACGAAATGGAACACTTTGGCACTTTTCTACTGTGAGCCATGGATGAATATCCTCGCCCGAGGAGACAGAGGAGGATGGGGCGAAGCGCGGAAAAAGGAACCCGATGATTTCTACTCTGCTATGAAAGAAGTTGCGGACTACCAAGAGGATGGGTCCGGGGGGATAAACGGACGAGAAGGATAGATAAAAAGAAGACTGAAAGGAAGATGAAGACTGGATGAAGAAATGGACCCGTCCTCCGATGGCACGGGGACCGTCTCAAATCCAATTCTTTGAAGAAGTTTTCTCGTAGCGGTACAGCCTCTTCTTCTTCGTTCATTCCCCTCGCGAGTCTTTTTTCAGGTTTGATGCAGGAAAGAGATGGCACCATTCAATTAATATCGTCGGTTAAATATAAATTGCTATTGTAGTAGAAAATACGAAACTTCGAATACGAAATAATTGCTTGCTTCATAAAATTGTCATTATATATTTGGAATTAGCAAAAATATACATCAACATCTGCTCTAGAAGCAGATAATTCAATAACAATGGAAAAGTTGATCAGTAAGCAGAATTGGTCGCAATTAATTTTAACAAGTCCTACTCTTCCTATCCTTTCCACATCTGTGACAAATCGCGGTCGTACAAAGATGGTGGACTCGGTAGCAGACAGCAAAGGAGAAACCCTAAGGTCAATGTACAGGCAAAGGTTTGGTCGCCGATCAGGTTCTTTTGTCCGTTTTAATCCGCAAAGACGCTGCTTGCGTAGCTGTGCCAACTTTCATCCGCCGGCTACTGATTTGTTGACTCACCTACAAACGTAAAAGCCTACAAAATAAACAGAAAATCAAATTTGAACACATGTAATTTTTTCTTTAAGTTTAACGTTTGTCATAAAAATATTTATTAAACAAAATTTTAACACGATAAGTGGAAATAATTTTTTCTTTTATATAACGCGTAACATTACTCAAATAATTTATGTTTATTTCATGTTTCTTATTGTAAAGAAATTTGCAAAAGCGTCGCATTTATGAAATAATATAATAAAAGACTGTAATAAAAGACTGAAATAAACATTCAATAACAATAATGTAATTATATTTTGTCTTGTATTTTTGTGACAAGTAGGAAAGTAAAACATGTAAAGAATTAATTAATCACGTTTATCACAATATGTTGGTCAAAATCATGATGCAATTTTGTCAAATAATCCACAAGATAATTTTTATATCAATCTACCTTCTTTCAAGAAAAATGCAATGTAATGGTTTGATAGTAATTGCCTCTCGGACCACTATGTTGCAATCCATGATTCGGGTCTGCTATAAGATTTAAGGAGTAAGTCTCCGAGATATCGGGCGATTAGCGCTTCCTGTCTGCAGCAACCGCGAGTTAGCGAGTTGCCGGCACGCGTCGAGGATTCGCCGAAGTCAGACTCGCGGGGTGAGCGAGCGGGGCCGCACGGTCCTCGCCAGGAGAGGCGAGTGAGCGAGCGAGCGAGCGAGGGGGGCCAGGGGGTGGAGAGGGAAAGGGAGACAGGTGCATCGCACCGCCAATTATATTTCGGAAGGGAAAAAACGAGCGGTGCGTAAAAACAGGAAAAAAGTCCGAAGGCGCGCGCACATACGCACGTGCGAGAAGGAGAAAAGGGGGGAAAGCGAGAGCAACGAGGAAGGGGGAAGATTGAGGGCCCGAGTGAGCGGGGGAGAGTAGACGGAAGAGAGGATAGATGGGATATTGGAGAGGAAGAAAGTAATGGTAGTACTTGGAGCGAGAAAAAGAACGGCGCATCGCACAATTCCATTTGCCTTGTGATTTATGCGAATTTAATAGAGAATTTACATAATTATGGGGAAACAAATTGATGCAATAGCATCCGCATTCTATCAAATAATGACGATATTAATATTATTTCCAATAAATGTTATTTTAAGGGCCGGTTTTTTCCAACTTTTTGATAAGTTAACTAATAATTAAATCGTACGTCTGAATTTGTCTAATTTGAAGATAAAACAAAGACAGACGATTTGACTATTAGTTGGCTCACCAAGAAGTTGGAAAAACCGGCCCTAAGTGATCTATCATTTAATAACATTCGGCAACGCAATCAATCGCTATTGTTTTTCGAGAAACTAAATGATCTTAAAAGGACGTTAATTACAGGATTACCTTGACTCGAGACATCGGTTTCTCTGGTGACACATATGTACGTTTACATACTGAAAAAACTTGGCAGGCCAACGAAGGGGAGCGCGGAGCGATTCTCAGGGACGATTCGGTCGTGTAAATTCGCTTTAACGCGATCCAGATGCCAGCTTAATTGACAGACGGGCTCGCGAGTGGTCGATTTTCATATTTTATCTCGGTAAACGGTCGCGCGGTGATGGGGTGACGGTACGCCGTAAGATTTAACGACAGTAATGGCCGAGCATTAAATCTTCGGCGTGTATGTCACCAGTTGGCTCACAGCTCCGCCGGGCAGCCTTTAATTATTACGAGATTCGGAAGTGGACTCGGGGGCCCTGGATTACGGGACCGACGGATTCGCGCGGAGAACGTGTCCGAGAGGGACGGGCGCGGCTGCGGGAAGAAGAGTTTTGCGCAGCGGCTACGATCATGAAGAAGAGGTCGTGCACCTGCTGTTCGCACGCCACTAAAGGCCGTATTTATAGTCGTTACTTGAATCTCGTCTCAAGGGCGTATCAAGTGAGATAACTCGATCGGAATTTTACATCTCGAAACACAAGCGATCCGCTGGTGACACTTGAACGGAGATTTAACGAATAAGAAAAACATAATATTCCACGCCTGTGTTTACGCTCAGGCGTAGCGTTAAGTATAAACTGTAATGCCATTAGTGCGATGAGAGATTCGAGCTGGTAGATAGCGATGAGAGTCGGTCCGTGTGTCAACGTGCTGTTGTCGTTCAAAATGCGATTATGGAGAAGTATCGCTCGCAATTATTATATTTTTACAACGAGACGCGATCCGCGAACATATCGAAGCGATGGTTTTCTGTTGAAAATACTTTGCATGATTTACTAGATTGAAGAACGAATTTAATTATATGGTCCTTCATTTGGATAAGAGAAAAAGAAGAGAAACGAAAGTGTCGAAGCGACAGCTAATAGAAATGGTTCTTGATATTGGTTTTTGATATTTACGAGAAATATTTTCATGATATTTAGATTTATTAGATAGAATATATCTCGCGCCACTTGAATCTTTTTACGGTTTAAATTAATTTGTTTATTGCTTTCAAATTAAGAACATGACTACATGAATAATCCACATCAAGTCGAATAATTCGCGAGATATTTATTGCAAAAATTAAAATGTAATGAAATATATAAATGCGAATTTAAAAAGCTAAATTAAATATTTCTCAAAAGATGCGTGAACTATTATATATTTATAAAAATATGAAAATCGAATCGAAATTCTCGGTGAGATTCGACGTTAAAAACTCTCACATTTCCAAGAAAATGAGAAAATATTTATACATATACGCGCGCGCGGTCTTGGTTTGTATTGCGGCTTTCCGCGCGCTTTTTGTTTACATGAAGTTGTCGTATTGTCATTCGCGCCAAGATTTCAGTAGTCTGAAGTTGTTCGCGTGCCTCGCTCCTTTGCTCCTCGGAACGCGACCGTCTCGTACGAGAAGGATCATTATTCCACGTTATTAATAAACTTTCGCGATTAATAATGATTGTTCGAAGCGGACGTCTTGCTCGTGTTACTCGTTCGACGCAAAACAGAAGCGACTGGAGCAATGACGAGGTATCGTATTCCGTGAAGTTTACGAGCGACAATTAACCTCTTTCGCGGATGGTCGATTTTGACGACTCTTTTAGAATACAGTCTCAAATCGCGATTTCAACAGATTATAGGTAAAAACTCGGTTGAATCTTATTTGTCAGAATAAAAAGAAATATTTAACAGATGCATTTAATTGAGTCGTGACGTCACAAGTGAGAATTATCCGAGTATCGGTGTAAATGGAAAGCAACTATCGAGTGCGCTTGAGAAAGACATGAATAGGATCGACTCGAGTAACGTGAAATCGTCCGTTTGTCGGTACATTCCGGACATTTCGCGCGGTAGTGCGCGTCGCGTATGTGCGCGAGAGTGCTTCTTGAAGTGCCGTGTGAATTGAACCGTCTTCCGCGAGTGATCACTGTGCCAGTGCAACGAGGAAAAGCTGCGAGGAGGAGACGGCCGGAGGCATCGGCGGCAAGGAGGAAGAGGAGATACCTGGGAGGCATCGGGAGACAGCGCGGCGGAGCAACCACAAGGTAAGTGCAACGATTTTTTAACAATGGCGGAGTGTTACAGACAGTCGTTCGAATATCTCAGAATCGCGAATAAGCATTCGCAGTTTTCAAATAAATGCGACTGTCTGTATCTCAAGATACTTTATTTTAAAATTCCACCGATTTTACATGCTTTGTACGAGATTTATAAATACGAATTTTAAAGGTTATGAGAATATTGTGAAAAAAATCCACTCGTACGAGAAGGAGAAAAACTAGCGCGCGTTTAAAATTCGATGACCGTGACCGAAATTCTCGCGATTAATTTTCCAACGTTTCCCCGTGACGTGTCACGTACGTACGTCCGTAGACACGTGCACGTGCGCGCGCGAGCTTATTAGCCCGATCTCGCGCGAGTGTTACCTTCGCTCTTGCACCTTGCTTTCTCGCGACGGCGACAGGTGCGATCTCGTATCGCCGTTTTCGTACGGCGGCCCGCGTCCATTCGTCCTCGTCGGCCCTTCTCCGATAATAAGAGACACGTCGGTGTGGGACGGGGCACGTGGCATCGAGAAATAATTGCGGGAAGCGCGAGACGGAAAGGACACGGAGAAATCGGCGAGAGCCGATACCCTTGACGCTGCGTATCGTAACGCGATAACGGTAGAGTAATATGATAATGACCGTATGTCTCGTGCACGAGCGAAACAAGTCAGAGCGGGCGGGCGATGAATTTTTTTGTGCGCAAAAATTCTCAATAATCGTTTCCCAATAATCATACTAATAATTATCAAAATATACATATATTTGTACAAGATGACTGTGTAAGATGTCTGGGGGGTTAAAGGAAAAATAGTAATTACAGCACTGCATTTTTTGAGATTTTTATTTCATGACAATATTTAATATAATTAAGAGTTTGAAGTACTTGTGTTCATTTCTATCGAGGTAGATTAATTTTAATTTCGGTTTAACTTATCTTGCATCTTTTTCCAATTTTTAGAATTGGAGAAAGATAGAAGGTAAGTTAAACCAAAATTAAAGTTAATCTACATCGATAGAAACAGGCATTAGTTGTATATAACTTTATAACGAGAACCTTATGAGATCCTCTTATGAGAGATGATATGAGAGATGATACTTACGCCTGATATTAGGCTGCACCGCGATACATCTGTGGAGAAGACATTTCTCTTACGCAGGCGGTCGAGAGGCGATTTTGTGTAACATCGATATTTACAATGTAGTTAATGTAAACTGAAAACGAGATAGGATATTTGAAATAACTACGATCGCGATAATCACTGAGTTATTAAAATGTACGGAGCGCAACAGTCAATCTCGATATTCTAGTTTGCCTAATTATAACACAAACGATTCATCATGATTTTAATAAGATTCGCCGCGATCGCGGCGATACTTATTAATTGACGCCTTGTAAGTTGTTATTTTGAAATATTTTTTTTCGCCATTGACGAAAAATGGTGTCGTTGGGGCGAATCAGGATCGCGAATCGAGAGGGAATTAACGAGAAAACGTTTGCGCGCCCTGGAAATCGCGGACGGGCTTTAACAACCGCGGCGCGCCTGTTAATTGAAACCGTGATAATTAGTCTCGGATGTGCGTGCCGGTCGTGCCGGCGCGAGCCACAAAAAGGACAATCGTACGGGCAGAAAGTATCGTGATTAAATGGCCACGCCGACATTATTTTCTTCACGTATACGCAAATTGCCTGCTGACTTGCCTGCGTTAGCGTGCGCGTTCGATCTTGCTCCTGCCGCGTCATTTTTATCATTTTATGCACTGACAGCGTGACGTGATCGGTCTCGGAGGGCCCCGATGGACCCGTTTCTCCAATCTCGCTGGCTCGTGTCCTCTCTCTCTCTCTCTCTAATCGAGTCAACTTCGTAAACATGTCCCGTAGTTAATAATAATTTTGCATGGCGTATTTACTGTGTTATACGTCGCGCGAAGCTATGAAAATGAAAATTCGTCAATATTGAGTATTAATTACGCGTGTTGCTTTCATTTTGTGAAGTGACCTTGAATAAATCCCGTCGCAATTAAAGATTCATCTGCTGATCTACCTGCATGGTTATTTAAATATATAAACTTGTTACTTAAATATAGACTTTGAAATAACGTCGCAAAGTAGCCTGGTAATTTTATGCGATAATAAATGTGATCGCCATGATTGTATAAATATATTGTATAAATACACACAAGCGTGTCGCAGGGCGATGATTTAATTTTCGTGTGAATGCTGGTATATCGATTATTCTGATAATATCTGATTTTATGCTTATAATTTTATTCGAGCCTCGAATATTTCTTCATTTTCGGCTGATCTTTGGGACTTTTCAAAGCCTCCCAGCACGGCGGATGTTGAGAGGGTACACCATAAAGTAACTGAATTTTATGGCTTCATAATTTCAAAAAATCTTGAATCACGTTGTTAAAACTAGGGTACTCGGTTACGACATGGCTCTCTTTCATTCTTTCGTATAATTACGTAATAAAGAATTTAGACTCCTCCGAATTCTTGACTAGTTATTACTGACCGTTGAAATTTTTTCGATAACCTGTAACTTTCTTTTTATAGATCGGACATCAAAACGCAATAATAATAATGATTATTAAACACAGCAAATGAATGCTCATAAAGATCATAGAAATTTTTAAAAACTGTTTAATCTTTACGTATGTCGTTTTTGTTAAATTAATAACTTTTAGTGTCTAGAAACGATAACATAGAACATCCTTCTTCACTTAAAAATCATTTTGAATTTATTTCAATATTTATCTTAATTTTTTAGGCTTTTATGGTGTAAATAAATTTCTGATTTAAGTTCTGATTAGAAAAGCGCAAAGTAGGCTATAAGCCTGATATGAAGGCGCTAAGCTTCAATTTAACATATAGGCAGTCCGTAAAACTCGTTAGGATAGTTAACGACTCGAAAAAGAGAAGCTAACTTGCGGGGGGGGGGGTTGGAAGACGAATTCGTTGTCAAATTGTCTAACAGCGGGATGGCGGTTATTATCAAGATGGTATAGCCCGGTTTTGTGTGTGCTACGTATCGTTGAAGGGGAGGGCAGCGATCATCTTTTCTCGGTACGCGCGCTGCCGGGGCGCGCTCGATTTATCGCTGAAAACGATCTCGACCGTGTTCCTGCGTTTCCTATCTGAACCTAGCTTCACTCCGAAGTTGTTAACGAGGACCAAAAGAGCATCGCTCTTTCGCGTGGTTAGTGCAAGTTCAAATTAATTCGATCGTCCCAAAAACGGTGGTTGCTTGATAATTATTTTCCATGATACATCTCGAGGACCTTGCAGCCTAATATGATTGTCAGTTCGAAAACTGAGATTTATTGATAACCAAATTAATCATTTAAAAAGAATGTTACTCTGAACTTCTCTTATTTTTACGGAATAAAAAACACATTTGAACGTACTAGTACAATTATATAAAAGTATTCAATCATTTTTAAAGCTATATAATGACAGTTTAGCGAAAAAGATTTAAAAGATTTATAAAAAATTAAAAAAATGGCTTTATATACCTACCTGTATATTAAGCTATCTGAGCCAAATTATCACAACGTAACGAATAAAATATAAAAATTATTTGCTAATTTTTTACTATTTTTTGCTTCTAGCACTAATTTTTGCGTCAGTTCTTAAAAAGTTACGGGAGACTCAATAGCTCAATATTAAAGACAACTGATTAAAATCGAAATAGAAATAGTAGAAATTTTTAAGTAGGTTAACACATTTTTGTCAGACAAAAATTTTGGCTTAAAACGTAAAATTACAATTATAATTCGGTTTAATAGAAAAATTCAAAGTTTAGTTTATATTGTATAAAATTATATGATATATAAAGTAACGAAAAATCATATCTATAATAAATATTTTTTTATACGCACATAAATGTGCACTTGCAATTTATAAAAAAAATGCAATAAATTAATTTTTGATGTCATAAGAATAAAGAAACGATATTATTCAGATTAATGCGTACAAAGTGCATTTTCATTTTAAGAGACTTTGTCCCGTATTTCTAATGCAGTATGCCTAACTGAACATTTTGCAAGTTGTGATTTAATCAAGATTGTTCTTATATAAAATTTTAATGCAATTTATAAACAGCTCACTATCAATACAGGGCGTATTAATTGACTTCATTGGTCATAATAGGTCGAGAATAGCGGAAAATTCGTTTTTTAAAACAGCATAATAAATTGAAACGCATCCGCTAATAAAATGTATTTATTGAGGATTAAAGTATTGAAAATTTATGAGATCAGAGAGAGAGAGAGAGAGAGAGAGAGAGAGAGAGAGAGAGAGAGAGAGAGAGAGACAGAGAGAGAGAGAGAGAGATATGTATATATATCTAACATCAAGACCGAGCGCGCAACGGTGCATTTTACAAATAGGATACATAAAGGGAAGGAATGGGCCCCCATTATTTTCTATCCAAACGAGTCCCTCTAAAGTTGGTCTCTCATCCTCGTGACTCTCGATGAATCGGGCGCGTTTCATCATTCGCGATCGCAGATTAAATCTACAACGGCACCCTAACGAAAATTTTCGTCGAAATCTAACATCATCCCTTGATCATTTCGATTTTTACGTCCAGCGAAATGTATACTCTCAATATCTTGTGAATTTATAATTACAGTATTATTTCTTGCGCACAAAAGAGTTTATAGAGTTACAGTTAAAAATTATATGTGTATATATTTTTTTATTTAGTATAAACAATAAATTAAATATGTATAACAGATATTTAAAATAAATGAGTCGAACAAGTAAAAGAAATCGCTATATTATAATTATTTCCTAATATTTACACGCATGTGTACAATATATGTTATTAAAGAGATTATTGGAATCAAATTCAATTCTTCGTGAAAAAGATCTTTTCTTTAGAATTTCAATATTTTTGAGAGATTTCTAGCAGAGACTGAAATTTAAAGAGCTTTCAAATATTAAAACGGTATCGTACCAAAGTAACGTTTAGTATTGCAAACGCTATTCGTCACACTTCGATCTTCATGCGGCCCATTACCCAGGATAGAACGCGATTAACTCGACGTAAGTGTATCGCATCAATTTTCACGGCGCTATCGAAAGAGGAGCGCCGCGGCGGTCGCCGCGACGGGAAGATCGATCGACGGTATGGGCGATCGTTCGATCAGACGTGGTGCATCCGATACCTGCCTTGATATCCGCGTCGTCGGCGAACGTCGGCCGCGTTCGCCACGGGTGCCGAAAAAAAGAGGACCGGATGGGCGCACGCATGCACGCATGCACGCATGCACGCACGCACGCACGCACGCACGCACGTATGCACGCACAACGCACGCACTCACACGCATGGCCGCGCAGTTCGTGGTCTCGGAAGCGAACGTAAGAGGGAGAAAGATGAGGAATCCTGCTCGAGATGAGACGAGAATGACCGGGGGCAGCGCACGCGAGTCCGTAATGATACACCGAAAGGAGGGATAGAGCTCGCGACCAGCTCGATGGAAAAAGAGAGTGGACACTCTCTGGCGCGAGCGAGCAGAATTTCGCGTGCAAAATTACGTACTCGCCAGTGTTGAACCGATCAGATCGGGGAATCGTCCCGAAAAAAACGCAAAGTTCTTAAAAACTATTAACAAGAGTAAAAAAAGTTGCAGTAAAAATTGAAAATAAATTGGAGCTAACAATGTACAGATAAATATGAATTTTATTAATCAGTTTGGAAAAGTTTATAATTAACGCTTATGATTGAATATTATTGTCATTCGTGGGAGATGTACAAAAATTTTGTGGGCTCTGAAGAAAATCAATTCGACACTGCGTCTCGCGCCACTGATCGCCGACGTGATGGGGAAAGAAACGTTTTCAATTTGCAGCAGTGCACTAAATTAAAAGTATTCTGGTCGCTTTCAAAGAAGCACACTCTACGGCTTCACTATTCGGCATTGTGTCCTCTCGTCCATAATAGTAACAATTCTCGCTAGATTGTAGTCGCTAATGGAAGCAGAATTGATCGCCGAAGCGTAGATTATTTTGTCGATCCGAAGGGCGGAGTCAACGTCTTCAATGGATTCACTGTTGTAAAATCAGTCCATTGTCTCCAGAAAGCCGCAAAATCTTCGTCGAAAGGCACACACGCGTATTCGGAAAAGGGCGTCTTTGATCTCTTTAAGAGAGTTACGATATCGTCGGAGCAAGATCGGCAATCAATTTAGCTTCAACGTCTTCGATCGCGCGCCCTGATCGATCATTCAGTCTCGTGAAAGCTTTTCGGACGCGGCGGGGAAATCGCCCGCCGGCAAGACTCATTCCGTCCTTTCGCTCGACTTTCTTCATCCATATGAGGATGCACTCGCCACGTTGATTTCGATGTAGTTAATACGTATCAGTCAGTCGGACATGAATGACGTTGCATACTCGAAATTCGCTCGCTTATTAGATCGCGTGCGCTCGTTTATTATACGCCGCATAACGTATTATGCAAAATGTTCAAGGATTGATGCAGGACTAATAGAAGTTGAGAAAATGCAATGTCTCATTGAGAAATATGTTAAATACAATGGTTACCGTCAATGATCATTTACAATTTTCTGGAATAACGGCTCGAGAAAATTCTCGGGTGTTGGCCGGCGATCACGCGAGAAAGGGGCATGCGTTGGGATGGGTGCATATGCAGCCGTACATTGTATCGCGCCGGAATTACGTACGGCGTACAAATTGTCGGCGGATAAACGAAGATAATTTAGCACTCTCAGGGAAGTCGTCAATTATCATAATTCCGCGAATGCCACAATTTCCAAATGCAAGTTGCAAACGGCAACGTTTCAGCGGGAATGCGTTATATACATACGTGGCCGGTTCTTTCTCTCGGTCGAAACGCCGCGCCGCGCCGTGCCGCTGTGCGTCAAAAGGGCGGGGAGAAGACGCAACGGAGGGTAACACGAGATAAGGGGGAGAGGCGCGTACATACGTGTTCTCCATTTGTTACAGATTCCGCTCTCTCAACAAGCAGAAAATACGCTGCGAACGTAATTACGCGTCGTCGGCAGGCAACGTTCGATGGGTTAATGCGGCCGCGCGATATTAAAGTATTTATCGCGTGCAAGAGGTAGAGACAAGATGTAATTTCATGTCGGACGCCGTGCGCGTAACGCCTCGCGTCGGGGCAGTCCTGTTTTTGCGGATCTTAAATTCCACGTTGTTGTATTTTCGGCCGGACGCCGTCTTTATCACAAATTGGATTCCGCGTGAAGAACTCGGAGTGAGGAGCGATTCCTCTCTCGCTAGGCGAGGAAGAGGTAGCAATTTATTTGACCGCTCAGGTAGCAATTTATGCCTACCTGCATCTCTTCCCGCGCGACAACGGACGACAAGTAAAATATTTGTGTTGAAAATTTCGCGACCAAGGTGAAGTGGGGTAGCAGTCAGAGTTATCGTAATTCATGTAATGTGCCGGATAACTGTAGCACGGTGGAAGAGATGGAACTGCCGCACGCGGGCTCGCGAGAGACGCGCAGCTTTGGTAAATTATCGAGAGATAAACGTGGCGGTAATTTAGCGCGACTTTGCCAATTACCGCGCTTCTAAGAATGCCGCAATTTTGATAAGCGTGCGTGCGGTTGCGGTCGCGTTCTTAATGGACCAACGTGTCCACAACCAGTTTCGTGAATGAAACAGTGTTGCGGCACGGACGAGAAGAAAAAAAAAAAGGACGGGCAACATGAGCGTAAATATCGGCAGAGACAAAGAGATAACTGACGGTCCCTCAGCCGATTTCCGATATCGTGTTTCTCAGCGATCTCGGGAGAATTGTCCATACGGGTGTAGCGCAATTGCGTGCCACGGGAAATGCAATTGTGCTGACGCAAGATTCTTGGAGCGTCGACGCAAAATGTAACTCATGCACTTAACGCACGTGGCTTTAAAACGTATAATTAATTTCCACTCACAATAGTACGATCGAATACATGAAACATTAGCATCGGTTTGCGCACTGTCACTTTAAAACTTTAAGAAAATTTATGCAAAATTATTCGTTGCGTTTGCGTGACAATCACAATTAAAATACAATAAGGTATCTGTTTGTTGAATATAATTTAATAGTATAATTGTCGACGGAAACTTAAATTTATTGCGATGCGTTTCCTTCTTTCCTTGAAAAGCAAGATTGACATTTGCTATTATATTTACGTTTACTGAAAAGTTACCGCCATAATGCTAGATTATCTCTTTAACGAATTTCCATTTACATAAATAAAATATTACTAATTTTAGCTTCGTAAAAAAAAGAATTAGAAAACTTATTTTTTTAAATTGAAAGAATATGACTTAATAATTAGGTGTTTTTTAAATTAAAATTAGTTTGAAATTATGCAATTTCTTTTTTAATTTGACAAATACAACAAATTGTTCATATCAACCTAATAAGTCCAGAAATAGTATAATCTAGTACTACATACATTTACATGTTACACACGTATACCAAAAAAATCTTGCAGTCCTATTGATAATTGCTATAGATAGAATTGATTTTCGGAATGTATGTCGAGTGATCTAATTACCGATTCGCGCGTCATATATTATACAATATGTCCCATATTTATTATATAATTCGTGCGGCATGGCATTTATACCGAGTTCTCACTTTCCCGTCCATCCGGACATACGCGATCCCTCCTTCTTCTTCGGCGGGCAACACTGTTGCAGTCGGTGCAAGGCGCGCGCGGCGCGCACGCACGTCGAGAAAATAAAACACCGCCACTGCCCCGGGAGCGCATTTCACGATACGCCGCGCCGCTCTGCCCGAGAAAGGGATCGACCACACGGCGGGTTGGACAAAGATGAAGAACCCGGGTTCGGTGGGAACCCAAGAAGTTGCTGCCGGTCCCGCTGCCGTTGCCGCTCCTAGCGATGGGAACCAATCGCGCTCGACCACTCGACTCCTAGTTTTTTTAACGGAAACTTTGAAACTTTGCCACGCCGGGTATTATCGCCGCGTTTACTCTCGATTACTTAATCTATTTAAGATTACTAACTTTTTCTGTTTCTTAAAAAAAAGGAGTATTTATTAAGAACCCGCGTTGAAATGGTTTCAACAAAAAGAGGAAGATTATAAAGATAATTTTTCAAATGTTGATTTAGCATGTTTGTTTTACCTAATATATTAGAACAATACATTTAACGTTTTAACAATTGTTATTTCCAACTTGTAGAAATTTGTAAGAGTTACTAAACGAAAGGCATTTTTGAGCAGTCTGATTGCTAACTATACGTATAGAGCATCGAACTTTTTATGCTTGCTATGTTAAAGCCTAGAGGCTAATGTTTCCTTCGCACCTGATTATTGGGAGCGGTAAAAAATAGCGGCGTAGTCCTAAATTTACTCGCGCCGAAGCTCGTTCCTCTTCACAACCACAATGTATTAAGTAACAATTACCGACCGCAAGCGCAATATCGACGTGCGATCCTCCGGCTGCATATTACCGGCAAAAAATGTATTATTCCGTCAATTACATAAGATTCAAGTGTCGATTCGCGATTGCTACGTGTCTTACCGCCGCTGTAGAAACAAGAGTGGATGATCGGATGGGATGCACCCATCCCATACGATTATCTCGGCTATTATAAACAGACTCTAAAAGAAGCAACTCGATGTGATGAGAAAGGGGAATCGCGAGCCCCGAAGAGATCAGGAGAAGACGAAGAAGAGATTCTCTTTTGAAAGGGGGTGGAAGTGATGTGAGATAGCCATCGGCATTCCGTGGAAGGAAAGCGCAGGAAGATGGCGGGAATGGCGGGAAGATGAGAAGAGGTGGAAGAGAGAAAGAGAAAAGATGAAGCCTCGAGATAGAGCGAACGTGGCGGTCGCGTGGCCGGCAAAGAGGCGCGCGCGCGTGTGCGCGAGAGACTCATCACGATGTTTATTCCGTTGGGTTGTTTATCAGCCGGTATATCGAAACTCATTTCGACGAACAGGAGAGTTGCGCTCCACCAACATTAGTAACGATACCACGACACTTCACGGTTAATTCAATGTATGGTTCAATTTCACCCTAATTATATCCTTCGGTATCTCGCTCTTCGTCTTTCCATTCGCGCGCGTCGCGTATAGTGTCCCAAAAAATACGCGGCATATGTAATCATCAGAATTCCAGCGCTTCCATGTATAAATTTCATAAACAAAAATTATGAGACAGTTTCTTTCTAGCGACATTTATTTCTTATCTCAATTGGAATTAAATAGGGGAGCTTTTATCTTCCAGCGTGCACCAATCTCCTTCAATTTCACTACCTCTCGTTTAATCATAGTCAGATCAGAAATAACACTCTTGATATCGTTATAAATACTTGTTTTGATTTTTAATTCAAATATACGACGGTATAAAATACATTAGTGACTCTCTTTTTTTTTTTGCATCGTCGAGAAGGAATGCGCGACTCTTCGGCTTCTATACTGTAAACTTATTGATTGCCATTGCCCCTACTCAATATTCGGTTAATTTGACTAAAACAATGAGATAAAATTAGCGACATATTGAGTAAGTCTTGTTAATTTATATAATTTAACTTCCATGTTAGTTAAAATTTTACCTTCCTTTTAGTCAAAATTAATGAAATATTGATTAGTAGCAGTGGCGACCTATGGAATAGTTAAAAATGACTCAAATTGAGTATAATTTGACACTACGAGTTTAACAGTGTAGGTGAGCGTTTTTCTTTTCGTTCGACATCCTCTCGAATTATCATGTAACACTCATAAAAATTGAGGGTAACATTACAAACTCGTATAAAAATTGATCATCAAAGTCCGGTTCGCATATCTGAGCGGTATTTTCATGCTTTTAAAGCATGACAAGTTTGACAAGAAATACCATAGAATCCATAAACTTTGCTTGGGAAATTACTTCCTGCTCGTGATGTCAATGCAATTTACGGCAAAGTAAGGCAAGTATAACGAGTGAGAGTACCAATTTGTAGTGACGCATCAAGCGATGGAAAAAAACAGACGGGAGATAACGATCCGGCTTCTTTGTTACTTGTAACACGAGACGATTTGACGCGCGGCAATTACCGGCGACATCTTCATTATCGCTCATGAGAATCGATTCGTGAATCTTAAGTGTCTCCGTGAAAATATGTATACGGGTGTGTATAGCTTTTTTCGCGAGATCGTTATAGCGCTTTAAATCCCTTCGGGAGCGCTCGTCGTGCTTATTTCCAAGGCCAACTCGGTGCTCCCGGGTGTAATTTCGATTTTTAATACCCGTTGCAGCCTAAGGTGCGCCGAATGTTCGCCGAGGTCTCGCCGGCGACCTAACTCGCCGGGGATCATTGTTTATCCATGCACGCGCGCGCGGAGCGAGTGCGTGCGCGGCGCGCGCGAGAACGTAAAGTTCGAAGGACGAAAAAAGGCACTGGCCGCGGCGTTTGTTCCGCTCGGGCCCCGAAATGATTGGGAGCACTCGGCTCGGTTTGTAGGTTCGTATGCCACGGGGCCAGTAGGCTCCCGCACGTCGAGAGGCCCGTGAGCACGTGTGCGTGCCATCGGACACGCGCGTGCTCGCGGACCGACCGGGTCTGCGAGCACGAGCCGCGCTTCGGTTTTAATTCACGTTGATCCAAATTGCGTACCTGGGTCATTGGACGGAGATGAAGCGTAGGAATAATGGCAGTTTTCAATAAGCAATTTTTTTTCTTTCGTCATCGTATAATTCCCGTTCATTGGATGAATAGTTTTATCTCTTTTCTTTTCTTAAAATTTTTCAATGTGAGAAAGAATCGCGAACAACACAAGTTTTTTTCGAAAACAAAAGTGTCTTACAAAAAATATTTTCATACTTAGGATTTTGTAACATACCATCAATTTATTTAGTATAATTAATTTTTCCCTTTCATCTCATTCTCTCTCTCTCTCTCTCTCTCTCTCTCTCTCTCTCTCTCTTTCTCTTCATTTTTCTATTGTACTTTTTTCTCTCTTCTTTCACTTTTCGTCGTTTTTTTCTCCCGTTTCCTTTTTTCTCTTTTCATCTTGTTCTATCTTCTTCTTCAGCTTTCTCTTTCTCACATTAATAATTGCACCGTCGAAACCTGTCCGGTTTATACTCGGCCGGAGTGCAAAGGGAGGAGTAGCACGCGGACCTGCTCGTTGCCGCTCGTCTGAGGTACTGGTAATTGTCGGAGCCTCTCTTTCGGGTCCTCGTTAGATCCGCTCCGCTTGGCTCGTCGTGGGTCCGCTGTTGCTCTTGCTCCGATACCACACAGATCGACCGCAACTCTGTGCCGGTTTCACCACCGAAATTCGCTCGGAATTGGTTCAGCTTGTGGCCGCCGAAAATCGAGCACGTGCTTTCTACGAGGGCCGTACATGACTGTCCAGTCGTGATGCAGAATTTTGAATTACATTGCGTAAAGCCGATCACCGAGATGTTCGAAAGATTATTGATATTGCATCTAAAACTCTTTCCGTGAAATGACCCGCTCTTATATTTGCGTCACTTTAGAAAACTTATATTAGGTAAAATTGTATTATTAACTGGTTAAAATTATTTTCGAATTTCATATTGGTACCTCGGTTTACTCTATTAGTCTGACAATCTGATATTTTTATTCACATTCTCATTTTTTTATTTAGTTTGTAATTTTCGACTAATATATTAATAACTTTTTTTTAGATGGTACATATATAAATTATATCCTTTATTGAAGATGATTTCTATTTAGATTTGCATCTACAAATTTATCGATAACATTTGCATAAAGTCATAAAGTATAGAGAAACTGTCTTTATCTACTATATTTAAGGCTCAGTTAATCGAAACCTCCAAAACCTGTCCCCAGATTTTTATTTTGTTTTGCCCCTTCTGATTTGGTATATATCGGTATATGAGCGCGTGCGGACGATGTCCTCAGTCTCCAACGTTCATCTCAGATTCTCCAATAATTTCTTACGGGGGTCCGCCGTTTGTTCGAGAACGATTCAAGGCCTCTTGACAAAAATCACGGAGACATTATGCCAGTTGGGCAGAGGGCGTGATTTCGGCAAAGTGGCCAGAAAAATAGCATACCGATCTCGCATTCTATTGAATCCGGACCACAAGCGGTCGGTAATTCCGCGGGTCGGGTCATCTCTCATCTCGCCTCTTCGCGCCCGTTCCGCATTACAATTTCTTCTGGCAGGAGCCACTAGCTCCCTTCCTCTTGTGTGCCACGTCTCTCTCGCCAGGGAGGTGACAAAGAGTCGCTGTCGAAGAAAGAGAATGGCAGACTGTATGGCGACGGTCAATGTCGAGGCGTGAGACCCCGGGACAACGTGGATTGTCCTCGGAAGAAAACGCGAATGCTGAATGGGGAAGAATGGTGGCCAAACGAGGCGAAGTTAGTCGACCCTACTGCGGTTGCACCGACGACGGCGATATGGAAACGGTGCGGCGGCGAAGATCGACGATCGAGGACTTCTCGTCATAAAAACGCCCCTCCTGGCGGCTCGGAAAAAATCGCGGCTCGGGGTACTGCGATAATATTTTCCTAGGATCCTAGAAAAACTCGATACTCGCGTTTGCAACCACCGGGGGGGATCCATCCTTCGATCTCATCTTCCCCGGCGTCGGGGAGCCACCGTTCTTCTCTCGCGCTCGGATTACCGACGCACGAATCGTAACCGTGAAAGGATCCGATTCGAGAACGGATACGTCCTCGAGCTTGTCTGTTTGTCTTCTCATTCAACTGCGTGCCGCGTTTTGAGTTTTTTTTTTCCTTGAGACACCATTGCAGTTTCTCCTTATACTGCTGCACGAGCGATAGGAACGCTTGTTTTGTTAATGAACCGATATCTTCGTGGCAATTTCAATTTCCGATCCATTGATCTGTAAATTCGTACAGGGACAAGTCATACAGAATATCCAGTTGCGAGTTCTCCATTTGGCTTTGTTGATTTCGGTATTTATATCCGCAGAATATATACAGCGAAGTGCTAATTGTGTACCAACATATACCAGAGGCGTATAGAGCGGCCTCGCTCGAAGATAAGGCCGATAAAAGGATAAGCAATAATGAGTGGTAAACGTGCGGCAACCGTGTCGGCTGATCAGGCAACACGCACCGATCGCAAATGAGAGCAGCTCGCACGTTCGGCTAATGAATAATTTTAGTATACTAACGAAAATAGTCAGCGGCGCGCCCGCAGCATCGCCGAATCCTTTAATCAAGTCGTTACGCTTTCTGCACGATGCCGACATGCAGGATGATCCGTTCGTGGTTTCGACACGTGTCCGTGCGCGATAAACGAAGGATGATCGCGCTAGTCTGGGAAAGGGGGCAGAGAAAGAGAGAGAGAGAGAAAGATAAAAAAAGATGAGAGAAGAGGGAGAGGGAGAAAGAAAGAAGCCCGTCGCGAATCGCCGCGTGTTGTTGCCGGGATATAAAGATCTTCTTAATTCGCATGAGGAGCCGGCTTCCGTGCTTTTTTAATCCACGTGGACTTTTTGCGGGGTCCCTGCACCCGGTGATGCCTACCAACCTCGGTCGCAACGTGTATATTTAGGCTAGCATTAGGCCGTCCCGGCTCCTAGGCGGTTGCTTATTAACTCTTCTTCGGCATATTGCCTCCCATAATGCGACCAACAACTGCAACGCCTCCCCTATGTTTGCCTCCTTTTTGCCTCCCGCTGCCTTCTCTCGGGGCCCATCGAGGGGCTCCTAATGCCATGATATCGCGTCGCGACTAATTCGCAGCCGTGATTGGGAATGATGACCATGATGGATCTTTAGCTCGTCGCGACGAGCATGTGGACGATTAAAGAACATAATGACGAAGATTTCTTTCGATTGTAAATTCGTTGCGATTACCTTGAAACGACCACGTGTTGTCGTGATTAAATTAATAGTGGGAAGTTTAGTGTCACACTGAATGCAGCCTTGTTCCGAAGTTTGTACTAGCGCCAATGTGTTGCGTCATTCGAATACAATCGGCCTCCAGTCAGGCATCGAGATACAATCGTGAACGAAAGTTAGTTCGGCAAATATTTGTAGTCACTTCCGGCTCTGAAGCTTTCTCACAGAGACTGAGTTGAATTTTATTCTAGAAAATTGTATTTATAGTGACAAATCTAATAAAAATTATCGGAAAGGAGAGAATGAGGAAAAAGAAATTTTTTTAATTAAAATTTTCTAATCTTTCAATTATAACTCAATTTTTTCTTAACTCTTTCTTTTAATTAAAAATTCAGTTTAGTCAATAATAAATATTTGCAGTTAAAGTTGTTTTAATAAAAAGTAATGATTTGTGTTTCTAAACGTGCGATTAAATATTTAAAGAAATATGTCGTTTATTTTTAATTCATTTCTTCAAAGTTTATTAAAATTAGAAGGAGACATTTACATTTCTTTGTTAGATTTATCTGATTAAAAATTTTTTTTCTTCCGAAGTTCACCAGGTGGTCCGAAGATGCAGGATTTCTTGCGGCTCCTCTCGATGATGCGTTTGCTTCATATCGAAGAGCGCTGATCAATGAATAGTGATAAAGTGTAGGATACAAAGCGTAAACAATTGTTTTTTGGCAAAGTCACATCCATCCTTCATTTTCGTTGTTGCATCGATGAACGATTAGAAAGTAATTAGCGCCCCGATAATTGCCGATCCTTAGATCGAACCCCTGCGGTTTCTACTCATCTCATACCGGATGTTCACTGCCTCGGAGTAGGGACCTATTGTTTTTTCCATTGAGCATTTTCTCACGACTGTTGCTAAGCGTTACCATTGACTATCTTACTATAAAAGATTCATTTACTATAATTGTTTCGGTTATAAAATTACTTTTATCTCGAGACATTTACGAATCTTTTTCTTTTGCATTTTTACAGCGATTGAGTCATAAATCTTATCTGCTGACAGCTATAGTAGCAATAAAATATCACTAAATCTCGCTCGTTCTCATTCTCGTTTCGGACGATTTTGGATAAAATAAATATATTACAAGAGAAAAATAAATCGGTTCGCATACCGGCTGCAAAACCACGGGCGGTCCCGTGCAACAATCTTGTGGCCGAGGACAACAGTGTATCTCTGTTTTCCTGCAAACAAATCCCAGAACGTCTCGAGACTGTCGTATGCAATCGTCTGTGAGAATCGCAGACGGATGGATTTACTTGGCTAAGCACACATTGCATTATGTTCTCCTCGGTTAATGTACAGGCTAACGAGGCCGGGATATGGTTTTTCCGCGACAAAGGCGTAGGTTACACAGTGACGGCGCGAGAAGAAAAAGGGAAAAGGGAGGACATTCATGCGTGGCCGTCTCCCCCCGGTACTACCACCAGCGAAATGAAAGGGAAGGCACGGTAATTGAAGTTAAACGAGATAGCCGGCCATTCATGGGTTACGGGATCGTGACAATGAAGCTGGCTCTTGCTTGAACGGACGCCTCGGGCGACAGACAATGGCTCCGCTGGAGTTTACACCGCGTCGAGGAGTTATGCCGTAATATTGTGGCCGTCCTGGTAGTTTTCTGCCGATGTCGATGAAGGTAACCGCGTGAAGTTCTTCGAGGCTCGTCGTTCACAAAGTCGCCTGGTCGATTCATGCTGCAGTTTCGCCCCGATCTCAGTTCGTTCACCGCGCGGAACTGACGATCAGAAAGAAATGCTTTGACAGTGATTTTCGTCACGTTATTAGGGACTGATCAATTTATTGCGAATGATTTACGTAGAAAACAGATTGAAATGCAATCTTTGAAAAATTTTTAAATGCTTGCATTTTTTGTTAAGATATATAAAAGAGATTCACGATAAAGTTAGTAATTGTGGAAAATAAAGATGTACGGAAATCTTGAATTTTTATAAGAAACACTGCTTTTACATTTATATCTTTCTTCTCAAATCTGAAATGAAAGATTAAATTTAACTTGCACTTAGCATCTGCAAAGAACTTCTTCATTTTGAAACAAAGCATCTACATGTATAGTATATTAATATATATTTGTTAGAATCTGCGCATATCACGTATCTTTAATCGACAAGAGAAACGTACAAAATCAATTCATGGTCAATTCGAAAATCATGATCTATTTTGCATTTTTCCGACCATGTAACGAATCAATGTTCTTGCATAAACATCAATACTTATTTATCGTTACAATACATATAGCATTTACGCATCATGTAAATGCGAATCGAATTAATAATACAAACGTGAACAGGCGCATAGTACGTGAATATAGATACATGCACGTCAGAACGATGCATTATTCCTTCCACTGTGCTTTAAAAGTCGTAAAAGGGAGAGGCAAGAGAGCCGAGAGCGCCGAGAGTCGAGAGAGTTGAGATGACCTAAGATACATCGCACCTTCTTCGTCGCGAGCAGATTTTTCCGTAGATCAGTTATGACACCGAGCGAAGGATTACAAGATTGATTTTCTTGTTCTCAGTGGTGGCCAGGGATCTCCCGTTGCGATCTCTTGGAAGCTGTAAACTCACTGCGACGCCGAGATTGAAATCTCGAATCTTTCACAACTCTTTCCTGCTTACCGTCGAAACAAAAGTGAGATTCGTGTGCGAGCGCGTAGCGGCTGAGTGTGTTTCGGGAAATAATCGATGTGCCCGCGCAAAGGACATCGATTCGGATACTCTGAAGGAGCGGGCTGTCGTTTGCTTATTTTTCATATAAAAGAACTCTCATATATTTTCACTTTCTCGTTTCTCGTTTCTCGTTAACACCCCGTGTATCCCATGTGTCGTTGTGGACAAGATAGATAGAGACATCTGAAGAGTCGAGTCAAGATAATAATTCTTTCTACCATATTAATGTTCTAAAAATTCAATTAGAAACAAAGACATATAAAATTATGCATTTAAATGGCATATTATTTTTACGTTATTAAATATGTATATTTTGGAATTGTTGACTTTTTATCTGTCGATTAATTGAACAGGTCAGAAATTATTATTGCGAAAAAATTATTATATACTCGGATCTTGGATTCGTCGTGACGGTGCATGTAAGCGCATCAACGTAAGATCGTAGACGTCTTAATGGCAGCCAGGACGACTGCTGGGCGGGTTCGCCGAGAGCGATTGGCGCGCGATCGTTGATTTCATCCCGGGCGGTATCTCACTCCCCCATCTTCTGCGGTCGCACGTGAATTCTTCCCTGAAGAGACGCAACGTCCAAAAACGCGTTTCCCGGGACACTATTCGGCCCGGGCTCCACGACCACCCACGACACACGAATGTGGCGAATCCGTGAGACGCGAGCGGGCACGAGTTCTCCCGTTTCATTTTTTTTCCCCCCTTCTCGTCCTACACTCGACACGACATCTCTCCTCGGATCCTCATCTCGGGCTCGAGAAGCCGCGCTTGAATGACTAAATGGAATCGAAGTGAAATGGAACGACCGCCCGTGTGTCATTCACATTCGTGTGTCACGTCTCGCTTCTCGTGGCTCCCGAAAAGCCGGTCCGGAACGATGATTCCCGGCGACGAAACGCGACGGTGCTGATGACTTTCGTGACTTAAGCCTTTCTGGCTGTCATGCAGCCATAATTATGCTAAGAGAACTGAATGCTCTTTCTCGCTGAATGACTTGGCAGCGGTCGGACGAATGCGCGGGATAAACTGTCTCTATTACTGACACAGCATATTATTATATTATCGTACCATATTAATGTATTCATGCGTGTATTCGCATAATTTGATATCTGCAATGGCTTCTGATCACAAACTTAGCAATATATATCGATGTTAACTTGTTAATCAATACTATTGCCTGCACATATCATATATTATATCATGTTTTATATTTGAACAAAGTTCATTTTAAGAATTACGTACACTGTGCAAATCCAATTTTTGAGTATAGAAATTTTAATAATTTGATATCTGTAATGACTTCTGATTACAAACTTAGCAATATATATTGGTATTAATTAATACTAATATTACCTGCAAATATTATATCATGTTAAAACATATATAAATATTTGAACAAGATTCATTTTAAGAATTACGTACACTGTGCAAATTCAATTTTTAAGTACAGAAATTTTAATAAAATGCTAATGTTGATCGCAATGTTCGTAGTAGGGCATTAGAAATTTTCTTCTCGAGAGCATCTTGATTAATCAATAATTATTTACTATCTATGTATGTCTCATCTTATAAGATATTCGGACATCTTTTTCGTAGCAATTTGTGAGAGGGTTAATAGTTCGGGGTATTTCTCTGTCATCTTTTCGGCCATTACCCCGTGGCGTCTTCCTTCGCGCATCTCTTATTACGTACGGAGCGGAGCGTCCGGAAGCAAAATCGAAGAAAACGATACCACGCCGGGGTGGTATAATGCTTTCCGTGGCGCAGCCCCCGGCGTCCTTTCTCACACTCTCTCTTTCTAACGGATCAGAGCGTGGTACAGCGCGTCGGAACGCGCCGGATCCCGACTGACCTGTGGAAGAGTTGGAAAGGAAACTTGCCTCTAATTATCCTGGTGGGGCCATATAGTAGCCGCGTGAGTGCACGCGTGCGCTGCGCCACGTATGTGAGTGCGTGCGTGCGTGCATGCGTTCGTGCGTGCGTACGGGTAACGCTGACGCGCGATCGAGAGGAGGACCGGACTTCAAGGAGAAGGGCGGCAACAGAATATATTATAGACTCGTTCCTTTCGACTTGCGCCGCGCCGGGCTGAAATCTCGCTCTGGGTTTCGTGTTAACTTAAGTGTCCCTGAAACGGACTTTGTGGGAGAGCGCGGCGTACGTATGCCGCACGCACGCGGTCGCCTCTTCTTCCAGTTGACCTCTTAACGGTCAATCTCTTCTTTCCTTTTTTTCATTCATGCGATCTATCCGGAAGTGGATATGGATTGATGCGAATTATTTGTATATCGGCCCGCGTTTTTAAGGATGAGTATGTAATTGTAATGCGAAATCAGAGTAACTCGCAACTTGAAAAACTATGACAAAACGTAGACAGGAAATTGCGAGAAGTGTGTTAATTTTTATGCGACAATTACATACGAAATTATATAGTACATCGTAATTATAATTTTAGTGAATTGACAATAACAAGACTATTTACTTTCTGCGTTTTATTAGAAAATAAAAATACAGAAGAATTTATTAAATAAGTTCCATTCTTGGACTTTAAATACGTTTTAAATAAGTCCTACCTTTGGATTTAAATTTGAAAAAATCTGAGAAGATTAGCCGTGCAACAAGACCAGTTGTGGCGAAGATTTTCATCGGCCAAACGGATCCGGATTCGTCTTCGGTTAATTCATTATTGAAGTAGCACTAACTTGTTGCACCAGTAAAACAGGCCCAAAATCCGGCTCAATATGTTCTTTTGAATTATCCTTCCTCTTCGTCGCACACTTCGTTAAAGTAGATAAGAGAGATAAGGGAATATAATACCAGGGACGCGGTTGAAATTGCATAAAATTTGCCTTTCGATATATTACATCTGAATTACTAAAACATATTTAATAAATAAATATATATATATATATATGTATATAGTCAAAAATAATAATTCCAATTAAATTAGATTATTCATTGAGTGGAAAATTTTTAGGTGTCTTTATTTTAATATTTTACTTTCACCATTTCAAGATTTCGTATTAGATGTCGGAAAATATACATGCATACAGTGACAACTTCTAAAAAATTATATAGTTTTGGAAAATGTATGACAGGTGATAAGTCCTCTCTTTTAGCCGTTTCTCATTAATCTGTATCCAATTCTGCAGGTGCAGAATGGGCATTTATTCATAAATTACCAATTTATAGTCATGAAAATGACTAAAACAAAAACTTTTCTGCACCTGCTCAATTGGGTACAAGTAATTGTACGTAATTTACAGTGGAATACGGGATGCACTTAAAGTATATAATAATACACCCATAATTTTGTCACGAATTCAAACCGCTGTTTTTAATCTTGCCACAGTAAAACGTATTTGTCAAAATGAGCGTGTTGGTATTTACGAGACTTACTAAAATTATAAATATTACATAAATGCCTCGAAAATGCAAAATGTGCAATTATATAGTATGTGTTCATGATTGATTCTGATCACTTTTTATCACAATTGTCCTTTTCTCTCTTTTCTTACTTTCAAAATTAAAGTTGGATTATCTAATTTTTTTTTATTTCAAATTAATTGTTATAATTGTATTTTGTAAATAAATCGAGCTCAAATAGATAGATGCAAATAAATGAAATATATTTTTAAAAATATTATATAACATATTATGTAGTATGGAGTTGGGATTAGGGTGGCGTTTGATAAATAATAATCTCGTACAATTATTCGTAACGTCATTTCGTTATATTTAACAAATCTTATTACAATGTTTTTTTTATTTATAAGAAGGCACTGTCATTCGCGAAGTGCGTCGATTGATTTGCTTCGCGCAAGTACACAAGTCTGCTCGATTTTGTGTATGTGTGTGTTTGATTCATCCATTATTCTTTCATACATGATTTTCGTAGATAACTTATGGCGCAGTGTACAAATAATTAGTGCTGTCAATAGTCAAGTACACGGGCATTTTGAATATTACCCGAGTATTACTCCGGAATACTAGGTTTATTTAAAATGATTAGAAAACAAATGTTAAACAACAAAATAATGTTTCGATCATGTCTCTCATCTATGTACATTTATATTTTTAAGAAAGACAATTTATGGAAAGATACGCTCAATCAGAGAATAATATTATATTTTAATAAATATAAATCATATATAGCATTATTCCCTGAATGTTTTTTTATAGATAATGCTATTCAATTCTTAAAACGTATGAAAATACGAACATACATGATCTTAAATGTAATGTCATAACATATCGCTTCTAGTATATTGTTATTACCAATTTGTGTGTAGTTGGGATACATTGAATAAATAATTATAAAGAGAAAAAAATAGGAACTGGACTTAATTCAAATACTGAAGTTCTGTCCAAAAATAATGTAACTTAATATAATGTATCCGAATACACATGTAATTTTTTGAATTCGAATAATGGGTGCACACTCGATATGGAGTCTCGGTTCATACTAACAGCATTATATAAATTATGTAAATAATTATTACATAATAATATAACAGAATAATTATAATTATCATAATATAAATATAATATTACATAAGTAGTAATGCAGTTATATAAAAAATGAGTAATAATGTTAAATAATCAAGTACACGGGTAACATCCGAAATATCCGAATACCTGAATATTGACAGCCCTCACATTCGCTGATAGTCAGTAATTCTATAGAATCGTTACACAGAGATTTCATAAAATTACCGCAAATCACTTTAATATACACATATGTATAATTATTATCATTGTGTAATAATAATATAATGTAATACAATATATATAATACAATATAATATATAAATGTAAATGTAATATATAATATAATATATAATATATAAAAAATTATTATAATTGTTTCAATATATACAATAATAATTGTAATACGTTGTCGACGGATCTCATTTTAAGAACAACCTCAAATTATTAGTGAACTATTCATAGAAACATTTCAAGTGAAAATTACATGATTTCGAGGGAAACATTTTATAATATATATTTCTTCGAATATATTTTTGCATTTTCTTTGAAATCACGCTTTTGCTTAAAATATACTTTTTATTATACGATAAATAGTTAAAAAATAATTTGAGAACATTAAGATGGGTGAGCCATCCTAAATAAATAATTGTATAGGCGCGCCCTATCTTATGTTTACTTTTGGATACTGAAATACGAGAAAATATTTTCGCCATAATAAATTATGAAATATGAAGATAACATAATTAGAAATTGCAATGCATTTGTCATGTACTTTTAAAGTACCATTTCTAATTGACGCTTCAAAATTATCCGATATCAATACGACACATAATTCTAGAGATAATATATTTCCAAAGGTCTTTCGCATTTGTACAGAAGGAGCTAACGTATTACACGTAGTTTAGACGACAAAGTGCAAAGTAATATGACTAGATTACAGTTAATGCAACAGCCGCTTTCTTCGTTTACCTTTATTTCTCTCGCTCGCCTTGTTTTTTGACTCACGCGCGCCTTTGCATTTGGTCGTTGCTGTAACAAAAAAAAGGAAAGGAATTTATTAGATAAATTCAGTATTATCAATAATGAAATAATTATTTTTTTTAAGAAATTGAAGAAATATATATATATTAAACGTTATACATGATACTTTACGCGGTTCAAAGGCGACATTCAATGCTTGCGCTTTCAGTGTGATATCGATTCCTCCGAATAGATCGTAGGTTTTCTCGTTGGTAGAGGATGATAAAAAAGGAGTCCTGCAGGTATGCGAGATGGAAGAAGCAGGGGATGATTTCAGGTAAGGGCGGTTTTACTGCAAAGGAGTCCTGCACGCACTTCGTGAGTAAAAGCGAGAGAAAAAGTGGAAAGGAGTGGAGAAGAGAGAGAGAACGTACCGGTTCAAAAACCGACAAACGAGGGACGGGAATATCTTGAAAGATGCATTCAGGTTAAACGTGGCAGACGAAATCGTCCTCGTGAAAAAGAGAAGTGGAACGGGAGGTGGATAAAGAAAGATGGCGATAGGGGAACAGTGAGAGATGGGGAAGATATACGCACATACAGAAATATAACGAGAGATTCCGAAAGTTACGTCCGTCAAGATTAGAGCTAAACGCGAAGGAAGGCAATTCTTCTGTATTTGCAAGTCGTTGAGATCTTTGAACTAGAGAAAGAACTTACGAAGAGTCTTCCTCGTAAGAAAATTCTTGTGAGGAGTACTTTGACGTACGTTTAGCTATTTCAGATTATCATATGTACTCACATATTTTTATTTAATAATTTGAGCAATGCTATAATATGAGAAATTGAAATAATCTTTCCGTTATGTGATTTTTATTAAATGTCGACGTTTTCGAGCTTACTTTATACAATGTACATATCCAACCGAAAAAAGGTGTTCCCCGATGATCGGATCGAGCGACTTGGAAACGCCGCTGAAGGACGAGGGGCGGGGTGGAGCCGGGGAAAAAAACGGTAGAAGAGGGACCGACACTCACGCACACACGTATGTGCATTAACGTACCGTGAAAGAAATCGCGGTACAAAAGCGTCGCTCCTCGAATGTATACGCGGTGCCCCTCTGAATGGAGTCTGCGATTTGAATGGTTTCAGCGAGGGTTCGTGCGCGCCATTGTGAGGGGGCAAGGTCACAAATTTACTCGGAAATTTCTTTAAGCTTCCCGGTAACGTGGCAAGATATTCCCCGTGGACAGAATATTTGTCAAACTGGTGAGGGGGTGGCAAGCATAAAAAAGAACTATTTTTTGAGAAATTACGATCCAATATCAATGTGTCAATGACATTCATCAATGATCAATTATTAATTCTTGAATCAATTGTTCTGAAGTAAATTTTGACAATAACGTCATCCGAAGAATTTTATCTAAAGATAAATCAGAAAATTCAAAATAAACCGGATTGAGAATTGCAGCGAAATTAGATTTGATGCACAAGTGTGAAGTTCACAGTTAACTGAGTCACAAAAATCTTTGAGTAAGATAACATAAGACTGACATTCACAATTACGACACGCGATGCAACTTTAAAGCCGCAAGACCTTGCAACGTGAATGACCCGTGAGTTACAACTACAAGAGAAAAACATCACGACACCAACCTTCGGAAGAACGCAGGGGCCCAGCCGAATCGACATCAACGTCTTCACTGACTCTGTTGCCACCAGGAGATGACATCCAACAATTCCTCATCCTCCGGGCTCATGGGCTCGTAATTGTCATAACTATCGTGCGTCGTGTAAAGGGTACTAGGCGTGCCGTAACCTTGACTTCCGGTCGACGAGGTTTCAGAGACGAAACTTGGCGTTGGTGAACTTGACGCCTCTGAGCATATCGTCGGGACGAAAGTCGTTGGACTCGCGTTCTGCCTGAGGTGTTGATGCCGCAGCTCGGACGCGTGTGGACTACCGTGATGACGGATCTCGCCAGTGATGCTACCTCGTAGTCTCAGTTCCGCCGAATGATTAGAGTCGGAGCCAACTCCATTTTCGGATGAGTTGGAGGACGTTGAAGAGGTGGGCGAGGAGCCGCTGGACTCGGTGCCACCGTCGTTTTCCTCCAGAAGACGTTGAAGACTCCTGATGTATTCCACCGCCATTCTCAGGGTCTCCACTTTGGACAGTTTCTTGCTGCCAGCTCTGGATCCACCGTGAGTCCCAGCAGTACTACTTCCCAATGCCTGCGCCACTGTCTGCGGTATGTGTTGTCTCAGAGTGGCGAATCCGTTGTTCACCTGCTTCACTCTGTTGCGCTCACGCGCATTTCGTCTGGCCACCGAGGCGGGCTGATGCGGCACCGTGCCGTAAGGCCCGGTTGCCTGGCCGTAGATCTTGGATCGCTTGCACCCGTGTTGCAAAGTACTGTTATTGGTTGGCATACTATTGGTGGAGACGATCACGTTGCCGCGATGGGTCTGCGCGCTCGAAGTGGCGTGAAGGCCGTGGTGATGATGCTGCTGCTGCACACTCAGCATGATGGGTAGGACGCTCTCCTCCTTGGACCCCACTAAGGTCATATCACGGATCCGAATCCCCCCACCACCTGGGAGCAGGAATTGTAGCAGCGCGTGCCAGCTGACCTTCGGCGCGACGTACACTGCTCGACGTATCGAAGAGAAAACTTTGTCGAGGTGAGATCGATGCGACTCGCTTAACACCTCGTAGTACGCGCGATCGCGTAAAGGTGAGAAAAACAGAAGAGCGTGCGGTTTACTTGACCGACCGAAAAGAAAAGCGTGGGAAGAAAAATTTCGCCGCACCCTCGATGCTCTCGGTACGATTCTGGCTCCCGAAATGCCTAGCCAATGAGGGTTCGGGGCCTTATATAGCTGGGGCGGGCACGCGCCTATCCCCACGCACTCGCGATCTCGGGTCCTAAACCCCCGGTCTTCTCCTCTTCCCCCGTTTTACCGGCCCGCAGCGCCTCATACCCCCGTGATTCCCCACTACTGCGGTCCCAAAGGCCCTACGTTGCCCGAGATTCTCATCTTCGATCGTCCTAGTGCGCCGCTACTATCCCGATCTGTTTACCGATTTGCCTTTCGGAACACGCCGCGTTGTTATCAATGTGATAGGACTTATCATCGGCGTGTGCCGTCAAAGTAGTTGACGGATTGATAAGCTAACGTTAATGCTAGAAGAAGATAAATCGAAAGATGTGGCTTATATACTCTTCTTTTTATTATGTTTGTATGACTATTACGTTTACATGACTATGCAATTAACTCTTGCAGATGCATGTATAAATAATAACTGTATTCTTCTATATCTTGCATATATTCTTACTTATCCAAATCTTTCTTCATATCTAAAAAAATTGCATATATTATATACACTAAAATCTAATTTGAAAATACTTTGTAAAAAAATTTGCTTTTCGATAAAAATACTGATAAAAAATTTAAAGTTAAGATAATATTAATTAAAGGAATTAGAGTTAATGGGGGTTGTGAAAAGAAAAGATACAATTGAAATTTTGATATTACAATCACCATTTTAAAGAATGTTTTTGCAAGTTGTTGTCTATAAATAAGAATTAATTTGTAATCTAGTGCGAAATCTATTTATTAAGAAAGTAATTTCTCAATTAATGGTACAAATACGATAAGGCCCAATGTCCACATATCCAATCGTGTTTCGCAATTCTTGTGTGAGAGACACTGGCGGGCACATATGAAGGGTCCACATCCCCACCGGTCTCGCGGTGTCTCGGGGATCGAAATTTGAACAGTTACCGGGAGAAAGAAAAGCTGGTCCGGGGGCCCGGGCAAGTCGACTGAGTGAGATGGCGAAAGAGCGAAGTGTAGAATACACGACGAGGACAGAAATCGCAGAAGAAGAAGAAGAAGAATGATGAGGAACAAGGAGTGGGAGGAGATGGAGAGGTCTGCGGCTGTAGAGAAGCTGTGCAGAAGACGAAGAGGTATCGGAGAAGGGTAAGGGAGCCCGGTGGCACGGAACATACGAGTACCCGAGACGACTGCAACGGTGGGGAGAAGCAGCGGCAGAAGAGTATAGCGATGGGCACGACTGCGGCACGCGTCTTCATTTTACATAGCACATAGTTTAATACAAGCGCGCATTACTAAACATTAAAAGAGATTAAGAATATTTGACAAATTTTGATAGTTGATACATCATTAATTTATTATCAAATTGAAAATGTATACAAAAGTAAGTTATATCTTAATAAATTTAGGAAAGAAAACAAAGTTTCTTCGCGAAACATTGAAAAGATTGTGAAAGGGGTAGCAAACGACGCACAATATATGCGGAAGCCTTAGAAGTTTTCTCATTTCTGATACACCAAGGTAAACTGAAAGAAATGGAACCAATGATATTGCGCTCACTGCCGTCACTAGTAAAGAAGACATGTATGACGACAAAGAGGAAGGGGAAGAGACGCGAGCCGTCCTCCCTTCCTTACATTCGTGGCGCGCGCCTACTCCCATCCACCGGCTCTCCCTCTCCCCATTCGTCCGGTTTTATCCTCACGAACGGAGCGTGCGTCTGCATGCGTGCGTGCATACGTGTACGAGGGCGCACGCGTTCTTGCTCGGGTCTCGTGCTTAAGGGCGTTTGTGTGGGGGATGTGCGTGCGCGCAATACACGCGTGAGTAGTCGCGTTCCTGTACGCCGCGTACACGTCTGTGCGTGTGCGTGCTCGCGCATGGAACAGGTATATGCTCTCCTCGTTTCTTTTTTTTTCTCCCTTTCGATTCTGGCGGTTCTTCTCGTCTCTCTTCGCGGGTCTGTCTTTCTCCTTGTCGAAAAGGCGACGCGTGAGGGAGCGTTATAGGGCGGTAGGGTCTCGCTGGACATTCCTACATGAATAAATAAACGTCAGGCGGACGCCCGACGGTTTGGATAGATAATAGATGCGCGCTTTTGAAGTCTTCGATAAGGATGCGTAGAAACGTAGGAAGAGATAATGTGTCTCGATGCCCTGAAAATGCGAATATTTAAGCACGAATGAGCAAAATATTAACATAAAAAGCACGATATTTAATACTCAATGCAACAGAGCTGCAAACTTTATGTTAATATAAATTTTACATTTGTTTTTATTAAATTTGTTTTAGTGGAATTTATCAACATTAAAAGTACATCTCTTTTAGCGTTGATGATATAAATGAACATGTCATTTATTCGCGTTATTGTTAAATATTATATAAATATTTCTTACATACAATTGATACGAATAATTGCTCTCCATAATACGCGCATATTTAACTATACGACCAATAAAAAAAATTACAAACGTTATTTAGTCTGAAAAAGAGAAAGGAATTCGAAAGTATCACTAGATACGCGGCAGTGTTAAAGAGGAACCGGAATGATTATATATATATATATAAAGAATGGACACGGAGCGGAGATTTTTTTTTTTAATAAGAAGGAGAGAGAAGGAAAGTAAATTCGTGATAGCCTTATTACCTTAAACCTCCGAATTAGAATTTATTCCGTAATTATATTCCTTGGGGCCTCTCGATTTTCTCTTGCCAAACACTTCGCCGCTAATTACCGTGGAATTAATTACCGTGTCGAGTGGTGAGATGAACGATGCCACGTTCGTGCTCTCCGAGTTAACGTTTAAAGGGTACGTCGACTCCGATGCAACTGATGCGATCCGAAACGCGCGTTGCAGTCGTCTCGCGCCTCGGGCACGGTCTTAGATGTTAGATCGTTCGGATCATTGTCCCGCGCGATCATAGAAATTAGGGGCTTTCTGGTTGGCCGGATGAAGTATGGACCGTGGATGCGCTGTGCAGTTGTTACAATTTCTCTCAGCCCTTTTGTTCTCCATCATTTTCACGACGGAGGCGTTTAGAACAGTTTAGTTCTATAATACGTTGTTGTAATAATATACCGGTGCTGATTTGTGTCTATTACATGTTACTATAAACAGTTTAACAAGTATCCAAGTATAAATAATAATAGTTGCAGTTTATTCACTCGCATATTTCCGATGCTTTTACACGTGAAACAATTTTGGCATGTTACATGGCAGGTATACATAAATATTATATTTTTTTAACTCGTATATGTATATTGTTATTTTTGGATATTATGAAATTAATCACTTTGTAAAGGGCTTTATTCAGATATGTCAAGTAGAAAGAGAATTTTTCTAGACCCCTAATTAACCGCAGACGCCTTATATAGTTCCGACAAGATCGATAATGATCGTCCTCGAAAACTTGCGTCCACTATAAAGCAAAATGCATCGTCATTAAGATCATTTATAATAATAAAAACATAAAGTAACGAATTTCGTCGTGGAGGTATGACACAGCTCTATGTGCTTTTATTTTCTTACGAATCTTAAATGTTGCGCGTGAATATAACATCGAATATAAGCGCACAATTTATGTACAATAATTATAATAATTAATTAATAACAGTTAATTAATTTTAAATAAGTTTATGATTTAAATGAGTACTATTAATTATAATAATTATATCTACGAAAAATGTGGCGTTTTTTAACGTAACAGTCAACTGAATATTGTCACAATCAAATTCCGAAAAAATTAGATCTGACATGTGCGACACAGGTTTGCCACGAAAATAGGTGTTTCACATGTCGGCAGGTCGACACCGGCTTGCATATGTAATGTACAAATACTTCGGTGTTTTGGAATGAGCAGGGAGTCGAGGAAGGCAGAAGTTCGAGGGAGAGAATTTACTCATGCATACGTCTATTTCGTGAAGGGTCATGTGGGGTGGCCAAACAGAATATAATCGGCGACACATATGGCGTGCAAACGTATGTAGGCAGTGCGTATTGGTGCGTGAGCCAACGTACCTAACATATGTCGCAGCAGGTTGGCCGGATACCGACATTACTGATTAATTCATTCGTATCAATATCCCAAAGATTTTTTAAGCCGTCAACGATAATGGAGATTAGAAAATTCTCTATGCTCATTAGAAAGATTGTGTAAGTTAAAATTGCCAAATTAATCATCAAATCAATTAAATATTAATATAAATGAATTAAACACGAATGCGCGTTGCATAAGAAAAGACAGCGTAGTGTGTAACAATTATCTGTCTATCTGATAAATTTCTTCAGTGTCTAATTATAAACAGTCTAGAAGAAATATATGAAAAGAAGAATCGATCAAGGTACACACAAAAAAGCTGTATGATAATATCAAAGTATTAAATGTTCGAATAAACGGTACGCGTTATTAAGTTGGCGCCAATTACCATCGAGAAGCGCATATGCACTTATCATGTCGTAATTAAACTGCCCTTTACATCCAAGCACGCGCGTGCATTAATGGGCGACACGCACTTTAAGAAATGCGTAAAAATTTTTGACAAGAAGGTACTTATCGGAATTTATCTTTCCAACTCATCCTTCCTGAATCCCATCTCAGAGGAGAAGAAAAAAAAAAGGAATGGCCGGTGAGTTTCGCCGCGACGAATTAATTCGTATAAGAATGCCCATACGAACGATGCCACCCGCATGAGCGTGTGTATGCGTGTTCTCATCAAGATAAGCTAAAAAGTAATTTAATATCACTTTTTAATAAGTTTAAAGAAAAAGAACATTTTAGCAACACTTTATACATATATTCGTTTTACATTAATTATTAAATTAATTTTTAAGATGAAAAGATGCGAAATATTAATGCACATGCACAATCATTACATCTGCATATTCACGCAAACATGTATACATGCATACATGTATGCATATATGAAAAAATTCAATTTTTCTTTATTCTTTACTTTATTCCTCATCTTCTTTCGCTAACCTTGATTCCGGAATTTCGCGCTTACTCTACGGCAGGTCCTCGAGGTCAATTAGAGTTGTCCCATCACTCTTGTTGACCAAAGGGAGGGACTCTAAAATCCAGTTTATTCTATCGAGGGAAACGCATTTATTTGCGTATCAGCCCCCGACGGACTACGTACGCATGAAATGTTGCAATTACGCGACGAATGCAATTGCCGTGGAGATTGATGCATAATCCCCCCCCCCCCTCTCCCCCATTTAAGTATAAAACGACAAAGGCTTTACGATCGCCGTGCGCGCATCTCGCCATGCTGATTAATGATCCACGACACGTTCCACGCGAGCCGCTTGGTTGCGGTTTTTCATGTCTCACGCGAGCAACCTTGTCGGTTTTATCACTTTGGGAATGTCTTTTTCGTAAACCGGCGCATACCGCGCGCAATGTACAAGGATGAAGCGTAAGACGAGTTGTGGTTATGATAGGTTACCATTTCAATACTTTGTCAGATGTTTCTGTTTAATTATAGGATATGTTTGAAACATGCCGCCCTTCTCGATGGAGAACGAGACAACTAATATATAAAAAATCGTACACATTTATGTGAAACCTTAATATGGTAAACTTATTATAATATCGTTCTGCATTTAACGATCTGCGTACAACATCTGCTGCGACGTATTAAATATTTTTCTCTTTTAAGCCTTTTGTGCGTATGTTGGATTCAAATTCCTTATTTTTGTTTTCATGAGACTTGTTGATTTATTACTTATGGATTTTGACTCGTTCAATCGGTCTGATTATATACAAGTGTTCTTTGATCTTTTTATTTACGCCATGAAGTTATTCTCAATCTATGAGTCTTTATTTAGGTATATAAAGGATGCCCCTAGTTAATCTTGTCAAGTTACTTTTGCAAATATCAATAATAATCAGAAAGTATTGTTACATTAAATTGTATCAAACTAAATTAGAGCAATACATGAAAAACAATTTATTCTTATCGAAAAGATCAATATACATGTATCAATTTAATAGATCTACTCTATCATAGTAAATTAAACAAATTTTTAATCATATGTACAAATTAGGATCTAAATATAATTATCGAAAAATATAATATTTGTAATTTTGCAGTTATTTATTTTGAAATTCAGTAACATATACAATAGCAGATACACAAAGTGTCTTTATAGTTGGATCTACTACATTATAATATAATATATAATGTAATCGGAGAATAAGAGCATTTAAGTAATCCAACGTCTGGTTACATGTCGAATCCTCTGGCACCCTTCAATCCGGCCACTTTAATCGCGATGTCCCTCATCTCCGTGGTTGATTTTACGCGTAAAAATAGCGTTGTCGTGAGATCAAAGATCGTGGCTCGACGATCGACACGACGATTCTTCTCGGTGAAGATTTATCGTGCGAGCGGTCCTGTGTACCTTGGCATAATCCCGAGGTGGACCCGCGTCCTTCTGCGGCGGATCATTCGACGAGTCATTTTTCACGTGAACGCACAAAGGGAACGCCATCCAGGGGGGGAGGAGACACGGCGCGCGCTTGCAGAACTATCTGGTTAGGCTATCTGTACACGGACGACGGACGTCTCTCGCAGGAATTTTTCGTGGCCGACAAAAGGCGGAATCACGATCCTCCACGAGCTCGGCCAGCCGTTGAAAGGCCGAGCTCGATCGAGAGCTACCGTTGATCGTCACCGATGATTCGAGGCGGTGATATTTGTCGGGGAGGATATGAGAACCGGCTACTAAATGCCGCTACGCGAGTCGATGATCCTTTTACAAGGGAGGCTTGATTGGCCGGCAATATTTACGTCAAGAATATTAAATTATATGAATACATCATTTAATTCCGATTTATTCTGAGTAAGCGTCTTTTATAGACGAAGCCTTGAAAAGGATACTTAAATACCGATAACCGTAAGATGTTTCTCTCTTGCTGTTCAGAAATTGCTCTACGCAGTGTTGCGTCATAATACTACGTTCTGTGTCGTCACGAGGTTACCCTTCGACAATGATTCCATTCAGCTTTCTATCGTGTCACATTTTATCGCCGGCTAATATTAAATCCAGTTTGCACGTTGTTATATATACAAGATTAGGAAAAGAGAAAAAGAGAGAGAACTAAAGTCGGACATCAAGCTTGAAACGCAAAATCGTCTTGCCGTTTGCAACTTTTAAAACTTCTGTAGACTTCTTAATGAAGACAACATATTTTTTCTTTTTCATTGATTTTTTCCGGAACGATTCCATTAAACATTGACCGCACTTGCTTGAGTCACTTTATGATCTCTCAGATTTTTTTCGGGACGCCCGAGGACGTGTTCTCTCGTCGCGAGGGAAAATCTGTTTCTCGGTACACCTACCTGCTACCGTATACATCGCGTTAGCAGAAGGGCGGTATAGTTTTTTGACGACGTTATCTAAATTGTCACCGTGTGCGATCGAGCGCCGAAGAATGTCAGATATTCCGAGATAGCCTTAATTACAAGCGTCGGGGGATTAAGCAGAGAGAGACCGTAGGCTTACCTTCATCGTAAAATCCTTTTCTCTGCGCGGTGGTGGCCCACGTTAAAGATCGAATCGTGTCCTTACGCATTAATCGATTAAATCTCGAGGGACCTTGAATACATTAGCCGGAGAACAAGACGCCGTGCGAGAAATAAGAAACGGCGGTAGACCTTTCTCCTTGAACCGCACCGGATACCGGCAACGATGAAATATCATGGAGATGCACTCACCGATTGGAGCCTCATTCACACTATCCACGTAGCCGGCGACGCCGGAAAACGATTCAATTAATTTTTTTCTTTAAATTTTTTTATTTAATATTAAATTCATTTATACGTATATGAAAAACAGTATGAAACAAAGAAATCTGAATATATTTTTCGAGTTGAATATTTTTTAAAATTGAGGTTTGATGACCAATTGACGATCGATCGATTGATTGAACAAAATCGTTATCATTTTCATCGACGTATCTAAATCGACGGAAACCATGTTACCTTTTTAGTCGTGAAATATTGTCCTAAATATAGTTATAAAGTGTCGATTAATGTCGAGAATTGCGAAAATGCTGCGTAAGCAAATTGCACCTTCGGGAACGAGCAAGGTAAACACGCGCGCCTCCCATATCACCTACAATTTTCCGTCTGGCTTCTATTGTGAGCCCTCGGCACGCGATTCCACGCGCGCCTCGTTGACATGCAAATATCAGGCAGCTGATGACGGCCGATGGTGATTCTCGCAGTCGGGCGCGAGGGATGCAACAAGACTACATGCGTATCATGTGCATGTGCGTGTGGCAGTATCGCGCGCGCGGCGCGGCACGTTTCCACTTTCACGAAATGACGTGGTCTACCCTGAGAGGTCGGATGCAATCGCTCGGATGTCAAGGTCTCGCGGTCAAGGACGCACGCACGCGAGCCCGCTCGTTTACCTGTGACCCGCGAGAGTCCGGGATCCCGGGGCCCCGGGAGGATCCCGTCGCGCCGGTCTGCCACGGCATGACTTGGGGCACCATCGATGAAGAGAGGCGATTTGGAGGGGGGGGGGAGGGGAGGAATAAAACACTTAAATATCTCTTCTCTCTCGCTGCCGCCGTTGCCGCCTCCCGTGCGAATAAGCATGGTTAATAATAAAATGCATACGTGCTCCTTGTACTCCCGCATGGCGGCAACACCTGGTTATAAATGCGCGCGGAAAAATACGCAGGAATCTTGTTTTTCCGAAGGTTCGTAATCACGATCGACGGTTAATCATGTTTCACATCACCGAGTTGAATTTGAACAACCGTTAATTAACCCAAGGTATGAACTCTATTTGAGTAAATTTTATAGGAGATGAAATAATTTGACTCGATGTAGTAATATTTTCTTTTCTTCGCGGCTTGTAAAAACGACTAAGCATATACGAGCATAAAATGAGCATGTATTATAATGATATGTTTCAATTTTCGGAAATTCTGTCATAAAGATTTATCATAATATTCATGTAACAGTCTTCGGACTTTTTCGACTAAAAGTTCGTTCTAAAAGTTTTCGACTAAAAGCGTTCTTTTAAAAAAATCGTAATTTTTTTTACAGCTCGTATCAAACGAAACTATAAAAAATTGAATTAAACATAAAAGTTAGTTTTTGAGAATGGTATTTTTCAAACGGTATTTTAAAATGCACAAAAATAACTTTTTAAAATTTCTTTGTTATCCATATCTTGCTAGCATAATTTTAGTATTTTAAACGAATAAAACTTTTCCCTCTTCAGTATAATAATTATCTAAAACGATATTTTAGATTGCGGCAAAAATTCAGAGACTACTTATAAAGTTTATGTTCCAATGTAATTAACTTTATCGCTGCGTCACCCCGAAACATTGTAATGCTCATTCGCTTAGAAGGCACGATCGATCCATGAGTCGCACGCAAAAAAGTGGGTCCCGAAGAGGGTGCCCACTGTTCCGAGGTGCTAAAAACCTCGATAATCTCGGCGAGTAATAACGAAGGACAAACCTCAAAAAGGATCCCCGAAAGGGGGCGTGCCAAAAAAGATACCAAAGTGCGGGGCAGGACTCGAGAGGGGAAAAAGGATAAGTACGAGCCCTGTAAGGGGGGAAGAGAAGGGCGTGGAGTGGAAGGACAAGAAAGGGAGACTAGCAGAGAGATTTTGGAGATAACGAGTATGGCATGCGCTCTTTCTTCTTTCGTTTCTCTTAGCGCCAATGCTCCGTTAATTATACTTCCCTCAATTATAATTATCTTTGGTAAGATAATGAGCCGATTACCAAGACGGCATCGTATGAAAAACTGATCAGCTTTCTATCATAAAATTTTTGGAAAAAATTGTTCGTTGAATTTTTCTATATTTTTGACTGCAATAATAATTAGCGAGCTATTATAGGAAAAAAGAAACTCCACATATTTTTAAGATCTCTTAATTGACAAAGAGATTCGTAACGAAATTTCTTTAATTCTCTGCTTAGAGCGGTTTTTAAAACTTCGTAAGCTGCTGTAACAAATATTTTTGGCAAGAATCCTGGCGCAAAGTAACATCATTAACGAAAGAGTAATTTTATACATTAACCGCGTGTGTATATGCAATGTACTTTGTGCATGAGAATAGAAGATGAGGGAAGACGCCCTGTGAGAAGGGAGGAGATGAGAAAGCAAAAAGGCCGGCCTGAAAACGAAACGGCAGGTGGAATTTGCACGAAATTTACTTGCGATTGGCCGCGCGACGCATTTCGCGAGAAGCACGCAGTACGATACGACGTGCGGCGAAAAGAAGGAGGGAGCTAATCCAGATGATTTTTATGGCGGCTGGGTAAAAATGAACTTGTTTTATTTTTAATCGTTTTGGTAGCAACTTGATGTATCAATACATTTATTTGCGGATTTTAACGTCGACCGATATCACGAGAGACGAGAACTTCTCTCCGACATGCAAGGACGTCAACTAATAATTATTCGTATTGTTTGTATTTTGCGGAGCTTTCGCTTTTTTGTGCACAAAAAGTGCACACACGCCACACGATTTTATATGCATCCCGAAACCTGTTTTATATGTCGCGTGAATAACAGATTGCGGCGTTATTATTGCACCTTTTGTCGGCTAATTCCTGAAATTACGAAGGCGTTAACTGCCAATATCCGATAATATCGTTTGTGCGATGGGGTCATAAGAATGACATAGATATTGCGATAAATAACGGACGTTTCCCCTCGGAATAGAGACTCGCGCGCCAAAGCGAAAGCTACCGGTCATCATTCCGTCACTGTCGAGAATTCTTCTACAATTTAAGCGGCGTGTCGACGATGTTATAAGACGCGTGCCGCGGCTCCTCCGTCGTTTTTCACGATCATGAAACTTTAACGTCGATTACAGTGAGAGATACGAGACGACACTTTGAGGATGCGGGCCTCCGAGGCTACCAATTACGATGGCAGCTGCCGTTCCGAATATACGCCGATACTCGGTGTTATTCAGTTTGCGAGATATTGATATTTGACTACGATCCAATCGACTTATTTTGTACTTTATGCCCGAAGACCTTCGATTTTAAGAAATGTCGATTGATATAGGAACACCTGCGGGGAAATACACATGTAGCTGTACACTGTTAATTTGCATTTAACGGTAGGAGAGATCATGAGTAGTGATCATGAGGACAAGTCAGTATTCCATTTTCTTAACGGCTTTTTATCATAATAAAAATAAATACAACGAATACGGGAGTGATAAGCCGCAAAGTTGTGACGCATTTATCAACATCTTCGGAAGTTACTTTCGAGTCATTTTTACTATTTAAGATTTGAGCTGTATTTGGAATTTCTTGATGTTTTCGAAACAAATTCGAATGGAATTCATAGAGATTAATTAACATTATCGACATTGTAATTATCGACATTGCGCTAGTGAAATCTAATTTATTTCTGTTATAAGAGATATACATTTAATTACGCGTTGCAAGGTATTACATACATATATGTATACAAATTCTTACAACATAACGAGATAAGAAAATCACTTGTGCTAATAAAGCTAGTTGTTCTGATTCCAAATATATATATATATATTTAAATGTGCATAAATGTTTATAATAAATAAATACTTATTTAACTTTTACTCAGGCACGCGAAAAAAACATTTATTTATAACTTCGCTTTTGTTAAATGTCATTCGTTTAATCTGGTTCGTAATTTTTATGCCAGCGACACCTGGCTTAATGCAGCTTCATGTAACGTAAACAGAGGACGAAAAAAACTGTCATACGTAAAATTCGAAGATATATTGATGACACGCACTCTCGCGACACACGAGTCCACGCGCGCGCGCGAGCGCGTGCTCCATCAAGATCACGCATGCACGCACGCGAAAGAAATTTCATACATCAGGATTCATCTTTGCGCGATGTGCATCTGCACCTGCCCAGGAGCTCATTTAATGTCGTGCGTTACGTCAGAGCGAGACTTTAAGCAAACTTCTCGTCGAAGAAAGGACCGACATGTGTAAATGATTACTCTCTTTGCGAAGGGGAGAAGAAGGAGAGGGGAGTGAATTAAAATTTGCAAATCGTCATTAGTTCTGCCAATACTAATTTAAAGCGTATAAAACATGGTGTATCTAAGAAAGATATACGATTAATATTTTCTCCATGTTGAAATTCTCTCTTCTTGCAATCAGTATTGATTACTTTTCTTAAAGAGAGATAAATATCTGAGTGAAAATGCAAAATATAAAATAATTATTTTAGAGAAAAAACTAATTAAATATGAAAATTGGCCATTTCCCTATTAAATTTATGTTGTGCACCTGCGCCAAATGAACTTTCGTCCTCCAGCGCTTCAAGGTAACTGGTATGCGTTCTCCATGATACATCCGATATTCGATATTACGTGTTAACGTAAGCGATCTATGCAAATGGTGATCATTTAGTTGAAAATCTATCTAACTATCTGGGAACAACATCAATTTTCGAATTTCACTGTCCCCCCCCCCCCCGTCCTCTTCTTCTCGCTAGTGTGTTCAAGAAGTTAGGCAAGGTGTCGACGGTGGCCGTAGGAACGTTGGGAGTCTGCCAAGCTGCAGGTGACGAGTCCGGTGGTCCTCTTTGGCGCACGACCCGACTTCGGTGTGCGTGCGTGCGTGCGTGTCACCGTACATGAAGAAGGATGGCGGCGGGGTGCCCGGCTTATCGGCGCGAGCAAGAAGGACAGAGCAAGATGGACAGAAGACGAAAGAGGACAATGATATTCGGACCCGTGCGACAGAGGGAGAGAGCGGGGAAAAGGGTACGCGGAGTTGAGAGACGCGGGGTGGGGGAGAGGGGGGGACCAGGCAACAGGAACGCCGTGGAAGCGAACCTGTAAAATGGTGTACGAAGAGAGCCGAGGCGGCGGAGGGCGCGTGGCAGCGCCCAGCTGCAGCTGCCGTTTTCGTCGTCCGCATGTGCGCGCGAGGGGCCCGACGTTGGCGCGTTCTCTTTCTCACCCTCTCCTTCTCGCCCTTTCTCTCGCTCTCTCGCTCTCGCCCAGTCCCTTTCTCTCTACCTGTCTCTCTTGGTCTCTCCTTTCCGGCCGGGTCTTACGCGCGCGTGCTCGCCCGCACGCCGGTGCCGTGGCGCGCGCCACACTCATTAACGCGAAACTGCGGCGGCGCGCGTACTTTCGCGCGCGGAGACGCTCGCGCCTTTCGCTTCTCACCTCGCCCATTCTTCATCGACTTGGAATTAATATACGGCATTAATTTGCAAATGGCAAAAATCGGATGGCTTAATACGACGTCTTAATGAGCGGTCACACAAGCGCTGAATTACATGTACCGGTAAATATGAAAAGGGATTATTAATGAATCGCAATAATTATGTGACGCGTGTCCTTCGTGTATTTGCCAGGTTATTATCGTGCATTTGGCGATATTACATTGTTAATTCCGCGGCATCTAACTAAGAATAATCGAGCGTGCTTTGGACGACGATAAGTTTCACGATTACGTGTATGTATGTATGTACATACACGGTCCTGGCGCAGTCTGGTTCCGCTGTGTCAACCGCAATCGAGATTTCAACGATCGACAACTGTTTTTTATAACGGTAGCTTAATTAAGACGGACCATTCCGATATGTTGCTTGATGAATTTTGTAATAACCCAAAAGTATTTGGCAATGCGTGCCAGGTGAGCATCTTAATGCGTTACAATTTTATGAAGTGTTGCCGATATCTTGAAAATTGCTGCATTTCGTAATTATGCAATCACGATGTTAAAAACATATCGTCCAAATTTACGTCCTTATGTGAAAATGATTGGTAAAAGTAATTAATATAAATTAATTGATGTATTATCGAAAGTTAAGTAATATAGTGTAACATTTAAATATTTCTCAAGCGATTATCAGGTATAAACGATAATTTGGAAAACATTATTTCATTACAAGTTTCCGAGTTATTTCACATTTCGTAACGTTTGCTGTCGGTATGTCTGACATTTCTAGAAATAATTTCATATATAAAGAGAGAATGTTCGAAACAATAGATCGAGTTGATAATTATTGAAAGAAGCAGCGTTTTTAAGCCGGGGAAAAGTAAAATATAAATGTACCGTTTTGGTGGAAATATATAGTATAGCTGTGTCAATCCGACAGAGAAACTCTTCATGAGGACGCCTTAATTAAGACGAAGCGGCAGAGACGCCCGTATAATCTTGATCATGCGGCACCTTATATAAGGTTTTAAATCTTTTCATGTAATTATTTGGTCCGACGTGGCGCGTACACGATTATGCGCTTTCATTTGTATCATGCCGATTCACATACAGTATGCATTCTCATGCTTGGCCGTCACTACAACTGTTAGCTTCGCCGAGCTGACATTTCCGAATTTGTACGAGGCAAAAATTTATCTCGTGACAATATTTAAAATGTATTCTGCAGGATCAATAATTTTTTGGTTGAATGGAGCCGTTGACGTAAAAAGAGAACGCCCAAAAGGGAAACATTTACATTTCTATAACGAAAAAAATTCACGATCGTAGAGACCGACCGTAGAGGACATGGATATTAGGACAGAATAGTATTAACTAGATATCTAGAGGAGTATAATGACAAGAGAACATCGCATCAAAATGCAATATAGTATTAAAGTTATAGACTGTTGCATTAATTTCGGCACAGGGGGTACACGCCGCGCTCCTCGAGATAAGAGCGGGCAGCTTCTGGCGGCTTTTATCCGCCGCTCACGCTGAGAGGACGGCGAGTTAACTGGCAAATTAGCGGTGTGCAACGTTAACATCCTATCAAAACGCTCGTAACCTCCCTCGTGTCCCTCGGTTAAATTAGTTGAAACTTAGCTTCGCCGTCTTTTGGAGTTTGGCGGTCCTTTGCCTTCCGCGAACAGCGCGTGCGTCACGCGTGTGTGTGGCTCACGGTTGTAAATAAAAGATCTTATATTTCGTATCGGAGGATCGAAGATTCTGTCTCTCTCTCGGCAAGCTGACGCAAGCCCCGGCGAATCAGAGGCGCATCCTTGCCGGAGAATATCTCGGCGGCTTCGATCTTGAATTTCCTAGGAAATACGAATGAGCCGGCTACTAAATATCGCGTAGTCTGCCATTACTAATAAGAATGCTGTCGGGGAACTTTTAACCCTAGTCTCTACTGAAACGTATCGATAAAACTGACGTGAGTCATCGATGCCGATGAGTCATACCTCATTTGACAAGGCAGATTTTTTTTTTAATAATATTATAATAAGTATATATATAGAAAAAGTTTTGCATATTAAGATCATAAATCTTAATATCTGTAACATTTTTTTATTCATCAATGCATAAATAATAGCGAGACATTTGAATTAATTGATATGTGATTGTAAAAAGCCGGTCCATCAACAGAGAGAGAGAGAGAGAGAGAGAGAGAGAGAGAGAGAGAGAGAGAGAGAGAGAGAGAGAGAGAGAGAGAGAGAGAGAGAGAGAGAGAGAGAGAAAGAGAGAAAGAGAGAAAGAAATGGTGCTGGCGAAACACAAGTTGTCATTGGGAATATATTCAAATACGACATCTGTACATTTAAATATTGTTTACTATTAAACTAGAAGTGGCTACCATTACATTGGTGGTAATTTTCACAAAACACCGAAAATGATTCAAGAATAATCCATAAAATTAAGAGATATAACGTTTTGTAAATACATCCTGCATACCTTTATTTGATTATAATCTCAAAATACGTTTCCCAAACACTATTAATTATTTAAATGCATAAATATATTTTTCAAGACGAAAAGTGAGTCAAGAGCGACGATTGCGATTTCACAAGACTGACTTCTCCGACTGAGCTACCCCTTGCCTTGCACCCGGCCGATTATGATCGGCGAACGGAACACTTTTTACGACATTATCCCTCGTGACGTGGCGACGATCGTTTATCAATACGAATAATGATGACGGGAGTTTCGCGTACGTGCACACAAGTGTCCGGTAATAAAGCCGGTGCTAACCGTGGCAATAACGATCCGGTCTTGCCGGCTCAATGGCTGAGGCTCAATGGCGAGGAATTGAAAATAATAGCGGGGTGGGTATTGTGAACTCATGCTTCTTTACGAACCTCCCCCGCATTTCTGACGTGATCGAGCACTATGCCGATTCCTTGATCAAACTCGAGAAGGAACCGCTTGAATGCACGATCGTCTGACCTTATCGGAAATCAAGTGGAAAAAGAATTCATGTTAAGAAAAGGAATGTTTATTTAATCATTGATACGTTACTCTGAATTTTAAAAATCTTCGTTCTGAATTTCCCCTTTTCATGTTTAGTTTGTAGCAGAAATGAAAAAAAAGAGGAAGAAAATGGAGAAATGTTAGAGAAATCGTATTTTAGTAGTTTTATATAATTTCGCAGGATCTAAGAAAGATTTAGGGAATTAAGCCCCTCCAGAAGTATTAGTCACCGTATAAGGAAACTTTATTGTCTTATTATTCTCTCTCTCTCTCTCTTTTTATAAGTTTAAGCCTTTTCTTATTTCTTTCTTCCAACAAAACTACAAAGGTAGATCTGCGCCGAAACTCGTGCGCCGTTCAAGCCCTTCATATATTAAGGAGCGTAACGCTTTCGCTTGTTGTAAAAACGTCGACAGGAGCTAATACGGTCTCCAGAGCGCGTGATTCGTATTAACATGTATTTTTATCTGCGAGAGCAGGGCAAAAGTAATTTTATTATGCGGTATTGGTCGCGGGCGTCGCAACGATTCTTTCGCTTATGCAAAGTAGCGTGCGAAGTTGTTCTTGTGTCAACATCGCGCGCAATATATTTCCAGTGGCGACCCGTAGTAAGAACTCGAATCGGCCCAAAGACATTGGCAAGATTGTTTCTGTTGCGGTAAAGTCACCGTATATTAGGGAATAACCATTGAAGAATTAAAGGAATGAAGTCACCTCGCGACTAATCTTCCATTCACAAACCCTCCCTTGTAAAAACATAGTTTTTACAACATTCTTTCGTTAAGCCAGACAGAGAAAAGATTTTGAAAATATTCTTCGGTTGTTTGGCTCAACCGTTATTTTAGTTAATTCCGTGGAAGTCAAAATATCGAAACATAAATTCGGTTTCTTATTCGGTTCATCCCGCTACGTTTGCCAAAATTATTATAATTGATACACGGTCCACCTGCGAATTAATCATTATTACATCATTCTAAAGAACCAAGTCTTGGCGTCGTTAGAAATGAAATGTTTACATTCGTATACCCTGATCGGGTGTGTGCCATGCTACTTACTAAGATTCCCAGGCGCGGTTAAGTGCGCGATCGGCTTAAGTAGAACGTGGATATACGTGAAGAAGAGCGAAAGGAGCAGCAGCGTGAACAGAGCGCCGACGTGAGTAGAGGGGATCGTTGGCGCGTGGCTCCGATCGTCCCCCCTGGTCCCTTGACTCGTCCGCCGATCGCCGACTCGCGCGACTGTTCGGAAGGAGACGGAGATAGATAGGGAGAAAGAGGGAAAGGGAGAGATAGAGTGTGTGATAGGGAGAGAGAGACAACGAGAGGGAGGCAGATGCCATGGTGCTTCTTTCGGGTCTGCCTCTTACCCAAGGCGGCATTGAATGCACGAGAGAGGAGCGCCGGCACCAGCGAGAAAGGCTGTATAAGAGGCAAGCACCTGCCGCGGGCACACGGTGTCGGACCGCGATCGCTCATAGCGCCTGGTCCCGGCCGTCTGCCCGGTCGGGCCCCTATGCCCACATCTCTGCCCACCACGAAAAATCATCGGCTAGAGAAAGAAAAGAGCGCGACACACGTGTACCTGTCGCATAAAGTAGTCGAGTCATTAACTAGTCTCCCTTGCCTCTCAAAAGCCCCGCTCCTCCACCCAACTTGATCATCGTCACCATCGTCCCGCCTCGTATTCTCTCGGTGGAATTGCACAGTCAAATACGACAAAGACAACGTAACCTGGCGAGCAGGAATTACTTGGTTGATTTTCATCGAGTAATTGGCTCAAGGATGGTATTAACCTTGTTACTAAACTAACAAGGATACTAGTAACCGCGGATAATTTTCACTTTATCCGGAAAATATGCGATCGCGATTTTATTCTCCCGTTTAATTCAAGACATACATTCGAGTAACGGAAAATACATGACCTTGCGAGTCTGCCACGTTCATCTGCCACACATATCGTCACTTGTAATTAAAAAATTGCATTACCAAGTCATTTTTCTCGTTGTTGTTTTTTAAATTATCACGTCTCTTGCACTGATTAAAGGAATTAAGAATCGAAGAATCAGTATTTCTTCTTAAAGCGATATCCACGGCGGGATTGTGCATAGATAAGTCGATGAAAAGAAAGAGAAGAGAAAAAAGACGAAGTGAGGCCAGACCAGTCTGTGTAGGCAAATGGGTACGAGAGATGATGCCCGCATGATCGAACTGAAGGAATAGGAGACAAGGAACGGGGGATACGTGGGATCGGTGATGAGGCACGACTGCACGTCGGCAGTACTAACCCACTGAACGCGATGTCCGGCTGCATGAGCCGGAGACTAGTAGAGTTTTTCTTTGCGACCGGTCTAGTGGCGTCTAGCTGTAGTCTGCCGTCTCGAGGATTCCCCTTCTTCTTACCGGATGAGACGTGTGGTACGTGGAGGAACGCTGAATCCGTTGATTACAATTCTCGGCTTTTGCTACTTTCCGTTTCGTGACTTAACTGACGGATTAGTTCTTTCCTAAATCAACTTTCTATTATACGTAAAAGATGATTAAATTTCAATTAAACTTTATATTTTTTGGAACTTATTGAAATTAAATATCTGGATAATTTAACGATTAATTTTCTATTAAGCAAGGCTTGAAATTAATTGAGGAATGAGATATTTGTCACCTTTGCATTTTTGAAACGTGTTTTATTTTCCAATGTTTCACCTAATTTTTTAAATAATTCATAATTCAAAAATTAGCTACTTCAATTGTTTTAATTCTTTTATTAAAAAATATTGTTTATACATTTTTATATTTCTTAGAGCCGGTTTTTCCAACTTCTTGGTGAACTAACTAATAGTTAAATTTGAAGATAAAACGAAGATTTTACGAAGACAGACGTATGATTTAACTATTAGTTAGCTTACCAAGAAGTTTGAAAAACCAACCTTTAAAGTCACGTTAAAGTGATAGTTCTTATTTGAATGATATTTATGTGTGTTTCGTTGTGAATCAACTTGCATTGCGACGCAGTAGAAAACAAACGAGTGGAGATTCAATAAGGGTTCTGAAGAAGGGCGGCGCGGATTGTAGCGCTCGTTCTGATTACACCACCTGCCCCCCCGCAGGTGGCCGGTTGTCGCACGATACGCAACTTATCCTCGTGCTCGTGATCGGTAGACAACTATAGGGAACAACTGGTCAGTAATCATGCTTTGATAGCATTACCCGTATGCGACCCAACCCATAATCACACTTCATAAAACATGATCAACGGCGACAATCTCATTACTCTCATTTGCACGGTTGAAGCGTAAAATTAATTCTGGCCTATCACATTTATCCATTAATAAATTTTAATATATAAGAGCAGGTGGAAATGTACATAATTTGCAATATCACATACGGGGCTAGTTAAAAATTTTCTCAATATATTTTATTAACACAAATAACATTTCGATAAGTAAAGACAATATTGAATGATATTGAAAAATATGACGTTTTATATATGCGGACAGTTTCGATCGTTCTTTGAAATAATAATTTCTTATTTCTTCACACGTTTATAGTTTAAACGATAGCGACATTGTTTCTGAGTATCACTAGCTAAAAAAAAGGAACGTGTGTACACCAGTGTCAATATTTTGAATTCTAGAAAGATATCTCTTTTAGTTTGTTTGATTTGCTTTTATCACTGACCACGGGTATATCGACGCAACGGTCCGCACGCCGATATACACATTTTTCCCCTTTACTCACCCTCGCTTTCCCGACAATCACTTATGCGGGAGTAGGCACCTGGCCACCCCCGCACGCGTTCTTATCCTTTTGACCACCTTGCCGGGATCTATGCATACTTGCACACGTGTGCATACTTGCGCACATAATCCGGCATATGCTTTCCTTTAACAAAAATGTGGCTTCTTCAGAATTATATGTTCAAAGCTTAAAAAAATGTAATTTATTTAATTTTTGTTGAATTTTTTAGATAGATATTTATGGTATTCTAATTTTTAATGGCTACTGTAATGCAGTTAGTAATACACTTTTAGTAATATAATGTTTGAATAAAATATTTGAAGTGTACTAATTTTTATTTATATGATTATTTCGCTTTGTAATTTTGCTACAAAAATACATTGTCAATGCATATTGTATTATAAGTATATATATCGTGTTTTATATAATATATCAAAATATCATATATTGCATTAATACTGTGATACATTACGATATGTTTTATAAAGCAGATACGCAAATAATAGCTGCAGAAACTCATTATTGTGCGAATAAGAATATGTGGCCCGCCCACGTCTTTTCTCCCAATTATCAGCTTCTTGTCCAATTAACGCGTCGACAATAGCCGGTTAATAAAAGCTGGGTGCTATCGAGAGATCATTCCGCGGACAATCGCAGCGAAATCGAAGGAAACGAGGCGCTGTCGAGCGAAACTGCTGAGGGCCCGGCAACTGACAGCCGAGGCCAGAAGTCATCGGCAAACAAACCACGGGGCATCCTCCCGAAGCCCTGATACTCGTCTGCATGCATGCTGGTACGCCGTGCAACCACAATCGCCATTTCCGACGGAGAAAAATCCGAGGTAACGATCGCGGCAGATGGGCGAGCACCCATACGCGCATACGCGCGCCCGTCGTCTCTTTCGACCGACGCATAATCGTCAATAATAGATGCAGCGAAGGTGTGTATTCAACCCTTGCCCACGGGTCTACCGCGAAAAAGCGAAAAACAGCCAGACGACACCGCGAATGCAGCCCTCTCGCCCTGTGGGAGCGCTGAATTTTACTTGAATGAGATATTTTCCCCCTTTTGAATTCTAGGCTTTTGCTAGACATACGTACGTATCGTTGACGGTTGATCGGTTTTCTCTTGTGGAGTTCAATCCTTCTTTAATCCCTGTAGGATCATATGTCGATTTTGCTTTTAATTTTTCGCGATATAATTTTTTTCCACCAATGATTCGAAACTTCCAGCAAGAAAGTGTAATATTCAGTTAAAAAATTTGGAAAATCGAAAAATTTTTCATTTTATTTTATTTCCTGCTAGGTATAGAAATTTTTTTTTATCATAATGATTAAAAACAAAATATTTCTCTCTCTCTCATGTTGTCATGTGTCAGCAGAAAGGATTAAAGAAAATTGATGTTATGCAATAGTATTTCCGCCCTGAAAGTTTCAGGGGTTATTGTCGTTCCGACGGGTCAATCGCAAAAGATTCGGGGGCTTTAACCCTTCTTCGATCTCGTTCGGAAAATATCCCTTCGAAATGCGAAATCATCCCTTTCGCTCGATTGTCCGTCACTCCTTGCGGAAACACCCGGCTCCTGTTTGAATAAGACGTCCGGACGATGGGGCGCAGCTGTCAGAATGCTGTGCGTTACGGCCTTCCGTAGTTTTTCCAGATTTTTGCGTGCTGCAGGTGATGCGGGCACGCGACCTTCCACATGCATACGCTCTCTCTTGTGTTCTCGGTCCTGTTGTTAGCCTTTTCAGGGCCCGCAGGGAACCCTTTCGAGAAGTGGCCACTGTGAATTACGAGGATCGAGATCCTCCGGCGAAGCGTGGGAGAGCTGAGGGGCAGATGCCGGATTTTGGCTTTGCCGCCTGGGGATGCGGCACCGCCGACTGCGTGCGTGTCAAAACAGAATTAATTCTTTTTTCACTGTTGCTCTCCGATGCGAATTTGCGATGTGGGCATGCCCATCCATCTCGAGTTTTAACTCTATCTTTTAATAAGGAAGTTTGTTGGGAGCAATTTATACTGCGAACAGCAGGGAAATGGGGTGCCTTAAAATATTTGTTGTGACACAGTGTACCGTAATATTATTTAAACGATATTTTATTTAACAACTGGCGCAGTATTTTTAATTACCTGATCCGTGCGTCGCGATAAAACTCGAAATTACCGGTAAAGAGCGCAGCTTGTTCGGCGCGAACGTAAGTTCTCACGTGAAACACGGAAACGAGAAATGTAATTTGTCATTAAGCCGCCGCGATCGTTACTATGTCGTGCGAACGGATCTATATGCGCGTGATTACTCCTTTTTTTCCAACGAACCGCACGTTGGATGATGTAACGATAATGCAACGAGCAATCCTCCCTATTCCCACGCAATTCGTATTGGCGCGGCCTGGCACGCACGAAATTCCACCCTCGGTCACTGACCACAACAAGCTCGCTCGCCCTCCCGATGTGAAAAGGGGTCCCAGGGATCAGGCTTTGCGTGGGGGCTACGTGGCTAGCTCGAAACGCTCGAAGAGCGAAACCGGGCAATAACTGCAAACTACCTGGACGGCGCGATTCCGCCGCTTGCGCCATATGGCGCTTCCTCCTGAAAGAGCCCAACGGTTTTGCTATGTGACACCTACTGCTCCCACGGACAAAACATTACGTTGAGATTATTTGGCGACCGGTTCGGTTGTGTCCGATCTAAATCTATCTTCCGCATTTTCCGAAAATAGATATACCTACGCAAGTAGATACTACCGATTCCAAGAAAACTCTATTATAATCCCATCGAGGAAAGGCTCGCAATGTTTTAAAATCGATAAACGAATAATACTTTATTATCCATAACAAAAATACAGACGTAGATGCATTTCGTTGTTGCCTTGATTGGAATTGATTTATTCTATATTAATTAAGGAAAATTTCTTTTTGATAAAATTATAAAGTTTTAATAATTAAGGAAAATTTCTTTTTGATAAAATTGTAAAGTTTTAATAATTAAGGAAAATTTCTTTTTGATAAAATTATAAAGTTTACTTTGCAAATCACTTTTGCGCTATTATGTTATTTGTGAATGTGCTAAAATTTGCGTCTTAAAACACAAGAAATTGAAAAACTAAGTAATGGAAATTTTTAAATATTTATATTTGAAAGAGTATTACTTTGGATTAAAAATCATAATCTTTTATTATTTTGTCTTTATAAACTTTTCTACTATAATAATTTCAAGTAAATTACGAGACTCATGAGTCTCCATGTCTCTATTTAAGAAAATGCATTTAGTCTAGACGTGTAAAGTACAGAATCACAGTGAGTCGGAGGGAGTCTATAAATGGTGTCTGGATCGTCAACCACATGTTATCGGGCTGTGCATAAGCATAAAGCACTGCGAATTACCTCATGAAATTGGTAGTCGACAAAGGCAGTAAAGTTTTAATATGTCAGCTACATGTATCTGTAATTTCGTCTACATCATTTTTAAATTAGAAATTTATTTTTGTAATGACATTTTTGCAAGTTTTATGATAGAAAATTCCACAAGAAATATTGTATATGTATCTTATCAATAATCTCAAATAGGAAAGACACATTTTTTATTAGCAGAAAAAATTTAGAATACATAAATTGTTAAATTTAGTGATGTAATAGAGTTACATAATTAGTAATGAATCAAAAAAACACTCGAAAAGAATATCGAACTGATAATGGAATTCGTCTCAAGTTCGCTGAAACAAAAGAGATACGATCGCCAACCACATGTCATCGCGTCTGTTCGCTCGGTGAAAAATTGCGAAACATATATACGTCTTCACGAGACCGAGAAATAATAGGAGGTCGTCGAAACCGAGAGTGCGAGTGCTCCTTGCGAAGAAGTCGCGCGAAAGCGCTTGGGGGGAAAACGAATGCGTCGAACGGAGGAGAAGAACGAGATGAAGAAGAAACAGAGAAAATGAAGAAGAAGAAGAAGAAGAAGACCAAAAGGAGAGAAGGAAGACTGAAAAGGAAGGAGAAGGTGAGCACCTCACGGGCAACATTTATGCCGTTTACGAGCGTGCCGGCAATAGACGAAGAGCAAGGAGAAGGACGCGAGGAAGACGAGGAAGGACGAGGAGAAGAGAAGGCCGAGCACACGAAAGTAAAACTGTTGCGGTTTACGGGAGATTTTATGGCGTAACCCATAGAGGAACCACGGTGCTATTATTATCTATCTTGGCAATAGAAATTGGCTGCCTTTTAATAGGTATTTGCCTCTCGCACAGGCCCTTAATGATATACCAAGTCGGGAGAATTTGAAGATGCTGCGCGCGCCAGCGCTTCGTATATCGCGCCCACTTTTACGCGGAATACGATGGAATTAGCACACGACCCGCTATGCTGTATCGTGCTGCGTGCACCTATCGTCGTATTTTCAACACTTTTGATGCGGCCATGTTACAAGATCTCAAGAGCCGCGAAATTATGGCCACGCTCGTGCTTTTCTTTTTTTTTTAGGAGCGTGACGAGTTAATCGCATTCGTAAGATATTCCGTTCGATTTAATTCGTTTGATCGTAAAATACTGATTGCGAATAAAATTCTTCGATTTATACGTATATATATATATATATATATATATATATATATATATATATATATATATGTATATATAGAAAATTTTTTTGTTAGATTTTTATTAGAATTTTTTATATCATACATCAATTTTGTTGTTTTTCTAACAAAATTTGCAACGGTCATCTTGCACAGATTGCTTTCGATAGATTTGGGATAATGGGATAAATATATATGTTATTGTTGTCTTATTTTGCGACAGATTTGGACCCCTAAGAGAAAGAATGCGAAAGTTCGGCATCAGATGGTAGAGCTGGCCGAACCAGACGATCGTGGACCATCTGGTGATCCATCGTGGCATACGGCAAGTATCCGAGCGAGCGTACGAAAAAAGGATAAAACCTGATACTTCGGCTTTAAGACTCAAGAGATAAGCAGCAACAGGAAGACAGACTGTACGAGATGATCCGTACTTATCCATCATTGCTAGGAAGCAAGAAATTGCTTAATAAGTGAGGAAAATTCACATCTAAATCTAGGTGAGTTATTTTAATCATATACTTGAATTTATCTAAAAACAGTAATAAAATTTGATATATTTTTTATCAAAAACAGAAATAACTTTTTTTTTATAAACAATATTATTTTACACGATACTTTTGCAAACTTTATGAAACTTAGAAGCAGCTATCTTGTTAATTGCGTTTTAGGTCAAAATAATGATGATATATAAAATCCATCTAACATTAATTAAAGAACAATATTTTATTGTCCATTTGTATCTATTTGAAAAAAGTTTTCCCTTTCGTTTACGGTTCAAACTATTCATGTTTGGTATTATTTCTTTCAACGAGAAAATGATTTCAGTTTTAAAGAAGAAATATTCTCACGTATACGACACGCTTATGATATAACATCCTGTATATTCGAATTATCGCGAGTTCCCAAACAAGCGTATATTTTTGCAGTACCGTCGGTGTGCTCCGACGTAGAGAGCCGGTGCAGGTTATTCCCTCGGGATTCTTTTGTCGGTGCGCGAAGCCGAAGCACGCGTGCTGCACGTGCCCCATTGCGGACGTGACTCGGCCGGCATTGCGCCTTATATTGCGTTAACCGTCTTATTTTGCCCCGGTTGCGCCCTGAAAAACAACGCCGTCCAGCCGCGGCCGGTTCGGCGCTTGAAATTGCGACGTCGCGCGAGCCGCGAGTGTGACCTAAAAATCCCATTTAACTTTCGATATGTATTTGCTGCACTGTTCTGAAAAAAGGGACTCGAGTTTTGTATGCTTTCTTTATTAGGTCTGGTCCTCTCGATTTCTCACCTCCCCTCTATCGCTGCGTGAATTGCTATCAATTATTTAGATGAGACATCTAAAAAAATAATGTTATTTTCATTAATTGTAGATAATTTTAGAGAAAATGGCTTTTTTTAATGGTTATCATTTTGATATCGATAATATTAATAAGTTTTACTAAAATAGTTATAAGTTTCCTAATCATACTTTTATATCGAGTTATGAAACTCTCAAATTTAATCTTTCGGAACAATTGGGAATATCTCTTAGAAATGAGAAGTATGATTTTAGAACAATTTTAGCACATTGATATCATTATTAAAAATAGTATTAGCAAAGTAAAAGTTAGTAATGAAAATATAAATAAAAAATATAATTTTTAAATTAATTTATTTTTAAACTAACAAAAAGTATATGTGTATTTAAGGGTGATCATGTGCAATCGCAGCGCATTGCTTTCGCTTGCCGCAGACATAAAACTGACGAGCCGATCTCTTAATGTACGCAAAAAGAGTCGGAGAAATGGACCGCGCTCGAGATCGGTGGAAACGCGCGAAAGAGTACCATCTCGTTCCGGTGCGAACGTAGTTGTTTTGCCTCGATTAAGATCGGGCCCTTTTTCCCCGTCGGCTCGACTGCTCCCCCTTTGTCTCCCGTGGCGGCACGTACCCCAGTTTCGGTGGAGTGATTTACAAGTCACTCCAGCATGAAAGGCAGGTGACCGTGCCGCTCGAGCGCTACTTAAGCGCTTGCACGAGTTATGAACACGACCTCATCGGGGGAATAAAAAAGGTACTCCGGCATTCTGGATAATAGCGATTCCGCCCGACTTTACACCCTCGATCGGAACGCCGTCGTGTGTCTCGCGGGACGATAATATGGAAATTTCGTGCGTTACATGCGCTCCTCGCGTGCCAAGCGTTTGTCGTACTCGCGGGGCATGAGGCGTTTCATATTTACAGCGACATGTTGTGTGTATTTCCTTTACGGCCGCGCGCAGGACGAACGGTTTGTCCAACAATCGATTGGAAGATTATGCGTAGTTCATATTTCCGTAAGGGACAACTGTGTATTATTAGGTCCTCGTGCACATAACCCTTGGCTGAATTACCTGAGACTCGACGAATATTTAATAGTTTTTGAAGATTATTCCTACACTGAGAAAAAAAATCGTTTGTACGAACTAAATTTGTATAGTTGTTTAACCCAATAGTTGATTCAACAATTTTAGTTTTTTTAGTTGTACTAAAAAAATATAGTTTACTCATGTAATATTTTATGTTATTGTAATAATGTTTAGTTGAACGTATCGGACTAAATATTTTAGTTTAGTAGATGAAATATATTTTGCGTCTTCCAACAAATTTTTTTTCTCAGTGTACAATCCTTTATATTACAAGGATATAAAAAATCTAAAACTCGAAAATTGTGGCATTTTTACTGCTGTTTTATGTATTTACACGCGGAGCGATTTTTTTCATTATTCAATAGAGTACACTGAGAGAAAAATATAGTTACTTTGGCCTCAACCACAATTTTATAATATTTCTAACGATAATTATGGTTAACATAATGATGCATATAATTATATTTATTGTTAGAAATATTATAAAATTATGGCTGGACCAAAACTAACTATATTTTTCTCTCACAATCAGTGTACGGATAAAAAATCCAGCTATAGTCTTCCAAAGAGTTAAGTAGCGATCACGTAAAAAAATGTTGAAGGAAGCGATCTTCCTCGGTGAAGATTTACTCGAGGCGGCAGGATCACAGAAAGTCAATGTTTAACAACGAGTGGCTTCCGTCGATCAGGATTCGATGGTTTTTTCTTCTTATTCTTTATTATCCTTCGGGAAAGGTCGAGTCACAAGCGCGACGGGTATCGTACCGTCCTTCGACCGTAAAATCATCGTCCAGTGGAGGTCCGGAATTTACCCCACGTACATCCCAGATCTCGAGATCGCTCTTGGAATCGTTCAGACGTATCGAGACGTATTGTCGTGTAAAAGATCCCGAATGAGAAAAAAATGTGTCGATGAAAATCATCAGAGTGTAACGACATCGAGAATCGTTCGAGCATCACAAAACTTATCCACCTTTTATCACATTATTTTGTTCTTTATATGTCTTCTCGTGACATATCAGATATTTACCAGTAAAAAGTTAACTGTACAGATATATCTTTTAAAGAAGTTAAAAATTTCGTTTCGCAACACGAGGTCGTTTTTGGTCTCTCATCTTGTCAAATATAATAATCATCGAAGCTTTTACAGATAAAGCCGGTATTTTTGTCGAAGAGCGTAAGAAAAGTTAAACATGTACTATTGAAACGTAATGCGTGCAAACGAAGTTTGCAAGGAGCGAAGTTACTCATTAGGCACGGGAAATTGATTTTCAAGTACGGGGTTGCGGCGGGCGCGCTAATGTGTCAAGGCCAAACGAATCCGCAATTTCGTGTCTCGAGGAAGTGGTGAGAGAGAGAGAGAGAGACGGCCTGTAATATTAGGCGTCGAAATCGTTAACACCGGCTGACCCGCGTACTCTGACACCCTTCAATTACTCCTCTCACGTACCGCACCGACATTGCACGCGGATGGGTTATGGTTTGCACTCACGCACCGCGCCACGGCGTAATGCACCTCGGCGTCGACACCATCGGGGAACCGTAAATATCAGTCCGACCGAGAAACCGATCGTTTCGACGCAGAACGCGAGAGTTAATGCCACGCAGATCCCTCTTTCACTTTTCAAATCGTTTCACCGCGCGTGTTACGCGCAACAAAAGATGTTGGCAGATGCGTAACAGGATTGACGCGATACTCGCCCAGTTATCTTCAGTATTATTCACTCTCTGTCTTTTTCTCTTTCCTTTGGTTTATTTTTCTCATTTACACATACGCGTTTCTGAATATTATTATATCTTTAAATATTGCTGTAATATTTTTTTCTTTTCTACTGCATATTTATTCTCCTACACTAATTCCTATGGGTTGCCACTGCTCCTACTCAATATTCGATTAATTTGACTAAAACAATGAGATAAAATTAGCGACATATTGAGTAAGCCTTATCTAATTTAACTTCCGTGTTAGTCAAAATTTTTATCTACTTTCCCTTTAGTCAAAATTAATGAAATATTAAGTAGGAGCAATGGCGACTTATGGAATAGTAAAAAATGACTCAAATGGAGTATTTGAGTATATTTGACACTACGAGTTTAACAGTGTAGAGAAATATCTTCAAAACAAGAGAAATGTTTATTATTATTATTATTTAGCTTATCAATAGGATAACATTTGATTGGAATTGTTCTTCACGGGAAACGGTTAAATAATTGAAAAGGAAAATTGAATTGCACGAAAACTTTATTTACAGCATTGCATTCTCTAAATAGAGCAGCGGTATAACTAAGCATAACTCGAGCGAAGTGCAACGTAACACCAGTATAGCGGCACGTGCTCTCGTACGCATAACTTGTCGCCATGTTGGTGCGGGTGTAGATACGGCGCGATATTTGTTCGCCGAAAGAAGGAAAAAAAAGAAGAGCTGCAAAGGGACGGTGGAAGGACGCGGTAAAAGAGTCGGCTGAATCGTCTCGTTGTTAGCTACCACCTCTCTTCCTTCAACCGCCCCTTTTCCTGCGTTTTTATCTGTTCACGCGTGCATTTTTCTCTTTCTTTCTTTCTCCGTGGTTCCTTTATCAGGCCGTGTTACGTATCTCCCTTTCTCCAACGTTTGAACGTTTCGCCTCTCTTCAGTTACTCGCAGGAAACGCCGGCTATCTTGCCGGTTATCTCGTGGAGAAGAGTACACACCTCGCGCGTCAAATATACGGAAAGCGATTTTTCAGTTCGACTCCAGGCCGGGATCTGCGCGATATTTTTTCGTCCCTTTTATGTATGTTTTACGAGAGACTCTATCATTTGCTAAGTCAGAAATCAAATTGTTTCATTACAAAAAAATACAATTTTTAATTTGACAGAAATCTAAATAAATCGTACGCGAATATTTTTGAAGTTGCAAAATATTTCTACTTCTGTATATAAAAAATTCCGTTTCTCTACTTATTCTATTTATATTACTAGTCTGACAAATAGATATATGAATACATTAAGAGTTTGCGATTTAAATTTATAAATCGTGGCAATTACTGCAGATCAATATAAATAAAGGAGTAACTATTAGCGGCGAGTTTAACATGACGACAAAATAAATTCTACCGATTCGGTTAGAAGTTAGTGTCTTTTTCTATTCGGATGTAGAACATGCGTACTCGAAACGTGCGATGCATACTATTAGCGAGGCGCCACGTAACAGCAGAAGCGAGGTGTTTCTTGGATGCGACACTCGTTGCGCGCCTGCATTACAAGCTAAAAAACGGTTAAGCTTCATGCAATGCCAATGCGTAGTGTAAAAACGAAGATAGTCGAAGAATATGGTAATGACGATTTGCAGATCGAAAAAAGGAAGAATATATCTACTAAAATGATAAGAAGAAGGAAGATTACTTGCATGTAGATCATGATAAAAAAAATCTAACTCGCTATATCATTTATTAAAAAAAAAAAACGTAACTTATCTTCCAGAAAGACCAGATAGAAGGAGACGGATACATTCATAACACACGTCACTTATCTTATTAAACGGAAATCTAACGTCAGATTACATTTATCGCGAAATGCGGACGATACGGATTGTCGTCACAAGAGACACATCGATTTTTGCCTCTTTTTAGCCAATCGCGAAAAAGAGATCGTTGAAAGTCGTATAAGCAAAAGTGCACCACCTAACTAACCGTGTTGTTATAAAAATTTCGCTGTTATCGTATTTTCATCTCGTATGTTACCGCGCATACAGTTTTATTAAAATCGCTCTCTTGTTCTAATTGCGTCGGCAAACGCATCTCTCGTCGCTCCACGGCGCGGCGCCAGAAGTCCTGTTGAACTCGCCGTTGCTCTCGCTTCTATTGCTCAACCCGTTTCACAGGTCTCACCCCGAAGCTATGTTACCAAGGTGCCGCCATTTATACACGCGGTCCCGCCGCTTTTTACTCGCGGGGCCACGAGTAATTTCTTTATTCGAGGTTTTACGTTAATAAGGTGCTTTTACAGGCGCGACCTGTCAGCTCATAGTTGGTACCTTATAGTGAAACTCTCCTGACCGTGACCGTGCTTCATGCAAATTATCACTCGTGGCAATGCATTTTACCTCAGAAAAATGAATTCCGGCGCGAGAGAAAGAGAGTGGAAAATTCTCGTTTCCCTTCGACCTTTTCTGCGGCACGTATTTAAATGCAAACGTGTATTCATAACGTGTCGCTTATGGTCTGTATTTTAAATGATTGGTAGTGATAATAATAATGTAAATAATGAGTCAATCATCTCGGTTATCTTAATTTTTCAGAAGCACTTCTTTTGTTGAATGCGCGCCAGTGATTCGTTTTTTAAATCAACAAGGACGTCCCATTACGTCAAGAAAAATCAAATAAATTATTATATTACTATCATATGGAAAAACATCTTTCTTTTGATCGGAATATGTATTTCGGACTATTTTTTCCTTCCCAAATAACTTGAAATATAATCGACAAATGAAACCTCATATTTTATTTATAAGAAAGGAAAGTAATTGAACATAATTGATTGAAAGTCTGAAAGCTTCTATTTACTTAATGAATATTTATACGAATAATATCACAATGTGAGCCATGTATATGTCCCTAGTCTCAATTATCTGTTGGGTTCCGGCATTAGTGCTGCTAATTCCCCTAAATTACGTGTAATTTTTGTTTCGAAAATATTGACCCATAATTGTGCATGCATGCGCGCGTCGCTGGAGGCTACCTATAGTTTATGCAAATCCGTCCTCGGAGTCTCGTGCCAAATCGTGGTATTGCATAGATATTCGCCTGAAGTAGAAACTCGTTGGATCGCGAGCTGTTACATCGGGAATAAATCATATCGCATTCCGCAGGAATGCAATTTCTGAATTCCGTAAGTTGACGCTAATAACAGTGATTTTTGCCCGCTATCCACCATGCACGAAAGCTTCGTGTGGTATCGCGAACAATAGAAGTGTCTGGCCCGTTTGCGAAGTTTACAAAGTTCATGAGCATAAATATTCATACGTTTATTATATATACGTATGTCTCGCGTCCTTTTTTCCTACTCCGTTTGAATTTGCATTTTTCAGCCTTCGGTGCGCGCTCGCGCTCTATCGCCAGTCGCCACTACCGAGATGCCATCGGACATTCGTGACTGAATCTTCAATGGAGGTCTCGTGCCGATTCCCGTCCTTTCAGAAATTACCAAGTCCTCCGCGCGCAGACTGTCGCATCAGCATTTTAAGCGCGTGTCCTTACTGATACCGGGAGACAGACCTATTTGAGATACCGACGTTTTGTAAATCGCGCGCTGTAACATTCGCAGCGAAATGAAATTCCGATAATACGCGGACGAAGCTTTGTTTCTCAATACAATACCGATAACAAAAATGATAAATTTTCAAAGTTATATGTTGGTCGGCAAATTTGATTCATCTTTATACGAAAATGCTTATCAAACTCTTTACGATTTTGTGAATTTACGTGCAATCTTACGTGTAGCTCTTCAAATATTCGAAGTATTGCTTGATTATAATTAATAAAATGTATGTTTTGCATTTTCGTAAAAGTCTCCAAATAATATAAACGTGTTACATTACACTGTTAAACTTGTAGTGTCAAATTATATCAACTATTCCGTAGGCGCCACTGCTCCTATTCAATATTTCAATAATTTTGTCTAAAAGGAAGGTACAAATTAGTAGGCAATTTGTAATTTTTTAGTGTAAGTATGATAAGATTAAAATAAATCCAATTCGTTTCACGTTGATTTATTTATGAAAATTAATTCGAGTTAAGCAAAGGGTTAAATTCCTATGGAAAACTAAATTACAGAGAAAGATTTCGATCGACCGACCGACCGATGATTGTTGTTATTCTCGGACATGCGAGTGCCACTATTCCGGTGCACCGAGAGACGTTTGACGCGGCAGCACGTGCCCGGGAAAATAGAAGCTATCGGGATTCCATCGCGGCCGCGTGACTAGACCGCCGATAGAGGCCCCGTGTGCCATTTTCGTCCTTCCAGAAATTAGTAAACCGTCGCACGCAGCTCATGCGCAGGCTGCGTCTCCATCGGCACCCCGATGCGTCTATCCTTCCTGGATGCAACGGGAATAATAAACGCGCTGTGCCGACGCGAGCGTCCCATGCTTTCTTATCTTCCTGCTCGCGCCCTCCGCTCGTCTAGCCGGAGACACCTTGCCACGCGCCGGACTTTTTCCTCTTATCTCCCCTGTGTCAATGTTTCTTCATCCAGACGCGAATAAACATCTTGTCGCCGCGACGTATTAACGCCATTTCGGGAAGCGACGATTTTTCGTACCGCGCGCTACTTCGAGCTACACGAAGTGGGTTTACGACGCTCGATGGCGATGTAGCCGGTTAAATATTTGTTTATCAATGCACCTGAGCGATAAGTATTTGACGCTAGTGTGAAATTCGTACTAAATGGACTTCTACCGTGCACACCCACGGTGGTCCAGAAGTCGTATACTCTTTCCCGACGGCAAATGTTCTGGGGCCTGCGGTTGTTCACCCTGCGGCAGAAAAGGCCGCCGCGTGGGAAAATCTGAAAATGGACCTGTATCCGCGCGTCATGTCGGAGTGAAATGCGTTTCGAAATATTTTCCACGCTGCCTTCCGCCGAAATTTCAAAAGCTTTGTCCGATGCTTTTGCTATTTATTGTATATACAGAACGATTATTATACGATAGATGTGTCAAAAATGTCAGAATACTTAGAATAGGAATTTTGAATAGATGTCCCAGTTAAACTTTTCAAACATAGAAGTTTTTATAAGATATTTTTACATATAAAATTTTTTGTGTTAAATACATGTATGAAGCATTTTTCATTTTTTTAGCATACGTGCAATTTATTTTTATATCGCTGCGATGAATCTATTGTGAAAAAGATTTTTATGCACAAAAAATTTTGAAAGCAAACATAACGGAAAGGGTGATGGTAGATCGGAACTACCTTTGTGGTGCAGCGAGACGATGTACGGTTTTAGAGAGAGGCAAAAAATTTTCCAAAAGTTCTGTGAGTCCCTCGCGCGCATCGCGCGATCGGAATCTCGTGAGATCAACTACGAAGATGAAACTTTGACGCGACCATGACACAACGATTCAGCAGGGGTCGAAACAGGAAGGATGATATAGGCGCTTCCGTTAGCGCGGTTGAGTGTGCGAGAATCGATTCGTAATCTTTTAGAAAATCTGCCCATTAGCGATCCAATTTTATTGACGCCTGGAATCTTCCCTTCGTGGTTTTCTTCCCTTTAGATCCCTCAACTGATATCTATATAAATGGGAAGGTTAGCGATAATTATTTTTTGTTATCGTAATCTATTGCTACGTATATAAAGATTTATATATAAACGGGCAAAAAAATGTCATTAGTACATGTGTATATTAGCTACTAATTATAGCTACGATCTGTATTCTTTAGGCAAACGTAATTCCCGTGCGCCTCTTCAAAGGGCGAACCGGGTACGAGGGCTAGGCTTGAGGGATCCGCGATCGTGTAGGGGGCTCTCCCGACGGGGTGTCTCCCGGTCAGCGAGTGAAAATAATTAATGCGCCTCGTTAGCTCGCGATAGCCGCAATATGTATACAAACTTGGCGGGAAGTGTGTAATGGATACTAACGAATGGTCGCGTCTTATTCGCTCCGCACCGGGGAGGATGTGGTAATCCACTTTTCGGCAGGAACCGATTCGTCGGATGAATAATTAGGCCCGTTCACCCCCGGCCGTGCTAGGCCCTGGGATGATCGAAGGGATCTTTATGATCGTCCGCGGATGGACCCATTCTCAGATGATTTAATAGGCTGCCGGAACGGCGCGTTCCGAGTTTTTCTGCCGTTAAAAAACGACCCGTTATTAATTGCGTCCGTCGCAGCGCCTCGCTTTAGAATAGCCGGCGCTTAAATCCGATTCTAGTCGATTGAATGATTAACGGTGAATTGTATTATTTCTTTCCTAGTTATTTCGTTTCCATTCTTTGTTATTGTTTGAATGTTAATAACACTCTTAGTAATTGATTAATTATTTTAGAAAGACATTATTTTGGACTATTTATATTAGGTATTTTTTAATACATAGACAATGTATCTTTATAAAAAAAGACATATACAAAAAACCATTGTATGAAATGTTTTATTAATGAAATAGAACTTTTTTATATGAATAATTTACATTTGTTTTACGTCAATTACTACATTTTTGCATGACAATTATTAAATTATAGACGATTTTTAGTCAACACTTTTGCTTAAAATTTTGAATAGTATATTAGATGAATTGAGAAAAATGATTGAAAGCGTGTATAAAAATGGCTTAGTCATCGTCGATCATTCTATCGTGGAAAAATCGAGAATATCTATTCGACGAGTCCATTTATCGTGGAAACGTGGATGTACAGCTGGCCAAACCGCAACTCTTTGGCGCTTGAATTTCCAAAGATATAAGTATTGTACCGTGTATCAATAGGTATCATTAACAAACTATTTTATCGAGGGAAACGTATAAAAGATTTATGAATAACGAATTAACCTGATTCTGAATTTCAACAAAAAGTTACGAGAGGCTCGATAGTTCAATATTAAGTAATTTTTTAAAAAGTAAAGAAAAAAAATTATTAAAAAAATAGCAAAAAATTAGCAAATAATTTTCATGTCTTATTCGTTACGTTTGTGAGCGAGACTAATTTTGCAGTGCGAAATGAAGCAAGCATGAGAACCAATTAGTATCGCGAAAAAGCAGCAATAATAAACCTCGACTCTCAACACGTTTCATTACTTTTTTTATTATGGAAAATTTGATAATGATTATTATTTTTGGGAAAAGTGTAAATGATAATGTATAATAATTAATAAATATTTTTAAAATAAATTTTACACAAAATACATATAATAATATAATTTAATATAGTAAACAAAATAAAGATTAATAGAACGCTGACAAGAGATGTCAGTACTATCTCATAAATGTCACTGTAATTGTCATTGTTACGGTGTTGAGCAGCTTAACAGTAATTAAGAGTAACAAATTGCAAACACGTTAGCCGAGCCAAGAAGTCGGCGACATTGGGCAAGGTTCTTTTTGCTGGTTACCGTTTTGCGGACGTTTCTCGATCGAATTTCAGGTACGAAAGTCGACCTCGATCCCGAATGCTCGACCGTGGAAACCGTGAGTACAATTACGAAGACGGAGGATGAGGTAGTTGAAGCATACCTTCCGTGATCGACCGGGAAAAAAAGAAATATTAAGGCGGAGAAAAAGGGGATTCACTGTAGTGAAATCAATTGATAATTACCCTTAGTGGATGGCACCGATTATTTTGTGTAATCGTTTATTCGAGATGCTCTAGATATACATAAAATTTACCTCTGTCTTAATATTGTTTTTAATACATATTTATTTAATTAATACAATTTAATTATACTGAAAAATGAGAGAACGAGAACATTTTTATTCGATCGTAAAAGTTTCCCAGACGTTTTATTAATTATAGAAGATATACATGGCATATGTGATTATCATAATATATGCTAATTTTGTAAAGTGTAATGCTCTGAAATTTATAAGTGAGAAAAGATTTTTCACAAAGTTCTTACAGTCTGCTTCTTCTTTTGTGTTGTCACTTTTGATATAAGAGACATTTATGTTTCTTGCGTGTATTCGCGGATGAAATCTGCTTCGTAATTAGGTACATGGACTCGCTTTTTTCTTAATCGGTAACCTACGTTTGGTTCCTTTGAAAACTCACCTTTAATTTACAAAATAACTTGTACACGGTGGTTACTAATAATGAACTGTCGCGCGCAATTAATTGCGCATTTCGTGCTCGCCCAGTTTCGGTGTCGGGCGAAATTTTTATCCTCCCGGCGGGCCAAAGAGTTCTCTCGTCTCGAAGATAAAATGGATAAAAAAATGGTACCTTTCATTATCTCATGCCAGGCACGTGGCCTGTTGCACGACAACTTTCTCGATCCCGCGTTTTTCATCTGAGTAATTATCTCCACTCCCCTGCGGCTCTCGATGTAGATTAAGTTCCGCAAAAACTGTGATGCATCGTTCTTACTATAATACCGTCGATAAAGGTGCCTTTCGAAAATTACTTTCAGATACCGCGATCAATTAAAAAAAATAAATTTACTTTATAATATTAATGAAACAGTAAAATATGTACGTCGCGACGTACGAGATTGTGATTAATAGAATAAAATAAAAAATGTATTAATACGACGGTTAACTACGACTACAATATTAGCTGGCACTCACTGCTTTTACATTAATTATCACAAAGTTATTATTATTGAAAATTATATAAAATTAATATTAATTACGATGCGTAAATCAATCGACTCGAGTCATCGTCCATAATCTCAGGTTCACGGGACAGTTACATCGACACCTGGCGCGAAACACGCACGCATCTTTTTGAGGTAATCAAAATGATCAAGTATCGTTACATAACATGAGAGAGAGAGGGAGATGCGTGAGTTTGTCGGGAGCCCATATTGTATAGACGGAATTTCGTTGGAAATTTTACGGCCCAAGTTTTGAGATAAAAGAAACGGAGCAAGAAGATGTTACGATATCGGCGAAATATTTATACGTGCGTACACCTCTGGCAGTCGGTTAAAAATAATGAAAAGTAACAAAGTTGCACGTCTCCCGAGCCGCCAAGGCGCTCGCTCGCGTGGAGCGCGTGTGCATGCGAAACACGAAGCGTGGCGCGGGGGGGCACTCGAAGCAAGTCGCCCGGATAATTTGAAAGCGATCCGATCTTCTTGGGGCAGCTGCCTGCCTTACGCGTAAAATATTCAAGAACTGCCCTCCCCTCTCCCCTCCCCCTCCTTCTTGCGTTAGTCGGTTTGTTAAGTGAGACGATGACGAGGGCCTCGCGTTAAACCGCGCCAGTTCGAATATTTTCCCTCGTAAATTCGCCGCGTCGTCACAGGAAGATCGAGAGATTCGGTGATTTGATCAGCGAGATATGCCTCTTAACTTTTCATGTCGACGTTTAACTGAAAAGAATTCTTAAAGTTTGAATGCTAAAGTCGAATTTAAATATTACAGTTCTTCTCTTCGATACCGAATGATAATATTTGCCATCGTGAAATAAAACGAACTGATTTAATACTGTTTGCCGTTAAAAAGAAAGCAGTACGAGAGATGAATTTTAAAATTTCCATACTCGGAAATAATTTTCCGACGTAATAAATGCGCGAATAACAAATGTAATACTGACAAACGGAATCGTAACAAGGTTTTGCTTTTTTACTTTTTACTTTCTGAAAGCAATAAAGATCTTTGCATATCCTTAACTTCGTTCTGCTTTCACCGAACCGGTCGTTTGTCGAATAGTCGGTAAAAAATTAGCCCTCTCCGCTTCTCTCTTTTTTTTGCCGCGTGAAATATCGCGTTACCAGAAATATGCAGATGCACCTCGCGCGGCGGAGAGACCGTGTTAAATTTCGGAAAATCAGAATTGATAAAAAACTTTGTAACGATCGACAAACTCTCAGTGGCTACCTGAATTTATTATTTACGTTGAGCTCATTTATATCATTGACAGTAAGGTATATAATTGATCCAACATGTTAAATTGTCAGACAAAACAAAATTATCCATCATATAAGAATTATTTTAAAATTACTTGCATTAAAATGAATGCTTTCAAAGAGAAGAAAAAACGTACAGGGAAATTTTAACGCATTCGCCGAGTGAATTTTCAAAATGGGTTTCTAATTCTCAAAAGAGGCCGATGTTGTGCTTTATACCAGAGTATCGATTTCTCGCATTGTATCGTCGGGTGTTGTTTATCCTTGCGGTTTACGCTAGATTATTTCACGTGAACCAGGCTGTTTCAAAGAACCACTTCGGCTTTGGGACAATTCAATAAGCAAGAGGCTCTCTCTTCCGGATTGTTCCCTTAATTTACCCAATCCGCGGAGATAGCCGTCTTAGCATCGGTGCGCATCCATGTCAGTAACGTGATACCAATCTTCTGTGGTATAATGGAAACCGTACTGACCACAGAAAACATATCGATTACACGCCGCAAGATAACATTGTATAACGTATTACTTAAGTCTTAAAACCGAATAATTATCCGTATAAAATAATTTATTTACACAAAAAATGATGCTTTTAATCGAGAAAACTTCTTCGAATTGCTCGAATTAAACGAGTTCTCTAACGTATGGAAAAAGTATGGTAGACGCATGTCAAGACTACTTGAATGTCTCATTAGATAAAAGTCGAGTGCACCGGAAATAGGTCGGATCGACAAGAAACGCGCTCAAAGAACGCCGACCTTCCTCGAATTTTCACGTAATACCCGTCACTCGAGTGTCTCTCACGGAATCGACGGTAATTATCCTGAAGATCTTGACAGGAAAATGAAGCTCTCTTCTCGACGTTCGTTGAGACCTTGATTACCGGAAAGACGCTTCTAAGGAATGAATAGAGAGGACAATTCTCTCTAGATTCTCAATTTCCGGGATTTCTCACAAGCGCGCCGACTTTCCGAGAGATGTCTTCTGCAAATAAGCAGTGCTCCTGCAAAGGGGGTAGGTTCGCCAAATAAAAGGATGTTTCAACGTGCCCGCAGACAAAGCGACCCATCCGAAATTGATTCACGGACAAACGGACAAAGGGTTGAGTTATATCTGCCATTTTTATTCTTGTTTACATCGTCTTTCATCTAGCCCACTCTAAATATTTTTACCTCGCTTTTTGCATCTCTTTGAACGGTCTCATCTCGAAATCGGTAGCGAAAACCGTAGCGTCACCCCTCCTGACTGCGTAATGTTCGGGTGGAAAAACGTTCTCGCGCGAATTTCTCACGACAGAGAATTATTCAGCGCTCGGAAACGGGAGAGAATCGGGTGGCATTAATAGCAGACAAATTACTCGTCAAGTTTTCGGTACTTCATCGCGGGATCTCTCTTTAAGATCGCGAGCAGGGACGTAGCTAAGAATTAATCTTGGAAATAAAATTGCATTTTGTCAATTCAATAAATATAAATACAAATGCTTCATTTATTATTGTAAACAAAATTTATGTAGGTTTGTATATAAAATAATAGTATTTTTATACATTGCGAGACACACAAAATAATAATATTTCGTACAATCGTACTTATTTCATTTTTCATTTTTATACGCTAATAATAGAACATAAAATTACAATTGTCTATATAGAAACGCACTTTTACATTTACTTATGCTACGCCCATGTCGCTCGATGTATGTAAATGCATCGTTCGTTCCCTTACCGAGAAGTAAGGAGCGACGAAAAAACTGATTGCCGAATAATTATGCATTCCACGATCGGATGCGTCCCTCTTTCACTTCTTCAACATCTTCTTCTGATCCAAAGGTCGCGGAATTCTGAAAGGCGAGGCGGTTACCTGAAGAAAATTCAGATCAAGAAGGGGTTGGTTTGCCATTCATGATTGCGAAATTGCGCATTGTTACTAATCTTTCCGTTGCTCTCGTTCTTATTGTTGTGAGAAAGGGCACTTTTGCATTTTCCATTTCAACTCTTTCGTTATCATCGCCTTATGTATTCTATTCAAGTATTTATTTTTTGTATCACAGCTAAATTTTTTAATATATGAAATGCTCACGAGACGCGTATTTCTATTTCGATGAAATAAATAATACATTAAAAATAAAATTGATTACAACAATGATTGAGTGTAGATTTAGCCAATCAGTCTTGAATCATGCAAATCGACATATTCACGTATTGTGTCCAACGTTTATTACAATCACACAGTCAATGAGAAGCAACGTCATACTTCTACTTTCTTCGAGCCTTCCTTTAAAAATAAGGGTCACGAAATATTGAGTTTGCAGGTAGGCATTTCGTGATGGAGATTCGGTGTGGGATTAGGATCCAGGTCGGTAGGGAGAGCGATCATTGTCGTTGTGTATTGTTCACATACGCGAGAGCCACGTTTGGAATGGCATTAAGCCTTGATTCTAACTCCGGTATGATTTCAGAATGAAAAGGGAGTCTGTCGTGTGTCGCGCGTGCATTTTTTCTCGATTTTTTGTCTCTCTCTCCTGGGCTCGGTACTTCGCTGAGTTGTCAAGAAGACAGCCCTACTCTTCGAAATGTGGGTTATGCCTGGTGATCCCGTCGGGAATCTTCTATACCGTGACCGTTTTGCTCGCATTCTAAATATAAAGATCTACTTGTGTTCTTACGAGAGAATAATAAAATAGAATTATAAAAAATTAATTTTCAACAATTAATTTGTAATTCCTTTTTTATAATTTGTCGGAAATTAAATATAAAATATATAAATACAATATATATTATTTTTATAAAATTGATGATATTTATTACATAAAGTATAAACTTAATTTATTAATTACACTTTTCTCTGCTAGAAATAAGTTAATTTTTTCTTAAATTTAATATTTTAACGATTGTGTTTTCGAGTCACCCGTTGTATTCGGATTGGGGCTTTTCACGTGCTCATCATAGAATAAGAGACGAGCGGTACGTAGGCAGGTAGAAAAGTCGTTGAATGATATCGCGTAGAAAAGGAGTCCTGCCCCAAATATCCGTGATCGACGAGCAGGGTAGATCGGGAACGACGAATACCGGTGCGCAGGTAAAACCGTTATCCTTCGCGTCAGCCAGCTCACCGTCGGTGTTTTAGTGATGGTTTATAGGACACTTTTCGGGGCGTAAACCCTGACTGGTATCGTCTATCATTCAGCTAAAAAAAAGGGAAGAAGCGATCAAATTTTGAAGCGAGTCCCGAGAGATTCAAAATGCATCCTCCCTTCGTGAGTTTTGATAAAAAAGACGTTCGCGGCGCAGGATATTATAGAGATTCCTAAATGTATTTGTAAAACTAGAAAAAAGTTGTTTCTTGTTCGAAAAATGTCTGAGTTTGTAGCGAAGTTCTGCGAGGTAAACGCGCGCGAGGAGAAACGCAGCGAAATCGTGTTACGGTAGTAGATATGGACCATATTGTTTTGATCATAACCGGTAATGATGGCTTCCACGGGATATCGGTGATCTTCAAATTTGAACCCAAAGGCAAGCTGGGAGTGGAGTAGCAGTCTATAATGCCGCCCCCTCGAATTTATGACCGGCATTGCGGTTTTATTACATCAGATCGAGATTGCATCGATGTATCCAGCACAAAATAAATTTGACGTGTACGAAGAGAGCATATGTATGCCTCTATGGACGTTAGAATAATTGCAATGTATTTATAAATAATGATCGGCGTTTAGTAAATGAAAAGAAACGCTCACTTACATATATGTTATATGTGCACGCATTAATTAAAATAAAAATTCTACGCACAACGATCTCGCAGTCTTGGACCCTTCTGCTACTTTTTCGACGGGAACCATTAATGATGGCTCTTCTCGGGATATCCGTGATCTCTAAATTCGTGCCCGAGGGCAAGTAACGAACGGGGTAGTAGTTCACGAAACTGCCTTCGGATTTACGATCGGCATCTTTCGATCTCGTTATATCAGATTATTAGAACCATATGATTATTCCAATATTTTGGTTTTAAAGCAACATTCCACATATGAAGCGTATACTTTTCAAACAAATATATAACAAGGCCATCAAAGAATATCTCCCACATTTACTTATTTCTATTTCTCGTGAACAATCGTGATATATTTATGTCGAACAATCAAGATAACCCCAATGGCACTTAAACGCATTTCCAATGTCTTAATTAAGGGCGTAGGATATGAAGATCGACAAAGATCAGGGGCTACCAAGCAGGCCCATATTTTTCTTCTGTCTGGACCCAAAGGGAGATGCACGGATCTCGAGATAGCCGCGATCTCTAAATTCAACCCTGAAGGCAAGTAGCGTACAGGGTACTGATCCACGAGACCGCCCTTGGATTTACGAGTAGTATCCAGACCAAGCCTCACGAAAGAGTCGCGTGGCCTGTTCGTCGGACCCCTCACTACCTCTCACACGAAGCTCTTTGAACTCCGAAATTCGACGTTTCTTTATTTTTATTTGCCTCTAGAGAGGAAAATAATGCGATAATCTATGGAGGTTTCCGATCCGGCGGGAATAAAGTGGTTTATTTCGATGCTCGAAGTGGTCGAATTGAAATTTTGTAAATGAGCTGCGGTGCCTTTTAACTATTTCCGAGAGATTTAAGGCGCGAGAACGACGCGCGTTCGCGCCGACAGACATTTCTATAATCTCCCTCAATAGATGTTACCGCCCTTTTTTTCCTTTCGATATTTTCTTAGTAATGAAATGGAGTTTTCGACATTAAAAACTCTCTATATGCATATATATGACATTAATATCTTACTTTTACAGAATTAGTGGTGGTTAATACACAGGAAGGGATATTAAGCTATTTGTGCCAAATTATCAGAACGTAATCAATAAGAATTAAAATGAAAATTATTTCCTAATTTTTTGCTATTTTTTGCTTTTAAAAATAATTTTTTGCTTCCCTTTTTAAAAAGTTAGTTTTAGAAGCAGGAAATTAGCAAATAATTTTTATATCTTATTGATTACTCTCGTATTACGAAGTGCGCCAAGCGAGAAAACCAATCAGCATCGCGGAAAAGAGGCAATAATACTTCGAGACTTTCGAGTATTGATTTAACGCTTTTTTAAAGAGTGGATACTTTAATAAACTTTTATTTACTCAAAATGGTTCTTCAGATTGCATCACGTTCTACTTCAACATTTTATTTGATAATTTTTTGTGTTTAATAATTGCTATTATTGCAAAAAGAAGAAGAGAGAGAGATTGCTTCACCTTTTTTAAGAGTAGATACTTTAATAAATTTTTATTTACTCGAAATGTTTCTTTAGATTGCATCACGTTCTACTTTAACGTTTAATTTGATAATTTTTTGTATTTAATAATTGCTATTATTGTAAAAAGAAGAGAGAGAGAGAGAGAGAGATTGCTTCATCTTGAAAGGATATATCCACCGGGAAATCGACTGTCCTGATCGAGATGCACGGATGCGCAAGAGAAGGTATATCTCAATCTTTAATATCCATAACGATCCATCATGCATGACGCGCATTGTGCACCCGTGCGTGCATTGTACTCGCGCGTGGATGAGCGAAGAAGCGCCGCTCTCTCTCTCTCTCTCTCTCTCTCTCTCTCTCTCTCTCTCTCTCTCTCTCCCCCCCCTCTCTCTCTCCCTCTCTCTCTTGGGAGAAAGCACGAAATCTGTTTTTCGTCCCCGCGGATCCGCGGCTCGAATTTCGTCGTCGGTACCGCATCGTCCCCTTCCGCGTCCTGTGCACACGAAGTGTCCATTTTCCGGGACTTCCGACAGAAAGGACACTCCCGTCGGCTTTAATGGGCCCTCCGTCGAGGGAGAGTCGTGAGAGCTCCGAGATCGTGCCTCTTCTTTAATCTTTTTTTAAGCAGCCACTTTTAAAGCCTCGAGTACACTTCCGAGTGCTGAAGGCGTCTCGAGGAGAGTTGTCGGGAGAAGATTGAGTCTGTCGACACGTTTTCGTTGATGGGAAAGAGAGAAGGTATTTTACGTGATATTTTGTGCAGTTACGTTCTTTATTTCTGCAAAATCGTGAATACATTCTTCATAAAAACGATAAATGTCATTTTACGCAAAGCGGTAAAAAATGTTAAAAAATCTTATATTGTGAAGCATAAATACGAATTTCGAAATGCTGAATACATACGCTACAAATGTGATTTCTAATTAATCCTATTGAAAATCTCCTTTTGGGAAATTTTTCAAATGCTGAAAGCAGAAACATTGCGCGCTTTGTATTTTACATCCACTGACGCCGACACGTTTTTCAGAGTAACTTGATATTTTTCTCCAAAGCCGATACGAAAATAAACGCTTTGCTTGCGCAACTGATTCATTGAATTTTTTCTTTAAAATTCTTTAAACTATGAAAATATCTCAAATGATAATTACGTAATCCATTCAAGCTGTTTATACAGAAACAAGATATGCATTCTGTCGACGATTTACTCGAAATATTAGTTTCACTTACATGTTACCAGATATATTATTTTTTATTATTTATACAATTAATTACTTGACAGTACAAATTGCGTCAACTAATACACGACTTCTTTTATAAATATGGATCCATAATTTATATATTGTTTAAAAGAAATTTTATAAAAAACTTCATTTATAAAAGACTCCAGAAAATAAAAGTTACTCTATCCCGTGAAAAAATACAATAAACAGAAGTTAAATGAATAATAACACAACATCCCCTAAAATAAAACACGTTTTTTCCCACTAAGGTTAGAAATAATTTAAACAAAATTACTATAATGTCGCATAAAAAATTATTCTTATTTAATTGGCGTTAAAAGCATAGCAAGTTATCTGTTTTAATCCAACCGGTTTTAATTGATCAGTGCATCTTATACAACTTCGATGTGCAGTCGTAGCTATAAAAGAATCGCTTCACACGCGAGTTTCTTGATGAATCGCATCGATGAACGAGGTTTAGCACGAATTAAAGCTGATTACGATCCTTCTGTTCAAAGACAGGTAGCCGCCTGGCTTTCGTCTTTCTTCCAACGGCCGACGCTAATTAGGAGTTAATTGTATTAATGGACGATCGGACGGTCGGCTACCACAAAGGTTCGACTTGATGGGTCCAAGTATCTGTTTTGGCTGAATATTTCGTCGAGAGGGGAAAAGATCCTCTGCGATGTAAAGATGCGATTTACTGAAGTTGCTTGTAACTTTTAAAATTATTAATTAGTCGCATTTACGCAGAACGAAGCCAACTCTTGTAAGTGATATTTTGAGCACGGCTATTTCGAAAGAGCACAGGAAATAAGATTTCACGGTTGATAGCAATGAAAAAAATTGAAATAAAATAATTATTTCAATATGCTCGTTATATATTCAGCAGTTTTATAAAGATTAAAGGTATTAAGAGAGGTAATTGATTCTTTTTTTGTACAATTCAATTAATTGTTGTCTTTAGATAAATTAAATCTCTTTATGTATTATATGTATATTTAAAATATATATATATATGTGTGTGTGTGTATGTGTGTGTGTATAAGCTAAGGATAATCTAATAATTATATTTATAAATTTATACGTAGTCAATACTTTCGGAAAGAGGTATTGTATGATTTGTTTGATAGAATTTTGATTCGTTTTTGAAGACGTGTGCTTTGCGACGACGTTTGCATGACAGACCAAAATTTCCCGCGGATATTCCCGCTCCCTAAAAGCAAAGACTTTTGAGCTACCCGAAAAACGGATGTTCGTTTCACGTGTACGTACTACCGGGGGACAAAGTAGATATGTATGTACACACGACCCACTTCATCCTAAATAAATCGAGCGACTTTTAGTAGCCTTGGTCGACACAAATATTGTCGCATCAATTAAAGCCATTGTCTCAACGGTACTTCGCGATCGTGTCTCTGTCTTTTTCTCTTCGTTTGTTTGTTTCCCAAAGCGTGGCGCCATGTCCGGGAAGAATTTTTTTTCATTACATTACATGTATTTATACGAATACACGTTTTAAACAACAATTTTAACAATTAAATACTGTAAGTAATGATTCTTTTTCTTTGAAGAAATTATATTAGCTTCATTCTTATTTTTAATATGTTTTACATATATTAGTAATATATTAATAAATACAAAGTTAAATAGTTACAAAATGTTTAAACGGTAAATTAAAAACGGTAAACTAAATTACGAAACTATAATTAGAAAAAAATGAATAAATCTAGCTTGTTTCTTTATTAGTGAATAGTTTTTTTGAACGATTACGCAACTTACACAAATGCTACATATTTTGTATTCTGAAAGAATTTTGCTGCAATATTTTGCGGTCTATCTTACAGAATCTCTTTAATGAAATTTTTTATGTCGTTAAAACTGTAATTATGAAAGAGTTTTATTTTGAAGTTATACTTCAATTTTACGTAAAGTAGTGAATTTTAGGCTTTGCTGTGCCATGCATGAAGAAAAGCTTGATATTATACATTTCCAGTCCCAATCAAATTAAGTTCAAAGAAAGCTGTTAAAATCGCGCTATTATCTGGCTAATGAGGAATTGATTCCAATAAAAAATCAATTTCTGTATTTGTGGGCCAACTAATCTTTCTTCTGGTTTGATAGCGAATAACAAACATGCCTCCCGAGCGTTTAATCGGAGCGACTCGAAAACATGAAATCGGGGCCCCTTCCGTAGTTTCCTTTTTTTTTTAAACTGCACGCGTTGGATGCGAGGCAGATGCGCCCCCGAGAGCGAACAGCTGTACGATTGTCCATTTCGTTTCCACGTCCAGTCGTTCATCCTCCGTAGGGCCCCCCAAAAGATACTGGGATAAGGATCGACGGCTCTCCCGCACGGGAGAAAAGAAGACGGCAAGAAATATGAAGATACGTCGACGGATAAAGATTGGGCCCCCCGAAGTAGGGGGTCGGAGTGCATGGTAAAGAGAGGAGGCGGGGTAGCGTCGGCGGCGGCGAGATTAGGAACGGGTGAACGGCGAAAAAGAACGAATCATGAAAGTGCCACGCGACCCACAACGGAAACATAATAAAAACTGATTGAGGATCCTTCGGGGCCGTCATCGGGCGCGGCAACGGCATCGATTCGGCGGCGACGGTGGCGGCGTCGATCACGGCGACGGCGGTGTTGGCGGAACATCTGGCCCTCCTGGCTATCGGTAATAATCACAGTTGGAGCGGGAAATAAAACCCTCGCGTGCGTGCGCGATCCGTTTAACGGATGTAATGTGTAACGATACACTCTAATTAGATAGCCCTTGTTGAACTTTTTGATCACGCGGAGTCGTTCCCATTGCAATCGGCTCCGAGAATGCAGCGTGGTCGTACTGAAAAGAGCGTTCCTTGATTCTCTTGAAAATAAAGAATAATTAAGATGTGATAATTGAGTTATTTGTTTAAATGGCAATCGAGAAATTTAATTTTAATTGATTGTTTGAAAAATTTAAAATCAATTTTTTCTAAAAAAAAAAATTTCTCTCTCTCTCTCTCAGAGAACTGTATAAATTCTTTCCATAAAATTGAGCAAAAATAAATGTTTTTTTTGTAAATGTAGTTTCTGTAAAATTTTAGAGTCAATTTTTATTAACAAATATATTGGCATAATAGTTCTTGAACCATAAGTTAATAAAATAAAATTATGACGCATCGAAGATGAATTAAATATAGTAAAAAATTATTTATGTTGTTCAGTTTAAGATTTTACTTTAACAAAGTATTGCGTTGAGTATTTTAAATTTCTGATGTATTGAACGTTAAAATTTCATGCATTGTTGATCATGTATTAATGATTAAATTATGCATCTTAACCTTAACTCGGAGAATACACGAAATTATTATATTGTATTAATTCTCGTCACTCGCAACTTTTTTGAGTTAAAAATGCGGGCTAATTTGGATCGTGCGCGGCTACGTGGCGGCATCGAAAAAAAGGGCTGCGGTAAAATCGCGAGTCATCGTCGGCGAATGGCCCTTTCGTATGGTCACGATCGAAAATACGCCGCCCATCCTGAGTGCCGGTGCCGGAGGAGCAAAGGGTTGCGTCAACAATGTGCGGCTCTCGACTTTCATTCGAGAAATTTGAAGGGAGAACTTTGTAAACGAGACGCGGACAAATAAGCGGTTCGCCGTCGTTCAAAAGGGCCTGCGCGATCCCGTTGCGGTGTGAAAGTTTCGTTTGCAAATTCTCTCGTGGTATGTTTTTCTTGCTATAATAATAACATTAACGATTTTATACTTATTGACGCATCCGCGAAAATTCCGGTTGCTTGTTGCCGGACGGGCGATTTGTTGATTCGTTATAATATGGGGTGGTCTACTGGGAATATTCTCTAGGAAATGTTGAAAGGCAAGAAAGTTAATAGAATCGAGTAGTTAACGTCAATTGAGCGTAACGACATAACGCTTTGGAGTAGTCGCCTTGTAGGTGCGATTAATAATGTAATAAAATTA